>OY390716.1:40319013-42719013 GCA_959613365.1 Balanococcus diminutus
AAAGTTGTAGATTGAAGTCCTAAAAATAACTTTTATTATCATAAAATTTTAGATTTGACCCTCCCCTCCCCTCCAATATGGCATAATATAGCTTAGATACCTAATATTACGTATTATTATTAAAAATTGGTAGAGGTAGGGATTGAAAATTTTTTCAAACAAAAGTTGTAGTCTGAGATCCTAGAAATAATTTTTTTTATTATAAAATTTTCAATTTGACCCTCCCCTCACCTCTCCAATTTCGCCTAATATGACGAAATCTTAGAAATAATTTCAGTAATTGTAAAAATTGCAACTAGACCCATGCCTCCCCTCCAATTTTCTATTGTAGTATAACTCTACTGTTTTTTTTTAAAAAAAGATTTTAAAAAAACTTTCTTGACTCAAGCACCATGAACGATTACACGCAAATTGTGAATAGGGACAATTTTATAAATTAAAGATTTTGTACCTGGACTATCTTTTTAAAACACCAAACTATCAAAAATTTCAGTGCAAATAAGTAATTTTTTTGATTTAGGTAAAAAAAAAACATGATTTTAAAATTTTTTAAAAAAATACAAAAACAAACAAATTTTGAATTACCTATAATTTGAGATTTTTAAAGCAACTTGTTTAATGAAACGATTTTTTCGATATATTTCTTTAATTCACACCAAAAGAAATAATTTCTAAAAAAAATTTTGTGAGAAAATTTTTCAAAAATTTGGAAAAATGGAGTTGGTTTTCTTAAAAAAATTTTGTTTTAAACATTTTTAAAAATTCATTCAAAAAATTAAGATTAAAATTTATAGAAAAAATTGATGAAATGTTGAAAATATGTTAAAACATGAATTTTTCAAAAATTTCTTTTGAAGTAATTACTTAGAAATTTTAAAAATTACAACGCTCGAATTTTTAAAATTTTTATTTCAAATCTTCACTTTTAAAAATCTTATTCAAACCACAAAATTTTTTTTTTTAATTTTCAATCTATTTAAAATCATATTAATGCTTGAAGTTTTGAATTTATTGTGTAGAACGCTCGTTTATTAAAATTAAAATTTTCTAACAAATAAAAAATTCAAGTTGAAATAATTTTTTAATAAATTAATTACAAAAAAAAATTATTTCAAAAATTCAAAACAAAATTATACAATTTTGAACATTTTATTGTCAAAAAAAATTTTCAAATTTTTTTCGAACCAAAAAATTTTCTTTGGAAAAAGAAATAAAAAACATCCTTTCTGTCTCATTTAATTATTGGACTGTGTTATTGTTTCAAAACACAATTTTTTTAAATTTTGGTTTTAATAATTTTTTAATTTAAAATACCTAATGGTTTCAAAAATTCAAAAAAAAAATTCAACAATTTTTGAAATACATTATTGAATAACAGAATAAGTATTTTTTGAAAAACTATTTTTTAAAATAATGTTATTTTAGTAAAAAAAATTAAAAAATGATTGTGATTTTTTTTAAATTTCATTAAAACTTGAATTTTTTGTTTCAACACCTATTTTTATAAAATCATACCTATTTATTCAAAGCACAATTTTCTAAAAAAAAAAAAAAAAAAAAAAAATGAAAAAAATGAAAAATGAAAAACATAGTTTGGCTCATGAACTATACTTTTAGACTGTTATTTTAAAACGAAGATATTTTTCAAAAATTCCAAAAATAAAATAAAATAAAAATTGATAGGTAGGAAGAGGTAGACAACATTGAATATTTTTTCAAAAACCATTTTTTATGAATTAACTTTAAATTTTCTTTTGAAATATTTTTTTAAAATTTAGAATATGATTTAAAAAAAAATTATGGTCAAATATTTTTTTTTAGATTTTGTTCGTAGGTACTTGAATTTTTCCATGTTTTGTTCAAATAATGCCCATTTTTATAAAATCTTATTCAAAACACAATTTCCTAAATAAAAAAAAATTGAGATTCTCTTTCTAATTTCATTAAAAGACATTTCGTATGAAAATATAAGTTTTCCAAAGACAATTTTCTGGAAAAAACAGATCTTTTTTCAAATTCAATTGATAAATTCTATTTTAAATGTCAAAAAATCGTTAAAATATCCGAACAATGGTAATTTTTCAAAAAAATAAAAAAATTGATCACAACGCCAATTTTTCCAAAATCTTGTTCAAATTATGAATGAAGAATTTTACTTTTCTGAGGAAAATTTCGGGTTCTCATAATTTTTGACATAAAAATACGAACGATTTCGCATTCACTTAACGCAGACCTGCAGATATGTATCTTGAATCTTCACTGAATGTGGTACTTAAATCACATGACAGTGTAATATTCAATGATTTTTCTATTAGAGAAAAGCCTATTAAGAGAAATTTTTTACTTTCCAAGAGATCAATTTTTTTCTGAGAGAATTTACTTCCTTGATGAGGATCATTTCATGGCAGGATTTTTTTCATTACTCTAAAAAATGCATTTTCTCAGAATAAAAATTTGCAAATAAATTCTTTCATGTCAGAAACAAAAAAAAATCTATTCTCAGAAATTACGAATCTTCATTCTACAAAAAGAATTCAAAATCAAACATTCAAGAAAACGAGCGAGAGGAAAAACGCTCTTTCTGAGAGCAAAAAATATTTAATAATACAGTGGAAATTTCACCATGCCCTAATTTATTTTCGATCGATAAAATCTGCCAAGTACTCGTACAACCGGGAGAGAAAAAATGTCTAACAAGGGAACCACTTGAACTCTGGCTCAACGTAGACGATTCGAACAAAACCCACGTATATGAAAATGCCAACTATGTCAAAATACCTCGCATTCAAATCGTAATAAAATTTCAAGAAATCTTCAAAGCAGACACTTACGAAGAAAAAAAATCCAATTAACTCAAAACGGCGAGCGTAAAAACTCTCTGAAGAGGGAATTTTGAAAAATGGAAATACGCTTTAATCCTCGTACGAATTAAGATCATTTTTCATCCACTTGCTCCTTTCATCTCTTCAAGTTCACAGCCCGCGTACAAATCGATGACTTCAAGTTCAAGCCTGCTTCTCTCGCGTAAAAGATAAATAAAATTACTCGGTGTGGAAAACAACGAATCGTCGAGTTTTTTCATACGGTACTTTTGATTAAAAGACCCGCAAACTTTTTAAAAGCGATCCAATCTTGGTTGAAAGATAAAAAATAATAAAATTCTGTCATTTTTCAAACGCCGTAATATTTTCTTTGCCCGCAATTTGCCAGAAGTGTCGCTAAAACACGAAGAAAAATAAGGAAAATATTCCTCAATTTTTCTTTTGTTTTTTTTCCTCCCTCGGTTATTTGAATCACGGTTTGGATATTTTTCCTCGTCCAGGGTTCAATTTAAAAAATTTCTCGCGATGAAAAATGGTCTTAGCCAAAGGCAGAAAATAAGATCCCAATAAAAATTAGTCATTAAGGCTGTCATGCCTTTAGGATAAATCAAAATGAGCCTATTATTGTGATGTTTACGCGAGGTCATCGATGTTAAAATTTTCAGCACAATAGCGAAATACAAAACGTGTCATAACTTTCGAGCAAAAAGCTGAGTTTGAAAACTGATCAATACAGGATTCGTTGACCCACTTTGCCTGGTGGTCTTCTTTCGCTGACTGCGAGTTTGGTAAACATTGTATTCGCGAATCAGCGGTTTGGTACACGATACAAAACCTTGCTCGAAAAGCAAGGTACAGAGCTACAAAATAGGACGCCTTTTTCTAGTATTCCAACATTAGGAAGTTTGTAACGCCATATTTTAGGAAAGTAGTTTATATTGAGAAGAAATACGCCTATACATATAATGTTGGCAAAGTATCAAAATCGAATATCAAATTTTTGGGTTAAAAGCGATACATTTTGCGAGACCCTTCGAGTTATAATTTTCGTGTCGATTTACCATAAAAAGTGCCAAGTTACAAATTCTATACGTAATTATTTCAAAAATAGGTATATAGGTATATTTTGTACCTTTGAAAATGATATCATAAAAATTACTCATTCGTGATGAAAATTTAAATAAGGTAGTTGCACCAGTCGTTGGCCACGACCCAGTGGTGGGTCACTTGAGAAGAAAAATGTTTATAATTAAGCGTATTTTTAAAATAGCTTCAGAAATTTTTTTTAGAGCAAACCTGGAACATTTCTGCATAGAACCACATAAAAGTTTTGAATCAATTCTGTTCAAGTAATTAATAATGATCGTCTGAAATTTTTTTGTTAGAACAATTTTCAAAATGATGACAATTCTAAAGATTTTTGTTAAGCCGAAGTGTTGTCGAAATATGAATTTTACACTATTAAGATTAATAAAACTTGAAATATAACCATTTGGACCTGAATCAGAAGAGTTTGGAAATTCCATTTCTTCATTAAAATAAAAAATATTGCCAAAATTCTATCAAATATGGCGGTGACTATCTACTGGAAGGAAAAAATGGTGTTTAGCCAGTAGTTGATCATTTTGATCAAGTACTAGACTTACGAAATTTTTGTAAAGTTCTAGTGGTTGATCATGCAAAAAATTTGTAAATATTTACGAAAAATGATAGTTTCTCTTTCTCATGGCTAATGAGTGACAATTTTACCAAATACTTATTGATTTTTTTAAAAATTAAATGGTTGAGAGCCGTTGTCATAATCTGATTGACCAACTACTGGGTGATCAACTACTAGCGCGTGACCAACTACTGGGTGGTCAACTACTAGATTATCTTGACCAACTACTGGACTTTTCTATTTTTTCACTTAAAATGGTCGTAATTTTCAAAGAAATGAAGTAAAATTAAAAAATTATAGCACATTTTGTAGTAGAATACACAAGGAATCGTTTGGTATATTCACCATTTCGCCAACGTTATTAGTTTTTAAACCAGAATGTTTTTTATAAGACACTTCCACTATAAGGGTCCATCACTGGTGCAACTACCTTATATATTCGTTGAATTTTGCAATATTTTCTGAATACGAATATACCTACTCAATATTTTATATTTAAAGCATAACCCGAATTTTCAAAAAATCATATTAAAAAATCACAAAAATACCCTACCTACAAGTAATTCTATTTACCCATAACTCGACCATAGAGACCGCGGTGCTAAAAGGTTTTCCATGTATATTCGTAGATTAAAAACGTGATACTCTTACGAATACATTTCATTCGATGAGTTAGCTTACTCGACAAATACGCTTTTGTATTGTTTTACACAACACTCTGTGGTAATTTATAAATACTCAGCCAAGGTTTCGTATTTAATTAAAGTTGTGAAAGTAATTCAATTACAAATTAATGGAGAAAGGATCAGAAAGGTCTTGGAGAAATGAAGATCTAGGTACGAAATTCTCGTAATCATGTTTTACGTAGGTAAATTTGATACTGCGAAACTTCAATATTGTACTAAGTACATTCTTGCCCGCATCTCGCTTATTGGTGCTTTATTTTGAAGATTAATTTTTACCAAGGGATGAAGTTTTACGTGTGAAATAGAATCTCTAAGAAGAATAATTAATTAACGAGGAAAGTTGCAGCGAGTAATTATTAATGACTTTTTTATTAAAGATCTGAGTGAGGAAAAAAATTCAACCTTAAAACATTATTAATTACAAAAAAAATTCAAATTTTTTTCAAACTTGAATTTTTTAGAAACTTTCTCCAACCTCAATTTTCTGATTTTTTTTAAATTTTTTATTTTATTGGTAAATTTTATTTTAAAAAAATTTATTTCCAATCGAAGTCTTGAAACCCCGTAGAAGTATCACAAAAATTGTTGCAATATTGCAAAAAAAAAAAATCATTAAAAACAATTTTTAAAATTTAAACTATCATATTTTTATAGTTTGCAACGTTGCCAATAATACACTTTCAGTACAAAACCCAATCAAAAATGAGATAGCATTCATCACCTAAGAAAATGACCAACACGTTTCATTTGTCTATTTTTAAAATTGAAATGAGCAAAAAAGTAGTGACATTGAGTTTAAAATTCCAAAAATCGATTGTTCTGTAATTGCAACGTTGCCAAATACTCCAATTTCACATAGAAAATTACATTATTTGAAAATAAAAATTACTCATCACTAACACCTAATTAATACGAGTGAATAAGAAAGCTTTCATCACTTTAAAAAATCACCAACAAACTCGACTTGCCTATTTCAAAAAATGAAGGAAGCATAAAATTCGAAAATTTCAAAACTCCGCCAATTTTAGGGATAGTCGATTATTCATCATCACTTTTTTCCACCTCAAAGTTGATTTTATGATGTTTCATAGTTCAAAATTCGAAAAACCGATTTTTTTTGTAATAGCTGTGTTGCCTATTATATGTTTTCCTATGGGAAAATGCATAATTAAGAAAATGGCTCATTACAAACACCTAACTGACAAATGAGACAGCTTTTATCAGCTTAAAAATTACCAACGTGTTTTACTTGCCTACCTAGAAAATTGAAGGAAGCATAAAAATTCGAAAATTTCATACCTCTTTCGATTTTAGAGATGGTTGAATATTCATCATCACTTTTTTTCCACCTCAAAGTTGATTTTATGAGACTTCATGGTTCGAAATTCCAAAAATCTTTTTTTTTCATAATTGCGCGACGTTGCCAATTATACACTTTCTTATGGAAAAATGTATACTTTTTAAAAAATGGCTCATCACAAATACCTAATTGACAAGTGAGAGAGCTTTTATCAGTTTGAAAATTATAATAACATGTTTCACTTGCCTACCTCGAAAATTAAAGGAAACATTCACACTTCCTTCAATTTTAGAGATAGTCGATTATTCAGCATCACCTTTTTTACATCCTCTCAGTTGCATGAAATTGGAAATTCTAAAAATTGATTTTTTGTAATTGCGACGTTGCCAATAATGCATTTTTGCATATAATTTGTTCTAGAAAATGATTTGTAAGTATGTGTTTTCTGTAAATTTTTGAAGTTGAATTATTTTTTTACTGGGCTTGAAAAAATTTTCTAATTGTATTATTTACAGATAAAGCATTGAAAAAAAATAATTAAAAATAATAAGTACCTACAAAAATGGCCATAATTTTACAAAAAAAAAAAAAAAATCGTAGGAATGTTGAAATGATTGCACATGTATTTTAATTGTGATTTGTATAAGATTTTGAAAAAAGGTGTTTTAACAATATTTTCTAAAATTCAATTTTTGAACAATTTTAAAAAAAATTTTCGCCATCAAATTTTCACAGAATTATTATTTTTTTTTTCAATTTAAGTTGTTTGAACATAATTTTTTGAAAAAATTAAATTATAAAGATTCCTGGAGGAAATTTAATACTTATTATTGGTAATTTTTATTCGAAACTTTTCGTATTTCTCTGTTGATGATTTCTTGGACACCCTGTACTTGTACCTAAAACTTCACGAACTAATTTTGAAACCGTCCATCATCGAGTAGGTATATAAAAAAAATCATCGATTCGAAAAGGGGATCAGTATTGAGAATTTTCAGGTGAAAAAGAAACCGACGACGGAGCATTAAGTTTCCTTAACCTTATTTGACACACGAATAAATAAAATACAATCTCGATATCATAATTGATCCTCGCTCTTCTCTTCAATGTCAAAAAAACTTGAAACTTGAAGAACACGAAGGTGAGCTTTTTTTTTTAGAGACTCGAGTCAAAAGGTGTATATACTGAGGAGGGGTAGAAAAAAAGAGAGGTGAAGAACCATTATACAAATAACATATGTACCTATACTTAAATTTATGTAGGTAGTTCATTTGATGAAGTCGTGACGAAAAACGTTATGACCAAGGTGTTTTGTATTCTAATTTCACTATAGTGAAAGGGGATTCGATCCTTTGCAATATTTTTATACCTGTGTACTTGATAGGTTCATGAAGGGGTATCTCATATACCTACATGATTGTGTAATGAAATGTGAATATGCATCGATTGTCATTTAAAAAAGATGAACCATTTCTGAATCATATTCAATAGGCAGGTACATAATTTAATTTAACGCTCGACTAATCGCACGCAATTGTGGTAATAATTCATCAACCTATTGATTTTTTTGTAGCTTCGTTTCTACTTCGTTTTCATCTCACATGTCAGAAATGAATTTTCAATTTTCTATAATTTTCAAGAACGGTAGGTTTATCATTTTAATCCGTTTTTCTGAAAAAATATAAAGAAAAGAAGCTGATTTTTTTTTCAGAAATTTAAAAAAAATTATCTAAAAAAAAGTAAAAGAATTCTTTTAAAAAAAAAAATAATTTGTTTTTTGAGGAATTTAAAAAAAATAAACAGATTTCTCAAAGAGAATTGCAGCAAAATAATTTTTTAGAAGAATTTCTTCGGGAAAATTTTGCAGTAGGTAAAGCTAGGTAGCTTTATTTTTTAGTGGATTCATACTTAAGAAGCTTTTCAGGAGAAATTTTTCAACAAAAAAAATATATATTTCTTGAAAATTGTTTGTGCCTACCTAGGTACAGTATTTTTCTGGGGAAAAATGAAAAATGAAAGAAATATTCTAAAAAAAAACAATAATTTTTTGTGAGCTATCACGAAATTTTATTGAAAAAAATTATAAAAGAAATCTTTCAGATATTTTTGCCAAGTTTTTACTGTAGGTACGATTTTTTAAAATGAACATAATCATTTTTTTATAATGACTTGCTTGAAGAAGTTTTTCTGAAATTTTTCCCATATTTTATTAACGCAATTTTCAAAAAAAAAAAAAATTTTGAAAAAATCGAGATTGAATTTTCCTCAAAAAATTTTCATAGAGATTTTTACGAAATAATTTTTTTATGAAGAATTAAAATCAAAAATAAATTTTTTAAAGAGAATTTTCAAAAGAGATTTTTAAAAACTTTTTTCATAGAAATTTTGAAATAAGAGAGTTTTTTTGAATGCATTTCTTGGGCATATTTCAGGAAAAATTTTCTAAGAGCTAGAACTGCTTATTAAAAATATATTTATTATAAAGAATTTTTCAGGGTTTTTTGGGGAGGGGAATTTTTTGGCTCAGTTTTCTAGAAAAGTAACTTTTTCCAAGTTTAAAAAAAATTTCTAAGTTTTTTTTCCAAGATTACTTTTTAAAAAAAATTTAAAAGTTTTTAAATTTTGTTCAGAAATTTTTGATTTCTTGAAAATATTAAATTTTTATCACTTTCATTTCGAATTTTCAATATTAGCTGCGTATTAAACTGATCTTTTTTTCAGCAAAAACTATGATGCAAAAATTTAAAAGACCTTCATCAATAATTCTTTAGGTCCCAGGGTATCTCATTCTTTATTGTGACCCTGAAAAAAATTCAAGTATCATTCAAAAGTATTATACGTTCAGATACCTAAGTACTCTCTAATCCTCGCAAACTTTTTCCAAAACCTCTTCAAAAAGATTCTCTCCAATTTCGTTGAAAATAACACACTCGAAGAACACTTCCGTTTATCCCAGCGTTTATTTTGAAACGTAAACAATTCCGCTGGCGAATCGTATTCGGCTCGTACATCTGTTTCTGTTTCGCTCACGTATTATCGATCTTACGGCGGATATTTTGTAAACGTAAGTAATCCGAAAGCTCGAAAAACAATTTATATTCATCAAATTGACGTAAAGCTTCGACTGATAGACTTTAACAAAATAGCGAAAATTTCACGCCTTCGGATCGTTTATTGAAAAATTCAACGCCAATAAAAAAAATTGCTGTTTTTTTTCTCGAGTCGATAAATTTATTATCTTCTGTTTTCAAGAGCAGAGTGGAAAAAAAGGCATCAATTATGTAATCGATCACTATGATGGTGGTAACACGCTCTTCAATGCAATAACCGTCATCGATGATAGATTTAATTGCTTTAGGTATATGGGTAGGTACGAAAGCGAAATTCGTAAAAGTATATTTCCAAAATATCGACGCGATAAAAAAAAAACCTACTGTAATTTCAAGTTCGCGCAAAAATTGCCCATAGGGATAAATTAAATTGAAAAATGCTTCGATGGAAAGTTGATTGATATTATTCGTTTTATAGAATTTTTTCTTTCTGGCCTGACGCTGTCATTTCGCTCAAAACCAATATTCCCTCCCCCCCCCCCCCCCAAAAAAAAAGAGGAAAAAAGGATTCGATTATATCCTAAAAATTTTATAGCGAATAAAATTTCCCTCCAACAGGGAATTACCTATTTGAATATTGCAAGAGTGTAGCTTAAATTTGATTTTTCAAGTCGTGATACTGGCTAAAATTTTAAGCAAATCAAAAAATTAAGAATATTGTTGTGTATGAAATTTGAATTCCGATCAAAAAGGTTTTCTTCACTTTTTACCCATCTTCAATAAAAAATTTGTCAATTTTTTTTTTTTTTTGAAAATTTATTTTTGGACTTGGAGTTGATTAAGTGTACCTAATTTCAAATAAATCAAGGGAGTAAATTTTACATCTTGTAGGTAATTCAATTTTCTTTCGAAGAGGTTATCTTCACTTTTTGCCTACCTTCAATATATGGGAGAAAAAAAATATGTCGTAGTTCATTTTCTCTAGATCAAATAAAAAACATAAATTTTTCGTTTCTCTCCCGTAGCGCCTAAATTATGGCAAAAAGTGAAGAGAATGTTTTTAAAAATAAATTAAATTTTCTACAAGATGTGAAATTTACTCCTCTGACTTAATCAAAATTAGGTAAGTACACTTAGTCAACACAAAGTCCAAAAAATTGACCAATTTTTCGTTTCTCTTGTTTAGAGCCTAAAATATTCAAGATTCTTAGGTAAAAAGTGTGGAGAACCTTTTTGATCGGAAATTTTGTATACAACGGTACCTAGTTTAAAACATTTCTAAATAGTTGAATAGGTTTGTATTTTTTTCATATGTTTCAAATTTTTGAGTTTTTTTTTCAATTTGTAACATTTTTTTTAAATTAAAAAATATAATATTATATAATTTTTTCAATTTCTCAATTCACTGTTTTCAATTCTGATTTAATAAATTTTGAAGAATTTTTCGGTTCATTCGTTTTTTAAAATTTATAATTCATTCAATTTTTGTTGAATTATCTCATTTATTTATTTTATTTTTTACGAATTTCTGATTTATTGGATTTTCAATCATGTTTTTAAATTTTAAACGAGCTGTTATAGGTATTTTTCAGTTAAAAACTTTTCCTTTTATTTCGACTTAAGTATTCATTTTTTTATAAATTTTTTATTTAAAGTTTGGAGGAATTTTTTTAATTTAGGTATTGTACCTAATTTGTATAATATTCATATTTTTACAGTTTCACAAATAAAATATTCATTTTATTAAATTTTGGAAAATTTTTGCGAATTTTGGATTAGGTATGATTTTCGTAAGTGTATCTAAAAATTTGAAATTTACAATCATATTTTTATGACTTGAGAATTTTCTTAAAATTTTAATGGAATAAAATTTTTAATAATTTTAAGTTTAATAAGTTTTTGGGAGTTTTCAGATCTATCGAATTTTTATATTTTTGTGTGTTAATTTATCAGGTAGATACCTAACAGCCAATTACTTTGCAAATTTTACTTATTTTTTTCTGGAAATTTATCTGATATTTCCAAACATTTTTAAATGACATTGTGCATCTGTACGTAATTTGAAAAAAACAACAATCGAAAAAACTATTTATAAATAGGGTATTTAAATGGAGTACCTTTTTAAATACCTTTTTTTAAATCTATTTAGATAGGTAGGTAGTATATTTAATTGATTTTTTTTATTATGAATTTTTCGATTAGACCCTTTCCTCCCCTTCCCTCCCCTCCCCTCCAATTTCGCAAAATAGTATGAAAATTCGATCACTTTCCCCGATTTTTATACGTATTTTGCAAAATTTAAAGTAAAAAATACCCCCACCACTGCATCAAAGGCCCAAATTGAAAAAACTTTCAAACAAAAGTTGTAGATAGTGATCTTGGGAATAATTTTGGTCATTGCAAAAATTTCGATTGAACAAAAAATGTTGAGGGAAAAAAGTTAAATTAATTGATAAAATTAATTTTTAATCAATTTAAAAAAATATTTAATAATAAAGGTGGTCAAAAAATAAATCTAAAAAAAATAGAAAAAATTACTCCTATAGATAAAACATAGTGAAAATGAGCAACTACCTTCCCTCTATTTTCGCTAAAAACTGATGATAAAGTGGTCCAATTGAAAAAAATTTCAAGCAAAAGTTGTAGATGGTAATTTTAGGAATAATTTTGGTCATTACAAAAATTCCGATTCGACCTCTCACTCCCCTCCAATTTTGATAAATAGTATGGAAATTCGACCGCTCGCTGATTTTTATAAGTATTTTGCAAAATTGAAAGTAAAAAATACTCTTACCACTGCATGAAAGGCCCAAATTGAAAAAATTTTCAAACAAAAGTTGTAGATTGTGATCTTGGGAATAATTTTGGTCATTACGAAAGTTCCGATTGGCCCCCTCCCTTCCCTCCATTTTTACTAAAAACTGCTGATGGAGGGGTCAAATTGAAAAAATTTTCAAACAAAAGTTGTAGCTTAAAGTCTTAGGAATAATTTTGGTTCGATCCGACACCATGTAAACAAATTGAGTAAACTAGAGACTAGTAACGTATAGCACATAATCGACCATTTTTCCCTGTTGGAGGGAAAATTCACTCGCTATAAAATTTTTAGTATATAATCGAATAGAACACGATCGACTAAATCCTTAAACCTTCCATAATACAATTAGCGAATAAAAGAACATCTCGATCGAAAATTCGCCGTGTAAAAATTTCTATTCGTTAGAGAAAAAGAGTACCCATCGCATCGGTGCGAAATTAAAAGAAAGCTAAAGCCAGAAAAGAAAACAATTTAAAAATAAACTCGGCACGGTAAACAAATTACCGCAAATGAAAGTGTAGTCGTGATTTGGCGGCGTAAATTATGAAAGTTCAATATCACACGATGGTAAAAAAGGTTTTCATAACGTCGGAGCGATTTCCTACCAAAAAACACGAGTACGGCCGCCGAATCACGTAATGTAACATTTAAATGACGTAGCAAAGCAAGACTTTGTGTTTTTTTTTTTCTAGGTGAAAAATTTTCTACTTCGGAGGTATAATGCGCGGCGGCGGAACCAGAAAGCGTATAGTTGGTCGTAGGTCCACCATTGATCCGGCATGGCAATAAATAATGACGTCACGAAAGCAAAGGGGAACGAAAAAAATGTGGCGCCTTGCCAACCAACCCATCCCAAGTCGCGAGTTTGCGACACGTTGCGCTGCCTGTGCTCGCCTGCTTGCGCTTGTTGTGTCTCAACAAACGTTGGTAACACTGTTTTTCTCTCCAACAACAGAAATAATCTCTGTTTCTTCTCTTCCGTTTTGTATCGGCTTTTTCTACGCTTTTCGCCCTGCTCCGCACCGAGCACCCTGCCCTGGCTCAGTCCATCGTCCCGCAAGGTACTCGCTGTTGTTTACCTATTGTTCAATGAACTTTAAACGCCGTTTAGTCGAGTACTACGCTGTTTAAGAGGCGAAAATTAGACTATTTTTCCGCAATCTTATCAACATCGAGTTGAATATGCTTCGAGTCAGTATCACCCGTGTAGCAATTGTCGACATCGACATTTATGTCGACAAAATTCAGACACATTTTTTTCTCGGTTAACGATGAATTAAAAATGATATTTGAGAATTAAAGTAATGTTCTGTGTTAAACATAACTGTTCAATCAAAATTTTTGAATTTTTCTCAGTATTTTCCTATAATTTAGAAAACGTTGTTTTTCTACATAGACAAGTCGATGTAAAAATCGATACTCGATAAACGCATCGACATTTATGTCGACAATTTCTGCCAATTAAATTTACAAATTTTATATCTAAAAAGAACTAAAAACAATTAAGGTAGTTGCACCAGTCGTTGGCCACGACCCAGTGGTGGGTCACTTGAGAAGAAAAATGTTTATAATTAAGCGTAATTTTTTAAAATAGCTTCAGAATTTTTTTTTAGAGCAAACCTGGAACATTTCTGCATAGAACCACATAAAAGTTTTTAATCAATTCTGTTCAAGTAATTAATAATGATCGTCTGAAATTTTTTTGTTAGAACAATTTTCAAAATGATGCCAATTCTAAAGATTTTTGTTAAGCCGAAGTGTTATCGAAATATGAATTTTACACTATTATGATTAATAAAACTTGAAATATAACCATTTGGACCTGAATCAGAAGAGTTTGGAGATTCCATTTCTTCATTAAAATAAAAAATATTGCCAAAATTCTATCAAATATGGCGGTGACTATCTACTGGAAGGAAAAAATGGTGTTTAGCCAGTAGTTGATCATTTTGATCAAGTACTAGACTTACGAAATTTTTGTAAAGTTCTAGTGGTTGATCATGCAAAAAATTGGTAAATATTTACAAAAAATGATAGTTTCTCTTTCTCATGGCTAATGAGTGACAATTTTACCGAATACTTATTGATTTTTTTAAAAATTAAATGGTTGAGAGCCGTTGTCATAATCTGATTGACCAACTACTGGGTGATCAACTACTAGCGCGTGACCAACTACTGGGTGGTCAACTACTAGATTATCTTGACCAACCACTGGACTTTTCTATTTTTTCACTTAAAATGGTAGTAATTTTCAAAGAAATGAAGTAAAATTAAAAAATTATAGCGCATTTTGTTGTAGAATACACAAGGAATCGTTTGGTATATTCACCATTTCGCCATTGTTATTAGTTTTTAAACCAGAATGTTTTTTATAAGACACTTCCACTATAAGGGTCCACCACTGGTGCAACTACCTTAATAAGAACATTTTAAGCTCAGGAATAAATAATTTTTGAAAGAATCACAAAATTTTCTTATTTTTCAAAGTTTTGAATAATACAACGACTTGTCGAGTTATTGTCGACATAATTGTCGATGGTCGAATAATGCATCGACTTCACTGTCGACAGTGTCGATCAGAGGAATTTTAAGTCGAGATAGTGTCGATGTGATTGTCGAGGGTCGAATAATGCATCGACTTAACTGTCGACAGTGTTGACCAGAGGAATTTTAAGTCGAGTTAATGTCGATCTAATTGTCGAGGGTCGAATAATGCATCGACTTGACTGTCGACGTCTTGAGGGTGATTGTGATACTCGCAGATAAAGTGTGTTGTGAATTAGTACATAAGGTCTAAGAATCATCTCTATGTTAGTTGGACACTCGCATGTGTCCAGCTACAAAGGTGGCCTCAATGCCGCATATTTGACAAAAAATGTCGAAATGTTGGCTTGAACACTATTTTTGGTGTAATTTTAATATATACTTATATTGAATATTTGAACTTAGCATATTTTTCAAAATCTCACCATTGCAAATGTCGATGTGGATGTCGATATAAATGTCGACACATCGAAATCGGTCACTTTTCGATCGTACATGTCGACACGATTGTGAATGGTTTGTCGAGCTTATTATCGACATGTTTGTCGACCGTCCAAATATGGCTCGACATATCTATGGCGTATTTTTCTCGCGTAAAATAGGTACCTATCAACATATTATTTCGTCGAGGGTTCGATTTTAAAGCTATACGATCCGATTCCAGTTTAACCGCCTGCTTTGTTAAGAACGAGGAATAATAATTTTACTCTCATTTCACGTACCTATTTTGTAAACGCCAAACGCGTGCTAATATTTTTCCAAAATAATATTTTCTTTCTGGGTCACACACACGCAACAGTTTATAATTAATTATTTTTTTACTAAATAAGGCAGCTTTGACTTACGCCTGGTGGAATATAGTAGGTATATGGGTAATTGTGGGTACCCGATTACTTACACGCTGTTAATTTTGTAAGCTCTGATTTGACCGGTCGTTGAGCTAATTGGTTTGAGAAGGTGTTTTTTTCGAAGCTGAATTAAAGGCAAATTACCAACGTATTGTTCGTGTATTCGATTGCCTATACCTATTTCCTTTAAAGGTAGCCAAAATCAGAGCCAATTGTATCAATAAACTTCAGCCTAGTCCCTCCAACATATAAAAAATAAGGGTTTCTATGGTTTTGTTTTTGTTTTATTACAACAAACCATGAATTTGAAAATCTGGTAACGTGACATCCTTTGAGAAGAAATTTTGTTCAAAAACAATTTTTTCAATTTAATTTTAAAAATAATGTTGTATTAAAACAGTTTTTTTCACAATTTTGTTTGAAATATAAATTAATAAATTATAGTGAAAAACAATTTTTTTTTTATTTTGCTTAAAAACAAATTTCATTTTGTAAGCTATTTTTTTGAAATTTCGTTTGAAAACATGTTTTTAAATTTTTTTAAAATATTTTTTATTCGCACAATTTTTTTCCAAGTTCATCTTCACAAATAAATAAATAAATAAATAAATAAATAAATAGGTACAATAAAAAAACGATCGATTTAAAATTTCATTAGGTAGGTATTTTTTAAATTCTGTTTTTAAAAACGACCATTTTTTCAAATTTTATTCTAATATATTTTTTAATTTTGTTTTCAAACCGATTATTTCAAGTTTTTTACAAATTGTTTGAAATCTCGTTTGAAAACAAATTTTTTAATTTTTATTTCAAAACATTTTTTATCTCAATTTTGCCTTCAAACAAATTTTCTCACAATTCTGCTCTAAACAATTTTTTTCAGCTTAATTTTCAAAAAAAAAAAAAAAAAAAAAAAAAAAAAAAACGATTCAAAATTTTAATACTTTTAAATTCTGTTTTTAAAAAATTTCAAAATGCTTGAAAACAAATTTTTGCCCGGATAAAAAAATTGTCTGAAATTTTTTTTTTTTTTTTTTTTTTTTTTTTTTTTTTTTTGGGTGTGTTTAATTACTAGATTATTACACCCAACGATTATGGGTGATTTTAGTGTGGCCGATTCGGAGGCGGGTTACAATGATTTCTCCTCGTCTGTTTAGATGAGAAAGGTTTTTCCAGGGATGAATTGTTTTTTTATGTTGGAAGAGTTTGTTTGTTGTTTGTTGAGACCAATAATTTTGCCAGGTATTTAAAATATTCTGAGTTAGGTAGGATTTTATATCGTCTGAGGTAAATTTAATTAAGGGTGAGTGGTCAGCAGCTGCTTTGGCATGAATGTCAACTATTTCGTTACCATGTATTCCGATATGGCTGGGTATATACATAAATTTAATTATGTAGTTGGATGAAATGTTTTAATAGGTATTTATTTTATTTTGATATTTTACTTCCAAAGAAATTTTTAAAATTACGTGAAAAACAAATTATTTTCAAATTCTATTTTTAAACAATACATTTCAAAATTCTGTTTTTTTTTATTTTTAAATTTTGCTTCTTTTTTAAAAAATTCTGTCTAAGAACAAATACTTTAAATTTTGTTAGAAAATTATCAATTTTATTAGGTACCTATGAAATATCTTGTTCAAAATAAAACTTTGACTTTTTGAAAATTTTTAACGAACATTTCAAAAATATATTTTTTTAAGCATGATTAAATCCAAATTTTTTAAAATTTGATTTTGAAATTAATTTTTCCCAAGTTGACACTTTCACAAATTTTTTGAAATTTTTCTTGAACAACTTTTCAATTTTTTTTCAAATTATTTGTTTATGAAAAAATTCGTTTTAATAATTGTGTTTTTAAAGAATCTTTTCTAAATTCAAGTTGAGATTAAATCTTATTTAAATACAATTTTTTTCTTTTAAACTTTGTTTCCAAACAAATATTTTCAAATTATGTATTTAAATGAATTTTTCCTTTCATATATATTCAAATATATTTTTTCAAATTTTGTTTTAAATACTTATTTTTTCCAAATTTTCCTAACTTTGTTGTTGAACAATTTTTTGTCAAACTTTGTTTCAAACAATAATTTTTACAATTTTTTCTCAAATTTTATACAAGAAATTTTTTCCAAATTTTGTTTCAGATCATTTTTTTCAAATTCGATTTGAAATGAAAAAAAAAATTATTTATAAATACATTTATATTTTAAATTTTGCTACAAGTTAACAGGCATTTTCATTTTTTTTATAATTTTTAACGAATTTTTCAAAAATGAGTAGGTATTTTTTTACAAATTGTTTTAAACTTCATTTTTAATTCAAGTTCTTCAAAATTCACCTTTATTAGCAAATTTTTCAACATTTTGGTTTTCAGCATTTTCTTTCATTTCTTATTGCATAATTTTTTTTAAATTTTATTTTAAACAAATTTTTTAAATTTTATTTTAAACAAATTTTTCAAATTTTATTTTCAAACTTCAAACATTTTTTTCATTTTTTCCATTTTTTTTTAAATCAAATTGTTTCAAATCAATTTTTTTTAATTTTTAATTCTGTTAATTTGAAATCCCGCTTCATTTCTTTAAAAATTTTTAATGAATTTTTCATGTGTAATTTTTTCAAATTCCAGTTGAAAACAAATTGTTTTAAAATTCATTTTCACAAAAATTCACATTTCAACTAAGTAGTTTGTCTATACTTTTTCTTTTTCAATTAAATTTTTTGCTTTTTTCAAATTTTGTTTTAAACTTTTTTTCAATTTTTTTTAAACAAATAAATTTGTTTCCAAACTTTTTTTAAAATTTGTTTCAAGTAATTTTACAAAATTTTATTTTTAAATAAATTTTTCTATGGCTCATTTTATGTAAATATGTACTTCTTATTTTTTTTAACTTTTTTTTCAAACAATTTTTTTTCAAATTTTGTTCTGAAGAAACGTTTTAAAAATCCTTCCCAAGAATTTCATTTAAAACATTTTTTCAGATGTTATTTTTTAAAATCGTAAAAATTCTGTTTAAAAACTTGCATTCTATTTCTTCGAGCAAATTTTACAACATTTCTGTTTAATTTAACTCCAAATTTTGTTCTCAACCTGTTTTCTTCCAAGTTATCTATATTTTTGAACAACTTTCGAATTCTGTTTAAAAACAACAGTTTTTTTAAATTTCACGTCAAGCAAATTTTCCTAAATTTAATTTGAAAAATTGTCTTTAAAAACAAATTGCTTTAAATTTCATTCGTAAACATAATGAAATTCATTCTTCTTGAAGACTTTTTTATTGTTCTAAAAAATTAGGATCCTATTTTAATTAAATTTTTTTCGAAACAAAAAATTTGAAAATATCTTCAAAACGACTTTTTTTTACAATAATTTTGTTTAAAAATAATTAATTTCAGTGTAAACAAGAAATGAATTTTTATTTGAAAGAAGCTTAATTTTGAGGCCTGAAGAAAACTTTCAGCACCATAAATCACCTCTTAAAAATATGAACTATTTTAATTTTTCACTACCCTAGAAAGAATTCCACCAGCCTAGTTTTAAACACGAGTTATTGATTACAAAGAACACGAGTAACCTTTTTTAGGTCTAAAAATACAATTCTTGGTATTTTATTCACTTCGAATACAAAATCATGATTGTATCGATCGCATGAACAGTTTTCCATTTTTCTCAAAGAAGAAAATCATACTTGTATGCATAATTTAGGTAGGTAGGTATTTTACACATAAAAATTGTAAACAGATAAAATGTTAATTATATTTATTATAATTGGCCTATAGAAATTCAACTCAAAAAAAAAATCTAGGCAACGTTATTTTCCTATAAGTGTGTAATAATGTATTGTTGAAAATCAGCAGCACATAATGACCCAGTTAGAGAACAAAAAGTCTCTAGGCATCGGTGCCCAATTCACAGGAAATATATTCCACGTACACAATTCAACTCGACAGCTCGAACATCCAATGTGCTCAACGTAGGCAAAAATTTTCTATCATCGTTGAAAAAAAATCAGCAATATTTTGAAAAATACTTTCCCAAAAAAAACTGAGAATTTTTCACGAGCTTTCCAAAAATATACCAGATGATTGGAAAAGTCTCCTCGTACACCGGATTACTCATCATCAACATCAACAAATTAAGAAGAAAAAAGATGCACAGAGACATTTTATCATTGCCAAAAAAAATAAAAATTAAGAAAACAGAATTTTGATTTTTACCAGCAGCATTGCAGCAAATGAACGTACACGCCTACATTGTAGATTTGTTTAAAAATAACTTTTGAAATTTTGTGTGTATACTTTTCGAACAAGCTGACGTGTTTTATCAATACACAGCGAGAGTATATCTCGTACAACGTGAACTAAGATAATGAAAAAACCAATATATCGAATCGTTCGATATATAAATGTATCGTTCTATAGATAATAAATAATTTATAAAACATAGAAACTTACTGTCGACGGTGTTGTAACAGGAGAAGACATTTTTTTCCAGGATATAAATTGAGAAAATACGTGGTTTTTGTACGACAAGGGCGCTGAACGAACGTAAAATCTTGGTCGAGCTTTTGTTAATATTTCACAAGTTACTAGTACACTTCCTCTCAAAGGTTTGCTTCTGCGAAAAGATCCCTTGATATTTGAGAATTAAATGGAATAGGGCGCAGACGCGAGTCGTCGCCTTTTTTTACGTCGTAGTCAAAAGGTCAACTTGGTTTAATTTCTTCAAATTAACGTAATCTCGCGAATTTTTTAATCGTTAAATTTTTGCATCGTACCGATCGAGCTGCATTGCATTTTTATCCCATTTAGGTGCATATTCGACTCGATTTTTACGATAGGCTGGCGAGGTTTTATCGAAAAGTAGCCATAGATGGACGGAAATTTAGCTCGCTCGTCGTGTGAATTTATACGAGCAGAGGCGAGTGTTACATTAATTGAACTTTTTATGACGAATGAAATTTATCGTTAAGGGGTATCGGTGATTAGAACGGTTACGATGGGTATATAAACACCGTTAGCGGTGTAATTTTGACGATTTATTGACCTCACGTAGCCATATAGGGCTTCGAGTTTCGTATCGTTCATATAAATAAGGTTTTTAGTGTAGCCGAAAATTCCCAAAATTTCTTAATACAAAATCTTTTGCGAAAAAATAATCCAAGACAAAAAAAAACTCCAACTCAGCAAATGCTTCCAAAAAACCAAGTTTCATTATTAACTTTACAATATCGTCAATTCTTCACAGAATTTTTCAAGTTTAGTATAAAATACTTATTGCAAATTTTGTATAAAATTACGTAAAAATTAAAATTTTGATATCCATTTGCTAATTTTAAAATTTTTATAGATTTTAAAAATGAAATCAGTTTTTAAAATTCGATTAAATTTTTTGAATTTTAAATTTTTTTTAATTTGGGAAATACTTATGTACTTGAAATTTGATGATGGTTTAAAATTTGGTAATTTTTAATCTAATTAAAATTTTTAAAATTCGGCTGAATTTGTTAAAATGTTTCGAATGTGAATTTTTAAATTCAAATAAATTTTTACAATTTGGCAAATTTGCCCTGCTTTTTTTCTATTTTTAAAATTTGACAAAATTTTAAAATTGGACAGAACACCGAAAGTTGATGAATTTTCAATTTAAATAAATTCTGAAACTGATAAAGTTTTTGACAACATTTTAAAAAAAATGACTAAAACTTATATTGCGAGAAAAAATAATTTGAAAGTTTGTAGAAAAAAACTAATCAAAAAATGATTGAAAAAAATTGACCAAACTTTTTTCGAAAATTTTGTAGGTACTGAAACCATAAAAAGTGAAAATTCAAAAGTCAAACCTATTTTTTTGTCAAGTTAGAAATTTTATCTCACTGAAAAAATTTTTTAAAAATTATATTAATCAAAATTTGAACAAAGTAGATAAAATTTGAGAAATATTGACTAAAAAAATTATACCTAATTAATCACAAAATATTGACTGCATTTTTTGAATTTGAAAAATCTTTAAAATTTTAGGAAAATTTTATTTCGAAAATTTAACAGATCAAAATAATGGTAATTTTCAAGTTTTGGTCAATTTTAAAAATTGGATGAATTTCTTATGCTTGAAAAATTTAGACAATTTTTTTACAAATTTTTACGCTTACTTATAAATTTTTTTTATTTTGGTAAAAATTTGAAATATGATGATGTTGTAAAATTTAGTAATTTTTAATCTACCTAATGTTAAAATGTTTCAATTTTTAAATTGCAAATAAATTTTTCAAATCTTTAAAATTTGATAAAACCTCAAAATTAGACAGAGCACTGAAACTTTATGAATTTTCAATTTAAATAAATTCTGAAATAGGTAGATAAAGTTTTTGACAATATTTTTAAAAAATCACTAAAACTATACAAAAAAAAATTATTTGAAAGTTTTTAGAAAAAATTGGTAAGAAAAATGATTGAAAATTGACCAAACTTTTTTCGAAGTAGGTAAAAGTCAATCGTATTTTTTTGTCAGGTCAAAAATTTCACAACGACGAAATTTTTTTTTAAAAATGAATGAAAATTTTTAAAATGTTGACTAAAAATTTGAAAATATTTACTAAAAGAATTATCATCACTAAAAATTGACAAGAAATTTCAAAAAACTACTCGTACAAAAAGAAATTGAAAATAGTAGCAAAAAATTGAAATAATTATTACAATGTCGATTTTGAGAATTTTTTTTGAATGTTGGGAAGTTTTTTAATTTGACAACTTAAAAAAAATTCACCAAAATTTTTTTTGATGATTTTGCTTTAAAATTTGGTATGAAATTTGTTATTTGATCGAAATTGCATAAATCATTTTTTTAAATTTGCCAAAATTTTCTAAAATGTTTAAAGTGTGAATTTTTCAATTCATAAATTTTCAGAATTTGATAAATCTTAATTTTAATACATTTTTATAATAGATAAATGTTCGAAATGTAAATTTTCGAATTTAAAAAACAACACTTTCGTAAATGACAAATTTAGCAATTTTTCAATTTATTAAATCTTAAAAATTTGGAAAATTTTCAAAATTTGACAAACTCTGAAATTTGGTAAATTTTTAAGTTTTTATAAATTTTTAAATTAGGATAAGTTATAAAAAATTTGATAGATTACTATTAAAATTACTGTACCTAAGAATTCATAGCAATTTTTTAAAATTTTAATGTAGTTTTGAAATTGGATCAATTTTTTATTTTAAATAAATTTTTTAAAAAGAAATACTTACACACTCGTAACTATCTTGAATTTTTAAAATTTTAAAAAAAGAAGTCCTATCAGATGACCCCATTAAAATTCAAAACTTATTATCCTTTCTATCCAAAACTGGTTTACGATCCCTTCTCTAAGTAATCCTCCTCCGTGACACGCCTCTAGCCTTAGTTGCTGTATATGGCGTTAAAAAAAAAAAAAAAAAAAAAAAAAAAATTCTAAAATCCGGTAAATCTTTAAAATATGGTAAAAATTCAAATTTATAGTTTTGAAATTGGAACAATTTTTAAAGTTTGATAAGTTGTTATAAGTTTTAAAATTAGGTGAAAACTGAAATCATTTATTTATTCATTCATTTAATTTTTTAATTTTTTTAATAGTGTTTATAATTACTTGATCGAAAAAGGGCTTTAGATGGAGTACGAGAGATTATTTTTTTAAATTAGAGTAATAATTTATTAATTTTTAAATTCTAGTAATTTTTCAAAATAAAATCGATTTTCAAAATCTGGCTGAATTTTATTACCAAAAAACTGCCTTGTCAAAAAAATCTCTCAAAAAAAATTTTTCACAGAAGAAATATTTTTGCAGGATTTATACCTTTGTCAAGATTATGGAACACAGATTGAGAAAAACCTTTAACAACGAGGGGAATAACGTAGTGATTAAAAACAAAATCTCTAAGGCTTCGTATTGCTTTCATCAAAATAAATATTCATTATTCATGTACCTAAATATCATTTTCAAATATCGATTAATTTGCAAACAAAATGAATGAAATTCGAATTAAAATCATACTTATAATTTCAATTATTCCTCGTGTAAAATTCAAAAAAATTGTAATCCTCAGTTAATTATAATATGTCATTGCATTTTCAGAGGAAAATATAATGATTCCTTTAATACCGGCCTAAGTCGAAACAAAATGATGCTAAGAAGCTTAATAATCGATATTTTGATAGGAAACCATAAAAAATTCAATAAAATTCAATCATTAGGTTCCTTTCCTACAGCTTTATAAATTCAACTTGTTCAAACTTTTCCAAGTGTCATTTTATCGATATTAAATTTTCCGATGAGTGAGGTAGGACTTCGTTGGAAAAAAATCGTTTTTTTTTTTTTTTTCAAATGTTTGTATGTATTATAAAAAATGGAGCTCGAAATGAAAAATAATTTTTCAAAATTATCAAAACGGAACAATTATCCTCACAAATTTGTAAAATTGTACGAGATATATTTTCGCGCACATTTTGAACCCGATAACGTATCAGTTCCGCTTCTACAGCATGTAAACAAACTACTAGATACTTTTTCATAGTGAAATTGTTTTGTTTACGCGGAAATACTGGCTCTGGCTGTTTCGAAATTGCGGCGCATTTTCTCAAAATGTAAAACCCTGCGCCAACTTCCGTGCTGGAGTGAAAGGGTAACGTTTTCTGCGTATTACGCAACAGAAGATGCGATGGAGAGAGGTAGGTTAAACTACTACGCATTTTCAAGTTCAACCGAAAGCACGTACTAAAATATACGAAACAAGTTAGTGGGTTATTTAGCGTTTTTGCAAATTGTTTATTTCGATTAGAAAATTCGTCTAGTTTAATTTATAATTTTACGAGCATTTTACACGTAAATAATAATAACACGAGAATTTGTTTATTTTTTCATTCGTGTTACCTATAATTTTTTTTAACCTAGTGGAAGTAGAAGCACGAGTTGAAAAATTTATTTCTACGTTGTTTTGGAAATCCAGGGGCTAAGAGATGGGTCGAAGATACTATTTCTTGGGATGGAGTAAAAAGTTAGGGAGGAGTACAGCAACACGAGGAATTTTCTCCTCGTTCGAATTTTGAAACGTACTAGGCTGGAATTTAAAGTAAACAACTTGCCTCCGTATTTTTTGAACTTTGTTTTGGTAACACTGGAGACTTTCAAAGTATTGCACGATATTCCGATATGTGCTGAGAGAGCTACTGGTAAACAAAAACATTTCACATGTTTTGTTTTAAACGATTCGTACCAAGCGAGCGAGTTATTTTCTTTCGTTTGGTTTTGGAGGGTGCACCACGGGGGTAGGGGTGGTTGGCTTTGTCCTAGTAGGAAAGTTGAGAAGAATTGGGTAATTTTGAACGTGGAATAATATACGCTTTTAGAGAATTCCCTTTAGTTTCGCAGTTAATAATTGTCATTTTCAGGTTTTGGAAAATGAAAAATTCAATTTTCAACTCGTCTAAAAAAATTCTGACGTCTGCTTAGGAAATTCACGTGGCTTAAAAATAAATTTCGCATTGGTTCGGAAATTTTTTTTCGATTCTGTACAAAATTGATTTTGTCTAAAAATAATTTTATCCCTTCGGTTTTCTATCTACCAGTTTTTTGATTTTTTTCAGATTTTTTTAAGCTGATAATTTTCATTAAAAAATAATTTATTTTTTATTTTTGAAGAGAAGTTAATTTTTCAGAAATTTTTTGTACCTAACTTATTCATTTTTTGAAAATTTTGTTTAAAAATAATTTTTTCAATTTTTTTGAAAGCAAAATTTCGCATTAGTTCAATTTGTATTTATCTTGAAAAAAAAAACTATTGTTTTAAATTATGTTACATAAAAACAATTATTATTTTCAATTTTCAGATTTTAAAAAAAATCAAAAACCAAGTCGAATTCATTTCTTTTAAAAAATTGATTTTTTTCAATTTTTTTTATATTTATATTAAAAAACACTTTTTTTTAAACGAATTTTCCTCTAATTGAATTTGAACTTTATTCGTAGAAAAAAAAAACTTTCAAATTAAGCAAGTATTTTAGTTCAATAGCTAAAAATAATTATTTCATTTTTTGAATTTTCAGTTTTGTAAAAATTATATCTTTAATCAAAAACCAAGTTTTATTCATTTCTTTCAAAAAATGAATTTTGTTTAAAAAACAATTTTTTTGTTGTACGGATTTTCATCCATTCATCAAGTTGGAATTTTTCTTTTAGAATTAATCATGTTCCACAACAATTTATTTTTTTTTGGGCGGGGGGGTTCAGTTCTGGTTTTGTTTCCCTCAAAACCAAGTCTGGAAATTTTTTTAAAGTAGGATTTTTAATCACTTTTCTTAAGATGCTTTTATCGTTTTCATCCAATATTTTGAAAATTTTATTCGAAAAAAAAATTGTGCTGAAGGCAAATTTTCTAAAATACTTACGACAAAATTTTTCATATTTTAGGTCAACTCGAATTTTTCTGAGGAAAATGATTTCATTTTCATTGTTTGATAAAATAGAACCAATTTTTTTATTTTTTTTATTTTCGAAAAATATCTATAGGTACTAATCTCATTATTTTGATGAAAAAACAAGTTTTATTCAAAATTTTATTTTATGGAAGATTCATTTTTTACATAATTTTTTGAAAACTATGATTTTTTGAAAAATTTTCTTATAAATTTTTTATTTTTTGTAAGATAATTTTATTCAAATTTAATTTATACAAAAATATGTTTCTCAGTTCGATTTGAATTTCTTCGAATACCTACCAAAAAAAAAAAAAAAAATGTTGTTTTCTTCAAAAATGTTTTCAATTACATTCATTTTTTTCTATTTTTTGAATTTTTATAGTTTTGTAAAAATAGCTTCTAATTAAATGTAAAATCAAGTCTTATTTGTTCAAGTTTCATTAAATTTTTTGAAAATGTTTCCTGTTTGTTGTTATTAAAAAATTTTTCATAAATAAATTTTTATATTTTTTGAAATTTTATGCAAAAAAATTAAAATTCATGGTTCAATTCGAATTTTATTTCACTCTGAAAAACTCCTGTTTTTTTCAATAGGTTCAATAGGTATTTTTTTTTTCAATAGCAAGATTTTTTTTATAACACATGTTGTGTTATTATTTTTTAAAATACCTATGACTTTACAACTTTCTACAAAAAAAAAAAAAAAAAAAAATCAGCTTTGTAGGTAGGTATAGTTTTATTTCGACTTTTCCGAATGAAGATACTTTGGTTTTTCAATTTTGTTTAATGAAAATGAATTTTTTGAAATTTTGAGGTTCATCTTGACATTTTTATTTAAAACCTCATAAAAAATTATTATTTTGTAATTTTTATCCAAATTTTTAACAGAATAATTTTTTTTTAATTTTTTTTTTTTTTTTTTTTAATTTTTTGAAAAATGTTTCGTAGTTGAAATTTTTAATTTTTTTTTTCCAAAACAAAATTTTCAATTTTTTTTGAAAGATACTTTTTCTGAAATTTTATTAAAAACCGTTGTTTTGACTTTTCCTTAATTTTTTTCAATTTTTTGTTTTTTTTAGTATTGTAAAAATGATAATTTTAATCAAAATTACTAATCATCTTTATTTTTAAAGTTCTGTTTGAAAAACAATTATTTTAAAATTTTGTTTGATAAAAGCACTTTTTTTGAGTTTGTCATATGCTTTTTAATTTTTTTCTTAAACTAGGTATGAGATTCTTCAGTTTAATTTCTGCACTACCAAAAAATTCTCATAGTCCATAAACTCGTATTAACTAAATATCAATCAATCCGATTATCAGATCATTCGAGTTAATTCAGACAATAAAATGAATAAAGTTTTTCCACTTTTTTCAAAAACAAACCTAAAACGAAACAATGAAACACGCACATTATTTTCGTTATTTTGTTTACCTGAATTTCCTTCACTGATACGATAATTGAATGTAGTACATACACGTGCAAATGCGCATTACAATCAACCACGATCAAAACACAATTGTAGGCCTATGTACATCGCCATAAAACAAATTAAGCGTAGCCCTATATAATATAAATAGGTAATTCATCATCTCTCTGGACAATAATTCATCGAGTAAAATAGTCAATTCAAAGTATTCCGCACAAATATACTCGTATAGCGGTATGGCTTTTATGTGATGACCTTTTCTCGAAACTCGAATATACCTATACGCCCACAAATAAATAGTACCTACCTAGAAATGGGCATTATACTGCGGATAATGCAAGCTCGTAGGATACGTATGCGCAAAAATACGACGTAGGTTGGGTACAATGTACGTATGTACATTCAACTCGACAGAATGAACACCGTGTCTGGTATGTGATGAGGTATAAATATACAGGTAATTTGGATTTTCCGCTATCACGAGTATATTAAAATTCCAAAAATATCCCAATGACAAAAATTCAGATTATTTTTGCGAATGTAAAAAATGTGAAATTGAGTAGAATTTTCGCAACTCCTGGAAAAAGTGGAAAATTACCGAAAATGGGTTTGGTTCAGTAAAAATAAAAATACATACATAACTCGCGATAATCGCGAAATTTTTTTTTCTTATCAATTCAAAAAAAAAGGCGTAGCAGTCAAACCGCTACTTAAGGGGTGAATTTTTTTCGTACATTTTATACTATGTACTTGAAAATTTTTCAAATTTTTAGAGTTGGTATAGAGTTCCCAAATTTTCAAAAAATATATATATATAATCGTGCTTTTTTCCCCATTGAACATTCATTTTTTATCAACAAATTTTTTTCCTCAAGGATCAAGGTACATGACCATTTATAATAATTTATACGCATTTTGCCCGAATTCCACCTCAATTCATTCATTTTTCAACGATCATTTTGCCCAAAATTGAAAAAGTTGACATTTTTACTAAAAATCCAATTTGAGAAAATGAAAAAAATACTTGTAAAAAGTTAATGAAGGGACTTGTTCCAAATTTGAACCCCAAAGGCCAAAATCCATAAAAGACAAATCAGTGGAGCAATTTCTGTCATTTATTTGTACCAAATTTTGATCCCTTAGGTCATTTTGTTTGATCTGTAGGTTGGTTAATGCATCTCGAGAAATAGAAAAAACAAAAATTCTTGTGTTTGGTCAAAATGGGTGCAAAGTTCGAAACTCATGTCACTAAAATTATATCAGAGGCATGAACTTGCCTAGCAATAAAATTTATGGACGTCTCATAAGCCAATTTGGCTGTAGTCTGGCTCAAGGTGAAAAACTGGTTCCAAAATTCACTTTTTGCAGCCTAAAAAAGAGTAACGATTTTTACTCCAATTTCACTAATTTTTCAAAACCGATTCTCGAAATTTTTTCATCGAGATTTTTCCTATTGTATTTTTTTCCAAATTTTCCCTTTTTAAAATTTTTCATGATTTTTTTTTCTCAAATTTGAAATCAATCTTCATTAGATTTTTCTTTAAAAATTTACTGGATAAAATTTTTTCAAGTAAATTGTTAGGTACCTAATTAAATTATTTTTCGAATTGTTGATATAATTTTTTCCTTATTTCTCATTGAAATTTTCTTGAAAAATTCTTTATCAAAATCCTCAAATTTTTCATTAAAATTTTTCTTCTAATTATCGAATAAACTCATTTTTTAACTTTTGTTTAGTTTTTAATTTTTTTTTTCAATTTTTGCATTCATGATTCAAGTATATTAGGTAATACCTACCTATAGTAATTTCTTCATTAAAATTCTTCTAAATCTATACATACCACATTTTTTCAAATTTTTCTTTTGAAAATTTTTTTAATCAAGTTTATTCCTGAGTTTTCCATCTAAATCTTATGGAACTTCTTAGGTTTTGAATTTTTTCCCAAGAATATTTTTTATGGATTTTTTTTTAATTTTCCAATAAAATGCAAATTGATTCCATTACCAAATTTTCATCAAAATTTTTCCATTTTTTCTTCCAATTCAACTTTTTATTCAAAATTTTTCTTTTTTCTTCTAATTTTTTTTCGGGTAAATTCCAATTTCTTTCCAATTTTTCTAAATGAATTTCGTTTATTC
The DNA here is from genome assembly GCA_959613365.1 of Balanococcus diminutus. Taxonomy (NCBI): domain Eukaryota; kingdom Metazoa; phylum Arthropoda; class Insecta; order Hemiptera; family Pseudococcidae; genus Balanococcus; species Balanococcus diminutus. Next base: position 40,348,767 of record OY390716.1, read on the forward strand.
ATTTTTTCAAATTATTCATTCAAATTTTGATTTTTCTTCAAGTTGCCAAATTGTGAGCTTAAGGTATTATCAGTATAAAAAAAAAGTGTAAACATAACATCCTGTAAAAAAAACTTTTTTTACTATAAATTTGTTTTGGATGAAAAAAACAAAATTTTCAGAAGAAAAACTTGGAAAAAAATTACTTTAAAAAATTTGTACCACAGTTATTCGCAAAAAGGAGAATGAAAACAGGGAGGGGCCCAATTGAAATTTTTAGAATAACCAAAATTATTTTCAGGATCTTTATCTACAACTTTTTTCTGAATGTTTTTTTAATTCAACCCCTCTATCTACCTCTCATTTTCCAATAATGGATGCCTTTGCACTACTATGCGAAATCGAAATTATCATAATGACCAAAATTATTTCTAGGATCTTAATCTACATCTTTTTTTTTTCAATTCAACCCCTATCTCTCCCCAATTTTTAATAATGCGTATCAATGTACTAATATGAAAAATTAGAGAAGAAGTTGGGTTCCAATTGAGAAAATTTTCTAACAAAAGTTGCAGATTGAAGTCTTGAAAATATTTTTGCTAACCACAAAAATTTTTATTGGACCTCTCCCTCCCTCTTTTTTCGTATATTAGTACAAAAACACTCATTATTGAAAATTTAGAGGGAGATAGGGGTTGAATTGAAAAAATTTTCAAACAAAAGTTGTAGATTAAGATCCCAAAAATAATTTTGGTTATTATACAAATTTCGATTGGACCCCTCCCTCCTCTCTAATTTCGTATATTAGGCGTCTATGTAGTTTATTTTGTACTTGAGAAAAATTCAGCGAGATCCCGATTTTGGCAGTGCAAATTAGGAGCTACGAGCTAGTGATTTAGTCAACCTAGAAATTAGATACAATAAAGATAATGAGATTACCTTTATTGGCTGGTGGAAACTTTAAAAAAATACTTTGGGCTCTCCAGGGGTTCTCAAAAAAAAAGGTCTTTTATCGAAAATTTCAAATTACAGTCCAAAAATTTTGACATGAGCTAAAATCGTACCTCCTCATTTTCTACATCAGTCTCGAACGCAATAGGCGTATTTTTTACAAATTCGCCTAAAAAAAAGGAAATAACGAGAAAAAATGTATTTTTTGTCACGAGAAGAACCCTTTTTTACCACGCTTTTATTAGCTTGGTATGTATGTTTGTTTGTTTGTTTGTATGTATGTCTCATGGAACCAAAAGTATGTTTTCAACCAATCCTCTCTCATTTAATATTTTACTGGAATTGAAAGAACATAGTGCTCACATTAGGGGTTTTCGAGGTCGCTGAATTCGATTTTCGAACTCAAATTTACCCCCGACCCCAAATTGAGCCCCTATGAAGGGGTTCAATTTTGAAAATTTCAGAAAGTCACAACATTGGTATCGAAATGTAGGTTTTCGAGGTCGCTGAATTCGATTTTCGAACTCAAATTTACCCCCGACCCCAAATTGAGCCCCTATGAAGGGGTTCAATTTTGAAAATTTCAGAAAATCACAACATTGGTATCGAAATGTAGGTTTTCGAGGTCGCTGAATTCGATTTTCGGACTCAAATTTACCCTTGACCCCAAATTGAGCCCCTATGAGGGGGTTCCATTTTGAAAATTTCAAAATTCACAACATTGATATCAAAATGTTGGTTTTTGAGGTAGCTGAATTCGATTTTCGAACTCAAATTTACCCCCGACCCCAAATTGAGCCCCTATGAGGGGGTTCAGTTTTGAAAATTTCAAAATTCACAACATTGATATCAAAATGTTGGTTTTCGAGGTAGCTGAATTCGATTTTCGAACTCAAATTTACCCCTGACCCCAAATTGAGCCCCTATGAGGGGGTTCAATTTTATGAAATTAAAATATTTTCAACGACAAAAAGAGTTAAATAAAAATGTAAAAAAATTTTAAAAAACCACGCTTTTATTTAAAGTTGGTCACTTTGTAAAATGTTATTCATAGGGAAAGAGTAATGCCTTAAAAAACAAAAAATAAAATTTACTTACTTGAATACAAAAATGTGTCATAAAATTTTTTTTTTCAAAAATTTTAATGATGAAAAGCGTGGTGGGGTGTTCGCGAGGAGCAAACGAATACCTTTTCAATTAACGCCCCACCACGATTTTCATCATTAAAATTTTTGAAAAAAAAATTTTCATGACACATTTTTGTATTTAAGTAAGTAAATTTTATTTCTTGTTTTTTAAGGCATTACTCTTTCCCTATGAATAACATTTTACAAAGTGACCAACTTTAAATAAAAGCGTGGTTTTTTAAAAAATTTTTACATTTTTATTTCTTCATAGGTATTTTTTTTAATGTTTATAGATAACGCAACGTTGGAGTTAGCATGGCATATACGCATATAAAAAGATAATTTAAATTGATAATCGATAAAAGTTATTTAAAAGCACACTCTACCTATACACAAGCTCGATTCAAGTTTTCGAATTTCGAGCTCTAATAAACCGTAAACAAGCTCGCGTTGTATAAGTGAACTTTTAATACAATTCACAGAGACTCGTACTCGTCGTATTCGCCGCAGCCTAAAACAATTCGATGGAAGTTTTAATTCCAGCCCCATTATTCCATCGTCACGTACGAGTAGTCGAGTACTTATTAAAATTAGCTGCTTTAAATTAGACCTGCATTTAGGATTAATCGGGGATTTAGTCTTAATTAATTGCATACGACGCGTTATGGAAGAGAAAAACAGACGAACCACGTTAATTTGTGTTATTTAATGTAATACGAGTTAATAAGCTACGAGTACGTTCATATTCGTTGAAATGTAATTGATTTAGAAGGTTATCTCATTATACATATAAATTTTCTCAAATAGAAGTAATTACAGTGTAGTCTAATTTAAATCATTTTATTATGATTTTAAGCGTGTAAATACTTTTGCCTATTAACGCCGTAAATACGACGATGTACCTACGAGTAATTTTTTTGTTTACATCTAGCTATGTACTTTTACGTTTTCATGTTATTATTTAGTATGTTTACTCGTACGAGCTTTTTCCTTCTTCCTTTCCTTTCCTTTTTTTTTTTTGTTGCAAATATTGGCGTAAATACGAGAGAAATTTTTATTGCTTGTTTTCAAACGATGACGTCGCGTTCGTATTACTGTTTTTCTTTGCAATTTTATACGCCTGTTAGAAAGCATAGAAACGTAACGTACGTATAAATTGCAACCCTATACCTACGTATACTCGCTTTTTACTATTCATATTTCATATTTTATGCGGACAAGTCGAGCAATGATTATTAGCATTTTTCTACTTCAATTCTTTCATATAACTATGTATGTACGAGTATAATGATACACATGCTAAATCATCAGTTTACCTCGCTGCATGCTTTATAACCTCTCGGGGACTAAGAAATAAATAAACAGTGTTCGAAACGTTTGGTTTTTTTTCTCTTTCTCTTCTGGATAAAAATATACGTAGGTTTGCGTTAAAGATAGAAGTAAGTTAAACTAAAGCTGACATGCTGTCAAAATTACACATGACACAACATGTGACTGAAGGAGATAATGTGGTTCAACCACGTGAATCATTGACGTTATGTTGAATTAGGGTCTGTGGCTCACACGATTATAGGTGTTGCATAAAAGTTTACAAAATTATTTTTAAAGAAAGGTCTATTGATCGGTAAGAAGATAAGAAAGAAACTTGGTTATGTGGACGTATAGGTTTTGTCTGTTTTTGAGGTTCGAAGGAAGACATGTTTTTTTTTGTTTTTTTTTTTGAGGTGAATAACCTAAGGCCTGATGAAATGAAAAATGGGTCTAATGGAGTGTGTAAGAAACAGACAAATCTGTTAATTTATTTGCGATTTGGTCGATTTAATGAAATTAAAATTGAAGCTTGGGGAGTAGAAAAATTGATAGATTCAAAATCAAATAAAATAACAAAATCGAGGAAAAATTTGACAAAACCAGTAAGCATGTGGAAAATTTATTATTTATCATCAGGAAATAAAATTAATAGACTGAAGAGAATTTTTTATAGTTAATTTTGTAAACTTCGTTCCAAGAGAATTTTTTTTCAAACATTTTTTTAAAATTTAAATTTTTTCAAAAGAATTGTTTGTTTTAAATAACGTTTTATGAAAAGATTTTATTCAATCACTTTCAAGGGAATTTTTTCGATAATAAGTATTTTCAGATTTTCTAACAATTTATAGAAATACCTTTTTCAAAAAAAAATTGTCTGCTTTCGAAGTAGGTAAAAAATAATAAATTAAAAATTGCTTGAAATAGGTAGGTAGGTAGGTAACTAAAAAATTTCAATTTTTTTTCTTTGATTTTTTATTTTTACAAAAAATAGTTTCAGAAAATGTTTGGAAAAAGTGTAATTTTAAATTTTTGATACAAAAAAAATCGTAAAAAAATGGAAAATATTATCGAAAAATGAAATTTGTGAATAATTGAAATCCTTTCAACAAGTAGGTATGTTTATCTATATTTTTATTTACCTATTCCTAGATAATGGTGCAAAAATTTTTAAATATTTTTTGTAAAACATTTTTTTTAATTTTTGATAGATTTTGATATTTTTTTATTTTTTGAATGAATTCCTCTCCATATATATAACTTGAAACTTTTTTTTCAAACATTTTTCGAAGGAATGACAATTTCTTCGAGATAATTTTTCGATTAAATTATTATTTTTTTTTAAACAAAAATTTCCAAAATTAGTATACTTGATCTTCTGAATCAAAAATATTTTTCGATCACTTCCCAAACGAATTTTTTATTTTTTTCCAAAAATAATTTTCAATTTTTAAAGATGATGAATATTTTTTCTGAAAAAATATAACTTTCAATTTTTTGATAAGAATTGAAAAAATTTCTTTACTATAAATTTCTTCTCAGAAAATTTTTTTCTGAATAAATGATTAAGAAAATTTTAAATTTTTTCATAAAACTATTTTTTCTCTTCAGATTCATTATTCAAAAATATTTTTTTCAATAAATTTCTCATTTTTCAAAAAAAGTGCAGGAGATTTTTTTTTCAATTTATTGATCAGATTTTTGATTTTCTTAAATGAAAGTTTTCGTAATTTATCCATTACTCAAAATACTTTCCGAAATTTTTTTTTTTAATTTTTTAAATTTTTTAAAAATCTTTGTTTAAAAATATTTTTTGTAAAAAACACATTTTTTGATCGGAAATATGATTTTTTCGAGAAATTTTTAATCTCTCTTTTTTCAATTTTTTTTTTTTTCGTGAAAATATTTTAAATAAAATTTTTGATGTTTTGAACGAAAGTACCTACTTCAATTAATTCTTTTTTACCTGTTACCTGTTACCTGTTGGTTTCACGTGCCATGTACTGCCGCTATGGCCAGAGGCACGGGATTAGATAGGGAGTTAGATTTTATTGAAAAGGTTGGTTTGCTTGAGGAACTGGAGGAGTACAATTATTTTGGGAGGATCATCTGAGAGAATTTCAGAGAGGGTGTAAGGTTCATTTAGGAATTGAGATCGAATGGAATGAAATAAGGGACATTGCGTAAGAATGTGTTCGACTGTCATCGAGCAGGTACAGAGAGAACATTGAGGGATAGGTTGTTTGGTTAAAAGATGAGAGTGGGTAAGAGAGGTATGGCCTATGCGGAGACGAGTAAGCACGACATCTGTATATATAATACGATAGTTTCGGTACTGAAGAATCATATTATTAAAGTTGGCTAGAAGGTCATCTGTAGGTGTAGTTTGTTTTGAAAAGTGCGTGAGACTGAGGTCCATTTGAATTTGTAAATTTGTCCAAGGAGGAATGACTGCTACAGAAAAGGGACATGGTGGTGGAAGGATTAGATTTAATGAAGAAAGGAGGTCGTTGGATAGACGGATCAAGGTAATAACTGAGGGTGATTGGATGAGGGATTTCTGAAGAGAGTTGTAAGCAGGAAGGTTAGACGGTTTTCCTATTTTAAATTTTTTTTAAAGACAATGTCAATGTTTTTTTAAATTGGTAGGTAGGTAACAGGTATTAACTTTTTTTAAAAGAAATTCCTTGATGGAATTTTTGAATTTTTTTAAAATAAAAATTATTCAAATAGGTAATCTTTTGAATTTATTTCGAAAGGGAATTTTTAAAGAATATTTTGTAAAAAAATAAAATAAAAATAAATAAAAATGTTTCATTCAATTTATTGATGAGATTTTGATATTTTTTCAGAAATTTTTTTACAGTATTTCCTTCATATACCTAAGTAGGTAATTTTCTCTGTAGGAAAAATTTTCATTCCCTCCAAAAAAAAAAAAAAAACTTTTTTGGAACAATTTTTGAAATTTTCAAGAAATTTTTTTAAAAATTTTGTGTGCAGAAATTTTTGAAGTATTTATTTTTTATCAAATTGCTTTGCAAAATAAATTCTTATACTCACAAAATAACACTTTTCAAATATTTCTTGTAAGAATTAAAAAAAAAAATTTATAAGATTTTAAAACTTTTAATATTACAAATCTTTGTCTGGATTGGAATTTTTTCTTTCTAGGTAGGTAATGCAAGTATTCATTGGATTGAAACTTTAACTATTTCGGCATATTATTAATATTTAATTTATTAATTAATTTTTTAATATATTTTTTGAAAGTTTCATTTTGGAGTAGATTAATTTAAACTAGGTAGGTATTTAAATTTTTTCTCGAATGTGGGTGTAACCTTTAAAATATTTTAAAAGCATAAAGAACCGTTTTCAAAGGAAATAGAAATTAATTCTTGTCGGGGATGCTGTTGATAGTACCTAATTATATGCTCATTATAGAAGTAATGAATGCAAAAAAATAGTTTCTTAATGATTCGCGAATGTCTGTCGTCAATACATCTCAATTAAAGCTCATTTTCTTATCATGTATTCTCCATTTATAAGTGCACCGTCTTATTACTTGAAATAAATACTTATTTTAATAAGGTTAAAAGCGTTGTCAACCCAAATTATATCACCAGTCCACCAAGTAGATATACTTCCCATTATAAGAGAATGCAATTGCAAACATTCGAGCATAGCGAATGAGAATGGAAATCATCTCAATAACTCTAAATTTAACATTCATTACTTCGAGCATGAAAATACGTGTTTTTTCTCAAGTCGACTAAGTAGATATGTGTTTCAAATTGATAGGTACATATCTACATAGATAACATGTTGCCACAACTGTTTATCGTTGAAAATTTAGCCGAGCTGAAATGCTATTCTTGTTGCATTTCAACTCGTCGATATAAAAATACACGCGAGAAAAGAAACATCCGCGTATTATAAAAATGATACGAGAATAATACGACGATGTAAGCTCTCGCGTGTTGTTTTCATCGTATACGTACAACCGGGACGAGCATAAAGCTCTAGAAAATTACAGCACCGACGTTTTCCAATTGAAATGTATTTTAACTGGCGCATTCGAATTTAAAGATAAAAAAACACGTTAAAAAATACGCGTTAAAATAAACCTCGAGTATAACAAATGGAATCGAAAACAATCCCTAGATTTTCATCGAGGTTAAAAATCACATTTACGAGTAAGTAAACAGTACGTTTCTCGAACAAAATCTACATTATTTCAAACCAAATAACCTCGAAACGTGAAAAATGATTAATTCGATAAAATGAAAAAAAATCTCGTGAAAAAAGCAACAATCTCGTCTTAGAATTTTTCGAAATTCCGCGATTGGGAAATTACGTACCTACGACAAATGAAAGCAGCAAGGTCGAAAAACACGCAGAAAGAAAAGTTGAAAATGGTGAATTTCGAAAGCTCTCGTCTTGGGTAATTTTTTATGGTTTCGTAAGTAAGCTTTTCTTCTTCGGTGTAGAATGTTTTTTGAAATAACTTTGACCTATTTATGATGATGATGGTGTAAAGCCTGTGTAGATTATCAGCCGCGTGCAGTGCACAAATACCCAATGTTGGTCCTGACAGGCCATCAAATTCTGTTGGAAAATGTTTCCAATAGACGTACCGATGAGTTTATAGCCGAGTCTAAGTATAAAGTTCATTTCTGAATACACGTTATCGTTTACACGAGCTTCATACGACGTCGACGACGACGGGTTACCATCGTTTAACTACATGAAAATCAATAACTAATAACCTTTAATAGCTGTTTACAGTTTGTTTACACTTGTGCTTCGCCTTACAATTGGTTGCTTATTATCTATGGAAAGATTACCTACGGAAAGATTTGCTGCCTTCTTGAATCTGCACGATGGTTTTTAAATTTTTAGCACATATGCATGTTTCAAGTGTTTATAACGTAGATTAAAGATTACGAAATAATAAAGGAGCAGAAATGTAACAATGCTATGTAAATACATCACTTTGACAAGGATAAATGGATGGAGCCGTGAAAAAAAATCTAGGTCCTATGCGTACTCGACACTCGTATTTTCACGAGGAAAAAAATGTAGGAGTTTGGTATTATATGGCACGGAGACAATAATGAAAAGCTTTACGAACGACGTAGGCATTAGGTAAGAATTATACCTACCTAAGTATAAGAAAATCCATGTACACGAACCTACTATCGTTGAATAGACAAGATCATGGGTTTGTTAGTCAAATAAAAATGTTTGAAACAGCAGAAAAAACAAAGTTCGAAACCCCTAATGATTAAAGGATTTATTTTTTAGAGAAAAAAACTTTTGAACGTTTTAAATGTTTCATTTCGTGTGTTTTTTTTTATGCTTTTGCTTTCTTATTGTATTTTTCTCAAATTCTCGTAGAATAGAAGAAAAAATTGTAAAAATTACAATTTTTCCAAAAATATTTTTTAAAATTTTGTTTGAATTTTTTTTCAATTCTTAATAATTTTTTTAAATTTTGCTTGGCAGTTAATTTTATTAAGTGTTTTATGTAGTTGAGTAATAATTTTTGCAAAAATTATACAAAAACAAATTTTTAAATTTTGGTCAAAAATTAAAAAAAAATTAATTTCTAAAAAGTCAAAAAAAAATTTCGATTTTTTTTTCAAAGACCATTTTTTAGACATTTTTCTAAAAATAGGAAAAAGTTTAAAAAATGTTTGTTGAAGCAATTTTAGAAAATTTTTGTTTAAAACAATTATTCAAAATTTTTATCAAAAGCAATTTTGGAAAATTTTTGAAAAATTTTAGTCAAAAACAATTTTTAATTTTTTTTAGTCAAAAACAATTTTTAAAAATACCTATTTGTCGAAAAAAAATTTGAAAAATTTTCGTCAAAAATAATTTTTGGAAAATCTTTGTTAAAAATAATTTTTTTTTTAAAAATTGCCAAAAATAATTTTTGAGAATTTCTTGTAAAAAATAATTTTTGAAATATATTTTTGTCAAAAACGATTTTAAATTTTTTGTCAAAAACAATTTTTGAAATATTTTTTTCAAAGACGATTTTAAATTTTTTTGTCAAAAACAATTTTTGAAAAATTTTGGTCAAGAACAATTGAAAAAATTGTGAAAATTTAAAAAAAAAAAATCGTATACCTAATACATTTTTTAATTTTTTGTCAAAAACAATGAAAATTTTTCTCAAAAATGCCTACTTTTTGAAAATTTTAGGGAAGAACAATTTTTTTAATGTTTGTTGTAGCAACTTTTAAAATTTTTTGTCAAAAGTAATTATTTCAAATTTTTTGTCATAAACAATTTTTGACAAATTTTTGTCAAAAAATTGTGGCAATTGTTGAAAAAAATTTTGTCAGATACAATTTTTTAAATTTTTTGTCAAAAACTATTTTTGAAGAATTGGTGTGAAAAACAATTTTTGAAAAATATTGGCCAAGAACAATTTTTTAAAAATTGTGGCCATTTTTGAAAATATTTTGTCAAATTTAAATTTCTTGTCAAATCAATTTTTGAAATTTTTTGTCAACAATTTTTTTTTTAATTTTATCAAAAACATAATAAAAATTTCTGTCAAAAACAATTTTTAAAAATCTCCGTCAAAAATAATTTTTGAAAACTTTGGCCAAGAACAATTCTTAGAATTTTTTGAAAAATTTTTGTCCCAAACAATTAATTTTTCATAATTTTTGTTAAAAGTACTTCCTGAAATTTTTTATCAAAAACAATTTTTAATTGAATGTCAAAGCAATTTCAAAAAAAAATTGTTGAAAACAACTTCTAAATAATTTTTATTACTTATTTTTGAATTTGATTCAAATCCAAAATTTTTTTACAAAAACATTGATTCTATCTGAAAATTTATTTCTTCAATTTCTTCCATAGTGATAATCGGGGTTCGGATTTTCATGCTCGAGCATGTTTTTTTGTTTAATACTAGATCGAGAATTTTCAAGTTATCTTTACGTTTCAGAAAATTCTAAGTAAAATTGACCCAACTTGTTTTTGCATGTTTGAGCATATTTCACCTTTCAGCGCATATAAACGCATATTTTGGGTATTTTTAGGGAATATTTTAGGTTTTTCGAGAATATTTCACGATTTTCGAGTTTTTTCGAGCATATTTTGACAAATTTGCAATTTCTCACCTAAAAGTTTAGCAAAACTGATACAGCTATTTTTTTTCACCCGAATGTGCAACACTGGTGGTACTTTTTTGCATATGCCGGCTTGGCGAGTCGATTTAATTTTCAAACTTACCTACTTATTTTGATAAAATACAATTTCGTTATTTTCTCTGATTTAATTAGAATCAGTAGAATTACCAAATTAGAATTAGAATTAGAACGTTTTTTGCTTTTGAGTAAAAATAAAATTCATTTTTCGTTCTTTTTTGTGTAATTTCTCAATATGTGTTCTACATACGTCCAATTATGAATCAAAATCATGTAGCTGGCGTTTTCCTCTTTAAATTGACACCCATATCGTTCGAGAATATTTTTAAGTTTTTCGCGCATATTTCGTGTTTTTTAAGGGAATTTTTATGCGCATATTTCCCGTTTTTTCGAGAAAGAATGTCCGAACCCTGGTGATAATGTTTTTTTTTTTTTTTTTTTTTTTTGAAAATTTAATTGCAATGAATTTTTTAAAATGTCATTCAAATTCCAAGTTTTGTTTTAGAGTTGAATTCTTCGATTTTTAAAAAAATTATTTCGATGGGTAACAAAGTTTTCTAAATTGTGTTCAAATTTCTTCAAAACAATTATTTTACAAAATTTCATTGAAAACCATTGTGTTTTTTTTGAATATAACAAGAATATGTACTTTTGATAACTAGTTACCTAATTTCATTTTTTTAATTTTTTTCTCAGGACTTTTTAAAAATTTTGTTTGAAATATTTTTTTAAATTTTTAAAATAATATATTAATTTCGTTTTAAAATTTATTCCTTCGAAGATTTTTTTCATAAAAAATTTTTCTAAATTTTATTCAAAGTTGATTTTTGAATAAAATTTCGTTTAAACTCAATTTTTTTTCAAAATATTTATTTTACCTAGGTATTTGAAAATTTTACTACAGTGATTTTTTTCAATTTTCTAAATAAATAATTTGTTGAATTTTTTTCCTGGCAATTTTTTTTTAAATTTCGCAAAGATCACTTTCAATTTTTTTCAAATTGATTTTAACAAAATTTTATCATACCTACCTAATGAATTTTTCAAAAAAAATTTAATAGGTATCTAATTCAATTTTTGCCTATTACTTTTTCTTGACAATGTTTCTAAAATTTTATCAAAAACTGATTTTTGTAAATAATTTTCCATTTCAAAGAATTTTTCATACTTACTGAATAATTTTTTCCTGTACGTACTTGACAAATTTTTTTTTTGTTCGATTGGTTATAGATAACTGTTTTTTTTGTTGTTTTTTTTTCAATTTTTTTGTTTTTTTCAGAATTGCGTTCAAAACCAGTTTTAATTTTTCTATTTTCGTTTAAATTTTCATTTTATTTTATTATTCACAATTCACTTTTCAAAAAATTCATACTGGGTAGGCCTATAACTTATGAATTACTTTAAAAAAAAAATCTTACACTTTTTTTACACTTGATAACTCTTTTGAATAAAACCCTCTCGAATAAACAAATGTGAAATAGCTATTCCTCCTGCGAACTAATTAATTCAATGTTGCATGCAAAGGGCTGTGTTTTTTTTTTGTTTGTTATTATAGGAAACAACTCTATAATTGAAATGACCTGCCGGCTGGATATCACGTGGGTAGTTCATTTCTAATCCAATTACCATACTTTTCAAGCATCTTGATGTTCGAGTTTAGATATTTACTTCATTTCAACATTACCGAAGGTATAATATAATAACCTCACGTAATATTGAAATTTTAACCTAAACTCGGTTAAATCACCTATTCGAGTACGAGTATGGCATGGCATGTGAAATTTGAACTAAGATTTCGATACCTATCTATCGTTTTCTTATACCTACAAAATTAATTCGTTTAATTAGTTACCAATCTGTTGCAATAAATCATCGTACGAGCGATATCGTAAATGAACACTACACTAAGTATGAAACTATGAATATAAGATTCGACAAAAGATGAAGATAGGTTATTTTAAAAGACTTACTTATACTCATAATAAAACGGAGATATATAAATATATGCAAATTTAGAGATAACGATGGAAAACGTACAGTAATGAAATTCTTACTGTAAGCGCAAGCATCATACACTTTCCAAACAAAGCAGCTTTTATCTGTTCAATTATTAATCTGTTGAAAATTTATTATTATGCTCTTCGCCTTCTCGTCACTCATGTATAATTCTCTCAGCGAAAGAAGCTTCTTTCGTCTTTGTGAGTAAGACGATTAACCTCGTTAACCTTGACTCGTACTAAGTAAGCAAGTGTTTACTCATCTCTAGGGATGTGGGATATATTGTGGTGTACAAATTTAATGATTATTGACGAAAATCGAGCATCAGCGAACAATAAGATGGCATTTACGCGACAAAGGTGAAGCCCGCGCTTTTTCGAAGAGATACTCAATTTGGTAACATTTCGTTCTTTTGAAGTTTTACTAAGTTGATTAATCGAAAAATGTTGGTGTAATTTTTCATCGCGTTTTGTTATTAATGCGAAGTATGATTAATTGATTAGCTGGATGCGGATACCGAAGCTAAAAGTTCACCTATTTTTTTGGGGTGTTAACTAAACGGTTTTTTTTTTGCAGATTTGAAAAAACAGTGCCTTGCATAAAAAAATATTTTAAACGTTCAGAACATTACTTTTTTCTTTACTTATTGTATAAAATTCAAAACAAGACGGAAACACGTTAATGCTTTTAAATATTGAAGATTCCTTCAAAAAACAAGCTAGGTAATAATCTCATGTTTTGAAAAAATTTCAAAAAAATTGTCATAAAAAAAGTTAAATGGATTTTGAAAAAGAAATTATGAATCGGTCTTGAATGATTTTTTTAAACTGACTACCTACTCACAAAAAAAATGAAAAAAATGAAGAAATATTAATTGTTGTTTACTTAAAAAAAAAGTTAATAAATTTTTATACAAAATAGAAAAAAATCCATCGAGCAAAAATCAAAATCAAATCAAATCAAGTACAAGTACATAACGAAGATTTTAAAAATGCATTTTAAAAAGTGATTTTTAGAAAAATTTTGAAAAATCGTTACCCATGAAAATAAAATTTGTCCATCAAACAAATTTTCAAAATCAGTTTTCAAACAATATTTTTCTGAAAAATTGTTTTCGAACAAAATTTTTTTTAATTATAAGAAGTAAATTTATGTAGAAACAATTTCTTGAAAAAAATTGTCAGGGAAAAAATTCAAAAAATCAGCAACAGGATCAAAAAAAATTGAAAAATTGATTTTTAAACGAATTGTACATTCCAAAAAAGTGAAAAATTTGATCATTTTTTTTTTGAATTAGGTAGGTACAATAAGAATAACTCATGAAATTTTATAAATATGCAAAAATAATTGCATCATTTAAAAAAAATTATTGGGTACCTCGGTACAGAAATTTAAAAAAAAAAAAAAAAACTCAAACGAAAGTTAAAAACATTTGTGATGAAAAATTTAAATATAATTGTACCAGTTTTTGAATAAATTTTCGAAAAATATATATTTTTGAACAACATGAATATTTTTATGAAAAATTGGTTTGTACAGAATTTAAAAAAAAATCAACTAGGTACATTAGGTAGGTATTTAAAATAATTGGATTTATTATTTTTAGAAAAATTAACTTTTGTAGGTACAAATATCTTCAACTTTTTCTTTCTTGGTATTTTTTTTTTTAAATTACAGAGTAACCAAAAAAAAAGCAAGAGTAACGAACAGTGGCGTATTTAAGAAGCATCCGAGGGATATCCCTTGCGGAAAAGTACAAGTTGTAAATAGTCATCAACAAGTAATCCATAGTTGTTAACAAGTTGTATTTTACAAAACAACTTATTTTTCAAGAATAGTTGTAAATGGATTAGTATTCATTTACTTGTAGCAACTCTTCAATTTGAAAACAACTTGTTTTTCAGAAGTTGTTGTCAGTAGATAAGTATTCTACAACTTTGAATACTTTGTAGTTGGAAAATTTTCAATGGACAAGTATTCAACTGAATACTTGGACTTATTGACAAAAGTTTCAGACCATTATTATCTCACTATATCGTATTTTCATACAACTTGAAAAAATTCAGTAACTCGTTTTGTAAAATGATTTTTTTTATAACTGTCCATCACTCTTGGATTATGTAAATCATGATTCATGAAACATACAGGTCTCCTAAGTATTCTTTTAAAAAGTTGAAATTTTAAACATTATTTAGGATTGTTTTCCACCTCATTTTTTAAAGAAAATCGTACCCTTCTCATGATGGATAACGCAAAATTTATTTTGATAATTCATAAACAGTTGTTTTTTTGCTGCCCCATCGATCATCGTGATCCTAGGCTTCCAGCATGACTGTACAAATAATTTGATTTAAAAATATAATAATATGAAATTTCAATTCGAAATAGAAATAGAAAACTTATCAGTAATTTTCCATCGAAAATGTACCAGAAATGCTTCAAAATTATGATGAATTTTGAGTTTTGCCTCTCCCCTTGAAGACCTGGTTGAGAATTTTTCGAAAACGATATCAAAAACGAATTCAGGAAGTAAGAAACCCTTAATTTGTATACCCCACATGTCATTTTTGTTAATTTTGAGTTTTGCCCCTCCCCCTCGAAGCCCCTATTGAGAATTTGTCAAAATCGATATCAAAAACAAATTCAGCACCTAGGAAAACCTAGATTTACACACTCCACATGCCATTATTGGTAATTTTGAGTTTTGCTCCTCCCCCCTGAAGCCCCTTTTGGGTCTAGAGTCAAAATAAAATGAAAAATGGATTCAGCGCTGCGGAAAACCCCCACAAGCCGATTTTCACAATTTTGCATGGAGTTGTGAGATTTTTATCCATTCAGAAATTTTGAGGGTCATTTTGATACTCGCAGATATAGTGTGTTGTGAATAAGCATGTTATAAATACTCATTTTGTACCTCACATTTTGTGAATACTTGCTGTAATAAGTTGTGAATAGTTATACCATTATGTATTGTTGTGAACATGTTATGTATATGTAGTGAATGGTTATACCTCAGTTAGGTGTTACAAGTTAGTTGACACTATCACAACTTGAAGGTATCAATAGTAATCGAAGATTTGTTTTTGGTAGTTGTCCGGATTACTTGTATTAGGAATACTTGAGACAACTCATACCTAAAATAAGTTGTTACAAGTTGTCATAACACCTTCAAATTTACAACTTATCATAAATTCTACTTGTGACAACTTGTAGTTTTCCGCAAGGGATAGACCTCCTTCGAAGACGCCCCCCCCCCCCAACCAAAAAATTAGGAAACTGTAATTTTTCATTTTTGTATAACTATTCAAATCAAAACTATACCGAATGCGGTAAAAATTCTATCGATTTATTGACCATGCAGACCATTCTATACGATTATTTCGAAAAATTTAATTCTTCATTCAACACCTCACAGTCGATCGAAAGCATCCTCTTATAACGTTCCAACATTCTAAATTGATTTCTAAATAATTTGAATTTTGTGCATTCTTTCAAAATTACATCGGAAAATACGCCAAGTATTTCACACTACCTCATTCAAATTTCTTCCAATTACATTTCACATCGATTTTTTCATTTAATGAACTTTCGCCAACAACACAGCACTTCAAATTCCGCCGAGAAATTTTATCATAAATTATTCGTACTTGTAGTACGTATTTCTCGTATATTCGTATCGAAATGGAAAATTATAATTTTTCAGTCGGGTCGGTGGCATTAGAGTAGTTTTTCATATAGGACGAAATTATCTGATTGAAAAGTTGCCTATTGTTGAATTCGAAGGGTAACAGGTTTGGGGTTGAATTTTTTGTAGTAGGTATAAAACTAAAAGTATCGAACGAAAGGAAGGAGAAAAACAATAAACCTGAAGAATTTAAAATCTATATATCTATGTACAAAGTCACGCACGGTTGAAAAATATACCTAATCAACAAAATATGTGTAGGTATAGTACTTATAAACTAAAAAAAAGGTTTTAGTGAGTTGAGGTAAGTATTAATTAGGGTGTCTCATAATTTCATTTTTTTTTCTCGAAATGTCAAGGTCTGTCCCTCTAAAAATTATTCTTTTGGTGTAGAATCAACTCCTTAAAAATTTTTCTTCAAAAAAATTATTTTCGGTGGTGGCACAGAGCTCCTTTTTTTGAGAAAACAAAAAAAAATTCAAAAAATTGGAATTGATTTTTTTTTTAATTTTTAATTAAAATGATCACTACATTTATGTACTTTTTACCCAACAAGGCCATTTTCAGTGATTTTTCATCTTTATCCCAGTTTTTAAGGGGACATGAAAACAACTTCTTTTTTACGTTTTTGAAAAAAAAAAAATTAAAAATCAGCAAGAATGAAAAAAATAAAATTGGATCAAAGTGGTCTTGACACATATTTTATGGCGATTTTTCAACTTGACCTAAATTTTCAATAATTGGAAGAACTGGACTATTTTCCCAGAAAGATGCAGTTCTTGAAAACTGAGGTAAATTTGAAAAATCACTATAAATGTTTTTTTTTGGAGAGGGGGGGGGGGTAAAAATATGTAGGTATCTCAAGACCACTTTCATCAAAAAAAAATTTTTTCATTCTATAGCTTATTTTAAATTTTTTTTTTTCAATGTAAGAAAGAAGCTTTTTTATGTGCCTTTAAAAACTGAGGTAAAGATCAGTGTTCGAATTGAGCTGAAACGTGCTGGAACGGAGTTCCGGTTCGTGAAAAATCCAAAGCCGGTACATATGGTTCATTTTATCAAAATTTGAAAAAAAAATTCCTCGATTTTTTTTCAGTGAAATTATTCTCAAATTTTAAAAGAAGAATTTTTAATTCTTTATAAGAAAAATCTTATTTTTTATGTGGAAACAAGGTCTCATTAAAAAAAATATACTTATTCCCAAATGTTTTGAAGAAAAAAAAAACGTTTAATTTAAAAACAAAAAAAACAACAACAACAACAACAATTCCTTGGAGAAAAATGTTTCAGCTTTTCTGAAATAAAAATATTTAGGAAACATCTCCAAGTATTTTTGTTTAGTATGAAAAAATGTGAATTTTTTGAGGAAATAGATAGGTAATCTTGATTAAGTACCTATTGTCAAATATTTTGAAACAAAAAAATCTGGTTTTCTGTTTGGAATGAAATCTCTCATTTGGGGGGAGGGGGGGGGGGGTCAATTAAATTCTATGCCTCACAAAAAAAAAATCTAAAGTAAAAGTAGTTACCTATATTTTCTCAAATTCTAAATATTTTGGAGCAAAAATCGGGGTTCTGTTTGGGAGGGGGGGATTTTTCAATTAATTTATATTTCTCAAAATAAAAACTAAATTTTTCTAAAGTAAAAGTAATTATATATTTCTCAAATTTTTAAAGAAAAAATTGTGTGAAAATCTTCATATTTTTTGTTTATGATGAAATTTTTCATTTTTGTAGAAGAAAATCTCACATATTCTCGTAGGAAAAGAAGAACATTTTTTTTTTTAAATCTTTCAATTTTCTTGAAATAAAAAATACCTCTTCAAAAAAATTCTCATTGTGTTGGATTTAAATTGGATGAATTGAACTGATTTTTTTCCCACGTCTTAAGGTCTAAAATAAGTAATATTTATTTTAATTATTGGTTTGATTTATTAAAAAAAAAATCGCAAGTCCAACGAAATATTGATAAATTAAATCAATTTTTTTTTAAATTTCTATGCATAAAATAACGAATTATCTAACACCCAGCCAAAAAAAAGATCAGAAATTACCAAAAATGGGGCAGGGGGATTAACAAAATATTAATAAGTTGGAACGTACAGTTTGCAATTTGGGTGGTTTGACATGATTTTTCACTCAATTCCAGCACTGATAAGTGATAAAGATTAAAAATCACCGAAAATGGTCTTATTGGGTAAAAAGTAAGTACCTAAACTATGTATAGTGACCATTTTGTTGAAAATTTTTGAAAAAAAATTCAATTCCAATTTTTTGAATTTTTTATTATTTTCTCAAAAAAAAGGACTCTGTGCCACCACTCAAAATAATTCTTTTTTGAAAAAGAATTTTTAGTGAGTTGATTTTACACCATAAGAATAATTTTTAGAGGGCTGGGCCATGACATTTCGAAAAAAATGAAATTATGGGACACCCTAGTAAGTAAAACTTTGTACGTATGGTTTTGTTACCTATTAGGTTATTTGACAGTAGATCTGAAAGGATCCCAAATTCTTGAGAAATAAAAATAAAAATAAAATCAAGTATGGAGGCAGGGGCACTGCATGTACGTATCTGTAATCGGAACACTGAAAAAAATCATTACATCGGATGCAATCTGGCATCCCAAAAATATTCTAATTTTGAAATGTTTCCAATAATTCGAGTTAATTACAACATTTACGATATTTTCGATCAATTGAGTGTGAAATTTCGGTTTTCATCAACGAACCAGGTCGAATAATCAAAAAAATTTCTAATATATTTTTTTCGCATTAGCACGTCATTTTTGAAATACCAAAATTACCCGCAAAAAAATAACAATAATGTAAAGAAAAGGCTAATTCGTCGGGGTAAGCTTTGGTAAATATGAAATTTCTGATAAGTACACACAATACAGGTCGTTAAAGAGCCCTCATCGTTAACATTGAAAAACGAGCAAAAGAGCACAATAAAATGCACTAAGTGCGATGAAAAAAGGCATCAAAAATCCATCTTACCTTTTTAGGAACATAGGCACCAACACTGCCTCGTCGTTTAGTCAAATTCTTTTCTTCGTCAAAAGACATAATACCGGCGAAGAGAAATTACCAACGACAACGACACGACGAATTTTTTTTATATTTTGACTCGAACTGTACACAGTACACACGGTTTAGAGCTTGGCAGCCGAAAGCGTTATCAGTTTATGATTCAATTATCCGAATTGTCCCGCTGGTTACAAAATGACTTTGATCTAGACGAGCGATTGAACCAAAAATAAACTTTTTACGAGATAGCTGGCTGAATGTGAAAAAGCGAACGTACCGTCTCTTCGCGTTAACCTGACTACAAATCGCCAGAAGTGAACGGTAAACACGCGATTTTAAAACAGCGGACAAACACCACGTGACATGTTATGATCTATTTAAGAAACACATGGTACAATGTGGTATAAATACCGAGTAGACTCCTGTATGTGTATGCGTAATTACACCTCTATTAATTATTTCTATATTATATGATTAGACCTGAACACCGGAAATGTTTTTAGTCAATTAGTAGAGGGAAAAAATAGGCTAGGTTTTCATTGGGTTTGGGTTTCCTAAAGCTCGTGACGTACCAAGGTGTGGAAGGTAATTTCAAGAGAGGGGATAGAGGGGGTTGGTTTGAGTCGAGCATGCATACGAAGTAGGTACAGGTTCGTCGCTCAATTCCTTAGAGTATTTTGGCAATTTATTCGAGTCACCGGTGAGGTTATGGAATGGAATGGTGTTGAATTTATACTTTTATGGCATTCGGCATTTGCCCCCCTCTCTCTCTCTCTCTCTCTCTCTCTCTCTCTTGAGTTTCTGTTCATTTGTGACCTCGCGTGAATCAACCATTTTTTTTCTGCTTTTAAATGTCAACAAAGGTTCGTATAAATATCGCATTTCCGAGCTAGTTGTCAATTTTATAAAATTAAAGCAACTTGGATGGGAGTTTTTTATAAAAACTAGGTATTTTTTCAATTTCTTACGTAAGAATCTGTTTCTTTTTGTTTTTTTTTTGAAAATATTTTTCTTAATTGAAATGAAAACATGTTTAAATTGTTGTACTACTCGAGGTAGGTACCAGTTTCCATTGGAAATTTTTAAATAAATTTTTGAAATTTGAAATTTTAAGAAAATCAAAAAATTCAAAAAAATCAAAAATTAAAAAAATTATTTAAAAAATTTTCTTTGCACACCACCTGATGGGACTTGAAAAAACAAACAAAATTTATTATTACAAATTTTTGTCTACCTCTAAAATAGAAGAGGCTAAAGGGAAAAGTCTTATTTTAATCCATTCAAAAAAATTTTTTTAAATAAAAAAATATTAAAAATTATACAGCGCCTACGAAAGGGTGGTAGACAATTTTTCAAACACATAACAAAACTGGTTCCAACAGAAATAATGCACATTGCCATAAATTCAAAAAAAAAAATTAATATTTTTTTGAATTTTTTTTGAATGAATTAAAATAAAAATTTTCGCTTAGCCCCTTCAATTTCAGAGATAGACAAAAATATGAAATTATAAATTTTGTTTGTTTTTTCAAGTTCTATCAGTTGGTGTGCAAAGAAAATTTTTAAAATAATTTTTTCTCAAAATTTCAAATTTCAAAAATTCATGAAAAATTTTGTAATGGAAACGGGCACCTATAAATTTGATTTTTTAACTTACTCGAGTAGTACAACTATTTAAACATGTTTTCATTTCAATCAGTTACTGGCACCTCTGACATGGTCCTGTTTAGTACCCAAGTCGATAATAAGCGAGTATTTATTTATACGATTTGACAAAATTAGGCCTATCATATATAATTATTTTTTTTTTTTAAATAAAATATTATATTCTTTTTCCATTTCCCCCCTCAAAAATAATCAAGTAAATTGAAAGGGAAACTAAACTTTCTACACACGAAATGACATTAGACCAAGACACGATGATGAAATATCTGAGAAAATTGTTGACGTTTGTTACATGTCGAAATTATGCCTTCAAAACACAAGGATAGATAACTTCAACAACAAACGAGCGTGTACTCGGAATGGCTGCTGTACCTACATGCACGAATAAACAACTCAACGACGTGTTCTCCTAATGTGGTATACTCTCCTAATACAATGGTTCCTTTCATGTATCATTTTGATACACACCGGGACTAAGCCAGAGTTTGCCCGGTAGATATTCGTGCTTTATTTTGTCCCATCTTCGTCTTCGGATCGAAGTACTCTTTTGAAGTTCATTTACTAGGGTTACCTCTCAGGGTTGTCATTGCATATTTTTTTGACTATGTTGCAACCTCTAAAGAACTCCAAAAACTAGATAAATTTTCAATTTTTTGAAATAAAAAATTTACCGTAATTTTTTTAAATAAATTTTTTTTTTGTTTTTTGAAATAAAGGAAATAAGAGAATTTCCAATTTTTTGGGATAAGTATACTTACCTACCTAAATATTTTTTAATTATTTGAGTTGGAAAAATTTTTCATTTGTTTTGGATGAACAAATTTTTAAATTAGGAAAACTTTCGAAATAAAGAAATCTAAATGGAAGAAAATTCTTGTCTAATTTTTACGAATAAAAAAGTTTCTCAATTTTTTGATATTATTTTTCAAACATATATTTCTTGAGTAAAGCAAGTTTTCAACCTTTTCAAAGTAGACAAATTTTCAATTTTTGAAACAAAAAAGTTTTAAGAAGTAGGTACCTATTTGAAATCAAAAAATTTTGGTTTTTGAAATAAAAATGAAAATTTTCAATTTTCTAGAGTAGGTACCTTAGTGAAAATACTTTCTGAGTTGTAAAATTTTTATTTATTTATTTATCAACCAAAAAAAAAGTACCAGAATTTTTAATTTTTTTTTTTGGATGAACAAATTTTTTTTACTTTTATAATGAAAAATCGAAATTTTTTGAAAGAAAATTTTATTATTATTTTTTTAGATATACTTGACTCGTTGACTGTAGGTACCTATAGTTTTTAGGAATAAAAAAGTTTCTCAATTTTTTTGAAATTATTTTTCACACATTTTTCGAGTAAAGCAAGTTTTTAACTTTTACAAAGTAAATAGACAAACTTTCAATTTTTTAAAACAACAAAATTTTAATACCTATTTGAAATCAAAAAAAATTCAGTTTTTAAAATAAGAATGAAATTTTCCAATTTTTTAAAGTAGGTAAGTGAAAATACTTTTTGAGTTCGAAAATTTTTCATTTTTTTCGGATGTTGGTGCATACAAATTTTTAAATTTTTAGAATAATAAAAGTGAATATTCATTTTTTCTTAACAAAAAATTTTTGACTCTTTTTTTAGTAAAAAAAATTAATTAATTTTCGTAGAACAAAAAATTCCATTCTTTTTGGAATAAAAAAAATTGTACATTTTATTGTAATACAAAAATTGTATATTTTTTTGTAGGTAATGAAAAATTTTTACAATTATTTTTCTATTGAAAATGTTTCAACTTTTTTGAAATAAAAAAATTTCAGGATTTTAAAATATTTTTTTTCACAATTTTTCAAAGAAAGAACAAAAAAAAATCAACACTTTGAAATAGAAAAATGTCCGATTCATTTAGAATTAAAAAAATGCTTTTTATTTGGTAGAAAATTTTTTAAATACCTATAAAATTCATTCTTCATTTTTTGATCGATTTTTTTTAAATAAGCAAGTTTTCAATTTTTGGAAATTAAAAAAAAAACTCAACCTTTTTTAATGCATAAAATGTAAATTATTGTCTTTTTTTAAATAAAAAAATTGTACATTTCTTTGTAATGAAAAAATTTTACAATTTTTTGAAACATAACTTTTCTCAATTTTTTTATTGAGAATGTTTCAATTTTTTTGGAATAAAAAAATTTCAGCTTTTTAGAATAAACAATTTTTTAATTTTTTGGAAAAAAAATTTCCAATTTTATTTTTCAAAAAAAAAATTAACGTTCCGGAATAGAAAAATAATTATCTCAATTCATTAGAATAGGTAAAAAAATGTTTTCTTTTTGATAGAAAATTTTTTAGATAGAATAATCATTTATCATTTTTTGAGTAATTTCTTAAGTTTTAATTTTTTAGAACAAAAATCAATATTTGGAATTTTAAAAAAAATGAAATGAAATGAAAAAAGAAATAAATTTTTAAAACACAAAATTTTTTCAAATTTTGATAAAAAAACTGTATTTTTTTGAAACGAATTTTTTACCTGGGAGAGGAATTGAACGCGGTTAGAAAAATTTTCAAGTTTTTTGAAATAAGTATAGGTATATTTTCCATTTTTTTTTTTTGGAAAAAAGTTCTTTGGAATAAATTAATTTTTTATTTTTTGGAATAAAAATACAGATTTTTTGAAATAAGACATACCTACCTAAATTAAATTAATTTTTTGTCCTAAAAATTTTTAAATTCTTGGCAATAAAAAAAAAACTTTTTTTTTGGAATAAAATCATCCCTGAATTTTTTGGAATAAGAATAATTATTGTCTTAATATTTTTTTAATGGGGAAAAATCTGTTTTTTGGTGAAAAAAAAATCATTCTTCTGTCACTCTTTGTCTCTTTCGGAGAAAATGTCATGTTTCAGCAAAAGTTTTTTTTATACCTATTATGTAATTTACTTTTTTCATTTGGAAGAGTAACTACCCACCATTTGAAATCGAATTACGGAAAAAATAAAAAACAGCCAATCGTGCTTTCTCATGGAAAAAAAAAGAATTTCGACAATAACAGAATTTTTTCAACATAAAGTAGGTACATAGCTACATACCTACTTACGAAGACCACCTCAGTCCTCATTGCCCACTTTCGTAATTTTCGAAATCTCGACTTCGCAGGTGAATAAGTTTACGAAATTCGTCCACTTTTTTGGCAATTTTATTTCTCATAAAAATGTTATCAAATTGAATGACGCATTGTATTATTTTGAAAAGTCCTTCGCTTGGCACTTAGTAAGCTTATGACCGTCTTGCGACCACTTCCATCGTACTCTCGCCTTCTTCGTACGAGTAATTTGTCGTTGAAAATACCCGAAGAAATTTTTTATTTTGGATCATATATGCTCATATATGGTCAGACTGTAAAAGAGGCCACGCTGGATCAAGTCTGATCATATATGGGATTTTCAACATATGCTCATATATGAACATATATGAACATACATGCGCTCATATATCAACCCATATATGCCCATATATGAACTAATCAGACTAGACGTGGTCATATGAATCCATTTTGTACCCAAAATTCAAGTTAAGGTGCTCGAACTGAATTTTGGGTACAAAATGGATTCATATGACCACGTCTAGTCTAATTAGTTCATATATGGGCATATATGGGTTGATATATGAGCGCATGTATGTTCATATATGTTCATATATGAGCATATATGTTGAAAATCCCATATATGATCAGACTTGATCCAGCGTGGTCTCTTTTACAGTCTGATCATATGTGAGCGTATATGACCAAATATACCCCCATATATGAGCATATATGATCCAAAATAAAAAATTTTCTCCGGGTAATTACTTGACATTTTCACTTAATAGAAATTTTTACACAGCGAGAAACGAAAAATGCTCGTTTTTTTGTCAACAAGCGAAATGTCAACAGTTCACGTACCTGGGTAATTTAAATTCTCGAAGAAAAACAAAACCATGGAAGACTTGCAAAAATAAATCTATTAGGTATTTATATAATAGGTACAGAGGTACACTTCTAAAAAAAAAAAAAACAACATTCAAGACAAAAAAGCATTGCTTAAATAATCGTTAGATATATAAAATTGCTGACACGTAAACATAAAATTTTACTAGTTTTTACGTATTCTTAAGCTAGAGCTCGGTTCAGCAGATGATGGAACATTTTCTGCGACTTTTTTAGCACGAGTGCGACTAGATGACGATGGAGTTTGTTTGACAATATCTAGACGAGAGCTTTCTTCCTTTTTACTTTTAATTCTCGAAGTACGAATAGGCAGAGTAAATTTACTAACAGAAGCAACCAGATCCTCGTCTTTTTTAAAAACAATACTCGATGAATTTTCAGCTCCTAAAATTTTCTTGGAGCGTGCACGAGAAGTTGGAGTTTGAGCAACCTTATCTGGAGAAGTATTTTCTTGCTTTTTGTTTCCAAGTTTCGTAATACGACTAGACTGGGTGGGGTTTCCAGAGGTGGTGAAAAAGTCATCGTCGTTTATAACCGCAATCGCTGACGAAACTTTACTATCGAATATTTTTCTGGAACTGGTCCGCAGAGAAGATGGAGTTTGCATGACG
The DNA here is from genome assembly GCA_959613365.1 of Balanococcus diminutus. Lineage (NCBI taxonomy): Eukaryota > Metazoa > Arthropoda > Insecta > Hemiptera > Pseudococcidae > Balanococcus > Balanococcus diminutus. The sequence continues at coordinate 40,374,260 of OY390716.1, forward strand.
ATATCCGGAGGAGTTTCTTGCTTTTTATTTTTAATTCTCGTAATACGAGGTTTAGGAGTCGTGAAAAAGTCATCGTCGTTTTTAACCACAACCGCAGATGAGGCAGTTTTACCCTGTAATATTTTTCTGGAACTGGTCCGAAGAGAAGAAGGAGTCTGCATGACGATATCCGGCGGTGTTTCTTCTTTTTTATTTTGAATTCTGGCGATACGAGTGGACGCCGGAGGTTTCAAATTATCGTCGTCGTTTTTAAAAGATAACAATCTTCGGCTACGTTTGGGCAGCGGTGTTACGGCCATATTCTTCATTAATTCGGTTATTCGCGAAGTTTCCTTATCGTCTTCGAAAACGGTAACGGTGGTTTTACAAGCTGGCGTTTTGGTTACAGTGATGCCTAAAGCGGGTCTCTGTCGAGCGACTTTTTTCTTCGGTAAATCTACGAAATAGAGAGAGTAGAGGATTAATAACTGACGAATAATTTTTACAAGCTAATCCGAGGATTAATTTAATACCTCGTTTAATAACGCTAGTTAGTTTAATGTGCTCCACGGCGAAATATTGATCGTTTAGTTGAGTACGTAGTGCCGCATCTGGTATAATTAAATTTTCATATTCGTCGAGGGCTTCTTTATTTAAATCTCGACATTTTTCGAATTCTCCGTTCGAAGCCCAGAAATCACCGAGGCGCATCTTCGTCGTCATTTCAAGTTTCAAGAATATTTCGCTTTTGATACGATCTCGACTCCAGCGTTTTCTTAATTGACTTGACATTTCCAGTGAATCTGTAATAATACGTAACGAGATTAGTACGACGACGAAGACGAAGTATGTTTAGAACTTTAGAAGCTCGGGTGCTCGGCCTCATTTTTAACATGTAGAGAAAAAAATCTCAATTTTTTTAAGTAAAAATATTTTAAATTAATTTTTGGATGAAAAAAAAACATTATTTTAATTTTTTGAGACGTCTTGAAAATTTTTTTCAATTTTTTTCGAGAAAAATTCTTTGCTTTTTATTTTAATTTTTTTTGAACATTCAATTTTTATTGAAAAACAAAGCTTTGAATTTTTGAAAAAACATCTCCAATTTTTATAGAAAAATTTAAAAAAAAATTATTTTGAAACAAAAAAAAATCCTGTTCTTAGAGAAAAAAACAAGTTTTTTTTTTCTTTTTGAATACAATAAAAGCTTTTATTATTATTATTTTTTTTTTGAGAAAAAATTTCTTGTTTTTCGAAAAAAAAATTAATTTTTTCAGAGTCGAAATTGAAAAAAATAATTTTTTCAATAATTTTTTGAAATGGAAAGTATTATTGAGGTTACAGTCCTCAATTTTTAAATAAGAAAAGTAACTGAACTTTTGTATTAGGTAAAATTGTTTTATTATTTATTTATTTTCTTTTTTTGGAGCAAAAATTCTACTTTTTGTCTTGATTGATTCAAAAAAAAACTCTTCATTTCATTGGGAAATTTTAGAAAAAAAATCGTAAAATCAATTATTTCAAAGAAAAAAAGTGAAAAAAGAAGTAAATTTTTGAGAACATTTTTTTTTCAATTTTTTGAAGAAGAAACTCGCTGATTTTTTCAGAATTATTTTTTTTTGGCATGGATATGACTTATGGTTGTTGTCACCCTGAATCATAAATTTTAAAAATTTTCAATCTTGTTGTATTGAAAAAATATTTATTTCTTGTCTCAATCAAAAAAAAGAATTTAAAAAAAAACTTCAAAATTGGGAAAAGAAATTACAAATTTTTTTGGAACAAAAATGTTTCCAATTTTTTGGAGTGAATAGGTGAATACTGTTTTTTGGAGAAAAATTATAATTTTTGCCTCATGTTTTTCGTTTTTTGTATTTTGAAAAAAAAAATCAAGAAAAAAATTTCTTCTTTTTTGGAGTTCTCAAATTTTCGCAGAAAGAAATCTCCAATTTTATTAAAAATAAAAAATTTGGAGAAAAAAAATCACCAAAGCTTTAGACATAATTTTTTTAATATTTTTTTTATTATTGAATTTTATGATAGAAATTTTTTGATTTTTTCGGAGCAAAAAAACTCAAAACGAAAATAAAACAATTTTTGATCTCAATTCAAAGAAAAATCTTTCAATTTTATTGGTGAAAAAAGCTCTTGTTTTTGGCGGGAAATATATTTTCAATATTTTTTTATACATAGGTAAGTTTTGCATTTTTGGAAAAAGAAATCTCACAAAATTTTTTGAAGCAAAAAAACTGAAAAAAATGATAAATTTTTGAGGATGAAATTTTGTTAATTTTTTAGGAGTGAAAAATACTGTTTTTTATAACATTTTTTAATTTTATCAGAGAAAAAATTGAGATTTTTTTGAGTTCTTAAATTTTTGGAGCAGGAATATTTTAAGTTTTTTCAACATAAAAAATTGAAAAAAATTACTAGATTTTCGAAAAACATTTTTTTTTAAATTTTTTGTTATGAAAAATTTTTGCAGAGTAGGAAATCTTCAATTCTTTAAAAAAAGGAAAAAACACTAAATAATTATATTTTTTTAAAAATCAAGTAAAAAATCTTTTTTTGATCTCAGAATTTTTCGGAGAAATATTGTTTTTGAATAAAAACGTCTCAATTTCTACATTAAAAAATCTAAGAGTTTTTTGAAGAAAAAAAAATTCTTGCATTCAACATTAAAAATTTTCAACCCAATAAACTTTCTGGAAAAGATCGAGCTACACCCTACAAAATTCCAAATTGCCAGCCCAGGCTAATTCGCTACTTTATACAATACCTTTAAAATGACGCAAAGCTTGACCATGATGGTTACTTTCCAGCAACCAGAAGTAACACCCAAATAACGACATAACCTCGCACGAAATCTGCTGATACAGCACATCGTCGCAAACAACACATTCGCAATGTAATTTATGACCGACGAATTCAGGCATATCGTATTTCAATCCGTTATCCAGAATCGGAGATGCGTAATTATTTTCCAAATTCGAAACAAAACGGACATCCGAATTCGAGCTAAACTCCGGAGAAAGTGTCGTTACAGTCTTTGCAGGCGCAGGGGGTTCCTTATCGTAGATTTCATCTTTGACGCCTTCGTTGAACTTGAGAACACTTTTCAGGGCGTCTAATTTCACGTAAATGTCTTCTGTTTTACAAGTGATAACTCCAACTGTGCATAAAGTCGTTAGAACTTGACAAATTCTGCGAAAATTAAATTACAGCGTTGAATTTACGATTTTAAAAATTATCTAGTCGATAATAAACTTTGGTACCTTAATGGAAGACCTAATTTCTTAATCAAGTAAACAGCTTTATCGAGGTAGCTCTTAATGAAATTCGTTTGAAACGCAGCCACGTGGAAATGCAGGATGAATAAAGTCACATCTAATAGAAGACTTTGTATTTCACACGCTTCCCAGAGATTCCCTTCAAAAATAAGAGAAAAGAAATTAAAACTCGAAGTAGAAATTAAAATACGAGACGAATCGAGTCATCGCATCGCTTACTCCAAGAGCTCCTTTTAATGCACGGTATTAGAAAATAAAATGCTCGAATAGCTGTGGACATGGGATAATCAGAGACCTTGTAGAATCCTGCCAAAGTGTACTGGCTAATGAGAAAATTATATTTGGCTTCTAATACGACGTTGCTTTTCACATCGTCTTGGGATATTTGCGATAAAATCGTAACTCCTTCGATACCCTATAAAATTAAATAAATAAATTAAATCGTGGAATACTAGAAAAAAAGGCGAATAAAAAATTCAACGTACGCGTCCATTAATGAATAATTTACGGATTGTTTCTAATCGATAACGTATTTGCGTAATTTTATCAACGTTGGTTAATTTTTCCTCCACTTTGGTTTCCCATTCGGGATCCACTTCAGCATTCAAAGATACTAGATTTGAAAAAGCTGTTAAAAAATAATAATCAATTAATTTCGAATCCATAAAACCTTAAAACGTGGGTGATCGATTGAATAAAATCAACAGCTGACCATGGATGATCATCTCTTCATCTTCGCGAATCACAGCCAAAGAGTGTAATAATCTCCAGGCTCGAATTTCTTTCGACTCAGCGCAGTACAAACGATGCATCAGAGCTGTTTCGTGAATCAGCGTTTGAATATCCAATTCGTTACATATTTTCGAACATTTTTCACGCAGTCTGAGATCCTGCAAAAATTATCGAATGTTAAACGTTATTTTTCTCTAAATAATAGGTCATTTCATGCCAATTCGCCAAGGCTTCTTGCTCAACTAAATTGGAGACTTGAACTCGAGGTCAGAACCAAGACGAATTTGTACATACGAAATGAGCTAATTTAAAAAATTATAATTTTTTCGAACCATTTTATCAGAAGCTTCAGTTATGGCTCGAGACCAGCAATCGATGGCAGTATCGAGAAAATGAATGAATTCTTGCTGAGATTTGTAAGTAAGGTTTTTATGAATCACATCTGAATCGTCTCTCGTTTCTTGCTCCATCCCAGGTTCCGATTGTACTGGTTTATTAATCGATTTAGTCAAAATGACCTCTTCCTAATGAACAGAAAAAAAATTAATTCAAAAAATATTACAAAACTTGTCTAGAAAAATAGGTACCTACTTCATTTTCACATCTTGCATTCAACAGCTTAATACGAAATTTTACGTAGTGCAATGTTCCCAAAATATTCGAATACTGAATAACGTTTTCTTTGGGAATTGATTTCTTCTGCAAGAAAAAAAAATTAAATTTCTGCTAAATTACGAATTAACGAAATATTAATCAATTTACCAATTTTTGATTCAATTCATCGATAAAATTTTCTACGTGAGGTAGTAATTTCATAGCATTACTCAGAAACTCACTGGATTGTGTGAAAATCAAACCACTCAAAATACATAGCTCAATTTTAATATTATCGTTTCGTTTCATACCCTGCTGAATTATTTTCTCGATCAGAACAGCCGAATGAATCCTAAAATTTAAAATACAAGATGAATAATAATAAGTGGAAAACATAGTAAGGTTACAAATGGAAAAAATAAGCTGGGGTCAAATTTTTTCAGGCAACTTTTTCATAGGTACACTCCCCTTTCCAAAAATCTTCTCCTCTTTGTACCTAAGATCTCGTTGAAAAAATTTCCAACCGAAAGTTATAGTATGAGATCTTTGGAATAATTTTGTTCATTACAGAAATTTCGATTAGACTCCTCCATTCCCCTCTAATTTCGTATAATACCAGGAGAATATTAAATTATGATGATTTTCATACGTATTATGTGAAATTGGAGGGGAGGGGGGATCCGATTGAAATTTTTGTAATAATAAAAATCATTTCTGAGGTTTATTTGAAAAAAAATTCAATTGGGGCCTTTGCTGCGGAGATACCGAAATTTTTCGGAAAAGGAATGGACCTTCAGAAAAAAAATATTTTTCAACTTTTCGACCACACAGTATTTTTGGTTCCATTTAATTTCTAATTCACTTACTGATGAGTTAGACACTGCTTCAATTCTAGTTTCAGCATAACCATAATATCACGATCGGTGAAATCGATTTTTTCCCAAAATGAGGGATTTTTCTGTTGATCATCTTTCATCAAATCCAAACACGTTTTATTCTGAAAAAATCAAACTCTCAGAATGGAAAATAAAATAACAAAATAACAAAAAAAAAATCCTTCAATTACCAAATATTCAATATTTCGGTCTTGATTCTCGAGGAAGAGCTTTGCTTTGAAAGATCCAAAACGATCCATGAACGTATTTCGAGAATTTGGCAATCTTGCTGCCCAGATACACATCGTTTTTAACGCGTTTTCATATTTACTTGATTGATACAAACATATGGCCAATTTTTCGATGAAAGGCTGAAATAAGAAAGTCAATTATCGAGAGAAGAATATTACGACTGTTGCAAACGGCTATAAATACCTCCAGAGAAGAACTCTGTATAAGATCGTTCGAAAGGGAAGCAATTCTTTGACTAGCCATTAAACACAATTCTTCGCATTCGGAATAGAGCTTAGCTTTCATGTAAAAGCAGCACAGATTGAAAGAATGAGCACCTAAAAACAACAACACGGTGAATCAGAAATAAAAAAATCAGTAAAATATCAAAATAATAAAATAATTACCTATATTATTGTATAAATTAATCGTCTGCGTGTTGTCCATTTTGCAATTATTTTGGTAAACTTCTAATAAAATACCGAGACATTGTTTCACGCAAGAATAAATCTTGCTTAATTCTACGGTGCTCAAATCTTGAACTCGATGAGTGATTATAAGGGCCAAGCTCGCAACAATGAAATACTTCTTTTCGCTCGTATTTGTATCTTGATTAATTTCTACAGACTTGATTATTTTAGCCAATTTGACGAAAAATGCGAACAAATTTGCAAGACATTTTCTATAAAAGAAGTTTTCTTTATCGATCCAACAATTCTGGGCTTGGATTAGAATGATACGAGCAAAATTTACTGCACGATTACGAAGTATCGAGTTCGTCGACTGAATTGATTTCAATCCTTCGTTACATTTATCGACCGGAATCGAACAAGATGAAACATCGCAGGAACAGATGGAAAAACGTAGGATATCGCAGCAAAATTCAATGACTAGAAGTTGATCGGAGTTGCACAATGATTTGATGTCTTCGATGGAGCAAAGAACGCTTTCGATGTTATTTTTCAACTGATCAGCTTTCGAATATCGGATTATAACTTCACATATGCCCACATAGGTATCAATATCTTTATCGGTAAGATTTATGAAAGACATTCTGCTCAGATACGATAATGCACGAAGACTACATTGGAGAGCTTCAGTTGAATTCGTTTTGTTACAGAACATTCCGAAAGACGTTAGAATCGATGCGAAGTTTGAGCTTTTGGTTTTTAATCCTTGATGGGACAGGATGAATTTCCATATGCCGAGTATAGTTTCTGTATCATCTGTCGATATTTTATTCGAATGATGCAGATAAAGTAACAGGATTCCTCTGACTATTCCGTTCTCATCTTCGGATAAATCACCATCGTTATAATTGTCTGAAAATTCCATGCTGTATTGACCAATTACCAGAGCTTCGTAAGTATTACCCTGTAATACAATCGTCAGAATTCAGAATAAATGAATGAAACTGCGAAAATACGAATGGATTTTTCAAAAAACTTACCAAAGTAAGAAAATACCGGCAAATGATATGTACAGAACCGAGAAATTCTTTAGCAGTACATTTCCAGGTTTTTTCAATAATACAGCAACAGAAATTCGTCATTGAAAATATCTGCTGAACGAATACCGGATCTTTGACGTCGTTTTTTAGTAATTCGTAAGCTTTCATATTTGTAGATATCAAGCAATAATTAGCCATTTGATTTTCTTGTTCGATGGTCCATTTCTTCGAAGCGATTTCCAACTGAAATTAATTACATTTAACGAACTATTTCACGAATGTTCGAGGGAATTACGCTGATATATTACCTTTAGTTGTTCGTAAGCGGTTTCGATTTCGCCTTTTGAAATCAGCTTGTGCCAAGACCGAAGAAGTTCCTGAAACGTCGCCATTTTTGGAAGTGAATTCTTTTAATAAACAAACATCATCTGTCGAACATTTAAACTACAAACTGAACGAAATTAATTTCATATTTTCTCATGAATTAAAAATGAAATGTAATGCAAAACTTTACAAGACAAAATTCTCAGATTGTTGATTTTGATAACACAAAATGCGGGAAAGTGGATTTTTTAAGCATTGTTTATACAACTTTTCACACAGAATTGAAAGAAAAAGTTGATCACGTGGGGTATTCACGTGATCAAATCGCGCAGTTTTTTGAATTCGAATTATTTTTTAAAATCCATTTTCGATTTTCAAAAAACTCAATTCTCCAAATTCAAGAATAATAAAACCAAAAGCGAAGTAATGCGAACGATTGAAATCAGTATTATAGAAAGTACGTTACCTCGTTTCCAAAATTAGAGTAAAAACCAATGTATTTTCAATTTTTTTATTCAAAAAATCAATAAATTGGACGTATAAAAAATGGAAATTCACACAATATACACGCGTACTTAAATTAATAACTAATGAGATTATAAATTACATCAACATTGATTTAAATTATTTTAAATTAAATTAGTTTTTTGGTTTTTTGGTTTCTGTACATCAGTACAACGACGACTTTCCGCAGCATTCCTATTCGTCGGTATAGCACAAGTGGAAATATTAAATTCCATATCTTCCAAGGTAATTATTTCTTTAGCAGGCAAGCCTAAATTCTGATCATTATGTAGACTTTTGGAGGTAGATTCATCACAGCTATTATAATCGTTATCTTCTTTACTGGTATCATCGCAGCTGGCGTCGTCATTGCTCGGAGCTGTGTCATCGGTTTGAGGTTGGTCATTAGAGGAAAGATTGGCAGAAAGTTTCTTCTTACTTTTGAAACGAATTTTTAGCCCACGAGTATTTTTACTTTTCTTAATTCGTGGTTGCATTTCTGTGTATCCGATTTCGTCTTCGGATTCTACAAAGAAAAAATAGAATGATGTGAAATATTACGAGTGGTTGGTTGAACAAGCTATAAAGCTGAGAAATACCTGTTCCAAGTATGAACGGTGAAAGACCACCTTCGTGCAGTTCTTTGTTACCAACATCCGCCCTTTTATGAACTTTTGGTGGTCTTGAAGTCGAACAAACTTCGAACTCGTTTTTACCACATAATCTCACGGTTTGTTCTTTTTCTTCGGAAGGGGTGAAAATTATATTCGCTGGTTTCAGGACTTTTCCATTCGCTACGTACATTCGTCCATTGATGTACTGTAAAAAATCGTACATTAATTTCAAGAAGATGAATTTAGGTTCGTATGTTGCTCAGAGTGTAGACAACCAAAAATCAAAAATTTGTGCTTACTTTCACGTTACAAATTATACAAGTTGAATTATTGTTTCTATCATTGCATCCATAAATACATCTATTTTTCATTTCGATTGATTCTGAAGGCATGTCATTTAAATGAGAAGCGTCGAAAATTTCTTCATCCATGATTTCGTTATCTACGTTAAATTCTTCCCAAACATCATCTCCAATGAGATACCTGCGAGAAAAAATTGTTAGAAATTCATCTTCAGAAATTCTACCTACTTAATAAATTATTGCTCACTTGTCCAAGAGTTTTTCAGATAGAAGAAGAGTTTGAAAAAGTCTCATCAAATCTGAATTCTTCGATAAAAAAGGTGCTATATTTTCTTCAATCGTTTGAAATTGAAGATTTTCATTTACCACCAAATCGTATAATTTATCTATCATTTTTTTGAAAATATGAGGTTGTTTTTTGAAATGCAACTGCAAAAAGTAATCGATTAGTTCAACTTCAGGAACGAACAGAGAAGGTTGAAAAAAACGAATATATTACCATTAATTTCAGAACGAATTCTTTCATATCGCAAATATTCAAATAATCCATTAATTCTCCATTTTCCAAGGTTTGACTAGGTTGCAAAAAGGCGAGAAATTCCCATTTCAGGTCATCGTGATTTTTCAACAACGAATCCATTTTGTTTTGAAATTCTTCGACAGTTAGAGTATTTGCTTCGAAATTCTGCAAAACTGTGAGGACTTCGATATAAGCTGACTCGTCCAATCTGTCTGATAGTAGTTTAATAAATCCTTCAGCATAATCTGAAAATTAAGCAAGGTTAGATTTTTCTGCGAGTGAGAAAATTCTGATTATAATGGGGTGCGTCACTTGTAATTTTTACCTCTTTCATATTGTAATCTGGTATCTTTTTCTTCTGTTTCAGATACTGTGGATGTTCGTTGACGCTTTTTTCTCTTCGAAGAAACATTCTCCAAATTGGGAGATGGAAGTTTAGTTTCGTTGTCTTTCATTTAGGAAGTAGTTCAAAAATGGTTGCCAATTTTAACCACGAAACTGGAAAGAAAATATCGAAGGAAAATATGGTTATGTCAGTATAGAAATAAAAACGAATATAATATTTCTTACTGTAGCTAAAAAATGGTTAAATTACCTGGTAAAAATAAATTTAACACACCTAAAATTGAAGTAATTAGTTCAATTCAAAATTCAAATGAAAAATTCGCTCGAAATAATACACAAAACGTAATCAAAACGGAAGCATCTCTTATCAGTAATCAGTGTGTTTGTTTACATTTTGAACTTGAGTTTGAAACTGCCGAATGGCGAATGATTTTTATTTTTACGTTTCTTTCGTAATTTATTAATTGATTAACGATCAGTTTTGAATTTTCGCCATGAAAAAATCATTTGGTGACCATGAACCTGAGCCAGTCAACTTTTCGAGAACCTCTGTGGACAGCAAGTAATGGAAGTTAATCTTTGAAAATTACAATCATAATTTCATTAAAATCTAACTCTAAATCTATACAATTTTTCTACAGGGAAACTGCTGAAATAGGAATCTCGACGACAGAAATTTCCTCTTCGGATAAAGACGCTCAAGCAGTTACTACTCGTAGTATCGAGGTTAAGACCATTTTTTGATATAATTTTTTCCAATCCATAATCTCAGCTGAAAATTCGAATATTAATACTGTTAAAGGTACAAACAGCAGAACAGATTCCTCAAAGTACCACAGCTGTCGATAACAATGCTCTGTTAGACTTCATGAGAAGATTCGCTCCTAAGGTCGAAGAGGAACTACGAAAAAAGAACAAACACTTCGGTTCAGAGTACAAACACTCTATTTCCAAAAACGAAGACGACATTCCAACTAAAAAAATTACTTCGTTGGTTAAGCATAAAACTATAGAAGAGGTAGAGTAGATGTATCTTGAAATATCAAAGTAAAAAAACATTCACACTCGAATAAATTTTATTTCATTTTCAGGGAAAAGTGAAACACATAACTTGGAGTTGTTATGGAAATAAAATAGCGTTGGGTATTAGTCATATGAAACACGAAGACTGGTGCAAACATACTTCCTATATTTTGATTTATAGCTGTGATAAGTAAGCACCTATTTTTAAATTCTTGTAATAAGTGATTTGGAAAATATAACAGGATTATTCGTACATAGAAACGAAGAATTCAAAAACGAAGCTCAAGAATGTATCGAAGTAAATACTTGTATAATGGATTTGAAATTTCATCCTTCATTGAATTCTTTGCTGGTACTTGCTACCGAAGAAGGTGAATTATCATTTTTGTTAACTTTACTACATCTTTTATTTTATTGAACATTTATATGGAAAAAATTATTTTACAGGCAAAGTCTATTACTACAATTTATCAGAAAAACAAGAAAATAATACTCCTTCTGTGATTTGTCATAATAACGAGAAAATCACTCAAGTTTCGTGGGTTACTATAAATTCTCAAACGTGTCTCGCCATATCGGGCACAGATGGAGTTTTAAGTCTACGAGCACCTTTAACGTCGACAGAAAATTGGAAACTTTTGAAAAAGTAAAATGATAATGGAATATTTTTCGACTCTACAGATTTATAAAAGTTATCATGAAATTTTATTCGGCGTTTATTTTAGATTTACTTTCAAATCAATCGAAGATACCAATGAACGAGCCATAAACTGTTTTGAATTCTCTTCACTCAACGGTCAGAATTTTGTTGTCGCATTAGAAAGAAAATTACTTCTAAGATGTTCCACAGCAGTTACTTCCTCTTCATTGATAGGTAACATTTTGTATTAATAAATACATAGAATCTTCTCGTTATAAAAATTATCTAATTGAAATTTGAATTTTTCAGAAAATGAATTCGTAAATCCGGTCATCAGCGAGTACGATTGTTCCTCGACTCTTATTACATGCATACGTTTTTCTTTATTCGACGAGTACATATTTATAACGGCTTCGATCGATCAACAAATAAGAGTTTACCATTTAAACGAAGTACCCAAGAGCATTTTCTCTAGTTCTCTTGATCTTTACTCATTTTTTTACAATTCGTATTTTTGCCTGCAGAAAACTCCAATACACGTAATTTCAACCGAATACGTTTCTTCAACTCTGGAATGGAATCACTTGCAAGAAGAAGTATTTAAAAATTGCTCGATGAATGGAGAAATACAGTTTTACAATTATCGTAAAAATGCTCTAGTCAAAACGCTGAAACCTAGCGATGAAATAATATCCGCAGCTTTCAAAGTCAAGGGGTAAATTTAACACGATAGGTTTTTGTATAATTAATCTCGATAATTTTTTCAAGTCACGTTTTATTTTCCAGTATGAAACAAATGTTTGCTATCGCTAATTCCACCGGAGACGTTTCACTTTGGCAAACTTCTTTATTCATCTAACACTGACGTAAGTGTCTAACTCAGAACTATTCGAAAGGAAAATCGTCTTGTTTTTTTTTTTTTTTTGAAAGGTAGACTTACGTGGAATTGAAGCTTTTTCTTGACGTTTGTCAATACCTTGTCAAAATCACAATAATCACGTAGATTATTCTCGTGTCTTTTCGTTTTTTGTTATGTTGTTCAAATATTTTTTTTTACGTCAACCTACGTTCTAGACCCTTCTCACTCGGACAGAATTAATGGGTTGGAGAAATGAGCACAATCGCTGGAATACATCGTGACAGTTTCAATTTTTTCCTTTTTCTTACTAAGAAAACGTATGTCAATGTCAATCACTATGCTGTCAAGTCCCAAATGATAGAATTTTTCCAAAAGTTACTTATTTCAATATAACTTTCAAATAGGACCGGCAGTTTAGAATTTTCGTTGAGAATTTTCTAGGGTTTATAAAAAAAAATATTTCAATTTCTATCCTAAGAGGTAGTGGATTAAAAAATTTTTCATGTTAATTTTTTTCTTCAAAAATTTTAAAAATATTTTCATTCCAAAAAAATTTAAAAAATGTCTACCACTTCCCCCTCCCCCAGCAAAGAAAAATTTCTTTAAACACATTTAGGTAGAATATTTTTCAACTATTTTTTTTTACTTCAAAATAATTGCAAAATGTTTTTAACTAAAAAATTTTAAGTGTTTTCCATCATAAATTTGAGATAATTTTTACTGAAAAAAAAATTTCCTTAGTTTGTGAAATATTTTTACTTCAAAAAAATGGAGAAATTTTGTACTTTATAAGAATTCTACAAATCTCTGGCTAAAATAAAATTTTAGAGATTTTTTCTTTTTCTTTTTTTCTGGTTTAATGTAGAATTGTAGATATTTGCTTACTTGGTTCTACGAGTAAAAAATTTAGAATTTTTTCAACTCCGAAAATAATGACTTTTTTTCTATAAAACTTTTTTGAGATTTTTTTTTTCTCCAAATCATTTGAAGAATTTTTTACTTCAAAAAATGAAGAGATTTTCCTCTCCAAAAAAACCTCTAAAAAATTTAGAGATTTTTTCACTGGGAAATCTTGAAGATTTTTGTCCCTGATAAAATTTAAAGAACCCCTCCTAAAAAAAAAACTGAGATTTCTTTTGCTAAAAATTTTTGAAAATTTTTTTCTATAAAAACTATTGAGAACATTTTTTTCTCGAAAAATTTGTGAATTATTTTTTCTCAAAAAATCTGAGAAATTGTACAATTCAAACGACTGAAAAAATTTTTACTTCGAAAAAATGTAGGAGTTTTTCTCTAAAAAAAAAAGCTTTTGAATTTTTTATTGGAAAAATTGCAAAATTTCAACTATTTTTCTCTTCAAAATAATTTTAAAAATTTTGACACCCAAAACATTTATTATAATGCGAAAATTAAATGTTTTCCTAAAAAAAAGTGATAGACCCACCGCCAACCCCCCATCAAAATTGAAAACGTCCTCTCCCAAAAAAAATATAATTATCTACAATTTTTTTTATTAAAAACAGGTAATTGTTGGGGATTTTTTTCTAACAATTTGTGAAATATTTTTAATCCAAAAAATTGAAATATTTCATACTCAAAATAAAGAATTTATTATTTTACTTTAATGTGATTGACCAATTTTTTGTCTTCAAAAAAATTTAGAAAAATTTCTCAAAACAAAAATGAGAAATTTTTCATTATAAAAATTAATAAATTTTTTCCTCAAAGAAATCGAAAATTTTATTCTCCAAAATTTTTTTTTCAATTTAATCAAAAATTTTGGAGATTTTGGTTTCTTAGAAAATTCAGACACTCTTGAGAAATTGAAAAATTTCACTTATTTTCTTACTTCATAAATGATTGAGAATTTTTTTGATCCAAAAATTTGAAAAAAAAATTTTCACCAAAAAAATTAAAGATTTTTTTCACTAATGTTTGGAGATTTTTCTTCAAAAAAAATTAATAGGTACAAAGAATTTAAAGTGGAAAAGAAATAAAACTTCAAGAAAATTGTAAAAAAAATTGAACTTTTTTTTACTCTAAAAAAATTGAGAAATTTTTTCACACCGACTGAAAAGAGTTGGAAGATTTTTTTATTCCAAGGGAAATAGATTTTTTCTCGAAAAAATTGAGAGAATTTTCTCCAAAAAAAAAAAAAAAAAAAAATGAGAAATGCTTTTCTTAAAAAATTGATAAATTTTTTATCGCAAAATATATTTTTTTTTAAATTTCTGTTTACAGGAATCAGGAATCAAGCTGTTGTATTACTTCTTCAATCTGTGATCACGATATTTTCGCACCAATAAAATATTCTTACTTATTTTTCATTTTGTTTGCGTAAACTTAGATTATGAGATTATCTACTTAGCTACAGCTAAAAATTCTACCAACGTTTGGTGATGTAATACACAATATGCCTCATCTCACGTAAATTGATTAATGCTACCTCTTTACGATACGATAAATTCTATCACCTTTAAACCTTATAGGTGCTTCTTATTGGACTGAGATTAAAAATCATCATTTCCTAATCTATATTCGAACGTAATTAAAAAAATAAAACGACCTTTAATACAAGAAACCAATGTACATGTGCTCTATCTCGATTTTCCAATTTCCATAATACGCTTCTTACCTAAGAGAAATTCGATTATTAAAGCACGTCTTCGTATTCGTTAATCCATTTTCGCAGCTCGTACGAGTACTTTCAATTAATACGAATCGATTTCAATGCACGTGTTACGTGAAATGAAGCCTACGCAAACTGTAAATTATACTACAAATAGAATGACAAATCACATTACGAGTTCGTGAATTTTTAACACGACCGAACGCCTGATAAATTATTTCAAATTCGTGTCAGTCTGGCGATATAAAATTGTACCTATGTATCCAAGTGCTTACATGTAAGTTAAATCGCAGCTATTTTATAATTATTATCCTACTGCACTCGTCATTTATTCCTCGATGTTAGATAGACAGTTCATGTAGGTACTCAATTACTCGTAACTTGCTATCAAATTGTTTCAACATGTCGTTATAACCATCTTGAAAAATGGTTTGATACAAGTGTTTCAAATTTTAATATTATCCTTGAATTGAAATCAATCGATTTGCCAAATTAACATCCTACTCGATGTCTTTTTCCTCTCGTAGTAAGTATGGCAAAACCGCAATAACGAAAGTACTTTCTAGAGATTATTTTCGAAAGCTTATAGTTTCAATCACGAAATATACATGGCAAAAATGTTTCTTTTGATTAGATACGCTAGCATTTCGACGAGTTTATTCTTCATCATCATTACGGTACTTACCGAGTGCACTTAGCAGAATGAATAATGTGCGGCTGTGCTGACGCTGTACAATAGTTACGTAATCGGTAGCAGACAATATCCAACCCACCGTTGGTTGTGGTCAATTACCTTTGGGTATTACTCAATACGTACGTACCTCGGGTAATAATTAGCTTCGTGTTTGTAGAAAAATATTCGAATCTTGGCTAAAAATTGTTTTACGACATCCAGAACTAACACCTTAAACCAATAGTGCGATAATGATAACAACAATAGGTACCAAGTAATTTGCTGAGAAATGATTTTAGTCTGAAATGGCAAAAATGATTAAAATCGATCGAAATAATGGCAATTTAGGACTAATTTTGGTTTTCAAATCATTGGCAAAATAGATGACTACTTTTAGCGAAAAAGAGACTTTTTTTTGAAATGACTTTCAAAAAAAAACTTTTTGAGATTTTTATTAAAAAAAAAAAAAAAAATTATAGAAAAATAATTTTATGAGAATTTTTCTATTTTTCAATGAATTTTTTTTCTTTAAGAATTATGTACTTATAAGAAAATTGTCGACTATGAATATTTTTTCTTCGGAGGATTTCTTTAATCAACATTTTTCTTTTATTCAATTTTTTTTTCAAAAAAAAAAAAAAAAAAAAACTCCGGAGGATTTTTTTTCTAAAAAATATAATTTACGCCAGAATATTTTTTTCAACAGTTAAACAGGTATTCTCAGAGGCGTAGCGTAATGATTTTTTAAGGGGGAATATACCTTCAAAATGCCAACTTTTCAATTTTTTCAGTAACATAATACTAAATTTGCCAACTTGAAACTCAAAAATAATCAAAATTGCCAACTTTTCGTCGTTTTTGAAATCTCCGAGGGGGGAACGTCCCCCCTAACCCCCCTGTACGCTACGCCCCTGGCCGTATTCTCTTCAAGAAAATTATTTTTTCTACAGGACTTCTCTTCTCAAAGAGTTCTTGAGGGCATATTCATCAATAAAATTTTTGACACAATTTGATCTTCTGAATAGTTCTTTGGCATACTTACTTTTTCTGTTAAATTCTTTCTTTTACTCGAGGTTTTTTTTAAATAATATTTTTCATCAATTTCTATTGGAAAATTTTCAAAAGGTTTTGGAGTCATGTTATTTTTATCAGTTTTGAAAATTCCTTTTCGAAAAAATTATTTGAAAGAAATTTAAAATTTTTATAAATATGTTTTGACTTTTATATTCATCGAGGAATTTTTTTCAAAAAATGTAAAAAATAAAAATATGTACATTAGTTTTTTCAAAGAGAGTTTTTTTTAGATATATTTAGGAATCATTTACAGTATTTTTTTCTAAACGTTTTTTCTACAAATTTTGTAATAGGAAATTTTTTTGATTTAAAAAAAAATTATGAACTTCATAGATTAAGAAAAAAATTGATTTATTTTTCAATCCATACCTTATCAACTTTTTTGATTTTTTTTTCAATAATTACTTTTCAAAAAAAAAATCAGCACATATCAATTTTTCTATTTTTTCCAATTTTTTTCCTTTTTTTTCAATTTATACATCATAATTTTTTTCCCAATTATTGCTGGGAAGAATTTTCAAAAATTTATATCTAGTTTCAAAATAATTTTTTTTTCAAAAACAAAATTTGAGAATAATTCATACCTACCTCAAACCTCATCAACTTTTTTTAAATTTCTGGCCAAGTACATATTTTTTTAAAAAAAGTTTTTGCAAAAATTTTATAAAAATTTATATTTTTGCTTCAAAAAAAGAAATTGTCAAGAATAATTTGATGGGTACCTTATAATTTTTGGATTTTTTTTTAATTTACACCCGACCAACTTTTTAAATTTTTTCTCAAAATAATTAATATAGGTAATTTCTCTCAAATTCCACTTTTTTGCTGAAGGGGGGGAGGGGGGGAGGTCAGGTGACTAAAGTACATAAGTTGGTACTAGGTATATAGGTCTTCATCGACTTTTTTCAATTTTTTATTTCAAAAAAATTGTTGGAAGATTGTTTTAGGCCTGGTCAATTTATTTCATTTTTTTTAATAACATTGATTGAAAGGATTTTTTAAAATTTACACCTTATCAACTTTTTTGATTTTAAAAAAGGAATTTCATATGAAGGTTTTTTAAAATTTATACTTTTTCTGCAAAAAAAAGTTTGCAGAATTTTTTCAATATTTTATACCTTATCAATTTTTTTTTAATTGCAATAAGATTTTTCAAAATTTAAACTTCATCTTTTTTCAAAAATTTTAACAACTTTAAAAAGAATTTAAATTTTATTTTCAAAAAATTGCTATTTTTTCAATGTACCTAGGTATGCTTAATCAACTTTTCTCATTTTCTTCCAAATAAATTGAGAGAAGATTTTTTTCAAAAAAATGCGATAAAGGTACAGTAGAAGCTCGATTATCCTATTTAATTGGGGCGAAGCAAAATCGGATACCATGAAAAGTCGGATAACTGATTTTTCGTTATTTTGATGTAAAAATGCAACAAATAAATCCTAAATTTCAAAAAAAAATTCGTACTCGTATAAGGAATGACTCAAGACCAAAAAAAAAAAAAATAATAAAAAATAAAAAAAAATCTCCTCGAAATAAAACAAAAAATAAAAAATTACTTTGGCAAAAGTATCTAAAAATTAACTCGTACAATGTGGAAGGGTCTTCAAAGACAAATGCTACACATTATCTAAACAAGATTTCAACGATATGCGAACATTTTATATTCGTTTTATGTTCATTTAGAGCAAAAATAAGGGAAAATCGGATAATAAAAAATTAACCGACTTTAGAACATCGGATAAAGGACAAAAATCGGTTGCAATTTTTAGCTCGGATAATCGAGCTTCTACTGTATTTTAAAAATTCACTATTATTCGATATTTTTTTTCTTCAAAAAAATCGTTGGAAGAAATCGATTTTCTTAAAAAAAAAAAAAAAAAAAAAAAAAAAAAGTACTTTAGGCTGCACAATTTTTTTGGAGTTACTTTACTTGCCTAAAATGGCAGGATTGAAAAAAAACCTTCCAATTTTTTTCCTGAAAATTCAACTTCCAACTAAAAAATTTTTATTGTAATTCTGATTTTTGAAAATTTCATTTAAAAAAAATAAGATTGAGGATTTTTTTTTCGAAAAAATGTTTTTCGGTCAAAACATTTTTCAAGTTTTTATTCAGAGTATTTTTCTTTCACGGTTCTTTTCAAAAAAATTAATTTTTCAGAATTTATATTTCATTCATTATGATTTTTTTCACTTAAGAGAAAAAATTTCATGTAAAAAATGTTTTATAATATTCATGGATTTTTTTTTTAGAAAATATCCTCTCAAAATTTTTTTGAACCTACTCATTTTTCTAGAAATTTCTGCACGCGCGACAGGTTTTCTGTCAATTTGTCTGAAATCAAGGTTTTTTAAAGATTTGAAATTTTTTATTCCATTTTTTCACTCAACCTCGAAAAAAAAAATCACAGATTTTTTCGATTTTTTTTTTTCAAACTTGGGATTTTAAAAAAATCTGAAAAGAAGTTCACCTGAAAATTTCGTTGACTGGAAGAATTTATTGGACATCAATAATTTTCACATAGGGTGGTTCGAAACTTCGAAAGTCATTTCTCCACCCTACTATGACGACGTTTAAAAATTTACTACAATACCTACCTTCGAAGACTGCAATAATTCGTCGAATGAAATTTCCCAGAAATAAACCAACCACTTGGTAGAATGATGCGAATTCTGAAGAAAATTTCACTTCTCGTACCTACATGCGACAAGCTAAAAATTTGAAAAAATTTCCATCTCGTTCAATCGAGGAAAATTACACCGACAAAAAACATTTTTCAACAATTTCATAAAAAAATAACCTCCAACGTCATTCTACACACTCGACTGAAAATAAAGAGAGCCCACCTCAAATTGCCCTCTGTCAACGTCATACATACACAAAGTAGAGAAAGAAACAAACAGAAAAATTAATATCTAGACATCATCGGATAAAACTTTTATTACAAACATCGCATCACAATAAGTTAAAAGCTGATAACAGGAACTTGCGTTGACAATTCCATACGCGAAAATTTTCCATCTCGTGATTACATACAATACTACATGGTAAATATCGAGTAAGTAACACTACGATAAATCTAATACAACCGTCTACATTTCAGATTAAATTATTTAAAAAGTACCCAACGCTGCTTTCGAGTACACTCAAGTTTCTACGATTACGCCACTATATCGAACTCGTTCTCGAGTCGACAAAAATACGCGTATTCGACATAAAGCGTTCATTATGGTTACAATAATAACTACTTCGTAAAGCTAATCGTAAACATTGATCGTTCGATTTCAAATACAATAGTAATCTTTTTTTTTTTTCATACGCTTAGAAAACAAAAAAAAACAAACGAAAAAAGAATTACAATAATAATGGCAGTCTGATAAAAATTACAAAAAATACACGTACATAGATCGTAGCAACATTAATCTAATCTACCGCACTTTTCTCACTCAGAGAAAAATACATCATCGGGTATAAAGGTAGATTTTACCAAAAAAAAGAGGAAAAAAAATTATAACCAATGTAAAAAAAAATAATTAAGAAAATGGTAATACGACACGAGTGTCGAAAACATCGTTATATGCATAATGATAAATGCAATTCATTATTTAAAAAAAAAAAAAAAAAAAAAAAAAAAAAACCAGTATCGCGTATACGTGAAAGGGCTCACATACGAGTATACTGCTAGAATTGAGGTCACACCGTGAAAAAACACTAGCAATTTGTTGTGTTTCTCAATACACAAATACACGACGCGATGGCTTGCGAGTCGTCGAGCTATCACGAATATTCGCTGTGTTCGTTTGATCATCAGAAAATCAAAGATGGAATTTTACATTTGGTATAGAAAAATTCCAAATCAAACGAAGATGTTCTTTTTTTTACTGGTTTGAGATAAAAATTGATGGTAAAAATAAAGAAGGCGTGATTTTTCTTCGTATCGTAAAATATTATAGAATAAATTCACGTATCGATACCCTTCATTCGATAAAACATACTAAAATTAACGAAAGTTCTGGAGAATAATTGCACATACACGAATGAATGAGAAAAAAAAAGAAAAAAATGGGGAAAAAATTGATAAATGAATTTTACACGAAATATGAAAATTCATTTATACTATCACAAGTAAAAAACTATATACTCGTATAATCAACCATAACGAGATGTTCCCTGGGAGATGTCTAACAGAAAAAAAAGGTAAGTCAATTTCAAAACCAATTTTCTACATTAAAATTCCAACAAAAAAAATGGACAGGAGATCTACGTATCAAAAATAACTTATTTGAAGAAAAATCAAAAATTCCATTTAGAATTGAATTTTCACTTCTCGAAAATTCTAGATCACGTTTTTATAGAGGGAATGAGAAATAGGTATCACAATAGAAAGACATTATACTTATACATACATTGGAGCTGAAACCCAGTAAGGGTATTTTCTTCCACTTTCTACCAACTTTCAGGGTTGCCAAGACTTTAAAAAATTCGTTCAATAAAATCGTGTCAACGACATACTGCCTTGTATTTGTAGATTTTTTTTTTCAATTTTTTTTCACGTTCGTTGATTTGTTCATCTTGTAATCCCAATCGGAAAATTTCTCAAAAAAAATTTGAAACCTCAAGGCTACGATTTTTCATTTTTTTTTGCTTGGTTAAAACCAAGAGCCCCGAAAACTTTTTCAAATTGTGTTTAGACAATTTCATTTTTTTTTTCGAATTTACAAACATTTCACCAAATTATTGAAAATGTACTTTTTTTTGAAATTTGTTTCTACTTTCAATATTTTTAATTCTGTACTGGAGAAAATGTTTTTGACAATTTTTTTTTTATTATTTTTGAATTCCAATTTCAAAATTTTTTGTGATTTTGTAAGAAATTGTGAACATTTTGTCAAAAGAATCTACTTTTTTAGAGAAGTTTGCAATTTTTTTGCACAAATTTGCAGAAAATTGAAAAAAGTATAAATTCATTCAGAATTTTCATTTTTTTTTTTTGACAAAAGAAACATTTTTTATGAATATTTCAGAAATTTCTTTTAATGAAAATCATTTTGACTTTGTACTTGAGCAATATTTAGGTGACAACTTTTTCAAAAAATCCACATTTTGAAATTTTTCTTGATTTTTAAAAAATATTGAGAACATTTTTTTTAAAGAGAATTTCAATCATTTTCGAGCTCGTACACGAAAAATATTTTTTTAAATGGGGAAAAAAACTTTTCTTGAAATTTTTCAACATTTTTGGTTGATTTTAAAAAAACAGGTGTGATTACTTTTTCATGGAAACCCAATATTTTTTCAAAACTAATTCTCAAGCAAATTAAAAATATGAATTCAGAATTTTTTCAACTTTCAATCATTTCTTAGAGAAAATTTTCAATTTCATTTCCAAAGAAATTTTCAATCATTTTTTTTAGACGATATCAATTTTGAAATCATTTGAATTTTGTTTTTTCAATATTTTCGAAATTCGTACCTAACAATGACAATTTTTTTTCAGTTCATATTTTCATAAAAATCAAAAATATTTCTGACAATTTTTCAAAAATTTTAAAAATCACACTTTGAAATTAGGTATCCAACAATGTTGATTTTGTAAAAATGTAGTGAGCATTTTTTTGTGAAGAATCAATATTTTCCTTTTTTTTTCCGCAAAATTTTCAATGTAGAAAGACATACCTAGGTATTTATTCAGAATTTTTCAAGATTTTCAAATTTCATTTCCCAAGAATTCAATTTTTTTTTTTTTTTTTTGAAATTTGTACACTTACTTTTTTTAGCTTTTACCTCAGAAATATTTTTAATAATTTTTTCAAAAATTGAAAAACTTAATTTTGAAATTTTCTAAAAATTTTGTTGATCAAGTACGTAAAAATATTGCAAGCATGCATTGTTTATAGAAAACATTTTTTCAAGTAGGTAAATTTTTCATTTTTTTAACAGACATTTTTCAGAAAAAAGTCACATAATTTTTTTTTTTGGGGGGGGGGGGGGGGATAATAATCAACTTTGATGGTTTTTCAAATGTTTTAGAAATTCGTTCCAATGGAGTACTTTTTTCTGAGTTCATAAAAAAA
This sequence comes from Balanococcus diminutus, assembly GCA_959613365.1. Lineage (NCBI taxonomy): Eukaryota > Metazoa > Arthropoda > Insecta > Hemiptera > Pseudococcidae > Balanococcus > Balanococcus diminutus. The sequence continues at coordinate 40,396,990 of OY390716.1, forward strand.
ATCACATTTTCAACTTTTGGAATGCTTTTAATTTTTATTTTTTTTGATTTCGCAAAAGTATAAAAATAATGGACTTTTTTGAAATTTTTTCAGTTTATTTTCAAATTAACTTGCAAATTTTTTCATACTAATTTTCAAAGAAATTTCACATAAAAAATATTCAACAAAAAAAAAGTCAATTTTGAAATTTTTTGATTTTTTCAGCAATGTGAAACCATTTTAGAAAAAACTGCTCTCGTGGTCGTGGTAATTTTTTGTCTCCATTTAGTTCTCGAGGGAATATCTTCTAATTTTTCAAAAGAAATGACAACATTTCGATAAAACGTCAGGTGTTTGTTTTTTGTTGACGTTTTCCTTTTTATTGAAAATCTCTTCAATCTTCAACGAAAACTACGCAGTCGTATACAAAACGACCCGCCCCCCGGTCCTAAAAAAACTTTCAAAATATAATACGAGACCAAAAATGACAAAATATAACTTTAACCTCGAAAAATAATCAAAAAGTGAAACCTCCGAATAATTTATCAATTCCACAATACTCATTAAAATTTCATTCCTCAATCATCCGTCTAAATTTCAAATTCTAAGGTCAATTGAATTTTTCCGCCATTGCTCGCAACAGCAACAACGAAAACCCACCCATAACAACAGTTTTTTCCTGCTTTTACGCAACATGTCGTAAAAAGTATTGAAAATTCTCGCATTTGGCAACCCTGCTCGCAATCTATACCAGATCGTTTCCTATTTCCGCAGCGCCTCGCGCGTCTCGATGTTGATATCAAAAATACGAAAAATTCAATTCGTATTTACATGTAAAAAAAAAAAAAAAAAAAAACTACATCTCTAGTAAAAGTGAGACCTACAACACTAGCACACTTATGAAATAAACTCATACTTGAGCACCTGACGAACCTCCCCGTCAGGCCCTGCGCATGCTCTCTTTCCTGCCCTTAGGCAACGGCGAGAAGTTAGTTCCGTATTTTAAAAATTTTCATTTATAGGTTTAATTAGTCGAAAAGTTTTGAAGAATGAAAAAAAATTAAAACGAAATGGCGTGTACAATTTCTTCTTTACAAATAGGTCGAAAATATGAAAAACTGTAATGAATTTTGAGTAATTTTTTTTATACCCTCCCCCCTGGATGATGTCTTGTGGAAATTTTCAAATCGAAGTATTGTTTTTCGACGATGAGCAGACCGCGGAGTGAAATTATTGTAGGTACTGTACATGGCAAGATAAAAGGCGAAATCGTCGCGACGTTCTACGTGCAATTCTATTTACAGAGACACGATTCTGATGAGATTGAGGTGGGGTTTTTATGAAGAGCGATCGAGACGAGTACTATGTCTTTGGAAAGTACTCGTTATCTATAATGTACGAGAGCCTCTCTCTACTCCATGCAAACGCAGCAGAAATCAACATGGCCGATGAAAGTCAAACTGTTGACGAGGACTTGTTCTCCATGGCTATACCAAAGACTTTGACTCTGGTTTAATCGCACCGTTCTCTATTCCATTCGTATCAAACCGACTGCCATCATCGTCGGCACCATCAGAAGCCCTAGCAATAGCAAAACAACATCGTCATGAGCGCAGCAATAGCAACAGCAACAACAACACGGATGGCAAAGACAACAAAAACAAGTCGACTAGACGAGAAATGAAACTCGGCTGGTAAAATATAATACGTTCGGCTGGGCAACAACATAACAGGCCCACAGCCGAGCAGACTCGACCAGTCACGCGAAATTATAATTTCATGAGAGTCCGACAAAGACGGAGAGAAAATACACAGCCAGACGTAGATGTAAACACAACGATAGGCTGAATCGAAAATTAAAAGAGGTGTATGGTGAAAGAGAAAGACAGAAAGATGCCAGTGGTATGTACTGGGTAGGTCGACGGCGGCGCCGAGGGGGGCTCTAATGGTACTACAGAGTACTAACATGACGTTGAATTGCCTGCTGCTGCTGTTGCTGCTACCGGTTGTTGTGCTGCTTTATAATATTATACAGCAGAGAAGAGAGGAAAATAACACTGCGCTGTGGCTCGAGTCACGTACGCACCAAGGCTCTCCCGTTCTCTCCTAACGATTCTCTCTCTTGGTTCAGATTCAGCTGGCTGAGCAATACCTTCGAAATCTCTTGCTTCGTTCGCACTCTGCTTTACTCGAAACAAAAACGTACAAAATCAGAACGAATTTCACGTAAAAAAAAATTGAAAATTTCAATAAAAATATAGGTCAACGAAGAGGCAAACCGAGCAAGGAATTTCCAACATGGGTCAAAAATATTGGAATTTTTCTTATTTACAAGTCCCAGTCCTACGAGGAGTATCATTTTTTTTAGGCTAAATATACCTTCCAAAATTTATTCGAAAAGAAACACATTCGAGGATTTGAATTTTGCCAAATACAAACGTTAGCTCATTTGAGTTTCCCAATGATTCGTATTTTCGTGTGGTTTTTCCTAATCAAACCAAGGTTACCCTTTCCTTTTCACTAGTCAAATATATAATCAATTTCTTTACAAAAAAAAAATAAAATACTGACAATGAGACCACTCATGACCCTTCCAAATTTTCCAGAACATTCTACTCATTCCTACTTCCAGATTAAAATACCTCACCAAAAAAAAATTTTTCTTCAAATTTACCTCAAAAATTGGCAAAATTCGTCACCCAAAACTGTGCCCTTTTTTTGCACACCCAATTTTAGCGGAATTTCATTCGACACCTATCATCGTTGGAATCGTCATCGAAATTCTCATCGGTCGATCGAGTCGATCCTCATTCTCTCTTGATCCCCCTTGGAAAAAATTTAGGAGGTGCTCTCATCCAACTCGTAAGTTTCGACCTCTGCGACGCAATTCGATTGCAAAATAAAAATCATCGAAAGCGCCCATCGATCGAACATATATACACACATTTTACGATAAATAATAAAAGTAATATACATATAAATAACGAGTCGCGTATACCTTCAAACGTGTCAAAAAAATAATGACGAATTCGGTCGTCGATGAGACCGATTCGACTAACTCGAGTAGCCACCTGGACTGATCACGACCACCCTTTGAGCTCCGATGACGTCTTTGGGGGGGCCGATTTCGACGTATAAATTATTTACAAATATAAAAAAAACATAGAGGAAAAAAACAGCATCGAATCGGCGCCTCGTGCTGACAAAACATACTCGTTTGATCGACGATACGATGACAAAAAACCGCCACAAACCGAACAATCCGTTCCTCGTAGGACGATACACTCTTCTGGAGTAGCCACTCGATTCTCAAAACTACCCTTTCGTAGGTCGCAGACGATAAGAATGAAAATTGGGGTAGAATAATGTGACACCTTTGTCTAGAGTTCACGTGGATTTCGCTTCTAGAACATTCGAATCGATCAATTTCTCTTCTCACGTAACACGTACACAACTCTGGAACAACTCGAAATCATACGTACAATCTATTCAAGGTAAAAAAATTCCTAACGTGTTCCTAATCAGTAAAATTACCATTCGTAGAGTTATTTTGATATTTTTTTTCTAGATACGATTGAATGGCTACGTGGAGTAAGGGCCTTGGAACGACGTAAGCCCTGCATATTTTAAATTTCAACAGTTCGTATTAAAAAAAAAAAAAAAAAAAAAACAGTAAACAGCACAGAAGAAATATTCAATTTGTCTCAAAATGCACTTTTTTTCATTCAAATTATGTCCAAGTCCCACCAAATTAAAAAAAAAAAAAAAATCAGGTGATGTAAAATTTTAATTTTTTTAAAATACAAAATTGAATTTTTTTGATAATGGGTACCTATAAATTTTCAACAAAAATGTTTTTCAAAAAAAAAACAAAAAAAAAAACAAAACAGCAAATGCCAAAAAATTAAAATTGACTGTTTTTTCAAGTTACACATTGAGTTTCTCAAAAAAAAAATTTACCAAAAGATGTAAAAAAATTCTCAATTTTTTTTACACATTACTGACTTTTTTTTGATAATAATATAAATTTTCAACAAAAGGTTTTTCAAAAAAAAATCAGAAATTCAAAAAAATTTCAATTTGTTGCAAAATTGACTTCTTTCTAAGTTACATTGAGTTTTTGAAAAAATGTCAACATCGAAAGAAAAAATTTCATTTTTTGATAATATAAATTTTCAACAAATGGTTTTCAAAAAAAAAACAAAACAGTAAATTCCAATTTTTTTTAGAAAATTCACTTTTTTTTGAAAAAATTTCAATTAGTTGCAAAATTGACTGTTTTTCAAGTTACATAAATTTTCATCAAAAATTTAATTTCCATCAAAAATTTAATTTCCAAAAAAATTCTAAAATTCATTGAGACTTTTTCAAAAAAAAAAAAAAAAAAAAAAAAAAGCACGTAAACAAAATTTCAACTGATTAATTTCTATTTTTTTTTTTAAATTAATTCCTTAGTTTCAATTTCTTTGAGGAATTAAAAAAGAAGTTCAACATTTCATTACTCCAAGAAGCCATCTAACCCACCTGAACTCAACCCTCTCACACTCCGCTCATTGGTGGAGGAAGAGGGGTCTGCTCATCATCGAAACACATCGCCATTTCGTACAATATACTACCCGAATCAAACGACCCCAAGAGGGAAATTCGATTCGCGAGACGAGGCCATAACATGGTAATCGCAACACCAAAAAAATATTCGGATCGAGAACGAATTCGATGCGTCGAAAAACAATACGAGACGCAATAAGGTAACTATAGAATTCGTCGGCGATCGGTGTTAGCCCCCTTGACCCTCCCCCAACCCCTTAAAAAATCACAATAAATAGCTTCACTGTAAAAATTTTACACCCGATCGAAAAGCTCAATTAAATATTTTTTTTTTGATTTTTTAAAGTTATTAAAACTTTTTTTTTGTAATTTTTTTTGGTTTAAAAAAAAGAGAGTAAAATTTGAAGAAAACACGAATAGGAATCGACGAGGAATGGAAGGGTGAAGGGGTGAGGTACGATGAAAGGGAAAACGACGAAAACAAGATAAGGAAAGGAGTATCGGGGACGAAAAAGGTCACCGAATATGAGGAGGAAAAACAACGATGAGGAGGAGGGGGAAACAATAAACACGACGTATCAAAACAAGAGGAGATCAAATTACCTTACACGATACACATGCGAAAAAAATAATCATAAAACCAGTAAAAATAGATAGTAATCATAAATTCGTAATACTAATATGAATAAAATTAACGTTTTTCTTTCATCATAATGCTACAGAGCGTTTAAAAAAAAAATTGTAAAATTTCTCGATTTAAAAAAAAATTAATGCGAAAATCGTAACTTTGATTTGGATTTTTTTTTTTAAAGAAGATGACGTTCTTATAGTCGTTCTTTTTTTAAACCAGTTAAAATATAAATTTTAACTATCACAGAAATTATTTCGAACGATAATAATTTTAATAAAAATTAAAGAGGATGTTTTACGAAATAAATTAACACATACCTAAGAGGTAACCCAAAATAGTAGTGGCCTTCGGCGCGTCAATCCTGAAGTATGTGCTTGATTATTGTGCTGAAATCTATTATAACCCGATAATACTGACGATCTATAGTTTTCATCCGATACACAATCTCAAATTACGATCTTCTTTTTCGATAAAATTAATCAATTAAAGCTAAATAAATAAATATAAACCATCACAGAGACGTATAAAAAAGAGAAAAAAAAAAACACTAAGCATAAAAAAATGGGCCAAAAGTCGAGGTTTTTAACGCTAATGATATAAAAATAAATCGTAAATCGATCGATTTCGTCAACATAATAATTAAACATCGATATAAATGCAACTCTCAATATATAAAATAGAAAAAAAGAAAAGAAAAAAAGAGAGATAACAACGAAAAATCATTACAAACGAAACATCCAAAAGTAAAACGTATACCTCACACGTCATATAAGGGTACACATTGAGAATTGCAACGATTTTTTGTAGGAGAGAGACTAGATATTGAGGAATTGCAGCAACAATCAATATCGTTCCGAACTGGTACAAAATTACACACTTTATAAATAAATAATAATTATACGATATATGGAAAAGAAAAAACTATAACAAAGTGTACCTCTGCATCAACATTCAATGTAAAAAAAAATCCAGTTCGTGTTTTTTTTTTTTTTTTTAGAAAACAACGTTAACAAAATCATCTTTCTTTTACAAAAGAAAAAAAAGTATCACATTAACGAATTGATATAATGAATCGATGGTACACTTGATTATAGTAAAAAACTACCACCTTCTTAAAAATTACAATAGTGCGTTTCGTTTTGGCAATATTCGTACCTTATTCGAAGGTTCATTGGTTCTTTTTTCATATTGCACGCACATCACGGGCAAAAAAAGGTCATATACACACACTCGACGATCGTATGTACAAAAAAATATTTACATGAAAAAAAAAAACGAAAACAAACGCAATGCCCTCGATCTTAGAAAATAAATATAGGTGAAAATAGTTTGGGAGGCTCATTTATAATGAAAGGCAAAACATCGATAGGTGATAAAATCTCAAGAAATGTTGTAATACTAATTACATTATGAAGATCTTGCTCGAATTGTTTTTTCATTAGAGGCCTAATTTCCTACACGTCGAATTTGCAAAATTTTAGAAAAGCATCGATCGAGCCAAAAGAGAGGAAATTTTCAAACGGAAATCATATTCCCAATCTACTTTGTCAGACTTAGAAACTAATAGTAGAATCTCGGATCTACGCACCGTATTCTTTGTTGTCAAACTAAAAACTAACACATAAATGGTAAAATTAAACATCGAAAAATACGTACTCGTAAGTTTTGAAATTGAAACATATTAAATCTAAAACTGGGCGAAACGTTGTACTAAGCGTAAAAAAATCAAAATTGCATCAACCTAAAGTCTACAGTCTTTTTAGGTAACTCGATAAAAAAAACAACGAAAAAAAACTATTAAAAAAAAAAAAAAAAAAAAAAACCTCCTCTCGATAATACGTTAATTACACAGGAAAAAAGCAAAACAAAAAAAAATTCTATCGGAGTAAATAATTAAATAAAAAAGTAATCCGAACGTTATTACACATGGAAAATTTTTTTTAGGTCAATGCTTTTACGTACGTTATGTTTGATTCAATATAAACCTAATAAAACGATAAAATTTAGATTTGATTTCAAAAATGGAAAGATACAGAAAAATTTAGCAACTCGATCGAATCGAAAATTATGAAGTGGGTCCTAAAAATAACCTCATTAGGTAAATAGTGTCGTAAAATAGGCTGAAAACTGCCATAGGTTTATAGTAAATCGAACTTATACGATAAAATTAGATTTTAAATTTCACCCAGTGTCTATATAAGAAGAGAAAGAAGAGAGAGAGAAAAAGTAAAAATTTGATGAGTAAAATAGCGCGAGGAATAATTTTGTATTACGAAACCGTCAATAAAAAAGCTTGCCGAAAGTAATCTTTGGTATAGATATGATGTCGATGTGAATCACACAAAGAGCCGTTATTTTACTCATACTTGGGTCTTAAATGCTAAACAAGTTAAACATAATATAAACTATACATCAAATGAAAGAAAAAAGAGGAAAGAAAAAACAAGATTTCATACAGGCACATTTAAAAGTGTTTTCAACGATTTGGTGAAGTCCCTACAGGATTCGAGATGATTAAAGGTGCACTTTTTAAAGAACAGTTCGACTGATTGATTCATATTAACGATAGAAGATACGGGTTTTGAAAGCGGAGTACTCGAGGCGATTTCTTCAGTGGTAAAATCTTGGAAATCTTCCGGAGTCGTAGATCGAGGCGTTGATGCGGCCGACGACGATGATTCTACGCACCAGTGATTCGGCGGTAAAGGTAAAACATTAGCTGAAGGAGGTTCACTGAATTTAGCTCCAGCATAATGCGAATGTAAAACAGGCGACGAGCTCAGACTCCGTTTAGGTTTGGATTTCTTGGTAATCGGAACGCTGCTGGATGCAGCCGTATCGGAGTAGTAATTCAAGCTATTACTATTACTGGTGTCTTGGAAATTACTAAATGAATTGTTCTTCTTGCGCGAGTAATTCGAATTGGGAAAGTGTTTGGCGACTTTGCCATATCGCTCGACTTTATTGTAACTTTGACCGTTTAACACAATCTTCTTATTATCGGCCATTTTCAAGGTGCGAAGGTAACTGTGTATTTAAGTAAAATAAATGAAATGCGAATTTCATTAATCGAATACGAAGTAGCAAATTTACGACGTAGATGCGACTTCCGTTATGTAGTAGACCCACTTTCTAAATGGCGTACTGTGTACTTATTGGATACTATTTTTCTGCGATATCACACGGTTCAATTCTATTGTAGCTATGGTTTTGATAAAAGTGAGTACTTACATCGCTCCACGCTAAATTTCCACCATATTATATTGAACTTTGTAAAATTAGATAAATTTAACTTTAACAAAACATTCACTAACAACATCACCATCTTCTTTGTTCGACAGAATTACGCAGCAAATAAATAAAACTTCGCAATGGAAGTTTCTCTTCGCAGTGTGACCACGAGAAAAAGTTCGAAAATTTTGAGAGTCCGTGAGACTAATTTTGTGATTGGTTAAACTTTCTATGACGTCATCATCGTTGTGAAAAATTTAACCAATCAGATCGCAGCAAATGCAAAATAAATATTGGAAAAAGTACTGCATGTGAATTTTTTTTATCAAGCTAACAAAAAAGATATGTAGATTAGCACTCCTACAGGAGTTTATGCGGGTAACTTTTACAGATTTTTATTTTTTTTTAAATAAAAATTTTTGAACTTGAAAAATATTATTTTTTATTATTATTAAAGAAACTACTAATTACTAAAATGTAACTATCGCTTTCGGGCTTTAATTTAATTTTTTACGTAACAAATTTGAAGGTAGGTATTATTAATTTATTTAAATTTCATTCAGCTGAATTTTAAAATTTTATTTTTAAAAACATTTTTATTTGAAATTGAAATCAACTGAATTTCAATTTTTTGCCGAATTTTAAAAACTCAATAGATATTAAAAATTGTAAAAATTTTCTATATTATAGGAAGAATTTATTACGAAGTATATATTATAATAAAAAACAACTTTTCTGACTCTATGCTACTGAATTTTCTTTGAAAACTAACGCACAGAAGAGTAAAAAAATTATTGAAGAAAATTCAGTTTCAAAAGCTACTTTATTCAATCTATTTCAAAAGGCTAAATGAAGTAAACTTGGTAAAGTATGAACAAAAACGTAAAAACAAAGTATATAAAACAAATCGTTTAAAAAACATGACAAATAAAAAAAATTCAAAAAATAAGTAGTACATCACACACAAATATTTTGTACTTAAAATGTGGAAACGATTTTATACTGCACTTTTCCCTTTCGGTAATTATATCAATATCAATTAAGACATTACAAAATATTAAGCATAAGAATAAGTAAAGAAAAGAAGTGATGAAACATTAACTAGGAAAATTTGCTTAAAAATAAACATAATTCAATATCACAATCCTAGACAACCGCTTCGAGAGGTAGTTAATCCTAATTTTATAAAAATATGCATTTAGAAGCCCCATCAATAATATCAGATGAGGATAGATAAATATAAATCATCTTCTAATAGTTGATTTTTGAATCTTCGACCAAATCGAAGATTTCAATATACATATTTGTACTCGTATACAATACAACTTGGAAAAAAGTTTCAATTCTTATTTTACTTCGTCACTGTTATTGATTTTTCATCACAAAAACTTTTACTCGATGATACGCATTAGCCAAAACACCGCGTAAATTCCATATATTCTCGAAACTTTCAGGTTGTGTGTTGTAATGGGAGTCTACAGCTTTGGCCCAAATTTCCACCTGAAATTCAAAAGCATTATTGCGATAGTGGAACTTCATTATTTATTTACGAATAAGTAATCCTGTATCTCACTTCGTCAATTCCTTTATCGATTGGAATTTCTGCACGCCATAATACCCATGACCAACAACGTCCCGGATTGGCATCTTCTTGTTGAACTATTTGAGCTGGTTGCCAATTCTGGCCTTTATTTGCGGTCACATCGACTCTGATTACTTCGCAACCGCCGCCAGACCATGCATAACCTATAATTTTATTTGCAGTGGTTACAAAATATTTCTCAATTAATTTTTGAAGAAAAAATAGCACAATTACTTTTAGGAGGACAAAAAGTCTAAATTTTCATTAGAATAAAAATACCTCAATTTTTAAATTGAAAAAATTGGTGAAAAAATTTCTTAGCTTTTTGCGGAAAAAAAAATTATTAATTTTTTTGGAGTGAAAATAATTCTCAAATTTTCCCAAAAAAATATCTCCCACGTTTTTCAAAAAAAAACTTTAAATTTCCACATCCTTGGAATAAATTATAAAAACGTTTTCCAATTTTTGGTATTTAAAAAAAAAAAAAAAATGACGTAGAAAAATCGCTCAATTTTTATCAGAGAAAAAAATCTTGTAATTTTTTGTAATTTTTGTGGAGAAAATCTCTCAACGTCTCAATTGTATAAAGTGAAAATTTTGAGCAAAAGACCTCTCAATTTTTTTTAGAATCAATAAAATTCTCAAATCTTTGCAGGAAAAAAATCTTTAATTATTTTCTACACCCTCGGAATGAATAATTTCTCCATTTTTTTTGTGGTAATTATTTTTTTTCCAATTTTTCAGAGTAGAAAAATCTTTTAGTTTTCTCTGCAAAATATTTCTCAAAGGTACTGGAGCAAAAAGGGATCCGGTCAAACGAAATACTGAGTCAAACGGCCCCTTTGGCAGACGGCCCGCTTGAAGAAATTTTTTTTAATAGTGCGTCAATCGGTATACTGAGTCAAACGTCCTTCTTTTTAAGCGTATTTTTAATTACTGAGTCAAGCGGTATAGTGAGTCAAACGTCCCCGCTTGTTTAAATCTAAATTCTAATAAATACTGCGACAATCGGTGCACTGCGTCAAACGGCCCGGACCTAAAATCACGAAAATAGGTCTTCACAAAGCTCAAGTTACATTACAGTTGAAGTGAGGTTAGGTTAGGTTGGGGTTTGGATAATTTGAAAACAACTAAACCAACTTTCACTTGAAGAGAGGTTAGGTTAAGGTTGGGTTAACAAACAGTTAAAGAGAAGTTAGGTTAGGTTGGAGTTTGGATAATGTAAAAACAACCAAATCAACTTTCATTTGAAGAGAGGTTAGGTTAAGGTTGGGTTAACAAACAGTTAAAGAGAAGTTAGGTTAGGTCGGGGTTTGGATAATGTAAAAACAACGTATAAGCTCATCAGTTGAGGGATTAATCTCCGTGAAAAGAAATCCGGTCCGTTTGACGCAGTGCACCATTTGTCACACTATAAAAAAGACTTGGTAAAAACAAGAGACGGGCCGTTTGACCAAGTATACCGATTGACACAGTAATTAAAAAAGCACTTAAAAAAGAGGGACGATTGCCGGGAGGGCCGTTTGACTCATTACATCGATTGACTCACTACTAAAAAAAAATTCTCAAAGCGGGCCGATTGCCAGAGGGGCCGTTTGACTCACGGTTTCGATTGACATGGAGTCGGGAAAAAATACCATAATTTTTTTGGGAAGAAAAAATGTAAATTTTCATAGAATAAAAATTAAAACTCAGCTTTTGGCGGGAAAATATATCAATTTTTTAAAGTAAACATTAACTTGAATTTTTGTAGAAAAAAAAATTATACTTAGGTATACGTAGACATACTTAGGTAATTCTCAAATTTTTGGAGAAAAAAATCTCTCAATATTTTTGAAAAAAAAAAAATCTTTCAATTTTTCACATAGGCCTAATATTTGGATTGAATAAAATCTTTTTCCATTTAAAAAAAAAAAATTTAAGTAGAAAAATCTTTTAATTTTCCCTGAAAAAATCGTTCAATTTTTTTTTTTGGGGGGGGAGGGAGGATTTTTCATTTCTTTTTCTGGAGGGAGTTTATCAACTTTTTTATAATGAAAATATTTCTCAAAATTTTTAACAAAAAACCTCTAAATTTCATGGAGAATTTTTTTTTCATTTCTCAAGTTTTTTTCTTTCTTTTTTTATTCAATTTTTTTTTGAATATTTAAATGAAATCATTCTTAAATTCGACACGCTACACCCCAGAAAATTTCAAAATTTCGCCCTGAAATTGGAACAACCTATGGCACAACCTTCTTTAAAGGTTCAATTACGCTAAAGAGAAAATTTTACCATTAACGATTAATTTCCCATTTTGTAAGTTCACTTTTTGTCCTTCGTGTGGATCACAAATAGCAGAAATCACAGGTAATTCTTGTATAGCTAAAGCTGATTTAAAATTCACGGTATCCCAATCTACGTTGGGGCAAAATCCTTTATAATCATTTTGCTGCCAATGAGAATTACTTTCTTCATCTGATAGTATGATTTTTCCTGCCAGATAAAAAAATTCAATTATTAAAAAAATGATACGCTCAAGACCGGATCGAGTGGGCAAGATTGGGAGAGGCCTTTGCCCTATTATATGGCCTACACTTATTAAGTTGTAATAGGCTAATAAATAAATAAAAAATAAACTTGTTAAAAATTTTTAAAATCGAAATTTACCCAGCCATTTGACACATCTAGCACCGGCTACTCCGGGAACTATCACTCTCAATGGATATCCGTGATCTCGACTCAAAGGTTCTCCGTTCATTTCATAAGCCAATATTACATCGGAAAACGGATTTAAAAGTTTTTCGACGGGAATTGAAGCACCATAAGGGACATTTGCCGGATCTGTATCCAATCCTTCGAACTATATGACGAGTTTAATTAGAGAGAAATATATTTCAATATAGGTAATTATACGCTGACACTTGAAAAATATTTCTACCTGTACGTGACGAATTTTTGACGCATCTTTCAAACCGCAGTATTCTAAAACATCACGTAATCGAACTCCAGACCATACTGCATTTCCAATAGCACCACCTTCCCAGTTTAAACCTTTCACTGGTTTTACCTAAGTTCAAGACACAATAGATTAAAATTTCGGATTATGAATTGAATAATAATTTATTATTCATACCTTGACCATATCACTTCTTCTGTTACCGGCGCATTGAACCGTAGCAGTGATGGACACCTTATCGAATTTCGATTTCAAATCATTCAAAGATAATGTCTTATTTTCAACACCAATTCCGGCGATTTCCAATTCATATTCTTTTTCATCGATCAAAGGTACAGGTAAATGATTACGAATATAAAACAAATCTCTTGAAACGAAGAAAAATTCCAGAGTAATCAGATTCGATCATTTAAAATTTTATGCTATTAATTCTCTACCTACGAAGGTGTGATAAAATGTTGAACCAATAATGATAAAGGTGGTTCAGCGTTGAAAGGTTTATGGGCGTTGATTTTCAATATCGGATTTCTGTCAGGATCGTTGTCATAAGGGTCTGCTAATTTGGCCACACTATCTTGACTGTCTTCTTTACTGATACTACCTGAAAAATTAATGTCAAAATGTTTTTCACGTGGTAATTTATAGAGAGAAAAATACACTATCATGTGAAACACATGAATCAAACAAAACGCTTGAGAAAATAATCTCTTTCAAGTGGTATTACACAAAATTACGTGGTAGATTTTTTCAACGATACCTACTAATTAAATTTCATGTACCACGAACAAAATATTTACCAATTCGAAATTTTTCCAACATTAATAATATTTCCGGACTTTTATGAAATCCATATGTTTTCCAGAACGGATCTAATGCACTTCCAGCAGCCATCATGACGATATCTCCACCTGGGTGATCATCTACAAACTCCGTGATATCATAGACTCCATCTTCGAAAGTTACCCAAATCCGATCTTCTTTAGAAGAGTGTTTTGAAACTTCCTCCAAAGTGTACAGAGGATACGACGATGACTCTTTAGATTTTTTTTCATTACTCGAACACAGAAGTTTTTTATCTAAAACATCAACAAATTTAATTATTAGGTAGTCGATATTCTGAGTTTCTGACACCTAATGAGTAATAGGCGGTAGGTACCTTTCAGAGATAAATAAGCTCCACAGGAAGAAGCCAAAATTACTGACACCAACTTGTAATAATTTTTATAGTTGAAACCAGAATGAAATTTTTGGTACTTTGTTTCTGAATCGCAACTCGTACCAAACTTCATTTTTAAAAAAACAGCTTGAGTTAGGCATGTTGTTCCAGGAACAGGACAGACCCTTTTAAATAGATGAGGTCTGCGAATAAAACAATTTAACATGAGATTTTTCAAAAGTATAAAATTAATAAATAATGATTAAATTAGTATCTTACCTAAGCACCAAGTTCTTGAGTAACATTCTGAGCTGAACTAAACACAATTTGAAAATGGTACTAACATAGAAATTTAGAAAAGCGTACTTTTAGGAGAGTTTTTTAGGTACAGAGACCGACACTCACAAGTCTACTTTGAAGTTTGACTGAATACAAAATGAAATATTACAAATTTTCAAAAAATTTCTGTTCGCCGAAAAAATTGGAAAAAAGTAAAATTGATAAGAACGACTTGGGAGAGTGGGGATAAACAAAATCACTTTCACTGGATTGTTTTAACAGAATATGACGTCACAAACAATGACCAATCAAAAGCTTTGAAAATTTAGTACTAGATGCAATTCTAAACTCAAAAGCCCAAAAAGCGTTTTTTCTTATCACACCGCATTTTTCTTTTGATGTTTTTATTGATTTTCATTTCTGTTTTTTTAGAAAATCTGAAAGAAAATTAGGAAAACTCTCGTATTCTTCTGCCTTAATATTTCACACGACTCCATTTCCCTCCAAGTATGATTCTAATCTTTAATCACAATCATGGCGGAATCGAATAGCAATAAAAAATCGAGTAAAATTGAACTAAAGTCGAAGACCCTACAGTGTAAAAATCTTCACGATTATTTGAAGACTTTATCTTCTACGATCCTAGATCGATTATACGTGCATCCCATAACATGTTTAGCTGTTTACCGGTTAGTAATTTACAGGATGAATGAATCTCTTTAGTATAGTTTTACAGTGAAGTTGTGATTGCAGGGAGCTGTCAGAGATAGCAAAACACTACCTTATACGGATACTATTCGTCGACCAACCGGTTCCTCAAGCTGTGATTGAATCCTGGCTTTCTAAAGCTTATGCCAAGTAATTCTTTTTACAAGTAGTATGTTTTTTCAAAAATGATTCTATATCCGGTATTCGTTGCAGAGAACACAAAGAAGCTGTAGAAGCTCTGGCAGAATTGAAAATATGGAAAAAGTCTTCTGCCACCGGTGGTCTTGCTGTCTGGGAGTTGAATCCTATTTTCAAGAAACACGTCAGGATAGCCTTACTAGGAGGGTAAGCATTGCTGCGAAATAGACACTTTTCTAATTATGTACAGGATTTTAATACCATTCTATTCAACAGGGGTAAAAGTTGGTTCATGTCATCTCATTTAGAAGCCGATACGAAACCCAGAGATATAGCGTTTTTAGACGCTTATGCGATGGAACGTTGGGAATGTGTTTTACATTACATGGTTGGTTCCCATCAACAAGAAGGAATATCTGCGGACGCTGTACGAAATTTATTACATGCTGGATTAATGCGATGGTAGAATTTCATAGTAGAATGATTGTACAAATTATTCATTTTATTCAGTCGAAATAAAATGTGACTGTTTTTATGTTTGTAGTGATAACGATGGTAGTGCTATAATCACCCGAGAAGGGTTTCAATTTTTATTGATGGATACTGCAGCTCAAGTGTGGTATTTCATTCTGCAGTATCTCAGCACAGTCGAAGAAAAAGGTTTAGATTTATCACTCTGTCTAAACTTCTTGTTTCAGTTAAGATTTAGTATTTTAGGAAAAGTGAGTAGAATTTTGGATTATTTTTCTGGATCTAGCTATTCGTGAATTCATAATTGATTTTCATTTTTATAGGACTATAGTACAGAAGGAATGAGCGAAGGACTTTTAGTATTTTTGCAACATCTTCGTGAATTTGGTTTAGTTTATCAAAGAAAGGTACTCTTCCGACGTAAATCATTATCTCTGTGCTCTGAACATTAGTTCATTCGTTTTTTACAATTTTCAGAGAAAAGCTGGTCGTTTTTATCCAACCCGTTTGGTATTAAATATGGCTTCTGGACAAAATCAATCCGAAAATGTGATACGAGAGGGTTACATAGTTGTCGAGACGAATTACAGAATTTACGCCTATACAGATTCTAATTTAAAAGTAGCACTAGTCGGATTATTTACCAATCTCATTTACAGGTGAATTTATTTATTTTTTGTTATTTATTTCTTTTGAAATAATTTTCCAATATTTTTTTTAGATTTCCCAACGTAACCGTTGGTGTGCTTACTCGAGATTCCATTCGTACAGCTTTGAAAAGTGGTATTACCTCTGACCAAATCGTCGGATTTTTACGAATGCACGCTCACCCAAGAATGCTCAATCCAGGATCTCCGATTCTACCACCTACGATTGTCGATCAAATCTATTTATGGGAACAAGAAAGAAATAGATTTATGTTTTCCGAAGGTGTTTTATATTCTCAATTTATGTCTCAAAATGATTTCGAAACGCTTAGAGATTATGCTCAAGATCTAGGAGTACTCGTGTGGCAAAATGAAAGAAAAAGGACAATGGTTCGTTATAAATCTTTTAGCCTTTCACATTCACCTTAGAATTTCAAATAACGATTTAGTGTTTTTTTTTTGTTTTTTTCAATAGGTTGTTACAAAGTCTAGTCACGATGATGTAAAAAAATTCTGGAAAAGACAAAACAGAAGCAATTCGTGAATCGATTGCTCGAATTTCATGTACTTCTACAGTTCGAATTATCTTCAAAGATCGTACGAGTCGAGCTTTCAAAGTCGAGAATATACTTTCGAATTTATTGAGAAAACGTTGAAATGTTGGTCGAACGGTCGGACATCGGATGGAGTAAATTTGGTATTATATTCTGAGAATTTATTAACCGAGCATTTAAAAATGTATGAATTGAAAATCTAAATGTACTTATTTATATTGCAATAAATGATGAATTTCTACGTGATTTTTTTCACCTTCGTTTTATTATGAAATGGACGCTATTTTTACAATCAAAGGAAAATAAACAACGTATTTAAAGTTGATTCAATCAAATTATGTTTTTATTTTGAAATGTACAAAATAATTTTTTCTCGGTCACAAAGTCCCATTTCCTCATTATTCATTATTTTATTCGTGGGACAATGACATCCAGACTGCACTGTTTGCGAATTTATTGAATCGAGAAAAAATTCCAACTTTTGTTTCGTACTATTTGGAGTTGATTTTTCTCTCGCTAAACATATTGTTTTATGTTTTAATGAATGATTTCAATCAACATAAAAATGAGGAATACAATGTGCATATGGTGTTCTGGATTTTGTAAATATTACCTACGTCATGAGCTACCTACATATACGGTACATACATGCGCAACAGAAAGGCTGAAAAATTTATTGACTTGGATGAATCATTCCCTCGATCGTATCCTTTGGTGACAAATAATTTGATTATCTACTATAATTATTAGGGCCCGGATTTTTATGATATTACTTATTTTTTCCTGCTGCACTAGATAGGGCATATCACAATTTTCTTTACGTTTCATGCAATTCTGAGACGAATGGTGAAATTTTTAAGCGCTTATTTTTGCTTATTTTAGGTATAAATGCTTAAAAACGCTTATTTTTGCCAAAAAACATCAAAAACCCGCATATTTTGCGCTTTTTTTAAAGTTTTCAGCGTTTTTTTTTTGAAAAAACTGAAAAACCTGACCAAAAAAAAATTAGAAAATACAAAAAATTGTATTTTCAATTTTTTTTTTTTTACTTTTCAAGTTGCAATTTGAAGGAACTTTCAGTTGTGGAGGCGTTTTTCAAACTATAATTTAATTTTAATTCAATCTAATCGATTTCGATTGTGTAATCTCATCGCGTTCAAATTTATTGAATTTCGCATTATTTATTTTAAAAATGAATGTTTTAATGTTTTTCTGCTCCACATTTGTTTCAGTTTCTACATATGTACGATTTGATAAGTTTTTCGAAAGCGATTTTAAAATACCTGCATTTTGATACCCATGATGGTATATTTTTAAAGCACTTATTTTTGCTTTTTTCGGTTTTATAGGGCATATTTATGCTTATTTTTCATATTTTAACCGCTTGACATAAGCGCTTATTTTGCTATTCTAAGCGCATAAAAGTCCGGGCCCTAATAATTATTGATTTATTGGAAATCAATAAACGAAAAAAAGTACGTAAAATATCAGGTTTGAAATATTTGTCGACATCGACGCAGAGGATCAAAAAATTTTCGAATTCTGTAAGCTAAACCTTTTTTGAGAATTCAAGTAGGTAAGTATACCAACCGAGAATTTGAAAGAACATTTTTATAAAAAATAATAGTTAAATTTTTAAAGTTAGACAAATTTTTAGAATTTTCAAAATTTGGCATAATATAGGTACTTGAAATTTGGTAATTATTTAATTTTAATGATTTTTTCAATTCGATCAATTTTTACATTTACCTAAATTTTCAAAAAATCGAAAAAAATAAAAAATTTAAACTTGTTCAAATTTTAAAAAAAATAAAATTTTATAAAATTTCAAAATTTCTTGACAATTTTTTAAAAAACTTTTTTAAAATTATGGTTAATTTTTAAAAGTGGGCCAATTAACAAAAAATCAAAGGCATAATTTTTTACAATTTCGAAAATTCAATAATTTTTTTTAAATGTTTGATTATTCTTTAATTTTAAAAATTTTTAAATGGTACCAAACTTTCAAAAATTGTAAAAAAAATGAATTTTCAACTTTTGATCAATTTTTACAATTTTTATAATTTTATAAAAAGAAGTGAATTTTGTCATTTTTAAATTTTTAATAAAATTAATTAAGCAGATCCATTTTTCTATTGAGGTAAAATTTTAAAATATTAAAGAAATGAATTTTTAAAGTTTGATCAATTTTTACAACTTTCGAAATTCGACACAAAAAAATTAATTTTTAAAATTTTGTTCAATTAGGTAGGTATTATAATTATTCAGCTTTTTCAAAAAAAAATTCGAAAGTTAAATTTTTAAGGTTTTCATAAATTTTTATAATAATTTTGATTTTTTTTTTAATTTCCAAAGTTTGGTACCTAATTTTTTACAATTTAGGGGAAAATAAAATTTAATAATTTTTTGAATTTTATTGTTTTTTTTTATTTTATTTTTTTTTTTTAATTGAAGCATTTATAACTATTAACAAGTTCAATTTAAAATTCAACAGTTCAATTTTCAAATTTTTTAACTACGCTTTTACATTCAATTTTTTTAAATTTGACCTTTTAGAAAAAGATTTTTACTTCAAAGTAAATGTAGAGATTTTCTTTTCAAAAATTTTGAAAGGTTTCATTGAAAAATAAAAATGAGTTCAAATTGAGAAGTCTTATTAAACCTGAAGTTGAAAAAAATTTTAATCCAAAAAATTTTAAGAATTTTTTCTCTTTGAAAATTCAAGGAATATTTTTATTGCAACAAGAGAAAAATTTTTTGCTTCAAAAAATTGGGAAGTTTTTTTTCTTTTTTTAAAATTGAAACAAAATTTGAGATTTTTTTCTCAAAGAATAAAAATCTGTTTTTCTCTAATTCTAAAAAAATAAAAGATTTCTTCCCTGGAAAAAATTAATAATGAAAGACGTGATTTCTTCGAAAAATTGAGCCAAGAAATTTAGAGATGATTTTCTCTGCAGATAAACCAACTTTTTCCAAAACATAATTTCTTTTCAAAAAAATTTATATTTTTTTTTGTCTCAAGAAACTCGAGAAACCTTTTCTTCAAAAAACTGTGATTTTTTTTATTTTAAGAACATTAAAAATCTTGAAAACTAATCTCTTTATGCGGATAAGTATCGCCTCTCCCTCCCACTAAATTTACGAAGCAGAGGCAGATTTAACGAATGATTTTTTGAAAATCGAAAATCAAATCAACTGCCTGAAGTGAGTCAATTTAAAAAAAAAAAAATTAGTTCAAAATTCTATAATAGTTTTAATTATTCGGAATTTCCGAAAACAGGTCATAATTTCGCTTGGAGTTGGAACCTTAGAAAATACCCCTTTCGAAGGCGCGAAGATATGACTGGTTCGCGCATAAAAATAGGCGGAGTTTAAAGCCAACCGGACTGATGCTGTTGGAGTGGCGTGCTCAATCGAATCGATGAACGCATTTCAATTTCAACAATTTTCAATCTAGACAAGATCTATCGCGAGTATGGTCGAGTAGTACTTATTTTTCAATTTTCATTCTATTTCGGTACATTCGAGTGACAACGTCGTGCACATTACATCAGTCCATATCCAGAGATCTCCAGAAGTGCAGGAATGCAGACTTGCAGTCACTGCAGTGATCAGTTTTGAGCCTACGATTTAATTTTCCTATACTGTGGATACCTGAATAAAATTGGTGAGTAAATTCTTTAATTTTATTTTAATTAGACGAGTGAAGTATGGTAATTGGTGTCGGTTTACGTTTTTTGAAAATAATTTTCATTTTGGTATTTTGCATATATATATTTTTTTTAAAAACTTGCTTCAAATAGTGTAGTGTAGTGTTAGTTTATTTAATTGAATTGAAAATTTTTCTATCACAAGTAGATTGCTTGAAAAAATCAATTTTTTGGTTTCAGACCCTACCTACCAATGGGGTTTCGGTATCCTAATTAATTAGTTATTGGTGGTTCTTTTGTATCCGTTCTTTAATTCGTGATTTTTTAATTATTCACGAATTATTTGAACGGATTATAAAAGAACACCTTAAAATATATCAGCACGCTCCGACTTCAAAAGCACTGGGTTAGATATTTAATTTTAATTCAAGGTGTACTGTAGTACCTATGTACTTGTACTTGTATGTACATACCGCATATATTACCTACTTACAATGGCACTATAAATCGCTTTTTCTTACATTATTCTTATAATTTAAGTTGGATAGGTAGAGGTGTAGATATGGTAATTATAAGAAAAATATCAACGCTCCGGTAACCAGACTTGAGAATCGGTTCATAATAACTGCTGGGATTGCTAAATATTCTTGCAGCTAGATATGAACCGTTTTTAATAGTCAGTATAAATTTATATTAGCTTCGGTGGTGCACTTTTGGATGCAGAAGTTATTTTAGCTATAATCTAAAATATTTACGTGTAAATATTATTTACTCAGCTGCAAATTAACATTTTACCTACTTCGTATACATCTATGTACTTCGACTTGAACCTAGAATTTTTTATTTTTATTTTAATATTTTTTTTATCTAATGGTTTAGATTTTTTTAGTACTTTTTGCTTTATTTTAGTGCCTCTGCCTGAGCCTTATTTCATTTTTGGAAATGAAAATTCTCCAAAATTAGGTATTTTTAATATTGATTTTCTTGAATTTCAAGACTCCAAATTAAGTAGGTAATAATTTTGGAAATTGGAAATTTCAATCTCATCTGATTTGTGTTAAATTAATTTCAGATTAGATACATTCATATTTTTTTCTCGTAATCTCAAACTTTTTTTTGCAAATTTTCGTTCATTTAGCTACGTACTTGGATCTTGAAATTAAAAAAAAAATAATACCTGGTATACCTAATTCTCTCATTTTGTTTTTAATTTTTTTCAAAACCGTACGATCGATAAAATTGAATTTTTCAAATTAGGTAGCGAGTTACCAAGTGTAGACACGTACGTATTTTTTTTTGTCGAAATAAATTAATTATTCAAAAATTTTAGGTGAAAAAATTCAACGCTTCTTATGCTTCTTATATAGGTGTTCGGTATTTTGCACATTTTAGTTTCCTATATTGTCGCGGTATTTATCGTTTTGTTTTTTTATCAAGTCTAATAACCCTAAAAAAAAAATCGAAAATAATTTTTTAAATGCCTACCTCAGCGAGTACATAAATTAATACCTAATCAGTAAATGCTATTAGGTATTGATAATCGAGTTTTCGCCTCCACTTTTTGCTTTTATCTAACAAATTTAGCTGGAAATTGGAATTTACGTTCACGTCATTGTGTAGGTATAGTTATTTTATTAGTTACATATGTGTATTGTGTAAGTATAACACGTGGTATTAAAAACAAAACGGAATTACACCTAAATGTTTTAATCGATAAGAATTTATTTATGAACGATATTATGTAGATAATTTATTCGTTTTCGTTGAAACACTCTGTATACCAACTCAGATATTGAGAAAAATATCAATACCCATGACGTTCTGTTCAGTGACGAAATCAATAGTTACTTCCTGACACGAAAAAATTTGTTTTGGAAAATTTAAAATTTTTGATAATGCGAGATGGTATTTTTTTTTAAATTCTTGAAATAGAATATTTTCAAAGAGTAGGTAGTTGGTAAATTTGGAAAAAATAAAAATGACCACGATTTTTTTTTTAATTCACTGAAATTTTAGAAATTATTTACCTTACTGATTTCTTGACAAAAAGTAAAGAGATTATGAAAATTGAGTTCCGCAGGTAGTACAAAATACATTAAAAATTGTTTTAAAAAAATTTAAAAACTCGACTACTTATTGATCAATTTTAAGTAAATATTCAAAATAAAAAAAAATTGTCGCGAGTTTTTTGGAAAAATTCATTGCCCGAGCAGCACACTCGACAAATTATCGAAATAAAAAATCGACAGAATATCGAATTCGATAAAGTGTCGCGTTAGTTCCGCATAAATCGTGAAATTATCTTTCGATATATCGACAGATTATCGATGAATTATAGTTGGCAAAATCCATCAACAGATAAACTTTAGATAAAATCGAACGATTTTTCTTTTAAAAATCTCAAGATTATAGTTAGATACTTCATCGATAACCTATCTATAAATCGAAAGATAATTACACGATTTATGCGGAACTAACGCGACACTTTATCGAATTCGATATTCTGTCGATTTTTTATTTCAATTTAGTTTCGATATTCTATCGATTTTTTATTTCGATTTAATTTCGATATTCTATCGATTTTGTATTACGATTTTTTGTAGATTATCTAGTTTCGATATTCTATCGATTTTTTGTAGATAATTTAGCATATATGGGTATATGCGCGCGCACATTTTCAAGACCGGCTGGCGAGTTTGAAGTCGTAGTTACGCTTAAGGCTGGCGAATTTCGTTCCAAATACAGCAGTTTCTACCAAAACAAGCGTCTGTTGCGAACATCGGAGTTCGTTCGCATAATACGAATTGGATTATAATATTCAAACATCTTATGCAAAATTGGAGAAGAGGGAGGGGTCCAATTGAAATTTTTATAATAACTAAAATTATTTCTAGGACCTTAATTTACAACTTTTGTTTGAAATTTTTTTCAAATTGGCCCCTTTTTCCTCCGCTCCTCCAATTTTGAATAAGTATCAACGGAGTATTATGCAAAATTGGAGGAGAAGGAGAGGTCCAATTGAAAAAATTTTCAAACAAAAGTTGTAGCTTAAAGTTCTAAGAATAATTTTGGTCATTACAAAATTTTCGATTGGGCGCCTCCCTCCCGTTCAATTTTAAATACTAAGTATTCACATAGTAATCGTAGTATTGAACTTGGTAAAATTTTATTTAAGAACAACGATCTGGTTTCAAGTAAAATACCTAGTAAACCAAAAAAACTAGATAACTTGTTTGAAAATTTTTTCAATTTTGATTTCGCATATTACTGTTACACGTAAGTAGGTAAATGCAAAATAATAGAGGCTAGAGATGAGGTCCAATTGAAAAAACATTTCAAACAAAAGTTGTAGAATAATATTCTGGATTTAATTTTGGTTATTATAAAAATTTCGATTTGGCCCTTTCTTCCCATCCAATTTTGAATATAAAGTAGGTATTTTTTGACTAGAAAAAAATCAATATAGTTTCAACAACTATCGTTACAAAATCGTTGAAATATCGGAGTCGATAAATTTCATATAATGTGTCGATAATATAGTTTTAAATATCGTCACAAAATCGTTGAAAAATCGAATTCGAGAAATTTCATATAATCTGTCGATAATACAGTTTTAAATATCTTCACAAAATCTTTAAAAAATCGAATTCGATAAATTTAATATTCTTTTTCGATAGTATAGTTTCAAATATCTTCACAAAATCGTTAACAAATCGAATTCGAGAAATTTCAGATTATTTGTCGATAATATAGTTGTAAATATCTGCACAAAATCGGTGGAAAATCGGATTCGAGAAATTTCAGATTATTTGTCGATAATATAGTTTCAAATATCTGCACAAAATCGTTGAAAAATCGAATTCGAGAAATTTCAGATTACGTGTCGATAATATAGTTTCAAATATCTTCACAAAATCGTTAAAAAATCGAATTCGAGAAATTTCAGATTATTTGTCGATAATATAGTTTCAAATATCTGCACAAAATCGGTGGAAAATCGGATTCGATAAATTTAATACTCTTTGTCGATAGTATCGTTGACGAATATCGTCCTAAAATCGTAATACTATCGAATTCGATAGTTTTTAGATTTTTTGCCTATAAAATCGTACAGCTAAATCTGTATCATATCGTGAGAACATCTTTAGAATTTTTAAACGATTTTTTATCGATACGTTTCAACTTTCGATATTATCGATCGAGTGTGCTGCTGGGGTGCAAAAATTAAAAAAATTATTTCTGAATAGGTTAGGTATAAAAATTGAGTTTCACATATGAGAACGTTTTTCGTAGGAAATCGTATGTAGAATATTTTATGTTATTATCATTTTTTCAAAAAAGGGCATATTTTTGGAAATAATCGTAAAAAACGCCGCGAGGGAAAATTATCATTTTCCAAGACCCGCATGGTACCCATAATTTTTGGAATATTCAAAAATTTTGCATCACCTCCTCCACTGCAGTTAAATATCTAATTTTCGGTATTTGATGCCTCATAATTCAGAAGTGGAGATGGGTGGGGGTTCAAAATTTGTTTGGGGTCGTTGTACATCAGAAGTAACATTTTGGGTCACATTTGATCTAATTTCGATCAAGGTCTGTCTGTCTGTCTGTCTGTCTGTAAAACTTGGAATTTATACAACGCTTGAAAATTGAATTACCCCCATAGGGGCGTTAGGGTATGTTTTACAAAAAAATTATGAGAACGTTTTTCGTAGGAAATCGTATGTAGAATATTTTATGTTATTATCATTTTTTCAAAAAAGGGCATATTTTTGGAAATAATCGTAAAAAACGCCGCGAGGGGGTGAATTCCACCCCCTAGCTTGCGAAGCAAGCGTCCTACGACATCGCGTCATGACACAATATTGAAGAGGGCATCGAGTACTACCCATTTCCAAAAAAAAATTCATATATCAATTTGTCAGAATAAAATTCGTAATTTTCCTGGACTAGGTATAATAATTTCGAATGGAATAGAAATCAAATTGAATGAAAATTTGAATTGGTAAATAGGGTGTCTCACTCATACCTAAGTTTTGATACAAGTTTTTCGTCGGTATCCAAACAATCACCTACATTGGTCGCTGATGCTGGTTCTCAATCTAAAATTAGAATTGGAATTCTATTTGTACTCGATGTAAAGATAACGATCGTTCATGATTAAGATTTTTTTTTCTCGCTGATTTTGCATTAATTGGTCGGTCGGTAGAATGGAAATAAATCGTGATAGGACTGTGCCTACAACGTATGCTATGTATTCAACTACCCAGCTTACACATAAGGATTCCAAAGATTGTCGACGTACGAGAAAAATACAACAAAAAGCAACAAACCCATTTCCTTTGCAACGTGACGATATTAATTTTTATTACCATCGGCGGCCTCGGCGATAAAAGTGACCCACGAAAAGACGCGGTGGTGGCCACCATCTAAAACAGGGTGTAAAAAGAAACGTGAGATTTGACTGCTTTTTAATTTTTTCGCTACGAGAGTTTTGGTGTTCGATGCGTAAATTGGGTAAATGTGTTACCGAGAATCGACGACGACGAACCGCCGATAGAGGATAGAGTAACAAAAAAACGTTTGTAAAAAGGTCTCTTTTGAAACGCACTTGTTTAATGAATAATTTACGACCTTGCCATCTGTTGAAAATCGTCGTCTTTAAATCTGATCGTATTGTTTTCCCCCCTTTATTATAGATTCTTCGTCTTCGTATATCGTCAACGTCATCGAGAGGTCTTCTTCAGCTGTGTACTGCGGCACTCGCCTTTTCGAAGAATTATTGTGTCCAATAAATATGTCAATGCCGAAGATGATTTTTGTCAAAGCATTAGCCTAGCATTTCATGCAGGCTTAACATGATATAGATAGTGATTACTGGGAAATTTATTATGTTTCTTGCATGAAATGCTCGGGTATGCCGACGGTCGATGTACTCGAGGTCTTGGTAACGTATTTGTAGATTTATTTTCCAATATTCCGATCGTTGATGGGCCTAAATACTACGCTAGCCATACATCTGCATCTCAGACTTAATGTAGCGTTATAATAAAATCTCTCTGAGTCTGGAGATGCAGAAGTTTGGCGGTGAGATGAACTAGCCACAGCCAGAGATAGGTACGTGAAGATCAATTAATTTATTAGAAGTAAACCGAGGACTCGACTACATCAAATCCACACCCTCTTCATTTTTTCTAGTTCACTCAATTTAAAAATATTTCATTATGGAAGATGATGATTTTACACGTGTTAGGTACGATTTTTTTCATTTTTGATAATAGGTAATTCAAAATATTTCATTTTTCAAATTCGAAAGAAGGCCTATTTTTTGTCAAATTTCTAGATACAAGTAGGTATATCGAGGAAACCTGAGATTAATATTTGTAGATTATTTTACTTTGATCCTAATTTCCAAAACTACGAAGCCTTGAAAAAAATTACTTATGAAAGAAAAATTATTTCCAAAAATTCAGTTGACGTAAAAAATAATTTTGAGAAGAATAATTTTCTCAAAAAATTCTTTAGGTATAAAATTTATTGATGAGAATGAAAATTTACAAATTGATTTTTTTTTTCAAAAAATGTACCTATCAAAATGTATTAGAAATTTTTTTTGAAGAATTAGGTATTTAATTTTTAAAATTTTTTTTAATATTATTTTTTTTTAATTTTAATACCTAGGTACTTTTTCAATTATCGAATTTTTTCAGATAAGTAAGTATTTAAAAATTGTGTTGAAAAAAAAAAAAAATTCAAAAAATACTTCTCCAAAAAATTCCTGATGGGAACTGAAATTTTCTCATTTGAAAAATTTTCCGGAAAAAATATCATTGCAGAAAAAATTATTTCCAAACAAAAAATCGTGTGAACATTTGTTATAAAAAAACGTTTGCAATTAATCCTCCTTTTTGAATATTTTTTAAAAACATTAAGTGATACATATTTGATAAAAATTTATTAGAATAATTTTCCGTATAGATCTCCCATTTTTCTTCAAATTTGGTTCTAAAAATTCGTTTAAAATTTTTTGGAAAATTTATCAAAAATCAGGGAAAAATTCTTACAAAAAATATGTAGTTTTAAAAGAACTGAAATTTTCACGTTCGAAACATTTTTCAGAAAAAAATCTCATTGCAAAAGAAATTATTTTCAAAAAAAAATCGGAGAAATTTTTTTATAAAAAATTGTTTGCAATTAAAACTTTTTTTTTTGAAGATTTTTTAAAAACAAACTGATGCATATTTGATTTTTAAAAAATGATTTAGTTTTCTCTATAAATCTCCCATTTTTCTTTAAATTTCCATCAAAAAATTTCTCAATAATCTGGGAAGAATTCTTATGAAAAAGTCCCTTCAATTTTTTTAAAATTTCCATAGGACTGACATTTTCTCATTAAAAATTCTCCTAAAAAAGTCCAATTTTTGAGGAAAATTTTTCTGTTTGAAATTATTTTTGAAAAAAAAAACTGGAAAAAATTGAAAGTTCGATTTCAACGTTCAAAATTCATCGAAACATAAGTATTTCCATTTTGAAAAAAAAGTATCATCGTAATTTTTGGACTTTGATGAACCTTACCTATTTTCATTTTTCGTTTTCTTTTTTTTTCTTTTTTTGAAGACACTTCCAATGAAACGTAAAAGTACATACTAATTTGATTCAATGGAACAATTTTTCATTCGGAATAAAATAATTGGGATTTGATAATGACGATTAGATGCAAGACCGGCAACTTGAAATTTCCCAGAGCGTGATTCGATAAATTTCAGAAGCGAAAATCCCCTTCCACCCATTGGGAAATATTTTACCCTCAAAAAATTTAAACATTTTCCTACCTCACTTCTCCGAAAATTTAGAAAATATATTTATCCCAAAAAATTGATTTTTTTTCTTAAAAAATACGAAATATTATTTTCTCTTGAAAAATGAAGAAGTTTTTCTACTTCAAAAAATAAGCATTTCATTTACTCCAAAAAATTGTGAATGAATTATTTTCTCTAAAAATTGAAAAAATATTTCAATTTTTCTAAAAAAATATAATTTATAGGTATCTATACGGTGCAGTATATTTCCTCAAAAAATGGAGATTTTCCCATTTATTTTCCTTTAAAAAAATTAAGAAGTATTTTTCTCCAAAAAAAAATTTCCTCTTCAAATGAGAGATTTCTAAACAAAAAAAAACGCATTCTTCTTCAAAAATTTAGGATTTTTGGAGAAAAAATTGAAAAGGGCCATTTCTTTAAAAAATTTGAAATTTTTTATTGCAATAAAATTTAGAAATATTTTTCTCCGAAAATTTGTGAATTCACAGAAAAAAATTGAGATTTTTTCTGTAAAAATTTTTCCTCTGAAAAAATGAAGAAGTTTTCTACTTCCAAAAAATTGAAAGTTTTTTTTTTCAAAAATACGATTGAGGCAACAAATAAGATGAGATTTTTGCTTATAAAAAAGAAGAGATTTTTCCCCTTTATAAATAAGAGATTTTTTTCCAAAAAAAAAAAAAAAAAAATTCCCCTCGAAATTGAAAAAGGTTTTTACGCCGATTTCAAAAAAATTGAAAAATATTTTTAGTTTAAAAAAATTGAATGATTTTTTTTTTTAATGGAAAAATTGAGTTTTTTTTCTTTTTCTTTTTTTAAATTGAAACAAAAGATCCAATTTTTTTATTAAAAAAATTTCAGCAAGAAATTTGGATTTTTTTTTAAAAATAAGCGATTTTGTTCTCAAGAGAAAAGAAAAAAATGGTTTTGGTAGATATAAGAAGGTAGGTAACCTATTTTCTTAGGTACATGAAAAATTCAAAAAAAAATTTATTCAGAAAAAATTCAGCATTTTTTGTCTTTTGATGAAATTGATGGATGCTTTTCTCCAAAAAAAATGAGAAATTCTTTTTTCCGAAAAAACAGAGATTTCAGTGGGTAATGCATATTTAATTTTTGCATTTTCAGTATCTTTCTATAGGGTGAGCTCATTTCAGTTTTGAAATTTTTGGTACAACTTGAGCAACCTAAATTTTTGTTTTCAAATTTGAAGATTTTTTTTAAATTCGAAATTTGATTTCATCACAATAAACGTAAAATATTCTTCAGTTTTCCCAGTCTCCCTCTCAATACAAATGCCTACCTTGGTTAATTAAAATTAAAGTTGAAATAATGTATCGGAAATGTATGTACTTAAACCGAGTTAAAAATGTTAAAATAAAAATAAATATGTAGATACCTAGTTTAATACACTTAGGTACTCTCTTCGTGAAAAACATCAACTTCGATTGCATACAACAGAGGAGGAGGAAAGATCCACGAGGCGCTCTCGTCAAAAGAACAGACACGAAAGAATTTCTTCGTATGAGTCAGCGAATAAAATCACCAATAATGAGTAAGTATTTATATTTCACTGTGTCTGATACGATACAATCATGTACCTACCAAACCCAAACTACATAATATTAACGTTCATTTTCCGTCGAGGCATGAGTGAAATTTTCAGACCTAATACTTTGTAGGTATTTTCCAGAGCATTATCTCCTCCGGATAAATTTCGCCGCCATGCCATCGAAGTCGAATTTAAATTTAGAACATAATTTCGAATGTTTTTTAGATTCATTAGATATGTGTGCTCAATATCTATTCAAAATGTCGCGATATTAAGTACCGTATCTAACGTTTCTGAGAAATTAATCGATCATCGATGTAAAATTGTCGACGTTTTCGTTTCCGAAGCTATAAAAAAGGTACCTACATATTTGCAGAAGCTGAACGAGCGAGTGTTGAATATTTTCGGCTATACCTACTTACTTTGAAACTTTGTTGTTCTTTCAGTCGCGTTTTGTTTCAGATAAGAAAATAACTTACGAGTATAGTTAGTTACAATGCAACTGCAACCTGTGTAATTCGACCGTCGATAAGAATTTGGCGATATTGTGGAGTCGAATATTCTACATAATTTCTTGTATGGGAGATATTATGTTCCTTATTCGACACAACAATTTCATCAACACCAGCTCAACTGATTATAGCTATTAGAATGGATCATGTACCTGGAATTTATTTAGTTACCAAATACCTACTTGCTTAAAATAAACAGTAATTATTGAGTTTGAATTGTTTTCAATTTTCATCACATTGACTATTTATGGGTATAACTTTCAATTCAAGATATCAGGTAGATACCTTGGTTCATTTTTTTTTTAACTTTAAAAATGAGATTAATTTTCAAGATTTGGCCTATTTCTGAAAAAAAATTGAATTAACAATTTTTTTTAAATTTGATAAATAATTCTTCATCTTCATCGTTCAAAGTTTGAAAAATCAGAAAAAATCGAAGAGTTTCATAATTTGGGAAATTTTTAAAGTCAAGTAAATCAGTCAGAATTTTGCCATCTTGTCCAATTTTCCAATTTTTTTTTTGAAAGGTGAATTTTCAAATTGTGGTATATTTTTATAATTAAAAAAAAAACTGATTAAAGTAGATATTTCAAACTGGAAAAAAATAATTAAAATAGTTACCGCTGGGTCTGATTCTGAACTAAAAAAAAGGCTATTTCTAAATTTTTAAAATTTTTGAACTTCGATAAAACCTTTGAAATGTCATTTTGAAATTTTTAATAGGTAAATTTTAAAAGACGAGTTTTTTAAATTCAGCAAATTGAAAAAAAATCAATGGTTAATTTTAAGCTTGAAAATTGTATCTCCGCACAAGTTTTCTATCGATTTTCACCAAACTTAGCATGTAGAATAATTGTAGATAGAAGTGCCCAAAGGTAGTGTTGGGTAATTTTTTCAGATTTTTCTGACTCCTTAAAAGGATCTTGAAACTACTTAAAGAATTTCTAATCAATTGGGGGGGGGGGGGGCACAGCTTTGAAGCTGACCAGGCGATTTTTTTCTTCTTGTTTTCCAAACTATTCTATATAATTCAAAATTTTTTTTTTCAACAGGGAATTATTTTTATAAAACTTCAGAAAACTTATAAATTCGTAGGTTTTCCCCCAACGTTCATTCTTGGTGAATAATTTTTTACTCGAAAGACATCTCGCTTATACGCCTCTTGGAGATTTTTTTTTTCAAAATATTGAAAAATCGGGTTTCTCCTAAATTTACTCCACTCCGTAACAATTTTTGAAATTTTTTATTCCAAAAAATTGAGATTTTTTCTCAAGAAAGAAAAATAACGATAAACAAAACAAAGACAATTTTTTTCAAAAATAAAAATAATGTCTTTTTTAGGCAAAAAGTTGAAAGTTTTTTATTCCAAAAACATCAGGGATTTTTCTTCATAAAAATAGATTTTCATCTCGAAAAGCAAAAGGTTTACCTACTTATTACTTTTTTTTCAAAAAAAAAGAAGCCTTTTTACTCAAAAAAAGTTGAAAGAATTTTTTATTTTTTATTCCAAAAAAATTTAGGGATTTTTTTTGAGAAAAATTTCTAAAAGTAAATAAGGTTCATTTCGTAAATCGAAACAAAAAAATCTGCATTGAAATAAAGTTATTTTGACTCCAAAAAATAAGAGATTTTTTTTCAACAATATTATATTTTTTTTTATAAATAAAAGATCTCTTTCCAAAAAAAAAAAAAAAATGAGCTGTAAAGAAAAAGTTTTTTAAATCCAAAACTGAAAATTTTTTACCTACTCCAAATAATTTCAAGATTTTTTTTTCTTCATGAATTCAATGAATATTTTTTTCAACACAAGAGAAAATTTTTTTGCTCCAAGAAAATGGAAAGTTTTTACTTTTATTTTTAATTAAGACAAAATTTGAGATTTTCTTCTCAAAAAATCAATTTTTTTTCTAAAAAATGATTTCTTTCCTGGAAAAAATAATTGATAATAAAAAGTAATTTTTTTTCGAAAAAATTGAGACAAGAAGTTTAGAGATGATTTTCTCTACTTACCCACTTTTTCTTCAAAATATGTATTGAAATTTCCTCTAAAAAGGAAATGTGATTTTTCTCCTTAAAAACCTACATAATTCGTAATTATTCCCCAAACAAGTTTTTTAAAATTTCTCATCCTAAATTTTTCCAATTTCACAAAATTATTATTTTGCCAATTTTTTAAAATTTATCTACCTATAAATTTTTCAAACTTTTTTTTTAAATGTTCACTAATTCATGAATTTTTTATACTTATTACAAGTTCGTATTTTTTTTTTAATTTTCGAGTTTCTTACAATAACTCAATTTTTTGAAATTTATCAGTTTTCCCAAGTTGAGCAATTTTATAAAATGTTTTTAAATTCAAATTCGACCAATTTATCTCATTGAAAAAAATCAATTTTACAAAAGTTTCCGTGTTTTTTAAATTTTGCTAAATTTCTTCATTTTACACGTTTGAGCGATCATTACAAAATTGATCATTTTTCAATTTTATAAAAATCTATATTTTTATTTTGAAAAATTTTCAGCTTTTAATTTTAAGACATTTTCAGTTAGATTTTCAAAATTTTAAAATTATTTTTCTAAAATTTACTAATTTTTCAAGTTCGTGAATTTTTTAAATTTTATCAAATTGAAATTCATTTTGAGCATTTTTTATGATTTAAATTTTTTTTATACTGCTACCAAAATTTTAGCTTATCTAAATGCATCAGTTTTTTAATTCACTTTTTTTCAATTTTTCAAAGATTTGTTGGTATTTCAAGTGTTTAAATTCTTTAGGTATAATTATTTATTCAAATTTGATTAATTTTCCTAATTTAAATTTTTTTCAGTTTTTTAATATCACCAATTTTGTAAATTTTGACAATTTTTTAAAGTTGAATTAAAATTTTACACATTTTCAAAACTTACAAATTTTCGAATAGTCGCCTAAATTTTCATTTTTTTCGTTTTGTTGTTTTTCTAATTTGGTTAATTTTTAATTTTTTTTGATTTCTTTAAATTTTCCATTACATTCAATTTTTAAAATTTTGAAGCTTCCTAAGCTGCAATAACTCAAGTTCTTAAAAATTTGCTACTTTTTCTGAGTTGGGAATTTTTTTATTAAATTAAAACTCGAGTATTCAAAAAAAAAATTATCAGTTTTCCAGAAATTTTCTAATTTTTAAAATGAATCAATTTCTTATAATTTTGAGAATTTTTATGATTAATTTTTTTATACATTTTTTCTGGTTTTCTGAATTTTTCTAATCTTTTTAAAATTTTCTTGGGGCACCTTTTATCATCGAGTCAAATTTAATAGCTAATTTTTCTAAAATCAATTGAAATTAAATAAAAATGGCCATCAGTCCATCACTTCAACTCGAGACCTTGGTAGGTACCCAGCTAACCCACAACCTGGACCAGTGAATCATTTATAAACAAGTAAGTATAATATACATTTCTATTGAATGTTATCGTCAGCTGTACCAATTGTTCCGGTGAAAAGCTACAATTCGAAAACATTTTCATCGTTTGTAATTTCCAAACGAACCAATCTTATCGTCGAATGTGTTCGTTATACACCAAAGCGTACCTACGTAACATGAAAATAACAAAATAGAAATTGTAAACATGGCGAGGAAAAAAAAAACAACTGATATCAATTTATAGTGATTAAAGGGGTAGATTAGAATCGGAGATTCGTTAATGAAAAATAACTGAGCAAGCGAATGCTTAATATTTGTGTTTTATGAACGACGAGTGAGTGAGTACTACGTTTGATACAAAGTAACGTCACAGTCTTCGAAGTTCGATCAGAGGAAAATATTTTGTATGACTGGAGAAAGATAAAAAAAGGTTACATTTGCTGACGATGGTTCATTCATTAGATGCTTTGTATTGATACTGTCTAAAATTCTCGAGTGTACAAAAAAACAAATCGTTTTCCTGGAAAAGATTCCAAGTGAAGGGCTATCGATGCCCAAATACAACTATAGGCACCTACAATAGTATGGCACAGTAAGTATTATTATTTTCCATCGCTCGACTAAAACAACAACAAAAAAATCGAAAAAATCAAAAATCAAAATAAAACACGCAGCCTCCACAGCGGATGTTCAATTCCATCAACCTTTTCCAGTTCATTTCTTTAGCCAAATTTTTACGCCTCGAAATACTAAATCATTAAAGGCACCTATAAAATACGCCACGTCATTTCGAAGTGACTATTTTACTTCGGATTTGGAAACGTATGGCAAAGCGAACTATCCAAATTATGACAAAATGTTTTCACAATATAACTCCCTTCCTACAGGGCACGGGCTATACCGGATTCGAATTCATAAGTAATAGCTGTAGTAGATTTTACGACTCTTGTAATACGACTCCGCGCAACTTATAACATTGTTTATAATGGCCATCGATAATTTTTGAAGAAACGCAGTTTCGACGAAAAAATAAAAAGATTGGGCCTAATCACGGTTTTGTCACGCAACCGTTGGAAATGTTTACCGCATGTTCGCATTCTGTATTGTTTTGTGCCACACATAAGTAGGTATACACGAAGCGTTAAAAGTAGGTATATTGCCATCGTCGAATGAACACCAAAAACTTGATTCAACTCGACCTTATAGCCAAGCACGCGAATGTAAGGATCGAGCCGGGCGACAGATTTCGAGCAGTGGTGAATTTTTCGACAACGCCAAAAAATAATCACCTATCTGACAAATTATGTTCGCGAGATTTTCAAAAAAATAACGATTCTTCATCAAACAATGGAAAGTTTCTAAAAATGTAAAAAAGTCATAGCTTTTCCCAGTACCTACCTAAATAGGTAATTTCTCATTAAATGACGATTTCAAAAAAAAAGACAATTATTCCCAAAGAAAAACGGTTGATTTTGTATCAAAAAATAATAAGACTAGAAATTTTTTCAAAATTTTCAACTCGATGTAAAATATCAATCATTTCAAAAATTGACGATCGTTAAAAATTGATAGTTAATAAAAAATTAAAAAATTAACGGTTCTTCAAAAATTTTATAAAACTGACGATTTTTAGAAAATTGATGAAATTAGTGCTTTTCAACCGACGATTCCCAAAAACCAAGTTACTTGCTTATTTCTCAAAAATTATTTTTCAAAATTTGACAGAAATTGATGTTTTTCAAAAATTAATTAATTGACGGTTTTTTTAAAAAGTCGATGAATTGATGACATTGATGGTTTTTCAAAAATAGATTAGTTTTGTGATTAAAAAAATAAATAAACTGACGATTCTCAAAACACAAAACTATTTCTCATAAATTATTAATTTTCAAAATTTGATTATTTTTCAAATTTTGATGAAATTTATGGTTTTTTAAAAATTGATAAAACTTGAAATTTTACAAAAATTGATAAAACTTATAGTTCTTCAAAAATAGACCGAACTGACATTTTTCAAAATCTAATACATATAATTGATATATTTTTTAAATATTAATGTACCTAATTTGATTGTCTTTATTTCAAATTGATGATTCTAAAAAAATGAAAAATTTCAAAAACCCACGATTCCCTCCAAAAAATAATTTTTTAAAACTTCAAGTTAAGTAAAATTTTTCATAATTATAATTCATCGAAAATTGATGAAATTAGTGACTTTTAAAAAGTTGATGGAATTGATAATATTTCAGAAATTGATGATTTTTCGAATATTGATAAAATTTGTGATTTAAAAAAATTAATGATTCTTTCAAAAAATATTAATTTTTCAAATTTTGATAGAATTTATGGTTTTTCAAAAATTAATCAAAAATTGGTAGTTTTTCAAAAATTGATGAAATAGGCAATTTTTAAAAAGTTGATACAATTTGACAGTTCTTCAAAAATTGATCATTTTTAAAAAAATGACGGAATTGATCATTTTTAAAATTTAATGAAATTGGTGATTCTCAAAAAATGAAAAATTTCAAAAACCGACGATTCTCCCAAATCTCACAAAAAAAAGCCTGTTGAAAATATATAAATTTTTATCATAATTCTTAAAAATTGATAAAATTTACAGTTTTTTTAAAATTCGCGAAATCGGTGATTTTGAAAAAATCATAGTTGTTTTTTTTTAAATAATGAAGTAGGTTGGTATGGTTACATGATTTTAAAAAAAATTATAAAACTGACGGCTTTTCAAAAATTGATGAAATTGAAGATTTTTCAAAAATTTATAATTTTTAAGGGGAGGGGGGGCTACCTTTGAATTTTTTTTTGTTGAATGCATAGCGTTGATATGCGGAATTTTCTAAGACCTTTGCATGCCGTCATTTTGATTTTTCACCTATGAAGTTTTGAAGAAAAATTGGAAACTAATTTCAAATTGTTTCTTTTTTTTACAAAAAAAATTAATTTTTGATTTTTTAAAAATAAAATGCATAGAGTTCTCAAAAAAGGAAAATTATTTTTATATTACATTTTGATTGTGTCATTTTGTAGAAAATGTTGGTAGATTTTTGGGAAAATGGAAAATTTTTAATGTCAAAATTGGAGAAAACGCGATTTTTACTAAATGCCCCGTTTCTAGAAAAACTATGCAACCCACAAAACTTTTTCTTAGAATCTTTTTTATTCAGTGGTCTCCTGGTCTGTAGTCTGACGAGAGGGTTTTGCAAAATTCGTACTTTCTCTCCGATTTTATCAAACCCTTTTATAGTTTTTCCTCGAAATATTCCAGTCAACTCGAAAGAAATCGTCGACAAATTAAAATTTTGCAAAATCCTCTCGTTAAATTACAGACCAGACTCTACTGAACTAAAAACATTCTAAGAAAAAGTTATGTGGGTTGCATAGTTTTTCTAGAAACGGGGCATGAAGTAAAATCACTGTTTTCTCCAATTTTGACGTTGAAATTTTCAATTTTCCAAAAATATACCAACATTTTCTGCAAAATGACACAATCAAAAATTGATATTTTTTGTAAAAAAAGGCAAAATTAATTTTGTTTCTAATTTTTCCCCAATACTTCAGATAAAAAAACAAAAATGCGTCATATAAAAAAATCTTAGAAAATTCCGCTTGTCAACGCTATGCATTCAACAAAAAACTTTCAAAGGTCCCCCCCCCCCCTTAAGAATTGATGAAATTGATAATTTATTTAAAAAAAATTGATGATAACTATTGATTATTTTTTTTAATTGATGGTTTGTCAAAAATTATGTTTCAATAAAATAAAATTTAATAAAATAGATACCTACCTTAAAAAAATGTATGATTCTCAAAAAATAACAATTTTCAAAACTGACGATTCCCAAAAAATATAATTTTTGTAAAATGTAATAATAATTATTCAACATTTTAAAATTAATCTTCTTCAAAAATTGATAGAATTGATAATTAACTATTTAAAAATTAATAATGAAATTTATGGGGTTTCAAAATTTTTTTTTAAAAAAGATTGATAAATAATTATCTTGAATTTGACAAAATGGACTGTTTTTCAAGAATTAATAAAATCGATGATTTTTCAGAAAAAATCGATGGAATTGGCGATTTTTCAAAAATTCATAAAGTTGATAATTTTTTCAAAAACTAAAAAGTTGGGTAATACGTCCCTAATAATGTTATTTTGAAAAAAATTAGTTTTACTCAGAAAATTGAAAATAAAATGATACTTTAGGGTCATTCCATGTCAAGACGGCCCGTTTTTGACCATAGGTCCTCCGATTTCGTTCAAAATTTTTTTACGAGTCATTCTAATCCCAAAAGTGAGAAAACCACAATTTTTTCCTCCATAACCCCCCGAGGGGGCTTTCTGGAGGGGTGTTTGTTTTTGCACTTATGAGATTTCTTGTTATAATACCCAACTTTGGTGGGCTGTATCTCATGATTGGTGCTAGGTATCGAAAATCGGTAAACGGGGTTTTGAAGAGCATTGAAAGTAGATTCAGAATCACTAATGAAAAGTTCAAAATTTGAAAGTTGAGCTTTTTTGGGAAAAGCTCAACTTTTGAAAATACGAAGAACTTCAGAGACCTCATCAAAAAATCTACAAAAATTCCCAGCCCTCCAGACTTGCAATAGTACGAATTACAGACGTCTGGAGGGCTGTAAAGGGCTTCGGGAGACCCCAATCACAAAAGTAAGTGAATATTCGAATTCAGCACCCTCGAAAACATAACAAACGATATGCCCTACCCCCCATTTTTCAAAATTTGAGAGGTCATGGAGGAGCGTGAGGGGGTTTTATCAAAAAAAAAAGTCGAAATTCGAACTCAGCACTATCGAAAACATAAGAAACGATATGTCACACGATTTTTTCCATTTGGGCCAATTTTTCTCCAAATTTGGGGGTTGTAGAGGGCTTGGTAAGGGTCCTATCAAAAAATTAAGGTGATATTCGAATTCAGCGCTATCAAAAACGTAACAAACGATATGTCACTCATTTTTCAAAAAAAAATTGAGTTTGGGTCAAAATTTTGGGGCGCCGTGCCTCCCAGGGGTTTAGAATGTCCATCACGAAAATTATGACACAAATGTAGTATAGTAATGTCTCTTCACAGGAATTTTAGTAGATTTTTTGATGAGGTCTCTGAAGTTCTGCGTATTTTCAAAAGTTGAGCTTTTCTCAAAAAAGCTCAACTTTCAAATTTTGAACTTTTCATTAGTGATTCTGAATCTACTTTCAATGCTCTTCAAAACCCCGTTTACCGATTTTCGATACCTAGCACCAATCATGAGATACAGCTCACCAAAGTTGGGTATTATAACAAGAAATCTCATAAGTGCAAAAACAAACACCCCTCCAGAAAGCCCCCTCGGGGGGTTATGGAGGAAAAAATTGTGGTTTCCTCACTTTTGGGATTAGAAAAACTCGTAAAAAAATTTTGAACGAAATCGGAGGACCTAAGGTCAAAAATGGGCCGTCTTGACATGGAATGACCCTTTATCAATTATCAAAAATCAAAAAATGGCTTCTTTTTTAAAACTTACAATTTCTTATAAAATTACGAGATACGCGTTACGACCTATTTTTTTTGAAAACTAATACATAGGCCTATCTAATCTTTTTAAAAATGAGAATAAATTCTCAAAAATTATTAAATAATTATTAATTTTTAAAATCAAAAACAGTATTATTACTTTTTTTTCAAAACTGGACAATAATTTTTAATAAAATTAATTATTTTTTAAGAATTGATAATTTTTGAAAAATCTATGATTTTTTTTGAAAGTTTTCAATTGTTAAAAATGATAAGTTTTCAAAAAATAAGTCAAAAACTATTATAATTTCTTAAAAATTGATAAGTTTAAAAAAGCTTAATATTTGCTATCAAAAAAATGGGTGTTTCAAGAGGCAAAAGCCCCTAAGAAAAACTGTTAATTAGTAATTACCTACTCACAAAGTTTACTATTTAAAAAAAAAATTGATTTCTCAAAAATTCATGATTTTTCATCAAATGTATGCTTCAAACGTTTTAAATATCATTTTTTTTTTTAAAAATACTTTCTTATTACTACCTAACTAATTAGAAAAATTTTGCATTTTAAAAAAAATTGTTATGTTTTGAAAAAATAGTTTAACTGATGATTCTTTAAAAACTGGTTTTTCAAAAAGACCATCTTTTGCAAATTTATAATTTCTAGAAATTGATACCTAGTTAAGGAAGACCGAAAAAAAAATCAAGATTGTCTTTTCCAATATTTATTACTTTTTTAATAATCACGTTTTTCCTACCAGTAAGTCACAGATCTACATAGAATTCGCCAATTTAAAAATCTTCCACATACAATGCATAATTGCACACCCCTGAAAATCTGAAATAATGAATCCTTTCAATTGGAATACACTTTTTATTTAGAGTCGACCAACTTCCAAACTATTACAGAAAAAAAAAGAAACATGAAATTAACAGTATATAAATACGTATGTAATTATGTGTCTCTATACATACATTAATACACCAAACGAAGCTTAGTGTAAGAAACCAAAAAAAAGGGGAAAAATGACACGTATAATACCACATTTTGCCACAAATGATAAGTATCGAAATATTCGAAAAAAATATAGGTAGTCAAACGTCCAGATTCGAGACTAAAAAAAAATAACAGTGCGTTAACATTGACATTAGGTAAGGGGAATACTCTCTAAATATGCGAAAACTGGGATTCAAGAATGAGACAACAACAATGAAAACTTTACAAAATTAAAAACGTATAAATGGA
Organism: Balanococcus diminutus; assembly: GCA_959613365.1. NCBI lineage: Eukaryota > Metazoa > Arthropoda > Insecta > Hemiptera > Pseudococcidae > Balanococcus > Balanococcus diminutus. Next base: position 40,437,558 of record OY390716.1, read on the forward strand.
ATAATTTAAATATTACGGTAGGTTACCTATTCGTTAAATTTCTTCTCAACTATCACTATGATGAATTGAACTCGTTTATGAACGCGTTTCAATTAAAGTTTGCTTGTTTTTTTCGTAAATAAAGGTGTAGGGATGAAATACGCCCACGAGGTAATATCGATATAGCATAATTTTTGGAATAAAAAAATCACAAGCAATATAACAAGATTATAATTATTAAGGCTGTACTCGATCTTAGCTTCTCAAAAATATGAGGTTCAAAATAAAAAAAATGGCCAAAGCTATGATTTTTTAGACTAATTTCAAAAAAACAAAAAAATCTACCAAACAATTTTTAAACCAAAAAATTGGAAAAAATTAATAAACCGACGATGGGATTTGAAATTAATAGTTTGAACAAAATTTGACATCACCTTGACTAAAAATACTGTTGACTTGATGGAAAGGACGATTCCATCACGAAATGGAGGAATTTTCTGAGATTTCAGTCAGATTCTCTGAATCACTCCTCAGATCCCCAAAATGGGTGTTTTTGAAAATGAATATTCTTCAAAAAAATAAAAAAATAAACCTAGACACAAAATGGTCGTTCGAAGGGCCATAATCTTCTCCAACCAAAGTACAGCCTTAAAATCAGTGCGAAAAAAAACTACACAGCTCGGGAAACAGGGTTTATCATCTTTCTGTTTGATTATAGGATAAAAATTAAAAATACACCATTTTCAGCAAAACCGATACAAAAAAATGAATATAGACTAGCCTAAAACATCAAAAAGCCTTAAAAACCTATTTCACATACAAAACTATATTATGTACAGGGTGGGCGATGAGGAAACAAATTATTCGTCTTATTTAAATAATAAAATACATCTAACAATTACTTTCTTATTAATTCTAATGACGTTCTATCTAGACCATCGTCGTTTATCATCCAATCCGGATCATCTGGGTCTTCTGAAACCGAGTCTGTCGATTCACTCAATGCGGATGGCGGTCGACTTTCAATCTGTTGGGAAAAAAATACCATATTTGTTTAATATTTGGGGTAAGAAACACCACTGAAGTCGTACGTATTCGATAAGATGACAAAAATTTCAAACTTGTTTATTTAAATAATCGATTTTTAATTATAATTCAAAAAGTTTCATTTGAAAAATATTTTTTTCAAGTTGATAAAAAAAAAAAAAATTATTTGAAAAATTGAGAAAATTTATTACAATTTTCATCAGAAAAAAATAAAAAAATATTCTAAATTCCGAGTCTTGCAAAATTTTAAAATTTTTGTTTTTAAAATAATTTTCAACTAAATTTTTTGTAAAATTTCTTGAAATTGCCATTAGAAAAAAAATTGTTAAACTTCAGTTTTTTTTAAATACCTATTCATATAGTGAACTTGCAAAGTACAAAAGAAAAAATATTCGTAATTTTGACCTCAACAAAATTGAACTTTTCAAAATAGAATTTTTGAAAAATATTCTCAAAATTTTTTCTGCAAAGGACTTTGAAAGTCGAAAAATCTTTTAAAAATTCAACCATCATTTTTTTTTTAAATCTTGCAATTTTTTTTTGAAAATATTTACAATTTTGGCCATGCATTTTTTTTCAAATTTGAAGGAAACAAAAAAATATACTTTGGAACATATTCGCAATCACGAGGGAAAAAAATATATAAATAAAATTTTTGAGAAATATTTTCGAAATTCTCTTTGCGAAGAACCGAGAAAACTAAAAAAAACTCTCACGTCAGAAAAACTGATTTTTCATTTTATTATTAATTTATCAATCAATAATTTACTATTAATTATTTTTTTCATTTCAAATACATAAATAATTTTTACCTAAAATATTTTATACTCACATTCTCATTTATCAAAAATAAAATTTTATTTTTCTTTATAAATTTAATTTACCTACTAATATATTTTTAAATTTTCATTTCAAATTTTCCAAAAAAAGAGTAATTGAAATTTTTTTTAAAATTTTTTATAATCATTTTTGTTATAAAGATTGGTCTTCGTTGTCAATTATTTTACTTCCTTCGATTCAATTATAAGGTTCGTTCAAGCGCTTTTGCTTTTCTTGTTTTTGTTTAAAAATTTAAGAAATTCTTAAATTTTCACTTTTAAGAAATAGATGGCTATGTTGTTATGACTCTATTATGAGCAAAATTGTTGATTTTTTTTTCAAAATAGAAAAAAATTGGTGAAAATTGGGAAAAATCAAGATATTTTACCGTATTTTACTAAAAGTAGAGTCATTAAAACCTAGCCAACTATTTCTAAAAGTAAAAATTTAAGAATTTCTTAAAATTTTTAACAAAAACAAGATAAACAAAAAGCGCTTGAACGAACCTATAATTTAAAAAAATATATAATTATTTCAAACTTCAAATTTTTTAATAGATCATTTTTTTTAAGGGGGGGGGGCTTGTTTTGGAACATTTTTTGTTGAATACATAGCGTTGATTAGCGGAATTTTCTAAGACCTTTGCATGACGTCATTTTGATTTTTCACCTATGAAGTTTTGAAGAAAAATTGGAAACTAATTTCAAATTGTTTCTTTTTACAAAAAAAATTAATTTTTAATTTTTGAAAAATAAAATGCATAGAGTTCTCAAAAAAAGGAAATTATTTTCATATTGCATTTTGATTGTGTCATTTTGTAGAAAATGTTGGTAGATTTTTTGGAAAATTACAAATTTCAAGGTCAAAATTGGAGAAAAACGCGATTTTTACTTCAGGTACCGTTTCTAGGAAAACTATGCAACCCACAAAACTTTTTCTTAGAATCTTTTTTATTCAGTAGAGTCTTGTCTATAATTTAACGAGAGGATTTTGCAAAATTTTAATTTGTCAACTATTTCTTTCGAGTCGACTGGAATACTTCCGAGGAAAAACTATGAGAGGGTTTCATAAAATAGGAGAGAAAGTACGAGTTTTGCAAAATCCTCTCGTTAAATTATAGACAAGACTCTACTGAATAAAAAAGATTCTGAGAAAAAGTTTTGTGGGTTGCATAGTTTTCCTAGAAACGGGACCTAAAGTAAAAATCGCGTTTTTCTCCAATTTTGATTTTGAAATTTGTAATTTTCCAAAAAATCTACCAACATTTTCTACAAAATGACACAATCAAAATGCAATATGAAAATAATTTCCTTTTTTTGAGAACTCTATGCATTTTATTTTTCAAAAATTAAAAATTAATTTTTTTTGTAAAAAGAAACAATTTGAAATTAGTTTCCAATTTTTCTTCAAAACTTCATAGGTGAAAAATCAAAATGACGTCATGCAAAGGTCTTAGAAAATTCCGCTAATCAACGCTATGTATTCAACAAAAAATGTTCCAAAACAAGCCCCCCCCCTTAAACCAAAATTTAAAGGACTGCAATTCATTTTCATTTGAAAAACCAAAAAATAACGAAGTTTTGTTTTTCTTTGTACTCCAATAATTAATTTGTAAATATTAATTTTTTTTTTCAATTCATAATTTTCTCTGAAATTTTCAAAATTTCTCTTTTTTATAAATTAGTCTCTCTAAAAATATGATATTTTTTCAATTTTCTCCAATCCATAAATTATTATTTCATTAAAAATTTTAATTATTTTAATGTCACCTCTTTCACTAATTTACTTCATTTTCTTAATTATTATAGATAAAGGGCGTAAATTATTTCTTTATGGGCAACACTGATCAGCGTTTAGGTCGGGTACATCGAGCTTATAAAATTTGATGCATTTTTTTTAAATGCCTAGCAAATTAAGCGACGTCGATGAAATTCTCTAACGCGCACCGCGACCTTAATAAAAGAGGGGAGACAATTTTTATTTTCTTTAGCCTGAAATAAAATGCTAGGCAAAACATTTCTTTGAAATAATGGATTAAATTGGTCCAATTTAATTCCGACCATTTCTTAGCAAATAATGGATAGTATTTGCCCAAAATCAATAGGGATCTATTCTGCATGGTCCCTGACCTCCCATTAAAATTTGAAGTAATTCGGTCCATTAGAACGAGAGTTATCGCGCGGACAAAATTCAGTTATACATACATACATACATATCGCAAGAAATACCAAAAAAATCTGAAATCAAAACTAATAGCTGATTTTGAAATATTTTCAAATCAAAATTGTTCTTAAAAAAAAAAAAAAAAAGGTTGCAAGTTTATAATTTTACTTTTGACCTTTTTTTGGCGGTAAAATATTTTGATCACTCAAACAAAAAAATTGTACCATTATGAAAATATTTACAATTTTAACATTGCAAAATTTTTTGTAAAAATCGAAAAATTGAAAATAAATTTGCAATTTTTGTCATTTAAATTTTTTTTTGAAATAAAACAAAAATCGGTATAAAATAAATAAAAATATTCTCGAAAATTGTGAAAATTAGAGCGTTTTTTCTCATAATCTTGACTTCGTTAAATTATTTCCAAAAATTTTATTCGAAAATCAAAATTATTTTTTAAAGAAAATTCACACTTCATTGTCACTAAAAAAAATAATCGAAATAAATTACAAATTAGAACTTTTTTTTGACAGTTCAAGTTTTTTGTGAAACACACCTATCCTCAATTTTTGTTTTTTCAAAAAACTTGATGGCGACGAAATGAAATTTTTGAAAAATAATTTTTATATTTAATTTTCTTTGCAAAAGATTTCAAAAATAATAATTCTTTTTGCAAAAAATTCAAAATCCTGGTTCTTTAAAAATTTTTGAAAAAATAATTTTTTAAATAGGTATTTCAAAAATTATACTTGCATCGTTTGCCATAAATTGACACTTGATAAATTTTTGAGGAATCAAATAACAGAAGAGGATTTAGGATCCGAAAAATGTTCTCACCAGGTTTAGAGTTACCCTCGGAGGGAGGAGGGTGCTAAGACGATCGAGTGAAGAAATCAATGGAGTACATCAAATAAAATACTATATTTTCATCATCATATTATCTATCTTATTCTACAACATAATTATTAATCTCAGGTACTTTTTTTTATACAAAATATACAATCGAAATAAAATTCGCCCGATGAAATGTTTTTCGAGTGGTTCTTATTCTACGAATATCGCACATGTAGCACTGGGACTATTAAAATGTGTTTCATAAACGAAAAGCTTACAGAAAAATTCTTTGTTTTTTCGATTATTTTTTTTTGGTTTTTTACAAAATAATTACAAATTCTTTGGATCGCAAACAAACAGAAAGAAAGCTCGATTAAATGTATTATTATAATCATCTCAAATTCGCGAATCGAGCACGCGTCAAAAAGCAAAAAGTACGCGAAAATCGATCCCATTCGCCAAAACTTAATCATATCGGTTACTTAATTTATAATTTTTAAACGAATAGAAAAAATTCTCAGGAATAACCGCCGGGTAATTAACAAAACAATACTCGTGATAATACAAAATCCTATGACACGAGTTTAACGAAAATAAATACGCATTACGTACTACAAGCGAACCAAAAAAATCGTACGAAATCTTTCGATTTTTTGTTTCCATCAGAGCTTAGAAACTCCTCGTACAACAAACAAAAGTAATTAGCAAAAAAAAAATTAAAGATAAAACCAAAAATATACACGGTTCTTTTTTTTTCTTTTTAAAAAATTTTTTGCAGAAAAAAAAACACGACAAATTAACAATCTAACCGCGGAACTGTTCGATTCGAAAATTACTCAGTAAGTAATATCTCTTCCAAAAAACACTTTCGTCGATTTTTTTCGTACATGAGTACCGATCGCGTTCGTCAAAATCGTATTAAAATTAATAGGTAAATATTTAAACAGCAATCGAATCTGTTCCGGCTCTGTCGATCGTCGAAAGGAGAATCAAAATTTCCACCACCACCGAATAGTCGGATGATTTCGTCAGTAGGAAGAAGGACGTATCGCACGTTAGAGAGGTAGAGAATGATAACCGCGTAAAAACGATGCAAACCGAGATGGTAATCGGTAAAATAAACCGGAGGATTAGTTTCTTCGCAGCAAAATAATTACCTGATTCGGTTTCACATCGTTTGTAGGCTCATTGTCGTCGGTCTCTTTTTCATCGTCTGACTTGTTCGGGTCTGACGCTAACAACTCATTGTATTCGGTATCCGATAGAGGGAACTTCCTTTCTTCGTATGGGGTCTGGAATTGAAAAATGAAAATCAATTAAAATTTATTCAATTTCGATAATGGAAAAAAAAATTAATAAAAATTTTAAAAAAACAAGATTTTTTTACGAAAAGTTGAGAAATTTTTATCCAAAAAAAATTTAAAAGCTATTCTCATTGGAATTTGACAATTTTTTTTCTCGAAAAATCCAGAATTTTCAAAATTCATTTTTCTACTACGAAAAATTGAGAAATTTTTTATTCCAAAATAACTAAAAAACGTCTCTTCAAAAATTTTCACTACAAAAAAAAAAATTAAACGATATTTTTTTCCAAAAATTTGAAAAATATATTATGCACACCAAAAAAAAACATAAATAAATATAACAGAAAAAAATTACGCTTTCCAAATAACCAGAATATTTTTTTCTCATTCTTTATTTAAACAGAACACTGACTATAGGGCCCAACAAAAAATTGAGATATTTTTTCTCTCCAAAAGATTCTTCTCCAAACATTAGAAAAAATTTTCACTCCAACAAATTTTTATCCAAGACGATCAAGAAATTTTTCTCTCAAAAAATTCAAGAAGTACCTATTTATTGTTTTTGCTTCAAAAAAGTTCGAGATTTTTTTCTCCGAAAACTTGAAGGCAATTTCTAATTGAAATAAAGTGAAAAAAATGTTTTCTTCAAGAGATTTTTCTTCCAAAAAATCAAAAGTTGAAATTTTTTATTTTTACGCGGATTTCAAAAAATTGAGATATTTCCTCCCAAAAAATTGAAAAATGTTTATATTATTTTCAAAAAATAAAAGATTTTTTTAGCAAAAAAATTGAAAAAAATTATAATCAAGAAATTGAAAAATATTATCAGTTATCACTATCAGGGGAAACCACCCCCCCCCCCCACCTCCATCTATGAGAAATTTTTAATTTTTTTACGCGAACTTCAAAAAATAACTAAATTCCTTCATTTCGAAAAAATGAATGATTTTTTAGCTTACAATTAGAAAAAAAATTACTATCAAAAAATTGAAAAATATCATCACTTCAAAAAAGTTTAGATTTTTTTCTACAAAAAAATTTAGATTTTTCTTTCTCAATAAGGGGTGAAATTTTTACTAGAAAGAAATGCTCGTTTCACTTTTAAAATTTGTGGCGTCTTAAAAAAAATTCAAAAATACGATAAAACGTATGGGAACGTTTCAATAATAACTATGCACGATTTTTGACAAATTTTGAATGTCTTGGGATTCTGTGAATTTTTGACGAATTTCAAAATCAGGACTTTGGTAGGACATTCAACAATAGTCATAAACATTTATCAAACTTTAAAAAGAATTGGATTTTGAAAAAAAATTTCGATTATTGAGCTGAATTTTAAAAATTACTCTATCTTTAAAAAATTTATTAGAATTTAAAAATGACTAAATTTTGAATTTTCACCAAATTTTAAAAGTGTACAAATTTTTTAAATTTTCAATAAATAATAATAATAAAATTTTTAAAAACGACCCAACATATAAAAATTACAAATTTTCTATCAAATTTTGGAACTTTTCAAATTTTACCAAATATTTTCCGTCAAATTTTCAAAGTTTATTTTGAGAAAAATTCTAAAAATGAGTTAAACGTATTTAGCCATTTTTTGTATAATTCTAAGTTGAATGACAGAGTCTCAAATTTGGAGAAATTTTTTTTTTGAAAACTAGTCAGTCCGTACATACGAGTACAAGCAACACCATTATACACTCTAAAAATTATTCGTTTTTTTCCTTTCTCATTTTTTGTTCAGTTGCCATCATATTATTAGAACTACTCTACTCACTATTTCTGGAGACGTAGACTCGGTAACGGTTGTATTATCACAGTCCAAATTGGTTTTTGTCTTGATCAAAGACGTAGTTCTAACCGTATTCGTAGTATTCGTACCGGTAGTACAGGTGGTTGTCGTTACCATCGTCGTTCCCTGACTAGGAGGAAACGTAATCGGCGTCAATGCCACCGTCAAATTGGCCGTCACCGTGGTCGTATCCACTTCACTAGTCGATGATACAGGACTAGCAACTCGCTCTGTGTACAAATCAACACAACAGTCTGATTAAAATCAATATTCGCCCAGATTCGTACCCATAGGCCATATATCGTCAAAAACCAACCAGGAGTATTGGCTTCGCTCGTCTCTGGACAGCTATCCGTTCTTTTTCGACTCCTGCCTTGTGCTTTATTTCGCGTAGGCTTCGTTTTAAACTTCTTTCTTTCGTTTTGTTCAAGCATATCGTGTAATTTATCAATTTTTTCTTCGTCTAGGTCGTCCAAAATCTACGAAAATTCAATAATTTATTAGATAAATAATAATGTATCGTTTCAGACGTGATTTTAACATCGACGAGTATTCTTACATGGGCTGGAATCGACTTCCTATCGATATCTTCCGGTCTTACTATCTCTTCTTCGACTACTGACCACCTGAAAACGAAAAATAATTTTTTAAATACAAATCTCGTCATTTTTATCGACGTGATAAATTTTTCGTTCGTGAGTAACTCACCTCGGTATGAGGATCTCTTTGTACTGAGGCTTTATCGCAACCGCTGCCGGTGTCGAGTTTGGTGGAATAATGAAATTATCGATATCGTAAGACTGGCCTCGCTTCCTCCTGAAAATTAAACCGAAATTTTAGTCGATCCGGAAATATTTTTCACGAGATAGTTTCGAAAGAGGTAAAATAACGTACCTAGTTGTCGGATCTTTAACGGTAGAAGAATGCGAACTGTGAGGTGATCCAGGTTGTGAACTGAGGGTTTCTTCTTTCTTATAATATAATCCTTCGTCGGCTGATTCGTCCAACCCTGCTTCTGTAAAAACACATATTGTAAATAGGAGATATTGTAACGCGCCAAAAGGTGCACATTTCAATTAATCTATACCTCTGTATCGTTTTGTACGTAATCTTTTTCTTCTTCTTTTCTTGAACGTTAGAGCTTTATCACTTAGATACTTAGGTAGCCTTCTTTTACCTAACTGACTGCGTCCTGAAATCATAAAAAAAAATCAGAATTATTACATATTTTCTTAAAAATTTCAATAGGTACTTTGTAATATTAGCATTTCAGGACGACACGATCTCATCGGTAGTGACGAAACTAAAATAATTACTATCACGTTTCTAATCAAACATGAAATTTTTAATCATTGATCGACGATCATCCCTACGAGCTTACAATACTAATACTTATTTATATTATAATGGTACGATCTCATCGGTAGTGACGAAACTAAAATAATTACTATCACGTTTGTAATCAAACACCAAATTTTTAATCATCGATTGACAATCATCTCTATGAACTTTTAATATTATTCTAATGGTACGATCTCATCGGTAGTGACGAAACTAAAATAATTACTATCACGTTTGTAATCAAACACCAAATTTTTAATCATCGATTGACAATCATCTCTATGAACTTTTAATATTATTCTAATGGTACAATCTCATCGGTAGTGACGAAACAAACAAATTACTATCACGTTGAATAATCAAACAAATAAGCGTTTAATCATCGATTGTACATAAATATAGAATTAATTTAACTAAAAAAAAAAAAACAGTACATCGAGTTTCAACTAAGGAAAGAAAACACCCCTAAAACAGTCATAACACCCTCTTCGCTCTTTCTTCTTCACAAAATACTCGCTAGTCGAGATATTTTTCAATCTCTGGTTATACTTGTGCATTCGCATAGGAAAAGACTCATTTTATTAAAGTTTCCTATTTCAAAAGAAGACGATGCAAGCGTGTCTCGTAGGTACTCTTTACAGTACGATGAATAATTTATTCGCCATCATCAATTTCACGCAGTAGTCGAACGACAACTTTTGACCCATTTATGGATTACGAATTTTTCCACATTTTTCACTAGTCATTACGATTAATCCCCAGAGCTTTATATCGTTCGTGCGAATGTACGAAATTACGCGATAATTTACTACAGTTGAATCGTACTTTTTGGTTTAAAAATAAAAATGAATGTATTAACTAAAATTGATCGATGGTTAATTTTTTTTCAAAACTGGTGGAAATTTTAAAATACATGAATATCTGACTCGGAATTGAAAAATCATTAAAAATGTTTCATACGTAACTACCTCGAAAAATTGTAATTTTTTTAAAACATATTTTCTCAGAATTTTTAATATCTGTAAAGAGGAAAATATTTATTCCATGTTTAAAAATACACCAAGTACCTATGTCAAAACTCTGACATTTTTGGAATTGATAATTGGAAATATTTTTTCAAAATTTAATTTTTTCATGACAAAGGGAGAGAGAGGGAGATATACACCTCGAAAAATTATCAATTTTTTTTTTTTAAAGAGGTGTCAAGAAAATTACAAAAACATTTCAAAGTTTTTGGAGGAAAAATGATTTAAAATACCTATTTCATTTTTACAATAATGCATATTTCACTCAAGTCGGAAAACTTTAATCATTTTCAGAAAAAAATTTTCTTCATCATTTGGATGGGGAAAAATATCAATTTCTTCGAAAAAAATTAGTTTTCAAACTTACGTATTAAACACATTTTTTCAATTTTTAAAAGCACCATTTTATTCATTTCTTAAAAAATTTCAACACTTTTGGGGATTTATTACTGGATTTTTTGAGGCGGGGAGGGGGGGGGGGGGGGGGGAGAATTACCGATACACCTCGAAAAATTCTCAATTTTTTTTTTTTGAAAGTTTCAAGAAAATTGAAAATTTCAATGCTTTTGGAGAATACAAAATAAATGCATATTTTACTCATATAGAAAAAAATTTCTACCAATCAAAAATATTTATCATTTTACAACTATTTTTTTTCTTCAAAATTTCAAAATTTGGAAGCGAAAAAATGGATTTTTTCTTCAAAACATTATTTTTTGGGGGGAGGGGATTCTGAAACACCTTGCAAAATTAAATAATGTTTCATGATCATAACACATTTATTTGTTTACTGTTAAAAACATTTTTGATATTTTCAATTTTTAGAAATTTTTCATTAAAAAATATAATAGGTATTTTTGAAGGGAGAGAGGGAGGATTACTAATATTCAGAAATATTACTTTAAAAAAAATCAATATGTTTATGGAGAGAAAAAAAATTTTAATTTCATTTTAGCAATATTGGTTAAAAATTTTAATATTCCTCCAAATTTTCAATATTTTTTGTAAAAAAAAATAAAATAAAATACTAAGCAGTAAAATCTTTGGAAAATTTTAATTTCATTCTATTTTTAGAAATATTTTTTCAGAATTTCAGTTTTTTGCGAGGGAGAAAGGAAACAACTAATAAATCTCAAAAATATATTTTTCTCATTTTTCAAAATTTTTGTAGAAAAAATTACAATTAACATCAAAATTTTGTTTAATTTTTTACAGGAGACGGGACAAAATTTTCAATATTTCTTGGGAAGAAATTGATTTTTTGCAATCAATTTTCACAATTACCAATCAAAATTAATTTTTTTTTCTCGTTTTTTTTTTTTCAGGAGGGAAAAAGAAATTACTGATAGACCTTGAATTTGTTTTCAAAATTTCTTTAAAAACACGTTACTAATTCACCCCCAAAAAAATTTCGACATTTTTTCAGAGGGGAGAGGTAGTTAAATAGCATAACTCGGAAACTTTTTTTTTCTTCAAAATTCTCATTATGCACTTGAGGAACTTCAAAAAATTCTGATTTTTTTTTATTCAATTTTTTTTTGATATTCAGATTTTTTGTTAGGGAGGATGGGATGAGGACGGGGAATAACTGATAATCCCTTGAGAATTTTTTTTTCCAATTTTTTCACTTTTTATAGAAGTGCCTATTTTTTTTAAATTTCAATTATTTTTAGAGGGTTAACTTCGTGAAGAAAAAAAAAATAGTAGTAGGTATGCATCAAGAATTTCCCATTTCCATCTCATTTTAGAAATATTTTTCATATTCGTCAATAAACTTTCTGATAAACCAAATTCGAAAATTTTTCAATTTTTTTCTCAATTTTAGAAATATTTTTGAGTTAGTTTAAATTTTCATTTTTATAATCCTTTCATTGAAAAAAAAAAAAAAAAACTCAGTAGGCAATGTCAAAAATTTGAGGGAAAGTATAAAAATCTAAACCATATCGAAAAATAAAGCATCTTTTCATCAAAGCCAACTCTCTCATTATTACGACTACATTTCCAAATCAGACCCATTTCGTCCTTCAGGAAAATTCAGTCCCAACGCTGAACCATCACAAAACCTATCAATTTCTCGTGAAAAATCCCAACCTCAAAGAAACCCCAACAGGTCAAGGAGTAAAAAATTGTAAAAAATAATTGCCACAGATCATGCAACCGCGTCAAATCGTGGCCAAAATCTCGCGTTAGAAATTCGTCCTCTTCTTTCGTCTTCTGCCCGCCCTTCTCCTCCTCTTTATACCGGCATGCCACCACAACGCACACGCGGTTTAAAATTTAAATTTCAACGGTTACTACGTTCACCTACGTAGACGTACGTACTACGTAGACACCGACCCGCTACCGCTTCTCAAGGCTGCCAATTTTTTTCTTCTTCCTAGCCACCATCCACCTATTCTATTTCTCGCTGTTTGATCATCGAATCGAATGGAGAAAACTTCCCCGTTGAACGTACTTCATATACTATATTTTCGGATTCGAATGCAGGCTTTTTTTTCTACCATAAACGTATGTATCGAACTCGAGACCCGCATAACGATAAGTAAGTATGGCATTCTTGCTCGTTACTGTATTTTCCATTTATTTCACTTACCATAAGCCAAGCTCTGCGAATTGTTCGGCTGTCTTCGGGCGTATTTCTTTCGTCTTTTGTATAATTCCAAATTTTCCGAATTAGATCTACGTATTTCTTCTGTGGATTTATAATTAGCGTAATGACGTTTATGCGTAACATTCGGCGAATACGACCGGCTTTCGATCGTTTTACCGCAAACTTCGATAACATTGTCGTTATTCAATAATGCGCAAATGTGTGTGCTCACTGAAACATCTGCAAAAGAAACACAAAAAAAAAAATCGTTAATAGGTAAAAATCAATTTTTTCCTGAGCAAACGAATGCCTACGTAAATCTAACCATGCATGTAACCCACCCTTGGGGAAATTACCAGGGAGGCCAACGTCCCCTCCCCATTCCCGAGAGAGAAGTAAAAATGTCCGGAATACGTTTACTTTATTTATAGAAAATGAATTGGCATAAATTCTAAAATCAGTTTTATCACTTTTAATGAAAGAGAGAGAGGGGAAAAAAAACCAACACTGATTGGTTACACCATCATCACCATCGACATGATCGCGTTGGCGCGGTGCGTACAATTAATACGTCTCCTCCATCTCTTGCCTCTGCGAACCGTATAATTATGCGAGTATTTCCTAAAATGACCTTGTAATGTTAACAGGGTAATGTACTATATGTACAAGTATATACGATATTCATCTTTTCCAATGTAAATTTTCCCCACTCTACTTGCACCCACATGGACATTTTGTCCAAGTTATCTGAATCCGCAGACTTGATAAAATTGTATGTACTTTCCCTCTCCCTTCCTTTCACATTGACGATACGTTTATTCTCTAAAAAATTTCGTATTTATCAACTATTTGCTCGTGGTTGTTATTCTCGATGATTTTTATTTAGTCGGTAAACAAAACTGCCAAAATAATAGAGAAGAATTTTTTTATGGCACTTTTAATTTAAAAACATGGTAAAATTTTTTATAGCGCTGAATTAGGCAGGCTTCTCTGCAGGGCCAAGATAATTAAATTGGGATTAGGGCAAAGTTTATCGGTTGAATTTCGAAGCTATGATTCCCCAGCCATTACTTCAATTTTTTTTAACGAAGCGCAATGTGATATATTTTTAGATTTGCAATTTTTCCTCATTTTTTTTTACGGATTTGTTCAAGATTTTACTCTGATTTTTCAGTACTACATTAGGTTCGGTCAAAAAAATGACGAATAAGGAAAAATTTGGACTTTTTTCTACAGATTCGTTTGAAAACATTAATAACAGGCGATAGTTTTTAAAACCGAATTCTAACTTTTTTTTTTTGGGGGGGGGGGAGGGGGTAGTTTTTCAGACTTTTTTTAAACAGAGATTTTGTAAAAATTTCCAACCAAGTAAGTATATTCCTTCTTATTTTTTCAGAAAGGATTTATGTATTTTTTAGAAGATTTCATTAAAAAAGAATAATTTTTGCATCAACACTTTTCTTTTACACGAGGATTTTTTTTTTTCTAAAAAAGTTTCTACTATGTAAGTTCCATTTTTTTAAAAATCAAATTCATTTTACTCATAGGTACCTACAATTTTTCACCTTAGTGAATTTTGAAAAAAAAATCGAAATAAACTGATCATTTTTAGAGCATTTCTTGAGAATATTTCTGAAAAAAAAAATTATAACTTTCATGATGTCATTTTTTTTTTTTTTTAAACAAAAGCAGTGTTTGGAAAATTTTTTATTGTGATTAATTAATTGATAAAATTTTCTTTTAAATTTATCTTCGAATCCAAGAATTTTTATTCATGATTTTTTTTTTCGATTTTATTCTCTAGAGTAGATTTTTTATTAGAATGATATTTCAATTTTTCAAGTGGATATTTTTTGAGAGAATAGTGACCAAGATTTTCAATAAAAATAAGCTACCAGCAACGGAACAAAAATCCAAGTTATTTACCCCTCTAATCGCAAAAAGTCGTGAAAGTTTTTGGAAGAGAAAAATTCCAAGTGTTTTTTGGAGAAAATTCAAAATATTTTTCAGAAAATACAACCAATCGTGAAAAAAATTATTAATAGGAAACACTTTTGTCAAAATTTTCTGAAAAAAATTAAAAATTTCATCAAGTACGATTCTCCTAAAAATTTTTTGAAATATTTTCTTTATAAAAAGAATCTTGGACAACATGTTCTTGGAAAATTAAAAAAAAAATTAAAGGAGTCCTGAATAAGTATTTTCATTGATAATAATTTATGATTTTGATCGTATTTCCTTGATTAAAAAAATAATAAATATGCAAATTAAAACGAAAAACAAATATTTTTAGTAAATTTTTAATAAAATTATTCATTCTTAAATTTTCATGAAAATTTTGAAATATTAACACACAATTTTTAGTGATTTTCTCAAAAAAAAAAAAAAAAAAAAAAAAAAGAGATTTTCAATTGTTTTTCAACTTCCTTTTGAAATTTTTTTGAAACATTTTCAATTAAAAAAGATATGATTTTTGATTTTTTTTCCGGGAAATTTTGAAATATTTTATCTCAAAAAATGCATTTTTCAGTAATTTTAGGAATATATTTTTTCAAACAAAAAAATTGAGGTTGTTCAATAAAAATTGTTTGAAAAAATTCTCGTTTGGATTTATAAATTTTTTCAGAAAAATTTTAGGGGGAGGGGGGCTACTTTAAAATTTTTTTTTTTTAATGCGTAGCGTTGACAAGCGGAATTTTTTAAGACTTTTTTATAATTTTCGATTTTTTTTATCTGAAGTATCGAGGAAGAATTGGAAACAAAAATCATTTTGCATTTTTTTACAAAAAAAAATAATTTTTGATTTTTGAAAAATAAAATGCATGGAGTTTTCAAAAAAGAAAAGTTATATTCATATTGCATTTTGATGATGTCGTTGCAAAAAATATTGATAGATTTTTTGAAAAATGAAAAATTTTAAGCGTCGAAATTGGAAAACAATGCGACTTTTTTTAATGCCCCGTTTCCAGAAAAACTATGCAACCCACGAGGTTCTTCCTCAGAATGTTTTGTATTCAGTACAGTTTGGTCTGTAATTTAAAGAGAGGATTTTGCAAAATTCCTACTTTCTACCCGATTTTATCAAACCCTCTC
The DNA here is from genome assembly GCA_959613365.1 of Balanococcus diminutus. Taxonomy (NCBI): domain Eukaryota; kingdom Metazoa; phylum Arthropoda; class Insecta; order Hemiptera; family Pseudococcidae; genus Balanococcus; species Balanococcus diminutus. The sequence continues at coordinate 40,453,551 of OY390716.1, forward strand.
ATAGTTTCTCATCGAAGTATTCCAGTCAACTCGAAAGAAATCGTCGACAAATTAAATTTTGCAAAATCGTCTCGTTAAAGTATGGGGGAGAACTTCTTCTACAACCCCAAAAAAATATGAGCTCGATACCTCCATTAGTTATTGAGATAATGGGGCATTCATGTGAAATGGGTAGGACAGAAAAAGGGTAATTAGAGTTTTTTGATTTTCCAATAATACATTCATATGTTTTTGTTATTTTGTTGACCAAAGTATAATGAAACAGAATTATTTTGAAGTCTCAAAAACTCTATGCATTTTTTACTACGAAATCTAGAAAATCACAATTTCAAAAATATTCATCTGGAATTTTTGAAATTTTCAATTTCCTATTTTTTTGGAGTCAGTGGAGCCGGGGATGGTCCGGTCTTGGCGTATTCAACTATACTGTCAATACATTTGTACTCTATGTAATAAAAAAAAGTCGATTTAAAAGTAACCCCCCCCCCAAAATATTTCCCTTTAAAATTTTTTTTGTAAATTTAAAAAATCTTTGAATAGGATTCTGAATTAATTTTTTTTTTCAAGAAAATTTTGAAATATTTCTTTTCAAAAAGATTCTTTGTGAATTTGAAAAAAAAAGGAAAAAATAATAAAATTGAGTAAAAAATAATTATTTCCTTTAAAAAAAAGATAAAATTTTTGTAGGATTTTTTGATGAAAGTTACTTAAATTAAATTTCAGAAAAATTTCGTTTCAAAAAATTTTTATAGGCAATTTTTCGTCAAGTTTTTGTTAGGATTTTTGATAATTGTGTTCACATCTGATTCGTACTTGATGAAAATGACTTCTGAGCAAAATAGTGACAAAAATTAACCAAGATGTGAAATAATAAGTGACTCGCAAACATGCTCAAATTACTGTTTCACTGTATTTTTTCCCTGAAAAATTTTGTAATTTTTTTTTCAAGAAGAATTTTTTTCTAATTTTTTTAATAAATAATGTTTTAATAATTTTCAGAAACAATTTTTTGTTCAATTTTTCAGGATTTCTTCAATTTAAAAAATTTTAAAATGAAAAGTACTCTAAATTTTAAAGATTTACCGAATTAAAAAAATTTCTCAAGTTTTTTAAATCGTAAAAAGTTATTAATTTTTTAAAAATTATTCAATTTCGAAAATCATCAACTTTCAAAGATTTTATAAATTTTAAAAATAATTAATTACTCACAGTGAATTTTCAAAAAAATCATAATTTCAAACTTTAAAAATTTATGCAATTTTGAACATTTTTTTGTTAAAATTAAAAAAAAAACACCATAGAATTTCAATTTTTAAAGAATTTTGAAAATTTTGAATTTACATCAACAACGATACTTGGCTAATTTTAAAATTCTTTTAAATTTCAAAAATTGATCTAACTTTGAAAATAATCTGATTTCAGTAAATTAAAATTGCAAAATTACCAAACTTTATTCAATTAACACATATTTCTACGAAAATCAATTTTCTTTTATTTGAATAAATTGTTTTTTTTTTGTGATTTGGCGATTTTTTTCACACAAAATTCTATCAAGAGAAATTTTTTTCAAAAAAATATTCATTTTACCAAAAAATATTTTTAATAATTTAATTTTTTTTGGCACATTTTTTATGGTGGTTTTGAGAGTAAATTCTTCCAGCAGAGCAAAAAATGGAAATAATTATAAAAGTAAGTAAATAAAAAATGGGAATTCTCAAAAAATACGTCAAAAATTAAAACAATGACAACTTTCGAGCCCTGTAAAAATATTTTTAAAGAAAAATTCAATATCTAACAATTTTGATATATTTTTAGCCCTACCATTGGGCAAAAACTACAAGAACCGGTCTAAAAAAACGTGTAAACCCCTAAATTTTGGGAATTTCGAAGTTAATAAAATTGTCGAAATAAAAATTTCCCTAGACTGCAACTAAACTACCCTTAGATTGAATAAATCCGTCAAGACTCACCTTGAGGGAACGACAAGACCGGATGAAAGGTTGGCTCTAGCAATGCGATCTTGGACTGGGCCGGTAACAGATTGCTGCATATGTGCTGATTGGATAAATCGACGCCGGGACCTCGGTTCACGCACAGCACGCAGCTAAGCGGCGTAACGCAATCGCACCTGGTAGATCCGTACTTGGAGCAGAAGCCATTGCCGGAGGCCGCATTCGCCGTGCAGTTATTCTGCGACAATTCGTCCAACCTGATTATATTCCTTTTGCGGAATTTACTTCGTAAAAATGGCTTAGTTCGGCTGCACGCGTCGTCCGAATCGCAACACGACGTCGGCGTTGGAGGGCAATAATCCGGCGACATCGTCGATTCGTTTTTCGCCGCCGCAGGCAGGCCGCTCGGCGAAATTATGGTCGTCGTGGCTGTAGGGGGCACAACCGGCGGCGTCGTCAGAGATCCATGGTAGCCGTTTAAAATAACGTGGGTGGTGGTGGCCGTGGCCACGGAAGCCGCGGCCGCCGGCGATACCGGAGTTGTACTTTTCACCACAATAACGCCGTTCTGATCGGTGGTCACGTTGTTCTGCAACACTACCTGACCTTTGGCGCTACGCAGCTTTTTATAGATTTCCGTATAATGATGTATTTTATATTCTAACGCCGACATGTGTGATTGCAGCCACGACAATCGGTACGCGATACTCGCTCGGTTTCGTAGCCACCTCCAAATAGCTCGTTTACTTCTGTAACAAGAACAATACAAAACGACCACCGTTGTAATTAATTAATATCGTTTTTATGTACGTGGTATCTCTATCTCTATTGCTAGGGAGATTTTCTCTTTAGCTGTTATTTTTCATTCTACAGACGCAGACGACGGTCTCTTTTCTCGATGGAAAAAATATCATCATTGTCTTAAGACTCCTTATTATGTGCTCTATCGCAACCGCCTTTATAATATACAGTGTTCCCTTTCCGATGGTAACGTTATGAAAGCGACAGCTCGACGCTCGCCGCCGGTCATCGTGCTTGCTTAAGCTTTCTACTCGAATATTGTTATGCTGAGGACGTATCTGAATAGTTCCCTCCTATAATTATTTTTTTCGAGTCTTGGAAAAAATTCATTCTGGCTTCTGGGTATCTTATTGTTTTGGAAATTGGCGGTAAAATCGGAAAATAAAAATGGAATGGGGACTTTTGAATTAATCATTCCAAAACCACCAAACAATTGATTATTAGCCTGGAATATTTCACATTTTTGTATGAAAAAATCGATGGCTATAATTATTTCAAAATTTGAAAAAAATAAAAATAAATAAATTATTTCATCTTGATTTTTCACAAATTTTTCAATTTACTCATTTTTTCCAATTTTATCAATTTCTTTTTTCAAAATGTAGCATGTTTCAAAAATTGGCGGTAAAATTGGAAAGTGAAAATGGAATGGGGACTTTTGAATTAATCATTACAAAACCACCAAAAAATTAATTATTGGCCTGGACAATTTCACATTTTTATGTGAAAAAATCGATGGCTAATTATTTTAAAATTTGAAGAAAAAAAAAATGAAAATGAAAATTATTTCATCTCAATTTTTTTTACAAATTTTTCGATTTATAATTTTTTATTGTTTTTGAATTTTATTCTCATTTTCAAATTTTGAAATTTTCCTGGTGAAAAATTATTTTTTCTAATTTTTCTTTTCTTTTAAAATGGAGCATGAAAATTGAAGACGAAAAAAAAAACAAATAGAAAGGAAAAGTAGTTTATTCGATTTTTTAATATTTTTCATCAATCTTTTTCAGATGATGGAAAAATGATGAATAAATAAATAAAAAATATGTATGTAGGTATTAAAAAATAAAATAGAATAAGACATGTTTTATTATTCACGTTCTTTGAAAATTAAATTTCACTTCATAAAATTATTATTGAATTCTCAATATTTTTCTAATGTTGAATTTTTTATTAGTTGACAACTTTATTTTCGATTTCGAATTTCTTTCATAGAAAACTAAATAAAAATTGAAGAAAATTTGAAAATTGAAAAATTAAGGGTAAGGAGACATGACACATTACTTTTTCAATTTTATTTTCAGTTTGTAATTTTACCTGATTTTCAATTCTCTATTATTATTTTCACAATTTTTCATTTTAGATTTTATTTTAAACATTATAATAGTAGTTAATTACTTTTTCCGACAATTTTCCTTACATATTTACAGATATTTTTTTCTCCAATTTTTACTCGTGAAATGTACTTACCAATATTATTCATCTTTTGTAAATTTTATTTTTAGTTTTCATATAACTATGTTCAAATTTTCAATTTCCCTAATTATTTTTCTATATCATTTCAAATTTGTAATTTTTTCCCGATTTTTAATTTTCCTTAGTTTAGAAATTCTATCTCAATATTGTTTTTTTTCGAGTTTTAAATTTTTTCCAATGCTAAATTTCACATTATTCGCAAATTCTATGTTTATTTTACATTTTTTTTAGCCCTTTTAAATTTCGTTTTTTTCTCGATTTCCAACTTTTTTAGACTTGAATTTAATTTAAAAAATCCAGCGTAAAAATGCATTCACAAATTTTATACTTGGTTCATTTTTATTTTTTACTTACAGTTTCCCTCAATTTCCATTAGGTGTTATTTTTCCTGGTGAAATCTTCCATTGATTATAAATACTATACTTGAGCTCTACGTTACTTTTTAATGTTCATATCAAGGTTCACATCATAAACTGTTTACACTTTTACACTTTTTTTCAATGTTTAATTTGTTTCAAATCCTATACCCCCCCCCCCCCCCTCAAACGCACATCTTTTTTCCAATTTTCAATTTTTTTCCAGTTTTGAATTCCCAAATACAGTAAAACTTCGATGATTTGACTTAATTGGGCGAAATAATATCATATATGTCGTTAAAACTCGGACACTACTTGATTTTTGTTTCTTGTTTGAAAAAATACAACAAAAAACTTCGCATTGCAGGAATTTCATAAAAATGACTAAACAAACAGAAAACAACAAAAAAAGTCCACAGTGAATCACTTTGGATTAATCTAAAACTAATTGTAAAAAAGAATGTTGAAAACATTCTCAATTTTTTGAGAGATTTTCGAAAAAAAATTCAGAGATGTTTCATTTTTGTTTTTTCAAAGTTTTTTTTTCTGAAAAAATTTGAAAAAAATTTTATTCTCAAAAAAATGAGGTAAAAATTATATTAAATTCAAAAAAACTAGAAATTATTTATTGAAAAATTTAAAAAAACAAAATTTCGCAGATCGAGAAAATTTTTAAAAATTTTATTCCCAAAATTGGGATTAATATACTTAACTTATTTCAAAATTTTATTTAGCAAAGGTCCCAAATCACAGAAAAATTCAAATTTTTATTTCAATTTAATTTTTTGAAATAATATTTTTGAATTTTTTTCGTGATTTGAGACTTTTTTAAAAATAAAATTTTAAAATTTATTTTCGGATCTGATGATCTCTCATTTTCAATATATGAATAATTTTTCATTTAAAAAAAAAATAGGTAATTGTTTCCCAATTTTTTTGAAATAAAACAATCATATTTCTCAAATTTTTTTGAACATCAATTTGCTCGTAGTGTGCAAAAATGAAACGAAATTGAGGCGCTTGGTGGAAGAAGGGCGTTGGATAATTTCAAAAAATTAAAAAAACACGTTCAAAGTTTTGAAATGTTATACCGCGAAATGTGGTCAATTGAAGTGAAATCTTTTATAGTAGGTGGATAGTGTGCTCTTTGAGGTATATTTTGAAAAAAATAAAATTTAAAAAGGTTTCGTTATAACGCCAAAATAACTGTTTTTGTAACAGTCCATTAACTCCCTTTTTCCATATTTGAATTTTCAAAAAAAAAAATTAATGATTTTTTTGCATATTCTCATTCCTAAGAGTGTTATAATCGAGAACTACCAAGATTTCAGCAAGATGTATATGAGTTTTATCCGTCAAATAGGACAAAATTAAAAAAAATATCAAACCAAATGCATGAAATAAGTTGAAAAAAGTCGCAGTATATGAGAAATATCGACTCGAAACAAGCCCAAACATGATTTTTAGGCCCCTAGGTCATCTTGAAGAGGTTGTGGGTTCCCAAAATGGCGTCATTTGGGTATTTTTAGAAAAAACCGAAAGAAACGAACGAATTTGGCCCAAATTCTGGTTGATGGTGTATGTTGGTGTCATTAATGATATATTTTAAGAAAAAAAATTTCCGACCAAAAATGACGCACTTAAAAGCGAAAAATGGACGAAAAAATCGGTTTTTCAGCTTTTTGAAGATGACGCACCACGATATCAAGTTCTACAAAAATATGGCGTTGTACATCTAGACTAAGTACACAATATATATCTTTTTCAGAATTGCACCTCTGAAAGGGGGTTAGAGTTGAGAAATCGAGCTAAAAGTTTTGTCACGGGGGTTTTAGACCATAAGGACCAACTTCCGCTGGATAATTTCAAAATCGGTGCTGAGGGCCAAATTACCCCCCATAAACTCGGAACTCGGCTATACTCTTTACGCGGATGCAAGTGTCGAGGCGTCTATCAGCGTCTAGGTATATTTTTCAGATCTAAGACTTCGTATACTAATAGTTGGAGACCTGAAGATTTCAAATTTCACAAAATATTGAAAAAGGGCGTTATGTAGCAGAACGCCCTTCTTCCACCAAGCGCCTCAATTGGGTAATGAAAAATTACACGACTATGATCTTTAAGTTCCATTTTTTTCTAATTTTTCCTCAATTTTCCTTCCTTTTATCAACTTTTAACATTTTTTTTTCCAATTCAAAGATTTTTTTACTCAATTTTTTAATTTTTTCCTATGTGAAATTTTCCATTATTTGCAAATTTTATATTCAACTTTTTTTTATTTTTTTATTTTATCCAATTTTTGAATTTTTCATTTGATCATTTTTTCAAATTTTTCATTGTTAAACCATGCATCGGAGCGAAATTTGAAAAAATAAAAGTAACTTTAGTAACCTGAAATTTCAAAAAAAGTAACCAAAATTATGGAAAAAAGGTAACCAAAAATTTTCCATTTCCACTTGAATATAATGACTCATAACCCCCTCCCCTCCCCACGTCACCGTTTTTCTCATATTTTCGCTAAATTTGACGTTTCACAACTCTTGAAATCAATGGTAAAAATTTTGAAAAAATCAAAATTTTCAATTCAAAAATAATAATTCATGCATTTTTTCTTTTTCTATAATTATGACGAATTTTAATAGAATAGTTGGCTTAATAGGTGCTCAATTTTTATATCATAGGAAATTTCAATTCTTGAGAAGCTCACAATAAATAATTTTTGAGTTCCTATCAAATCTTAATTTTTTTTGAACTCAATATTGAAAATTCAAAAAAAAATTATTTTTTTTCTTGAAAATACTTGATATCAACTTTTTTAAGTTTTTGAACTCTTTATTTGTTTTGAAATAGTTTTCAGTTTTCAAATAATTGTTGATTTCAAAAAACGTGAATTTTAGAAAATTTTTAAATTACAAACAATACTGTCCTTTTTTTAATTTTTAAATTATAATTTTTTTCGATTTTTTTTTATTTTTCAAACAATTTTTAATTTCTATAAATTTAAATTTATTAACAATTTGTAATTTCTAAAAAGTTCTGGATTTCAAAAAATTAAACTTAAAATTCTCAATTTTTTGATTTTTAAACAATTTATATTTAATTTTTTAAAAATAGCCGTTCCTAAAATTCATGTTTATTCAAATAAAAAATTTCCAATTTATAAAAATTGTAATGCCTAAGAATTTAAAGTCTAAAAAAATCAATTTTTTGATTGGCTTATTGCAAAATGAGTAGATACAAAAAAATTTTAATTTTTGAAAAGTCTTCATTCTCCACAAAAAACCAATTTTTCAACATGTGAAATTCACAACTTTTCAAAATTTGTAAAAGGAAAGTTTTGCTCATTTGAGAAATATCAAATTTTTGAAGCATTTTAAGTTCACGAGTTGAAACGATTTTATGTTTCATTTTTAAGGAGTTCTCTATTTTTCAAACATAATTTTCAAATACTTCGAACACATTTTTTTTTTAATTGAAAAAATTACTAGGTATTCTCATTTAAAAAAAAAGTTTTTAATGAGGAGAAATCGGTTTTATTCTTCGACGGCCTCTACTTTTTTTGAAAAGAAATTTTGAGAAAAAATCGTTTATTTGTCGAGAAAAGAATTTCTCAATTTTTTCAAAAAAAATACGGCTTATCTACTTACATTTTTTTTTTTCAAGAAATGTGGCTCATTTTTAAACAAGAATAAATCTTAATTCTTCAAGAAAAAAAAATCACAATTTTTCATACTGACTTGAAAAATGCCTATAAAAGAACTTTCAATTTTTTTAGGAGCAAACATTTTTCTACCTTGAATTTCAATACATAAGTACAAAATAAATATTCCTGAAGTTCGAGCAGAAAAAATCTCAATTTTAAAAGAAGATTCAATAAATTGTTCAATTAAGGTCAGTTGGGGTAACTGGGCCACGTTTTTACAACTCTAAAAAATCTTTATTCAAAAATGCCTCACTAGTGAAGAATAACCTTAAATCTTCAAATGGGACGTGTAGAGGGGTGTCATAGAGGTACGCTCACTTTTTTGATTTTGAGGGTGAAGCACATACCTGAGCTGAGGAACACCTCACTCTACACAAAGAATGGTGGCCCAGTTACCCCCGAAAAATGGGGTAACTGGGCCACCAAATTTTTTTTTTTATTAAGGAAGATTCAAGATGTGTAATTCACTTACCCCCACTCAAATCTGAGTTTTGGGGTAACTGGGCCACAGTTGTTGGGGGTAACTGGGCCATGTCATGTTACTCAAATTACTGAGGCCTCCTCAAGGGGAGCTAGGAACCGAATGATAATTGTTATGGTGGGCTTACGATGTCAGTGTTACCATGCAACCAACCATTTACGTCAAGACGATTTTGGAGGGGATTAGGAAGAGAATGGCCCAGATACCCCGGTGGCCCAGTTACCCCAACTGACCTTACTTAATTCATTTTTAAATAAAATATTTCAAATTTTTTGGAAGCAAAATCTCTGAAAAAAACTTTCAAAACGTTTTTAAAGAAATTTTAAATTTTAATGGCAGCTGTTCGTCAGATTTTTGACGAAATAGTAACCAAAATGAGTCCAAAAGTAACCATAGTAACCAAAATGAGCCCAAAAGTAACTAAAGTAACCTTGCCTTTAAAAAAGTAACCAAGTTACTAAAAAGTAACCGTGTTCCGATGCATGTTAAACTCTTCAAATTTTTTATGTTGAACTATCAATCGTTTGACAATTTTATTTATAATTTCTTATAAAATCTGAAAATTAAAAAATCACTCTACACAAGTAGTTTTCGATTTTATTCCAATTTTTAATTTTTCACTAAATAGGTCTGTAAGGGCAACTTTGTTAAAAAATGATTTCACACTCAATAAAAATAGACGCAACGTTAAAAGTATTATCAATTTTCGATTTTGAAAAAAAAAAAAAAATTAATCATCAAACACCTTCGTCGCTCATCGTTTTAAAATCGTATAAGTAAATAACCGTCGCATCGTACGAAGATTCGTACACAGATAAACACACGCATAACGTACAGAGAGACAGACAGAGTGGTGGTAATTACAAACAGCGTCGGCGTCTGCGGCGTTGACAACACTGTCGCGGCACGCAATTTTCTCAGTCATTGACTGAATACGTCATAGGTTCCAACGTGGAGGTGAACAAGTCATACTCGTTGATTAAATGCACGTACCCATACTGGCACACAATCGTACTACATACGGTACGTTTCGTTTCGTTTCATTTCAACGATACATTTATAAAAACAGACAAGACCACGAAAAAATAGCATACACAGAATGTTCATCATCAGCACAGCCCAAGGAGCGCCTGCAATAACCGTACAACCAACTCTACATGGGCATACGGCGTGCCGTATAGCCTATCCCATACACATCACGGTCCTTCTTATTACGTGCATTCAATTCAATTTCATTGTTATATCGTACTCGTTTACAACGTGCATGTGTTTACGAATGCACAGAAACAGAGAGCACAGAGACCGAAAGAACGAGAGCGAAAGCCACAAAACACCACAAACACATCGCACATTCGCTCTCTTCAGCACCAGTCCAAGTCCAAACATTATCACATCGCGGTGGCGACGACATCGAACGACGCCGCCGTCTCTTTGTAGCCTCAAAAAAAAAAAAATCTTCCACAATAATGCGAAAATTTCCCGCCAACTCGAGTGAAAATCGTACGCAAGCGTCACGAAGCTCGCTCGTTTTCCCAAAACTTTCTTCGCTAGCAAAAGCACAAACCACGAGCAAACGTGCGCAGGCGCTCACTTTCGTCGTAAATTTTCCACCCTGCCCTTACCCTTCCCTCGTCACGTCTCACTCTTATTTTTCTGCCGCCTTTTACACACGTTAAATCGGGTCAATAGGAAAAACTTAGCCGAATGTGATTTTTCCATTTTTCTCCTGCGTTTCGTCGACCACGATGTGATTTTCTCTTTTTTCCAAAAACTTTCATAGAGGGAGCTTCTATCGACGAATTAGAGATAAACTCGACTCGATACCTATAATTTTTATCGCTTTTATCAATAAAACCAATGATTAGATGACGATGAAGTCACCACTACAACCAACGGGCGTGTGAAATAAATCAACGACGTGGAAATTATTTAACCTTTATCGACGACGATAAAAATGCATTTCGTGACCCCCCCCCCCCCCCCCCCCGAAAACATGAATCAGCGATCATTGTTCTTGCTCGTCCCTCGAGCACAGAAAAGGCATCGTATTATGATAAAACTGTGCAACTATTTGCACGATCCAAACAGCTCGGTTACCTGTGGCGATATTTTTCATTTTTTTTCTTCTAATGCACACGTAATATTATTGAACCAATGACAATACGAACACGAACATACACAGGCACACATACGCATAGGCCAAATCAAACGTGAATTATTACGTGTCTGTCAATTCTTGCACCCGGGTTTCCCTTACACACCTCTCTCTCAAACCTTCTAATTGAAAACTTCCCAAATACCTATTAAACTATGTATTTTAAAAAAGAAAAAAAAACTCGCAAATACGTCCTTGAACGTCGAATACAACATATTATCGATAGTACGGTAGTAAGTAAAGTGTAATAACTACCGTATCCATCCACTGAACCAACACGAGGGGGAAGGAGTGGTGGGTCTATCGAAATCTATCTTTGTGCAACATGGTCCAATAACAAAATAAACAAGACTAGTTTTCGTATAAATTGTACATAAATTGAACAATAATTGCCTTAAACATTAACAAAATAAATTAAGTTTCGATCTTGAAAATTTTCCAAACTTTCAAGCAAGGAAAATGAGCGGTAGGTGAAATTGGTACGATTTTCCAAACAAAGAGAGAAGGGACATTTTCAAATCAATAAATCGAATTATAGCTTATTTATTTTTTTCGAACGTGGGATGTGTAAAAAACACACCCTTCCAGTTCACAATGTTCACACAACTACTTTTGACGTTTTTGGTGAAGTGATTTCAAGCTTAAATAAATTCGTAATTGATACGTATGTACATACTATGTAAATTGATTAAACCAACTTGAGAAAAACTGTAATTTTTTCTATTGAAAATAAAGAACTTTTTTGAGAATTTTCCTCAAGATTATTAGGGGTAGTTTTCAACAGAAAAAAATCTAGAAAAATTTAAGATCAAAAAAAAAATTATAAAATGTTTTAGGTAAGTTTTTTTTTTTTTCAAAATGAAATATGAAGAGAAATCAATTTATTGCTAAGTAAGGAACTCGCATTGAGCCACGTGAGAAAAATTACCAAAAAAAAATCATTTAAACACATTTCAAAATTAAATATCATTATTATCTAGGTTTTTTCAGAAAACTCGTTAGACATCAAACTTTTACCTAAAAATCTTTCCAAAATGATTTTTTTTTTTCAAATTCTAACTTCCCTTTTCAAATTTCGTTTATGAATCATTTTTCAATTTTTTTTTTTTTTTTTTTTTTTTTGAAACCAACATGATTTTTTTAGGAGTTTTTTATGGTGATATTTTTTTCTAGAAGAATTTTCAGTGAGAATTATTTTCATTTTCATGAATTTTCAAGAAAGATTTTTTGGATTTTTTTTTTTCTAAAAATACTTTTTTCACCAAAATTTAAAAAAATATTTTTGAAAGAATTTTTTTAAAAAATTTGTTCTCAAGACATTTGAAAAAAAATTTCAATATTTCAAAGGGAAAGTGAAAAAACAAATTTGAAAAATCTGAAAAAAATCACGTGACTGAAAAATCTTGATTTTTAAAAAGATTTTTGTTCAGAAAAAGAAAAAGAAGCAGAAGAAAGAAAACGCAACTTTGAAAACCCCTTGTCACATGCCACAAATAAGATTATTTTCATTAAAAATACCTACGTATTATTTTGCTAAAAAATATATCTTTTAAATAAAAATGAGATTTAAAAAAAAATTTTGCAAGAGATTTTTTATGAATTTTTTCAATGGAAAAATGTCAATTATGATTAAGAAAAAAAATTAAATAAAAATTATGAGATTCTATGAAATTCAAAAATTTTTCAAAAAACTTGAGATTCCTTCCGAAAAAATTCTCAAAATATTTTTATTTAAATTTTTAAAATTTTTTAAAGATTTTTCTTTATTTTTCATTTGATAACATCTTCGGGAGAACGTTTTACGAGCTACCCCCCCCCCCCCAAATGAAAAAATAATTGCATTCAGTTCAAAACACTTTGAAAATTGACCGAAAAACGTAAATTGGAGTTGATTTTCAGCACCACTTTGTAAATTGGAGTTGGAGGACCCCATCAACACTTTTAGCACCTGTTACAACATCTTTTAAAAATCAAATTTTAGCAAAAAAATTCCAAAAAAATTCTCTTGCGATTTTTTTCTACAGTACTTTTATTGCGCAATAATATTTTTTCCAGGATAATTTTTAAAGAGAGAATTCCAGTTTTCATCGGAGATTCTTATAAAGAACTTTTTGAAATAATTTTTTCCACAATTTTAAAAGAAATTTTTTAACAAAAATAAATCTGAAAAAATTTGAGATTCAATCAAATTCACGAATGACATTTTTTCTAAGAAATTTTCTTAATAATAAAATTTTTCAAAGATTGTTTTTTTCTACTTCTTCAACATTTCAAAAAGAAATTTTGTTTAAAAAACCTTTGAAATAAAGAAGATTACTTTACAAAATAAGATCAACTACATTGTTTAAAAATTATTTCAAAGAAAAATGTGATTTTGTAAAATAATTTTTTGCGGTTTCATTTTTAAAATAATTTCATCTGCAATACGATTTTTTCCAGGATGATTTATTATGAGGAAGTTTTAATTCGTATCAAGAATTTCCATAAAAATTATTTCCGGAGAATCTCTATTAAAAATGATTTTTTTTTTAAATACCTAAATTTTTCAATGAAATTTTTTTTCAAAATTGAAAAATTGAAAAAAAATTTAGCTCATTATATGTGAAAAAAATTTCAATGAGAAAATTCTTCACCACATCCTACTTATTAAATTTTTTTTTTCAAATAAATTTTTCAGTGGGAAATTTTTTTAAAATTTGAAAAATAATGTAAAAAAAATTTCAGCTAATTTTTTGTGAAAAAATTTCAATGGGAAAATTCTTTGCGATATAATTTTTCAAATTCGGAATTTAATTTTTGATAATTTTTTTTTCTAAATTCTGGCTATGAAGATTTTTTCAAAAATATCTATCAAGATATGATCGAACATACTCGAAAAAAAATTTAAATTTTTTTTTAAAAACGACCCTAATGTCTTTTCGAATTAAAGAAATAAATTTTTTTTTTTAAATATTCCACTGAAAAAAAAAATTATTGAACCTGAAAAATACACCACGCCACGAAAAAACACTCGAAATACGATATCGAATCTATTTATTTTAATTTAATCATTCAACGACGCGTTTCAAGAACGTTCATCAACTTCGCGAAAAAAGATATATTATTTGGTATAGCTTTATATAGCGAAAGGGGTAAAACGACCTTGACCACGCAACAAATAATAACGCTTCATTTCTCCTCTTTCCTTCCCTAGCTTACGCGTCGATTACGAATACAATATTCGCAGTTGATACTTTCAGTTTCGGTTTCGTTTAATGTCCACTAAATCGAGCTCGCAAGCTTTATACGATTATTAATTAAAATGTAGATACTTATTCATACGAATGCTCAACTCGAGATGTAGGTAATTCAAAAATTAATAAGCAATACAATGATACGAATAGAGGTACAGAGTTCAGTTCCTAGAAATTTCGTGAATTTTGTAGATTTCATTTTCACGTTACGATGAGCATCTAATCGATTTATGTATTTGAGATTAGATAATACGTACGTTTCTATTTTTCTAGAGCGTACATTGCGCACAAACGCGACTAAAACTTTTTATCTACAACCAAAAATCCGTATTTCAAAATTTACAGCTCAAATGACCAATAATCGCCTTCATAGGATATTTTCTACAGTACCTAACCGAAAAAGCACCACAGACGATCCTCCAATACCCGACTTCCGATGTTTCGAAGCAAATATACGATATTTAATGTACCGTTTTTGCTCTGGGCAAATATTCACAATTCGATACTCGTGTCTCATGCTACATTGGTACATTCTGTCCCTTCTATTGTCTCGAATTTCCTCGTATTCCAACCACATACGGTTCTCTTGTTGTCGCTGGATATATATTCGTAACGCACCCTCGTCATTCTAAACCGTGGTCATTGCCTCTTCCACGAATCTACAGCATTTGTCTCCTCTTTTGTAAGACTAGATACTTTCTAACCTGTTTTTTTCAGATTCAGTCGCGAATCGGTGGAGCCATGAAACTGTGGCATACTCCAGACTCGCGAGAGTGTATTTCTTTTGGTATTTTGAAAAAAATACCATAATGGCAAAATTTTCTTTATCTGGTATCGTAGTGAGGATAGCTCCGCATGGTGCAAATCCTGAAGGAGCTATTTCGTGAATCATCCCAAGAATCCACTGAATGCAGTGAGTCTAGAAAATAATTTGTTCAAGTGTCGTTCTTTACTCAACTGTTTTCAAGTTGGTAATTTTCTGAATATTTCATCTTATTAGTTATCCATCTCTCCAATAATTCTTATGAAATTTTGATTTTTCAAAAATTTTCAGTGTTTCTGAATTTAAAAAAATTAGAATCTTCTGATTTTCCAATATCAAATTTTTTCAATATATTTTCCAGAATTGCTCATTTTTCTTCAATTTATAATTTCATTTTTCTGAATCATTCATTTTTAACCATTTTTAAATTTTTCATTTCTTCATAATTTCCCAAATTTTTCAAAAATTTATTTTTCTGATTTTTTTATTTATCATTTTTCAAAATTTTGTGTAAATAAATCAGGTACTTACCTATTCATAATTTTTCATTTTTCAATCAAATATTTCAATTTTTATGGTATTTTATTTTGTTCATTCTTTTCTAAAATTTTCCAATTTTTCACTGATTTTTCAAGTGACGCCCGTGAGCAACATCAGTTTAGCCACCTTTGATTTTTTATAAGAAGGGGGGGGGGGGGGGGGACTATCAATTTTTTTTTGTTGAACGCATAGAGTTGACAAGCGGAATTTTCCAAGACCTTTGCATGACGTCAATTTGATTTTTCATCTATGAAGTTTTGAAGAAAAATTGGAAACTAATTTCATCTCGCTTTTTTTTACAAAAAAAATTAATTTTTGATTTTTGAAAAATAAAATGCATGATGTTTTCAAAAAAAAAAGTATATTCATTTTGCATTTTAATGATGTCATTTTGTAGAAATTTTTTGGAAAATCAAAAATTTTAAGCGTCAAAATTGGAGAAAAATACGAGTTTTTCTTAATGCCCCGTTTCCAGAAAAACTATGCAACCCACGAGGTTTTTCCTCAGAATGTTTTTTATTCAGTACCGTCTGGTCTGTAGTCTGACGAGAGGGTTTCGCGAAATTATAATTTGCCGACGACTTCTTTCGAGTTGAATGGAATACTAAGATGAAATTCATAAGAAAGTTGGATAAAATCAGCGGAAAAAGTAGGAATTTCGCAAAACCCTCTCGTCAGACTACAGACCAGACTGTACTGAATAAAAAACATTCTGAGGAAAAACCTCGTGGGTTGCATAGTTTTTCTGGAAACGGGGCATTAAGAAAAGCCGTTTTTTTCTCCAATTTCAACGGTTAAAATTTTTGATTTTCCAAAAAATTTATCAATAATTTCTACAAAATGACATCATTAAAATGCAAAATGAATATAATTTTTTTCTTTTGAAAACTCCATGCATTTTAATTTTCAAAAATCAAAAATTAATTTTTTTTGTAAAAAAAAGCGAGATGAAATTAGTTTCCAATTTTTCTTCAAAACTTCATAGATGAAAAACCAAATTGACGTCATGCAAAGGTCTTAGAAAATTCCGCTTGTCAACTCTATGCATTCAACAAAAAAAAAATTTGTAGCCCCCCCTTAAATTTTCATCTGAGTTAGCAGCATTTTTTTTCATTTCAAAACAGAATTACAATTTCTTCAATTTTTTTTTCAAAAAACACGAGTTTTTTCAATAATTTCCCTCAAAAATTGCAGAAAATTGAGAATCTTCTCAAAAAAATTACGAACCTAATTTATTCTAGAAAATTTTCAATCTCAATGTCACCAATATAAAGAAATAACTGTAGCTATTTTGTTCCTAGACGAAATTGATTTTTTGAATTTCAATTTGATTTTTTCGACCCAATTTCTTCTTGTAGACACCCTGGACTTCAATAGCAATTTATTCAAAAATAGTTCAAAAGTAATTTCTTTATAAAATTCAGTTTTAAAAACACTTTTGAAATTTTCGTTCAAATTCCTACAAAATCATTACAAAAATAGCAATCGAATAAAATTTAAAAATTGTCTGCAAGTTGATCCTAAAATGAAAAAAAAAAAAAATTCAAAGCACAGTTTTTTTTGTAGTTTTCCTAATTTTTTAAAAATTTTGCTTAAAATAAATTTTTCCTTCAAAATTCAATTTGAAATAATTTTTTTTCAACATTTCAATTTTCTTTTTAGCTTTACTAAATTATTTCAAATTTTGCTATACTTGAGGAAGTTTTGTTGATTGATAACTAACTGTCCATTTTTTGATCGTATTATGAAAAAATATTTCACACAGAAGTTGTTCTCGGAGAAATTTCCAACATGAAAGAATTCTTTCAAATTTTCTCTCACGTCAGAGGTCTTGTTGAGGGATGATTTTCATTTCAAATTATGTTGCTATCACACGACATAAACTTTTGTTAGGGCACACCTATTCACCGAAAAAAGCTATTACCATAGTCAATTTATAGCTGTACAAGTAGTTCTCTATTTTTCGGGATTTCCTCAATATGATACCATTCAAAAGGAAAGAAATGCTCAACTAAAAAAATGCTCGCCTCAAAAAAAATTGTTTTCAAATTTCAACGAAAAATTTAAAGATAAAACGGGACCGTTCAAAAAATAAAGAAAATGTTATTTTTTATCTACGATACCATTACACACCTTGATAAACCATTTTTTACTAGATTTATTTCAAATGACACTACTATAGCACGAAACATTCATTTTTTTTCGTGGTAAAAATAAAATAGGAAAAAAAAACAAGGTCAATATGACCAATTCTGATAATCAAATGAGAGAAATGTTCCTTTAATCACCGTACAACGTAATTAATAACTTCTCACTACAAATTGATAATGTAGAATTATTTTCTTCCCTTTACACTTCTCTCACAGCTTCCAAATAAAATGAGCAACCGAAACGTAACAAAAACATGGATCAAAAGCCTACACTTGGATGAAAATTTAGTACAAATAGACACAGATTAGGTAAGTAGATAAGTACACTTCGAATAAATTTATTTTTCAGTTTGTTCGAAACCGAAACACACGATCAAATTTAACCATTAGATATTAAAACCACGGCGGGCGTTCGTCAGAAGACATTAACGCCGATTACCTTTCAATCGCACATTCACACACACAAGCATCGCGCAAACAACAATCTTCCAAAACCCTATTTAGAAGGCAACGACAGCATTTCACCTAAATATTGGCGCGTTTTCTGTTGTAACTTGTAGCCTAGACCGTGCATAACTGTAATGTAGAATGTACCTCTCTTTGCAATAACAAACCACACTTTTTTAACGGTGATAATAATACTCATCGTAGTCCTCACCTCGTAGGTGCGTCCTGTACAACGACCGGAACGTAATAAACCTTTTCACCGACGACTACCGATACAAACAACAATATTATAATGGCTCGAGCCCGAGTATACGTAACGAAAATTTCTTATCGGTTACAACATCAATTTTCGAGTTTATAAGTACGCAGATAATACATTCGAATAATCTGCTAGTCTGCGGCCAATCACAGCAGGCAATTCACTAGCGCCACTTTTTAAATTTTGAAGCCTATTTTTCGAACCCCTGGAATACAGGAATATACATTTTCGTCTTTCAGAAGGGCTTCACTTCATTTCAAAGGCAAATGTGGGGTTAAAATTGCCAAATATATCTAATTCATAGATATCAGCAAATTTCCAACCATCCTGAAATTTCCAACCATTCCAGCTTCGAGTCATCTCTGGCAACTGAGCTTCCAAAGATGGTTCATCTCTTCATGGAAACGTCATCTCGCACGCGTCAAGAAATAATTATTATGCAATGAATAGGAAATCCATTGGCCTATGTCGCGTACGCGAAAAGCTAAAACGTGTACTCGGTAGTGATTAAATAGCGTACGATTTAGCCTCTTCTTCTTTCTTCTGGTTTAGTACCCGGTGATGTAACCTCGTTCGTGCATTTAATACGTAAAAAAAAACGTCGTTTGAATTTGTATTACCGTTATTACGTCGAATACCGAAGTATTCGACGTACTGGCGCGCGGCTGTTTTGAAAATTTTGCCACAAAATGATGATACCAAGAAGGAGAAGAAGAATGGTGGTATTTCGCGACTGTTTTTTTTGAGGGAGGGGGGGGGGGTGCGAATCTAAATTATCTACCTACACAAGTAGTAGTAGATTGAGTACGTTTTACGAGGGGGGGGGGGGAATGTAGGTAGTTAGGTAATTGAATAAAATCGATGCGAAGAGAGAAACAGAATCGTTCATAGTTTTAAAGCACAGATTTCCTTATCCCTATTTAATAAGGTTCGTAATAAGGAAACTTGGTTTTTAACAACATTTCTCATGGCGAGACTCATTATAGAAGAGGTATTTTAAAACCGTGTTTATCTATATCAAAAGGTTTCTCGAGGGAAGTTCTTGTCAAATAATTTATAATGTAACGACCAATAGAGATGTTGAGTTTTACTGCGTGGTTGAAAATCAATTTCTTTTCAATTTTTAATGTGAGGCAGTTTTCATTTAAAATTTTTGTAAACATTTTCTTCAAATAAACAAATGTTTCAAAATTCTTAAAAAAAGTTCAAAATTGATTTTTCAAAATTTTGCAAACCATTTCGTTAATTTCTCAAATGTTGAAAAATTTTCTGCAAATTTTGACTGTGTGGTAGGATTTTCAAAAAATTGCATAGAACACAATTTTTTTAAAATTAAAATTGATTAAACATGAACTTTTCAAAATTTTGTAATCAATTTATTAAACATTTTTAATAAAAACATTTCTTCGTAAGTTTAAAAATTTTGATTAATTTTCAAAAATGGGCTACTTTTGTAAAATTGGAATTTTTCAAAATTATTCCACTTTCTCAGGTTTAAGAATTTACAATTTTTTTAAAAACCAATACTTCTCGAAAATTGATAACTTTTTAAAAAGTGGACAGATACCTAAATAAAAATTTCTTAAATTTTTTTTCCCATTTCTAATAAATTTTTTTCTTCAAAATTCGTTAAAAAAAGTGAACAACTCATAAATGTTGTCAAAAATTTGGCCAGTTTGATACTTGAGAACAATCTTCATGACCAATTTTTCAAGATTTATATTTTCTCAAAATTATCCAATCATTTTTTAAAAACTCACTAAGTATTTATTCAAGAATTGCCGATCTTTCAAAAACCAATATTTTTCAAAAACTGGTATTATTTAAAAAAGTGAAAAATTTATGAAAACCATTTTTTTCCTTCTCATAATTTGTTCAATATGAGGTCTCAAAATTTTGTAATGGGTAGTTTTTTCTGTTGGAACTTTTTTTTTCAAATTTGAATAATTTTCAAAAAGGACTAGTTTTCTAAAACATTTATTAAAAATTACTCCATTTTCAAGAATTGATTTTTTTAAAAACAGGTAATTTAAAAAATTTATAACATCGTGAATTTTATCCAATAATTATTTTGAAATTTATCGATGTTTTTTCAAGAATAGGTATACGTTTTTATGAAAAACAATAATTATTTAAAAAAAATTGACCACTTCAAAAGTAGGCAACTTTTTAAAAAGCTTTCCAAAAAAAAAGTTTTTTTAAATTTATTTTTTTAATCTTTTCTCGAGTTCATAATTACTAGGGCCCGGATTTTTATGCGCTTAAAATATCAAAATAAGCGCTTATGTCAAGCGGTTAAAATATGAAAAATAAGCATAAATATGTCCTATAAAACCAAAAAAGCAAAAATAAGTGCTTTACAAATATGCCATCATGGGTATCAAAATGCAGGTTTTTAAATATGTAGAAACTGAAAGAAATGTAGAGCAGAAAAACATTAAAACATTTATTTTTAAAATAAATAATGTGAAATTCAATAAATTTGAACGCGTTGAGATTTCACAATCGAAATCGATTAGCTTGAATTAAAATTAAATTATAATTTGAAAAACGCCTCCACTACTAAAAGTTCCTTCAAATTGCAATTTGAAAAATAAAAAAAATAAAAAATTGAAAATACAAAAAATTGTATTTTTAAACTTTTTTTTGGGTCAGGTTTTTCAGTTTTTCCAAAAAAAGTGCAAAATATGCGGGTTTTTAACGTTTTTTGGCAAAAATAAGCGTTTTTAAGCGTTTATACCTAAAATAAGCAAAAATAAGCGCTTAAAAATTGCACCATTCGTCTCAGAATTGCATGAAACGTAAAGAAAATTGTGATATGCCCTATCTAGTGCAGCAGGAAAAAATAAGCAATATCATAAAAATCCGGGCCTTAATAATTACATTTTTTTCAAGATTATTTTTTTCATGAATTTGAATTTTTTCAATGTTTTTCTTTTTAAAATCCATAAAATTTTTGTATACAATTTTGATTATTTTTTCTGTTGAATTATTTTCAACAACTTTTTGAAAATTTCCTGAAAAACAGATTTTGATTTTTGAAATTTTTTCCTTAAAAAATTTGTTTAAAATGAGCTTATCAAAATTTTATAAATAATTTTGCCATTTTTTCCAGTTTATAATATTTTTTGGTACCTAAGAATCAAATTATGATTGATTTTTTTTCTTTTCATGATTTCTTCAAAATGAACTTTTCAAAGTTTTGTCAACAATTTTGTAATTTTTGTTTGCTATGAGTGTTTTTTACATCAAGGTTTAATCAATTTTCAAAACTGAAACATTTCAAAAGTTTGAATTGAAAAAAATATAATATGGCATTCCTTTTTCAAGAATATGAAATTTTTCAGAACACCCAATCATTTTTTGAAATTGATGATAATTCAAGGATTTTTCGAAAACCAATTTAAAAAATAAATCAAATTTTAATAAAACTCAAATTTTGAAGGAATTTGTCGAGATTAATTTTCTATATTTTCGTTGAAAATTGAAGAAAAACATTTTTTCAGCTTTTTCTTAAAAAACAACCAAATTCAAAAAAAAAAATCAAACGAGAATTTGAAGAAAAAAATTGTGAACAATTCATGTGGAATTTTTTTTTTTGCTATTTCTCTACTGATTTCAATTAATGGTGAAAAAGAAAACTAAGGAAGGCAATCAATAAATAAATCAGAAAAACTCTTCTTCTTTAAAAACGTTAGTTTCTGGACAAGGCTTTTCAAACACCACGTGCTCATCATCAGATCCAACGCACGATTAATAATCACAAATCTTGAAGCTGATTTTAACAAACAGACTCGAACAATGACATTGACCAATGATCAAATGATAACTCATAACAAACAAATAAACAGAGAAATACCCATCAACAGACTGAAGAAGAGATTCTCCTCGATTTTGATTAAATCTCTTTCAAATGACAAAAATTTCATGTTATAAAACAGATGTACACTGATATTGTGGTTACGTATCAGTTCATCGAACGCTCACCAGATGTCAGCGAAAACGTTTTAATTTCTCGATATTTTATTCAATCAAAACGAAAAAGCTAACGACGATGAATGATGAAATGAGTTATCCAAATATAAGAAAATTTCCAACTTTACTTTTCCTCTTTTTTTTGGTGAACTTTTTTCTAAAAATAAAATGATGGATTGTTAGTTGACAGAACTTCTATTCTCGATACCATATTCATTGAGACAAATAATACCTCAATTATTATCTTCTTTCGTTTCACGATTATATCAAAATTCTCCGATTGAAAATTCAAATGCTTCATATACCAACGTGTTTTTTCCTTTTTTCAATAAAACTCGTTTCATTATCAAACCCCTATTCACTCTCATGGTGTTGCTCAAAATAAAAGCATAAGCCCGGGTATCGAGTAATTACTCCATTATATCGCAATATTTATGTTTTTCAAGAGTAGTTTTGAACTCGATAAGAAATTTCTAATGCACTACACGTAGGTACTTTTATCAGTAGAAAATCAGAGCTGATAAAGTACAACGTACGACATGGAAAGTTTATTAGCTTAACTCGAAAAAATTTATAGGTAAATGTATGTTTTGGACTGTAAAAATCTAAATAGACTGTATGGTACCTATAGGTATTTCATTCAAATTCCAAGTACCCAAACGTATCGTAAGTCAAGAGTGGTCTCATCTTCAATCTGTGCTTGGTCGAAGAGAGTTCAAAATAATCTCAATTCTCTGCATTATTTCTCACTTCTCTCCAGTCTCTACACATCTTTGATACAGCATACAGCCTCTGCCTCATCTCTCAACGACCTAACGAAATTAACCAGAAACATTCTGCAATAATCCGCTTAAATGGTACGATTTGCTGCAACAATAACCGCTCGCTTCCTAAGTACACAGCGATGATAATAATGTAGCTGGGTTATTTCGAAATCGATTTTCGCCTACGTACCCTTTTTCTTCGGTGTCGGAATCGAGTTCCTTGGCGGCGCTTTCGTTTTCTATACATTTTCAAGAGCGAATCTCAATCTCGTAACTAATATTCGTATATGTTTATATATCTTTCACGTATCCTACACTTCGACGAAGGCTTAGTGATAAAGGTACACTGTACTGGGGGGCTCTCTAACTGTATAGAATGTCTTCTTCAAATTCCTTTAATTTATAATCATATTGAATTTCTATTCTCGGGGATTTTCTTTCTTTCACATCTCCAAACGAATGTCTGCGATCGGTGGTCGGTTTCGCACCTATATACGATGACCTTAACCGTTCCCCCTCGGTTTCATTAATACGGTTCCTAATTGAATACCAAATTACAGAACGTAGTTCGATGAACAAAAAATACACCTAATCTCAAGGTCGACTTATTTCGTATCGTGTTATTCGTCTACCTCACGCACCACATGTACTGCCTGAGAAAAGTCGAGTCCAGCTGAGCCAAAACCACCTAGACACTACAAGCCATGAAGTTAAATTTGGCAACCTTGCCGAAGACGGCCGACTTGAGCAATTGAAAATACGTTTTCTGGGCAAACGAAGTGTTTTCCGAAAAAATTGATGGGAACCAAAATTGTAGAGGTAAAAATTAACTTTAGTTTAGAGTATTCGGAATTTTGATTCGACTAATATTTCTCGAGTTACGGTCAAAAAACTGATTTGAAGATGGGCCGTCTACCAGATTTTCCCTATTTTCCCGGTCAAAGAAGCGCTTTTCGTAAAAATTGATAAGAACAAAAATTGTAGAGCAAAAAATATCCTTTCATCCTAAAATCATTGAAGTTTTGATTCGACGAAAATACCTCGATTCATTAGCAAAAACTGTTTTCTCAGATATGCAAATTTTCATATTTTCCTATTTCGCGGAAAAACAAAGCGTTTTTCATGAAAATTGATAAGAACTAAAATTGTAGAGCAGAAAAAATTCAGATTTAGTGCTTTTAAAATTTTTGATTCGACCAATTTTTTGAGTTATCGTCAAAAAACTATTTATTTTTTCATTTTCGAGGTCAACGAACCCTTTTTTGTGAAAATTGATAAAAACCACAATTGTAGATCAAAAAATTTACTTTTGTTTGGTGTAGTCGGAATTTCGATTTGACGAATATTTCTTGAGTTATCGTCGAAAAACTGATTTTGAAAGTTGGCCGTCTACCAAATTTTCCCATTTTCCCGGTCAACGAAGCGATTTTCGTGAAAATTGATACGAACCAAAATTGTAGAGCGAAAAAAATCCTTTCACCCTAAAATTATTGAAATTTCGATTTGACGAAAATACCTCGATTTCTCAGCGTAAAATGTTTTCTTGGATATGCAAATTTTCACATATTCTCATTTTCAGAGCGAACGAAGCATTTTTCGTGAAAATTAATCTGAACCAAAATTGTAGAGCAGAAAATTTCCTTTCGTTAGTGTGTTGTCAGAATTTCGATTCGATGAATATTTCCCGAGTTATCGTCAAAAAACGGATTGGAAAGTCGGCCGTCTACTACTCGAAAATGCGACGTTGCCTTTCTACGTTCATGGCTTGTATCTCTAGGTGGTTTCGGCTGAGCCAACCGTATCAACAAAGCTGGCCAAAATTTCCAACTTTACAAAGTCATAAAAATTAATTAAAAATAATACTGCGAATCGTGGTACGTACTTCTGATCAAAGTTCAAATTCTCTTCGTAATATTTTACTCTAAATCTTAGCAAAAAAACAAAAACTGAACCAACACCGCGACACTAAAGCTGAGTACGAAATCTCACTACGTTAGACAGGATCAGCACATCGAACAAGACTGAATGAGTCCACATTGTAGACACCTTAGACACAATAAAATCTCGAATCATCCGGTCGGGTCGCCTGCCACAATACTCTTTCGACTTGCATCATCCCGTATGAAATTTCGATCGAAAAAAGGCGAGCTGGAAGCCGGTGGCCGGAAGAACCCGAGAGCACTAGCCGAATGCAAATTATTACATCATTCGCGTTTTAATCCTTTCCTTGTGCACGTGATTCGATGGGAATTGCGATACAGAGACAGACGGCAACGACCACTGGTAGAGGTGCCTCCTACCACAGGTGTTCGGAGGTACCAGTTGTGCACGCTGTCGACTTATCCAACGCCGAAAGATCACGACTCCTGGTATCTCTCGTTTTCGTTCGAAATCGAAACGAAGTGACGCGGGCCGACGCGGCCGAGCTCAGCCGAATACCACGCATGATGAATTTTTCCCCTATTAATTTCCCTCTCCGTTCGCATTGCATTGCGTTACGAGTACGCATAATACACTATGTTACAATGTAACTAGTTCATAACTCAGCAGCGAGATCCGAAAAAAAAACACGTTAACGTTGCCTCTCCTCGACTCGTCATCCACACCGACGCCGCCACCTTTGTGCGCCGAACGTTCGTTCGTCGTCGTGTTATTTCAAGGTCGTCGTCATCTTTCCCGCTCGCGACGACAAATAAATATACATTGTATGATCTACGTTCACGCATTATACGCTCTTAGCTGGGGCATAATCCGAGGGGGGAAAACATTGCAATAGCATGACGAGTCTAAAACCATCGCAGCATTATTTTTGATAGGAGTTTTCATTCGGTTCACTTCCCACGAGGTTTCGTAAACGTCGATGTTGGAAGAGAAACCAGAAGTCTGGAGACTAATTTCGAGGAGCAAAGGAGTAAAAATCTGTGGGAATGATCTTGAGAAGACTCTAAGAAACTTGCAGATAATTTTGAGGCGCAAATAAATCCATAGGAGTGATCTTAAAAGACTCGAATATAGCTTGATGTTTACATGAAAATGGATCGTTACTGTTCAATTTTACCATGTAATGCTAATATTTAGTTAATATTCAAAATTGGATAAGAAAGAGGGGTCCAATCGAAATTTTTTGTAATAACCAAATTTTTTCCTAGGATTTCAATACACAACTTTTGTTTGAAATTTTTTTCAATTGGACCCCTCCTTTCCCTAAGATTTCATATAACACTGAATACGTAGGTACTTATTCAACATTGGGGAAAGGAGAGAGGGTCCAATTGAAAAATTTTTCAATCAAAAGTTGTAGATTGAGAACCCAGAAATAATTTTGGTTATTATAAAAATTTTTTGAGGAGCAAATACATCTATGGGATCGATCTTAGGAAGGCTCGATGAAAATTACAGATAATTTCGAGGAGTACATAAATCCATGGGAATTATCTTGAGAAAACTTGTTGAAAATTACGGATAATTTACGAGTGGATCGTCGCAGTACTATTTTTTTAGCATCATCGTAAAATTTACCAAGTCCAATACTACATATCAAAATTGGAGGGGAAGGAGGGGTACAATCGAAATTTTTGTAATTATCAAAATTATTTCTAAAACTTTAAGCTACAACTTTTGTTTGAAATTTTTTTCAATTGGACCACTACCTCCACCAGTTTTTAATAATTCAAGTATCGAGTCATATTATGCAAAATTGGAGGGGAGGAAGGGTCTAATCGAAAATTTTATAATAACAAAAATTATTTCTAGGATCTAAATGTACAACTTTCATTTGAATTTTTTTTTCAGTTGGTCACTTCCTCCCTACCTCACTCACTCCTCCAATTTCCTATTACTATCTTCGGAGTGTTATTCAAAATAGTTGAGTAGGGAGGGGTCCAGTTGAAAAAAATTTCAGTCCTAGGAACAATTTTAGTTATTACAAAAATCTTGATTGGACCCCTCCCACACTCCCTTCCTTCCCAATTTCAAATGGTGAATTTTCGACGGTCCCAAAACAAAACAAAAAAAAGACAACAACTTCATTCCAGTAAGTTTACGATGGACGAATACCTAACGAGAAAATCCAGTGACATTTTTCCTACGTAAATTATACGTAATATTTTGCCCCATTTTACTAATAACACGACCACGTTTAACGAAGATTTATACTGAATTTGCCTACTCGCTCGACACGGAAATACGGTTCTGCAGCCAATGAAATTTCTCGACACCGGCTACGATCGAATATGCCGCCGACGACGACTTTGACCCGACGCCCGCAGTGCCCATGCTCTACCGTTGGAATGAAATTTCGTTAAATTTTGCATCATCTTTTCTTCCACGTTGGAACTTTTACCGAAACGGATGACCGGATTTGGAAGTCCTAGTGAAATAATTTCCAACCTATTTTTTTCCTATAATAAGGTCACCTTTTACATGAAATTTTTGAAATATGAAGATGATTAACTTGGAGTTGGATCGTCGAAATTGAAAATCACGAGTATAGTAATTTATAATAATTACATTTTCCTATTTCCTAGAAATGCGAACGTAATTCAATTTTAAGCTTTTCCAAACGTGAAAATTTTCAATTATTAGATTATCGCTTCAACCATCAAGAGAGATTAGTTGACTAAAAGTGTGTGTTCAAAAATTTTTCAAAGAGAATAATTTTTCAACATTTTTTTTTTTTCAAATGAAATAATTTTCTTAAAGAATTTTTGACACAATTTTTTCCACCGGAAAATTTACTCAAGCCAAGATATAATTTCGTTGAAAATAATTTTTTTCAAGCACGTAAATGATTTTTTTCTTCTTCAAAATACGAATTTACAGGAATATTTTTGCTAAAAAATCATTTTTAAAACGGGAAGAATTTTTTCATTTTTTGGGAAAACAGCTCCTCATACAATTCTGCTCAATTTTTTGTATTTTTTCAGCAATAAAATTATTCTTTCAGTTTGATTTCACATATCTGAATTTTTTAGAATTTTTCCAAAGAAAATTAGTTATACACAATTTTTGCCAGAAAACGTTATTTCAATAATAATCAATTCATCGTGTAGATATGGATTTTTTCATTTTCTCGAAGAAAAATTTTCAAACATTTCTTTAACAAAAAAATAGATTTGAAGTAAATAATTATTATCTAATAATAAAAAATAAAATGTTATCAATTTCTTAGTTATAGGTGGGAATACATTTTTTTAGCAAAAATAACTTGGAAAAACCCAGGTTCCATCGAAATTTTTTTTAGTAAATAAATTTTTTTGCAAATTTTCACTGAGATCTTTTTTTTCTTCAGAAAACTACTTCTTCAAATGATTTTTTTTTCAATTTTTCTTAAAAAGAACTTCTCATAATTTTTTTGACATTTTTTTCATGAAATTTTTTTTGTTTTTTTTTACTAAAAAAAATCATTTTTAGTACCTACTTAGACTAACCTACTTATATTACAAATACTCAATTATTTTTTTGATAAGTATTTTTTTAGAGGACTTATCTAATCCAAAAAGTTGATTGGAATAATTTTTCATTTTTTTTTCAGAAGATTTACTTCCATTTTAAAAAAATCTACTTTTTTCGAGTTTTTTTTTAAAATTAATTTTTTGGCTAAAATAACTTTTCAAGATTTTTTTTTATAAAGAGGTTTGAAAACTGTTCCTCTCTGCCCTTCTGTGAACAACAACTGGTAAAAATGGCAATAATGAAAGAAGCATAAAAACGATGACAAAAAAATGAATACGTTCGAGCCCTATGACAGGGGTCATTTTCATTTTCAATCACAAATTTAAAAATATGAAATGATTTTTTTTTAAACAACGTTTTTCTCAAACAATTTTCATAAAAAATTAATTTCTTTCAAACGTCGATAAATTTCCCCGCCATCTGTTTTACTTGCACATACTTATACCTGCATAAAAATTCCCATAAAAATAATTGAAAAATAATCAGTCTTTTGCTACACTCGCACCTAATTACCCTATTCCAGTTCAAATCGAGCCTACCAACGTGTAAAAGTACAGAGCTATGCATTCGACGATAGAGAAACCAACAACAAAAAATACGAGTAAGTACCTATATCGCGAAACATGCGCACGCCTTTAGTTATTTCCTAATACATACAATCTCGAGTAAAAAAATAAAATAAAATACCGAACTACGTACGTTGTTAAATGCAAAATAAACACGCAATTGTTCGTCGTATCGCGACCATCAACATTACCGGCTCGGCGAGCCATTCATATCGACGAATATACGTAAAATATAAGGTGCTATCGAGTCTAGAGTATTAGTTCTGTAATTTCATACATATGGTAGGTATATCGTTCCAATTACGACCAACTTGAAATTTTATTCCTGAACTTCTCACGACTGTCAAGTCGTTTTCCTACTTGGTACACAATCGAACGGGTAATTATACCGTAGTCTCGATCGATAAGTGAACTTTTTTCACTCCCAAAATAAGGAAAATTGGAAAAAAATTGATGAAAGGGTGAAGTGTGGTGGAGATAGATGAATTATAGGGCATCAAATTAGCGTTAAAATATTTTAAAAGTGATATCTTCCTTTATCTAATGAATAGAACGTATTATTTGAGCCAGTTTCTAGCCATGCAGATAACAATATAGACGAGCCAGTTGATGAAAAAAAGACCTCAGTCGACCAAAGCCTATACTTAAAAAAAATTCGTTCGATTTAATTTTTCAAAAAATAAACAAAAAAATCGATTCCGAAGGTAAAAAGGACCGAAATGGCGCGCTAATAACATACCTCTTATCTTATCGTTGGTGAAAATCTCATTTACACGGTGCGAGTATTTCAAATTCTAAATAAATTGGCAGAATAACCGACGAACGTTTTCCAATTCCACGTATACTTCATTCGACTCGATTAGAACATCGTCAATGAGCATATTTAAAAAATAACTTTCAAGGGTTAAAAACCTATACTTGGTCGCGGAGAATACCCTCACACAAGCGTACAGAGCGCATCTACGGTACTTTACCCTGTGGCATTCGAGAAAGAGAGGGCAAAATTCGATAATATGATTAAAAGGCGCAGTCGATTGAGATTTTTCTTTCTCGAATCGAATACGTTCACTTCATTTCTCATCTGAACATCGTAATCACGTGCTATTCGATGACGTAATATTGGAATATTTTTTACTCATTACTCGAGAGTTTTTTTCAACTTCGATCTTGCGGTGAGAAGTCTGTGGGTGACGTGCGTATGTATGAAGTGCGTACCTAGTTTTTATATCTTTTTTTTTCACCCACTAGGCATGCCAATTTGTGTAGCCGAAGCGAAACGATGCATTTTTAGCCTCTTCTATTGACCGTCGAGTGGCAGCAGAAGCGCAATCCATCAACACATTATTTTTTATTTTTATTCCGCATACAACATACAAACATATACATCCTACTGCCGCACTTGCGTTTTAAAACACCGCCGTACCGCACCGTCATTGGGGCCCTCCACCATGCCACCCACTGCTAATCGTCTTCTTATCAAGTTAACGTATTTTAAAGCGTTTCGTTACATTTTTTCAAACACTTCGGTCTCGTCCTCGTCGCGTCTGTTCTGTTCAGTCAGGTCTCTGTGCAGTGCATTTGCAGATAACAAATAAAAGAGAGGAAAATTCGACTCGTCGAACATAATAATAATAATATTGGCGCGATTATTCGAGAACCACAGACCACAAAGTCTCTGCCTGCCTGCCATCCATACCAAAAACGGTGTATAATTTTCCAATTGGGTCATTCTACTTCCCACTTTTCTCTTCTCGTTTACCATTTCGCCATTCTTCAAGCTTTAAATTCGTCCACATAAGAAATTTACCAACTTATAAAACAGGCATCGACGATATTTTATATTTTAATAGAAACCAACTCGTTCGGTGTTCGCTAATCGGATGGTCGCATACGGGTTGATTCTTCGACATATGTTAGCAACATGTTTCTCGGACGATCTAGTACGTGTGATTGGCTATTACTATTAGACAGGCGGAGATGGAAAAAACAATACCGCTTCGCCAACACGTGTTTTGATTAAATGTATTAAAAATGCGAGCTGCGATAGTAAATTTAAAAAAAATCTGTGAAACGATTTGGCAATTTCCATCATTTCCTAGACAAAATCAAAAATTACAAAACTTTTGTTTTCTCCTTCAAAATATTGTATTGGAGAATTTAAAAAAAAAAAAAAAAAAAAGATTTGAAAGAAATATATTTTCTCAGTTAAAAAAGTTCAACAGAAAAATTTAACGACTGGATTTTTCAAAACCATACTTGATCTAGAATTTAAAAATATAATTTTTCAAACGCTTTCTAAAACTTACAAAAACTCGATTTTTTCAAATAAAATTTCAAAAAAGGCCAAAAATTACCAAATTTGAATTTTGAAAAAATCTTGATAAATTCAAAAGTTGATATTTTTCCTAATTTTCAAAGGATAAAATTTTTTTAAAAACATCAATTTTCATCGTTTTTGACAAAAAAAGAATGAACAATCATATTTTCTTTTTAAAACACACCTGAGAATAATTCTGTGTTTGAATTCAGATTTCATCACTTTTCAAGAAAAATTCAGTTATAAGACGTGTGTTTAATATTTCTTCAAATCACACTAGAGAATTTCTAGGGGAAAATTCCTATTTTTACCATTTCAAGAAAAAATGAAAAATTGAAGAAATTTTCTTATCCTCTCGTGTTCGAAAATTTTTCAACAAAAAAAAAATTAAATTTCACAACTTTCCAAAGAAATGAAAAAATCACAAAAATTCCTTTTTTTTAAAAATCGCACTGAAGTATTTTTCAAAATTTCAACAAAAAAGTTAATTTGTCATAATTTCTAGGAAAAACATGACAATTGGGGGAGGGGTACAGAAATCCAATTTTTTTTGTATAGCACTCGAAAATTTTCCAAGAAGAATAAATTTACTTGACCCTTTTTTCTTGAAACAAAATCACAATGTTTTCTAAAAAAAACTTATGCTGGAGAATCCAAAGATTCTACACCGCAGACGATGACAAGAAATTCAAAGATCACAAAGAAACGATTTTTTTCCAAAAAAAAGAAAAAGGAAAACAACAATTTTTATTCTTCAAAAAAAAAAAACACTTAATAATATTATTTTTAAAAAATGCATTTTTATATCATAATTTCCTATGAAAATCAAAAAATTACCAACGATTTTCTTTTTCTTCGAGCGCACTCAAAAATTTTTCAACTTCAAAATCGTAGGTACCTATTCGAATTTTTGGTTTTGAAAAAATCCAAGAATTCACAAAAATGTGATTTTATCAACAAAATCATTAAATCTTCATTAAAACTCCAAAAATTACAAAAATTTGACTTCTCTTTAAATATACACGAGATTTTTCAACAAAAAAAATACATAATTTTTTCTCCTTAAAAACATAATATTTGAAAATTTTTCAAAAAAAAAGATAGTCAAACTACAATTTTTTAAATGTCTAAAAATGACAAAAATTGGAGTTTTCTTCGAATTCGTACTCGCGATTTTTCTACTGAAAAACCCCAAGAATTACAAAAAATTGATTAAGTGTAACATCAACAAAATCAATCAATTTCCTTACTTCTTTTAAAAATTAAAATCACGAAAATCTAACTATTTAAAAAAATAAAAAAAAAATAAAAAAAATAATTTCCAATAAAAATCCAAAATTACAAAAATGTAATTTTTCTTCAAATGTACGCGAGAATTTTCAAAAGAAAATACACCATTTCTCTCCTTAAAAATATACTTATTTGAAAATTGAAAAAAAAAAAATAGGTAAATTTTCAGTTTTTTAAATTTAATGTCCATAATTTTCTTGAAATTTACAAAAATGACAAAAACTCGATATTTCTTCAAAATTATATTCGAGAGTTGAAAAAAAAAATGAACAAATAAAAAACGAGCAATTTTCATCATTTTTTTATAAAAAATTTAAAAACAACAAACATCCTTCTTTCCAACTGAATAGGTAGGTATCCTACCTACTTGGTTAGATTTTTATAATTTCCTATAAAAATCCAAAAATTATTTTTTTTTCAAAATCGCATTTGAGAATTATTTGAAAAAAAAAAAAAAAAAATACACAATATAAATTTTTTTACCCCCAAATCAAATTTGAAAACTTTTCCAAAAACTTAAATACATACATAATTTTCATCACTTTCCAAAAAAAAACAAAAAAATGTACACGATAACACCTAAAAAATCTTTTTTTTTCCACCATTCTTTCACCTCAAAAGCATATTTTGAGAATTAAAAAAATAATTTTGCTTCAAATTCTTACTCAAAAAGTTTTCAAAAAAAATGAAAAAATAAATAAATAATAAGAAAGAAGAAAAATTTGCCACCAATACCTTCAACAAACTGTATTCACCTTCACCTCAAAAGACTACAACCCCATTACTCCTTTCACTCACATCAAAAATTGATAGCATTAAATTTATTAAAAATATCAATCAAACCATACCCGAACCTACTCGCACATTTAATCGACCATAAAATTTGCCAACAGAGCAGAAAAAATCAACCCAAATTCGCGAGCGAAAAAGCTCACAACCTACTCATTTCCTTTCCCCATTTTCACTACGCACAAAAGCTGCTTCATTTTACATAATAAGCTCTCGTTTTCGTTGCCAGTTGCCTCATATCGCATCGAAATTTCGCAATCCTATTCACTACGTTATCAAACGCGCAAAAGGCACCACGTAAAATATTCTCACATAAAGGTTTCTAAATAAATGATACGAGTACGTTACAC
Source organism: Balanococcus diminutus (assembly GCA_959613365.1). Classification (NCBI taxonomy): domain Eukaryota; kingdom Metazoa; phylum Arthropoda; class Insecta; order Hemiptera; family Pseudococcidae; genus Balanococcus; species Balanococcus diminutus. Next base: position 40,487,372 of record OY390716.1, read on the forward strand.
TATTACGTGAAATGAGATACAATTCCTTCCTATGACACCGTTTGACCAAAATAACGTTACATCGTGTCCGATTTATCGCAATAATTGATACAACAGCTGATAAAATAAAATCGTACTGCAATGATGGCAACATTTCCGAAGATACGAAAAGGATGAACATCCGGAGAATACCGGAAAACCCGAACAAGTGGCGAAATACATACGATTTTGAACAGTTCCAAACAAAAATTCGCGTTTTGAACGATTTTTACATTTTTTGAAATTTCAAGGGGTGAGTTCAATCCAGAAAACGGTCTCAAAAATACTATAAGGGTTTCTATCCACGAGGGGTGAAAAAATATCAGATTTATGGTCCTTTCGACTCGGAATAGAGCTGCCACAGCTTCATGCTGCCAATAAAGTAACCGCACTAGGAACGTTAGGTTAAAACCACCTAGGAGGTCGCGAAATTTTTCCAGCTCATCTTCGAACCGCACGATTGTTCGAGGTTCAACTGCGATATACAGATAGTTTGACGATTATACGCGCTATTAACGGAATAATTACAATACTCGACATTCAAATTTTTCAACCGGTTGTGACAGTAAGTTTCGTGGAGAAAATTACTTCCTCGAATCCAGAGATAATGAGTTCGATTCTTCAAACTTAGCCTGAAGTGGATATTTTCAGTCAATTTTTTTTGAATATTTGGGGCACCAGTTTAGGGACCGAAATGAGAGAAAAAATCGAAATTGGACGAGTCGAAAAATTTTCCAATTATTTAGAAAATTTGTAAGGAAAAAATTTATCCAATTTCAAGTATCAATATTTCATTATCACACGAAACTCCTCACCAAAGTATACGATTTCTTCCAACATAAGGAGGGAAAAAAATACACAACAATCGAATACATCAATTCGAATTTTCGAACCAAAATCCTCGACTAAAATATGATTCCACCACCCAATTCAATTTGTTTCTATCTCACCAACGCCATCTTTCCTTCAGGTACAATGCCAATTTGAAATTAAAGCCATTACCGAAAAACAATATAAATCAGAAACTTCATCAAACAAAAGGCATCACCGACTCACCAACATTTCTCTCCATCCCATAACTTCGGTCTTTCCAATTAGTATTCGTATAAGAAACGAATGCAACGTTGCCATATCGTACCCAGCCAGTCGTCAATTGTTGGAGAAAATATCGTACCGATTTGATACATGAGAACACGACCATGTCTTTCGTTTTCGTTGCACAAACACGAGACGAGTTCCCATCTGTCGCTTCAATTACTCCGCAATACCTCACCAATGATTATTCCGACGAGCAACGTGATCTCGCGCGAGGGATGAATTTTGAAAATAAATGCAATTTTAATAATGAAATTTCTCGTACGTCGAATGTAATATATTTTTTTTTAAATGGTGAAGAAATCCATCAACGTTCCCCTAATTTTTCACGTGGTTAAAATTAGAAGGTGGTTGGTGGAATCTGTAGGAGAAAAAAAAAACTCGTTCAACGACACAAACCGACCCTATTCTTTTGATAATGAAAACATCGATGCGTTCGACCAGATTCAACGTTCTAGATAGAATCGAAACTGGTTTTCAACAAGTTTTTTTGCACGTTTGTAATTAAATGGTTTGGTAGCGAGCATCTTTTTTCTTCTCTTTTTCCAAAATTAAAACTTAAAAAAAGGGAACGAATACGAAACGTTAACAAAACGACGCCACAGTGACGTTTACAACGAAATAATAGCCGGTTAAATGACGAATTTTAGAATAAATTATGATTAACTAGGCCGAGCTAGCGTCTGTTTCAATTCTACGCGAGTACATTTTGCAATGTTATCTTCCATACATTTAGAATATTATCATATTATTTTATGAAGAGTTAAATAGATAATACTTTCGTAGATGTATAAGTAGGTTCGAATTTTCACTCGTTCAGGTCGAATTAAAATGCCAATTTTTTGACAGAAAACTATTAAAAAGCCAGGTACAAATTTCGAAAACAAATTCCCGCCAAAAACGATTTCATGGTAACAGCCACAAATAGATATTCTAGGCGATTGAAAGCTTGGAGAGAATTTCTGATTGATTTGTAATCTAGGATGTATTTTCAAAAAAAAAAATTTCGTAGCACCTTTTCTCCGAAGATCACCCTCCTCCTCAAAAATCTCTATATCTCTATATCAAAGGCCTCAATTTGAAAAATTTTCAAACAAAAATTGTACATTGAGATATGAGGAATAATTTCGATTGAACCACTCTCTCCCCTCAAATTTTGCAAAATTATAGGGGTTGGAGTCTAAACGATATTTTTTGGATACAAAAGTATTTTCAGGATCTCAATCTACAATTTTATTTGAAAATCTTTTCGATTGGGGCCTTAGGGCGGATATAAAAGATTTTCAGAATAAAGAAGATGGATCTTCGAAAAAAGGAGTTTACTAAAGAATGGCACAACTGATTTTTGTTTCATCAAATCTGATAAAATTACACTCGAATCTCTTTACACATCCTATTTGCTTCCTCTTGGCTGCAAATTAAAATTCATAGGTGATTTTCATGCGAATCATGCAAAATTTAGAGGAGTTGGAGAGGTCTAATCGAAATGTTTGTAATAACCAAAAGTATTCCCAGTACCCCAATCTACAACATTTGTTTGAAAATTTTTTCAATTCTAGCCTTAGGAACAGATATAAAAAATTTCCAAGCTAAAAGAAATGGACCCTCGAAAAAAGAGATTTTTTTAAAAGAATGACACACCTGATGATAATCAAATCGACGGTTTACACAACTTTTTTTCGTCCTCTTGGCTGAAGTGGAAGCCAGAGTTGCATCGAGATAATTGCAAGCTGCACAATCAAAATTTCTCTAGCCATTTTCAGCGTATAATTCGAAATTGATGGGGAGGGAGGGGTCTAATTGACATTTTTGTAATAACCAAAATTATTCCAAGGATTTCAATCTACAACTTTTGTTTGAAAACCTTTTCAATCAGAGCATTAGATACCGAGATGAAAAGATTTTATTAAGGGGGGGGGGGGGCTACTATAGAGTACAAATGTATTGACAGTATAGTTGCATACGCCAAGACCGGACCATCCCCGGCTCCACTGACTCCAAAAAAATAGGAAATTAAAAATGTCAAAAATTCCAGTTGAATATTTTTGAAATTGTGATTTCCTAGATTTCGTAGTAAAAAATGCATAGAGTTTTTGAGAATTCAAAATAATTCTGTTTCATTATACTTTGGTCAACAAAATAACAAAAACATATGAATGTATTATTGGTAAATCAAAAAACTCTAATTACCCTTTTTCTGTCCTACCCATTTCATATGAATGCCCCATTATCTCAATAACTAATGGAGGTATCGAGCTCATCTTTTTTTGGGGTTTTAGAAGTTCTCCCCCATACTTTAACGAGAGGATTTTGCAAAATTTTAATTTGTCGACGATTTCTTTCGAGTTGACTGGAATACTTCGATGAGAAACTATGAGAGGGTTTGATAAAATCGGGTAGAAAGTAAACATTCTGAGGAAGAACCTCGTGGGTTGCATAGTTTTTCTGGAAACGGGGCATTAGAAAAAGTCGCATTGTTTTCCAATTTAGACGCTTAAAATTTTTCATTTTCCAAAAAATCTATCAATATTTTCTGCAAAACGACATCATCAAAATGCAATATGAATATAACTTTTCTTTTTTGAAAACTCCATGCATTTTATTTTTCAAAAGTCAAAAATTAATTTTTTTTTGTAAAAAAATGCAAAATGATTTTTGTTTCCAATTTTTCCTCGATACTTCAGATAAAAAAAATCAAAAATGCATCATATAAAAAAGTCTTAAAAAATTCCGCTTGTCAACGCTATGCATTAAAAAAAAAAAAATTCAAGGTAGCCCCCCCCCCCCCCTTAACAAGGGAAGGGGACAAATTCTTCAGAATACAGTAACCTTAAAAAATGGCACCCCGGCTCATTGTTTAATCAGACTATTTGGTCGAATTACAATTAAATCGACTATTTACAGAACCAAGAACTTATTTTTTGCCTGTTGACTGTATCGGAAGTCCAATTTACTTCGAGGTGACTGCAAGCTGTACAAATTGAAGTTCAAAGGCGATTTTCAAAGTTTTTAGCAAAATTGAAGGAGAGAGAGGGGTCGAATCGAAATTTTTGTAATAACCAAAATTACTCCAAGGACTTCAATCTACAATTTTTGATTGGAAATTTTTTCAATTGGGGCATTGGGAACAGAGATAGGGGATTTTTGGAAATGGGGACAGATCCTCTGAAACCAGTGCCTTAAAAAAAAGGAACCCCAGCAATGTTTTAGCAAAATTGGCGGGAAAAAAGGGGTCAAATCAATTTTTTTGTAAAAACCAAAATTATTCAAAGGATTTCCATCTACAATTTTTGTTTGAAAATTTTTTCAATTGGGGCCTTAGGAACAGAGATAGGGGATATTTTGAAACGAGAACCTTAAAAAAGGAACCACAGCTCATTTTTCAAAAATACGTCCTAGATTAAGAGTTGATCATAAATTTCTTTTAATCTTTCGATTGTACAGAGGATTTTTTTTTCTGACACTGTACATACAGCAGAAAATTATTTTTGAAATGAAATTGATGGTAATAACTTCATTCAATAAATAAAAATATTGAGAAATCGATCGAATAAAAAATAAATTAATATATTATATATACACACATTTTCCCTCCAATTTAGAAATAAAACTGACCAATAAAATAGGTATCAATAGATTCAAAATTTCTCCAACAACAAAGCTGACCTACCTCAACAACTGCTAATCAAAACAAGACGTTTTTGATTGATTTTTCAACAACCTACTTTCCAATATCGCCCACGACATTAAAACCAACAAAAATTAAAGAAATCTGAGACGGAGAAATGAAGTAGAATATTCTGAGGTTTCATTAAATTCACGACGATCGAAAAATTATATTCTTCCAAGATTTAATTGGATTTATACTTATTAGTTTTCTATGTATTTTATGCTCGAAATTAACAGTGGTGTTTGTAGTTGAATTGTTTACAACCAGAAATAGGTACGTTCAAATCTGGAATTTTCGAGGATCTAGAGATCTCACGAAAGGTAAACAAACAACGAATCATTTCGTTCGTCGAGGTACAAAAAATTTTCAAAAATATTTCGAAATTAATTCTGAGAAAATTTTGATACTTTTAGGGTGAAATCTCACCCTTGTCCCTTGAACAACGTTACCATCGGAACTGACAGAATCATTACTCATTAGCATCCTAATAAATTCATAATAAATAACGTTTTTCGAGCATTTAGAGATCTCACGAAAGGTAAACAAACAACAAATCATTTCGTTCTTCGAGGTACAAAAAATTCCAAAAATATTTCAAACCAATTTCGAGAAAATTTTGATACTTTTAGAGTGAAATCGCACCCTCGAACAACGTTACCATAGGATTTGACAGGGTCATTATCACGCTAATAAATTGATAAAATAACGTTTCAAAGTACTTACAAAGGTAATTTTTTAGATTTATCTTCGGCAGTCACTGGTGGTAAGGAAGATTCTTCATCCAAGCTATCATTACCGGAACTGCTGACGGTTGCGTCCGAATCGAAATCACTTGCGATAGCTTTAATTTGGGCATGCAGCTGACCAGAGATCTTTTCAATGTGTTCGTGAACGTCTAAATTTAATTTAGGAGCTACGGTTGCCGCGAAACTACGACCGTTTTTCGTTTCTTTGGCGCCGGAGCCGAAATAATACGCGAATTTCTCGTTACTTTGCGGCAAACACGACGGATTCGAGCAATTTTTCAACCGTTTTAAATACAAATCCATAGACGATTCGGAATGCGGCGTATTGGTTTCATTCCTAAACACATTACCGTCGAAGGATTTACATCGGCAGAAATCCAGCAAGCTGCAAATCTGCTCCGAGGTATGAAGGCCAAACACTTTGGATTGTTTCATTTTTAAACGCCTGGTCAACCTGTCGATTCGCCTTTCGATTTGTAGACATTTTTTACGTTTTTCTTCGCCGTCGTCGAAGTACGAAACACTATTATCGACTGGTACATGAGCGGTGGGCTCCTCTTCCATGTTTATATCGTCTACTTGGTGCAAAAGCACCCTCTCGAAACTGGTCAGGTTTTCGGACGATATGTCATTCTGTTCGGCGTAAATTTGACCGTTAGTTGTGGCGACCGGAGCTGTTTTATCCGCATTTTTCGCCATAATTTGCAAAAATTCTTCGCAATCTTGCGTGAAATTATTCCCGTTGCGGCACATTTCGCGCTCGAAATTTGATAATATATCTACAGCGGGTGTGAAACGTTTTTCTTTAACGCTAAGGTTTCCTTCGAAATTAGGCATATCAATCTTTTGCAACCCCATGGTATCTTTTTTATCCCCCATAGAATCACTTTCATTCATTATACGATTAACGGCGTCCAACGTATACGTATTATCCGATAAATACACCGCGAGTTTTTCGTTTAAAACGTCGTTACGCTGACGAATAACGCACACACAGCCGAATATTTCACCGCTTTTAACATGTCTTTCAGTTTTCTTAATTATGAAAATAATACAAAATACTTTCACGCACATAAGTTGAAATTGTTTAACGCATGTTTGAAAATTATCGCTGGCGCGAAGTGATACACTGATAGGTTGATAATTATTTCCGAAGATGAAAATTGAAAAATCTTTGACAAAAATTAAACACGTACAAGCTGGTGCCATGACAACATTGGTTCGCCTCAAAGAGGCAAGCCGGAATCCCATTCATTCATGGGTCATAACTACATCTTGAGATACAGAATTGAAAATCAAACGACTAGCGAAAAAATTGCACCACGTGATACAGGCTACGAAGAATGAGCGCGAATAAATTTATCTAACACCACGTTTAAACCGCACTATTCATCACTAACAAATAAAATATAAATTTATAACTCATATTTTCGTCGAATATTTACCGAATAAACGAAAAACAAAACTTATTTCAGCCGTAATAATAATCACATCCTGTTACAATATATACAAGATGGCGTTAATTTACATTGAACGAAACTAAGAATAAAATCCCGATTGGCGTACAACTCCACAACAAAAAAGTACAAACGACTCGTACGTCGAACAAAGAACTCCGCAACTCCGGTACTCCGCTCGGCAGACAGTACACCGCGCCGCGACACGGCAACTACGCAACATTCTAAATAGTTTGTGAGTTTCGCATCAGATAGCGTTTTGAAAAGAAACTAGGTGCGAGACTAAAGCCTCGTTTACACTACGACATTTTTTTGTGATAGTTGCTGTCATGACAGTACTATCACACTATCACGCACGCGTGATAGTTCATGACAGTCATTTGATAGTACAGTAACACTGTCATGAGAATTTTGTCTACACTGTGATAGTTTCTGTCATGATAGTAACTATCGTGATAGTACTGTCGTAGTGTAAACGAGGCTTAAATGCGAGTGCGACGATAAAAAGTAAAAACGCTGGCTGAAAGGAAAAACTCTGAAAAACTAAAAAATATGTCTTCTCAATTCTCAAAAGGGAGTGACTAAATCCACAACAAGTAATCACGAAAATGAACGAACGAGAATTCATCGTGATTCATCTCATATTCTTGTTTGAAATTTTTGAATAATCGTCATCGTGGTCGCGTTTGTCGTCATTGCAAGGTGGATTTCATCGAAATTGATTTTCACAAAATTTTCATCGAGATTTTTCCACTACCTAAGTTTAATTTAATAAAATATTAAAAATTTTCCAAGTTTTCTATTCTTTAAATTTTTCATTTTTTTTTTCATTTTCAATTTTCATTCGATTTTTGTGAAGAAATTCTTGAAGAAATTAATCATCATTCATCAAATACTTAATTATTTATTCCTATTTTTCCTCAAATTTTTCATCAATTTTTTTCTATTTGTCGTTTAAAAGTTGAAACTTTATTTTTAATTTTCCAATTTCTTCATTCAAACTTGCCAATAATTTTTACAATTTATTTTAAAAAAAATTTTAAATGAATATTGTTACCTAATTAAATTTATTTTTAAATTTTCATTTAGATTTTTAAAGATTTTTCATCAAATTTTCTCATCGAAATGCTTCGAAATCTCTACCATACTTTTCAAATTTTTCTTTTGAAATTTTTTTCAAGTAAATTTTTTATCAAGTTTATTTTTGAGGTTTCTATCTAAATTTTTCCCGACCTTTTTTATTTTATTTTTTCAAGGAAATAATTGTTCTTGTTCATCACCCCTCCCTATTTTCCAATAAATTCGAAATCTCTACCATACTTTTCAATTTTTTTTCAAGTAAATTTTTTATCAAGTTTATTTTTGAGGTTTCTATCTAAATTTTTCCCGACCTTTTTTATTTTTTTTTTCAAGAAAATAATTGTTCTTGTTCATCACCCCTCCCAAGTTTCCAATAAAATTGTCAATTTGGAATTTGATTTCAAATGAAATTTGTCATCAAAATATTCCTATTTCATTTCCCAACTGGCAACTCAACTTCTCATTCGAATTTTTCCAATAATTTTCATCAAAATTTTTCTTCTAATTGAGTAATTTTTAAATTTTTTCCAGTAAATTCCAATTTTCCTTCATGTCCTTGGTCCTTCAAAAAATATTTTCAATTTTTTTTTCTTCAAATTCACTAAAATTTTAATTTTTTCAAATTTCAAAATTGAGTAAGTACTCAACTACAATACATTAACTACTCAATACTCATTGACTTGTTGGAAAAAAAAATTAATAAAAAATTAAAAGTTAAAGCATAAAAAAAATATAAATACAGCATCCTTGCATCCTATCCAAAATGAAAAACATATTTTTGAGTATTTTGTGAAAGAATAGATTCGTTTTAAATAAAACACCAAAGTTTTCAGAGGAAAACTTGCAAAAAATTTGGTTGAACTTTGAAAAAAAAAAAAAATTGTACAAAAATAAAGAAGATGAATAAAAAAGAACGACATCGCCCTTACAATGTGATTACTTATTGTGGATTTAGCCACTCCCTTCTCAAAACAACCAACATGCGCGTATTTTTTTTTCCCACGTAGGATGCGTCACATGAATCATGTGTTCGTTCACTGACGTATATTAATTTAACACTGGACTTGGAATATTTTCATAAAAGTTACGTACTTCTACCGTTTTAGCTAAATAACTGCAAAACTATAAATTTTTTCAAAAAAGTGCGTTGAACATGTTTTATGAAGAATTAAATGAGCTTTCGATTCGTGTAAAAAGTTTTAGATTTCATGTATTATTTCGCGTGTAATTTCGTTACGCAGAAATGAAAAACGATAATCTTGATAAAAATTGCAGGAAGTTTTAGCCCTTTTAGCTAAATAAATCAAAAACTGTTGATTTATTCAACAAAGTGTGTTGAACATGTTTTGTGAAGAATTAAAGGAGCTTTCGATTCGTGTAAAAAGTTTTTGATTTCGTGTATTATTTTGCATGTAATTTAGTTATAAAGAAATGAAAAACGATCATCTTGAAAAAAATTGCAAGAAGTTTTAGCTTAATAACACAAAAAGTATCATTTTTTCTAAAAAAGTGCTTCGAAAATAATAATTCTTCTTGAATTTAATAAACTTTCGATTCGTATATAAATATTTCGATTTTCCGTCCTGTTTCGCGAGTACTTAGTACTTACTGAATAATTTTTTATGGAGGAAGAAAAATTGAGAAAATATGACTATTTTTTAGTTCTTCATCATTGCACTACTCACAAAATAAGATGCAAAATCAAAATATTTATATACGAATCGAAAGCTTATTAAATTCTAGAAAAATAATGTTCCGACTACTTTTTTGAAAAAACTAATAGTTTCTGAGTTATTTAGCTAAAACGTAAAGTAAAACTTACTGCAGTTCTTTTCAAGATGAGAAGATGACCGTTTTTCATTTCTTCATTACAAAAGTACACGCGAAATGATACACAAAATCTAAAACTTTTTCCACGAATCGAAAGCTCATTTAATTCTTCACAAAACAGGTTTCAAAGACTTTTTTGAAAAAAGTAATAGTTTCTGAGTAATTTGGCTGAAAGGGCTAAACTTCTTAAAATGTTTGGACTTGGTAAAAATTCAACTACAACATGGAAAAGAATCATATTTCCCAAACGGATCATGAAATGTGACGCATCCTCAGTGTTGTGAAACGGGAATTCCCATTTTGCGGGAATGGAAATTCTTCCCGGGAATTCCCACCTTCATCAAAACCAGAAATTCCCGTTTTCAAATAATTTATTTTTTTGAAGCAAAAACGAGATTTAAGTGATGTAATGATGTTTAGAAATGTCAATTTGAATGAAAATTGGTATTGATACCCTAGAAATACTTGAAATTAATAAAATTATTCAGGGATATCGATATCCCATATTTTATTTTTTTAGATGGTAATTTCAAGGTAATTGACAATTGACCACATTCGAACGAAGATTCACTGTTCATGTTGATACACACTCACACAAAGACACATACAGTCACGGCGGTAAAAAATTGAAAACAACGTTAAGCATGAGCGATTGCCATATATATAAGATTTTCAATTGCATTTTTCGGCATCGTAATTAGATTAATTTTAATATATTAATTTAAAATCGAAAAGCGCATGAAAAGAGCTTTCGTTTGACGTATTTACTTTCTAAATTGATAAATTTTTCCTATACCTTTTTTCAAAATACAAATTCTTAGACGTTAGGCTTGAGATGTCTCAAATAACTAAAACAAGAGAATGTTCACTCTGCATTTCTCCATATTTTTTTTCTTCTTTAGCCATCTGACTGGATTTTAATCTAAGTCGAATCTAAACTTCAGCGAATTATTCAAGTAGTTACTTCGATACCTTTTTTTTTTTTAAATCGACGTTGTTCTTCGTTTTTTGATATTTGATTATGGTAGAACAAAGAATATGAAATGATTGCCAATTTATTGCAAATTAACAATGTTTTCAAAATAGAAAAACTTGAACGATAAATCGTAATTACATGACTATAAAATTACAGTAAGTAATTAAAATACTTAAATGAAATAGTAACAAAACATCAGCCGTACTCAGCTACTCAAAACCGAATTAATAAAAAGGACACTTTCATAATTGAACATAAGAAAAGAAAAAAACGATAACATTATAGAAACATTAAATGAAAAGGCCCTCATAAAACGCATACAAAATGATTTTGAAAGTAATATGATCAATATTTACAAAATATTCACATCATAGTGAATCAGTTAAAAATTAAAGAATCAGAGTTACAAACTGGTATATACAATGAAAAACACAAGGTAGGTAAAATTTCTACACGGTTCACGAAGCTAAAGACTCAACATCGCTGATTAATTTTTTAATTTTACTTTCCGTATCATAAATACCGTCATATCGTTTACAATGTAACTGATGTACATAGACTTTGGCCATAAATTCGGAATTAATTTCGATACTTTTTTTCAAAATAGGAATGCCCGTTCGACCGAGTGATATTTGGGCCAAACAGAAGGATTTATTTTCCGGAATAACGTGTATATTCCAGTGAGGCATCGAATCGAATATTTCTTCCATTATTTCGTATATGGTTCTAGGTTCTTCGGATTTTTTCTTTTCTTCCAGCATGGCTTTCTTAGGTCCGGCTTTGGTTTTCACAACTCTGGTATTGGTGAAACCCTCGAATTTCGATACGATGTCTTGAATATTATTACCGATGGTCTTCTTGACAACGGTATGGTTGTAATTTCTCGAACCTGGGGTTTGTTTCTGAGATAGGGGAGCGAGCGGTGGAGGATTAACCGACGAAGGTGTTCTATAGTCAACTTTGGTCTGTGTATTCCTCGGCGTCCAACCATTGGTACTTCTCGGTGTGGTGCACGTATTGGGCAAACTGGTATTTGATGGTTTCGACACTGGATTTACACTGAAGCGATTGCCAATATCTGGTGTGAAGATCTTTTTGAACACGAACGAGGAGGTGGTTTTGGTATTTGAAGGATTCAGAATTTTCGGTTTAAATCGGTTCACATTTAACTGAGTCGGTAAGATGGGAATTTTGAGTAAAGACGAAAAAACTGCCGCTGGTTCTATACTCATTTTCTTCGGAACTGGAGGCGTATTTGGGGTAACGGTGACAGAAGGTGTTAAATGTCTCGGATAATTTCCTTTATCGAAGAAAACATTGGAATTATTTTTGATATCAGCTTTACCATTATCGACGGAAACATTCTTTGGTGGAGTGACCTTTTTAGTTCCTGGCTTGTACGAGATAATTTTCACGTCTTCATCGGAACTCGCCGCAGTATCTAAATTTTCGACGTAATCTTCGTCCGAAGTCACCGCAGTTTTAGTGAGATCCTCGTCGTCGTCCAGGGAAGATAACGAAGAACTGCTCGATCCACGTTTCAATTTTTTATCTTTCACCATTCTTCCGTTAGGTAAAAATTTCAACAGTCTTTTTCTAGTTTGCACTCCATAGGATTGCTGGGACGATGAATTTTCGTCAGTTTCAGTCAGATCAACGCTAGAATTGGGCAATTTCGAACTTTTTCTGGTCTTTCGTTTACTTTCTTCGGCAAATTGTCTAGATAATCTTTCAGCGTCCGCTTGCGTCATTTTTTTCAAACGTATAACAGGTTTTTTCAATTGTATAGGCGTTTCGCTGACGTAACTAAGAATTCTGCCGTTTTTCGATTTCAATCGGTATAAAAACTTTTTCTGCTTCGGATCAGCCCTGGCAGGTTGTACTCGTTGAGGTGTTGCTGGTAACGGAACGTTCATAAGCTTATCTTGGTCAGCTTTTTCTTCTTTTCTTTTATTAATTATTGCATCGACGTTACAAATTTTTATTTTCGTGTCGTCGTCTCTAATTTTCAAATTATTCGAAATTATGCTATCATTTTGAGAGTTTGTTTGGTCAACGATATTGTTATTTTGCGATGGAACGCTCGGAGTCGGTTCTTCATTGCAATCGTCTCCGATTTTCGTCACATTAATTGGAGGTGCGTTTGGCGAATCAATTCCAAGAGCGTCTTTAACTATACTTTCGTAACTCTTTACTTCGGTACTTTGAATACTGTTTTTGTTATGGTTGATCACTAAAACTGTTTCATTTGGTTTGACGTTTTTTACATTATTCAGAATTTGCTGCAATACGTTAACGGGTATATCTTGCACAGATTTCGCCCCGCTGATGATGATTTTCTTATTATCTTCGGTACACAATTGTACAGTCGGCTGGACCTGATTTTTTATTTTGATTTGGTTCGAATCGTTCACAACGTCCAGTTTTACTCCAGCCACGGAATGAACAGTACTATTTTTGGCGGGCTCGCCACCACCACCGTCAGTACTCGCGGTAACATCAGGTGCTTCTGCGACTGTAGTCGAAGAACTTTCTCCATTTTGAAGATTATGCGCTAGCGGAGTCGTCGTGTTCATTGTAGAACGTACTCTGGAAATTGAATAAACAAATTTATATCATCTTGAATACAAAGAAATTCATTACTACCAACAATTTGACTACTTTACCTTTAACATCAAGAAAAATTATTTTGGCGCGCTATTCGTCGTCTCTTCGGTCCAATTCAATTCCAAATAATTATATTTCCCGAATATTTATCGAACAGTTGAAAATTAGTAACTAAAATTCAAAAAAAACATGATTAATTACAAACATATATCATTCAAATTGAAAAAATTCGAAAATAAGACATTTGGAGGCAAAAAAGGTGAAATGATAAGCACCAAAAAACAAATGCATGCAAACGAAAATGAAAACGAATTATTGACATAACTAGCCCAGGGAACTATTTGAAATACAAACATGAAGGAAAATCACTTCATATAAATTACAAAACGGAATTAATATAAATACATCGAATTACTTTTAAGCGAAAACGGCGGTACTCCATCCCAATTTTGTACTTTTGAACTGGCGAAAATTCGACGAGTTTGATTCCGTTGTTCTTCAGCAAACAGTGAAATGATATTCCTATGGTTGGGCAGAAGAAATATGTCACATCAAAATATAGTTTTGATACAATGAATCAATAAAATGAAGTATATTTACGTATAAACGAAAAATTCGAACATCAAATTCGTACTTTTTCAGCTCAACGGAAAAACGTTTTTTTTTAACAACAAAACTGATGAAACTGATTATGGAAAAATGAAGTAGCTAAAAAAAGTACAAAGCCAGGCGAATTAACGAAAATTTGTTTCTTTAGTTTTATTCTTTTTGTCAAGATAGCGCTGTTGTGCTTCATCGATATTTTCAGGTAATTTACTGTAATATACAGTTGCATTGTACCCTTGTATCAAGCAAAAAAACAAAAAATTGGGAAATTTTGAAAAATCAAAATCAAAACAGTGAAAAAATTGAAAAAAAAATTATCGAATTGACCACATTCGAACGAAGATTCACTGTTCATGTTGATACACACTCACACAAAGACACATACAGCCACGGCGGTAAAAAATTGAAAACAACGTTAAGTATGAGCGATTGCCATATATATAAGATTTTCATGATTTTCAATTGCATTTTTCGGCATCGTAATTAGATTAATTTTAATATATTAATTTAAAATCGAAAAGCGCATGAAAAGAGCTTTCGTTTGACGTATTTACTTTCTAAATTGATAAACTCTGTCAAAAGTTATAGCCTTATCATTTGGTCTATCTCCGTTTTTCCACCTCTGTACTGTTATCATCTATCATTATAATCAGTTACGAGTGCAAGTTACCGGCGTTTTGATTTTTTGAATTAAGTTTACTACTTCTAAATTGAAAAATAATGCATTTTTACTGCTCAGTAGTAATTTTTAATTGCATTCATACCTGATATTTTTTATCCACTTGTGTCGAGTTATTCTGCTCGAAGGGAATTCATGTAGTGAACAAATCGTGCTCCTACTTCGGTGGTCGCAGAAGGGAACAAAACACCGCGCCATTATTGCGAATTATTACAGAATATTCCACAAATGACACAATTATTCATTAGAAATGAAATGGTGAATTGGCGAAGGTGAATGTTTACGCGAAAGAAATAACTGATAAGGCTATAACTTTTGACAGAGTTTATCAATTTAGAAAGTAAATACGTCAAACGAAAGCTCTTTTCATGCGCTTTTCGATTTTAAATTAATATATTAAAATTAATCTAATTACGATGCCGAAAAATGCAATTGAAAATCATGAAAATCTTATATATATGGCAATCGCTCATGCTTAACGTTGTTTTCATTTTTTTTCCGCCGTATCACTTTGTTTATGTTGCTTAATCGTTCGTTCAATCTCGTTCGAATGTGGTCAATTGAGCAGAATTTTTCTGAAATTTTACTATTTTTGTGTTACAACGGTGTGTTTTTTAATTTTAGTTGTGTTTCAAGTTGCTAAATGTTCAATGCTTCGCATCATGTTAGCCAAGAAGTTCAAGGGCTGTCTGATGGGAGCTCTTTTGGGAGATTGTTTCGGAGGTCCATATGAAGGAGATTTGCCGCAAAACATTTCTAAAGCACAATTGCAATCATTTTTCGATAAATTGGAAGGACCGGCTTATAAAAGTAAGATCTGATAACGAAAAGCCCCTATAATTTCCGTCATTTATACTAATTCATCTCTTGTTTTACAGCTCCGTTGTACAAATATTCAGACGACACAGCGATGACAAAATCTGTAGCAGAATCGTTAATTGAAAAAAATGGATTTGATCCGCACGATATGGCTAAAAAGTAATCGATTATTCATCGTAAAATTTATTTTTGTGCCACGAAACATAATCTAAACCTGGAACCTGAAATGGAAACAGATTTATTACAGAGTATTACAAGGATCCTAGAAGAAATTACGGTGCAAATGTCGTAGATGTTTTTCATAAATTGAATTTAAATCTAGAAGATGTGTGGAAACCAGCTAAAGAACAGTTTGGTGGATCTGGTTCGTATGGAAATGGGGGTGCTATGAGAATAGCTCCCGTTCCACTTTTTTCTTTCAAAAATTACCAGTCGATGTTAGAAATTGCGGAAAACGTCACCCGATTAACTCATACCAATCGTTTAGGTATCAATGGCGCCTTGCTGCAGGTATAAAAATTATATTTCACGAGAGAATCGCCTTTATCAATATTTTATATGCTTAATAATTTTTTCAGGCAATTGCTATTCACATGAGTTTGAATAATGATCCCGATAAGCCTTTAGATGTTGCGCAGTTTATGAAGGAGTTGCTAGATAAGACGAACGAGTTAGAGAATAGCAGTAAATCTGACAAGTGAGTATGGTGGTTTACTTTAAGTGTTTCAAATCGTTTCGAATCTTCATATGGAATATCTGTTTTAAGGGTCGTTCCTGATAGCGCGATGTATTCGATACAGCTGGCTAAAGTACGAAAACTGCTGGAGCTAGGAGAAAGTGCAATCACCGATAGTGTAATTGAAGAATTGGGTAACGACGTTTCCGCCATATATTCAGTACCAACAGCAATTTATTGTTTCCTTAGAGCTCAACAACCTATTCCCAATATCGAAGTAAATTTCCAATTTTCATAAGTGGTTTTTATTCGACTTCATCGACTTACATTTTTTTTCTGTTTGATTTCTGTAGACTGATAACCCATTTCGTCGTACACTGCAATATGCGATATCATTAGGAGGTGATACTGATACGATAGCTAGTATGGCAGGAGCTATAGCAGGAGCATACTATGGAATCGACGCTATTAACTCAAATTTAATCAAATTAGCCGAAAGCAACGAATTAATTGAATCATTGTCAACAAGATTATATGAAAGAATATCGTAAAAATGATTTTAATCGAAAATTCAACAAATTTTGTTTTATATTTTACATCACCATTATCGAATTTTTAAATCGTATCAAATTATAATATTTCATTCCAAATGGGTTCATTTTTACACGGGATAAAATCCTGTAATATCTTTGATAGCTTCAGCTTCGTCGACTCCGCTTATTTCTTTATAGCATTTAAATTCCATGGTAAATGCAGCATTACCGGAAGTGGCTATTCTCAAATTTTTCGAATACCCCAATAATTCTGCTAAAGGAACTACAGCTTGCACTATCTAAAAAAAATTATAAAATTAAATTAAATACCACAATTTACTGAATTTTACAAACATTTTCGATCTCAAGACGGTCTTACCCGGCTTTGACCACGAATAGATAAATCCGAAATTTCAGCTCTCTTTCGCGTTAAATCAGACATCACTTGAGGTAAGTTTTTTTCATCGGTAATAACTTCCAAATTCATAACAGGCTCCATCAATATGGTATTTGCTTGTGACAGCAACTATGGAATAATTATGCAATTCGTTTAGAAAACAGCTCAGACTTTCTAAGCGAATAATTATTGAAACCTACTTTTTGGACGCACTGCGAAGCAGATGAAGTTAGAATGCTATCAGGAGTGCTTCTTTTCACAAATAAATTATGCACCATAAAGCAAGTGTTTATTACCTGAAATTAGATAAAAATTCTAGATTATTCAGAAAATGAAATCAGTGAAATCTAAAACAGTAAAACTCACCGGACATCCTATTTTTGGACCTCTCTGTATAGTACAATTAATCCCATTCTTTATCAACTGTATTTGCCTAGGTGTGATTTGAGTTGTATTGGGTACATTATCCGGCGTTTTATCCAACACTATGAATTGTTGATCTTCGTGCTCTCTGGGAAAAATTGACATGCTTATTGTGACCAAATGACGAACATTACCTGTGAAGAAAAAAAATAAACTGAGTAGAAAAATTGGGTTTGATGGCACAACATGCACCAACGTACCTAACGAAATGTCAGTTACGTGAGTATCTGTCACTGATGACGTCAAATATTCTTTATAAGCGATTTGAAGAGGGCCAAGATCAGCGTCTACCTTATAAGTTTTCAAGATTCGATCTTTTATAATTTCTAAATGTAGTTCGCCCATGCCTATTTAAACAAAAATTTAATTTTTCTATTAATATTTTTACTTTTGACCTAAATCAAAAATTTAAATATTGCTATCCAACCTCCTAAAACTGTTTGCCCAGTGTCAGGATTCAGTTTAACTTGGAGACTGGGATCTTCTCTCTGTAATTCTTCTAAAGCTTGATCAAGCGCAGTTTGATATGCCTGAAAAGAATACGAATTTCGTGAATATTTACAAAAATAAACGTAAAGTTCAGCAGAGGTACGATGACTTACCAACGACGGTGCTTCTATTGACTGGAAGAAGACCGGATCTGGTATTTGGAAAGATGGACACAAAATAGCTTTACTTTCGCTTTCGGACAGCTTTCGTTTTTTCGATAACGCAGAAACAGCTTTTTTGAAGGTAGATTCATTATTGGTAATTGTATTTCCGCTATACACAGACTTGAGAAATATTACATTGGTTTGAAATTGAAAACAATCAACAAAAAGGAATAAAATATATCGTACTTTGAGACCAGTAACAGCAGCAATGTTTCCGGCGGTGATTTCTGGTATTTCTTCGTATTCATCAGCTAAGGCAACCATGAGACGTTGAATTTGCTCGTTTTTTTCTTTATTAACGTTGTATATTTTCTGATTCTATAAGTAAAAGATGATATTTCATATAACAAATTCATAACAAACTAGATTACTATTATTACAAATTAAAAACCTTCGTCATAGCTCCGGAATAAATACGTATAAATGTAACTGCACCCTTTTGCTTATCATGGACGACTTTGAAAGCTCTCCCGCATAAATTCCCATTGAACACATTATACGTAGAAAAATCACTATTCATATCAGGCGACGGTAAAATATCAACAACAGCATCCATTAATTTCTGTACCCCGATATTTTTATAGGAACTACCACAGAGCACCGGAATCGCTTTCTAAAACAGAATTTCATCAAGTAATCGATACCTCGAAGCATATTGAACGAAAAATAATTCTAACCTGTGATAAAGTCACTCTCCTTAAAGCGTCATAAATTGGAACGACTTCGACATTTTCTAGAGAATTTTTTTCCAACACAATGTTAGCTAAGGTATCATCGATGCTGGATAATTTATCGACCAGTTGGCATCTCAAATCACGAATTTTTTTAGCCAAGTCAATACTCTCGGATACACTTTTTCGAGTTATATGTTCTCCTTGTTCTCCACTCCACGTTAAAACGTCTTCGGAAATGATATCCACGATTGAGGATATACCGCTTTTCTCACCTGCAATTGAGCAATCGTAAAAAAATATTTTTTGCGACAGAAAATTCGAATGAATGAAAGTCTAACCTCTCAGTGGTACTTGAAGAGGCAAAAATTCGGTTTCGA
This sequence comes from Balanococcus diminutus, assembly GCA_959613365.1. NCBI lineage: Eukaryota > Metazoa > Arthropoda > Insecta > Hemiptera > Pseudococcidae > Balanococcus > Balanococcus diminutus. Next base: position 40,506,688 of record OY390716.1, read on the forward strand.
ATTTAGTTTTAAGCGATTTCATACACATATCGAACGATGAATCCAGCCTATCCATTTTATTTACGTAGACTATTCGAGGAATTCCGTACTTATTGGCTTGTCTCCAAACAGTAAGTGTTTGAGCTTCGACTCCTGTAAAAATTCTCAGTTTTATTGAAAATTATGGAGAGTAATTTTTAGAAATTATTTACCTTGTGATCCGTCTAGAATGATGATTGCTCCATCGATTACATTCAAAGATTGTTCTACTTCGTAGGTGAAATCGATGTGCCCAGGTGTATCAATAATATTAATGCGATGGTTTAACCAGGGAATTGTTACTGATGCAGAAGTTATGGTTATTCCTAATGAAAAAAATATTACGCCGGTTCATATTAATAGTTCTTCCAAGTCTTGGATAATAGTTTCCAAAATGAATACCTCTGTCTCGTTCTTGTTCTAAATAGTCAGTAATGGTATCACCGCGATGGACTTCGCCCATTCTGTGAATAATTCCTGAATAATACAGCATTCGTTCGGTGGTAGTGGTTTTACCTGCGATTAAAATGTCAGATTTATAACAATAATATTTTGAATTTGTGAGAAAATGAGGCTCTTACCGGCATCGATATGGGCCAAAATTCCAATATTTCGTATTCTATTAAGCTCATAATTAGGTTTCTTGATATCCGAATGCAGGTGTTTGAGACCTTTGAAGGCACCGAATTTTCTCAAAAACTTCAATTTTACACCGGTACGATTCATTTTCAAGACTAATTATTTAAGACATAGAACCAGTCCAACTTTTTTGATCGATGATGTATGAAAGGAAAGTACTTTTATTTTCAGACACAATCAATGAAAATTCTCATTTTTTTACATGTTTTTCCAAAAATCTCAAATCTGAAATTTTTTTACAAAATAATATATACCTATTATATTTTACAAATTTTTTATCATTTTTTTTTTATCAAAAACCAAACCACTGTAGCACTCTTTGACTGCACTAAATTTTCCAATTTTCTTTCGAAGGTAAATTTTTTTTATGAATCTGTAGATTGGTAGTAGTCAATTCAGCACGGTGGCTTCGAATGCAATGCCAAAATTAAAATTTTATTTGCGTAAACGTGTCGTCCTCCTTCACTCCACCATGCCCCGAAAGCTCCATCGTTTCGGCGTTGCGGCAAAATTAAGTTGATCATGATTTCATGAAAGCTCAAAATAATGCGCTTTTGTTTTGAATCCAACTTTGTAACTGAAAAATTAATATTTAGCCATTATCTAAATTAATTCGATTCTTTTAACTATTGTTCTAAATAATTAAATATTCACAATGTCCACCGAGTGTACAACTGAAAGAGATAGTTGCGAATCGTCGCCAGTATCCAAGGTAAGTGGTTGTTTTACGTTTTACTTGTTTTGTTTTCTATCACGTTTTGGTTTCTCTTCCATAAAATCATCATCCGGGTTCCTTTGCAAAAATTTAATGGTGAACTATTGTTAAATTTCGATACCGGTTTGTTTTCAGTATTATATATTTGCGAATGTTTTTCATGTGGAGATATTTAACAGTGATTGTGAATTGTTGTAATTGTTATAACAGCATATGAAGATGGATTCTACTTGTCAAAATGGTGTTAAAGATGGCGAAGTTAAAGTTGAAGAGATGACCTCACGCGATTATTATTTCGATTCTTACGCTCACTTCGGAATTCACGAAGAAATGCTGAAGGATGAAGTGCGGACGTTGACGTACAGGAATTCAATGTATCACAATAAACACCTTTTCCAGGTAAAGTGTTGAGACATCAAAGTGTTTCACTGTTTACTTGTTCATATTATAGGCTAATTCGATTCGTTATGTGAATTTGCAGGGTAAGATAGTTTTAGATATAGGATGTGGCACCGGTATTTTGTCCATGTTTGCGGCCAAAGCTGGTGCATCCCGAGTAATTGGGATCGATTGTTCGAACATCGTTGATTACGCCAAAGAGAATATCCTTGCAAATCAACTCGACCATATTATATCAATTGTGAAGGGTAAAGTTGAAGATGTTGAGTTACCATTTGGTATAGAAAAAGTCGACATTATAATATCCGAGTGGATGGGCTATTGCTTATTCTACGAATGCATGTTGGATACTGTGCTGTTTGCCAGAGACAAATGGCTCAAACCTAACGGCCTGCTGTTTCCTGACCGTGCATGCCTGTACATTACTGCCATCGAAGATCGCCAATACAAAGATGATAAAATCAATTGGTGGGACGATGTTTACGGTTTTAATATGAGCTCTATTCGTAAAGTAGCTATCACTGAGCCGTTGGTTGATGTAGTCGATCCGAAACAAGTACGTAATTTTCAAATTTCTCCACAACTACGATAATGCAGTGGTACTAATTTTGAATTTATCATCTTACAGGTAGTCACCAGCTCGTGTTTGGTTAAAGAAGTCGACTTGTATAAAGTTACAAAATCGGACCTATCATTTTCAACTCCTTTTAATCTGATAGTCAAACGCAACGATTACGTGCAAGCATTTGTAACATTTTTCACCATCGAATTTACAAAATGCCATAAAAGAATCGGCTTCAGTACATCACCCGAGTCACCGTATACTCACTGGAAACAAACAGTTTTTTATTTCGAAGATAGTCTTACTGTTAAAAAAGGCGAAGAAATCACCGGAGTGTTTGCTCTGAAACCCAACGAACGAAACACTCGTGATTTAGATTTCACGATAGATGTTCATTTTAAAGGCGAGTTGTGCGAAGTTCGTACTTCGAACGATTATAAAATGCGTTGATTCCTTTGCCCCCTCTTTTTTTCTCTTTTTTCTATCTTATTCCGCTATGATTTTTCAATACTTGAGGTTTGCCGTGAGTTTTAATTTTTGTGCATTTCGACTCCTATGATTTTAATTTGGTTTTTTATTAAAGAAGTTAATCGCACTTAATTTTTACATTCTGAAAAATGCATTTAAAGACGTTCATTTTGAAAGAAATTTGTAACACTTCGTCTCGCACTCTGAGCTACATTTGTATTTTTCTCGCAAGTTGACCAATTGAAATTAATTTTCAATGTTACGAGTCTAAAAATTTTTATACGTTGCCACATGCTTTCGAATGTGAATTTGTGATACCTTTACTTTTTATCGCACTTTGTCTTCCGGTTATTTTATCAAGGCGCTTTAAAAGTAAAAATGAAATGGAATTGATATTATTTTATTTTCCCGGTGTTTAGAAAAATCTACGAACGAAATTTATCAGGACAAAGTTTTTAAATCACTCGCTAGTCAAAGTTGCTTATTTATGAAGTCCATTTCGATTCGTCAAGTTACCTTTATTTTCTTGGCAACATTTTTTTTTAGGTATTGAAGTAAATGTAGGTTCTTCAGTTTTGCATTCGTATAAAGATAGTGTTCCTTTTTACAGCAATTTATTTCCTTTCTCCTCATTTTCCTTTTCTTTTTTTAAAAATAACAATAATGTATTATCTCTTATGTTCTAATGTAATGTTACAATTATTTCTAAAATGCGAATTTGTTCTGTCTGCGTTTTGATTATTTTTTCATTTTCGTTTGTATCGCGTTTTAAATGTATTTGATTAGAAAATGATTCCCTCGTATCAATTTTTATTGAAAAAATACATTGAAGTATTACTTATTTTTGTTGTTTTTTTTTTTTTTTTTTTTTTAAATGTGTGTAGTTATCATGCGTGCGTTTTAATGGTATGTACTTGAAATGAATTATGGGTTTCGATCGATTTGAATGATCATTAATTATTCGATTGTTGACACAATTGTACCCATTTTGAATTGAGAAAATTAGTGAACTCAGTCGATGCAGATATGGGGTACTTTGTGATGACTTTTACACATACGTTTTCAATAGTTATTTTCTCGCTGTTTTTATTTTACAAATTAATATTAAATTAATGAAAATGGTAAGTGCTTTATCTTTTGGTAGAATTATCAATGTTTTCAATTACGAATCATCCCTTTTTAATTGACCACTTTTCTAATACCACCGTCTGGGTACCTAAACCAAAGTTCTGAAGACACGATGAAAAAAATCGACTTCGTATTACTTCATACATGAATACCTATCAATTTTTGGAATCGTGGTGCACAAAAATACAAGAAGACCGTCTTCATATACTTGATGAGTCGACAAACTGTCAACGCAGAGGAATTTTGGTACCTATTCAAGTACTTATAATTTTCCACGTTGGCATTTTTCTGTTATGTTCATCTTTTCTTTCGATATTCTATATTCATTTTATTTGACGTTTTTCATGTTACCGTATCTGAAAAATAATCGATATTAGAATTGAAAACTTATAAACCTATGGGTTAGAATATTACTTATTTATCGATCATAATAATTATGGATCACGGATCACAGATAAACGATAAAAAATGAAAATAATTTGTTAATTTTAAATCATTATGTAGACTAATTAATTCTGTGAATTTTTATTTCTCAAATCAATTTACCTATGTTATTGAATTTTGATATCATACATACGCTTCATTATGATTAATACCTATAAAGTAAATAACTATGTTATTATGCTGAAAAAAGTACCTATTTCAATTCAAAACTACGTGCATTTTAATTTAAAGAAATATTTGCCATTTTAGGCAAAAGTAGGCAACTACTACGATAGTAGTAAACATTTCAGACAAGTTGCTGATTATTTATTGAAGGCGTATTGTAGATACCCACTTACCCAATTTTTTTGCAAAAAGTTGAACACTACCTACCTATTAGTTAAAATCTCTGTTTTTCTCCAGCCAGAAAATAAAAAGATTCGCACTCAATTTCTTTTTCAAAAATTCTCGTTTTTTTTCACCAAAATTTTGTCAATTTTTTGTTTGGAGAAAAAATTATTGATTTTTTCATAGAAAAATTTCTCTCATCTTTAAAGAGATAGAAATCTTCAATTTTGTTTTAAATTTTTTAAATAATTTTTTGTCTCAAATTTTTATGAAAAAATCTTTTTCAATTTGTTTGAAAGAAAAACTTTTAATTTTTATTGAGAGAGAAAATTCATTTTTTTTTTTTTTTGGAGAAGAAGAATACGGTTTTGATGTAAAAAATTTTTGGATTAGATAATTTTTTTTAAATTAGTACCTAATAAAAATATTCAATTTTTTGAGAGGAAAAAACTTCTAAATTTTCTGAGACAATTTTTTTTCACTGGAGCAATATTAATAATACAAGAAACGTGCTCGATTTTATTGAAATTAAAAAAATCTAACAATTTTTGGTAGAGAGTAGAAAATTTTTCAAAATTTTTTTGTGCATAAAAATTTCTTCTTTTTTGAAAAAATCTTCTCAAAATCTTTAGAAACAAATCAATTTTTCGGAGGATTTTTTAAAAAATGTTGTAAATTTTTTTGAAATGAAAAATTTCTCAATTTTTTGGAGAAAAAAAATCAATAAATTCTTTGAAGAAAGAATATGAACTTTTTGGCAAAAATTAAGCAAATTTTCATTGAAAAAAATTTATTCATGTTTTCAATTTTTTTTTAAATAAAAAAATCATTTTTTGGAAGTGAACTTGGTTCAATTTCTTCGGAATATCTACTTAAGTATCATTTATTACCTATCATCATTATTTTTTTTTAAATAAAAAAATATTTCAGTTTTTGGAGTAGAAAAAAAAACTCCATTTTTTGGGGAAAAATTCTAAATTCTTCGACAAAAGAATATTATTAATTGTAATTTCTTGATGAAGAAAAAAACTCTGAACTTTGGAGTAAAAACCTTTTAATTCTTACTTAAATATGCAGAAAAATCTCAGTTTTTTTCTTCTATTTAGAAAGAAATATTTTATTTTTAAAGAGAAAAAATCTTACAATTTTTCGGAGCAAGAAAAAGTAGGGAGGTTTAAATTATAATTTTTACGCAGAAAAAATATATATCAATTTTTTGAAATGATTTTTTCATTTCTCAATTTTTTATCTAAAAAAAAATCATTCATTAAAAAAATTTCTTATTTTTTTTGGAGTTGATATATCTCTTAGTTTTTATGGAAAAAAATCAATCCCAGTATCTACTTCAACTCGTTTGAGCAGAGGTTGTACATCAGGTTGGTACCTTACCTACCTAATATTGAAAACTAATTTCCATAAATTTGTTTTTTTGCCTCGTTAAAAATCTAGCTATAGTTATTTTTACGTGATCAGAATATAATTTGTACCGACGCAAATAAATATGAAAGCAAACTATGCATTTTATTTTCAAGCATAAAAAAAGTGCGAAAATGATATTAAAAATAAAAATACAAAACGTTCACTTAGACGATAAATTCTCTCCAGTTGAATCTAACACGTAAAAACACCATCGATGTCGTCTTAAGTAATAATTATCCAGTAGCTAATTTCTCTTCTTTATGAACAAAAATATATATATTTATAAAGGTAGGTACATTCGGACAAGGAATTAATAAATAACATTGTTATCGGTGTTAAACGATTTGAAATTTTCATCACGATTATCCAAACTGGTAGGAGATAATAAATAAAACTCAAAAATAAAAACTAATTGATAATTTTAACAGGAACTTCGAAACAAAATACATAGGCGTTATTTCTCGGATCAACTAAGGCCCAATGTAAGATCACCTTCACCTGTGAACAATAAAATGTAACACAGAAATTTTATTTCATCTATATTTTATACAGTCCCTTATTAGCGATAACTTTGTTATCGAGAGGCAAAAAAAAATTCAGATACAAATTAGAAATTCCATTAGCACGCTCGAAATAATGTGTTCATGTTGTAACGTTAAGTACATCCTGTCCGTGAACTACGTTGTTTTTTTGCTCATTTCCCATTTCTTACATTGGTAATTGAAGGTAAACATTGGCTTTATTTTGTATCAAGATTTTTTTTTTAGCAGTTTGTTTTAAAAGCGATGGAAAATTGTACCAAAATGTAATTATTAAAAAAAAATTAATTCGTATCATGCGATATTGTATCTCTACATTTTCTACAATACCAACTCGTGGAAAATTACGTACCATATTATTTCGAATGATGGTTTTAACAAGTATAGGTATACCGTGGGTACCTAAATTTTAAACCTATCTAAGCGGTAGAATTACCTTCGGATAGATGGCTTTGATTTCCACCGCATTTTTGTACACATATTGGACTCCTTTTTTCACAGGACAATTGGTTGGAGTGCCATTTCGTAAAGAAAGATTATTACAAGCGCTGGTTCCATCGATTCCAAGATATGGAAATGGTATTGAAAGCACCCAAGCGTATACGCTGGCTGTTAGACGACTCACGTCGTAATCTTCAAACAGAACGAAAATTTATTAATTGCGGTATAAAATATTTTAGAATTGAACTCAGCAAGACTGGCAACTTGAGGGTGAATTCTCAATTTTTTTAGGAAGGTTTAAGGGGTGAAATTTTTCAAATATTGAATGTGCAAATGATTTTTCCTGCAAAAAAAAAAACTTCAAGGATTTTTTTTCTTCCAAAAAATGAAAAAAAATAAAAATCTTTTTCACTCCAAAAAATTGAAAGATTTTATTGCCTAAAATGCCTAAAAAAAAACTCAAAAAAATTTCTCCAAAGAAATAAAAAAAAAATCTTCAAAAAAATACCAAAAAAAAATGATACCTATCTACTTCGAACAATTGAGAATTTTTTTGCAAAAAATAAAAAAAGTTGGATTTTTCAATATAAAAAATTGAAAGTTTTTTTTTGTTTAAAAGAATTTTTTAAAATTTTTTCCAAAGAAGTGGCAAAATTTTTTCTCCAAAAACATAGAAAGATTTTTTCCCCAAAAGTATGTACAAAAAAATTTCACGAAAAAATAAGAATTTTTTCCTGCAAAAAATGAGAAATTTTCACACCAAAAAATTGAAAGATTTTTTTGCCCAAAATAATTCAAAAAATTTTCTCCAAAGAAATTTAAAAAAAAAGTAATAAAAAGTTTTAAGTTAGGTATTTACTTCGAACAATTGAGATTTTTTTTGTTCAAAAGAATTTTAAACTCAGAAGGAATGGCAAATTTTTTCTCCAAAAACATTGAGATTTTTTTGCAAAAAATACTAAAAACTTATTTCTGCAAATAGGTAATTCAGATTTTTTCGTTAAAATAAATCAGAAATTTTTCCACTCCAATAAAATTAAACAATTTTGTAAAAAAAAAAAAAAAAAACATTTTTGCGAAAAACGCAGATTTTTTCAGCGAAAAATGAGAAATTTTCCATTCGAAAAAAAAAAATTTTCTCCAAAGAAATAAAAAAAATATTGTTCAGAAAAATAATAAAAAAATTTTGGTAAAGAGAATATTTTTGCAAAAAAATTTAAAAAGTTGGATTTTTCACTGTAAAAAAATTAAAAGATTTTTTTGTTCAAAAGAATTTTAAAAAATTTTCTTGCTCTAAAAACACTGATAAACTGTTTTCTGCAAAGAATTCGGATTTTTTTTTTTCGTTAAGAAATGAGAAGTTTTTCTCTCCAAAAGATTTTTTCTTTAAAAAAAAATTTGAATAAAAAAGTTTTTTCGAAAAAATTCAGATTGTTTCTGCAAAAATGAGAAATTTTTCATTTTAAAAAATTTAGATTTTTTTTTAAATTTTCTGCAATAGATTAGGTAGTTTATTTTTTCTACAAAAATAGGTCGAAAAAATGTGATGAGAATTTTTTTTTTAAATTTCCTACAAAAAATGAGTACCTAAGTAGATAATTTTCAATTTCAAATACTTGATTGGAAGATTTTTTTGTTCAAAATAATACCTATTTGAAAATTAATGCTCTTTAAAGAAATTAGAACATTTTTTCCGGAAAAAATATACCTATTTCCCCAAAAAGCGAACGCTGTCTCAGAAAAAATTGAGATTTTTTATCGTACAAATGTGTGTACTTACTAATTTCTCTCTCTCCAAAAAAAAAGATACTAACTCGTATTTTGAAAAGATTGAAAGAAAAATTTGACATTTTTCTTCAAAATTTCAAAATAGCTGAAAAAAAAAGTTAATGTGTCTGTCATTTTTTTTTCTCTCCAAAAATTTAAGAAAATTGAGCTTGCTTTCTCCAAAAAAAAGATGTAAAATTTTTTATTTAAAAAAACGAGAAACTTTCATTTTTATACTTCTAAATAGATTTATTAAAAAAAAATCTGCAAAAAATTATGGAATAAACTAGTTTGCTCTAAAAAAAATAAATAGAAAAAAAATATTTCAAAACTGCATTTTATTCAGCTTTGAAAAAACTTGAAAGCTTTTTTTCTTCAAAAGAGTTGTAAAAAATTTTTTTTCAAAAAAGTGACAAAATTTTCAAAAGTTTTTTTTTTCAGTTAAAAAAATCGAGAAATTTTTCTCATAATGACAAAAAAATTGGGAGAAAAAAAAATTTCTTCCGAAAAATTGAATAAGTTTATTTTAATGTAAAAAAGTGAGATTTGAGTTGTTTTTTTTTTTTTTTTTTTTTTAAGAAAAGAAATCGACGTTTTTTTTAAAGAAAAGAAATCGACGTTTTTTTTCTAAAAATTGAGAGATTTTTTTTCAGAAAAAATTGAGGATTTTTTCAAGTATTTTTTTACTTAGAAAAGTTTTACGCCAGCTCAAAAAAATTGAGACATTCTTTTTGTCCCAATTTCTCCCACGAAGAAAATGTTAACTTTTTGCCTCAGCCATGGAAATTACAATTAGAATTGGTTGGTAACAAATTTTCGTTTCTACTTATTTTTCAATATATTGTCTGTCCTATCTAATGCTAATGAAAACAAATTAAAAAATAATAATGATTCTTCAAATAAAAATAAAAATAAAAATATTTTAATGTTTACCTGGTTGGAAAATAATTTCAACATTTGTGGTACTATTTTTTTGTAACTTGCAAGGGGGCTCATCACATCCGCTAATGAAAACTTGATTATCGATGGTGTCTTTTTCGTCTGAAAATATAAAAATTGACACAGTCATGAAGGATTGAAGGCACATAGGTAGGTACATTAATAATTAATTGAGTTGGCACTGATAAAGATGATGATGAGGTAGAACAATAAAATTTAAAACACGTTTTTTTGGGGGAAAACCTGCGATGGAATTTCGTTTAATAATTTTCTTGTTCGACCAGATTTATCAACAAAAAAAAAAGTAAACTTTTAATTTTAGATGATAGTGTTGCCCCAGACATTTACAACTTTTTATTCGGTGGGGAAGATCAGTTAATAACCCAGAAGTGCATTTGTGATGCATCTAAAAATTTTGTACATTTATATAGATAAACTAATAAATCTTCTATTTTTTGACAAAAAATTTCAAATTTTAATTAATAATTATGCCTCAAAACAGAGCCCGAAGCAAACAAAATCATCTCAAGATCCAAACTTAGTTACTCAAATTATGAGTATCTAGTAAAAACGTTGCAAAAAATTAAACCTGTGCTCAGTTCTGTTTCGAATATGAAAAAATTTAAAACTCGAGCCTTTGATTTTCCTCCAAAAAAATATTTTGTGAGGAATGAAGTACGTACAAAAAATAGATCCTAATTTCGAATTAAAATTACAAAGTAGGCATATAAAGTGGAAAAAAAATATAATTTTTACTTAAATCAACATGCATAAAATTTTATTATTGTCACTGGTTTTATTTACTTATAATAGAGTCTTATGGTGGTATAAAGAATTGAAGAAACGAATAATAATTAAGTACATTTCAAAAAATATGCACACACTTCCTTATATCTAAAATTATAGGTTTTCATAGTCGATGAATACAAAAACACCATAATCAACTTACCTGAATTACACCTTTGAACTCTGGTAGCTGACGACAAATCCGATGAAAAAGCAACAACGGTGAGAAGCACTGCGAACTTCATTTTCACAAAACGCGATTAGAAAATTGCAAATCTTTCATCTGACGCACGCAGCGTTTATTCATCTTATTTTCACGGATAATCCTGAAATAAAATGTGTATTCTTACGGTTCACGTACAATGAGTAGGTAAATTAATTAAGAAAAAACTGCTTGTAGTTTTATTGCAACCTTCGTTGAAAACTTTTTAACAATATGTAGCATTTCATTCGTTCAACAGGTCTGGTTTTCCTTGAATCAAACACATACAATTTAGCCCGGGAAATATGATTCAGTTTGAAGTATAAGAACCGGTTGATTGTTATGGAAATCCAGAATTAACCTAGGATAACGTGATAATAGGCGGCAATCAGCCGGCGTTTTCGTATAATTTTAAGGAAAATAAAATCAATATACCTGCGTGATATATTTTTATATTTTCACGATCCTTAATTTTTCGTCGTATTAATATTTAATAAAACCTAAATATAATTTTTATTCATAATAAGGTAACACTTATGTCGATCAAGTTATACCATTTGACGCAGATTTTGTAAAAATTTGTTCACTTGGGAATTTTCGTAATAATTTTCTTCGTATAATTACCTCGTCGTTTTTATTTTTTTTTATTTTTATTTAATCGTAGGTAAATGCATTACATGTACCGGTAACGCGTTTTCTTTGTTATTATTACTTACTTGACTTCCGCAGAAGGCCTACAAAATATTTTTTCGACAATTAGACCTTCACTTAGTGAACTGAAAGTGAAAAGATTCACTTTACGGGTTATTTCTCATTAATCGATGAAAAAAAATATATAAACAAACGGCGATATTTTGTAAAATTTATACTATTTTAACTATACATTCGAAACAAGCAATTTCTCTGCCACTTTCGTCATCTTTGAGGGCAAAATGCATAGGCACTGTTACCTGAAATGTACAAAATCGCATATTAAAAAAATCGAAGGTCAGTGTGATCAAACAGGGATTTCATTTTTTAGGGCCACCTTTCCCTCAGGTTTCTATTTAAAAAATGAAAAATTTTCACTTGAACTTTGTATGAAATGCTCAAAATTTCTTCCCCCTCCCCATATCTTCTAGACTTGTAATCAAAACAAGCACCTAGCATTACAATTTCACATTATTGGCGCCGCGAGCTGAAAGATAGGCAACTTTCGCTTCGGTTTACGTAAATCTACGTTGGACAATTGGGTGGCCTCCCTTAATGTGAGATTGTTAGTAGATACAGTTTTTCCAAGTCATAAATGTGTAATTTTATGCAAGTGGACAAATTCCCACAGGAATGTGAAAATTGAAAAAGTCTAATAAAGTAATGAAAAGTTGAAATGATAAAAAATAAAAGTTTACGTCTTGGAAATATGAAAATTTGATAATTTTTTTTAAAAATTCCATAGTGGAAATTTTTTTTAAAAAAAGCCAAAAAAAATGATAAAAAATAAAAGTAATCAAATATAAAAATAATTTACATGGAAATATGAAAATTTAATATGTAAATTTTTTTAAAATCCATACCTAATGGAAAATCCCCCCTCCCCCTTCTAATAGAAAAAAATACTTATAATTTTCAAAATGTTGTGACAGGATGTCTAAAAGTCATCCAATTTTGAAAAAATTCGAGTTTCAAAATTCCTCAAAATTGAAAAAAAAATCAAAGTTAACCAATTTTTAAAAAATCCAAGCTTGTTTTTAGTTTTTTTTTTGTTTCAAAAAAATTTATCCGAAAAATTGAGAAATTCACTTTATTTTTTACTTACCTACAAAAATTGAAACTTTTCCTTCATGGAAAATGGAAATTCAAAATATTTTCATTAAAAAAATTGAGAAATTTTGTTCTTTAAAAAAATTGGTACAAAAAGATTGGGATTTTTCCTCAAAAAATTGAGATATTTGTTCTCTTATAATTTATAAATAATAATTTTTTTTCTTCATGAAATTGAGGTATTTTCTAAAAACAAAAGGCTTCTATTTCCCGAAAAAATGAAAAAAAAATGATAAACATTTTTACTATTTTTTTTTATTTGGTATGGTGCCTAAAAATTTTAAGATATTTTATTGTTTTATGATAATTCAGAAAAATCTCAATAATTAAAAAAAATTGCAGAACAAAATTTCTCAATTTTTTTTTTAATTTCTTCAAAAGTAGGTAAAATAGAAGGTAACAATATTTTTCAATTTTTTGGATTAATAAAAATACGTATCAAAAAAATTGAGAAATATTTCCACCTTCTGTTTTACGTATAAAAATTAAACAATTTTCTTTCAAGGAAATTCAAACGAATTTTCATTTTTAAAAAATTGAGAAATTTTTTGTTTAAAAAAAATTAGTACCTACAAAAGATTAGAATTTTACCCAAAAAATTGAGATTTTGATTCTTTTATAAATAATAATTGTTGAAAAAAGAAAATGAGGTAGGTATTTTCTAACAACAAAAGGCTTTCATCTTTCAAAAAATTGAAAAGAATTGAGAAATATTTTTACTAATTTTTTTATTTGGTAGGTTAAAGATTTTACGATAGTTATTTTATTATTTCAAGATAATTCAGAAAAATCTCAATACCTAGGTACCTATTTAAAAAAAAAAATGCTGAACAAAATTTTTCAATTTTTATTTTTTAAATGATAAATTTTTTTAATTTTCTTGAAAAAAATTGTTCAATTTTTGTAAGTAAGAAAGGGGAAAATAATTATTTCTCAATTTTTTGGATACATTTTTTTGAACAAAAAAAAAAAAACAATTTAAAAAAAATTTGGAATAAAAAGACTTGTTTTAGAAATTTTTTGTTCAAAAAAAATGAGAAATATTTTCATTAGGTAGGTATAGGTACTTTTTTTACTTACAAAATTAAACAACTTTTTTCAAGAAAATTCAAAAAACAATTCATTAGAAAAATTGAGAATAATGTTTTGTTCTGCCAAAAAATTTGTACAAAAGATTGGAATTTTCTCCAAAAAATTATTATTTTTTTCTTTTATAAATAATATTTTTTTTCTTTATTAAGGAATTGAGGTATTTTCTAAAAACAAAAGTGTTTTTCGTCTCCAATTTTTTTTAAATTGGGTCATATTTTTACAAAATTTTTTATTACTCTAAAAAATTTGAGATAGGTATTTTATTATTTCAAGTTAATTCAGAAATTATTTTCTCCAAGAAAATTGAACAATTTTTAACCTAAAAAGAAGGGTTTTTTCTCCAAAAAATTAAGAAATTTTCAATTTTAAAATAATTTAATGAATTCCTTCTACAAAAAATCAGAAACCCCCATTTCCTTTGGAATCAGATATTTTCTCAAAAAAAACCTGATTTATTTCTTTTAAAAAATAAAAAAAAAAATGAAAAACAGAAATAATGAATTGAAAATTCTTCTTTCATAAAAATTTAGACAACAAATTCAACATTATTTTTTCCAAAAATTTGAGAAATATTTTCACTTTAAAATATATGAATTTTTTTCTCTCCAAAAAACAGGAGTTTCTTTCTCAAAAAAAAAAAAATCTCCAAAAAATTGAGATTTTTTTTCAAGTCCCCAAAAAATTGAAATAATAAAATTGAAAATAATTTTTTTTTTAAATGAGAAATTATTTGCTTCAAAAAATTAAACAATTTTTTTCTCCAAAAAAAAAAAAAAAAAAAAAAAAAAAACAGTGATTCACCACCCCTCCTTCAACAAAGACAGAAGATCGCAAAAAAATATTTTTTCTCCATACATCACCAACTGTATAAAAATTGATTTTTAGCATTTTATTCATGGAACCTTTGGTTTAGCCAGAAAGATACTCTGAACTACTTCTAATAGTAAGAAATTGGACAATTTTTCGTTTTTAGAACCAATGACTATTCAACGGGGCCACCCTGCATCTGCAAGCACTTGGACTTGGATAGGTAATTATAGGTTTGTTGAAAAATGTAAACACATTTACCTTGGGAAAATTTTTCTTTACTTCTAATTCGATAGCGAATTTGTAGGTGTCTCCATTTTTCAGCGGGCATTTAGGAGTGATGAATTTGCAAGATTCTAATCCATTTAAACCGGGATATCCATGTTTTGTTCCCATCATCGTTGCGTATATATTATTAGAGATTTTGGCATGAGCTTCATCTGTGTTTTCGGTCAAAAAAATTGTAAGCATTATTTAATTCAAACCATTTTAATTTTGTAGGTAGGTGCGGTATATATAGCTGCTTATTTTTATTGATTATAAGTATACCTACAAGGTGTCCGACGGTGAGTGGCGGACAGATTTAGGAAAGTTCAGTTCATGAACTGTTACGTGAACTTGAACAATTCAGTCATTTCTTTTCTCAGCCACATTTTTTAATTTTTTAAAACTTTTTTAGTAATTTTTTTTGAGTTTTTTTTTCGATCAGAGGTTAATTACGTATTAAGTATTTTTTTTTTTTTTTTTTTTTTGTAAGAGTAACTTTTAAAAAGTTTTCATCTTTAACTATGATGAGTCTTACTTATCAAGATTATGATTTTTTTTAGAGATTATTTCATTGTTTTTTTTTCGACGTCACTTCCAGTGGGCATTTCTTTTAGCCATTGTTCAATTTTCACTGGAATTTTCTTATAAATCTTTTTCTCAGTCAAGAGTCACTTTCTCCATTTTTTTTTTGATCAGTTTTCATGAGTTTTTTCTTGTCATCGAAGTGTCACTCTGACCAAATCACATTGACCAAAACACTATGATCAAAAAATTCTGACAAAAGAAAAGATAAAAAAGTCATTCAAAAAGTTGAAATAAAGTGACTCGAACTGAGAAAAAAAATTGTAAGAGAATTCTGATGACAAAAAAAAACGATGACAGGAAATGACGATAACAAAAAAAAACTCGTAAAAATTGACCAAAAAAAATGGAAAAAGTGACTCTGACTGATAGAAAAATTCGATAAAGTCTAGTTTCGAAAATGAAGGCGCCCCGAGCGGCACACTCGATCGATAATATCGGAAGATGTAACGTATCGATAAAAAATCGTTTGAAAATCTATAGATGATCTCACGATATTATAAAGATTTATCGGTACAACTTCATAGGCAAAAAATCTAAAAACTATCGAATTCGATATTATTAAGATTTTATGACGATATTCGTCAACGATACTATCGACAAAGAATATTAAATTTATCGAATTCGACTTTCCACCGATTTTGTGCAGATATTTGAAACTACATTATCGACAAAGAATATTAAATTTATCGAATTCGATTTTTTAACGATTTGTAAAGATATTTAAAACTATATTATCGACAGATTATATGAAATTTCTCGACTTCGATATTTTACCGATTTTTTGACGACATTAGAAACTATATTATCGACAGATTATATTAAATTTATCGAATCCGATTTTTTACCGATTTTGTAAAGATATTTGAAACTATATTATCGACACATAATATGCAATTTCTCGATTTCGATTTTTTAACGATTTTGTGACGATATTTGAAACTATATTATCGACAAATAATCTGAAATTTCTCGAATTCGATTTTTTAACGATTTTGTGAAGATATTTAAAACTTTATTACCGACACGTAATCTGAAATTTCTCGAATTCGATTTTTCAACGATTTTATGACGATATTTGAAACTATATTATCGACACGTGATATGAAATTCCTCGAATTCGATTTTTCAACGATTTTGTGGTGATATTTGAAACTACATTATCGACAAATAATCTGAAATTTGTCGAACGATTTTTCAACGATTTGGTGACGATATTTGAAATTATTTCCAAATTGGTGAAAATTTTTCTAAGTCCAACACGTCTGGAAGTACTAAACTGCCTATTATAAGCGTTTTATTGCTAATTCCTCAACGATAAGGTATGGCATAGTGGTTAAGGAAGAGGAGTACCATGCAGGAGGTAGTAGGTTCAAGCCCCACGGGTGGCAGATTTTTTATAATTTTTTTTGACTTTTTCTGAAATGATCCTCTTACCGTAACATGAATAATGTGTTTAGGCATAGTTTAATGTATTAATTATACTAATTAATGATTTTTAATTATAGAAAGAAGCTAGTAAAAGACAAAAAATTGGAATAAAAAATCGATAAAAAATCGACAGAATATCGAATTCTATAAAGTGTCGCGAAAGTTCCGCCTAAATCGTGAAATTATCTTTCGATATTATAGATATATTATCGATAAAATATCTTACTATAATCTCGAAATTTTTGCTAACTATAATTCGTCGATAATCTATCTATATATCGAAAGATAATTTCACGATTTATGCGGAACTAACGCGACACTTTATCGAATTCTATATTCTGTCGATTTTTTATTTCGATAATTTGTCGAGTGTGCTGCTCGGGGCTGCAGAACTTTAAATTTCGCAATCAACAAATTTTCGAAGCTGTTTAGTGCATTCGTTTTCAAAGGTAGGCAAATTTTTCACATAACTTTTTTCATTGCTCTCGTCAAGTTGAACTTAATTCAGGAGTTGTCTCGACGGAATTTCGAAATTTCTATGAACCACTCTGCCCCTTCAAAATGGAGATAGGTACTTGGTACACATCATGAAGTTTTTTATTAGTTGAATTAAAAAACATAGTTACCTGTAGTAAATGTCATATTGATCCACACTTTTTCGCCTCTTTTTAGACCACAAGGTGGGGTCACACAATCACCAACATATCCTTCTGTCGTTACAGGTTGTTTTTTTCTCGACACTAGATAAATAATATTATTAAATTAGTAAACAATATTTTATTTCTAGTCAGATTATTTTCGCAACATATAATGCAAAAAAAAATTAAGTTCGACCAATTGAGCACGTCTAATTGAAATTTTTATATTTTATAAAAAAAAAAAATCGAATATTTTCAAAAAATAAAATAACAAACTTACATCCTCTGCACTGTGAAACTTCGGTAGCATAACAAACGGCACAAAACGACGCTAAAAATATACAGGAAACTTTCAAAGATAACATTTTCACACTTCTTTAAAATTGACAAATTCGCGCGTCGAATTTTTCTAAACAATTCGTCAACTGGAGAGAAAAAGGCAGGAACACTGATGGCGTTTGTATAGACTGCGTGTTAACCTTCGTATAACGATAGCGGAATAATACTATTTTGAACATTAAGCTGACCATTCAATACAAATAGCCATTAAAATTGTGGATTTTTGTGTTAAAGAGTATCATTTAAACGCCTAAATGTAGGTTTTTAAGTATGCTTAATTCTAGTGTTTCTGAATTTTTCCAAAATAGTGATTTTTTTCAATTTAAACGGAATGTCGATCGTGTTGAAAAAACGGGATGTTGAAAAAAAAAATGGCGAAAAAAGTAGATATTACGACAATTAGGAGGACGTTGTCAATAGGTAGGTGTACAGTGTACTTACCTGTGGTGACCACAGCGAATGATTAGAATTCGTAATTAGTGTGCAAAGATCATATCATATTTGTGTTGTGTATTGTCAATTTCCTGCACGTTTCTTTCCTTTTTTTTTTGTTTTTGTTTTTTGTTTTTTGAATCAATGAATCACTCATTGAAATTGAATTTTAGCCACGCGATAATATATAAATTTATGCTCGACGAGTGTTCAAAAAAATGATGGGGTGGTTATGATGATTATTTTTTCATTTTGGCACAAATTCATTTCTTAGGTTGAGTTTTTGAAGCAATTTTCAAGTAGGTATACCTACTATTGCAAAATTCAAAATATAGACATTAATATTGAGAAACTTTCAAAACCAGAATCACGAATCAATAACCTAGATATAGTAGTTCTTATTCTTAAATATCTTTATTTTGTTTTAATATTTCATACATGAACATGGATACTTGGATAGTTTTCTTTCACGCAAATGGAATCCACTACTGTTCTAATCCTGACCGCGAAAAATATTACACGATTTTGACTAGAATTTCTCCACATACCACTTCTTTCTTGGATTTCTTATCTTTCAAGGCCCAGTGTGTAAGTGCAGTGATCTATTGGCAAAGAGTATAAATTATTATTCATATAAGTTGATAAAACCTAATTAAATAAAATACCTATTTAAAAAATTCAAAATTCAGAGAGAAAAAAATTAAAGCGACAAATTGTAAAAAAATAATAAAATTCTAATTCTCGAACATAATTTTAAAACTTGACCAAATTCTGGGAAATTGTCAATTTTTACAAAAGTGCAACGATTTTTTGAAAAATTACCTGATTTTATGCCCATTTTATCAAGTTGGTAGGTACCTAGATTACCTACTTTGCGTATTATACGGTATTTATCGATTTTGAACAAGTGGCCCAAGTACGCAGGGTTTGGCAAAATCCAGGAAAAAAGGGATTTAGAATTAAAATCAAAAACTATTGTGATATTTGTAAGTATTTAAAATCCAAGATCCAAAATCCTTTTCACGCCTGGATTTGAAATCCAAAATATAAAATATATTTTCCATGGTTGGATTTTAAATTTTAAAATTCAAAATCCAATTTTTTTCTTTTCTTTTTTATTCTGACATCTGGCTCATCCGTGTTAATTTTCGAGTAGATAATCCCTTACTCACTATTCAATTTTTTTCAGAAATTTCATTTTTTGTCCTTTCTTTTTAAAATTGAAAATAAAAATCTTTCAATTTCTTTTCGAAAAAAAACGAAACGAATTCTTTTACAGAATGAATTCCAATTTTCCTGGGGATAAAACATTTCTTAGGTACCTATTAATTAATTAATTATTTTGTTTGTTTAGAATCAGCATAATAAAATCTATTTAATTTATCTATTTATTTATTCATTTATTTATTTTGAAGAAAAAAAAGTTTCTCGTCAATTTTTTGAATTGCCAAATATTTTACAAATTTTCGAAAGAAATTAAATCGAATTTCAAAAAAAAAAAAAAAAAAAAAAAAATTAAAACATTGAAAAAAAACTCATTTTTTGGTTTGGTCTAAGTTGATAAAAAAAACTTTCAACTTTTTGTTTAAAAAATTTCTGAATTTCCTCAAAATAAAAAAATCGATTTTTCTTGAGCCAAACTAAAAAAAATATTCAATTTTTTTGAAAAGTTCTCTTTTAGGTAAGTATTAGGTATTAGTAGGTATTATTACCTATTATTATTATTATTATTATTTTTTTATTTTTTTTTTTAGGACAAAAACTTCTTATATTTTGTCTTTCAATTTGTTTGAAAAATTAGAAATTTTTGGTCTATTTTTTTTTATTAAAAATTTTTTGGAGAAGAAAAATCGCTTAATTTTTTCTGAATTTAATTATTTCTTTATTTTTTTAGAGTAAATAATTTTTTTGCAACTAGAGTTTTTCTCACTTAATCTTCGGAAAGGAAAAAGCTGAATTCTTTTGCAAAAAAATAAGTTTTTTTACAATAAAAAATGTCTTTAGGTATAATTTTTTTTTAAGTCAGTAAATATAGTAAAATTTTAAATTTTTTCGAAGTAAAAAAATGAGTTAAAAAATTTTCAACTTTTTTGTTTTTCGTAAGAAAAAATATTTCAAGTAATTTTTTGATGAAAAAATTCCTTAGTTTTCTTGGAACAATACGAAATAAATTTTTTTGAAACCGAATTTTAAAAAAATTTCATAGAGCAGGTTGCACTCACAACAACCAGTGCAACAACCAAACCAAACCAAAAACAAAAAAAAGATTTTGGAATTTACTTCCTTTTGATAGGTAACTTGAAAAAAATCAAAAATCTTTTTTATTCCAAGATTTAAAATCTAAAATCCAAATCCTTTTAAGAATTGGATTTAAAATCCAAAATCCAAATCCTGGTTTTGAGAATTTTGTGGATTTAAAATTCGAAGTGATTAAAAATCTACCCAACCCTGCGTCAAGTAGGTACATGGAATTATGGCACATACGAAGCATTACTTACTTTTGGAAATTGTTTTAAGACGACTAGGTCGACGCTATAGACATATTCTTGGCCGGCTTTCAAGGGACATCCGGCTTTTACTTTTCCAGGATTAGTGTATAAATTATTACACGCATCGAGCCCGTCTACTCCTGGAAATCCAGTCGTCACTCCCATGAGTTGGCCTTGCAAAACGATCATTACTTTTTCATAATCTTGATCTGAAAATTGAATTTAGATTTTATTTCATTGTTTAAAACTCAATTTTGAAATATTTATTCATTTTTAAAAAAAAATTTCTCTCGCGGCTTGAGTATTTTTTACAAGTGTTCTAAATTTATGTACCAAGTATTGATAATTTTTCATTTTGTCGAATTTCTAAATTTTTTATGACATTATTATTTTTTTTTTTTAAATTTTCAGATCATTTAAAATGTTACGAGTTTTGATGATTTCTCAATTTCTCAATACAATACATTAAAAAAATTAAAATTTAACATTTTTCTTTATGATTTTTCAAAATTTTATTATCTATTATTTTTTTGTACTTACATTGGTGCTTGAAATTTTCCATTTTTTAAAATCTTTCACTCATACCTAATTTTAATTTTTGATTTTCCATTTGTTTGATTATCAATTTTTTAAATATTTATTTTTCTATTGTTTTTATTTTTCAGTTATTTTATTCATCCATTAATTTTTAAATTAGGTATTCAAAATTTTCTCCATTTTTTTCGATTACTTCCTTGGAACAAATTTTAAGTAATTCCAAAATTGTTCAATCATTTTTCATATTTTTCTATTTTTTTTAACACTTTTAAATTTTTCATTTTTTCATGATTTCTTAATGTTTTATGATAATCAATTTTTAATTTTTTTCTAGAATATTTTGATAATTTTTTATTTTTCAATGTTGACAATGACATTTTAATTTTTTCAGCTTTTTTTTTCTTCAATTTTTCTGAATTTCTAAATCATTTATATATTTTTTTATTTTCCATGATTTCTCAATTTCATCAATTTTTTAGAACGTTCAAATTTCCGATTTCTTTCAAGATTTTTAAATTTTGTTATGAATAAGTAGGTATAGGCAATATTTTTTTAAGTTTTTATTTTTTCAGAATTTCAGTGAATAATCAATTTTTTCAACTTTTTCATATTTTTTTTTTTAGGTCAAAATTTTTCAATTGGTAAATATACCTAATTATACATATTCGATCTATACATACAGGGTGGCCCAAATAGAAGGGTGCATATTTCAAATCACAACGAAACTTTAACGAAAGTTTGTCATTAAAGTGCAGAATGAAGATAAAGTGAAGCAGTTGACTTCGAGGTCTAACTCCAGATAGGTTGTACACAGTCGGAGACACCTTAGTTTTGCAATCCTCGAACAGGTAACTCTTCGTTTTTCAACATAGGAGCATTACTTGAAAAGAAACAAAATGCACTCTTCTATTTGGGCCACCCCTTATATTAAAAAAATCCCATTTGTTATGGTTTCAAATTTTAATATATTCGAAGTTGTTCAATTTTTTTCAGCTCTTAATTTTTCAATTTTATTAGGTACAAGTACCTACCTACCTACGTACGAATTTTCTACTTCTTCGTGACTTTTCCATTTTTTTCAAATTCTACCTACCTGCGATTTTTTAATTTAAATTTTTTTAAATTATTCATTATTTTAATGTTTTTTTTCTACAATATTTTATCCAACTATTGTAATACTTACAACCTCCAATTCGTATTGATTTTTTAAAATATTTTCTGTATTTTTTAATTATTTAAAAATTTCTAATTTTTTACGATTGCTTAATTTTAACAAATTATTATAAAACTTGGATTTTCCCCCTTCAAAATCTGATGACTTTTAGACATTTTTTCAGGAACTCTGAAACTTTTTATTTTTTTTTATTTACTTTTTTTTTCAACTTTAGGACATTCTATTCGTGAAATTTCTGTGGAAATTTATTTTTTGTTTCTGTATTCAATTTTTAAGATTTTGTGTTTTTTAAAAAAAAATTATTTTTTATTTTTTCTTATTTTTTCGAAATTTAAATTTATGATCATTTTTTTTTAGGTTTTCCTAATTTTATTAAATTTTTCACATTTCGTATTATTTGAAAATGAAACTAAATAGGTATTTAAAATCCTATTCAAAAAATTCAACTAAAACAGAGTTCATTATTTCCATCATCGATCGATATCGATATCAAAATCGAAAAAAAAAGAAATTATAATTACTCATACGAGTATATTCATTACACTTTAGGTAGATAATAGATACTTACCCGGGGTAAAAGTTACATCACAGTGTATTGTGCTTAATTTTTTAGCAATGCATGGCGGAGTCTCGCAATCTTTTACATCAAAAACCGCTGGCACCATTGGCGCTGAAATTAAACTAGAAATTTTAATCTAATTTTTATTCGTTTTTTTTTTTTTTTGGCTGATTTAATTCTCATCAAAAAACCACACTTACGAATTTTACATTGTTTAACATTAGTTACTGCGAAAACACTGAGAACATTGCCTGCGGTCAAAATAAATGCCACCCTTAACGCTAAATCCGAGTACGTCATGATCGTTTGATTTCACTGGCAGAAAAAAGTACACAATGAAATGAGAAATCGATGTATTTAAAATTTTATAATGTGTTATCAAATGTGTTTAAAGCTGATGACAGTGATTAAGATGGCACGAGTTGACTTAACTGACAAGGTTTCATTTTTATAATTATACGATGCGCATTTTTATCCGAAAATACCTCCTTATTGGCTGTAAACCACCTATATTTAAACCTATAAAAAATAACGACAGTCCGAAGAACGTCCAAAAAATTTTTTCAGAACTTCTCCTCGTTCTAAGTATCGCATGTAGAATTTATATAGAAATATGCACCTACTTGTATAGCCACCTACGTATTGAATACTGATTTAGGTAATTGAAGTACCTAATTTGTATGTTGAATACTGATTTAGGTAATTGAAGTACCTAATTTGTATGCTCATTCTTGAATCAAAAACATGAAAAAGGTTGTTCATACTATTGTTGTGTGCAATCTTCCAGCCGTATTTGATCAATTCCTTTGTGGTTATTTTTTGTTTTAAA
This sequence comes from Balanococcus diminutus, assembly GCA_959613365.1. NCBI lineage: Eukaryota > Metazoa > Arthropoda > Insecta > Hemiptera > Pseudococcidae > Balanococcus > Balanococcus diminutus. The sequence goes on from OY390716.1 coordinate 40,530,457, forward strand.
ATTATGCCTGTTGAGTTGGACCTTTAAAGTCCAAATTTAGGCCAAGCTTCTTTTTTTTGGGACTGCAGCAGAGATCCAAAATTATGAAAATTCTTCAAATTGGATTTTTTTTAGATAATAAACTTTTAAAAAATTATAAAAAAACTCGGCGCTTCGCCCCTCGCCAGGGGGGGCTTCGCTCCCTGGACCCCCCTGGTTGGCTCTATTTCCACACTACGTTTGAAATGTCTAAAAGTCATAAAAATTCATTTCCTAGAAAATTTAAAATTAATAACATACATTAGGTGACACAATGTCTAAAAGTCACGAATATTAATTTCCATGGAAATTTTAAAATCTAAAAAGTATAATTAAAAAAAGCCTAATGAAAATAAAAATTTTTAAATTTTTTCAAAATATCTGACAAAAAGACTAAAAGTCATAAAAATTTTTTAAAAATCTTCCAAGTTTCAAACTGTTTGACAAAATGTCCAAAAGTCATAAAATTTATTTAAAAAAATTAAAAAGTCTAAAAAATTTCAATTTTTTCAGAATGTCTGACAAAATGGCTAAAAGTCATTTTCAAAATGTCTGAAAGTCATCTTTCTAAAAAATTTTCCAAGTTTCAGAATGTCTGACAAAATGTCTAGCAAAAATGTCTAAAAATCATGAAATTTCAAAAAAATTTACAAGTTTCAAAATGTCTGACACAATGTCTTAAAATCGAATTTATTAAAAATTGTCTGAGTTTTTTTTATGTCATCCAAACCTAATCTAACACAATTTGGTGTCGGATTTTTGGGTCGGATTTTCCTGTCGTTTTTTTCCATTTTGGTCTCCGTAAAAGCATATACTATGCTAAAACTAACTGCTCCTGGGGGAGGAGGGGGGGGGGAGGAGTTGAATCATTAAATAATAGGTATTACAATTACCCAAAACTCAAAAAAATCGCAGTTTCTTATACCGTAAGTCCGTTACACATCTTATTTTAAAAGTATAATTGCAAATTCGAAATACAGATATTTATTTATTTATTTCTGTGAAATTCAAAAATAATTCACTCAAGTATATACCTACCTAAATCAAAAACGGAATGAATAAATAGGTACAACAGTCAATTAAATACTTTTAGATCGTCTTTATCTTTATTTCTTTTGATTTTTCATTTATGGAACATTTCAGTCGAATGAAATTGAATGATATTAAATCGTTAGCGCGAAAATCGTTACACGACTTTCATAACAATATCAGCACATATAACATCTTTTTTGGTTTTTTTATCTCTCAAAGCCCAGTGCGTCGTTAGAGTTATCTGTTGACAAAAAATACAAATTATTAGTCACGTTAAAATTTAAAATCTTCAAGATAATATTGTCTTAATTTTTTTTCAAAAAAATCTAATTCAAAATAAAAATTTACTGCGAATTATTTTTTCAAATTTTGTTCAAACACTCGGTTCTAAGTTTTTTAAATCTTGTTCGAATGACAATAATTTTGAAATTTTATACCTATTCAAATTAATAATTTAAAAGAAAATTGAAAAATTTCTCCTGATTTTGGTGAAAATCGTGTTTCATAAAAATTTATTTATCTATTAACAAAAAAAATCTATCTCCCGCCAAAAAGTAGAAAAAAATTGTTAGAATATCACACAAGTTGTTGAAAATTATACAAAAAAAAAATCATTGAAATGTTAAAAAAATTTCTACCATTTAAAAAATAGAAAAAAAAAATTTTTGTAAACGCCATAATAGGTATTCAAAACTCTCTGTTAAAATTATTGCTATTTTTTAAAGTCTTGTTCAAACCAGAAATGTAAAATTTTGCTTATTTGGGGAAAACTGACAGTTATCTTAATTTAGGGTGTTTGCATAGAAATGACTTTTCACATAGGCATTTATAGCAAAAAAAAAAAAAAAAAAAACACTTCATGTTTTAGCAAAAAATCAATTTTTTTTGTTACATACTAAATTTAATTTTATAAAAAATTCCATATAATTTCTTCACCATTTTATAGGTAGGTATACGTACTTTTAAAACTTTTTAAACCACAACAATATTTGTGATGCGATTTAAAAAACCCAAGCAGAAGTCGGCAAATGGAATTTCACAAGAGAGCGATTTTTCAAATTTTTGTCGAATTTTTTTTCTTCTCATTTTTGAATAAGTAGTTAGGTGTCTAAAACTCCTTTTTCTCAAAAATTTTGAAAAATTTAAATTTAGTTTTTAGAACTTTGAAAAATTTCAGAAAAATAATGAAGACACTTAGCACACTCCGGTTTTCAGTAAAATCACGAGAAAATGCCGAAGAATCCAGAAATGCAAAAAAAAAAAATTAATGCCGACTTCTGCTTGGGTTTTCTAAATTGCATCACATTTTTAAATTTAAATTTTAAAAATTTCCTTAAAAACTGAAAAAATTGAAATGAAAAAAACATACTTTTTTTTAAAAAGAATTTTGTTTATTTATTTATTTTTGAATTTTGTCATACAAACTTTTTGAAGTTACTTATAATATTCGAAAAAATAGATGTTTTCAAAAGTAGATTATTTCTTTTAAAGCGCATTCAAAATCAAGAATGATTTTTAAAATTTTATCGAAAGAGTTTTTTTTGGAAGGCGGGGGGGGGGGGGGGGGGGGGTTAATTTTTTATGTGAAAAATATTTTAAAATTTTTGAAAAAATAATGACTGAATTTTCTTTTTACAATTTTCACCATGGTATTTATAAAAAAATTCAGAATTTTTTTAAATTTGTAATTTGCTTTAATAATAAAAAAAAAATTTTAAAAATAAAATAAAAACCGAAGAGACTTTATACCTACATATCTAAAAGTTTTTTCTGAGATTTTTTGAAGACAATTTTATACCCACTACAATAACTTTTGAAAAAATTCATGATTTTTTAAAATGAATTTCTTCAAAAAAAATTTTGCAATCAGTTGTTTTTTTTGAGTGCATACCTATGAAGTTTTTTAGGAGAAATTTTTCAAGAGAATTATTTCTTGAAAATGTTAACATGAAATTTTTCTTTAAAAAATTTCTAAGAGAACTATTTCGGAATTTTTTTGAGATTCTTTTAGTAGATACGGTTAATGAAATAAAAAAAAAATATTAATAAATTGAGATAGCATTTTTTTGTATTTCTTACTCAGGTCAACTTTTTTTTTTTTTTTAATAAGCAGATTTCTCAAAGAGTATTTCAGCAAGAAAATTTTTTATACGAAGAAAAATGTTTTCAAAAAAAATTGTTTCTTGAAAATAATTGTTTGTACAGTATTTTTCTGAAAAAAAAATACTTATGCTAAAACAATTAAAAAAAAAAAAAAAACATTTCAAAGAAAATTTATCACGAAATTTTATTGAAAAAAAAAATTTCTAAAAGAATTCTTACAGATATTTTTTCTGTTTTTTAGCAAGATTTTTAAAAATGAGCCCAATAATTTTTTTTAAAAATGACGCGAAATAAATTTTTATAATTTTTTTCCAATATTTTATTGGCACATAAGGTATTTTTTGAAAAAATCAAGATTTAATTTTCTTCAAAAAATTTTCATAGATATTTTTACTAAATTATTGCTCACTTTTTTTTGCAGAATTAAAAACAAAAACAGATTTTTCAAGGAGAAATTTTACAAGAGAATTTCTTTTAAAGTTTCGTCATGGAAATTTTGCAATAAAAAAGTCTTTTTGAATGAATTTCTGTGAAGTTTTTGATGAAAAATTTTCTAATAGAAATTGCTTATTAAAAATATTTAGGTATCGAATTCAAATACGAGTAGAATTCTGACACATATGAAGGAATTACTTTTATGAAATGTTTTTCTACTGGTAGGTCGATGCTGAACACATATTCCTGGCCGGCTTTCAAGGGACATCCAGCTTTCACTTTTCCAGGATTAGTGTGCAAATAATTGCACACATCATTGCCATGTATTCCTGGCCATCCATGAGTTACTCCCATAACCGTGCCTTCTAAAACGATGGTTGCTTTTTCATAATCCTGATCTGGAAAGTTTAATCGAAGCTGATTATTTTTTTCGCAATTTCGATATGGAAAATACCGAACACGGATACTTTACCCGGAGTAAACGTAACATCAGCGTGCACAGTGGTTAATTTTTTAGCAAGGCATGGTGGTTTTTCGCACCCAACATAGTCCCAGACAGCTGGCACTGCGGGGGCTGAAATCGCGAACGAAGAAATTTCAATTTAATTTTAACCTAAATACACCAGCTACGTAGTTAATAAATAATAATTTTATTCCAAATTTGCACTTACGAGTTTTACATTGCTTCACCTCAGTTACTGAAAAAACACTTAAAACATTTACAGTCAGAATAAAGGCCACACATGATACCACGTACATGATTGTCGAGATTGAAAATCAATGTATCAAAATTTTATAGTGTAATGTGTCACCACGTCGATGCCTTCAAAGTTAATGATAACATGTGATTAGTTAGATGCATCGTAAGAATTAATTTACAAGTTTTCAATTTTAATTACACGATAGACATTTTTTATTCGCAATTAACCACTGGCAAGGTATCTATTTATGGGGCTTATAAAAAATAATATCCGTTTGAAATCCATTCAAATACTTCTTTTTTTTTTTAATACTCAGGCCCAGCGGTAACTCAATTGGGTGACCTCACAGGTTTGAACCCAAGAATATTCCACAGGGGATATCATCATAGTATTAATTAATTTTGACACACCGATACCAACGGTTTATACGATGTGTTGAATTTTTGTGTTCCGGAAATAAGACGTTTTAACAGAACCTAACAATTTTTGTAACAGCCAAAGTAGTAATTTTGAGGGAAAAAATGATTATTTACAAGTTTATTTACATATTTATTGTTTAGTGAAGTGATTGTCTGCCAAAGAATATGCCAAAGAGTGTCCAAAGTCAATATTTAGTGAAGAATAAACTTGGAATCGAATTTTCCATTCATTGTGTAACTTGGGTATTATAATCAAATTCGCCTGCGAATAGAGCTCGTAAACGGTGTGAGCAGAATATTTTTTGATATTTTTTATGCTGATTGTTTTTTATGCGCATATTTAATTATTTCCACAATATATCCATTAGGGTGGTATTCTTTTTCAAAAATTACCAAAATTGTGAATTTTTATAAATTGAAAAATCTTCAAAAATTCCATCAGAGGAAGATTTTGACTTGAAAGTGTTGGAGCTTTTTTCACTAATTAGATCCAATTTGGAAAAAAATCGTTTTTTTTCAAAAATTACCAAAATAATAAATTTATATAAAACTAAAAATTTGAAAAATCTTCAAAAATTCCATGAGAGTAGGATTTTGCCTCGAAACTACAGTAGATTTTCATTTTCATTGGTTTTTATTCAATTTGAAAAAAATCACTTTTTTAAAAAATTTCCAAAATTATTGTAAATTTTTATAAATTTAAAAAATTGAAAAATCTTCAGAAATTCCATCAGAGGAAGATTTTGCCTTGAAAGTATTGGAGCTTTTTTCACTAATTAGATGCAATTTGGAAAAAAATCGTTTTTTCCCTAAAAATAACGAAAATAATAAATTTTTATAAAACTAAAAATTTGGAAAATCTTCAAAAATTCCATGAGAGTAGGATTTTGCCTCGAAACTACAGTAGCTTTTCATTTTCATGGTTTTTAATGCAATTTGAAAAAAATCATTTTTTTTCAAAAGTTTCCAAAATTATTTTAAATTTATAAAATTAAAAGATTGAAAAATTTTCAAAAATTCCATCAGAGGAAGATTTTGACTTGAAAGTATTGGAGCTTTTTTCACTAATTAGACGCAATTTGGAAAAAATCATTTTTTTTTCAAAAATAACCAAAATAATAAATTTTTATAAAACAAACAATTTGAAAAACCTTCTGAAATTCCATCAGAGTAGGATTTTGCCTCAAAACTACAGTAGCTTTTTTCATTGGTTTTAAATGCAATTTGGGGAAAAATCACTTTTTTCAAAAATTTCCAAAATTGTAAATTTTTATAAAATTAAAAGTTTGAAAAATCTCAAAAAATTCCATCAAAGTAGGATTCTGTCCTGAAAGTACAGTAGCTTTTTTCAATAATTAAATATTCAAAATTGGAGAGAAGGGAGAGGTCAAATCAAAATTGTTATAATAACAAAAATTATTTCTAGGATTTCAACCAACAACTTTTGTATGAAAATTTTTTCAATTGGATCCTTCCCTCCCCTCGTTTTTTGCATAACACTCCTTAGCATAGATATGTAGGTTATACTTATTCAAAATTGAGAGAGTGGTGAGGGAAGGTTCAATTGAAAAAATTTTCACACAAAAGTTGTAGATTGAAATCCCATAAATAATTTAGCTCATTACAAAAATTTCGATCGGACCCCTCTCTCCCTTCTCGTAATAATTGAAGGCTCAAACGGTAAATAGGCATAAGCAATAGGTACTTGAAGTTTTAAAAATTCAGTCTTGAAAATGCATGTCATAAGCTCATGACTCATGAGTGTAACTTTTTGAGAGGAATAAAAAAATGCATGTGATAAGTTTGCCTATCTTCGAAAATGAAGGCGTTGTAGCACCTTGAAAACTAAATTTAAAAAAAAGAAAAAAACTGTTTTTTCAAAGTGTAAAGATCTGCAGTCCCAACATTTTCAAAAGTAAGAAAAAAATATCAAGAGAAGAACATGTAAATTTTTTTCAGTACTTACATATCCTTAATCCAATTTTTTTCTAAGATTATTTCCCCTTACCCCTTCATATATTATGTATAATTATTATATGCAACATAATTATCTACTGGTAAATTTTTTCTGATCCCTGAAATGACTTTGAAAACGATTTTAAAAATTGCAAATCGTTGTGAGGGCACAGACGCACAGTAGGGTGTTTCATAATTTCATTTTTTTCAAAATGTCAAGGGTTGACCCTTTAAAAATGAATCTTTTGATGTAAAATCAACTCCCTAAAAATTAAAAAAAAAATTGAGGGTTGGCGACGTGGCGAAGAGCTCCTTTTATTGAGAAATAAAAAAAATTTCAAAAAAAATGGAATTGATTTTTTTTTTTTAAATGGTCATTTACATAATATGTAGCTACTTTTACTCAACAAGACCATTTTCGGTGCGATTTTTCATACTTATCCCAATTTTTTTTAAGGGATGCGATTGGGTTTTCTGTTTATAAAAAATATGATGTGTATTATTGTTATACAAAATAAACATAGGTACTTAATCAGTGATTTTGGAGGAAAGCTCTACACAAATAGAATCTTCATCTAGTACACGATCTCGGAAAGACCAATGAAGTATGTGTTCACCGACCTATAAAAATGAACATAAAATGGTTTAATTAGCAAATTATTTGTCACTTGTAAAAAGAAAAAGTGCAACGATTGAGTTTTCGTTTGATATAAACCGATTTTTTTCATAATTGGTAGGTAAGTACGAGTAGGTCAATAGGTACTCGTAATATGCATATTGCATATAGGTCGGTTATAACTTATAAGTAGATACTTAATACTAATTAATTATTATTTCTACAAATACGTACTTTTGGAACCAAGGGATTAATGTACAAATTCAGGTGATATAAATATTCTACGCCTTTCTTCAAAGGGCATCCTTTTGCTTGCGGGTCATTTACTGGATGAATAAACGGACATATTGGGGTGTTATGTAGACCAAAAAAATTTAATCTGATGCCAGGAGTAACGTTGAGGTACACCAAGTGATATAATTCGTCATGATCAGATCCTATAGGTATACACTATACACATTATGATTGTATATTATTTTTCATTATTACTGTTGTTAAATTTTTTAATTAGTAAAAATAAAAAATTTGAGAAATTTTGTGTTGAAAAATTAGAAAATTTTTAGATAAAAAATTTTTCAAGTCTTTTGAGGTAGAAGAAACTGAAAAATTTTAAGATAATAGAAAAATAGAAATATTTTGTGGCAGTTAATAAGTAAAACATTTAAAAACTTTTTGGCAAAAAAATTTCAAAAATGATGAAAAAATTTATAAGTTTTGCTTTAAAAAGTTTTATGAAGTTTTGAAGTAAAAAAAATTAAGGAAAACTGACAAATTTTGGCCAGGGGTTCCAAATGTTAATCATTCTCTCCAGAAGATGTCATTTTTTGAAACAAGTTTCGTGCTAAATGTTGGTCACTCTCACTCCTCCAAAACACGTGGCATTCCTTGAAGTTCGAAACGAGTTTTGTGCTAAGGGTGTCAAATGTTGGTCACCTTTCTAAAAGGTCTCGCACTCTGAAACTTATTTGGGGAGGCGATCAACATTTACATAGCATCCAAGCCAACATTCAGCGCACTTTGCCTTGAATCCAAAGTTGAATTTTTTTTTTAATTCTCAAGATGAAATAAGTAATTCTTCAAGATGAAATTTTCCGAAAGTTTTGAGGTGAAAAAAATTCAATTTATTTTTTTTTTAAATTCAAGATAAAAAAATTGAATAATTTTGAGAAGAAAAGTTGGAAAAAAAAATTCAACTTTACAGTTGGAAAATCAATAGTAAGATTTGCTCTAAAAAAAATTTAAAAAATCTTCAGTTGAAAAATTCGAAGTTTCGCTACAAAAAAAATCAAGATGAAATAAATTTGAAAATTTTGTGATGAAATATTGTCAATTTTCTGTGATGAAATAAAAATGGAAAATTTTGAAATTGAAAATATAATGTAAAATTAAAAAAAAAAAAAAGGTTTAAAAACTATTCAATTTTTTATGTGATTTATTTTTTTTGAATTTCACTTGAAAATTTTCAAGAATTTCCTCAACTTGATTTTTTTTTAAAGTTTCAACTCAAAGTTTTTAAAATTTTTTTTCATCTAAAAATTAAAAAAAATTGTGAATTTTTGAATTCTTCTAAAAAAAAATTTTATAATTTTTTTCGTATTTTTCTCTTGTTTTTTTTTAAATGCACAACTTCAAATTTATCAATTTTTTGGAAAACTTTAAAAAACAAATTAAAAATGGAAAAATACGAAAAATTCAAAAATTTACATTTTTTTTTTAAATTTTGAGATGAAAAAAATTCAAAACACTTTGAGTTGAAAGTTAAAAAAAAATAGATTGAGAAAATCCTACACAATTTTTTAAAGTGATTTTTAAAAAATTCAAATTAAAAAAATAATTAAAAATTTTTGAAATGAAAAACATAATAATACCTACAATTTTTTTTGGAAAAGTTGAAAAATTTTCAGTTGAAAAAATTCAACGTTTCTCTATGAAAAAAATCAATACCTAAGATGAGAAAGAGCGGGAAATCTTTTGTTATAACATTTTAAAAATTTCGAAAGTTTTGAATGACAAATAAATATTCTTGGATTAAAAAATTTAAGAATCCTAAATTGAAAAAAATTAAAAAACATTTGAAAAACTTTAAAGATAAAAAAACCGAAAATTTTACAACTTCATGAGGATTTTTTTTTTAATTTAAAATTTTCAGATGATGAAAACAAAAAAATCTCAAAATGAAAAATAAAAATAGAAATCCATCACAAAAGCTTTTTTTATGTTTTTCATTTAGAAATTTTTCATTTTTTTTAAAATCACAGAATCCTAAAAGATTTTGAACAAAAATTTGAAAAAATTGTGTTTCAACCGGAAAAAAACACTATGCAATTATACGTTCGTACTAGAAGGATTTTTATTTTTTTGTCTTTTTTAAAGAAAATAAAATGAAAAAACATTACATAAAAAATTTCAATGTTGATTTTAAAAAGAAATTAAAAAACTTCTAAAAATTTTCACCAGATATTTTTGAGATTATTAAAAAATTCAAGAATCTTGAATAGAAAAAATTTGAGATGAAAAAACATTTGAAGCCCCCCCCCCCCCCCAAAGGATAGAAAAATAAAAAGCTTTGTACCTTGTGAAAATAATCCTTCAAAATTTTCAGATGAAAAAAGGTAATGAATTTCAAAATGAAAATCATGAAAAAATTTCAACCTATCACACAAAATTTTATAATTCTATGATACAAAAGTGAAAACTAACACAATAATTATACACTGTACACACAAAAACAGGTATACATATCGACGTGGACGTGTCAAAACCACGTATGTTGGAATATCAAAATTTTACAGGACAGACAAAAAACGTCGCCAAAAATACACGCGTCTTACGTGATTTTTAAAAGTAAATAAGCCGATTGGAACGTTAGAATTCGACTACGACATACGAGGTGATCAAAATTAGATTTCTCCATTTTTTTCCCTATAAGAAACCCCAAAAAAGTGATTTTGCTGAAAAAGTCGACATACGTGGTTTTGACACGTCCACGTCGATATATTATATATGGGTTGCGTTCAGTTTGGAAATTATTCCTTCCCTCATACGTCACTCTCAAGTACCAAACAAATTGTTGGCCAATCAAATTGAAAAATTCATGATCAAATTTTGGATGTGACGTCAAAATGACGTATGAGGGAAGGAAAAATTTCCAAACTGAACGCAACCATGTACTTGTACAATTGTACATCGATATAAGATAGGTGCCTACCTACCTACCTACATACCTATTCGTAGTTTAAAATATTAATAAAATCACTTTACTTGGTGTGAATGTGTATTCAAAGGTTACATTACTTCCTCTTTTAAGAGGGCATGGCATACTAGGACACATATCTTTAGCTTTAAGCGTCATCGGATCATTTTTTCCTGAAATTATCATTTGTTTACTTACCTAACAATCAGTAGTTGTACTTTCTTTCGGTGTGAATAATAGAAGTAGGCTTATGAGCGCAGTTGACAAGATTCAAAATTGGTATAAATAATTGTAAATATTATCATTATGGCCATCTAAATCCACTACCCCTTCCTCCATTTTTATAATCACTTCATGTATAGCCTACTTGATTGCATAGATGATTCCATAAAAACTTCCTCTTTGTCTTTAACACTAATTGCCATTTTGTAGAAAATTCTATGCTGTCAGAACGAGCTGAACTAGAACGAAACCCGAAATTATTTTCGGACACTTTGTAGACGGAGGGTAAAGGCGAATGAAATAATAATATTAGGTATACTCTGCAAAACGAAGCCAGAATCACAATACAATAAGTACCTGACTACCTAACTTATACCTACCTAGCTACTTTGAAAATAAAACGCGCCATACTTAAAAATCAGAACCGGAACCAAAATAACAAAATCTTGTTCTAAAGTATAAATTGAAAGCGATTCTGATTTTACAAAATAATTTCATTTTAAATTCACAGTAGAGGACCGGAATGAAAATTTTTTCGGTTTAGTTTCATGTTGTCTTCAACTCTGGGTGATTTTTTGGGGAGAGGGAGGGTGATACGGATTTTTTAAAATTGATATAATTTTTCGAATTACCAGCATTATTTACGACTTTACATTTAAATGAGTAGACCTAGGTAGATATAGTTTGGTTTGTAAAATTATTTTAAATTCAAATCAGAATCATAATTGTTCTATGATGAACAAAAAAAACGAGTGGATTTTTATGCAAGAATATTTTATTAGATTGAAAAATACATCAAGTAAGTTTTACTACTATATCATAACATACCATGTCTTTCTTAGTATCAGAATCTCTTAGCGCCCAATGGACAACCACTCTTGGCAACTACAAGAATATGTAGTAAACAAAAAATTACTCAATTTGATAAAAAATATTAAGGTACAGGGCCGACAACTCAGAATATTTTAGAGCGTAGCTCGATTTTTTCACGAAGGAGTGAGAGGTTGATTTTTTAAATATGAGAATCATTTTTTCCTGCAAAACATCCAGAAAATTCTCTCCAAAAGTTCAATGAATAGTTTTACTTATACTCGAAATTTTTTTCAAATTTTATTATTCCAAAAAAGTGGGAAATTTTTTAACCCAAAAATTTGAAAACGAGTAAAAAACCTTTTTTCTTCAAAACAATTAAAAAGGAATTATTTTCGCCAAACATCAAAAAATATTTTTAATCCAAAAGAGTAGAGATTTGTTCCCCAAATAAAACAGACATTTTTTCAAAAAAAAAAAAAAAAAATTGGGTAAAAAATTAATTTTACCTACTGAAAAAATTAAAAAAATTTTAAGAATAAAAATATTATTTTCCACATAATTGTTTTTCTAAAAATTTTAAAAATTGAGAATTTATTTTCAAAAATATAAAGATTTTTTTTTCAAAAAAATAAAACTTTTTTTACTTTAAAAGAATTTAATGATTTTCTTTTCTTTAAAAATGGAAATAATTTTGAAAGAAATTTCCCTAAAAAAAAATTAAAATTTTTCTTCCAAAATAAACAAACAATTTTTTACACAAAAAAATTGAGTCAAAAAATTATTTCTGCTCAAAAATATTCAGAGATATTTTTTTTAATGAGAGATTTTACTTCGAAATAATAAGTAGGTAGTTATAGGTATAAAATTCTTCAACTATACAAAAAATTTTTTGCTTCAAAAAAGTGAGTGATTTTTTTCAACAAAAAAAATGAGAAATATATTCAAGCGAACTCCAGAAATTGAGATATTTTCATCCCGAGAAAATTTTGATTTTTTTCGAAAAGAACTGAGACCAAAAATTTGGAGTTTTCTACGTAAAAGAAATTGAAAAAAAAAAATTCAAATAAAAATAAAAATTTTTGTTATTATAAAAAATGTAAGTGCCTAGAATTTTTTCCCAAGAAAATGAGTGATTTCTTTGTATTACAAAAAATTAAGTTTTTCATGCTCTAAAATTTGAAATTTTTTTTCTTCAAAAAATTGAGATTTTTTTCTCTTAAAAAATTTAGATTTTTTTTTTCTTTAAAAAAATTGAATTTTGTGTCTTAAAAAAATAAGTTTTTTTTCTCTAAAAAATTTAGATTTTTTTCTATAGAAAATTGAGATCTTTTTTCTTTTCTATAAGGATTTTAATTTTTTTTTCTCTAAAAAACAGAGATTTTTTTCTTTTCTAAAAGACTTTAGATTTTTTTCTCTAAAAAAATTTAATAACTTTTTCCTTCATAGGAAAGCCATAGATTTTATCGTACCTATGTGAGTTATTATGTAGAGTGCATTAATTTGATTTTTGCATTTTTGCATTTTTTGGGGGTTTAGTTCATTACACGTTTGAAATTTTGGATGCAGCTCGAGCATCAGAGCTATTCCTAAGTTGTCGGCTATATTTAGGTAGGTATTATGTACGTACACCGATCTACAAAGCATACAAAAAATTTGCAAATGATTTTTTTCGGACTAGGTAATTGCACTTACTTTGGGCGCATTCGATATCAATTTCATAGTTCTTTCAAAAATATATCGTTTTCCTTTCTCGATGGGACAACCAACAAAAACTTTATCAGGATAAGAATACAAATTGTTGCAAATGTTAGCGTGATGCTCGCCTTCGTAATTCATCTTTATACCATTGAGATCAAAATACATTATGATATACAGCTTTCTATGGGTTTCTTCTGCAAATAAATTTAAATTTTGAAAAACCAGTTGGAAATTTGGACTATGATTCCGTAAACATAACCATGACAAGTATAGGTATTCAAGAAGTAGGCGGTTTACCTGGAATAAACGAACCCCTAAAAGTGACATTGGATCCTCGTCGCAAAACGCATGGCGTAGAATTACATTGCGAAGTCATCACTTCTATACTTTTATAAATAGGTTCGTCTAAAATAGGGTAAATTAGCGATTAATGATCTTAGCTTATAGATATCTCCAGGAGTGGACGGGCCATTGCCATTATGGCCGAAAGAGATTTTTCTCATTTGAATTTTTTTTAGTCATTTTTGGTTTATCAAAAAATAAAAAAATAAAAACATACAAAACTACGAAAATGCAAACATTAAATAAACATCCTATTTAAATGTTTGTTTTCTCACAGTATAGCAAAAACATTTGTCAATGAAAATTTCTCAATTTTTTAAAGAAATTTTTTAAAAAATTTTTATAGAAAAAAAAATCTTATTTGTGGTACAGCTGAAATTTATTTTTGAATAGAAAATTGTTTAAAAAATCCTAATTTTTTGTCTCAATTTTTTTTTTTTTTTTGAAAAATATCGTGAATTTTCTCAAGGTAAAAATATTATACCTTATTTTTCGCAGTCAGAAATTCAGCATAAATAAATATCATTTCACAAGTTTTTTGAAAAAATCTCGCTTTTTTCGAAGAAAACCCCTAATTTTTTTGGGAGTAAAACTTTTTCAGAATACCTACAACCTACATAGTTGAAAAATTTTCCATTTTATTGCAGAAAAGAATTTTAATTTTTAAAAGAAAGAATGCTTTTAATTTTTTTCAAAGAAAAATTCTCATTTTTAGATGAAAAAAACTTTTGAGTAAAGTTTTATTTGATTTATATTATGTAGGAACTTTTTTGAGAGAAAAAAAATCTTTCAATTTTAACTCTAATTTTTAGAGAAAAGAAACTCTCTCAATTTTTTCGAAGTAAAAATAGTTTTATTTTTTGAAGGAAAAAATCCCAAGTTTTTGTCTTGATATTTTTCGGTGAAAACTCAATTTTTCGGTAAAACTACCAAAAATTTTTTGGAGAGGAGAGGAGGGAGCTAAAAATTTACATTTTGGAGAATCTAAATTTTTTGATGAAAAGAATCTTTGTTTTTTTTTCGACAAAAAATCTCAATTTTTGCCTCAATTTTTCAAATAAATTTCTGATTTTTTTCTGGAGATTTTTTTCAATTTTCTGGAGCAAGAAAAAATCTGTTTTTTGGAATTAAAAAATTTACAATTTTTTTCAGTTGAAATCTAATTTTTTGTTTCATCAGTTCTTTTAAGTAAAATTTTAATAGATTTATAATAGAGGAACAATTTAAATTTTTTTTAAGAAAAAAAAATCTTTCAATTTTATCAATTTTTAGAGAAATGAAAATCACTCAATTTTTTCAAAGTAATTTTTTCAAGATAGGAAAACCTAATTTTTTGTCTTGATATTTTTCGGGAAAACTCAATTAAGAATTTAAAAAAAAATCATTTTTAAGGAAAACTGTTCTCTTTTTGAGACAAAACAAATAACAATTGATTTTTTTTTTGAGAAAAATCGTGATTTTATGTCTCATTTAAAAAAATGAAATTCTCAATTTGTAGCTGATTATTTTTCAATCTTTATTTTCTTTTTTTGGGAAAAATTTCAATTTGTTTGGGAAAAATACTATTTTTTGAAGAAAAAAAAATTCTAAGTTGGAAAAAAGTTTCTTTTTTAAAAAAGAAAAATCCCTAAATTTTTTGTAGGAAAGTACAAATTTTGTACTTATCTCATTATCTCATTAATCATTATGTTCCTATTTTTTTGGGATGAAATTTTTAATGATATTTTTTTAGAGAAAAAAATTTCTTATGAACAAAAAGTTCTCCTAATTTTTTTTTTGAGGAAAGAAGCCTTGATTTTTCGTTTCAATTTTTCAGAGTAAATTTTTTTTTTAATGTTTGAAATCATTTTACAAATTTTTATTTTTTTTTATGGTATTTTTTTAGATTTTTATTTTAAGGAGAGAAAAAAGAAGTCTTGATTTTTTCTCAAAAATTGTTTTCTGCCTAATATTGTTTAAAAACAATTTTTTTATTTAAAAAAAAAAATTTCAGTTGTAGTTGGAAGAATTTTTTCAGATAATTTCCCAGAATTTCAGTTAATCTGCTCCATTTTTTTTTTTAATTTTTTTTTTTTGGAAAATTAAAAATCTCCTATCCGCTCCTGGCTCAACTATTTACTGTATTTTTAAATTTCACTTAGGTAGATATTCTTATTGATCTTATCCGCTACCAAATATCGGAATTAGGTCTGCATTCGTAATGAGGGAAATGATTAACAACGAAGATATTATCCTACACATAATATACTCTGTGGTATTCAAACAAGGTTACATACTACAATGAAATATGAACCTGAAAATTATTTCAGGATCATAATCTACGGTACTCACAATTCGCAGAATTACGTGATGAAACATTAAAATAAACAGGATAATCAACGATGATTTATAATGATATTTCAGTTTGTATTCGAGTACAAATTACGTTGAATTTAATCAAGAAAAACATTACGATAGGTACCTTTAGTGAAGAGCTTCACAAATTATTTGTAGTTTAATTTCGCATGGTGAAAAAAATTTTCAAATCAGAAAAAAAATTCCAAAGAACAAACAAATTACCTCTCACTATACAATAAATAGGTACATATCTAATTACCTATACCTCCCTACAGATCTAAAATTTGATTCAAAAATTACTCGAACGAACATCGATTTTTATCTAAGCATGTATTTGCTTTCTTATTAAATTCAGAAAATTGAAATTAAAATTAAAATTAGGACTGTATTGTGAAAAAATAATGGACAGGTAATAATAATTCAAATTCCACGAATCACAAACAATGTGCCTATCTTTTCAACCAAAGTCTGATGCTGCATGACTCGAACATAATTAAATAGTAATCTTGACCCAAAACGTGGAAATAATTTATTCATCTCATTTAACCACACAATCTACTTCAAGTGACTACAGAAGCATACATATGTTTTTTGATTAATTAACGTGCACGTGTAGGCACTTATGGGAAACGAGGGAAATAAATGTCTGGGAACTCGACAAGTGAAAGGAACAATTTTCAACATTTTCATTCATTGTAATACATTTAGCGAATTAATTTATCAATTTATTATTACAATACCCATTATCCGATCGATGCAGGTTTTTTTATTCGTTTTCGTGAGGATAAATTTTCAAAGTCAACTGCGCTCCAAGTCGAAGGAAATAAAATAAAAACGATGAAATATCGAACTCACCTGGATTACAAGGTTTAAAAGGGCCTTCTGCGTATACGATACAGCCAATAATTATGAAAAAAACCAGCGACTGGGTCACTATCACATTGATTCGATTAAAAATCAAAGTACACATTTTGAAATGTTGCAAAATTATTTTAGGATATCGTAAATGTCTCAGTAGGAAGATTGTATTCGATCTGGATGAAAATTTTTCAACAATGTGTAGTTTTTCAGTAAAAATTGTCAAGTTCGTTGGTAAACGAGACTAAAATTGGGGTATTTATTTAATATAAAAATAATTATAGTTTGTCGAATTATTTAATCGAAATTTTCATTAAAAAACGCAGTTTGAGTAAAATTACCTGGATAAATTGACCAGTGTATGACCGTGACAAAATTAAGATATTATGTATTATTTAGGTACCTTACAAAGAGTCTTTTTTGCGTTAGAATATTTTTCATGCACCTACCAACGAACATAATTAAATGTTTCGACGAGAAAAATTACTAGAAAATCCTCTTTGTTTAATTTAATCCGACGATGAAATTTTGAACGTTTATATCAGCGATTTTATATCATAGGATTAGGAAGTAGGTATGTTTGTTCAACTGTGTTTTAACTACGAGTAGGTTTGAATTTATTGAGTTGTGACCTAGTTTTTTTTTGTTTTTTTTTCAAAAATTTATCGAGGGCCGAATTTTTTTCTACTCTTTCAAACACTAGTTAGTAGGTATAAAAAATTATTCCAAAATTCACTTTTTTGAGCCTGAAAAGAGGAGGGGATGACCTTGCAAATGACGAAGATGATGAGGGGTTCGGCTTTCCCCGTGGCCAGTGACTGCGAGAGCCAAGTGAGGCCTAGTGCAATAATTTTGCGAGCCATTTTTACTCAGTTTGGAAGTTCCTCTAAATGACGAGTGCTAAAAAATTCTCATTTTTCAAAGTTTAAATTTTTTTAGAGAAACATATTCCAATTTTTTTGTAAGAAAATTATAGTATATTTCTCTAAAAAAAAATGAATTCTCTTATTTTTAAAAAGATTTCCCTAAAATTAAAATTCTCTTGACGTGAAATTTTTTTTTTTATTGTGTTGTAATAAAAATACTCCTTAAATTATTGTAGAAAAAAATCGCATTTCTTTGGATGAAGAAATCCCTAAATTTTGAGAGTAAAAAACCAACTTGAAAAAACTTCTCATGGAGAAAAAAACTAAATTTTTGTCATATTTTTATTCTTCTAATATTATTTTATTTTATTTTTAAAATTAGATCGTTCAATTTGTTTTGAGGGGGGGAGGAACATCTATACAAATTTTTTGAAGCAGAAGAATTAATTAAATTTTATTTTATTATTTTTATTTTTTTTATGGTATTAAAAAAATATTTACTTTCAGAGGGGGAGGGGGGGGGGGGGGTAATTACGATTTTTGTTGTCAATTTTCATTGAAAACAAAATCTTTCATTTTTTAGGTGTTTACCTATGTAGATTTTTTTGAAAGAAATCTTATTTGGGGGAGGGGGTAAAAAATCTCTCAACTTTATTGAAGAATAAATCTCTCACTTATTTGGGAAAAAATTCGTAATTTTTTTTAGAGTAAAATTTTTTTTCAGCTTTTCGAAGTGAGAGAAATCAGAATTACTCTTATTCCTTTGAAGAAATAAAATATTTTCAATTTTGTGGGAAAATCTCTAAATTTTTTAAAGAAAGAAATCTCTTGATTTTTACTCAGAATAAAATATTTTTCACTTTTGGAGGAAAAAAAATTATGATTTTTTTAAAAAATTTTTTTTTAATAAGAATGTTTAGATTTTTTGCATTAAAAAAAATTCCTAATTTTTTTGGAGAAGAAATTCCAAAATTTTTCAACTTTTTGAATTAAAATTTCTCACTTTTTTGAAGAAAAAACAACCATTTTTCGTTTTTTCTATTCAAAAAAATAAGTAAAATAAAATCTTTCAATTTTTCGGAAAAAAATCTACTTAAGTATTATTTTTTAAATTTTTTTTATAGAAAAAATCCCTTAATTTTTTCATAAGAATCTTTCAGTTTTTTGGAGTAAAAAATAAAAGCACCATTTTTTAAAGAATAAATACCTAGGTAATTTAAAAAAAAATCTTCCAATTTTCTGGATATTTTTTCAAATTTCTTCTAGGATGGAATTTTTCATTTTTTGGGAGTAGAAACATTTTTCATCCTTATTTTTAATTTATTAAAAATTTCTCGATTCTTTCAACTTTTTAGATTGAAGAATATTTTTGATTTTTGGGAAAAAAATCGTTTTTTTTTAAAGCAACAAAAAATCAATTTTTTCATGAGTGAAAGTATTTCTCAATTTTTAGGGGAAAAAATCTCGATTATTTTGAAATAAGAAATCTTTCAATTATTAAGTATTTGGATTTTTTTCAATTTTTTTCTAGAATGAAATTTCTCGTATTTTTTTTTTTTTTTGATTAAAAATTTCATTTTTCTTATGAAATAAAAATCTCTATTTTTCAGATGTTGTAATATTTATATATGTATTTTCCATAACGACGAGTGTTTTTAAACGTAATTTTTTTTTGATTTTTAATAGAATTTCATGCAAAAGACGTAATTTTTTTTTATTCTCAATAATTTTATTCTGAGGGATTTTTTTACTTATTTATGGTGATTTTTAATAAAAAATAAATTTTTATGCAAAATTTTTAAAGATTTTTTTTCTGCAAAATTTTTTCTAAAAAATCTATAGGTAGGTACCTAAAATGATTTCTTCAAAAAAAAAAAAAAAAAAAGTATCAAGAGTTGCTCACTCATAAAAAAGTGCGAATGGAACGATGTTGATTACATTTTACAAAACTGATTAGTTATCTACTTAGTATATTTTAATAATACGATGTAAGAGTAACTACGTATACTTAGTTATCTAAGTACATCACACATTAGTTTATTTTATTTATCAAACTGACAAATAGATAGTCCATGAAAGTTATAAATTCATATACCTAAATAGTTTGTTAATTCAAAAAAATGAAGAATAGCAGTCATTTGAGCAATATTTTCAGATTATTTATGTCCTTTTCAAACTACGAATTGAGTACCTACATTAAATATTCGATGGAGCGATAAAGAAGTCACCTTTCATTTAAAATTTTAAAAACGGTTTTAAATTCCATAAAAAAGTTAGGTAGGTAATGTTTTTCTGATTCGTCTTCCTAGTTCCTAACCCCATCGATTGACATTTGAAACAGGCATTTTAAATTGCAGTACTGACATCAAAACCTAATCAACTTTTTGTCGCTCGAAAAACTCGTGTCCGACTACTAAACTAGGTACCTACTACATTACGTATATCACATGAGTAAAAATTAAAATACTCTCGACGCTTCAAGAACAGCGGACAACAATGACGACCTTGATTAACTTGGCGTAGAGCATCATTTTATTAATATTTTTTGTTATCGAGTTACACGCAATAAACAATAATTAAACGTTCTCGGACAAAGAGGTAATTAAAATGTTACCATTAGGAGAAAAATGAAAAATTATTTCCTAATTGAGAGTCGCATGAAAGGAGTAAAATGTAGAAAATTGTTCCAAGTACCTAGTAATATCGTTGGCTTTGGTAAATCTACTCTAGGTCGCCATTTGTACGTATGTAAAATTGGTAAAGATTTGTTTGGCATAAATGCTAAGCGGAGTATTTCCCAAAGCGGGCTAGGTGATGAAATTTTTTCCGAAAAAAAACTCAAAAATTAATTTTTATCAAATTTCTAATAAAATTAATAACTAGTTATTTTTTTTTAAATCTAAAATTGGTAGGTAATTCTCAAAAATTTATTTCCAAAAAATTGATCGTTTTGAAAAAATTTACAGTTCTCAACAGCTGGCAATTTTGGTACTTGGGTACCTATAATAAAGTCCTATATTTTTTTTCAAAAACTAATCATTTTTATAATTTTTTTTGTAAATTTTATGGATGATTAGGTAAGTAATCAAGCTTGGTAATATTCTCAAAAACTGATATTTTTTATAAAAATGATAATTTTTCTAATTTTTCAAAAAGTGACAATTCTCAAGAATTTTATTGCTTTGCTATCCAAAGGCAATAGTTTTTCTAAAAAAAAAAAAAATTAAAAATTAATTTTTTTAAGTATCCAGGTAGATAAAAGGTATTTTTTTTTAAACTGATAATTTCTTAGAAAATTTATAATTTATCAGAAACTTATAATTCTCAAAATTTGTTGGTTTTTGAAAAACTTTATTTCAAAAAATTACTGTTTTTTTTTTAAATTTGACAATTTAAAAAATTTATAATATTTCAGAAATTAATAATTCCTTAAAAATTTATGACTTGTCTTAAAATTAATTATTTTCCAAAAATTGATGATTTTGAAAAATATGACTAATAATAGGTAACAAAGTTTTAAACATTTAAAATTTGTTATCAGAATTATTTTTCAGAAACTGATAATTTCTTAAAAATCAATAAATTCACCAAAAATTGGCAATTTTCTAAAAATGATGCTTTTTAAAAAAATTATGATTTTTCAAAAATCAATTATTTTCCAGAAATTGATGATTTTTGAAAAGTATGCGTATAAAAAGTGATTACCTACCTACTTTGACCATTGTTTTTTTTTTAATATGTTACCATTGTTACCAGAAAATAAAGTTTTTTTTTTTTCAAAAACTGATAATTTCTTAAAAATAAATGATTTCTGCAAAAACTGATAAATTCACCATCCAACTCTCCATGAAAAAATCCACGTGACACCATCAAACACGCCAGGAATCAAAGCATATAAAATGATACCTACTTTTTTAATTTTTAAAAACTGATGCTTTTTCAAAAATTGTAATTTTTTCTTAAAATTGACAATTCTTCAGAAGGTAATTGTTATTTTCTTAAAAATTGCCAGTTTTTTTTGAAAATGAAAATTTTTCAAAAATTAATAATTTACCACCGAAGTTTTTTTCTTCAAAATTGTTAATTTTTAAATAAATTGATGAGTACTCCAAAAATTTCTAATTTTTCAAAAAGTGATGGTTTTTCAAAAAATGATAATTTTTAAAGAATTGGCAATTTCTATAAAACTATACTTATTCTTAAAAAATTGTTCTAGTTTTATAAGAAATTATAAATTTTCGAAAATGATGATTGCTTGAAAAATTAACATTTTAAAAAATTGATAATTTTTCCAACATTGATACCTAATTTTTTTTAAATTGATGATTTATTATTCAAAAATTTCCAATTTTTCAAAAAATTACGACTTTTCAAAAACATGATTTTTTAAAAAATTACTATTTTTCAGAAAATGATAATTCTTCTAAAATTGTTATTTTTTTAAAAATTGATGATTTTTCAAAAAAATTACGATTTTACGATTTTTCAAAAAATGATAAAAATTGACGATTATTCCAAAAAATTACAATTTTTCAAAAAATGCTAATTTTTCGTGTTTATAATTTTCCAAAAATTGTAAATTTCTCCAAAAAATTATCTACTATTTTTCCAAAAATGATAATGTTTCAAAAAAATGATAATTTTATTTTTCCAACAAAAATTGATAATTCTTTAGAAATTACGATTTTTTTAAAAATGCAATTCTTCTAAAATTACGTACGATTTTTCAAAAAATAATTTTTTTTCCAAAATTGATCATTTTTATAAAATTGATTATTTTTGCTAAAATTGATAATAGGTAAATTTAATATTCTTCTAAAATTGTTATTTTTCAAAAAATTTGATTTTTCAAAAAATGATGAATTGATATTTTTCAAAAATTGTGAATTTTTATAAAATTGATTATTTTTCCTAAAATTGTTAATTCTTCTAAAATATATATATTTTTTAAATTGATAATTTTTCCAAAGAAAAATACGATATTTTTCATTTTCTTTCAAAAAATAATAATTTTTTAAGAATGATAATTTTTCAAAAATTTATTATTTTTTCCCCAAAAAAGGATAATTTTTCAAAAACTGATAATTTTGTAACGAATGACGATTTTTTGATAATTCGTTTTGTGAAAAATTAATGCTTATTTTTACAAGAATTGATAATTTTTCAGTAATCTTGCAATTTTTCAAAATGCTTTGAAAAAAAAAAAAAAAAAAAAAAAAAAAAAAAACTTAACAGAAACTTTCATTTAATTTTTGAATTAATTTGGCTATTTTGAGAAATTTTGCCTAAAAATCAAAAGACCGACACAAGATGGTAATTAAATTTACGTCTACCTATATATTTATTGCACTTTAACAACTCATTCGCATACTTTATCTACACTTGGAAAAATGAAAAAATTGATTCAAAATTTATTGGCTATTATCGCAAGAGCGTCAAAGCACACGATAGATAAGTCCACGTCGTACTCGTCTTTTCTCTCCCACGTTAACAATCGAGATCATTAATCAATATTCATATTATTCATCAGTTCATTAGCACTAAAACGAAGGTATCTACCTAGAAAAAAAAAGATACCTAGCTAATTTGAAAAATATCATATGATTTTTCCCAGTGTGTTATCTTATCATAATTCATAAACTTTGTGTGACTACCCGCACAGAAAAGATAAATACGATATTGATTTTAGACCATGTTGATATCTTGTCGTAACTTGTTCAGGTTGTACGAGTAAAATGCCATACCTAGGTTAATGCTTTTTCAGTTTTCGATGCTGTTGACCAACTTTCGTCGTTACAGTTTTGTGTATAATTTTTTTTTTTTGATAATTATGTAATTTTTTCGTATTTCCACCTTTATAGCAACATGACGCAAACAAGTGACAGGTACCTAGTAGTTTATTTTTTATAATTTTTTTTCCTGATAAAACTCATATACCTAATACAACGTACTTAGAAGTGTAATTTAGTTACACGGTTGTGAAATGCTATTTAATTATGTTGTACGTAAATATGTACATGGATGGAAATCTACGATATAAAAGAATCGCAGCAGGTATTTTTCCAACCATTTCGAATCAAATTGACGAAATTACCAGACGATTAATTCGATATTTAGACCAGTACAAATGTGATACGATATTCGATCAGATTCATGCTGTTATCTCAATTTCAACTTAACATTTTAATACACGAGTTATCATTCTTATCCCAAAGAGAGAACTACAAATCGACGTGATTTTCATTTCAGATTATGGAAGAAACCCCAAGACGTAAAAAATCTCCCTAAATCGAGCACCATCGACGAATTCCACCCCAAAAAACCCATTCCAGCGGGAACCTGGACGGAATTCAGTAATCATCCATCGTGGAATAATTTATTCGTGATACTCGAAAATTACATAAATCGTTGCGCCGAATTACAGAAGAAATCCGAAGATAAACATTACGATTGCCACTCGACGATGAAAAAAGTCAGTATTCGTAAGAAGTATAAAAAGTACAAGAAACGTTATAAATTGATTAAAAGTGAAAATTCGCGAACATCTGATAGCCAATATGAATTGTAATGCTCGTGATGAAATTACTAACTAACTACAATTAACTGCGGTGATTACAAGTGAGAATTATGATAACGTGTGAATTTGTATTATTAATGTTTGTATAATTTTTCTACGAGTATTTTGTACACGTAATAAGCTACATAGACTAAAGAGTGTGTTTTAACGCTTTGTATTTTGTGATTTTGTAATTTGTAATACTATGTAATATTTTTATTATTGGCAAGTGTGAAATTTATGGACTAAAATATCAGACGTTTTTTATATGTTTTTTTCAATTTTTCTTTTTTTTATTGGCAAGGAATGTCGAACATAGCATTGTGCATTTGTGCATCGTGCAATAAGTATCTAGGAAATTTTCACCATCGATGTGTTAGTTGCTGGCTAGGCGTAATTTTAATTCTGCACGTATTGTGGTTTTATCGTCATTTATTTTACTTACACAGTTAAACTCGAGCCATACCTAGTATAGGAAATTATCAATTATGACACAGTTTTTCTTTTTCGTTTATCAGGTACCTTGTGGTACAAATGGATAATGAATTTCCTTACTCATATTTCATTTTTAGGTACCTACACCTACCTACTTTAAACTACATACAACCTCTGAAATTGTGATAAGATATCATTTAAAAGTAGTAATTTTTTGCCCCCCCCCCTCCATTTGACATAATTTAAAACGAGAGTTGATAGTTTCAAAATTTCGATATTGTATTGAAAAATTCTACGCAACGTTATTGAAAAATTCTACGCAACGTTGTTGTTATTATTACACTGGGTAATGAAGTGCTAATGTTACTCGAGCTTTACGATAAATCATCTGAACACAACATAATAATAGAAATAGGTATGGTAATGAAAAGCAGAGATGGCGCGACTCACCTCTTTTGGGAGTCGACTATTTGCTAGTTGAATCGAAGAGTTTTCAATTTGCGACTCTTTACAAATTTTATTAAACCATGACCGTCTACATTTAACAGGCCAGGAAGGCTAAATTTGGCAACGTCAAAACGTAGGCTGACTTTTTGGTTTTTCCATAAGATGTAATGCTAATTCAAATTGCAATAAATCGAAAAATATCAATTTTACGAAAAAAGTCCAAGAGACCTTTTTTAAAGAAAATTGAATAAGCTTTCTATTGATATAGAATTTTTTTGGATTTGGTGAAATTTTTAGTGAAAAGTGAAAAATGCTAATTTCGTCAATTTCACTCCAATTCAAAAAATTTATATATGAATGGAAAGCTCTTTTAATTCTCTTTAAAAAAGGTCTCTTTGACTTTTTTTTGTAAAATTGATAGTTTTCGAGTTATTGCATTATGAATTAGCATTGTGTCTTATGGAGAATCCAAAAAGTCAGCCTACGCCGTCGAGATATTACAGCGTTGTCAAGTGAGCCTTCCTGGCCTGTTAAATGTAGACGGTCATGATTAAACTCATGAGTCCGACTCTTTTAATGAACGACTCCTCGCGACTCTTTTTTTCCGACTCCTCGTGACTCTTTTTACTTTCCGAACAGCGCGTAGCGTTGTAAGGAAAGTATTGTTTTCGGTGCGAAATGCGTTTTCACGAATATTGCACTTAGATAAATTTCGACTTCGTACAAATTTGTTTTGACCAATTTCCAGATGATGTTCCGTATGTATGTGTGTGTGTGTGTGTGCAGAAAAATTTGTTAACACGATTCCAATCGCCCTACTTGAGATATCTCGTTGAAATTCGGCGATGAGAAGTGGTTTATATAAACGAAGGCTACGCAAGAATTTGGGGCCTTTACGTTAAGTAGAAAAAATTTTACGAGCGATTTATGCGAAAGATCGTCGAGTTTCACATTTGTCGCATTTTAGATGTCGATAAAGGAAACGGTTCAAGTCTTTATCTATATCCGGACATGTCCGCGGGTGTACCAGTTTGCTCTCCTTTCCCTAACATGCGCATTGCGCAATGCTTTGCATTTTTGTCTTATTCATGATAAGATGTACGGGTATTCGAATGGTTGTTTTGTTTACATCATCATGATATTTTTTCACGATTAATAATAATGGAGCAAGTGTGATTTTGCCGAATATTTTTGTGTCATGTTTAACTTTTTTCAGTGTAATTGCTGACGTTTTAAATACAAAAAATATTTTATAGTCGATTTTTTCACAAATATTCGATAATCAATTTTTTTTACATAATATTCGATGATCGATTTTTACAAATATTTTTTTGTTAATATTTTTTAAAATACTTTTTGATTCGAAAAGTTCGTGATGCTTGCATCACTGTTTATTTTCAACTAATTCCCGACTCACTCCCCCGACTCCTTCTAAACTCTTATTTTTGTTCTCATACGATTCTTTTACAACTCTTTTCTCTAAATTTTTCTTTTCACTTTTCAAATTTCATTTTCATTTAAAAACTAAAATGTTCTGTAATTTAATTTCTTTTTTTGTTTTTTTAGTGCGACATATTTATTATTTTTCAATTTTCAAGTACAGTAATCAATTATAAATTGATCAATAAAATTTATTTTAACTTTCATGTTTCATATTCTCGTAAAAAAAGGAAAAGCTAAAAATTTTTGAAAAAAAGGTAAGTAGAAACTTAGAAAGTAGAAACATCTTCTCTGACTCTGAGTAAACTCTCAGTAAATTCGTAATCTAATCTTAAATTTAAAATATAAAAAAAAAAAAACTACAACAAGAAATAAAATTCTTGAACATTCATAAAATCAAAAATGCCACCATTCAATAATTTACCACAGTATCATTGCCTTTTGTAGATCTTGTGTGTTTAAAATAGTTTCCGAAGTTTTTCATCACTGAATGATTTTGAAACAATTCGAAAATTAATTAAAATCAAAACTAAACTAACACAACACACGAGGTTGCACTACCCATGAATCGCGGAAAAAGGGAGTTTGAGAGATGAAAAGAGTCGTGATATGAAGAGTTGTGAATCAAAAGAGTCGCAATTAAAAAAAGAGTTGTGAGTAAAAAAGAGTCGCAAATTGAGAAGAGTCGTGAATCAGTTTAATGTTTGACTCTTAGTGATGAGTCGATTTTTTCAAATTTTTTTCGACTCCTTGTGAAAAAGAGTCGAACTCAGAGTCGAACTCAGAGTCGCTCGCATGCGACTCTCGCGACTCACACTCGAAACTCTGAGTCGCGCCAGCTCTGATGAAAAGTAACAATAATTTCATCATCTCTTTTCTGTATTCCTTCAAATCTTCGAGTTGGCAAACCTATTCACATAAGAGATTTTCCGGTTGCAGAATTGTCAAGTAAAAGGATATAAGGGTAATTCTCAGAAAATCGGCAAATTTCACTACTGTAAAAGTTCAGAAATTTGACAGGTTTTTAAAAAAAATTTTCTTAAGGTAATTGAAAATATATATGCCCCCGAGTACTTTTATGGTGTTGGGGTCAATTCATTTCCCAAAAGGGGGGGGGGAGGACGATTCAAAAAGGGGTATAGCCGGATAAAATAGGGTGATTTGGCCCCCTGAGCGAATTTTTAAACCAACTAGTGGAAGTTGGTCCTTATGGTCTAAAACCCCCGTGACCAAATTTTTAGGTCGCTACCTCACCGAGTGAAAAATGCGATTTTTCGATTATAATTTTTGATTTTGACAAGTTTTTAACCAAATTTTTTCAAACTCAGATAGATGTTAGCTATACTCAAGGGTCATTCATGCAAATTTTTTAAAAAATTTTCAAACCTATCTTCATTGTGAAATGCGCGTTTCAAGTTTTCTAACGGCTATTTCGACAAGTTCTTTCAGAGGTGCAATAATGGAAAAAATATATATTATACACCTAGTCTGGATGTATAACATATATTTTTTTCAGAATTTTTTATATAAGTGGAAGGCCTTCAAAAATGCAAAAAAATGATTTTTTTTCATCATATTTCGCCCCAAAAACAGTCATTTTTGGTCGTAAAAAATTGTCGTCGTAGTATATCACTAAATACGTAGTTATACACCATCAACTCGAGTTTGGATGAAATTCGTTGATTTTATCTATTTTTCGAAATTTTCATTTAAATCAACTGAGTGACGTAATTTTGGGAACACTCAGTGTCCCTCGAGGTGTCTGGAGAGCCTAAAATTCATGTTTGGACATGTTTCAAACCGATATTTGTCATAAACAGAAATTTTCATGAAATTGAGAAAATTTGATTTTTTTGCTCACATCGTCGTGGCTTATCATTCCTCCGGTATAAAATGTCCCACCTTCCTGAAAACTGAGAAAATTTATTCTAATTAGTGAGTATCTTATTATAGCTTATTAATAATTAATAAAATATCAGTATTATAGCTTATAGAATAACTAATTGTCGAATTGTCCATCGTCGTGGCTGTAAAAATTCATCATTGCCACGACGAAAGACAAACACTTGTGATCCACGACGATGGACAATTCGACAATTAGTTATTCTATAAGCTATAATACTGATATTTTATTAATTATTAATAAACTATAATAGGATACTTACTAATTAGAATAAATTTTCTCAGTTTTCAGGAAGATGGGACATTTTATACCGGAGGAATGATAAGCCACGATGATGGACACTATTTTTGTAAAAATTGAAATTTTTACAGATGATTACGTAAAAAATCGCTCTGTGCATTGCCATTCGAAATTTCAAATGCGCATAGTATTATTATAAAAGTAACAAATCAGTGTAGTCATTCAGCAGAAAAAAATATTCACTCAGCGAGCTGAGACAAATTTTTAAAAATTACCCACGACGATGGACATAAATCTTTACTACAGTTTTCAATGCTCAGGTGTAGTTGTACTAAACACTTTTTGTGATCATAATTCACACTAGCCTATACCCTGAACTTCCTAATGACGTGTACTTACTTTTTTTTTTTTCCAGAAAAACATGGTGATTTCCATAATTTTTGAAATCTGTTTTCAAAAACATGTTGGGCTACAGGCCACGACGAAGGACATTTTGAGGTTTATACTAACTTGTACTCAAGGGGAGGGGGGTGGTATTCATTAAATTGGGCATGGTGGATTAAGGACGTTATAATATAACCAAAAAATGAAAGTTGTGCATAGTACAGGAGTTGAGAAATCAGTTGGTTACTCAAATTTACCAATTTTCTGAGAATTACCCATAATGAGATGAGCAGATGGTAATTTTGCCCCCAAACCACTCCAAAAATAATTTTTCAAAAATTTTCTCAAACAAATTTTCAATTTTTTTTTCAAATCATACCAAATTTTGTGAAATTGTTGATTTGAAAAAAAATCTTGACATGGGTACCTATACTTAATTTTGTTTTAAAAAATGATCAACTTTTTTTTTGCAATTATTTTTCTTAAAATTTTGTTTATTGCTCTTTAAAACGTTTTTTTTTCTATAGGTGGGTGACAATTTTCCAATAATATTTTTTTTCAAAAATTTGCCACTTTTTTCGAAATAAATTTTGGTTCAAAATTATCTACGTATATTTTTTTATTCACTAAGTATAATTTTTTTTTAATTTTTGTTCAGGATTATTGGGTTTTTAATTTCATTAAAACATATTGTACGAAAATTTTATCACTATAGATACAAGTAAGTTCTTCAAAATTATTTTAATACATTTTAAAATCATTTTTTGAAGTTATATTCCAACGTGAGCCGGTTAAACGCGATATTTTGGTAGGTTGATGATGTAGGATTATATATACAGACCTCCTCCACCAAATGGCGTCATAAAATCAATTTCGAAAAAAATGTACTTAAGCCGTTTTGGAAAAACGCTCCTCAATTAATAATCTTAAAAACAAAATTTTGAAAAAATTGGAATTTTTCAGTTTGCGAATTTCTTCTTAACATTGGAAAAAGGAATTTTTTTCCAAAGCTCAGAAAATTTTTTCATAATATGTTCCCCACATTAGATTGGCTAAATTCACATTCACAACTAGTTATCACAAAAATGAACGAACGAGAATTCGTCTCATATTCTTGTTTGAAAACTCGTGGTCCATAATTGCGATTGAAAAGTGGACTTGTCAAAATTTATTTTTAATCCAAAATAATTTTCATTAATTTTTCATCGAGATTTTTCCATTATGTTTAATTTAATTATCTTTTAAAGTTTTTTTTTCAAGTTTTCTATTCTTCAAATTTTCATTTTTTTTTTCTGTTTTCATATTGGATTTTTGAAAAAAATTTCTTATGGGAATTTTTATGGTGAAATTATTCATCATTCATGACATTCATCAAATAATTTATTTCCATTTTTCCTAAAATTTTTCATTAATTTTTTTTTTGTTTGTCTATTAAAAATTACAATTTGGGCATTTTTTAAAATTTCTAATTTTTTCATTCAAAGGTTTCTCATCAAAATGCAACATTTACTAAATATTCATCATATTTTTTCAAATTCAGGTGGATATTGTTCATTAAATTTATTTGTAAATTTTCACTTAGATTTTCAAACATTTTTCATAAAAATAAAATTTTCTCATCGAAACGAAATGCTTCTAAATCTCTACCATATTTTTTTCAAATTTTTCGTTTTTGAAATTTTTTTTTCAAATAAATTTTTTATCAAGTTTATTTTTGAGTTTTCTACCTAAATTTTTTCCAGCCTTTTTATTCATTTTTTTTTTTCAAAAAAATTGTTTACCCCCACCCCAATTTTCCAATAAGATTGTCGACTGATTTTATTCCCAAATTGGTCATCAAAATGCACCTATTTCATCTTCATCTCCTAAATTGACTTCTCAGTCGAATTTTTTCAGTAATTTTCATCAAAATTTGTCTTCTAATTTAATTTCTAATTTTTTTTCAAGTAAATTAATTCAATTTTTTTTTATAAAATTTCTTTCAATTTTTTTTCCTCCAAATTATTCACAAAAATTTTGAGTTTTTTCAAGTATACCTAAATTGAGTACTTATTGTTGAAAAAAATTAATAAATAAAACATAAAAAATGATAAATACCCACAGCATCCTGCCTAAAAAAAAGAAAGAAGAAAGAAAAACATTTTGAGTTATCTATTTTGTGAAAGAATAAATATTTTGTTTGAAATTCACCAAAAAAGGGACGAATAAAAAAGAACGACATTGTCCTTACAATGTGATTACTTGTTGTGGATTTAGCCACTCTCTTTGCGGATTTTTTTATTAAAATAAAATTGTACCAACACTTTGTTACAATAATAAAAAATAAAAATTTTGTAGGTACCAACCCATTTTTGACAAAACTTCAGAAAAATTGTAATTATAAAAAAATATTGAAAAATCAATCAAACTATCAAACATTTAATTTTTACTTACATTATAAATTGTGATTTTTTTTTCTAATTAGAATTTATGTTTTTAGCAAAAAAAAAAAGGTTCGGAATAAAATTCTGAAAAATTAATTGTATTTTTTAAAAACCAATATTGTGCACTTTTTTCCAAAAAAAAAAAAAAATCATTAAACTTACGCCTATAAAGTTTTATTTCAAAAATTAGTTTTTGACAAAATTCTTGAAAATATGAATTAAGTACGTAGGTAAACGTTAATTTTTTCACCTATTTTGTAAAAAAAAATTGAAATTTATTTTCCCACAAAACCTGTATTTTTGTAAAAAATTGACTTTGGATAAAATTTTAAAAAATTAAAAATTTAGTATACTTACCTAAAAACAAAATTTTTAAAAAGGAAATGTTTGAGGGAAAATTTCAAAAATCAACCATTAGAAAATACTTGGAAAAAATTATTGTGTTAAATTTTTTAAAATATAAGTACCCAAAATTTTCAAGAATTTGAAACTTTTTTTGAAGTATTACCCACCGAACAATGTTCTAAAAAATGTGTTTCATTGTTGGAAAAATAAATATTTTACCTACGAGTTCAATTTTTATAAAAATTAACTCATCTGAAACTTGAAATATTATCATTCTAAAAAGTTGGTTTCCGACAAAATGTTTGAAAAATTGATACGAAAGATGTTTTAAAAAAAAAAACTTTTTTGTTCCACAACAATTAAAAAAAAAAAAAAAAACTAACTACAAAATAAAAAAATAAAATGGTATTTTTAAAACGTTCGAACATTTTCTGGTGAAACAAGTCCAATTTTATTAGGAATTTAAAGCACTTTTTCCCCTTCTACTTACACTTTTGTTTGAAACAATCAACCCTGGAAGAATTAATACCACGAAATAAACCAAAAAATTTCATCACTTTATCTAGGTACAAATTGCACATCCTCCCACACGAACGATAATGTAAAAAAAGGTCGAGAATCCGTCAAATTCCTTCTTGGATAATAATTTCAATTCAATTACTGAGCAATCCTTCGATTATTTAATAGTTACATGTTTTATTTTCGTGGCACGGATACGATTTCACTCGAACTGAAATTAATTTATTTATGTAAAGTGTGAACTTATCTGTTAAAATATCAAAAAACATGAATCGTTTAGTAATTAATCGACGTCCACAAATGATAAGAATTTTACCGTAAGTATCTCTTAGATATAGATTTTTTTTCTTATACTTTCAGGGATACCTCTTTTCAATTGTGTTTGAACATCAAATAATTGCAGAATCGTCCCCCAACAGCCAAAAACATATTCTACATGTGATCAAAGTCAAAACAAAATAAATAACTTGGTTAAAACCGAAGCTGAAATTCAAAACGAGCATGATACGGGTACATCCGATAGCATGATTGACAAAATCTGCTTATTGAAAGGAATAAAATTATTTAAACCATTGTACTATACACGCGAAGACGACGAAGACGTAAGTTCTATTATTTTATTAAATTTACCTTTCGAATATTTTAATTAAAATCTCTTTTACCATCTAAGGACTCGACATGTTTCCTCACATTGGGCGACGTACTTCGAGACACCGTCAATCACTCAAAACAGACCATTACTACGAAATTCAACTCAACCATTCAATTCATAAATCACATGAAAGAACAAATCGAACGATAATAATTTCATCATTTTATTTATTTACACGTAGGAAGATCAAAAAAGAATGAGAATATATTCACGTTATTTAAACAGTAATCACTACAATATTATCATTAAAAATACATAATTGAAGATATAGAACAAACGTGTTTAATACGTAGGTATTTTTTAAGTCTTTCATTTTTCAATTTTTCAAATAAAAAAAAAACAACATCGTTTCCGTTA
The DNA here is from genome assembly GCA_959613365.1 of Balanococcus diminutus. Classification (NCBI taxonomy): domain Eukaryota; kingdom Metazoa; phylum Arthropoda; class Insecta; order Hemiptera; family Pseudococcidae; genus Balanococcus; species Balanococcus diminutus. The sequence goes on from OY390716.1 coordinate 40,563,767, forward strand.
ACGAAACAGAAAAAATAAAAATAAAAATTCAACCAAAAAAAGGAGAAAAAAAATCAACCTAGAAAAAAAAATATGTCGAGTGTGTACGATCATGGAAGAATAAAAACGAAAATATTTCCCTTTATTGAAATTTTGATCTTCGATAGTGTACACAATTATAACAAACTATCCGTACAATAATGAGCACAATTTCCCAAAACTTGAGATCCATAATGAAAATTTTGTTTGAAAATTTTTCACGAACGATACAAAAAAATTATTATAGAAATTAAAACTAAAACTTAAAAAACAAAACATATGACAGTCGCTCGAAGAAAAAAAATGATACACGTATTTAAATCGTAATATACTTTAATCATAAAAAAGAAACTACTTCAACATATACATATAACAAACAAGGTAGGTAAAACGTCTTCTTGAACACTTGGAGACAAAACTAACGATTTCTTAATTATTTGGTATAATTTTGATAATCATTTCGAGAGAAAAAATTCTGAGTCATTTTCCTATAATATTTCTAAAAAAAAAAGAAATAAAACCAACATCAAACACCAAAGAAAAAAATAACTAAAAAAATCTATAAAACGAGTTTTTGAAAAATAAAATAAAATAAAAAAATAAGTTTTCAAACTAAACATGGCACTATTAAGTTAAAATTTCTTCGCGAGTAAAAAAATAATATAATATGAGACCTATTCGTATTTTTCAAAAATGAAAAAAAATACGCGTAAAAATTAGAAAAAAAAATGTCGAATTGATTTTTCAATAAATTGACGATGGCGCGAATTAAAAATATATCTTAAGATATTTTAAATAAAAGATATGTTCAAATGATGTATTAAAATTATACCACGTAACAAATGCCTTCAGCTTTAAAACTTAGTATTACTTCGAGTCCGCGGATACTTCCACGTTTGCATTTTTTCCTTCCACATACAATGACAAAAAAAAATAAAAGATATGTATAAAAGAAGAAATGTTCAACAGTAAAAAGAAGAAGAGAAAAAGTAATAAAAAGAAACGAAAAAATGCTTAAACATAAATACACTTTTTTAAAAAAAAGAAGAAAATAAATTACCCAAATTCAACAAACCCAAAAATCCATCTTTCTAACATAAAAATGACTAGTTTTTTCATAACCACTAATCCATAACAATGATTCTTCGTAATTAAAAAAATACGTAGGCCGCACGGTTCGAGCAATCGAGCCGACGTATTTCGACATTCAAAGAATAATTTTTTACTTCACAGAATCTCACACGTAGGCTACGCCTGTACAACGAAGGTATCTCTAAAACGATACCGAATAAATACACGAGTTTTCTTCATTTTTACAAAATCTACACGATGTAGACGATTTATACCACGTCTTCGGTCGAATTTGCAAATCGTTTATGAACACAGAATAAATAATAATTTTTTTTTTAGATTTTCATCTAAAACGATGAATTAGCACCACCCACTCTGTTCTCTTCTTCGGCGCTATTTACATACATGACGGAATTTACTACTCCTTTTGCTATTCTCTAAACAAATAAAAAATATATTTATATTAAAAGATGCGTTGATTTTTTTTTTTTTTTTTAGAGAAAAAATTAACAATTATTATTACCTGTAAACTTTCCAACGAATTTTCGCAATCAGTCGTATCGATATCGTTCATATTAATACCACAACGTTCCATTTCAGCGTAAGTACCGAATGGCAATTTACCCAGACATTCTAGTTTCATGATATGCATTTTTGAACGTAAATGCTTGGCTAAATGGCCGTGAATTCGGAATCCTATGTTGCAATCGTCGCATTTAAATGGTCTCGGATTATTGGTAGAAGTCTGACCTCCTGATTGAGAGTTCATGCTTACCTGGAAAATTTAAAAAGGTCAAAATAATGATTAGTTTTGGTAAAAAAAAATGACAAAAAATCACTAGGTAATTTTGTCAAAAAAAAAAAACCAACTGAATTTATAAAAATTTAAATATACTTTTTTTTTGTATTTAATGGTAAGAATTTATTCTGAATTTTTGTTTTCAAATGAGTGAGTACTAGGTCATTATTTTGTCATAATTTTGAAAACGAATTCTGACATTTTTTTGAAAAAAAAACTTTTTTCGGAATGTTTATGTACTTTTCGAAAAATTTTGGTAAAAAACTTTTCTAAATAAAACTTTTAAAAAAAATTACATTTTTTTTTGTTAAAATACATACAATAATTTTTTCATCTTTTTTTTCTGGAGTACCTAGACCTACTCGTTTGTTTTTTTAAAAACAATTTTGTAAAAGAGCGTTTTTTAGATTTTTTCCTAGAATTTTTCCTGAAAAAAAAAACTTTGAATGAGTACCTAGGTAATTATTTCGTGTTATTTTTTCAACGCGAATTTTGACTTTTTTTGAGAATTCGAAACACTTTTTGAGAAATTTTTGTTGAAAAAAAAAAAAATACTCATTGTGAGATCTTTTTCAAAAAAAAAAAAGTATTTTTGAATACAAGAATTTTTAAAACCATTTTTTCAATACTTGTTTAAAGAGACGTTTCATCATTCCTCTAGGAAATTTTTATTTGAATTTTTTATCTGCTAATTTTTTTCAAATTGAAAATTTGGTTTAAAATACAGAAGAATGGAAAAAGACATTGAGAAAGATTGATGACAGAAGCGTAAAAAAAAACGAAAATTAGCTATTTTAAAAGTTGGAAAAAAATCCCAAAGGTTTGAAAAATCGTAGAAAAAAAAATTAGTAAATTTAAGATTTTTGGAAAGTTTTAGGGTCCACTCTCAGCATTTTTAAGTGAACAATACAAATTAAAATTATTTTAGAGTTGAATAAAGCTGAGATTTACAATTAATAATTTCAAGATCGATAAAAAATTTTTTTTTTTAAATTTGTTTTCAACAGAACTTTATAAATTCATTTTTAAAATTTATTTTACTTTTGAATAAAATTTAGGAGAAAAAACTGTCAAAAATGAGAAAAAAATATTAAAACAAAAAATGAATTTTAACCTCACTTTAGCCTCAAAATCAGAGCTGGCGCGACTCAGAGTTTCGAGTGTGAGTCGCGGGAGTCGCATGCGAGCGACTCGGAGTTCGACTCCGAGTTCGACTCTTTTTCACAAGGAGTCGAAAAAAATTTGAAAAAATCGACTCCTCACTAAGAGTCGAACATTAAACTGATTCACGACTCTTCTCAATTTGCGACTCTTTTTTACTCACGACTCTTTTTTCACTTGCGACTCTTTTGATTCACAACTCTTCATATCACGACTCATATGACTCTTTTCATCTCTCAAACTCCCTTTTTCCGCGATTCATGCGTAGTGTAATCTCGTGTGTTGTATTGTAACTGTTGTAAGTTTAGTTTTGATTTCAATTAATTTTCGAATTGTTTCAATTTCGTGATGAAAAACTTCGAAATCTATTTTAAACACACAAGATCTACAAAAGACAATGATACTGTGGTAACCTTTTTTTCAAAATTTTTTAGCTTTTCCTTTTTTTACGAGAATATGAAACATGAAAGTTAAAATAAATTTTATTGGTCAATTTATAAATTTATAATTGATTACTGTACTTGAAAATTGAAAAATAATAAATATGTCGCACTAAAAAAACAAAAAAAGAAATTAAATTACAGAACATTTTAGTTTTTAAATGAAAATGAAATTTGAAAAGTGAAAAGAAAAATTTAGAGAAAAGAGTTGTAAAAGAATCGTATGAGAACAAAAATAAGAGTTTAGAAGGAGTCGGGGGAGTGAGTCGGGAATTAGTTGAAAAAAAGAGTCGCGTGGAGTCGGAAAAAAGAGTCGCGAGGAGTCGGAAAAAAGAGTTGCGAGGAGTCGGAAAAAAAGAGTCGCGAGGAGTCGGAAAAAAAGAGTCGCGAGGAGTCGTTCATTAAAAGAGTCGGACTCATGAGTTTAATAAAATTTGTAAAGAGTCGCAAATTGAAAACTCTTCGACTCAACTAGCAAAGAGTCGAACTAAAAGAGTTCGACTCCCAAAAGAGGTGAGTCGCGCCAGCTCTGCTCAAAATTAACAACAACAACAACAACTCTAACAACAACAACAACAACAACAACCACCACAACGACGAAGCACAAAAATTTGAAAAAATTATTCTTCAAGAAAATTTGAGAATTCATAAATATACGAAATATTGATCTTTTTAGGGAAAACACGAAGTTTAAAAATTTCTGGTTTTGAACGAAATAAAAAATGAAATTTCTCAACAAAATTCAAAAAAGAAATCGTTATGAAGGAACAAAATTTTGAAAAAAATCAATAAAAAGCATAGTAAAAAAAAATGGAAAAAATTATTTTCGATAAAATTAGAAAAGTTGACTTTGATACAAAATTATAAAATTCTTAAATAACAAAAATTGAAAAAATGACAAAAATAATTATTTTGGGACGAAATTTGGAAAAATTGAAAATTTGGTTTTCAAGAATTAAAATTTTGAAGAAAAAAAACTATATAAAAGTTAAATTATATAAAAATCAATTTTCAAAAAATGGAAGAAAATGCCTTTGAAAATTTGAAAACTTTGTTTTTTCAATAATATATAATAAATTAATTTTTTACAAAATTATAATAAATCGAACTCAAAAAAAAATTGAAAATTTTTTCTTTTTACCTACCAGGAAATGAATTTTCAAGTTGTTTCTCAAAAAAAATAATTGTTTTAACAAAATTTGAAAAACATTGTTTCTAATATTGGAAGAGAGCTGCTTTAAAAATGTTTTCGAATAAAATGGTATTTTCACGCTTTCCCATTGTTTTTAAACCCCATTTTACTGATTATTGCTGATTCAGAAAGTCAAATTGTGAATTGCAGATAATGTTTGAAAACGCATAAATCCAACGATTAGTAAGCGACAGAATTTAAAAAAAAAATTTAAAAAGATCTGAACAAAATTCCACAAAAAAAAAATTTAAAATAACCGTTCAATAAAAGTATCTTCTTTTTTAAAAAAAAAGAAATATTCTTCAAAACAAAATTTAAAAAAATCCTTTTAATAAAATAAATAAAAAAATCCATACAAAATCATTAAAATTAAAAAAATGTCTTCAATAAAGATAGCACTAATCCCTTATAAAAAAAATTCCTCAAAATTTACGAAAAACATTAAAACTTGGGATACGAGTAAAAAATATTCGATATAAAACGGTTTTTACAAAAATTTAACTAAATTTGCGAATACATATTATACGTTTTCGTGATTAATTCAAACGATTAATTTTTTCATTATCATCTATATAATTATCCTTATTTCAGGGATAAACACAACGGTTCGTTGTTGTTTGTAATAAATCGATCGACAAAACGAAAACTCACTTTGTTCAAATGCGAATTAGAGCCCAAATGCTTCTGAAGATTATTCCTCGTACGAAACGATACAGCGCACGATTCGCACCTGAAGGGTTGCTCGAAGTAATGGATATTTACATGCAATCTGAGCTGGCTCTGCTTGCTGAAGATTTTATTACAAATAGCGCATTTACTCCGTCCGTCTTCCAAAACACTAGAAATGAAGAAAAAAAATTATTAATATTTCTTCATATTCTACTCGAATGTGTACCCATCAATCAACATGCAGCATAACGTACTTCGTCAAAGGACCACTACAGGGCGTTATAAATTCAGCCTTCATTTTTTTACTGGGTGAACTGGCGCTTAAATTCGAATTCGGAGATCCTACTGAAATAATAACGGACGTGGAACTTTCAGTTTTTTCGCCATCTGGCGTAGGCGTTAATGCTAGATTCTCCTTCGATTCTAAATCGCTGACACGTTCGATGGTCTCAATTTTGGCACTAATGCCAGCGCTGGAAATACTACAACGTTCGGCGAACGAATTTTTCGTAGAGACCATCACCGGAGAAGGTGCTTTTACTACGATATCCGATGCAACGTCGCTGGTTTCCATTGGTACGTGTTCTTTATCGACTGCCGATCCGAAATAATATCTTTCATTGGTGTGCGATTCGTTTTTCGGTTTCATTACCGCGTTCGAGGTAACTATCGGTTGCAGTTCTCGGGCCAAGCCGGTGTTTTTGGAGACCTAGGGAAGATGAATAGGTCAAATTAGCACGATGGACTCATAGAGAGGCAGATGCAGATACGTGAGTAGGGAAGTTTATTTTTCTGGTACCTTTTCTTGTTCTTTCTGTTCGCTGATTAAGGTTAAAGTTGGCGTGTGGGGTTTGGACGATAGATGAGGATTGGCTGAGAAATTGTAAGGGTACGTGTTCGGTCTGGCGTTCAGTGGTACTAGTCCGGCATTGGCGTATTGTTCAGAAACCGTCTGGTGAGACATTTTTGACAGCGATAGTAACGATCGAGCTACTTCTCTTTCTAATTGGCATTTCGGATCGTCTGCTGTAAATTATTAAACAATATTTATTAGAAAATTTTAAATTTAAATAATTAAAACAAGTTTTTTGGCACCATCGAAAATTTACCAAGTCTAATACTACATAAATATTTGATATTTAAAATTGGAGGGGAAGGAGGGGTCCAATCGTGATTTTAGTAATAACCAAAATTATTTCTAAGACTTCTAGCTACAACTTTTGTTTGAAAATTTTTTCAATTGGACCCCTACCTCCACCAGTTTTCAATAAGTATTTAAGTCTTATTATGTAAAATTGAAGGGGAGGAGAAGGTCTAATCAAAAATTTTATAATGACCGAAATCATTTCTAGGACCTCAATCTACAACTTTTGTTAGAAAATTTTTTTAATTGGACCCCTTTCCCAATTTTGAAAAAATATCTTCCTGATATTATGTAAAATCGGAGAAGAGGGAGGGATCCAATCGAAATTTTTATAATAACTAAAACTACTTTTAGGATCTTAGTCTACAACTTCTATGAAAATTTTTTCAATTATTGGTCCCTTCCTCTCGCATTCCTCCAATTTTTAATTAATATCTTCGGAGTGTTATGTAAAATCAGTGGGGAGGGAGGGAGGGGTCCAATTGAAAAAATTATCAAACAAAAGTTGTAGCTTGAAGTCTTATGAATAATTTTGGTTGTTACCAAAATTTCCATTGGACTCCTCCTTCCCCTCCAATTTTGAATATCAAGTATCTTTGTAGTATTGGACTTGGTAAATTATTGGTGGCGCCAAAAAAACAGAAGTGTGGTGATCCACTCTTAACTTAAATCGATCATAGCTCAAAGAAAAGACTTTAAAAGGTCATCAGCTCACCAGCTTCTTTATCTTCGATATAATCGTCATCATTTTCCTCGTCATCGTCTTCATCATCGTCATCATCGTCATCTTCGGTTTCTTCTAAGTCTTGGCCTTCTTCTATCTGTTGCGTCTGCAAAAAAAAATAAAAATTAACCCCTGAAAAAATCAAACGTTCATTCGATTTCCATCGTCATCCTACTTACTTGTTTCGAAAGTATTTCTTCGTCAACGTACGAATCATCGACGACCGTTGGCACAGGTACGATGCCCAATTCCATACACTTCTTATAATGTGCCTTGGATTTCATATGCTTGGTGAGGTTACCTTTAGTTTTGAATCTGTCAACGTATAACCAACGGATTAATTTTTCAACTGATAATATTTTTGGCGCCAAAATCACGTCACCTCGAATGATTTTTTAATTACCTGAATACGCAATGTTTACAAATATACGGTCGGACGTCCGTATGAGTTCGAATGTGTTTCTTCAACATTGATGGTTTTTTACACCGAATACCGCATTTCAAACAGACGTATTTTCCTCGACCTGGAAATTAAATGTTCGCGTTAATAATGACCAAACTTGAGTGATACCTTTTTGCTTCTTTAATTCGATGTCGACGGTTTTGTAAACGTTAAAAAGTTAAAGAATAAGATATTTGACGCGATTTTTCAATTTAAAAATTCCCGAAAGATGGGAGAGAGGGAGACGAGGTAAGCATCGAATTTCCTTCGAACGTCCAGTCTGAGACAATCGATGACGTATGTAGAGAGGCTATTCAATATTTTCGATACGTTCGTAATTGATTAATTTTTCAACAAGTAGATAGAAGTCGTGTTGATGGCACGTGTTATTGTTTGTTAATACTTGAACTGACCGATGTAGGCCTATTAAGATTATAATATTTAGTATTATGACCTGATTTCAATTTACGTGAAATTAATTTCATAACGTAGGTAACGATTCGTCTAGAACACTTATTTTCCATTCGAGTTTTTTACCATTCGGAAGTTTAAATTTTTAAAGAATTCTGAGTGATTTTTTAAAAATTGTATCCAACTCTCAATTTTTTATTTTTAATCTGCAGAATTTTTTTAATTTTATCGGAAAACATTTCGCTTATTAAAAATTTATTTTTTACTGTAGGGTTAAAAAAAAATAAGTATCTTTTTAGAAAAATTATTTTAAGAATTAAAAAAAATTGAAGAAGTAATTTCGTAAATTTTCTTTTAAAATTTTTTTTTAAATTTTATGTTTAAAAAGTCATTTTGCAAAAAAAAAAAAAAAAAAAAAATTGAAGAAATCTTTCAAATTGAGTTTACACCATAATTTCTTTAAAAATGTGTTGGAGAATTTTTAAATTTATTTTAATGGAAAACAATTTCATTAGAATTCATTTCTAATTTAAAAATGTAAAAAAAATCGTTACAATATCACAGACAAATTTTCGCAATTTTAAGAAAAATCGTTGGAAAGCTCAACTGTGTCGAAACGCTGATTTTCCCAAAAAAATTCTGTTAAAACAATTTTTGAATTTTTTTTCAACGACAAATAAATTGAAAAAAAATGAAAAGAATTTTCAAAAATTTAAAGAAACAACTATTTTAAAATTTTACATTATTTTTGAAACAATTTTGAAAAAAACAAATTAATGGGAAAGAATTTTTAAAATTTTTCAAAACTCAGTTTTTGACATTTAGATGAAACCACAATTTTATAAAAAAATTCCAGACCATTTTTTTCTGATTTTTATAAGAATATCAATACGTTCAAAATTCAATTCATTTTGAAACAAGATTTTTTCAAAAAATTTTGTTGGTAACATTTTTTTAAATCAAAAAATAATCATAAATTTTTTTTAAAAAAAGATTTTTTGTCCAAATTTTACTCAAATTTGAATTTTTAAAAATTGTGTTTAGGATTTTTCGACTCAAATTAATTATTTTTTTCTTCTATTTTTCCGGATGAAACTTTCTCTTGAACTTATTTTTAGTTGAAATGTTGAAAAAATTCTTGAAATGTCACGAAAATTGTTGCGATTTTTTATAAAACAAAGTTGAAAAAACAATAAAAATACAAAATATATACTTATATAACTGAACTATTTGTATTTCAATAATAAGAAAATAAAGGAACTTTAATAATAATTTTTATCAAAAAAATAATTAAAATTAATCGACCAATCACCAATTAAATATAAATGTCATTTTATTAAGTACCTAGCTACCTACATATAAGATTGTTTAATATTTTTAAATTTTGTTGAGCAGCAATTTTTTTTTTAATTTTTTCGTCAAACACAAATTTTCAAAATTTTTGATTAAAATCAAATTTTTATTTTTTTCAGCACAAATTCTTCAAAAATTTTTTTCGAACACTGGCCATTTTGAATAAATCTGTTTTAAAGTAATTTTTTCCAAATTTTAAAATTAGACTGATGAAAAAAAAATCCAAGCCCAAATTTTTCAAAATTCCATCCCGAACAATTTTTGTAATTCTGATATTTTTCAATTTAGCGCATACTTTGTTCATTTTTTTAAAATTTCGATTTTTTCTTTCTAAAATCATGTTCAAACATCAATCATTTTGAATTTTGTTTTGAAAAATCAGATTTTATCGTCACAGATTTTTAAAAAATTTTAAAACACAAATTTTTGAAAATTTTGTTCAAATTGTGATCTAATACATACAAGCCATTTTGAATACTGAAATTTTAAGAAAAATTTTAAATTAGCCTAATTAAAAAAATGTGTAAGGTCAAATTATTCAAAATTTCATCTAATTTTTTTAATTTTGACACTTTTTTTTCAAAGTTTTTTCGAAGTCAATTTTTAAAACTTTTTAGAAGTATTCAAACAAGAGCCATTATGAATTTCGTAGCAAAAAAAAACAACAGATTTTACTACCACAGTAGGTATTTTTATTTTTATTTTTAATTTTCAAACACGAACAAATTTTTCAAAAATTTGGCACAAAATTAAATTTCTCAAATTTAGTTTGATGCTGCACACAACTTCTTGACTGAATTTTTAGAAATTTTCAGCAACATTTTCAGACAATTATTTATAAAAAATAATTATACATAATTTTCAAAAAAAAAAAAATTAAAAATAAAGATTTTCTGAGCAAAGTTTTGGAAATTTTTGTTTCACGAAACTTGGATCTATTTTTATCAAACATTTTTTGAACTTTTTTAAAACATTTCACGACAATTTTATGTTTAAAATATAATAATTTTGAAGAAAAAAAAATTAAAAATTAAATTATTTATTTTTTTCAAACTTAAATTTTTTTAAATTTTGTTAAACACCCATTTTTCTAAAAATGTTGTTCTATCCACTTCTATTCACAAAAATATAAAATTTTTTTCTTTAAGGAAAATTAGGGGTTCTCATAATTTCGTGCATAAAAATAAAAAAGGGTGGTAAATTATCCCGGCTTAGCTAGGCAAATATCGAATGATTCCCCTGAAAAATTCAAGGGAATCTTTCGATTTCCTCAACAAACCGAAAAATTCTCTCCAACACGTGGGCATGAGTGAAAAAAAGGGGGGGGGGCGCTAATATTTTCCCAAAATCTACCCACCTTGTCCTCTAATATAAGTATACTCGTCGGTCGACTCGATACCACCGACCAGAAGTTTACTCCTCGAGCCGTCTTCATTTCTCGCATACATCTCGCTTTGTGATTGCATCTGCAAGAAAAACACATCGTAAATTACCATTAAAATTCCCTGTATGCGTTTTAAACGTGGACATTAAATCGGACGTCGCGTCGCCGTAGACCATAAATTTCCATCGAAATACCATATAGTCGTATACATTCACAAAATATGACACACTTATAACGAATGGTGGGGCTAAGGAAAACATTTCAACCGGTATGATCACGCAAACCAGTTATTGTTCAACGTTCCGGCCAAAAAAACAGCCGAAAAATAATTTTTATCAAATCAATAGGTAGTTTTAATTTTTTCCACGTTTTCAACACGTTCGTATTGCAGCATAAAATTGCCTAGGTACACGTGTGTTTTCCAATAAATTGGAGTTTTTTTTTGTTGAAAAATATGAGGATGACGCGACGACAACAGATTAAAAAAAAATGAAATCACATAAAATCTCATTTTAAGCTACTGCCTCTTTGGGCCAGATCTAATTACCTGGGAATTTTCTTTATCATTATCTATGGATTGCTTGACGGTATCACGATCGGCATGTGTTTTCGATCGATTGAACCAATACGACGAATGTGTTACGGCATCTTTCATCTTGGTATGGACGACCGTATATGACGAATATCTCTGCCGTGAATCATAACAAGACATCGCTTTCGTAGGAGGAACACCACGTAGATAAGGATCGACATCGGACCGTATCTGCGTAGGAGAGAGGTACAATACGACCGATTAAATTCATTCGCAGACATAAAATTGTTACGAGACGAGACCGCGATGCAACGTCTGCGTTACGTCAGCTTTATAACGTGCTTCGTTCGGTACGTTCGATGAAAAAAAAACAAAACAACAAACAAACCAGTGCACTTACTTTCCAATTCGAGTACATAGACACCTTGTTGTGCTCGGGACTGAGAGGAACGTACGTCGGTTGCGATTTATGAAGCGTACAGAAGGTACTGCGAGTGGAGCATTTCAAGCCTAGGTACGTGTACGCGTTGCCGCCGATGTACAGCTGGCCGTACGATTTATTCGGACGAGGAGTTTCCGGACTGATCAGAGGTAGGATGGAAGATGTGCCGGGTTGCAGTTTTTTCGGTACGAAGGTGCCTGGTTTTAATGGTAACGAGGAAGGTCGAGCGAATTTCACGCCGTTGGTGTCTTTCTCTATGTCCATGTATATCTGAAATAAGACATTTTTCGATTAATTATTTTTTTTAAGTACTGTAAAAAATAACCTATTGATAAAAAAAATACTGGCAATTTTTTCCAAAGTTTTAGGAATCTTCATAGAATTTTTTTTTTCAATTTTAAATAAATAATTATCAAACGTTCTCCAGAAAAATTTGAAATTTCTCAAAAAGAAAATATACGTAGTCAGGTACCTAAAACTGTCAAAAAAAATAATTGAAAAATGAGACGTTTCAAACAATACAAAATTTTATCTTGACAATTTTTCCAAAAAATTAAAAACCTTCATAATTTGTCCAATGGAAATTTCATCAGAAAAACTGTCAAAAATTTTCCCAGAAAGTTTGCCAAAAAAAAGAAAAAATTGAATTTTTCAAAAAATGAACAATTATATCAAAACCATCTTTTTTTGACAAAAATCATCTTAAATAATCTTAAGAAATGGAAAAATTATAGAAAACTTTGTCAACCAAAAAATAAATAAATAAATTAAGCTTAAAATAGATATATGTCAAAAAAAATTGAAAAAAATAGTCACAAATATTCAGTATAAAATTATCAAAAAATATTTGCCATTGAAAAAATTTAGGTCCACTTACTAAAAAAAAATCAACAGTTTTTTTTGAAAAGAATTTCATAAAAAAGTATAACTTGAAATATTTCAAAAAATTACGAAATATGATCGGTAGGTAATAAAAAAATTATCAAAAAATATAAAATTTGTAAATAAAAAAAGTGGGTCTACTAATTACTAAAAAAAAAAACAACACATAAAATTAATTATTTTGAAATCTGCCCAAAAATTTTGAAAAACACTAGTCACAAATGTTCGTTAAAAAAATTATCAAAAATATAAAATTTGCAACCAAAAAAATTTTACAAAAAAAATCAACTTTTTTTGACAAAAATCTGAACATATTCTAAGGTGTCAAAAAATTTTTGAGAAAATTTCGGAGCCATTCAAAAAGAAATGGCAAAATTCATAAATAGGTAACTGTCACAAAAATTAATTCGGAAAAGAAATTGGAAATTTTTTTCTCATCAGAACCATTGATAATTTTTCCATGCAAACTTGGCAAAAAAAAAATGGGAAAAATTGGATGTTTCGAGAAATGAAAAATTTTATCAAAACCATCGACAATAATTTAAAAAAATTTATATTTTTATGAAAAATCTTACTGAAAAAATTCTTAAAAATGATTTAAAAAATCCAAAAAATCATCAAAAATTATTGAACTTTCAAAAAAAAAAAAAATTGGGAATTTTATTTAATTTTAATTTTAAAAATGTTATGCTACTTGAAAGAATTATTCAAAATTTTCCAATTTTTTAAGCAATTAAAAATTTTACCAAAGCAGCAACAACTGTCAATTTCATTTTTGAGAAAAATCATCTAAAAAAGTTTTGTGAAAAAGCTTACATGAAAAATACCTAAAAATTTACTTTAAAAAATTATATTTTCAAACAACAGCAAAACATAAGAATTGGAAATTGTCATAATTTTTTTGGTTGGGGGGGGGGGGGGGGTAATCTACAAAAAAATAGAAAAATTAAAAAAAAGGAAAATGTTTCCTGAAAAAAATCCATCAAAAATTCCCACTCACCCCTCCCCCAAAAAATTGTCAAAAAAAATATAGGTACCGTCTCAAGAAGTAAAAATCTTATCAAAACAAAAATCCTTGGATTTTTTTTTCCAAAATTATCATTAAAAATATTTTTGCAAAGTTTTTGTGAAAAATATTTTTGTAAAATTTTTGTGAAAAATCTTATTGGAAGAATTTTAGGAAATTGGCTCTCTACTTTTCTTTTATTTTTTTACCATAAACAACGACAAAATTGAACTGTAAACATTTTTGATTTTTTTTTGTTTTTTTGAAAAATCGTTATAAACTAATAAGTACCTAAGTACCTACTTGATAAAAAAGTTTCAAAAATATAAAATTTGCAAACTGGAAAATTTTTATTAAAAAACTTTCATATTTTTCTGGCAAAAATCCAATCAAAAAATTGTCAAAAAATTTTGTGAAACATTTAAAACTTCTCAAAAGTTCATAAATGTCAAAATTCGTAAATTGCCAAAAGAATTCATAAACAAAATGTTGAAATTTCTCTTCACCGAAATTCATTTTAAAATTTTCCCTAAAAATTGGCCAGAAAAGTTGAGGAAAATTTGAATCTCTCAAAGAATGTAAAACTTGAAAATTCTTATTGAAACAATCTATTTACCCCCCTCCCCCTGAATTTGAGACCAATACAAAATTGCATTCTAGATTTCTGCCAAAAAATTTTGACAGAAGTCGTCACAAATATTCCGAGGAAAAATTTAATTTGAAAAATTATAAAATAATTTTAAGAAGAAATTGAAACCTATTTTAAAATGTTTAAAAATTGTAAAAAAATATTACTCAAATTTAAAAAAATCACAAGAAAATCACTTATAAAATTGTTTTCTTTGAAAAAAAAAATCGAAAATTCTATGATTTTTTTTTTTAAATGGATAAAAATCGTCAAGAAAATCTGAAAATTCTCATTACTTACATACAAAAATTGCATACAATTTTCTCAAAGAAATAAAAATTTTCAAACAGCTATTTTTGGACATTTGACATTTCATCTGAAATTTTTTTTTTTTAATTTATACTCACACTAGAGGTAATTTCTTCTTTAATTTTGACACCGTGGAACATTTTGGCGCCTCTAGGGCTGGGCAAATCGTCAATTCGTTGATGATTGGGATGCTTGATCATTCCATTGATAGGTCCGCTCTCATCGTACTTGCGTTTAACCGCCTCTGCCTTCTTTTCGTATCCATCGACCGGTATAAAAGTGGCCGATTGCGGACCGGGCATCCCGGGCACGTACGGTATAACTTTACCTCCGTGCAATATGCCCGTAACAACGCCGCCATTCACATGAATGTTCTTCGATTTTGGTATCGTTGCTGTGGGCGTAGTGGCCGTCTTGTACGCGGCCGCTGCGGCCAGCGGAGACAACGCGTGCAAATCGGCATTGGTACTGACTGCCAACAGAGGAGCGGCCGGTACGGCTTGAATGGTGGCAAGATTTGGAACGCCTTGCACGACTGGAATAAGGAACTGGCTCATTTTCGGAGTAGTAGCCGAGGTAGTTTTGTTTAACGTGGCAAGATCGCCTAAGCTGGGGCTTGATTTGAACGCAGCCATCGAATCTTTGGTCGAATTAGCCACCAGTGCGGATGCCGATGATTGGCACTTAATCGAGATCAGTTTTTGGTCATCGGCTGCGGCAGCCAGGGAGTTTTTGGAAATAATCGAATTCTTCGTGTCGTCTTTGCATTCGAGGGTCACTTTGGGCGAGCTTTTATCCGCATCGTCGAGTAGGGCCTGATTATACACGAAGTGATTGGGGACTTTCATCGGCGACTTGGATAGCTCCTCGAGCGATTTCAAACTAGTCACGGTTTTATGGTGCTCGAGCAATATGTGGTTGTTGTTCTTGATGGCCGACTTGTCCAACGTGGCTGGAAGTGCGCCACTGCCGCTCGTCGTAATCAACGATAATTTCTTATAACCGCCTACCAAAGGCGTATTACCTAATCTTGGACCTGGCGATTGATTCGCGTTAGCTGGTTTCGTCTGATGGTGTTGCAGCGACTCCGAAGACATTCTCGAGAATACTCTGGCATCGTTGTTGTGGTTCTCCACGCTGGTCGTTGGTTTGTTGACGACGCCGTGATGATGATTATTAATACTAGAGCTACTTAGATTATAATTTTTATTTCCTTTGCATTGATAGAGTATGTGAGTTTTCAGCTTATCGTAGTTATCGAAAGTTTCATCGCACAAGGTGCACGGACCTCCTAAGGTGGCCGCTTTGACGAACCCGTGATGAGCCTCCTTCACGTATACGTCAGCTGCCGACGAGATTCGGCCATTTGGCACGAATCTCGGGGCATCGTTGGCGATAAATCGATAATCGGCAGCGATCGCAGTCTTATCATCATCCTCGTCTAGGTAACTTTTCATTCTGGTATCTTTGCAAATGGATAAATTCAAAGGTTGGGCGTCTTCGAGGGCCACAGCAGCAGCCACGACCGGCTCGACGATGGTCGTGGCAGCCTTTACCACTCTGGGTTGCAGAAGAGCATGCGCCAGTTTCGACTCGACCGGCAGCTTATCCTCGATGCTGTGCTCGGGCTGCTTGACGCCGGTTCCAGCAGCACTCGGTAGTTTCTTGAAGGAATCTAAACTAGAGGAAGACGAATTGGAGAGCGGACTCGAGGGCGATCCTTCTTTACTTCTTTGGTAAAATTTCTTCGACCAAAACGGATCGGTCGTTTCGACGATGGCTTGATTCTCGCTGATCAATTTACTAATATGCCTATGCAGGAATTCCGGACTGGGAGACGAGCCGCTGGTAAATGGAGATGGTGTCGAAGGCGTCGACGACGTCGATGAAGTCTGAACTGGTGCGGTTGTCGAACTCGATGGTATCTTCAACTGTAACCCGAGCTTGTTCATGGTCGATGGCTCGCTCGCCCCTGAGACGCTTTTACCAGGCGACGAAGACGAAGCAGTGGTCACATTGACATTGCTGTTGTTGTTGTTCTGTATGTAAATAGCTGCCTTATGGAATTTAGGCTTATAAATGGCCGCTCGTGGCACATTCTCTGTGATTTTGTTCTCGTCGTTGCTGCTAGATTCGTCTTTGAACGAAGTCGTCCACGTGGACGACGTGCTCGTCGAGACCTGAGTATCTTCTTCGCAGTCTTCGCCGTCTTCTTCCAGCATCTTCGAGACGGATATGCTATTCTCGACTCCGGCTTCTTCCAGTTTCAACGAATGCGACCTCGAGGTACGGCAATGTTTCAAAAGATTGCTGCGCGTTTTGAACGAAAACCCGCAAGGAAGACAAGGATAGGGTCGTTCGTTCGTATGCGCTCGCAAATGCTTCTCTAAAACGCTAGGCTTACTACACACTAGATCGCAATACGGACAAACGCACTTGGCGGCCACCGTAGCGACGCTGTCGTCTTCCGAAGTCACCGAACTAGTCGTCGATTTGAACGGACTAGTCGAATGCTCACGCGAATCTCTGGTCACGCTTAGGTGATTGCCTGCGTCAGCCGGAGTCGTACTAATTCTACCATCAATACGCGTCGCCGCCGATGACGCCAATTTTGGAAGACTAGATTGCGTTGTTGTTGTCGTTGCTGCTGCTACTGCTGGTGCATTGATCGATGATGCGTACTGCTGCTGACGATTAAAATGATTTTCGCTAATGGTCGTCGAAGAAGCTGCTACTGTCGACGCTAAGGTAATGGTAGACGATGCAGTGGTCGTCGTTATCGCCCAGGATGGAGTCGATGATGGTGTAGAATTGTTATGACATGTCGTTAAATCCTTCACCAAAGCGGACGAGGCGACTCGGTTCGATTGGTCGACTGCCGAAGGAGGAGGCGAGCAGTCGTCCGATAGTATTGCGACTATTTTCTTGAATTTCTTATGCAAGTACTTGTTGCTACCGTTGGTGGTCGCGTTCGCCAACTTATTCGATATATTTTCCGGCGCGTTCGGCGGTGCTTGGTCCAGCAGCGTGCCTGGAACAGATCGAAAAATTCGTGGTAATTCAGAAATAGAAAAAATAAATATGATAAATATTACACGTTAATAAGGATCAATACTATAATTTTTGGAACACCTGAAGTATGATACTGCATTCAACCAACTTTTTAATCTGATTTTTTTTTAACATAACTTACTCCAGACGGACGTAGGAATCATTGAAATGATCAAAATTGGCGAATTTATACCCTTAAAAAAAATCAATATTATTTTACTTTGTAAATTTTACGAGATAAAATTTCACCTAATGGGACATGGAGCGATCGATATCGAATTTGACAATATGCTCGTATTTCAACAATTTTCAAATCTGTATTCGCTGACGTAATAATAATTGAAAAAGTTATCAACAAAAATTGCATTTATAATTGCGTTTTAAACACGAGCTCGATGAGACAACTCTTGTTGACACGACAGCTTCATCGTTGCATCAAAATTTTCCTCGACGAATGAACAAAAAAATAAAATATCGAAAGTAGGTATTAAATGCAATATGGATTTTATCCCACGATTAATCTCCCTCCCTTTCTCCCCGCACCATCATACTGTAGAACACTTCTCGAGGAATATGAAAATAAATTTTTTGAATTTTAAAAATCGATAAAAATATATGGAAAGCAATTGTGAAACTAAATCAATCACCCGCCTCCCACTCGAAAATTGTACTTCGAGAGAATTTTTCTATAAATATTTTTTGGGATTTTGCTTTTTTTCTCAAAGAAGTTTTTCAAAAAACAATATTTCTCTCAAGAAGTAGATTTTTTTCTAAAACTCAATTTCAATACCTAGTTGATTTTGGAAATTTCCTGGGAATTTTTGAACAAAA
This sequence comes from Balanococcus diminutus, assembly GCA_959613365.1. Classification (NCBI taxonomy): domain Eukaryota; kingdom Metazoa; phylum Arthropoda; class Insecta; order Hemiptera; family Pseudococcidae; genus Balanococcus; species Balanococcus diminutus. The sequence continues at coordinate 40,582,256 of OY390716.1, forward strand.
AAAAATTTAAATCAAGTGAGTAAGTAATTATAATTTATTTTAATTTTTTCTAAGAAACATTTTTTCAAAGAATATGTAGATATTTCCTGTCAAGATTTATTACTCGTACAAATACCTACTTGTAGATTTTTTGTAATTTTTTTTCGAGTCAGAAGGTTTTATGTCGAGAGAATTTTTTCAAATTTTTCTCAACCCTTTATTCATCATTTATATATAACTATATATTTTTTGAGATGATGCATTTAATTTTTTATCCAAAGAAAACTTTTTCGAGATTTTTCTCTGAATAAATAATTTTTTAAAGATAATTGAATTAAATTTTTATAGATAGATACTCGTATCCAGTGTTGATTACCGAGTACCAATCCGATAGAAATACCGGTATGGTATCGGTATTTTTGCTCCGATATTTATTCCAATACCGATACCGATACCGCAAAAATACCGAAATCAATACCAATACTGATACCGCAAAAATACCGAAATCAATATCGATGCCGATACCGATACCGCAAAAATAACAAAATCGATACCAGTACCAGTACCAATACCGAAAAAATGATCGATTTTATACCGGTAAAAATGCCGATACCAATACCGCAGACATACCGATATTTGTACCGGTACCGATACCGCAAAAATACCGGTACGGTAGTGGTATACCAATTAAATACCGTTTAGATTGAGCAACCATTTGGCGCATGCGCATTAGAGTGGAGCGAAAAAAATCGATAGTCTTCGATTTTGCTATTTTTTTAATATGTTGTTTCTTTTGAGTTGAAACCTCCCCATACCAATTTTTAGCCCCCTTGGTCACTCTGGAGGGGGCTATGGGGTCTCAAAGAGGGGTCATTTTCGAAAAAAATCGGGTTTTCGCGATTTTGACCTCGAAGCCCCCCCCCCCCCCCTAAACAAAACTCGTTACGTCGGTTTCTAGATGCAATTTAAGATTCTGCGTCGATCTGTCTATTTGGTTTTTCGATTTGAAGCCATCTTCCTTCCCCCACCCTCGATTTTATAGAATCACGATATCGTTTTTTTCGTCCAAGTCAAAAACTATGCTTTCTATGTAAAAAAAGTGTAATGACCAATTTTGTAGAGCATAAAATTTGCCACCCAGTCCATGTCTTAAATTTTACGCTGACTCGATATTATGTGATTATAAAATAAAATGAAATTAAACGATAAAAATGATGCAAAAATTACACGACGCCTAAAATTTTGTAATTTCAGGTCAAAGTTAAATTTAAGACATGAACTAGATGGAAAATTTTACGCTCTACAAAATTGGTCATTGCACTTTTTTCCATAGGAAGCTTAGTTTTCGCCAGTGTTGATTACCGAGTACCATACCGATACAAATACCGGTATGGTATCGGTATTTTTGCTCTGATATTTATACCAATACCGATACCGATACCGCAAAAATACCGAAATCGATACCAATACCCACAAAATACCGGTATGTGTACCAATACCGACAAAATACCGGTATGTATACCAATACCAGTACCAATACCGCGAAACTATTGATATTTGTACCAATACCAGTACCGATACCGACAAAATACCAATAAGTATACCGGTATCGATACCAATACCGAAAAAATTACCAAAATTGATACTGGTATCGTTACCGAAACCGGAAAAATACCGGTAATCAACACTGCTCGTATCTAATTTTTTAAATAATTTTAAAGGGAATATTTCAAGAAAATTCTGTAAAAATAATTTTCTCAGTTTTTTTCGAGAAAGTTAATAATTCTTGTTCTACCTAGGTACATTTTTTATTTTTTATTTTTTTCGTAATTCTTATTTGAAAATGTGTTGAACATTTTTTTTCAAAAGGTTTTTTGAGGGTTTATTTTCTTATCAGCTTTTTTGGAGAAAATTAATTTTTTGTCAAATAAAATTTTGCTTCAAAAATTATTTTTTAATATAATTTTTTTGAAGGCAAGTTATTTTTATTCTTTTAAATTTTAATAGCCATTTTTCTTACAATACATTTTTCCAAACATTTTTTCTGAGAAATTTTTTTCAATAAGTATAAAAACATTAAAAAAAAAAAAAAATGCGAAATGAGGGAATTTTTCTCCTCAAAAATGAATTGAAAATATTTTCATTCCAAAAAAATTTTAAATGCTATGATTTTTCATTCTAAATAAGTGGGTGATTTTTCTACGAAGATTTAGTAATTTTTCTATTCCGAAAAATTGAGAACGTTTCTCCTTCCTTCCCTCCCCTACCCTCTTCTCCCAAAAAAAGGCAATTGAGATTTTTAAAAAAATGAACGATTTTCCCTTTCAAAAAATTAAAAGAATTTTTTGATTCATATACACTTTTCTTCAAAGAAAATCTTGCCTCAAGATTTTTTTTTCAATTAATTTTTTTTGTTTGTAAGACGTATAAGCTATAAGTATAGAATTTTTTCTGAAAAATGTCTTCAGCATTTTTTTTTACATACCTAATTTCATGTTTGGAATTTCTTCTGCAATTTTCCTCCATTTTTTAACCAAGAATTTTGTTTTACAAATTTTTCTCAGAAGAATTTTTTCTATATTTAAGTTTTAAGGAAATCTTTTACATCATGAGTAGAATTTTTCTAAAAAGACCTTTTCTGAGGAAATGATCTAAAATTATTTTTTCAATTTATGGGTACAATCTTTCCTTTTTCTTTTTTTTTTTAGAAAAAATTTCTTTTTAAATAATTTGCTTCAAGTGATTTCTTATAAGAAATTTTTTTCAAATTTTTAATTAGGTACATCTTTTTTCAATTTTTCAATTTTTTTTTTTTTTTTTTGATAATTTGTTTTACAAATTTTCAAATACATAGTAGGCAAAAATTATTTAGAAATCTTTTCAAACATTTTTCTCAAGAGAATTTTTCAAGAATTTTTTTATCAAATTTTTTTTGGAGATTCATTTCTGTTTTTTTTTAATTTTAATTTTTTATTTTTAAAAAGGTTTTCAAGAGAATTTTCTCATCTAAGAAAAATAAATTTCCAAGTAGAATTTTTCGGGAAGAATTTTTTCACAGAAAAATTTTACCATAATATTTAAAATAATTTCATGAGAGAAATTTTTTACTTGTATAGAAAATTAAAAAAAAAAATTTCAAGTGTTTTTCAGCAGTTTTTCAATATGAATATTTATTCAATTTTTCTTCAAAAAAAAAGTAAAAGTAAAAATGTTTCTAGAAAAGGGTTCTTATTGAAATGATTTTAAACTATTGTTTTATTTGATTTTTCCCAGTTTTTGGGATGTTGAGAATTTTTTAATGTATCAATTTTCTAAGTGGATTTTTTCCAGGAGGATTTTTTTCTTTCAAGAATTGTTAAAAGTTCGAGGTAGGATTTTTTTTTGCAAATTTTCATCTGAGAACTTTTTGGAAAATTTGTCTCCAAAGAATATTCTATCGAGAGATTTTTTTTAAATAAGTTTTTTTCTGGAATATTTTTTTGATAAGTAATTTTTAGTCTTGGAAATTTTTAAGATTTTTTTTTTTACAAATTTTAAATTTTAGAGTTTTTATATTTATAAAAAATGTAAAGTTCGAATTCGAATTTTCGAAATTTTTTTTACTCCTTCCTCTTTTCATCATCAATGGGCATGCATCGGAGCGAAATTTGAAAAAATAAAAGTAACTTTAGTAACCTGAAATTTCAAAAAAAGTAACCAAAATTATGGAAAAAAGTAACCAAAAATTTTCCATTTCCACTTGAATGTAATGACTCATAACCCCCTCCCCTCCCCTCGTCACCGTTTTTCTCATATTTTCGTTAAATTTGACGTTTCACAACTCTTGAAATCAATGGTAAAAATTTTGAAAAAATCAAAATTTTCAATTCAAAAATAATAATTCATGCATTTTTTCTTTTTCTATAATTATGACGAATTTTAATAGAATAGTTGGCTTAATAGGTGCTCAATTTTTATATCATAGGAAATTTCAATTCTTGAGAAGCTCACAATAAATAATTTTTGAGTTCCTATCAAATCTTAATTTTTTTTGAACTCAATATTGAAAATTCAAAAAAAAAAATTTTTTTTCTTGAAAATACTTGATATCAACTTTTTTAAGTTTTTGAACTCTTATTTGTTTTGAAATAGTTTTCAGTTTTCAAATAATTGTTGATTGCAAAAAACGTGAATTTTAGAAAAATTTTAAATTACAAACAATACTGTCCTTTTTTAAATTAAAAATTTTTTTTTTTCGATTTTTTTTATTTTTCAAACAATTTTTAATTTCTATAAATTTAAATTTATTAACAATTTGTAATTTCTAAAAAGTTCTGGATTTCAAAAAATTAAACTTAAAATTCTCAGTTTTTTGATTTTCAAACAATTTATATTTAATTTTTTAAAAATAGCAGTTCCTAAAATTCATGTTTATTCAAATAAAAAATTTCCAATTTATAAAAATTGTAATGCCTAAGAATTTAAAGTCTAAAAAAATCAATTTTTTGATTGGCTTATTGCAAAATGAGTAGATATAAAAAAAATTTTAATTTTTGAAAAGTCTTCATTCTCCACAAAAAAACAATTTTTCAACATGTGAAATTCACAACTTTTCAAAATTTTTAAAATGAAAGTTTTGCTCATTTGAGAAATATCAAATTTTTGAAGCATTTTAAGTTCACGAGTTGAAACGATTTTATGTTTCATTTTTGAGGAGTTCTCTATTTTTCAAACATAATTTTCAAATACTTCGAACACATTTTTTTTTTTAATTGAAAAAATTACTAGGTATTCTCATTTAAAAAAAAAGTTTTTAATGAGGAGAAATCGGTTTTATTCTTCGACGGCCTCTACTTTTTTTGAAAAGAAATTTTGAGAAAAAATCGTTTATTTGTCGAGAAAAGAATTTCTCAATTTTTTCAAAAAAAAATACGGCTTATCTACTTACATTTTTTTTTTCAAGAAATGTGGCTCATTTTTAGACAAGAATAAATCTTAATTCTTCAAGAAAAAAAAATCACAATTTTTCATACTGACTTGAAAAATGCCTATAAAAGAACTTTCAATTTTTTTAGGAGCAAACATTTTTCTACCTTGAATTTCAATACATAAGTACAAAATAAATATTCCTGAAGTTCGAGCAGAAAAAATCTCAATTTTAAAAGAAGATTCAATAAATTGTTCAATTAAGGTCAGTTGGGGTAACTGGGCCACGTTTTTACAACTCTAAAAAATCTTTATTCAAAAATGCCTCACTAGTGAAGAATAACCTTAAATCTTCAAATGGGACGTGTAGAGGGGTGTCATAGAGGTACGCTCACTTTTTTGATTTTGAGGGTGAAGCACATACCTGAGCTGAGGAACACCTCACTCTACACAAAGAATGGTGGCCCAGTTACCCCGAAAAATGGGGTAACTGGGCCACCAAATTTTTTTTTTATTAAGGAAGATTCAAGATGTGTAATTCACTTACCCCCACTCAAATCTGAGTTTTGGGGTAACTGGGCCATGTCATGTTACTCAAATTACTGAGGCCTCCTCAAGGGGAGCTAGGAACCGAATGATAATTGTTATGGTGGGCTTACGATGTCAGTGTTACCATGCAACCAACCATTTACGTCAAGACGATTTTGGAGGGGATTAGGAAGAGAATGGCCCAGATACCCCGGTGGCCCAGTTACCCCAACTGACCTTACTTAATTCATTTTTAAATAAAATATTTCAAATTTTTTGGAAACAAAATCTCTGAAAAAAACTTTCAAAACGTTTTTAAAGAAATTTTAAATTTTAATGGCAGCTGTTCGTCAGATTTTTGACGAAATATTAACCAAAATGAGTCCAAAAGTAACCATAGTAACCAAAATGAGCCCAAAAGTAACTAAAGTAACCTTGCCTTTAAAAAAGTAACCAAGTTACTAAAAAGTAACCGTGTTCCGATGCATGAATGGGCCAAAATGACTGTAAAAATTTACAAATTTTAGAACGAGATTCTCCACACCCACAATTCGAACCTCTCGTATCAAATTCCTGCTTCCTTACGAATTAAAATGAACTATAAGGTATACTCGATGACATTCACGAATTCAATAATCAGTTACTTACAATTTTCATTGTTTGACTTTTGAGCATCAATTCTTGTATTCTCCGATTTACCATCGTTCGGTTCATTTTCATCGTTTTCCGGTTCGTTTTCAATTTTAATTCCTGTAACAGATAACAACCTCGTCATTAATACCCACAACGTGTATCACAAATACGTACCAAATACTACAATTAATATATGTACAAGCAAAGCAAATACACGTAAATTAAAACGTAACCGATCATCTTGACGTTTCGGCAGCGTAAACTCGCAGGCAACTGTTCGTACGATTCACAAAACACGATAGAGAAAGGGTGAGATAGAGGTGTATGAGTAGTATGATAACGTACGTAAAAGGGCGACCATTATACAGAGCAAATTTCCAATCCAATCCGATATCCGATTGCGTATATACGCAGGTAAGTAGGTATAGGTAATGTAGGTATACGACACTTTTATGTACAGCTGGATTTTTTTCTATCAGCAATAATCGTCGCTAACGCCAACACCAACACTCAAAACTCTGCTGCAACGTCGACTCGAAATAATTAGCTATAGACGTACATACTCATACGAGTACGTAGTGTACTTGTTTATCAGCATTGTATTACACATAGCAATCATACCACCACACAGCTGAACATCTCTCGACAACTGTTCGACGAACGATTACATTTTGCGTAACAAACATACACATTATACCATCACTACTCGTACATTACCTACCCTCTCCTCAGACACTCGATTATTTGTGTATACGAGAGACGAGCTCGCAGAGATATCTATTTTATCAATTTCTATTACACACACATACGAATGCACGACATTAATGATTAAAAGGAAAGGAATTCCTTCAATATGCGAGTACCTCTACCTACTACTCCATTCTATGTTGTACTACTACATACGTGGACACGGACAGAGAGTTCATCCAACTGGACATTTTTTCTCCCCTTTTACTCTTTTTGCACATATCTACACACACATTCGCCTGGTACATACGTAAACGTATATACAATAATTACACGAACAGCTGCCAACACTCTCTCGAATAATTTGGCAGAATATTTACACGGCGATAAATTCTTCAACTAGAGTAGCCATTTAGAACGGGGTTACACAATTAAACGCACCATTCTAATTATGCCATAATTTAAAATCTTAATTCGCGAAATACAGTACCTACAACAACTACGTATAAATACGTATTGTATTATTCGGCCGGTCTCGCCTTCAGCTTCGATGTCCTGCTAAAATACCCGCAATTTTGGCAAAAAGTCCAAAGTTTGGACGGCGTACATGCGTCTCAATCACGCGCGCAAAGCATTCGTCGCGCGGGCAATTTAAGCGGAGAGCTGGGCATAATACGAGATAACGAGAATAGTTGCTATTTTGCGAGAATAGCGGTCGCTGTTTCGTCATTTTATCGTATCTATCGAGTCCAAAGCATAAGATGGGATGAAATCACCTCTATATTATAATATCGAAGTTGTTGAACGTCGATGATTCAGTTTCAATTATAACGAAGCATAATAACTACATATGTCTTTGCTAAATACGAGAAAAAAAATTGTAGCAATCTGAGATGCTTTTAGAGTATTCGATCTAAAAAATCACAAAAATTTTTTTTTCAACAAATTTAAGAAAAATGCATTTTTATAAAATTGTTTTTTATAAAAAATAATTTTTTTCAAAAATTCAGTTCTTGGTAAAATTTGAAAATATTGCAAAAAATTGTATAATATGATCAAAATTTGAAGAAAAAAAAATAACAAAACTATTTTCAAATTTTAAACAAATTTATGTTTCACGATTATTTATTTTTTATTTTTTTAAATAGAAAAACACAAAAATTATTTCTTTAGCAATTAGGTAAAAATCAAAAAAAAAAAAAAAAAAAAAAAAAAAAAAAAAAATCAAGAAATATTTTTTAAAAATTCCACAAAAATTGGAGAAAAAAAAATAGTCTTCTACTAGAAATAAGTTGATTCTTCAATAAAAGGGTCGATTTTAGTGTCGAAACATTTCAACTGCATCACGAATTCCTTGTGATAAGTCAACATAAGTACTTACTATTTTGAACAGCACAGTAAAATGTGGCATTTTTATTGGTCACCTTATGGTGGATTCACATTGAGAAACAAGTCACGTTTAAAAAACTGAAACATGTTTGAAGCACATTTCAAAAGTCTCACGGGTATTGAGGCTTCAGAAATGAAAATATAATTCGGAAATGAAACAAAATAATAGGTTTGTTTACTCGCTTTTGTTTTTCATATTTTTCTTGATATTTATATGTCGAAAAGGTGATTTTTTTTTCCTTTTGTAGAATCAATTGCACATTCGATTTTATTATAGTTTTTCGAACAATTTACATACAAGTATTTGGGGTTTCCTTTATTTTTTCAATCTTTAATAATTTTTCATTTTGTTTTTATTTTAACTATTTTTATTGTAGGTATTTTTTTCAAAATTTTATTGCATATTTTTTCAATTCTCAATTCCTTTTAAATTTTTCATTGTTTTTTTTTATTTAAATGCTTAATTATTTTTCATCTAGGTATTTTAAATTTTAAATTTTTTTCATTTTCAGTAGGTAATTATTTTTTGATTTATAATAAATTTTATTTCAATTCAATTTCTTAGTACTTTTCATAACTATTTTAATGTCTGATATTTCATAAATTTCTAACCTCTTCCAATTTTTAGTAGTTTTCTTAGTTTGTTTTGATTTTTTAATTTTTAAAATTGTTTATTTTCATTAGGTAGGTAGTTTTTTTTTATTAGTAATTTTCTTTAGTTTTCTGTATCATTTTCTTTTTCTTCAATTTTTGGCAATTTTCTTTTTTTTTGTTATAATTTTTAAATTATTATAAAATTTTCTGTGGTGGTTTTCTCATTTAAAAAAAAAATCATAATAAATAATACCTACATACTAACTATTGTTTTTTTTTTTTTTTTTTTTTTTTTTTGATTAGATAGGTACCTAGTAATTTCAATTTAATTTCATGTTTTTTTCTTCCTTAAATTTTTTGTAAGTCTCTAAAACGATTTCAATTCTAATGTTTTTTCAGATTTTTAGTAGGTAATAGGTATCAAATCAATTTTCCAAAATTTTCTGTAGTAGATAAATTTTTCAAATTTAATTATTTGAAAATTTTCTCAAATTCTCAATTTTATTTTTTCTAATTTTTGGTCTTTTTTTTTTTTTCTTCTTCAATATTCAAAATTTTTCATCAATCATTCTTGATTTATAATTTCATTCAATTTTCTGTAATTTTTCAATTTCAATTTTTTTGTAATAATTTAAGAAAAAATTCACCATTTTTCATTTCATTTAAATTTGTAATTTTTCTGGTTGTTTTTTCTATCATTCGATTTTCTCCAATTTCCTTTTCGATTTTCAATTTTTCCTGATTTCTTCAAATTTTCATTATTTTTCATTCTGTGATTTAGTGTATACTATTCACTCATTTAACTACTAATTCTGACCTTAGGTCTGTGTTCTCATATTTTACATCCACGTGTCAAACTTTCCCTTCAAATTGTCTGAAACAAGACGTAATACGAGACCGAGCCCCATTGAAATTGATCCTTATACAGCTTTCAACTCGTACTTTTTGATCAAAAAGTCGCAAACGACGAATTTTAAGCCACCACATTCGTCATACTCGAAACCATTGAAACATTAAAAGGGATTCTCGTCAGGTTAGGTAGTGTATTCTATCATATAAAAGCTGGAAACCCGGGCCACCGGGGTATTCCCTAAACGACGGAGTAGACGTTAATAGTAGCCTAGTTTATAGCATTTCATTCTGAGAAATCAACGACGTGTAATACCAAACAGCGTTGAATAAACTCAGGTAGATATCTTACTACGCTGTTCATTTCATATCTATCGTAAATCTCCAACGTAATAGCACGTACTTATGTATATTTCGAGCTAATCGATAGAATGTAATAAGAAGAATGAGAAGAAAAATTTTCAAAATTAAATTCGTTTTAAAAAATTGAGCGCAAGATTTTAATGTTTTGAATTTTTTGCTAGCATGAAAAACTATCAATAATGACGCAACGTTGGCAGACTCGAAGAGTTGATAAATTTTTGAAATTCGAAACGAGACAAATAATATTGTTTACTTGGATGCATTTTCTACGTACCTATGTGATATGATTCAGTGCACTTCGAGCCAGACTGTATTTTAACAGGTGCACATGTGTTGGTCCTTGGTCTTAATACGTGGTATAAGAAAGTAGACGAGGGGATTTCCTTTAATTTCCTACTAAGAAATGTGGGACTGACTATTTTTTATAAGTACATATCGATTCAAAAAAAAAAAAATCTATGTGGTACTTGCTAAGCACATTGATTAAAAAAAAAATTATCATCGAATATCTCGAGAATCAATTTACTGGGATGAAATTAGCACATGAGCTTTCTTGTAGATTTTTTCGAGTTCTATAAAAAAAGTTATTTTCGAATTTTACGTATCCGCCATATTCAATTGTTACAAAGGGTTGAAAATTTTAATCGCGAATAGCTCCATTGCAGGTTCGTCGATTTTGCTCAAAATCGATAGATTTCTACCCCGAGTAAATTCCAAATTCTCATAAAAACTTTCAATCCAGTTAATCACTTGCATCTGGGTGCAGTACGATTTTTGCGCAAAAGAGTAAGTTTTCTTCGACTATGTTCGTGTGTCCTCGGAACCGCTCTCTGGCCTCTGCTCTGGACTTATATTTTTTTGCTAGTATATTTTTGTACTTTTCGATTTTCCTACATAATATTTTTAAATGATTATTTTTATTAGGGTTTTTGCCTTTAGGCAAAATCCCTATTGTATTCTTTTTTTCATCATGTTTTCCTTTCAACACATAGCCAATCAACGATCTGCGTTTTGTAATTAGCCAATGCGCGTTCGGTATTTAACAAATAAGTAGGTGTTCAAATAACAACCTATCATATTTAGCCAATGAGCATGAGTATTTTTCGCGCGTGATTCAAAAAATAATGAGAGATTCTTTATTTTTCATTTTCAACACACAGCCCGACACCAGGGCTGGTGAACAAAACGAGACGCTTTGTTCTGTTCTGTTCAAGAACAAATCATTTTGAGAAGTTATTGTTCTGTTCTGGTTTTTGTTCAAGAAAAAATTGAATGTTTTGTACTGTTCAGGTTTTGTTCTGTTTTGTTCTGCTGATTTGTTGAAAAAAATCAAAAAAAAGTAGCTAAACAAAATTTTGTAAGGTTTAAAAGCTGAAAATGGTACTTCAAAAAGGGGAATTTAAGAACATGAACAGAACAGAACAAATCCTGTTCATTTGTTCAGAGAATTATTTTGTTCTGTTCCGTTATTGTTCAACTTAAAATGAAGTTTGTTTTTGTTCTGTTCTGTTCTGTTCAACCAGCCCTGCCCGACACAGCCAATCAACGTTTTGTATATTTTTTTATATGGCCAATCAAGCAATTGCTATTTTATTCGCGCTTATTTCTAAAAGAAAAATGAATTCATCGACGTTGCGTCATTGATTAAAACGAAAAATGATTATTAATAATTTAATTATTGTGCCAGGCAAGGCAATTTAAAAAATAAAAATAAAATAACAGAAATTTTATTAAATTTTTTTAAACTCGATCTTATTTATTTAACCTGTACCCTGATCATAATAAATAATCAATACTGAGTAGTGACTAGTGAGTATTTTAAATTCATTGATTTTTTTTTCAATTATTTTGAAAAATCTTTTTGCTTTGCTAAATTTGAAGATTTGATCAGAATAATTCTTAATTTATTCTCTTCTATCGATTTAATATCAATACATAAATTATTTAAACTGTTCGTTTCAGGAAACAAGAGTTCGCGTAATTTTTTGAAAAATAAAAATTGAAAAAAAACCATACCTTATCCAAAATTTATTTATAGCTGCTTGCTCAAAATGAAAAATTTGTAAATTAATTTTTTTCATCAATTTTTTTTTTATAAAAATTTATTTAATATATTTTTACTTCTATGAACAAAAGTAAAAATATTAAAACTATAAGAAAATAAAGTTGCATAAAAAATTAAAAACAATGTCAATTAATTAGGTACCTATTGAAAAATCTTGAAAATTTTGAATTATACAAAATAGAAAATACAACTTTGAAAATCATAGAGCACAAATTTGTGTAATTTTTAATTGATGAAAAATAAATCTTAATTCTTTCACGAATTGATGAAACTGGACTTTAGACGAAACAACAAAATACTTGTCAAAAAACAAAAGCAAAAACCCTCTTACAATGAGCGTATAGCTCATTGCTTGTCCTAGTTATCTAGTTTTTTTGCTTTCCTAGGTATTTTACTTGAAACCAGATCGTTGTTCTTAAATAAAATTTTACCAAGTTCAATACTACGATTACTACGTGAATACTTAGTATTTAAAATTGAACGGGAGGGAGGGGCCAATCGAAAATTTTGTAATGACCAAAATTATTCCTATAACTTCAAGCTACAACTTTTGTTTGAAAATTTTTTCAATTGGACCTCTCCTTCCCCTCCAATTTTGCATAATACTCCGTTGATAACTATTCAAAATTACAGGAGCGGAGGGAAAAGGGGCCAATTTGAAAAAATTTTCAAACAAAAGTTGTAAATTAAGGCCCTAGAAATAATTTTAGTTACCCGAGCAGCACAATCGACAAATTATCGAAATAAAAAATCGACAGAATATCGAATTCGATAAAGTGTCGCGTTAGTTCCGCATAAATCGTGAAATTATCTTTCGATATATAGATAGATTATCGACGAATTATAGTTAGCAAAAATTTCGAGATTATAGTAAGATATTTTATCGATAATATATCTATAATATCGAAAGATAATTTCACGATTTAGGCGGAACTTTTGCGACACTTTATCGAATTCGATATTCTGTCGATTTTTTATCGATTTTTTATTCCGATTTTTCGTCTTTTACTAGCTTTTTTCTACAATTAAAAATCCTTAATTAGCATAATTAATACATTAAACTATGCCTAAACACATTATTCATGTTGCGGTAAGAGGATCATTTCAGAAAAAGTCAAAAAAAATTATAAAAAATCTGCCACCCTTGGGGCTTGAACCATCTACCTCCTGCATGGTAATCCTCTTCCTTAACCACTATGCCATACCTTATCGTCGAGGAATTAGCAATAAAACGCTTTACATAAGCAGTTTAGTACTTCCAGACGAGTTGGACTTAGAAAAATTTTCACCAATTTTTAAAATTTGGAAATAATTTCAAATATCGTCGCAAAATCGTTGAAAAATCGTTCGACAAATTTCAGATTATTTGTCGATAATATAGTTTCAAATATCGTCATAAAATCGTTGAAAAATCGAATTCGAGAAATTTCAGATTACGTGTCGATAATAAAGTTTTAAATATCTTCACAAAATCGTTAAAAAATCGAATTCGAGAAATTTCAGATTATTTGTCGATAATATAGTTTCAAATATCTTCACAAAATCGTAAAAAAATCGAAATCGAGAAATTTCATATTATGTGTCGATAATATAGTTTCAAATGTCTTCACGTAATCGTTAGAAAATCGAATTCGAGAAATTGCATATTATGTGTCGATAATATAGTTTCAAATATCTTTACAAAATCGGTAAAAAATCGGATTCGATAAATTTAATATAATCTTCCGATAATATAGTTTCAAATGTCGTCAAAAAATCGGTAAAATATCGAAGTCGAGAAATTTCATATAATCTGTCGATAATATAGTATTAAATATCTTTACAAAATCGTTAAAAAATCGAATTCGATAAATTTAATATTCTTTGTCGATAATGTAGTTTCAAATATCTGCACAAAATCGGTGGAAAATCGGAATCGATAAATTTAATATTCTTTGTCGATAGTATCGTTGACGAATATCGTCATAAAATCTTAATAATATCGAATTCGATAGTTTTTAGATTTTTTGCCTATGAAGTTGTACCGATAAATCTTATAATATCGTGAGAACATCTATAGATTTTCAAACGATTTTTTATCGATACGTTACATCTTCCGATATTATCGATCGAGTGTGCCGCTCGGGTATTATAAAAATTTCAATTGGACCCCTCCCTCTTCTCCAATCTCGCGTAATACGAATTGGATTATAATATTCAAACATATTATGCGAGATTTAAGAAGAGGTAGGGTTCCAATTGAAATTTTTATAATAACCAAAATTATTTCTAGGATCTTAATTTACAACTTTTGTTTGAAAATTATTTCAAATTGGCCCCTTTTTCCTCCACTCCTCTAATTTTGAATAAGTATCAACGGAGTATTATGCAAAATTGGAGGGGAAGGAGAGGTCCAATTGAAAAAATTTTCAAACAAAAGTTGGAGCTTGAAGTTATAGGAATAATTTTGGTCATTACAACATTTTCGATTGGGCCCCTCCCTCGCGTTCAATTTTAAATACTAAGTATTCACGTAGTAATCGTAGTATTGAACTTGGTAAAATTTTATTTAAGAACAACGATCTAGTTTCAAGTAAAATACCTATAGGAAAGCGAAAAAACTAGATAACTAAGATAAAAATAATAATTTAAAAATATTATGTAGGAAAATCGAAAAGTACAAAAATATACTAGCAAAAAAATATAAGTCCAGAGCAGAGGCCAGAGAGCGGTTCCGAGGACACACGAACATAGTCGAAGAAAACTTACTCTTTTGCGCAAAAATCGTACTGCACCCAGATGCAAGTATTTAATCAATAAGCACGAGACTCATCATGCCAATAAAATTATTCATAATTTTATCCAAGTTCATTGCACTCGATCAAAGTAAGTACTTCCAGTAAAAATTATCATCAAAAATTGACAACACGAATGCAAAATATTTGTTTCCCTGATGGAAAAGAAAAAAAAAAAAAAAAAAAAAAACTTCTGTGTAGATCCAACACACGAGCTACACTTTTCAAAACTGGATGCATTTTTCACGATGCGTAACCCTACCTCACCACTACTCACACACGCCGGCTACATTATTGTATACGCACACGTCTTCCTTCGCACCTGTTCAACGCGAACGTAATTAAAGTTCCGTAAAATGACAAAATATATCCGACCAAACACCGATCGAATCGTAAAGCCTTCTTACAAATCATTTAATATCGCGTACATTTTACACGTATGTACCTACGTACTTACATAAAGTTACCTATACGATGAAAATGAAAGAAAAAAAAATCTCAATCGTATAAATTATCTTACGTATCCATTGTATACTTACGTATCTTTACCTACTCGTACTCGCATATATCGGCGTGCGATGAGTTAAAATATAAAACAACCGGTTCGAATTTTTAAAATCGGCATCGACCGACTACAGCAGCCTGTTCATTAAACACAACCGGTTCGCTCTTCATGCTTCTTACAGACGGTATTACGAACGCCAGGTGGAATTAAAAAACATCGGTCAATGCTGACTTATTCTTATCGTGTGGTACGACTGCATATTATAGGCAAGGCGCAGGTACATTTTAAAAATACGTGCATAAGGCAAAGCCTACGCATATATCGAAATAATCGTCCGCCTATAATTATTATACTCGTAAAATCTGTCTTTCAGTTTGTGAGATTCGTCATCTACGAAATACGACCATTTCAAGCCAACACAACACAAATGTGCAGAACTGCAGATCCCTTTTCCTCGGGGGTCAAAAAAGGAGAGAAAAATTATCTAAAACAATAAAACTTGGTAAAAATGGTAATTCTCGATTTTTTCAACTCGTATCCAAATTAAAAGCTACCGACAAACGCGTAGGTAATTTATCACCCAAACGTAACGATTCTAAAAACCATCATTGATCAGTTTTATTACCTTGGTATACGACTCCGGAATCGACATAAAATCCGCCTTTTCATCTCCGCTCAAACCATCTGCAGCTCAAATACGAACAATTCATCGAGTTATTGACATATTAGCAAAACGTACGCCAATGATCTACGAATTTGTAAGCAAATAAAGGGCATTGCACCCAGAGAAAAAACGTAAACGTGATCGAGTGACAAGGAATCCACTTCCCCTTACATTAAGAGGGGTGAAATGCTCCAGTCTTTGAATTTTTGAAAAAATATGGGATATTGTTTGTGGTTTGGCACCTCTGAAAAATTTTATTGTCCCTACCACCATTTTCAGGGATTTTTTTTTCATAAAAATAAATAGATTTCAATCTCTAAAAGTAGAAGTTTTATTCCAAAAAAAAAGGAAAAGAAACTTTTTTTTTAATGAACTGCACCTTCAAACCATGTTTTACTCAAAAAATTGAAGATTTTTAAAAATTTAGGCAAAAAAATATATTTTCTATTATTTTTTCAAAAAAAAAAAAAATCAAGGAAGGTAACTACCAATTGAAAATTTAAATAAATAGAGCTAAAAGTTGTAGATTGAGGTTCAAAAAATAACGTTGGCCATTATAAAAAATTTCAATTGGATCCATCATATATTTTTTCAAAATTGGGGGAGGGGTCCGATTGAAAAAATTTTCAATTAGACCCATCCCCCTCCAATTTCGCAAAATATCACTCGAATACTTAAATTATTAAAAACTGGAAGAGATAGGGATGAAACTGAAATTTTTTCAAACAGAAGCTGTATAGCTTGAAGTTTTAGAAATAATTTTGGTCATTACAAAAATTTCGATTGGACCCCTCCCTCCCCTCCAATTTTGAATATCAAGTATCAATTGGACTTCAGTTAAATGGTCGATGGTTGTGAAAACCAAAAAAATAATAGGTAATTGGCATAATTTTTCATTTAGTACTGCTGAGTGTCTTTATGGCTGAACCAAGGTTCTTCAAGAAAAATTCCAAGAGTCATTTATAGATCGTGAAATTTTCTTTCTACAATTGGAAATTAGTTTTTTTCTTGGGGGCTTTGTATTTGTGATTTTTTGGAGTCAAAGTTCAAAAGAAAGTGACTGGGTTAAAAAGGTGAATCAGCCCTTGAATGGGATTTTTGAACTACATAATATCTAGTAGAAATTAGTCTCTATATGGTCAAAGAATTAGCTGGTAAAAATTTTGGTCCCTTACGTTCCCTAGCCCCCTAAATGGTGCCAAAAATGTGGAATTTTGTTATAAATTTTTGGATTCTGCAATTCTCAGCCGAATATAGACTACGCACCAACCAAGGGTCATCTCTGCAGCAATCACTTCTCTGCTTTTGATTGAATTCAAATTTTCTTTGGATGCGAAAAATCTTTAATTTTTTTTGCATAAAAAATATTTTTCAAATTTCTTGTAGGGCAGAATTTCTAATTTTTTTGGGAGTAGAAATATTTTTCATACCTACTTATTTTCAACTTATTGAAAAATTTCTCTCTTTTTTTGAAAAATAGAATTCTTTTAACTTTTTGGATTGAAAAATACTATTGATTTTTCCGAAAAATTCAATTTTTTTCTAAAGCAAAAGAATTTCTCCTTTTTTTTTGTTGAAAAAAATCTCGATTTTTGGCATAAGAAATCTTTTAGTTTTTTGGATATTTTTTCAATTTTTTTTCTAGAATAAAATTTCTTGTTTTTTGGGATTTTTTTTTTGATTTTTGATTTTTTTTTTTTTTTTTTTTTTTTTTTTGATAAAAAGTTTTATTTTTCTGATGAAAAAAATTTCGTAATTTTTTAAGGTTTTATAATAGGTACCTACACCTACCTAGCTACCTATACTTACTTATGTATTTCTCATAAATAGGATTTTCAAATGTGCTTTTTTGGATTTTTAAAATAATTTTATGAAAAAAATGTGATTATTTTCAAGATTTTAATTTTTTTCATAACATGGTGATAATAAATTTATTAATAAGAAAGAAATTTTTATGCAGAATTTCAAAGATTTTCTTCAAATAATTTTTTTCTGTAAAATTTATCTCGAAAGTAGGAAAACACTATTTTTTCAAGTACTACCCCTATTCTCAATCAAAAAAAAGTTATCAATTTTTTCCCTTCGCTCCTTCAATTATTGAGATAGGCATCATGTGCACAGAACATTGTTTGTTAGTAGTAACGGGTTGTATGCAAATCTAAAATTTCATAAGATCCTCCCCTGACACTCTATATAGAGATTTTTTCATATGAAAATTACGTTTTTTTCTATTTCTGGCCAGCTGGGGGTGGTATTTTTCAAATGAAAATTTTCTCTCATAAGTGGCAAACAATATATTGGATTTTATTCCAAGATTCGAAAACAGGTTTAACCCGAGCAGCACACTCGACAAATTATCGAAATAAAAAATCGACAGAATATCGAATTCGATAAAGTGTCGCGTTAGTTCCGCATAAATCGTGAAATTATCTTTCGATATATCGACAGATTATCGATGAATTATAGTTGGCAAAATCCATCAACAGATAAACTTTCGATAAAATCGAACGATTTTTCTTTTAAAAATCTCAAGATTATAGTTAGATACTTCATCGATAACCTATCTATAAATCGAAAGATAATTAAACGATTTATGCGGAACTAACGCGACACTTTATCGAATTCGATATTCTGTCGATTTTTTATTTCGATTTAGTTTCGATATTCTATCGATTTTTTATTTCGATTTAATTTTGATATTCTATCGATTTTGTATTACGATTTTTTGTAGATTATCTAGTTTCGATATTCTATCGATTTTTTGTAGATAATTTAGCATATATGGGTATATGCGCGCGCACATTTTCAAGACCGGCTGGCGAGTTTGAAGTCGTAGTTACGCTTAAGGCTGGCGAATTTCGTTCCAAATACAGCAGTTTCTACCAAAACAAGCGTCTGTTGCGAACATCGGAGTTCGTTCGCATAATACGAATTGGATTATAATATTCAAACATCTTATGCAAAATTGGAGAAGAGGGAGGGGTCCAATTGAAATTTTTATAATAACTAAAATTATTTCTAGGACCTTAATTTACAACTTTTGTTTGAAAATTTTTTCAAATTGGCCCCTTTTTCCTCCGCTGCTCCAATTTTGAATAAGTATCAACGGAGTATTATGCAAAATTGGAGGAGAAGGAGAGGTCCGATTGAAAAAATTTTCAAACAAAAGTTGTAGCTTAAAGTTCTAAGAATAATTTTGGTCATTACAAAATTGTCGATTGGGCGCCTCCCTCCCGTTCAATTTTAAATACTAAGTATTCACATAGTAATCGTAGTATTGAACTTGGTAAAATTTTATTTAAGAACAACGATCTGGTTTCAAGTAAAATACCTAGTAAACCAAAAAAACTAGATAACTTGTTTGAAAATTTTTTCAATTTTGATTTCGCATATTACTGTTACACGTAAGTAGGTAAATGCAAAATAATAGAGGCTAGAGATGAGGTCCAATTGAAAAAACATTTCAAACAAAAGTTGTAGAATAATATTCTGGATTTAATTTTGGTTATTATAAAAATTTCGATTTGGCCCTTTCTTCCCATCCAATTTTGAATATAAAGTAGGTATTTTTTGACTAGAAAAAAATCAATATAGTTTCAACAACTATCGTTACAAAATCGTTGAAATATCGAAGTCGATAAATTTCATATAATGTGTCGATAATATAGTTTTAAATATCGTCACAAAATCGTTGAAAAATCGAATTCGAGAAATTTCATATAATCTGTCGATAATACAGTTTTAAATATCTTCACAAAATCTTTAAAAAATCGAATTCGATAAATTTAATATTCTTTTTCGATAGTATAGTTTCAAATATCTTCACAAAATCGTTAACAAATCGAATTCGAGAAATTTCAGATTATTTGTCGATAATATAGTTCTAAATATCGTCACAAAATCGTTGAAAAATCGAATTCGAGAAATTTCAGATTACGTGTTGATAATATAGTTTCAAATATCTGCACAAAATCGTTGAAAAATCGAATTCGAGAAATTTCAGATTACGTGTCGATAATATAGTTTCAAATATCTTCACAAAATCGTTAAAAAATCAAATTCGAGAAATTTCAGATTATTTGTCGATAATATAGTTTCAAATATCTGCACAAAATCGGTGGAAAATCGGATTCGATAAATTTAATATTCTTTGTCGATAGTATCGTTGACGAATATCGTCCTAAAATCGTAATACTATCGAATTCGATAGTTTTTAGATTTTTTGCCTATAAAATCGTACAGCTAAATCTGTATCATATCGTGAGAACATCTTTAGATTTTTAAACGATTTTTTATCGATACGTTTCAACTTTCGATATTATCGATCGAGTGT
Organism: Balanococcus diminutus; assembly: GCA_959613365.1. Classification (NCBI taxonomy): domain Eukaryota; kingdom Metazoa; phylum Arthropoda; class Insecta; order Hemiptera; family Pseudococcidae; genus Balanococcus; species Balanococcus diminutus. The sequence continues at coordinate 40,602,524 of OY390716.1, forward strand.
GCTGCTCGGGAATTAGGGGAAGGGGATCTCACAAATGGAGTTACATATCTTTCATTGAAGAAAATACGAAGAGGGGAAAAGAGAATGGAACAGACAGAATTTTCGAGTCAATTTCCAATTGAAAAATTGTCATCGAGTAAAAATACTCTCTCCTCTTTGGTCATTTGACGTAGACATCTCGTAATCCACAAAATGACGCCAATCTTGGGGATTTTCTGCGAACGTGGAAGTTATACAGGCGTACGTAAGAAGATGAACCATGTATGTAGTTACATATACGCAGATACAGGCCCATCCAGAAGCAGCCAGAGCCACCAAGACTGCCGAAATTCCACTTCCTAAGAAGGACCGTGTCGGCGCTGCGCCGTGCGTCGCAACGCGCCGCTGACAAACTGGTAGAATCTGTTTCGTCGCGTGCCAACCGTCCTTGTCATACCAACATGTTCTTATTAAAACGTACAGGATTGCCAGTAGTATTATGATTATGCCCCTGGACGAGGTCATACAATATATATACAGTATACACATACCCAGCAAACACATTCGTACACAGCGTACATTACTTGTAATGGTGCACCGCGAAGCCCAAGACCAATCCATACCTATCGAGAGGACCACGACGATACGCGCCAGCGAATCGAGAATACCTCATCATCATCATCGCATCGGCCAAATGATGACGTGCGTCATCGTACTCGCGAGTTTTTACAGATACCTACGACTACGTACTACGTAAACATACCACACTCCCATTGTATGTCTGTGTCTCATCTTCCCAAAACTGCTGCCATCGTCATCGTCCCCCCGCTTTCTACTCTTCGCCTTCTCTACAACCTGTCTCTATGCCCATACCCACCGGTATAATTCGCATTCGATCGAAGGAATTTCCCAAGTACGTTCGGTTCGGCAGACGTTTTAGATGGTCGACGTAGTCGTTTCTCGTTTCTTAATGATCTTCATCGCGAGTAAATTGGAGCTATGTACCTGCCACCGAATTAGCGACCATCAATTTCTCCTCAGTTTTGTCCACCAATCCAATCACTTTTTTTTTCAAATTAACGTTCTTCGATTAGTCATTCCTCATTCTCTTATGCTGAAAATTTCAATACACCGCAACATTCTGCTAATTAAGACCTCATCGTAATATCCACAATAGTAAATTTTTCCATAAAACTATCAACTCTTATTTAATTCTTACCTACTTCGATTACGTCGTCGTCGTCTAACAATAAAGTAAAATTCTTCCTGATGAATCGACGTTACCTACTTCGTTACTTAATAACTATATTTTTTGTTATTATTTCATTTCTCGAGAGATAAGTACCTACTTATATTATGCAAAGTATACTTGGTTAATTCGATCGAATGTCTGTTGAGAAAGAACTTTAATTAATGAGAAAAATCGAATTTTGAGAAAAATTCCAGGTTGTCTATCTGGATTTTTTTTTTAATTCATGACTTTTCCATGAACTTTTTCAGAAAAAATATTTCTAAATTTCCAGGGGTCCCCTCCAGCATAAGCGTAACTTAAAAGAAATATGAGTGAGGCAAAAAAATTCTTTCATTTTTCCCTATATTTTGTGGTATCTATTAAAAAAATTGTTGAGAGAGGGAGCTAATGTCCCTTGAATCCCCTGAGTTATGCACATGCCCTCCGAGAGTCTATTTTTTTATAACCAAAAAATTGACAATTTCAAAAAAAAAAAAAAAGGTGTGAAGGATAGTACTCAGAATTTTGAAGGGTGTAATTCGATTTTTTCCCTATAAGGTAGATGCTTGAAATTGTTTTCATGTTGTAATGTGAAAATGATTTTTTACCTGGAAATGAAACGAAAAATCCCCTAAACAAATTTTTAACAACTTTTTCAACAGGAAAACATTTTTTCTATGTTTTTTTTCGTCCCAATTTAAAGTTTAAAATTTTTTTATTTATTTATTTTATCTGATACCTATCAAAGAAAAAAAATGATCTCCAAAAAATTGAATTTTTTTTATTTTAGAACAATTTTTAAAATTATTGTTCGAAAAAAAATCCCAGTTTTTTTCGAAAATGAAACGAATTTTTTTCTTCACAAAGAAAAAATTAAGAAACTTTTTTTAAAGAAATTTTTAAAAATATCTTCACATAAGAAAATTTTATAACATTTTTTCCAAAAAAAAAAAAAAAAAAAAAAAAAATGGATACCTACCTATAAAATCCTGAAATTTCTTCCTACAAAAAATCCAGAAAATTTGAGATTTCTTTATTTTTCAAAAAAAAATGAGTATTTTTTTTATTCCAAAACAATTTTTTTTAAATTTAACCAAAAATTTCGTTTTTAATTTCTCTCAGAAAAATGGGGAAAAAAATACAAAAAATAGAGATTTTGTACTCTAGAGTTGGAAAGTATTTTTTACATCAAAACAAATCAATTTCAAAACGATAAAATTCAGATTTTTGATTTTTTTTTAAATGGAATTTTTCGCAAAAGTTTAAAAAATATTTATATTGCAAAACAATTTTTAAAATTTTTCATTTCACAAATTTTTTTTTTTCAAATCATTTTTTTTATTCCAAAAAATTCATTTTTTTTTCATTCTAAGAAATGGAAATTTTTCTCAAAAAATAGAGATTCCCTCCCCCTGAAAAAAAAAAATTTTCAAGAAAATTAATTTTCTTCTTCAGAGAAATCACAATATTTTATGCATTTTTTTTCTTTTTTTGAGAAGATTCAACAGTTTGAAAAAATTTCACTTAAAAGCGAATTTGTAATTTTGCCCGGGTAGTATTACCAAAAATTCATGATTTTAAAGAGCAGGTAAATTGAAAAGGATGATGATTTCAGAATACAAAATGTGATTCGATACTCGACGAATTCTAAAGATACCAAAATTGTGAAAAGGTCCCAAGCTGGCCGAGGATCTTGACAAAAAAACCAGAGCTCTTTTCCTGCTCACCAGTTTCCATATATTTTCACACACACGAATTCTCCTACATACTAAGTATATATAGACCATTATGTAATCTGTGGCCTACGTTCACTTCAAACGAGTAGCATTAATTACAAACGAGTAAAATAATCCTCTCTAAATATTCAATTTACATATTCTACACATTTTCATTACGTAACGAACGTCTATCTCGTACACGCTTCGCTTCCTTTTTCTCTCACAATTTTTTGACATTTTTTTTTCTTCAAACCACGACATCGTGTAAAGTGTTTTACCAGGCAAACGAAACTCGTACGTACCAATAATTTACAGTACACACCTCCATCATCAACATATCAAGTCTTCGGTTCGGTTGTGTTTACCAAGATGATTTTTTTCAAATATTCGTACAAGTTTTTTTCCTCATTTTTTAAAAATATATACGAGAAAAATCTAGACGACAGTTTAATATTCGTATCGTCAAAGAGTTGAAAAGGCTAGCTTTTTTGTTTATCTGTCCTCGTATATATCTTGTGAGTTGTGTGTATTATGAGACTAGGGCGAGGCCCGAAAAAAATGAAAGAATTCTCGAGAAAAAGAAATAATATAAATAAAACGAAACATAAATTTGATATTATACGTATCTTGTTGTAGTACTTGTACAAAATAACAACGCGAATCCGAGATAAGATGTTTTTAATCAATTTTTTTCCTTCTTCGACGACGCTTTATCATTATATAGCGAGTAAAAACTAATTCGAAATCAGACGATCGTCTCTATTATTATAGTTTACCGCTCGTTTGTACGTAGTTATAATTTACACATACACTTACACATACCAGCCATACTTTTGATCGAGCCGTTATAGTCACTAGACAGAGACAGTAGACTTTCCTCGTATACTGTACGAGTATGAAATGTATGATTTGCTGATAGATTTGGCAACAACGTGAGTCAGCTGAACTTGGATTTTTTCTAACGCAATTTTTCGATAAACTGCGGTGAAATAGATGGTCGTAATCCGCAGTGTACTTGATTTATATTTTACTTTATCCGATGCATGATTTGGGTATTGGCACGAATCAGAAAATAATAAAATTCTATAAATTAGGGTCAAATTGAGCTATTTAAAAATAATTTTTAAAGACGTGGCAATTTGTTTATGAATCTTATGGGATAGTCCTTCAGAAGGTTTCAATTTAATCAAAGAACATGAGTATTACATATTTCAATTATTAGAATGTTGACAGTGGACGAGAATTTTTACTGAAGCATAAAATTTTTCGCTTCAAAAATTCGTGCGAGTACGAGATAAAACAAAAATTGAAAAATCCAATTAAGAAAAAAATTTCAACCACAAAGAAAAATGTGCATGAGAAAAATTTGAAAAAAATACTGTGAACAAAATTTGAAAAAAATTGCAACACACCAAAGTAATAAAAAAATTGTTTTTGTTTTTTTCGAAAAAAAAAACAATTTCAGATGAACTTTTTAAAAAGATTATTTTGAAGAAAAATCTTTAAAATCTGAGTAATAATGACCTCAAATTGAAAAAAATGAAATCTATTTTTAAATAAATAATATAATTCAATTTTTAATGGAATAAAATTTAAAAATGTGTTCTTTAAATCTTGAAAAATGAAAAGGTTTTAATTTTAAAAAATCTGAAATGAAAAAAAGCAACTGGTCGTACAAAAACTTAAAAACTTCATTTTCAAGAAAATTTGAAATGAAACAAAATTGAAAAAAAATCCATAAAATTTCCACTTTTTTATTGAACATTCCAGAAAAATTAAAAAATTGGATTTGATTGAAGCAAAATAAAAAAAATTTATGATGTGTTGTTAAACGAAATTTCAAAAGCAAAAATTAAAACGATTTTTCAGGTTCTTATTTACCTGTGTTTTTTCATTACTAGCCTCCCACCCCCTCGCTCCAAAATCACGATCTCGTCGATCTCACAAAATCTTTCAAAAATTAAAGTTATTCAACGTTCAGTTTAAAAAATGTTCACTTCGTAAAGTTTCCTTTTTGTTGAATTTTCATTTAAAATGAAATACAAGATTAAAATTTGAAAAAACCAGCAAATTTAACCTAATTTGACCAAAAAGCAAGCCATCAACAGAATTATCAGGAAGTTTCACGCAAAAAAGAGGACGTTTGCTGGAATGTAGACAGCCTGTTTGAATATAATTTTTTTAAATTTTCAATACCTAGAATGAAACATTTGACAAAATTAAAATAAATTATTTTTAAAACTTTTGTTAGTACAAAATTTTAAAAGATTCATTTTTCCAAAATTTGAAATAAAACAGTAAAAATAATCAAAATAATTTTTCCACAAAATTGAAGTAGGTAGGTAATTTAAAAAAAAAAAATTTTATTGAAAAAAATTCGAAAAAATCCTTAAAAATGAAAAAGGAAACTTGAAAACATTTCGTTAATTTTTCATTCAACAAAATCCGAAAAAATCTATAATTATTACATAAAATAAAAAATTAAAAAATTAAATTTTAATCTGACTTTTATTTTTCTACTGAATTTGTGTTTGGAATTTTGAAACAATATAAAAATAAAAAAAGTTTTCCATAAAATTTGATAGAAAATTGTCATAGCATAGAACAAACATGAAAAAGAATTACTTCCCAAAGTGTTTGGACAAAATTTGAAATAGAACAATTTTTTATTGAGCACAATTCCAAAAAACATGATTTTAATGAAACTGAAAAATATTGTAATGAGAGACAAAACAAAATAAAAAAATCACCTCTTTTTATTGAGCAAAATTCCAATCACAGACAAATTTTCAAAATATTATTCTCATCAATATGTACCCGTGTAGCAATTGTCGACATCGACATTTATGTCGACAAAATTCAGACACATTTTTTTCTCGGTTAACGATGAATTAAAAATGATATTTGAGATTTAAAGTAATGTTTTATGTTAAACATAACTGTTCAATCAACATTTTTGAATTTTTCTCAGTATTTTCCTATAATTTAGAAAACGTTGTTTTTCTACATAGACAAGTCGATGTAAAAATCGATACTCGATAAACGCATCGACATTTATGTCGACAATTTCTGCCAATTAAATTTACAAATTTTATATCTAAAAAGAACTAAAAACAATTAATAAGAACATTTTAAGCTCAGGAATAAATAATTTTTGAAAGAATCACAAAATTTTCTTATTTTTCAAAGTTTTGAATAATACAACGACTTGTCGAGTTATTGTCGACATAATTGTCGATGGTCGAATAATGCATCGACTTCACTGTCGACAGTGTCGACCAGAGGAATTTTAAGTCGAGATAGTGTCGATGTGATTGTCGAGGGTCGAATAATGCATCGACTTAACTGTCGACAGTGTTAACCAGAGGAATTTTAAGTCGAGTTAATGTCGATCCAATTGTCGAGGGTCGAATAATTCATCGACTTGACTGTCGACGTCTTGAGGGTGATTGTGATACTCGCAGATAAAGTGTGTTGTGAATTAGTACATAAGGTCTAAGAATCATCTCTATGTTAGTTGGACACTCGCATGTGTCCAGCTACAAAGGTGGCCTCAATGCCGCATATTTGACAAAAAATGTCGAAATGTTGGTTTGAACACTATTTTTGGTGTAATTTTAATATATATTTATATTGAATATTTGAACTTAGCATATTTTTCAAAATCTCACCATTGCAAATGTCGATGTGGATGTCGATATAAATGTCGACACATCGAAATCGGTCACTTTTCGATCGTACATGTCGACACGATTGTGGATGGTTTGTCGAGCTTATTATCGACATGTTTGTCGACCGTCCAAATATGGCTCGACATGTCGAGCCTAATTTGGACGGTCGACAAACATGTCGAAAATAAGCTCGACAAACCATCCACAATCGTGTCGACATGTACGATCGAAAAGTGACCGATTTCGATGTGTCGACATTTATATCGAAATTAGCATCGACGTTGCTACACGGGTAAGTATACTTAGGTACTTTGAAAATTTTTGAAAAATTATGTACATAAATTTTCTAATAGAATAAAATTTTCAATTTTTCCTCAAATAAAAAAAAATGTAATAGGTAGCATTAGATTACAAAAAAAAATTTAAAAACATATTTATAACAAAGTTTTGAAAAATTCAAGTTGAAACAAAATTTAAAAATTTTGAAATTTTGAAATTTTTATTGAAACATTTTTAAAAAAAACTAAATTTGTGTTTGAAAAATTTGTTAGACCCATACAATACATTTCCTCCAAAAACAATTTTTATCAATTTTTTTGGAATTTTTTTGAAATTAGTTTTTGAACAAAACATAAAAAAAAATGTTTTTCATAAAATTGAAAAAAAATTGTAATAATACAAACTTTGGAAAATTGATTTTGAACAAATTTAGAAAAAATATAATTTTTTTTTTCGAAACTTAAATTCAAAATTTTTTCAAAAATTTGGCAAAACCGTAGGTATCTAAAAAAATATATTTTGAATAAAAATCATGACAGCAAAAATTTTTAGAAAATTGCTGTAAAAAAATAATAATTGAGAACATAATTTTTTTGGAGAATTTTTTTGGAAAATTTATACTTGAAGGAAACTGAAAAAAAATCTCTGACAAAATTGATCCACTTCTACTCTTCTAGACGATTCCGCGCAATTTTTCAGAATTATTGTAATCATCCCTGTATCAGGGCTTCCGAAGAATTGGGTTGTCCTTCATAAAACGAAGCTATAATATATCTACATCTACATAATTATGTATATTATTGTATACACATTTTTTTGCATTGTAAACATTTTTACATTCGTACAAAACATATTCATTAACAACGTTCAAAATGTAAATAATTAATAGACTGGACCAAAACCTACTTCGATGATCAAAAGTACCTACGAGTACTTCATGAAACCACGACAAATACTTCGTTTCAATGCACCGAACCACACACCTTAAACATCGACCACTGACACCGGTACAGGGACCCCCCTATTCAAATGCCAATTGCACTAGAACTCGCTTATTAATAAAACGACATCGTAGGTACGTCTAATTGTCAAATTTAACACCTTCTCACACGTATACTATACATACCCGAAACACTAGAGCACCGCATCGTAAACCCACAAACCACACTACCTGGTCGCGGTTCTCCGCAACGTAACACGTATATAAATGTACGTAGAGTCGTAGACCCACTACCCTGCTCCTTCGCGTCATCATTCACATTCACATTCGCTCCCAAAACATGTAGTAAATTTTACACAAACGCTAATTACGCGACATTAAAGATACCCGTTCGTACACTACTGGTAATCTAATTACCTATGGCAGCGTCTCTCTTGACCGTTCATCGTTCGAATTTCTTAGTTATGAGTCGTTTCGCGCGGCTGGTGCGTTATTGCCACTACATCCAGCGAGTACATATATTTGTAAGTACAAATGCACATGCATGGATACATTATGAGTACATTCCTCGTATACCAATTCTAAATAAGTACGGGCCATTTCCCATTGAAAACTCGTTCTGCATAAACAATCGTCATCGTGTGTACGTATCCTACCTTCTCATTATTTTCCTCTCTTCGTACGTACAATAAACCTACCGTCTACTGGTACTTCTAAGTACTCGTGGGCATAATATTTTTAATCAAAAGCACAAACCATAGACACATGTATCCCTACTTCATTGAAAATAGAACCGATATTATGTTTTTCCTCGCGATTATCGTAAATTTCTGAGAATTAAGTTAACGCCGCGTAAGCGATATAATTTATCAATTGGCTTACACGAATCACATCCTAAGTACGTACTTTGTATGTGTATTATATTAAAAATAAACCATATTATTCCAATTTAATCGATATGATGGGATATTTTCATAACATCTCCTTCGTAGTTCACTTCTAATTAACCTTAACTTCTCTCAACTTGGAATCGTTCATTTCGTTGAAAGTCATCGCTGCAAGGTATTGATAGGTTGGTACTTTGATTATTAAACCAAGTCCTTATACTCGTATTTTATCGTAAGTACTCGTACAAACCCTTCTTATTCCATCTACCACACACCTCTGTAAATCTCATTCTCGTCTTATAAATGTACTTACCATCACACAAGTACATTTACCAAGCACCGATTAACCCACCCCCACCGACCAAATCGATCCGAACTGACCCTAAATATCCGATAAGTCATTTACTTTTCCTATTTTCATTTCGCATCGGTGCCTACAAATTTCATTTGCACGAGTACAAACCGGCGAACTGACCTCGCGAAAAATACCACGGAAGAAAACCAATTGAGACCCAATTGGTGATGGTGATGGTGGTTTTGAGAAAGTTTTGAAATTACTGGTGGTTCCAATTGGTTTTCTTCCCTGGTTTTCAGTGAATTGGTTCCATATGGTTCCATTTGGTTTTTAAAAATTTTCAAAAGGTTTTGGTGCTAAAGTGGATCCATTTAATTTTTTTTTTCGATTAGTTCTGGTTCCGGGTTTTTGGTTCCACTTAATTAATTGGTTGTGGTGGTGGTTCTCAAAATTGAAAACCATTTCAAATGGTTCTGGTCAGGGAAGAAAACCAATTGAGACCCAATTGGTTATGGTGATGGTGGTTTTGAGAAAATTTTGAAATTACTGGTGGTTCCAATTGGTTTTTGGTTTTTAAAAATTTTCAAAAGGTTTTGGTGCTAAAGTGGATCCATTTAATTTTTATTTTTTTTGATTGGTTCTGGTTCTGGGTTTTTGGTTTTGCTTGATTAATTGGTTGTGATGGTGGTTCTCAAATTGAAAACCATTTCAAATGGTTGTGGTGGTGGTTCTCAAATTAAAAACCATTTCAAATGGTTGTGGTGGTGGTGGTGGTGGTTCCGTTTTGGTTTTTCAATTGGTTTTCATCGAATTGCTTCCATTTCGTAGTATGAAAAATATTTCCCAACATTTAAACCATTTATCTATGGCATTAACCATCAGAACCAGATGGAACCATTTTCGTGCTTCCTATTATACCACAAAAGAACTAAAAAAAGATCAGATCTTTGAAATTTGAATAAAAAATTAATTTGCCTACAAGTTACGAACGCAATATTGCAATAAATTTAAATTAAATAATATACATTCAAATAAAAAACAAAAAATAATAATGTTTCCACTTTCCAGAGCGCTGAAAAATCAGAAAAATGAAGAAAACAGGCCACAGGGGGTAGGTAAGGGGCCCAATTAAAAAAATTTTCAAATCAAAGTTGTTGCTTGAAGTTCTAGGAATAAATTTGGTCATAACAAAAATTTTGATTGGACCCCTCCTTCCCTTTCAAATCCACTATTTCTCTTTTTAGAACCAAAAAGAACCAATTTCATTAATTGGTGGTGGTTCTGGTTTTCATTGTAAAGGAAATTGAAAATGGTGGTGGTGGTGATGGTGGTTTTTTATTTTCAAACCACTTTCTTGTGGTTGTGGTTGTGGTTATTTCAGCAAATGATTTTTCGTTGTGGTTCCAAACGGTTCTCTTCCCTGCCTTTTCGAAAGGAATTGGTTCTTTTTGGTGGTGGTTCTTGAATGAATTTTTGAAGTTCATTGTAATGGTTCCAAATGGTTTTGAAAACCAATTGAAATATCTGGTGGTGGTGGTTTTACCCGGTTTTGGTTTCAATTGGTTTTCTTCCCTGGTTCTGGTGGTGGTAATTGGTTCTTTTTGGTTCTAAAAAATAAAAATACTGGATTTGGAGAGGAAGGAGGGGTCCAATCAAAATTTTTGTGATGATCAAAATTATTCCTAGGATCATAATCTACAACTTTTGTAGGAAAGTTTTTTCAATCGGACCCCTCCCTCACATGTTCGTCATTAGTCTGACTCTGAATTACATGGCTAATGGTGAAAACAAGGGGGTAACAGACCATAGAGGGTAGGTAAGGGGCCCAATTGAAAACATTTTCAAATCAAAGTTGTAGATTGAAATTCTAGGAATAAATTTGGTCATAACAAAAATTTCGATTGGACCCATCCTTCCTTTCCAAATCCAGTATTTTTATTTTTTAGAACCAAAAAGAACCAATTCCATTTTGGTGGTGGTTTTGGTTTTGATTAAAAATGGAAATGGTTCTGGTGATGATGGTTTTTTGTTTTCTAACCACTCTCTTGTGGTTGTGATTGTGGTACTTTCAACAAATGATTTTTCGTTGTGGTTCCAAACGGTTCTCTTCCCTGCCTTTTCGAAAGGAATTGGTTCTTTTTGGTGGTGGTTCTTGAATGAATTTTTGAAGTTCATTGTAATGGTTCCAAATGGTTTTGAGAACCAATTGAAATATCTGGTGGTGGTGGTTTTACCCGGTTTTGGTTCCAATTGGTTTTCTTCGCTGAAAAATACATCGAATCGTACCCGGAAACAAAAGCACGACGTATTAGTCATATATACGAGTATACGCTCGCGACCATCTAATACTCGAATAGTAGAATTGAAGTAGAGGTACAACACAGTACAACGAACGAATAAAATTCGCCGAAGGTCGTGACGTTGTTCTACTACGCGTATAAATGAGGCAGGATTTACTATAAATACACATAGTAGCTCGACATGGGATACAAAAATTAATCGCAGAATATTTTTTACAAATTGGTAGTATAACGATATATGTACTATACGAGTATTTTTATACGATTATAAGGTTACGTTCCTCTGCCCTCTCCTCCACACCTCTTCTCTTGAGTGGCCAATCGATAAACAGAATTTTGTGCGAAAAGAGTCGGTATGATTTGTTCAATGACCCACTGCATAAATTTATAATCGAACTGTACGAAAGTGAAATTTTTATGGAATCGATTGATTAATGAGAAATATGAACGATGTTTTGATTGATTGTAATTCAATAACTAATTGATTGATCATTAAAAACGAAATAAAATTGAGTAAAAAATGAAAGTGGAGATGGTTCATTCTGTGTATCAACATGTAAGTACTGAATAGGTATTGGAATAGAAAAATACTGAACAGTAGGTTAGGTACCTACTAAAGAAATTCAGAAAATCAAAAATTGAAAAAAATAAATGATTGAAAATTTAAAATTTGAAAATTGTAAAATAATGGAAATTTTGAACATGAAAAATAAATTAAATTAAAAAAAAAACTATAGGTAAAAATTTTTGAGGAAAAAAATGAAATTTGTTCGAGTTCTAGCAAATAAAAAAAAAAATAAAAAAAGTAATAAAAATAGGACGAACAAACGAAATTTAGAAACAAAATAAAAAAATTAATCAAATTAAAAATGACTAAAAATTGAGAAAAAATTAAAAAATTATTGAACTACAAAAAAAATGTAAAAATGTAATTTGAAAAAAATTAATTATAGGTATAAATTCAACTTTAATTTTTTTCAAATAAGTGTTCTAAAAATTTCAGAAACTAATTTTTTTTTAAATCTAACAAATTAAATGCAAATCGATTACAGAAAATTTCAAGTTGAAAAATTGCGAGAAAAAAAATTGAAAATAGACTTGGATAAAAATTTCAAAAAGTTATAACAGAAAAACATTAAAAAAAAATTATAACTTTAGAAACGAAAGTTGAAAAAAACTCACTTGAAATTCACAAAAATTGCAACAAAAAAAATCGACTACAAATTTTGATTTCAAAATTTCCCAGAAATTATTAGAAAATTTGTTCTTAGCTACTTGTTTTTTATGCTTCCGCATTTTTTAAAAAATATTCAAAGAATCTATTTAAATTTTTTTTGCTGATTTTTTCATAAATAAAAAATCAGCTATTTTAAATCATGTCAATTTTTTTTATTCATTCCGCAAAATTTTTTAAATTTTTAAATTTTTTTCTTGTAATTTTTAAAATATTTGTCAATTTATTGTAAGTATTTGCTTATAATCAGATAAATTAATTTAAAATGGCTGAAATCGAAAATTTTAAAAATTTTCAGTTTTTAATTTTATGCTACTTCGGTTTTCTAAATTTCCATTCATTTTCATGGTTCATATTTTTATTTCTTCTAATTTTCAGCAAGTATTTTTAATTTGGTTGAACATTGTCAATTTTTCAATTCTTCAATTTTCTTTTAAATGTACTTTTCAGTAATTTTTATTCGAATTCCAATTCAGAAAATTTTTCATTTTGAAAATTTTTTCCAACCATTCAAACATTTTGAATCTTCAATTTCATTCCTTTTTTGAAAATCTTCAGTTAAAAGGCATAATAACCTACATTTTAATTTCATATTTTTCATTGCAATTTGTAATTTAAATTTTCCCGATTTTTGTTCATTTTAAAATTATTGAAGTTTTACAATACAATTTTCTATTTTTTTTGCTATAATTTTTTTATTACTTCAATTTTTAGTAACTGGTAATCAAGTTTCAATTTTTCAATTTCTTACAATTTTTAGTAAGTACTTGTTACTTTTCATTTTTTTAAAATTTTTATAACAAGTTTTAGTAATTTTTGTTCAAGCTTCAATTTTTCAATTTTTTACTCCCATGTTTTTGAAATTTTTTTATTTCTATTTTTGTGGTAGATTTTTCACATTTCTTAAATTCTTTCAACCTTTTCAGCAACTTGATTTTTAATTTTATTTCTCCTATTTGATTTCTTTTTTTTTTAATTTTCCATTTTATTTTTTATTCAATTTTTAATTATTTTCAATCATTCTATTTTCACTTTTTAATTTTATTCTATAGAATTGTCCTAAATTGGGTAATTATGCGATAAAATATGGAATAATTCGATTCGAATTTCGATTTGATTTTAAAATTATTAATCAATCGTCAAATTCACTTAATAATTTTTCAGATTTAAAAACATCTTTTTAAAAAACCCTGTTTTGGACCTTGTTATATCGCGAATATTCTAAATCTAAAAGAAGCGAAGAATTTAGAACCTGTGGAATTAGTATTTCGAATTCCACAATGAGCAATTTTCTTCAATCATCTCTCCTCTGTGAGAACCTCGTCCTATAATTACAATCTTACTTCACCAATCAACCTGCTTACACTTGGGCAATATCTTCATTTCCTCGTCAAGTAGGTATCGATCATAATCATCACAATCGATCACGTTTCGGCTATCACACAAGCGCGCTTTCTTTTCAATGGTTCGACGTACCTAAGCGAGATATAAATCTACGACCGATAACACATACATCTATGCGTACAGTCCTTGGCAGGTAAGTAACCCACATGTGCCGCAAGTAATCTCAACACAGCAGAGTGCAGAACTTAAAAAACTAAGAGGACGAAGAAGACCGATATACCTAGACCTACACAGTAAGAAGCACGACTTTCTACAAGTAAGGTACGTACGAGTATACGTAAGCTCTGCATCTTCCAACAATAACGAATCATCTCTCGCATACCAAAAACACATTCGCATCCAGCTTAAACACTACAATCGTTTCTTTATCACTCGCTTCCTTAAACACCTATTAGCATTCGACGAAAATCGTGACCAGATAGATCGGAGTCGTCCACGTATACCTTTACCTATACCTATAACATACCGTATCTCGTTTAGAAATTCGCCGAGGGGCAGGAGGAGGCAGAGGGGGTACGATGAAGCGAGCATCGTCCACACCATACACCTCACAGAATCAACTTCGCGATACGTTTACGCGTGTATTCCAATTATTGAAATATTTTCAAACAAGTATCCGTGAGAATCGTGTACTATGTCCATCTCTTGTCCTGTGCATCGTCATTCGTCAGCAATTAGACCGACCAATCGTTGGCCACATTGTAACGAATCACAAATTCAACCCCTTTTCGCGGCCGCAAACCGGTTTCGGTTTACGAAAAAATACGCCAGAGTGCTTTAAAAAAAGAAGGGAGAGAACTCGATGTGAAATGAAGGCTAAAGGGATGCTGCGAGCATTCAGCATACTGGAAATATCACCACTACTTCGGAATTTGAACTTCCTTCTTGGTTCCCATCCATCTTAATCGAGACCTTTTTTTCGTGAACCTATGGCCCGATTAACCTGCAATATTGTAGATTTATTTTCCACATGCAACAATAGGGAACTAGTCTCTAGTTCACCCAATTTGTTAACATGGTGGTGGATCGTTGTTTCGTTGAATTTTGTTACTTGATATTCAAAATTGGAGGGGAGGGTGGGGTCCAATCGAAATTTTTGTAATAACCCAAATTATTTCTGGGACTTCAAACTACAACTTTTATTTGAAATTTTTTTCAATTGGACCCAAACCTCCACCCATTTTCAATAATATACGTATTTAAGTCATATTACGCGAAATCGGAGGGGAGGGGAGGGTCTAATCGCAATTTTTGTGATGATCAAATTTATTCTTAGAACTTTAAGCTACAACTTTTGTATGAAATATTTTTTCAATTGAGCCCCTACCTCGGCCAGTTTTTAATAAGTGTCAAAGTCATATTATGCGGAATTGGAGGAGAAGGAAGGGTCTAATCGAAAATTTTATAATAAAAAAACTATTTCTAGGACCTCAATTTAAAACTTTTGTCTGACAATTTTTTCAATTGGACCCCGCTCCCGTTTTGAAAAACTATCTGATATTATGTTAAATCGAAGGAGAGGGAGAGATCCAATTGAAATTTTTATAATAACAAAAATTATTTCCAAGACTTTAAGCTACAACTTTTGTTTGAAATTTTTTTCAATTGGACCCCTCCCCAATTTTGAAAAAGTATCTGTATTATGTGAAATTGTAGGAGAGGGAGGGATGCAATCGAAATTTATATAATAACCAAAATCATTTTTAGGATCTCAATCTGCAACTTTTATTTGAAAAAAAATTCATTTGACCCCTTCCTCCCTCCCACCTTCAATTTTCAAATATAGTATCTTCGGAGTGTTATGCGAAATCAGTGGCGAGGAAGAGGTCCAATTGAAAAAAAATTCAAACAAAAGTTGTACATTGAAGCCCTAGGAATAATTTTGGTTATCACAAAATTTTCGACAGGACTCCTCCCTCCCCTCCAATTTGTAATATCAAGCATCTATGTAGTATTGGACTTGGGAAAAAATTCAACAACAACGATCCACCACCACCATGTCAACAAATTGAGTAAACTAGACGCTATTACGACAATTTGGAAAAATCGAGAAGCTACTTCGAAAATAGCCTGTCGCTCGATAATCGTTTCCCACGTCGCGTCGGGTCGCGTCGTACCTACGCGTATAATTTACTCGGCGGGGAAAGCTTTGGGCTGAAAATCCGATTGCGAATTTACGTAAATCTCGTCAAGCGTTAAAATTTTTCCAGAACGAGCGTCACCGAGGTGGCCGCCTCATCTCGCCGCCGTATACCAAATAAAGCTCTACATTAGCGGCGCACAAAGCACAAAACCGACCAAAAAGTCACCTCCGACTCCATCTGCGCTGACTGGAAACGGGTATAGGTGCCTTATAGTGTACGTATATACGTGAGATTCATGCTAGCAGCGTATTGCGGCCCGATGAGAGCGAAACGACGGGCAGATGAGTAAAGGACGAGTGGAGTAAGGCGAGGTTCGAACTCATCTCGTCGCCACCTCTCGTATTGGCAATTTTTCGGCTTCGGGTTAGCTCGAGTTGGCGTGCAAAATACCTCGCTAGGTAGTCCCGTTGGCGTTTAGTAACGACTTGCGCGACTCTGTTCGCGAATACGTCTATGGTTTGGTGGAGAAAAAAAAACGCGAAGAGGTGAATGAAGCACCGCTCTAGACTCCCGATTATTATAAGCACATCGGCGCGAAAAACATGCCAAGCGAGGCGCGGGGAGCGGTACTAAACGAGGTGATTCCGGGGTTCGGAATTGAGGCATCTGTGTGTACGCGCGAGGCGGAGGCGCAGGAGGCGGCCGCACAAAAAGTAAGGTATTTAGGAGGGCGGGATGTAAAGGTCGACCGTCAGTACCGGTAGACGAGCTAACAACGGCAACCGGGAGTTTAATGACGTCATGAGCGAGTAAAAACAACAGGGTACCGCGTACTCGGACTCTGGGCGCCGGCCGCTTGAAGCGGGCCAAGACGCAGGAAGGACAGAGTCGCGACGCGGGAGACGTTCGAGGTTCAGCAGCTCAGCAGTGGGAACGACGGAGTGCGCCAGGAGCGCGCAGGGTGCCCCCGCCCCGCCGTCGTCAATACCCATACATATCGCATCGTTCATACACTTCTTGCTGTACTGTACGTACTTTATACGTACGTTGTCGGTACGGTACGCTGGAAAAATTAAAACGAAATAGGGAAATGCGTCATCGACGGTGACTCGGGGTCGGGATGGGGACGGGGGAGCGGTGGCCGCGTCGTCGATGCGCCGCGCATCAACATTTTCCACATTTTCTCGCTCTCTCTCTCACACTCTTCTGGTCCTCGATATCAGCTCTTCAATTCCCAATAGAGTGCGTCATATTCGTTTCGTTCTCTTTAGAGCGATATGTTGAATTGACGCCAACGACAACGACGACGACGACGACGCCGCCGTCGTCGTCGTAGCCGTCCTCGCAGTCGCAGCCGCCAACGTCGTCGTTGTCGTCGCACAGATCGCAATTCACAACAACCAATAGGTCATACTTCGCCGGTTCGCCGCGCGTACATCCGGGGGCTGCCACTGCCAGTGCCTCTGCCCCTGGCTGCCGTCCCAGTTGCGACGCGGCGCGCAATACAATCTGCTCATTTCGTAAATCAGCTTTATAATACTCTACGGCAGCGTGGCGCGAAAACCAGCCACCGATTTTACAATCTATCTCCCATTCTACGTGGGTGGGTAGTGGGTACTGAGTACACAGTGTTCACTCCTCGGCAATACACTCATCCGATCAACTCGACCGTTTTGTTCGTAAACAGATCCAAGCACAGGTAGAGAACATCGCTCGTTTACGAGTTCACTCTCAAATTTTCGCAATACTACAAGCTGCCAAGTTTCCACAATGCTGGAAAGCTCGATACACTACAAAGATATTGTACCATTCATTCGTTCCTGCAATACAACGTTACAGTTTCAGTTCTGAAAAAGTTATACATCCGAGTTCATCTGGTTGATCAGGTGCAGATTCAGATACGATCAAGAGGGGGAGAAGGTCACGAAAATACGACGTTGTGAAGAAATTCTGTCTTGATTTTAAAAAATTAAAATTTTGACCCAATTTTTCTATTTATTCTCGACTACCTGGGAAGGAATTCCCAATTAAATGTGATGACCCTAGAGCTTCATGACATGAGACCGATCTTTCGATGCATGATTAACATGATAATCTTCCTCAGGAAATCCCTTGTCAACAGCAAGACTAGGTCACACAAAAATCTTAAAAGATCTGTTGCATGATAACCTCAACATGTCATGCTCTTGAGGATCCCTGACATGATAATCTCAGTTTTGTGTATACAGACGTCCCGAGCGGCACACTCGATCGATAATATCGGAAGATGTAACGTATCGATAAAAAATCGTTTGAAACTCTATAGATGTTCTCACGATATTATAAAGATTTATCGGTACAACTTCATAGGCAAAAAATCTAAAAACTATCGAATTCGATATTATTAAGATTTTATGACGATATTCGTCAACGATACTATCGACAAAGAATATTAAATTTATCGATTCCGATTTTCCACCGATTTTCCACCGATTTTGTGCAGATATTTGAAACTACATTATCGACAAAGAATATTAAATTTATCGAATTCGATTTTTTAACGATTTTGTAAAGATATTTAAAACTATATTATCGAAAGATTATATGAAATTTCTCGACTTCGATATTTTACCGATTTTTTGACGACATTTGAAACTATATTATCGACAGATTATATTAAATTTATCGAATCCGATTTTTTACCGATTTTGTAAAGATATTTGAAACTATATTATCGACACATAATATGCAATTTCTCAAATTCGATTTTCTAACGATTGCGTGAAGATATTTGAAACTATATTATCGACAAGTAATATGAAATTTCTCGATTTCGATTTTTTAACGATTTTGTGACGATATTTGAAACTATATTATCGACAAATAATCTGAAATTTCTCGAATTCGATTTTTTAACGATTTTGTGAAGATATTTAAAACTTTATTATCGACTCGTAATCTGAAATTTCTCGAATTCCGATTTTTTAACGATTTTGTGAAGATATTTAAAACTTTATTATCGACACGTAATCTGAAATTTCTCGAATTCGATTTTTAAACGATTTTATGACGATATTTGAAACTATATTATCGACACGTAATATGAAATTCCTCGAATTCGATTTTTCAACGATTTTGTGGCGATATTTGAAACTACATTATCGACAAATAATCTGAAATTTGTCGAATGATTTTTCAACGATTTTGTGACGATATTTGAAATTATTTCCAAATTGGTGAAAATTTTTCTAAGTCCAACACGTCTGGAAGTACTAAACTGCCTATTATAAGCGTTTTATTGCTAATTCCTCAACGATAAGGTATGGCATAGTGGTTAAGGAAGAGGATTACCATGCAGGAGGTAGATGGTTCAAGCCCCACGGGTGGCAGATTTTTTATAATTTTTTTTGACTTTTTCTGAAATGATCCTCTTACCGTAACATGAATAATGTGTTTAGGCAAAGTTTAATGTATTAATTATGCTAATTAATGATTTTTAATTATAGAAAAAAGCTAGTAAAAGACAAAAAATCGGAATAAAAAATCGATAAAAAATCGACAGAATATCGAATTTGATAAAGTGTCGCGAAAGTTCCGCCTAAATCGTGAAATTATCTTTCGATATTATAGATAGATTATCGATAAAATATCTTACTATAATCTCGAAATTTTTATTAACTATAATTCGTCGATAATCTATCTATATATCGAAAGATAATTTCACGATTTATGCGGAACTAACGCGACACTTTATCGAATTCGATATTCTGTCGATTTTTTATTTCGATAATTTGTCGAGTGTGCTGCTCGGGGTATTTAAGTTAGATTTTGGTCATTTTAAAAATCAAATCAAGAGCCTGTACAAGTGCAATACAATTTTTAACTTATTCAGGGACAGGTGAGGGAGTGAAAAATTAATAAAATAAATATTACAAAGTGGGGTGGAGTTTAGAGACTAATAAGAAAGTTGAGTCTTGAAAATTGGCCACAGTCATGGACAGCATTAAGGGCAAGATGGTGCAGCAAAATGGCCCTTTGTGCGAAGAAGAAACAGGTGAACCACATGGGTATGAAACTTGAAGACACCAAAGTAAGGGTAACAAATTCTTCCTACTTAGGCACGTCGAGAGGAAGGTGCAGAGGAGACAATTTGCCCCGGTCAGCGGTCCTGGAGTTTTGTCAGGGGGCCCAAACAGAATTTTTTCAGCTTGAGTTGGAAAAATCGCAGTTTTTGGTCAAAAATGCCCTTGAAAGAGGACCCAAAATAACTTTTGCTCCAGGCTCTGCTCCTACCTTATTGATGACTGGTGAGAGTATCTCACATTTCTTCATTCGTGACATGATAAATCTCAGCATAATGACACAATCATATAATAACCTTAAAGATCACTTGTGTGACTTGTATGATAACTGAAATGAAGCACATGATGACCCAAGTATTTGTTGCATGATAACCTTATAGACCTGTTGCATGATAACTGACGCACATGATGACCACATATGACCTATTGCATGATAATCTATGCAAATTATGACCTTATCATGGCTTAATTGATAAATTGATATGCATGAATCCATTGTCTGATAAGTGATAACCTCAACACTACGTACAGCGTACAGATGTTTTTTATTTTTTCCCTTTTTTTCAAATAAAAACTCGAATTTAGAGCAAGACACTTGGAATTTTCTGGAGTGGGAGGGGTAGTGGGTTGAACATTTAAAAATGTTGAATGTGAGAATGATTTCTTCCCTAAAAAAATGGCTTTTCTCATGAAAATATTGTGGAATATTTTTCCATCAACAAAAAATTGAGATTACTCCACTAAAAATTTGAGGATTATTTCTATTCCAAAAAATTGCAGGGCTGCGGAGTCGAATCTGAACTAGGAACTGAAAACTATAAATGAACTAGTTATTTTTCCATTTTTGCCGGAATTGAACTCGGAATAGTAACCAATTTACTCCAAAATCCCAATAATCGGAACAGTTATATGAACTAAATTCAATTGAAATTACGAACTTGAAACTGAACCAGAAACCAAAATCAAATTTATGTAATTATTTCTAGTTACTGGTTCAATAATTTTTTGCCAAAATGGACTAAAATGGACAACTTTTTTTGCGTAATTGCTAATTGTGAAAAGGCATCGATAAATGTTTCGAGTTTGTTACAGTTCCTGCAATATTAGAAATTGCTTTTTAGTTACTCGTTCAAGTTCCTAAATTCAAAAATTCAAAAAATTACTTGTTTCTTGTTCAAAATTCAAATTCGATTTCTAGTTCATTTCTGGTTCGAACCAGAAACCGAATTCGAACAAGAAACAAGTTATTTTTTGAATTTAGGAACTTGAACCAGTAACTAAAGCAATTTCCAATACTGCAGGAACAGAAATGAACTTTAACCATTTATCTTTGCCTTTTCTGTGGAGTTTGAACGAGAAACAGAAACTCAAAACGTTTCTATTCCGCAGCCCTGATTTTGATTTCTATCAATAAAAAACTTTTTTTTTTCTTTAAAATTCTTTTTCTCCAAATTCTTTCTTTTTCTGTTTGATTTTGATATTTTTTTTGTTTTTTCGTTTCATTTTCAATCATTTTTTTCGTCAATTCATTTCTTATCACAACCCAGCATTAGTGTTTCCATCGCACAGATGATTTAGATTTAGATAAAATGTATTAGCGTAGTCAAGTATTTACACATGAACTCGAATGTACATTCTACAATCAGCCATGACACATCGACTGGTATAAAATTACACGAAAAATACCTCTTGTAAAATTTCCTCGCTTCAGCTTAAGCGCCATTGCTAACCAATTTCAACGTAATTTTTACAAGGTCGTACTCTTATCAATACGTATTCGAATTATTTTCACCCATAATATAACACCTCGTTATCTATAATTTTTCAAATATTAAGTGCAAGCTTATCTAAGCTAATTAATAAGTGACGTACGGTATTCGAATAAATAAAAAAAAAGTTATAGGTACCTACACCGTTGTTCTATATTATAAAATAATAACGACTACCGAGGGAAAAAACTATGCAAAAATTCAGCGCTATATAATGTTTTACATTCTTTCAAACTACTGCATTCAATCCGTCTATAAAATTCAGCTTCATTGACAAAAATTCTCTCTTATTATTAAATCGCGATGTTATACCAATCTTATCATCTGCGGCATGAAAAATAAATAATTTCTGTCTTGTCAATTCTAGCTCAAATCATAATCGATACATAGAGCTTAAAACGCTGACAACGTATCCGCGTAAGCAGGAAGTAATAATATGAATATTAGATAAAACGCACGTAAGCATTAGCGAACTAAAAAACAGACAGTCATGTTGAGCCTTTTTACAATCTTTATGTACGAGTATTATGCGTAAGACTACCACCATATCCAACAAGTGCTTAATTTCTCATACTAAATTCTTTGTAATCCCCTCTTAATAGCTCCTTTTACAAAAAAGTTTTTCAATATGAGAATAAATGCGGAGATAATTTTCGTCTTTTTATATTGATGTTGCTTTTAGTTCCTCTTTTCAAAATTTTCTTTTTCTACTTAAAAAAAATCAAAAAGTTGACGAGTAATTTTTTTGGAAGAATTTTTATAATTCAAAAATTTTCTCAATAGAATCACATCGAATTGTACACCCGACACCCATATCTGAACATTTATATTAGAAACTCTCAACTGTCGTAGTAATTCTAAATTAAACCTATCTAACCGTTGGTTTTTTGGTCGACATTAAAATGCATATACAATTCACCAAACCGAACAGGAAGTCCGATAGTACTTACAAGAATTACACGACGAGTACTTGTCAAATATACAAACCCCTTCGAAATAATACACGCATACGAAGGGCTGGAAAAAACCCCAGCACATCTGCCTCGATGAAACAGATTCCAACAGTTGGGAAAAAATAAACCAGTATCAAAATGATTCTTCGTCGACTACTTCAATTCGACAAAAATTGAAAAACATTCTCACAAATTGCTGTAGGATAAGTGATAACAAATCCTTTTTATTACACAAATAGGGAAAGATTACCAATGTCAATGCCCTTTGTGATTCCCTACCATGAAAGTTTCGGCATCATCACCACGTGCTCATTACATACACACACGAAAACGAAAAAAAAAAAAAAAAAAACATGTTGCAAAATACAGATTGAATGGCAGATAGGAACCTTTGACTCGACAGTAAATTATACAGTAATAGGACGAATTACTCGATTACGATGTGATGTCTTTTATAAGCTCGTCTACAAAAACAAATACATACAATTTACCCACGCACACATTTCAATCGGTAACACACACAAGTCAAGTCATTCTTGTTAAGTTGGCAACGTAGCAGATTTTCGCACCAGCTCGTTTCTCCGTGTGGTTTCTTTCTCCTTCTTTCTCTGTGTTATCGCTGCTGGCTCTTCCTCCTTGTCACTCACACACACATTTTACTTTCTGGTCTTCTTGCCGCCTCACTCGCCCGGTACGGCGACCGGCTCCGGCTGAAATCCTATCAATACAACGTTTTGATGGCAGAGATGGAATGGAGCATTTTACGCAGATATCGCAGGCAGTGAGAGAGAATCCGCGACGTTCAACGAGTCGAGTATCTGCCACTTACGTAGGCACAACATTTCTCGGGGTCGGTTTGAAATTTTCTTCTTCTTCTTTTTCAACTTGCTTGGTGTGCGTACACTTCTCTTCCAGCCTCTCACTCTCTCTCTTTTACCTATATAACCGCTAGAGACCCTCGTTTATTCTGCTCCACGTATTGTTTCTTATTTGGTCAGGGTTGCTAGGGGGATTGATGAAAAAATTCTTTTAGAAGGTGAAGACTGTTTGATTCGTATTTTAGTACGCTGGATTCCGATGGAATTACTCTAATTGAGAGGTAATTGTTCAAAATCAATCGTTTCTATTTATCTCGATGTTTGGGTCATCCAAGTGATCCAACCCCTTTATCTTTTAGAATCAAAAGATCTGATCTACTTGTAAGTTGTAGATCAGATCCAAAGTTTCGGATCAGCACCCAACGACAATTTAGAAGTGGAAAATACCTTCATTTTGTAATTTCTTGACCTCGAAAAATCTTGTGTCACATCCACAGATCATCCAAATTTACCTGGAAGGTCGTTCTTTGGTATGCAGATTTAGTTGATATCTAGATGCACTTTTTGGACGTGTTCACCTTACAGCTTCTTCTTGCTCCTTGCAACCCTAAGAAATCGGTTTCAGGGTTCTTCTCACTGTTTTCAATTTACTATCATGGTCTCATGGCTGCAGTCAACCCAAATTGACCTAAGAGATTATCCTTTGGCATGCATATTCAGTGAGAGTTCTAAATGTGCCTTTAGGGATTTTTGACCTTTCCACTCTGGAAAATTCATTAAAAGGTTATTTTTCGTTGTTTTCAACTAGTGAGGATCCTAGATGTGTCTTCTGAAGATTTAGACTTTTCACTTTTCAGCCCTAAGTTCCATTCCACCTAAAAAAACCTAAATGTTAAGGCTATTTTATTTTGTTTGCTGTCCCGAGCGGCACACTCGATCGATAATATCGGAAGATGTAACGTATCGATAAAAAATCGTTTGAAAATCTATAGATGTTCTCACGATATTATAAAGATTTATCGGTACAACTTCATAGGCAAAAAATCTAAAAACTATCGAATTCGATATTATTAAGATTTTATGACGATATTCGTCAACGATACTATCGACAAAGAATATTAAATTTATCGAATTCGATTTTCCACCGATTTTGTGCAGATATTTGAAACTACATTATCGACAAAGAATATTAAATTTATCGAATTCGATTTTTTAACGATTTTGTAAAGATATTTAAAACTATATTATCGACAGATTATATGAAATTTCTCGACTTCGATATTTTACCGATTTTTTGACGACATTTGAAACTATATTATCGACACATAATATGCAATTTCTCGAATTCGATTTTCTAACGATTGCGTGAAGATATTTGAAACTATATTATCGACACGTAATATGAAATTTCTCGATTTCGATTTTTTAACGATTTTGTGACGATATTTGAAACTATATTATCGACAAATAATCTGAAATTTCTCGAATTCATCGTAACATGAATAATGTGTTTATGCATAGTTTAATGTATTAATTATGCTAATTAATGATGTTTAATTATAGAAAGAAGCTAGTAAAAGACAAAAAATCGGAATAAAAAATCGACAGAATATCGAATTCTATAAAGTGTTGCGAAAGTTCCGCCTAAATCGTGAAATTATCTTTCGATATTATAGATATATTATCGATAAAATATCTTACTATAATCTCGAAATTTTTGCTAACTATAATTCGTCGATAATCTATCTATATATCGAAAGATAATTTCACGATTTTTGCGGAACTAACGCGACACTTTATCGAATTCGATATTCTGTCAATTTTTTATTTCGATAATTTGTCGAGTGTGCTGCTCGGGGTTTTCAATTTTGTGTCATGGCAATCCAAATTGATCTAGGAGGTCCTTCTCCAACATGCTGATTTATTAGGGGGGGGGGGGTCTTTAGATGTGCCTATGGGAGGTTTCTACTTCTCAACCATTCCAATCTCCTTTCATCTCCATAAAACTCGAATTTGGTGCCATTTTTGGCAGTTCTTAATTCTGTGCCATGGTCCATGGCTACAAGCTACCCGAATTGAGCTAGGAGGTCGTTATTTGGTATGTGCATTTAATGGATATCCTAGATTTACGATCACCAACGTCGATCTCGATACGTACACCCAGGAAAATTGCCAGGGCGTACAGCTATTATTATTATTTCTTGCACCTGACGTGACTGTGAAGTAAAAATTTCAATTTTTGGGAAATCCCATCTTATGGAGACTTTGACAGAGGTATCTAGATTTTCTGCCAGGTACTGAATGAAGAATTCCACATCGATGAATGCACGTTCTACGCTCGAAAAACTCGTCTTCGTCCATAATATCGAATCTCAGCCACGCAGCTTGGTTTCGTATTTCTGTGCAAGTCAGCACTGCGCTGTCGCGATTCATGGTATTATGAAAAGAAAAGTAGTTATTGAGATTAGAACGTATAGTATACTAAAAGACGACGTATAGGTCGCCCGCGCCCGCGCGCAACAACACATACACACAACAAGACCCACCAGCCCGGCACGGCGAAACGTTGCGGGCGAGCGGGCAGAGGAGAACGCGAAACCGAGTTGATAATGCCACACCAGCAGCACCAGTGCGAAGGTACAGTAGGAATCGTAGGAATCTCCCATTCCCTAGGCCGCAGGATTACCCTTCCGTTTCGTTCCCTTCACCGACTACCCACTGTTCAAACATCCTGGCGCCAATATACAGTCTACCATGCCGGTCTAGCTGGTCGAGGTATCATGCGGCCTTTCAGTTACAAACAACCTGCTGCCTTCTCTGTTTCTGTTCTCGTCTTTGTACGATTTCCATCGTATTACACGGCCAACTCCCTTCATCTTTACTCTCTGTGCGCGTATATTATGTACAAGTAGTCCGTGCCCGTGCGAGCTGAAGCGCTGCTTCTCTATTTCGATATTATTACGAACGTTGTTCTTCTTCTCATTCTCGAACGAGCGACGATGATGTCGACGACTACAACGACTACGACCAGGATGATGTTGATGTTGATGCACACACACCGCGACAGCGACACCGACAACGTGGTACCTTGTATCACGTAGTCCTTACCGAGCCATATTAATCTCCTCTCTCGTGTCTATTTCACCAGTAAAAAGAGTCGATTTTACGACTCGTTTACTCTTTTGGAAATAATTCGCTTTCGCGTTACCTATTCTCTTTCTCCAGCAGGGCATTTCGTCAACGTGTAGAAACCGTACAGTGGATCAATTTGGTATACGTATCGACCTATGCGCGAATTCGACCTATACCGATTTTTCATCGGGTATTCCTCCTATTCACCTGCTAAAAATTGAGAAAATCTATCATTATTTTACACCAACGTGAGTCTATAATTTGAGAATTTTGATGGGAAAATGGTTTACGAGGCGGGCGCACCGAGGACTAAATTCGTTCAACTCTATTCCTAAAAACGAACAACGAAATTATGAACAAATCAGGTGTACATTTCGAATCAATTGATAAGAAATTGAAGAGTACTCTCCACATTCTTATCAGTTGATACTTCAGGAATTGAATAACATTGGTGTACCCACAAGGAGAGGAAACAGAACAGAAAATTACTCACAATAAAAATAAAAGCTCGTAATTTTCGAACGTTTTCCTTGCATGCCTGCAAAGCAGTGCAAACTCATTGACGGTGAGAACGAACTCGGGCCTCTGTGTAAAAAATATTCTGGCTTCTTTTTTTGTACCCATAGGTATGGTGTATATATATTTTAATCTGTCGAACTTCATATTTTTTTTTTGATTTATAAAAGGCTCTTAGGGGCGTTTTAGGGTCTCAAAATGAATCGGACCCTGATGCAATTGCACTTTGCACCCTCTCGTCCCCTTTAAGTGTCGTGTGGTTTTTTATTAAATTTTTACAATTTTGAATATTTGATTAATTATTTTTAAAATGAAATAAATCGATAATTTGCTGAGTCGCCATAAAGCTGATAAAAATTCCAAATTTGATAGAATTTTTTTAATACTTTTCAAGTTGTGATGAATTTTCTGCCTATACCGAAATTGAAAAAAAAAACTTGGTAAATTTTTCAATTTCAGAAAAATACGTTTCAAAAATCGTTTATAATTCTGAATATTTTAGTGATTTTCAAAAATTTAGCTGAATTAAAAAAAGTTCAAGTGAACACTAAAAAATGAGAAAAAATGAAAATTTATAAATACCTAATAATATAATAAAATCTCTACCTATTAATTAAAATTAATAAGTTTTCAAAAGTTGAAGAAAATTCAAAATTGGGTCATTTTCGAGTTTGGTTAAATTTCTACCTATAATAAAATCAATTTTCACAAATTCACTAAAAAAAATTAAAATTTGAGAAGGTCAATTTTTACTTTGATTAATGATCAATATTTGGTAATTTTTAAATTTTAATTAATTTTTTAACCCAATAAATTTTCAAATCTTATGCAAATTTTTACACTTTTCAAAATTTAACAGATAAATTTCTTCGAAAGGAAGTAAATTTTTGAAATTAAACCAGTTTTTTAAATTCAGCAAAGGTTTTAAAAAAATTTACAATTCAATTTTCGAAGTTTGGTCAATTTCACAATTTTTAAAATTGTGGCATTCCATAAGAAAAGGGTCAACTTTGTCGAAAACAAGTTTTCAAGAAAAACGCAAAAATGTGATTTCGGGTCAAAAATATCGATTTTTGGTTTTTGACGGATTTGTATACTATAATCCTTCTACTTTCACGTGAGAGTGGTTGGGACCCTTAAAATCATTTCTTAACCATGGTAACACCATAACATGCCATCGAAGGTTGGGCGAGATGGTGACTTAGAAAAGGGTCAACTTTGTCGGCGATACAGATGGCATCAAGGAACACCAAGTTCAGTAAAACTATAGATTTCTGATAATTTCTGGGGGTTTTATAACTTTTATAAAATTATTTTCACTTTAAATCAGAAAACTTTAAACTTATTTTTCTCAAAACTAGGTTTTTTAAAGTTCAAACTTCAAACGCGTCCCCAAGCGTGAATTTTATAGGTAGAGGGCTCACCAATAGCTCATTTTAAGGGGGGGGGGGCTTGTTTTGGAACATTTTTTGTTGAATGCATAGCGTTGATTAGCGGAATTTTCTAAGACCTTTGCATGACGTCATTTTGATTTTTCACCTATGAAGTTTTGAAGAAAAATTGGAAACTAATTTCAAATTGTTTCTTTTTACAAAAAAAATTAATTTTTAATTTTTGAAAAATAAAATGCATAGAGTTCTCAAAAAAAGGAAATTATTTTCATATTGCATTTTGATTGTGTCATTTTGTAGAAAATGTTGGTAGATTTTTTGGAAAATTACAAATTTCAAAATCAAAATTGGAGAAAAACGCGATTTTTACTTTAGGTCCCGTTTCTAGGAAAACTATGCAACCCACAAAACTTTTTCTCAGAATCTTTTTTATTCAGTAGAGTCTTGTCTATAATTTAACGAGAGGATTTTGCAAAACTCGTACTTTCTCTCCTATTTTATGAAACCCTCTCATAGTTTTTCCTCGGAAGTATTCCAGTCGACTCGAAAGAAATAGTTGACAAATTAAAATTTTGCAAAATCCTCTCGTTAAATTATAGACAAGACTCTACTGAATAAAAAAGATTCTAAGAAAAAGTTTTGTGGGTTGCATAGTTTTCCTAGAAACGGAACCTGAAGTAAAAATCGCGTTTTTCTCCAATTTTGACCTTGAAATTTGTAATTTTCCAAAAAATCTACCAACATTTTCTACAAAATGACACAATTAAAATGCAATATGAAAATAATTTTCTTTTTTTGAGAACTCTATGCATTTTATTTTTCAAAAATCAAAAATTAATTTTTTTTGTAAAAAGAAACAATTTGAAATTAGTTTCCAATTTTTCTTCAAAACTTCATAGGTGAAAAATCAAAATGACGTCATGCAAAGGTCTTAGAAAATTCCGCTAATCAACGCTATGCATTTAACAAAAAATGTTCCAAAACAAGCCCCCCCCCCCCTTAAAGGGAATTTAATGTAGTTTCAGAATATGTGCCTAACTCGAAACCGAGCCGAGCGACAAAGTTGACCCTTTTCTTATGGAATGCCACAATTAGGTAATTTTTTCATTTTATTGCATATTTTTTGAAATTCGATAACTTTTTTAACTTTAGCTAAATTACAAAAAAAAAAAAAAATGTAAGAAAAAGGATTTCTTGACAAAGCTTGATAAATTTTTACAATTTTGAAAATTCCTTAAATTTTTTAAAATTTGAAACAAAATCACATTAAAAATTCAACAAAATTTTCAAAAAAATTTAAAAGTTGAATTTTCAAATTTTTGTACTGCAATTTATACAATTTTTTGGGTAAATTTTTTGGACGTAGCGGATCTTTAAATTCACCTATCAAATTTTCAAAAATTTATACCTACCTAAAAATTAAAAATTGGGTAAAAATTACAAATCTAATTTTAAAATTTTTATTAATATTTTTTGAAATTAAATTGGATTGATTTTTAAAATTTAGGCCAATTTTCGAATTTTTCATTAATTTTTAGAACTTGCCAAGTTCGTAAATTCTAATAAAATCTACAAAATTTGGTTAATTTTTTTAAATTATCGAATCTTAAAAATTTGTTGAAAATTCAAAAATAGGTTGATTGTTTTATTGGATCAGTTTTTAAAAAATTGGCCAATTTTCATAATTCTTAATTCAACAGTTGTTTTTAAAATCAAAAAAAAAATTCAAACATTTTCAAAATGTAAATTTCTGGAAAATAATTTTCAAAATTTGGTAATTCGTACCCGATGGATAAATTTTTGTTTACGTCGAGGAATAATTTCCATATTCCATCCCAACTCACATATCTGTGCTGAATCAGATTTAAGCAAATTTTTCGAAATAAAGTAAAACGAAAGAATCTAATTTTCAAACCTTTTCAGAACTTCATAATTTATTGGCTAAAATTAAATCTGTAAAGTTTCTTTTTTGCGTTATTTTACCAAAATCAATTTTTCAAACACTCATGGAAAGCATCTTTCTTTTTACCCTCTTTTCAAAATCGCGACCCTGACTGATAAAGCTGATAAAAGCACCTGGACATTGGCTCTGAATCATTTGCTACGATATTGGCCCAATTTCAAGAACTTTGTTGAATTTTGATGCTAAGTTAAATGGAATCACAGCAAAGACCATAAAACCACATAGTAACGAATATTTCACGAACTTAACCTACATTACAACTCGAATAAAAATTTCGGTAAAATATTAAACAATGCTTAGGATACGATACGAATTCAATCTTGAAATTTGATCCCACAAAACAACGAAACTTTTCATCCAATTTTCCAATTTCACCCCTGTATTTCGTTCAATTTGCCTACAAGATGAATAAATCTTGGAATTTTGTGGGAAAAATCTGAACAAACTCTCGCTAGATACTCGTAAATCATACGGATAGCAATCCGCTCACCGGTATCGTACCGCTAAATCGATTTTCGACGTTATTTTTGACACAAATCTTGGCCAAATTTTATATACGTAAGTCGTATTATAATGTTGAATCATCGCTGTGTAACGCTGGTTATTATAATATGTATACTGTATAAATGTACTATATATTGTCGTGTACACGCGCGTATTGCGCAAATTATTCACCTCTTTATTTTTCTCGCGTCGATCTTTTTTTCTATGCCCTTTCTGCCTCTTCTCCTCTCGCAGGTAAGTTTCTTACCATGTGTTTAAACACGACGGGCGTCAAATTGCGTATGACGTAAACGTAGGTAGGCATTTACGTATAGGTAAAGTACTCGCATGTCACCTACGTGCGTATTTTACAAACTAAATAATTAATCAGTACCTACAGCTATACGTAATTCGTCGTCAGAAATGAACAATTCGTCGACGAGTGTGCCGAAAATGCATTTAAAATTAGACTTGTGCGATAATTCTCGTCGTAAAATTTTATTCTATACCAAATTTTTGAAATAAATTTCATAACCACGTAGGAACATCATCGAGAATCAACAATCACTACCTGTCATCGTGATCACTTCACACCGACACCGGCAATTTCACTTTCTCATTACGATATAAAGTTCAGTTCGTATGTACACGTCGAATCAAAAACACACATTGAACCGTCATGTATTAATTAGAATACTCGTAGAGTCTCGTAAGCTACGAGTTCTTAAAATGAGCCATAGAGAGAGAGGCAAGGAGGGGGGCAAGCGTTTAAAACAAACACTTCTTTGATAATTGTGCTTTTTATACGATTAATATTTACGTCATTCGATGCAGACGTTACTCATCGCACGCCATTTCATCTCGCAACCTTAATAGAATTAAATGTAAATATTCCAACTCGGACGAGAGAGACTCGTTCGAGCGTTGCTTTTTCAAATCGAATAATTTTCATAGTCAAAAATTTAGCCATCAGAGAGTCGCACATCGACGCCTTAAAAATTGAAACCGAACATCGTGACGTCATCGGCATCGGTCAGAAAAAATTATACGTTCGTCTTCTAACGACATTCACAGTTCACACGTCTTCGAATGACCACAATAAGTAGGTATTCGTACTTTCACGTACGCGAAATTTGAATTTTTCATACTACAAACGTCGTGTAATTTGTTTGATTTTTGAATTGGCACGTTTTGCGCCTAAATACGAATACGAAAGTGTTACATAATCGGGTAGTTTCGTCTACGACGACTGGTTAAACTCTCATCTGCATATGTTGTAGTGTTTTTATAACACATTGAATATTATTCTTGTGTTACAGTATCATTCGATAAGGTTTGATTCAACGTTGGAAAAAAGAATTAGGCGCATATTCGTTACATTTGCAAACGAGAACATATTATTTGAAAAACACCAGTCACTAGAACTGGTATCAGTGTGGAAACGTGATAAAGGTGCGCGCACACACTGGCGAGAGATCAGAGCAATACACTGATAATAACAGATGCGGTACAGTCGCGACCAAAAACGTTAAAAATAATTTTTGATTTGAAATCTAGCACGTATCCCAATAAAAATTTGACTGGGATTTAATTTTTTATAGGCCCTCTCTTTTTCGATTGTTCAACTCCTCTCCAAAAAATCTCCCTATGTCAGTACCTAAGGCTCTAACTGAAAATTTTTTCAAACAAAAGTTGTGGGTTGAAACCCTTATAATAATTTGGGTTATTACAAAAATTTAGATTGGACCCCTTCTTCTCCTCCAATTTTGCATAATACGTATGAAAATCCACCGGATAGTTTCCATACGTTTTATGCAAAATTGGAGGAGAAGGAGGGGTCTAATCGATTTTTTTGTAATTACCTACATTATTTCGAGGACTATGATCTACAACTTTTGTTTGAAACTTTTTTCAACTGGGGCCTTATAGAAATGGATATAAACGACTTTCAAGGAAAGGTCGAATTGTTTGGTAAAATTTGAATGGAATCGACTGTTTACAAAACCTGTTTTTTCCCCTCTTCATTGAGGTGACTGCGGCAAAGTAATAGACAACTGAAGTTCAAGGGTGATTTTCATACGTATTAGGTCAAACGAGAGGGGAGGGAGGGGTCAGATCGAAAATTTTGTAATAACCAAAATTATTCCAGAGGTCTCAATCTAAAACTTTTGTTTGAAAATTTTTTCAATTGAGGACTTAGGCCCGTATTTTAAAAATTTGCTTAAGCAAACATTGACCTTAAGGCGAGGCGATTTCACACGTATCGTGTCAATTTACATCGAGCAGCCATTTATTTGTATGGAAAAAATAAACAAAACTACTTGGTCTGTGTAAGAACGCTTCGCCTTAAGTATAAGGAAATTTTTAAAATACGGGCCTTAGAAACATAAGAAACTTGTAAGGAAAAGGAGCGATCCCTCGAAAAAAGGGGAACCTTAAAAATATGGCACATCCACCTATTGTTTTATCGAATCATATAGTCAAATAAAAATGGAATTGGATGTATATTAATATATATCAAGTCAAAGTTGTATTTAGCGAATTGTAAGCTGAACAAATAAAGTTTGAGGGTAATTTTCATACGTATAATACAAAATTGTAGAAGAGGGAGGGGTTCAATCGTAACTTTTGTAATGACCAAAATTATTCTACGGATTCAAATCTACAACTTTTGTTTGAAAAATTCTTCAACTAGGGACTTGGAAACGGATACTGTAAGGGATTTTCGAAGGGAGGGGGTAAAATCTTGAAAGAAGAGAGGAACGGAGTATTCAGGAAGTTTCGTGAGAAAGAATGATTAAACGTAATTTTATTATTGATTCGTAATTTAGAACTTATTTTCAAAAAAATGAACTGATTGTGAGGTTAAATTTTTTGAGACTCTTTTTTCGAGGGTTCGTCACTCTCTTCAAAAAACCTTAAACCTCTCTATCTCCGTACCTACGACTCAAATTGAAAAAATTTTCAAACAAAAGTTGAAGATTGAGATGTTTGGAACAATTTTGGTAATTATAAAAATTTCAACTTGACCTCTCCTTCCCCTCAAATTTTGTAGGTATAATATGTATAAAAATCACTGAATGATTTTCGTAAGTATCTATTTTGCGGAAATTGGAGAGAGGCGAGGGGTTCAATCGAAATTTTTGTAATACCCTAAATTATTCCAGGAATCTTGACCTACAACTTTTGTTTCAAAAATTTTTCAATTAGACCGATAGAAACGGATACAAATGACTTTCAAGGAAAAGGGGGGCGTAGATGTAGACCTGAAAGAGAAGACCAGGGGGCTTGAAAAAAAAATGACATGCCCACTTATGATTTAATCGAATTATTTGGTCAAATTATCGAATCTTCCGTTTACAAAACCAATGATTTCTTTCTTGGCTGTATTGCAAGCCAAAGTGGGCATCGAGGTGACTGCAAAAGCAGTACAACTTCAGTTCAAGAATGATTTTCATACGTATTATACCAAATTTGAGAGGAGGGAGGGGTCCAATCAAAATTTTTGTAATGACATTGATTATTGCAAGGATCTCAATCAACAACTTTTGTTTAAAAAATTTTTCAATTGGAGCCTCAGGTACAGAGATAGTAACCTTTTTTTGAATGGGGATGGTCCTTCAGAGAAAAGGGACTTTAAAAAAAAATGGAACACCAGCTTATTTTTAAAAAATACGTCCTAGATTACAATTCTCGTTCAATATCATTTTAAATAATTTTTTTTTTTTTGTAGAGAAATATGTAAAAGCTTTTAACTTTGAATATGTACTCACAACTTTACAAGATGTTTATCATTTTTGATAAAAATTATTCCACAAACCGAAATATCCTGTTTTGTTGATTTCAGTCGATCAAACTCATCACATGAGGTCCTTGTACGCAGGCTCGAAGTCAATATCAACCAATCACAATTCACAACAATAATTTAAATTTCAAAGTTGAGGCAAGTTTAGACTGTATAAACACAACAAACACGTTTCTTCTCCACCAGTTTTACAAACGAAGGGATGGACACCCTGATGAAAAATTGTTTACCATCTAATTACGAGCAGAAAAATCGAACATAAAATGCCAACTATAACGTAAAACAGTAAACAATTCTTCAAATAGCGTGAATTTTGTCCAAAATGTCTACACAGAACTCCCCAAGAGTAAAATTTCTCACCCAAGAACAACGATTTGTAGCTGTTCTACGAATCGGTGATATTTCTGAGATCGCAACGCCATCGCCAGTACTAATAATAAATGTTGACTTGTTAAAAATTCATTCAAATGTACAACGAAGAGACGAAGATGCTCACACATGTAAAAAAAAAATCAACAGCTGATTTACGACACTGAGAATAATTCACTCAAGGACAAGGTGATTCCGCATCATTCGAAATATTTTTGACGTAGGACGCCAAAAAAATATACATAAATACGTAATATGTAGCAACAACCCATTCGATGTTTGTTACTGCACAAAACCGAGTGGAAAAAGAAAATGGAGAACTTGAGGGAAAATGAAAACTCGACTGTCCAATTAGAAATTCATTCGAGCAAGATAATACAATATATAAGGTGGAAAATGTTTCGACTTTGCAGGTCAATTCCTAACAGAATACCTATTATTCGTGCAGAAATCAAATGAATGAAATATTCCACATACGACGAGTCCAAGTTGGAAAATAAAATCCTAAATTAAATAAATAGATAAAATATCAAAGTATAAAAAAATTTAATAATGAAACGTACGGTAAGGTTTAAATGAAATCATAATCGAAAGTCGATACTTGCTTTGTTTTGTTTTCAAATGTAAACATTGTTTTCATAGGGTCGCTACAGAACGCGCATAACCGAAGCTACGAACGAGCATGCCGATCGCGGGGGGAAAGACGAAGGTAATACCAAGTGCGCATTCCTTCGGTGACTCGCCTACTAGTCTCCATGTTCTCCCCTCGCCCTTCTTACTGCAGGGAATTCCCTACTACAAATACTCGCAGCAGCATTCTCACAGTCACCGTAACACATGCCAAAATCAAAATCTTCCTACGCTTTAGAATAACGCTTATGACTGAGAGAAATTCAACTCTGGTTTGGTTTATGAAATAAATAACCGATTGAATGAAAATTACACTTCGGAAACGCGACGATAACGGTCGTGTATCAAGAATATAAATAGCAATCGTGTGGTAATTAATGTGATAACATTTACGTACGTACATGAGCAAGATTAAGCAGATACACTGGCCGCGATGGTGATAACGAATTAGCGAAAAAAAATTACTCACTTTTAGTAGGCGGTATTCCATATCCTTTTCTTCGAGGCATATTCACATGTTAGGAGTAGAATTGCGATATTTTCAGCTCACTTTGTTGACATTTTCAGTCTAGTGTACTGTCGAATCTCATCCGTAATCAAATGGAGCAGAACTCGAATACGTGAAAATACAGGTTTAACCGAATTGCAAACATTTTACGCGCGAAATGAAACATTCTACCGACCGATTAGTAACTAAAAATTAACGCGAAGTCGAAGTGAATCGTAGCGAAATATTATAATAGCCATTTTTATGAGGAAACTTAAATTAATGATAGATTAAATAAACACAAAGCGACAAGCAGTCCACGACCGTACGATATGAAGTAAGAACTATGTTGGTACAGTACGTGTTATCTCGGCTAGCGTAGTAGCTTTCTTACAATTTGACAACATTTCCCCTCCAATAAAAACACAACAAGTGACGTCACCTTATATCGGAACTTAACACCCAACATGCCTTCACACCATCTTTAAAATAAACTCCATGTGTTTCATCCAGTGTTACCAATTCAATCGGGCACCAATCGTTGCTCGGTTTTTCGAACAATCCTAATCGTGAATCATAAATTTCAATTTTTTGATTTCGCGTCATTAATTTACACTCGCTTCGATAAATTCTCGAACAAGCTTCGACTTGGAATAAGTCGAGTATTTTCACGACGTAGTTTGTAACTAACCTTAATGAGTATTTTGTAATAATGAAACTTTATTGAAAATTTTTAAAAACAGTTGACCTGATTTCAATTCATTTTTATGAATTGATTCGTATCGTATTCCACCACGTAAGGTATGATTTTTGTTACGAGATAAACTATTTATTGATTGTACTTCTTTTCTGCTATCGAAGTTGGTTTAGTATTAATAGACATTAACGATTTAAAATCAAGGTATAACTAATTACAATCTCATAATTACGTTCTGTTGTAATAAATAATATACCTAAGCCACGTAAAAATTTGTATTATTGTCGAAATTCGAATTCAAAAATTTCAAATACGTTTCAAGAATTATAAAAAAAGTTGTCAACGGTCACTTGATGTTTTTTGAATAAAGTTCTCAATGAAAACATGCATTAATTATTTAATTTTCTATAAAATTACTTCTTCAAGTCTGCTAAGAAACATTTAAATTTTGACTTTTTAAATGTCCTATGAAGAAAAGGAATTACCTAGGTAATACAGATTCTAAAAATATTTTCATAGAGATTAGAGTTGTTATTCTTGAGCAAAATTAATAACTCGAGGTTATTTATAAAAGTTTATTGATACCTAGTTTCAATTCGATGAAGCTCACCAAGTTTAAATCTATTGATTTTTAAAAAAAATTAATTCTTTGGCAATATGTACAAAAACTAAAACATCTATCTAAGTATTGAAGGCAAATTAGAAAAAACTTACAGCATAATTAATTCGATTATTTTTTTTTTATTATACAAGTACCTAAAATTACTTAAAAATATCCTTACATAAGTTACAAAGGCTAAAATGCTCTAACGAAAGGGTTTGAGTACACCCACTAAAAGAAAACACGATAGGAATGAGTGGGTTTTCCAACGATAAACAAATTTCAAGTAGGTGTTTAACAGATGAAAAATTTATTTTGGCATCACGTTGCAGGTACATTTATAATAAAATGCTACGATATAATAATGTAAATATTAATAAAATATAAAAATGATCCCATTTCCTTGACATCGATGCATTTCATCGCATTCAAGTATTTTCTTTGTTATTTTAAGAAAAATTCATATTGTCGAAATTAATAACATATTTCAGTATGTGGCATTCATTAAATTTGTTTTATTTGTAGAATTGGATTAGGTTCAAAATTGTTGGATGAACCTTTACATAAATTTTAAATGTGCGTATTTAAGAGAAAAAACAAACTAAAAATAGTTAAAAATTTGTTGTTAGGGGAGCGTTAATAGTAATGAGTTGCTTATGATGCTGTTTCAAGTGAAGTGTACCCGTTATTATTATCTTATGCATGCATCAAGTTCAAATGTATGATTACTTACTTGAATGTATTAGACATTAGTACACCTAGACCTAGCCACTATAAAATAAATATTATGAGTTTTATGACAGTTTAACAGATCATTAAAGTTTTCTGAGTTTCTGCAAAAGGTTCCCTCTTCCATTTGATTTCTGTTTCTGTTTCATTTGAAATGCACTCTTCTTTTCCATTTGTCTTCTCATCTGAGTCACTGAAAATTTGTGAAAAGTGTAACTGGGTCTAAGAAAATGTAAAATTAAAAAAAAAAAAAATCTGTTGGATATAAACGGATACAAATAAGTACATGCAACATACTTATTACTTATTGTGTTTGATTTTTATTTTTTAAATTATTTTGAGGATTTAAGTTGAAATTTTCAAATTATAAGATACCAACACTTGATATACTAAATCACTCTTGCTTGAAAAAAAAATTAAGATAATTAATAAACAAATATCAAGAGTTTTATGACAGTTTTACAGATCATTGAAACTTTTTACAAGAGTTTTTTTTTTTCATTTTGATTTCTGTTTTCTGATTTTTATTTAATGTGAAATACACTGTTTTCCATTCCTAATAAATACTCAAATAAATTAGTTTTACTTCTCATCTGAGTCACTGAAAATTTGTGCAAGATCTAACAAAATGTAACATTTAAAATTTAAAAAAAAAAAAAAAAAATATATATAAGAACTGATATAGTACAAAAGTATAATGCACCATAAATACTTAATATTATTATTCTTATTGTACTTGATTTTTATTTTTTGTGTGCTTGTTTAATAAAATAATAGTTAGATTCCATACAATGTAACTAAACTAACTAAGATGGATTGGATTTTGAATTTTAATAGGTAATATGTACTTGCTAATTTTTAAAAAATGATGTAAATTTTAAGTATCTGCAAAGTATTTCAGGGGTCGTTTTTAAAAACAACCATAGCCAAAAATTTGAAAACTTTTTTTATTTCATTTTCTAAACTAAAAGTGCACAAAAAAAACGATGGTGACATGAGTTTTTTTTTTTTAAACTTAGCCATTATTAATTTTTTTAAATTTTATTTTAAATAAAGCACATGTTTTAGCTGATTTTTTTTTTTTTTTTTTTTTGTAAAAACAACCATAGTCGACATTTTTAAAGGAAACGTCGTAACATAACATTTTTCAAAATTTGAAAAAAATTACATTTCAGACAACATGGAAAATTTGTTAAACAATCAACACTCCTTGAATCAAATTTTCGCCCCCCAAACATGATTTGAGTACGTTATTTTGGTCTCATGTAAAATTTGATTTTTTGACACCCCTCAACTGCTAATTGTAAATTTGACTTTTTCTTCGTTTTCTGCAAGTACCTAATTTTTATATTTATCTGTTGAATTCTCTTTATGAAGAATATTAAATTTGAACATCTAATATAAGTTGGTAAAAATTTATTCATGCACCTAAC
The DNA here is from genome assembly GCA_959613365.1 of Balanococcus diminutus. Classification (NCBI taxonomy): domain Eukaryota; kingdom Metazoa; phylum Arthropoda; class Insecta; order Hemiptera; family Pseudococcidae; genus Balanococcus; species Balanococcus diminutus. Next base: position 40,642,383 of record OY390716.1, read on the forward strand.
TGAAATAAAATTACGAAGCATTCAAGCATGATCATAACTTGTATTTTGAAATAAGTGTAAAATAAATTCGTTCAAGAAATCCATTTTTCCAATATAACAATAATCTTTTGAGACATCTACAAACAAAAATGTACCAATAAAATTTTTCATGATGAATTTAACATTTTACCATTAACATCAATAAAACGGTATGGTTTACTACTCACACATATAGTGTTCTGTGCTAAATCCCGGTATATATATGATCACATTTATTATCTAGTGAAGTGCTCTGCCCATAATATTGTAATAAATTTTAAAAAAAAAAAACTGAAAAGTTTGTAACAAGAAGAATTTTTTAATTTTTTTTTTATTCCTAATTTCCTGAAAACAAACTAATTACTAAATCCCAGGATTTCAAGTTCCTGCATAAAAAAAAAATTCAAAATTCAAAACAAAATTACTGGAGGTCTTACAAAAAAAAAAATTCAAAATTCAAAACAAAATTACTGGAGGTCTTACAAAAAAAAAAAAAAAAAAAAATAGTTTTTTAAAAGTTCACTAGGCACCAGGCTAAAGCTCCGATTTTAGTACTTCACAAAATTTTCAATTTTTGAGGATGGTAAAATTCAATCTTTTCTTGATTTTGTCAAATCAGCGGTTGTGTTTGTTTCTTTTTTTTAGACATTTTTTTTCTGTTTAAAGGTATCAATTTTATTGTTAACGTATTAAGTGTTAATTTCATTTTCATGTCTCTAATAAAGTAAAAATTGTTCTAATACGGTCCTCTATTACATGATAAATTCATCAGTTATCTGTGATGGGCTAAAAGCAGCCGACTTAAAATATGAAACCCTTCCTTTTTTAATCATCCTATTTTAAACATTTTGCCACAGAATGTGTGATAATTGTACAGATTTTGTCAATTTATTGGAGTCATGTGAGTATTCAGTTTAAATAACGCATTCCGGTAGTCCTTGCTGATATCTGTTATACCCAGATGTTCTACGACAAGTTTCATTTTGATCATTTTGTTGCCAGTTGATAATGGCTTACATTCTTTTGTCAGAGAACATTACATGGCATTTTCGTGAACAACGTCGTATTCGTCGTACTATTTAATAACGATATTGCGTTCTTTTTCACAGTCGCCGACCGAATTGTTTCGTCCAATGAAGATATCACGGATGAAGAAGAAGAGGAGAGTCGCGATGATGGAGACGTTAAAGATCTCGATAAATATTATAAACCCTCCAAAGTATTACTGAAAGAAGAAGTAGAACGATTATTCAATTTCATCCATTCTTGGTTTCAAAGGTAACTCTGTCGTTGGCTCTTTGATTTGAGATCCAATTTGTGGCAATCCGTTGACTGTTTTTCATTTACAGACAATGCATATGTTGTTTTCGCGATGGTGCAAATTACGAGAGATTCAGTTCATTAACACGTAATTTAATTCGTCTCGTCATTAAACAATTGTATGTGTTCAAATATCAAAGCAACCACGCAAAAGAGAATGAAATCCCGCCGGTATACTTGAACAAAAATTGTTGGATCGTTGATACGTCGGAACCTGGTAAGATTTTCGCGAATTGTTGATAAGCTACTCTATATTCACAATGAATGCAATGGTTCTCGTATGTGTTGTCAGGTTACTCGAAATCAGAAGAAAAATGGACTTTCAAAGAACTAGAAACGTTATTCCATCTGATCGCCAAGGTTTTTCTGGTAAACTATCCTTTGTACTTGCCATTCAAACAACCCATTCACATGAAAGGAGGTGATATGGGCAGAGATGGATTTTTCAGCCAATATTGTGATCTCACCGAGCAAGACGTTTCAGCTTATTTGCTCCAAAACGTCGATTTATTCTGCAGGTCATTATCAATCCTAATACCTCGAAGCAGTCGAATATTGAAACGATCCCCTATTCTTATTATCATTTGTGTTTTATAGATTGGATGGTGTTCAGTTGATTGCTGATTGCTTCGATTTCCAAGATTTGCCCATCATCATCGCGCATTCTTTGATAACCATTGTATGCAATTTGAAAATGTGGCTGAATGTTAGATCTATTATCACAATGTTTATACCGCTGCGATCCAAAGTGCTCCGTTACATGTGTAATATGTCGGATAAAGATTTACGAACTCATACAATCAAGTTAATTTCAGGTGAGTTGGGTTTTCCCAGGTTTTCCCATATGATATCTTCATTGTTAGCACATAATAATCATTGGCTGTTGGAAATCTTCGTCAATGTTTTCAAAAAAAGTATTATCTCGTTGACTTGTATGGCAATGTAAAGTAAATTTTTTTGTTTTAATTACCTGTATTTCGTTTTTATTAGTTTTAAAAATGTTTTACCATTTCTGTGGATATTGTTTTTAATTTTTTTTTAAAACGTAAAATGGTTTACATAAAATTAAAATAAATCATGCCAAGTCAATGCAATTCGTGATAGAGAATCGTCTGCAATCTTTGAGAAAAATGAGTACGTTAATAAATTAAAATGTGTGATTAGAAATCAAGATCTCTCTTATCTTCACACTTTACGCTATGTAACGATAAAAATTATGCTTTTGTATTAAATTATTCGTCTATATCAACAAATTGATGTTTCTGTTTACTTTCAGATTATATGTGGAGTGCTGTGAAAGATCCTATGGATACGCCTGTTACGTTCGATAAGGATGGATTAGATTTGGCTTTTAAATATTTCACTTCTTCTACGCTGACAATGCGTTTGGCTGGTATCGCTCAGATCAATAGTCATATCACAACTTTTAATGATGTGTGCAATTCGGAAAATATGCTGGAAGTTGAAGGTATCGGGCAAAGTTTGGCTAATTGGCTGACTGATAATAAAATTATAACCCAGATTTTCGGACCCAATTTGCACGTTGAGGTAATTCCGTTGAATTCTTCAAAAGCTAAACGTATTTCATCTTGTGCTAATTTTGTATCCAATTTTTTGTCTTTAGATTATCAAGCAAAGTCACATCATTCTTAATTTCTTGGCAATGGAAAGCAAAATTACCAACGACGATATCGATATTATTTGGCAAGCAGCGCAACTAAAACACTGCAGCAAACAGGTTTTTGATTTGTTGGCACCGTTGATTAAAAACTTAGAACCTGCTCCTGTAACTCATTTATATCACTTATTGTACAAAATGGAACCCAAAGATCATACCGAACAAGTATAATAATTTGTTTTTTAGATAATAAAATCGTAAAAAGCACGAGTCTAAATTTTGCACGTTTTTCTTCGTTTCAGAGTTTGTTGTTGGCTTCTTCCATAATTAAATTCATTTGGACTAGTGGTTCAACTTATAATAATTTATTGGACGAAGCTCAAACACATTCGAAAATGATGAAAATGAAACCACCAGTTACCAGCGGATCTGATAATAGTGGTCTAGGAGATGCTGAAAATTCAGATGTATGTACTCGTTTGAATAGAATTTGTTAAAAAATGTGATATTTTCTAAAACGAAATTTCTTCAGGTGGATTCGAGTTCTGATGGTGAAGATATTCACGAAGACACGGCGCCTTGCAAAAAAATGAAATTAGCATACGCCTGGCATAAGAAGAAGTCGTGTAAAAGTAAATATCGATTTATTTTTAGAATTTTGTTACGAATTGAATTTTATTTTCATATTTTTAATTTTCCAGTGCATCCTAATGAAAATGTTAAAGTCGAATGTGTTCTCGACGATTGTCAAGAGGATGGTAAAAAGGAACCGAAAAAGTTATCTTCTCAAAATGAGTAAGTGATCAATGTAGATTATCGTTGAATTTACAACCAGTTGACATCAGACAAACATCTAATTTAATTTGTATTTCCGACAGTTCGCCCAATAAAGAAAACATAAAAGGTAGCGAATCGTTAAAAAGGCAGAGAACTGCTTCGCAAGAGGATGTGAAAACTAGTCACGAAGAAAAGAAACAAAAACCTATCAAAGAGGAACTGCAATTGAGCAAACAGAAAGTTCCTATAATGCGGTGTAGCGGATCGAAATTGGATCATTCTGAAGATGAAGATGTGGACGTAGATGACGAAGACGTCGACGACGATGATGATGATGAAGATAACATCGACGATGACGAAGACGATGACGAGGACGAAGAAGGCGATAATGAGTTGACTGAATCAGACGAAGATGTACATTCCATTCATCATCATCATTCTCAACGCCTCCATCATTCCAGCTCCCATCAACATCATCACGACCATCATCATTCTTTGAAAAAATCCCTCACAGAACCGTCGCTTCCCAATATACTACTGAAGTAATTGAATCACATTATCCTAAAAGTAATGTCTCTGGTACAGCTACAATTAATTATTGGTCTTGTTTTCAGTGAAATTATGGAAGAGACTATGAGCGGAGAGGATTGCAGCGTGTCGTCTCGAATGAGTACCAAATCGGAGAAAAACATGGCCGATTTCGATGGCGAAGATTCCGTGTGTGATGAAGAGCTAATGCAATTGGCAGCTCATGCCCATGCACAAGTACTTGAATTTTCCTTTCATCATGTTATCAAGTTAAAATGAATTTTAAATTTAAAGTTTCGACAGGCGAATTTGACTCCTCAGCAGCTCACTCATATTGCATTTCACGCTAGATTACCGATGAATAAAAATCTAATAGCTACTAGTATACAAGATTATTCTTCCATGTTACCGCATTTTAATTTAGATAACGTATGCAAACATGGTTCAACGTTATTGTGGGATTTAGTTCAAGATGATAAAATTGTATGTTATCAAATTTCATGTTCGATTTTTCATAACACATATATTGACATATTTGCGTTATTATATTTCAGTGTTTGTTGGCTGAAAATATGGCTTATGAAGCTGAAAAAATATTAATCGGATTGGTATGCTACAATACAGATAGATCGATCAAAATGAAATTTATAGAAGGATGCGTAGAAAACGTTCAAAAAAATCGGTATTTTCATATATTCATATAAACTATGTATAAACCTACAATGGAAAAATTTCAATAATCGAATACATCTTCATTTTGTTTTAATATTTGCAGTTCGGTTGTAATTTCGTTACGTCTGTTACCAAAAATATTCGTATCCTTTCATCAAGGCAGAGGCAACGGTGGAAACGATGTGAATCAAATTACGTTATGGGCTTTTCAAAAACACTCCATGATGGAACGTGTGTTCGCCAATTTGACTACATATATGAAGGAACGAAGCCCCGGTGATATTCATTCTCATTTGACTCACGTCCAAGTGCGGCTACAGTTCCTATCGCACGTCTTTTCACCTTCTGGTCTTCCAGAATCGATTCGGTAAGAATCACATAAAGCTGAAAAACACATCAAAACTTATCTAACGACGATCTGTTTTTCAGGTTAGTGGTCACAGAGTTAGATACCCTGTGGCAGTGTTTAGCTCGCGATCCGGAAACAAGCGATGACTTTTTTAGCTGGTTATTACGTCAGGTGAAGTGCAAAGAGCAACATGCTCTAGATGGCGAAACGTTGGATTATTTATATACGACACTGATGCCCTCTTTGGCTCCCGAAGATATGACTATGGTTGCGTTGTCGTTACTTCAGCAACTTTGCAACATGTCTAGAGCTAAAGAGTCGCCGATGAAACAGAATAGCGATGCTTTGGCCATGGAACTTTTGTGGAAAATCGCTCTCAGAGCCAACAATACTGGTATGTGGAAGATTTCATCAGATTCGAATCATTTTTGCTTGAGGAAATTTTTTTTAATTTTATTTGCTCCATTTTAGATGTCAGTTTAGCCGCTATGCAGTACATAAATAATTACTACATGTGTCGCCAACTAGAACAAGAACCTGAGTTTATTAGCCAATGTATGGAAAATTTATCGGCTGCTTCCAAAGAATTGCATTCTGGCGAAGAATCTACTCTGTTGTGTATTCAACGAGCCCTATTGCTCTTGAAAACGCACTTGGAAACATTCAAACGAAGGTGGTTATTTTAATAATGTCGATTTTTCGATCGTAAGAAACAGTATTACATGTGTGATATTACAGGTACGCTTACCACTTGCGGAGATGGGCATTAGAAGGACAAGGTATCAGCAGCCATGTCATTAGTTGGGAATTAGGCGCTGTACCTTTGCATATCATTGTTCATGCGGCAGGCATGACCGATAAAGTTACCTTGGATATGTCGAGTACAGATTATATCGCCGATTTAAGAGCCGAAGTGGCCAAGTGGTGGGAAGCCATGACTATCAAACGATGCCAAGCAAATGTTAGTAAATCGAGTGAAAATCTAGAATTAATTGGAAGTGAAATTTAATTGGATTTCGTCTCATAGGATGAGTTACCAAGAAATGCGGTAAAACCGATCATGATTCCTGATGGGCAGTTGAGAATGATTACTCAAGGGCAAGAGTTATTGATAGATTACGATGAAAAAACTTTAGCAGAAATGGGCTTCAAAGATACTCAGGTATGGTGTTATGAAATTTTTCACCCTGTATAAATTTTTACCACTACTTGAGAATGGGAAATTTGAAAAATTTTGACGAGTATTTCCAGTTCGGGTTTTATGTAATGCATATTTTAATTCCAGATCGTATACGTATCCGTTGGTGCAAGTCGCATGAAAAAGAAAGGCGAAGGAATGGAGACACCTTCTTTATTACCTCCTCCAAAACGCGAGCATATTCCAACTTTATTATTACTGCATCCCGAGTACTTCGAAACTCTTTTCAAATTAATGCATACCCTGAGTACGATTCCTGGGAAAACAGGAGTAAGATGGGAACGAATTTACATTTTAATTTTCACGAGTCACTTCGTTTCTTATATTGGAAATGTTACAGCAACAACACCACACCCGAGCTCAAGTATTGTCCAGAAGAGTATGGGATATTTTGACACTCCTGCCAACGAATCCAACTTTATTAGAAGGGTTCCAAAAGTTGGGAGCTGAATCGGATAAATCTATCGCGGATAACCAATTGGAAAATTTACTTAATCCATCTAGTCCACAAAAATTGATGTATTCTTTATACATCGTCGAAGCTTTAACTCGTCCCACGTATACTAAGAATTTGGTATGTTTTGATGTTCGTGTGCTCTTTTTTTATTGAAAATTGTGAACCTAAATTAATTTTTTTAATTATGTAGGTGAATCAAAGTATCAACAGAGTGATCGAAGGACCTAACAATAACTGGAGTGAAATTTTTATCCAGAAAAATGGATTGAAACATTTATTCAACATATTCATGTCTGGTTAGTAGACATTTTTTGACGATCTCGTTCGATGAATTCGATTCTAAATGCAATTATGTTGAATACTCAGGTACCTTACAAAATGGCAGCGAATGGCATCAAGACTGCTTAGCTCATTTATTAAAATTACTCTGTCAGTTGGGTGTGCCATTGGAAGACAGACACTCGCTAGAATTATTCGATAGTTTTGGCATCGCTACGTTACTTCCAAATATTACAAAATCAAAAAGAAGACGATGCAACAAACAAGAAAAATTGGTGATTCCGTGTCTGAATCAGGTTATTACGATGGTGTTGAAATTAAGAGAACTTTTTTCAATTCGATATTAACATTTTTTTTTTTGTATTTATAGACTATGTTGGATTTAATGGATATTCATACGGTGATGCCTCGTTTTAATAGTATCCTAATGGAGATGTCGTCGCCTCGAGATCTAACTCATTATAAAACTGGATTTTGGGGACGTGCCCAAGTCGTACACTTCGCGATGGCTTTATTAGTATCGTGGTCTAATTCATGTCCCCAAGTTAGTCGTGCTTTGATTTTATCGAAAAATGCTCCGGTGTGGTTATCTCGACTGGTGTTGGAAGATCCAGATCCGACAGTTCGTAGGGAAATATCTACAGCTTTGTTTAGATTATGTACGACTAATCAAGATATCGTAGAGGTTTTATTCACCACGTTGAATACGTTTACGGATAAAGCAGAACGGATGCGTCCTCAAAGACACGAGGTAAATAATTATTCTTACGAGGAATTATTGAAATAAGGCGGAACATCCTCGATAATGGAAATTTTGGTATTGCAGAGTTTCACACATCCCCAAGAAGAGGGTAAAGAACCTTATGGACCGACTTGTCGAGATTTCTTCTGGTTATTGTGCCGTCTGGTTGATCTTTTACCAGATGAACTCAAAGGTATTGTGAAAAATTGTGTACAATTTTTGTACCTTGAGAAATTATTCTAATATTTTTTCTTAATTTAATTTACAGAAGGCAGTAGTTCGTCAACTTTGGACTTGACTGAATTTACAAACACTGCGTGGAGATTAATCGCCCACAGGGAATGTGTTGAAAGACGTCATAGTCCTATTGAAGACGATGGTCTGGTTGGGTTACTTAGCTTCATGGGTAACCTCATGAAATACGATAAGATATTCAAAGATTTAGCATTAGAAGCAGTAGACGACGTAATAACCTTGATCAATGACATTTTGATATATTTGAAGAATGCAGCTAACGATTGGTTTTCATTCCAGATTTTCGAATATTTATTCGCTCTGCCGGACGCCACCAATCGACACCTGCCTAAATGCAAATCCCAGTCGTCTCGTTCAGCAGCCTACGATTTATTAGTAGAATTGGTCAAATCGTGTACCGAAAATTATAAACATTTACATGGAAAAGTACTAGCCCAGCATAAACCAGGTATGAGCAATGCCAATGAACGATCCCGTTTAATTGATTCCAATCTTAATGTAATTTGTATCGATTTCAGGCCCTTTCGGTCCATATCCCTGGGATTACTGGCCTCACGAAGATGGTCGATCGGAATGCGGATTTGTTGGATTGACCAATCTGGGCGCTACTTGTTATATGGCTTCTTGTATGCAACATTTGTACATGATGCCAGAAGCCAGAAATTCCATATTGAAAGCGAATTGCATCGAAAACGCTAAACATTCGCAGATTCTTAAAGAACTTCAAAAAATGTTTGCCTATTTATTGGTAAGTGATGGTAATTTCTTAAAAAGAGTATTTAGGAATTTTATATATTTTTATTATATTTTTTGCTCATTGTAGGAAAGTGAAAGAAAAACATACAGCCCTCGTAGCTTTTGTAAAGTCTACACCATGGATCACCAACCTCTAAATACTGCTGAACAGAAAGACATGGCTGAGTTTTTCATCGATTTGGTGTCAAAACTTGAAGAAATGACGCCCGAATTGAAAGAACTTGTGAAAAATTTGTTCGGCGGAGTCATCAGTAATAACGTCGTCTCTTTGGTAATATTTTACTCCGATAAATTTACTTTTTGATGTGGAAGTTCGTTGTAATTTTTTTTTCTTCTTCGAGTAGGATTGCAGTCATGTTAGTTGTACGTTGGAAGAATTTTATACGGTACGTTGTCAAGTTGCTGATATGCGTAGTCTAATCGAATCCTTGAATGAAGTGACTGTGAAAGATACCTTGGAAGGTGATAATATGTATACGTGTTCTCAGTGTGGTAAAAAAGTACGCGCTGAGAAAAGGTACGAAATTTTTTTATACGTACTTCATCTACGTATTCGTCAGGTTTGGTTTTACGTTGAGATTTTTTTTTTTACAGAGCTTGTTTTAAAAAGTTACCAAAAATATTATGTTTCAATACGATGCGATATACGTTCAACATGGTGACTATGACTAAGGAAAAAGTAAACACTCATTTCTCTTTTCCGATGCGTTTGGATATGTCTGAGTATGTCGAAAAACACCTTATACCTCAGAAAAGTAACGGTAATTTGATACGAGTAAATTATTAATTACTTATTACGTTCTCTTCATTTATTCAACGTTTAACTTTTCGTTCATAGAAGCCGAACAAAGTCCCAGCGATACCGAAGAAAATTACGAATACGAGTTAATAGGCGTTACTGTACATACTGGTACTGCAGATGGTGGGCATTACTACAGCTTTATTCGTGATCGATCTTTTACGGTTAAACGAGACAAATGGTTCTTATTTAACGACGCGGAAGTGAAACCATTCGATCCTAATCAAATTCCAGCCGAATGTTTCGGAGGAGAAATGACGGTGAGTAGGGTCATTAATTAGAATCAAGACCAGGAATTTGACGATAGCTCGGGTGTTCGAGTTGCACCCCAAATTCTATCGGTGAAGTGAGCTACACTACAAATTGGAAAATTTAGAAAAGATTTATTGGAGAAAAAAAAACTTAATTCTTTCCAAGAAAAAATATCTCAATTGGGGGGGGGGGGGGGGGTCTCGATTTTTGTGGAGAAAAAATTTCATTTTTTTGAAATGAAGAAAAAACGTTACAATAAAAAAACATCAGAAAAAGAAGGAAATTTCAATTTTATAGAAAAATTTTTTTCGGTAAACAATGTTTTTTAAAATGCTTTGCCGTAGAAATTTTTTTCAATTTTTCGAAAAAATTTATTTTTTGATTTTTAGTTTTTTTGGGGGGGGGGGATCAAAAATGTTTATGTTTAGAATAACAAATATTTTTTCAGGAAGTGATAATCTTTGTTTTTTGGAGAGAAAAAAGTAATAGTCTTTAAATTAATTTTTTAGTAAAAGAATCGTAATTTTTGCAAAATTTTTTCAACAATATCTGCGAACTAAAAAATTTTTTCATTTTTTTTTAGATAAAAATTTCTTATTTTTTTGAATGGAGAAATTTTTTTTAATTCAGTTTTTTTTAAATAATTTGTTTTAATGTTTTGGAATCAAATCCTGCAGTTTTGGAATATAAAAAATTCGCAATTTATCGGAAATCAAATCTGTTTTATCTTTTTTTTTTTTTGAGAAAGAAGACGTATTGTTAGACTTTTTTCTAAATCTGTGGGCTGAAAAATTATTTTTTTCAAGTGTAAAAATATTTCTCTTTTTTTTTGACAAAAAAATAATTTTATTTTTAGATTTTAGAGAAGAAAGATCTCAACTTATTTATAGTTGAAAATCTCTGTTTTCAGGAGAAAAAATATAGGTCTCTTAATTTTTTTGGTAAAAATAATCGCAATTTTTGGAGAACGTTTAAAAAAAAAATGTTTGTGAACCTTTTTTGAGATAAAAAATTTCTCTATTTTTTTTGGAAAAGAAAATTTTTCAATTTCTTGAAGAAAAATTTCTCACGTGGGATAATACTTCTTAAATTTTGAAGTAAAAGAATGAATTCTTTAATTTTCAGGTAAAAAAAGAGTTAATTTTTTTTGAGTTGAGAAAAAAAGTTGAAATTTGTGTATTTTCCAGATTTGTACAGAAAAAAAAAAAATATTCTCACATTTTTACTTAATTTTTTTCTTTTTAAATTTATTTTCAGAGTAAAACTTACGACTCAGTTACCGATAAATTTATGGATTTAAGTTTCGAAAAAACCAACAGCGCGTATATGTTGTTCTACGAACGTGTAAATAAAGATGAAACCAAAGAGCTAGCGTGGTGTTCGTCCGAAGGCGGTTCCAAGGAAGAATCGCCTGAATGTTTCGAAGATACGAGTTCGCAAGTACCTGATATTAAACTAAGCAAAGAATTGGAAGATTGGATATGGCAAGATAATAGGCAGTTTTTACAAGATAAGAATATTTTCGAACACACGTATTTCCAGTTAGTATCGCTGCTATTCGTTTAAGAGTGTTTGCATGGGAAAAATATGTAACGAGTCGATTGTAGATTCCTTTGGCAAATTTGCGGCTTTATTCCGCAAACGTTGGAGAATCCGCAAGAGATGACCGAGATGGCTGCTCAGTTAACGACGACTTTCTTTTTGGAAACCTTCATTCATTCGAAAGAAAAGGTTTGTAAATTTCATACTTATAAAGTAGATTATCGAATCATGATGACAACCGAGTCTGGAGTTCGTAAAATGTTCGTTTAATTTGGTTGGTCGAGTCATTCGATGATTCCGAATCGAATTTTACGAATAGAACTATGACAGGATGAAGCTTTGATCTTATCTGAATTCTATAAAATTTATTATAAGAGTATTCTAAAATTATTTTTATATTGAATTTAAATAGTGTTACAGATATTTCATTTTTTCACGCGATTTAATTTTTATTATTTTTTTTAAATAGCCTACCATGGTGCAATGGGTAGAATTACTTACGAAGCAGTTCAATATGTCACAAAATGCTTGCGAGTGGTTCCTCCAACATATGGCCGTTGATAATTGGTGGCCTGTGCAGATATTAATCAAATGCCCCAATCAAATGGTCAGACAAATGTTCCAGAGATTGTGCATTCACGTGATACAGCGATTAAAGTAAGTAAAATCGACCTAGCTATTGTCGCGATCTCTAAATCGAAATACTTCGAATAATTTGTTTCTTTTTGCAGATCGGCTCATCAAGCTTTATATCTGAAGACAGATTTCTGCGACGAAAACGAAGACGTTACGAATTTAGATTCAGAAAAAGTTGGTTGCTTGTCATGCGTCACCATGTTCATCAGAATGTTATTATCTTTGTTGGAACATAGTGCCAAAGCACATTGGAAAAACCTTTCGGAATATTTCACCTTGTTGAACGAATTTTGTAAAATGGGTGATCAAGAAAGTCAATTTTTACTATCCATCAATACAATTTATTCCATGGCTAACTTTTACCTCGGTCAAAAACCCACCGATTTGGTAATTATGATTTTATTTTTTAAGCAACGTTTTTCTGTGGTTTACGACGAATATCCTATTTCAGATGGAAATGATCGCTGAAGAAGACGAAGAAGACGAGTTACTTGCTATTGCCAGCGAACGAAGCAAGCCAACTTCGCTCGAGAAGATGATTACTTTGATTGCTACTCTAGTGGAGAAAGCTCGTGGACAGGATCATACGTTAAAATTGACTACTCTCGATCATCACATTATTGCCGGTGGAAAAGTACGCTATTTGATTGAAGATCTAATTTAATTTACTGTTTATTGGACATTATTTGTAATTTTTCAAATATTTTTATAGGGATTCTTATTCTTAATCCAACAAATCAAGGATAATATAAATCTTCATCAAACGAGAAATTTGATATATTCGTTGTGCAGATGGAATGATACTCTTGCTAACCAAATCGTAACCGTTATATTCAATACTATCCAGAAATTGAGCAGTAATCCGGATGTAAGTTGAATTATTATTTAATTTTTTATTTATAAATTGAATATTAAGTCAATAATAACGAGTATTTATTAATTTTCAGACATGCCAGCCATTCTATCGTATTTTAACGTTGCTCTGCGAAATGAACGGCTCGTCAGGATTGCCATGCTTTACTCAGCTAATTTTACGTCGAGTTTGGGACGTGGCAGATATTTCACCGTACGCTGTCTTGGATTGGTTATCTTTGCAAGTACCCAGAAATAAGATTATTAGTACTTCCGTGTTGGCAGATGTGGATACCTGGTTGGAAAGATTTTTAATGGCGCACAATAACCAACGTGTTCGATCAGGTCAGTCTTGTTGAAAGACCCAGTTGAGGTGAAAATATTCGAGGGTATTAACCTGTTAATGAATTTCAGCTGCTGCGTATCTACTTATACAGCTCGTACCGTGCCCTCAGTTCCGTCAAGGGTATAGAATTAACAGAGTGTTATGCAGTCCGCAGAAGGATCTGAATATGTCGCCCGAATCTAGGAAGATTTTACATCAAGTGTATACGGCTCTCTTGAATCATCTAAAAGCTGCGAAAACCTACGTCGATGTGTCAACTCATAGTACTGCCAAACTCACAGCGTACTTTTCAATTTTGAATTATTGCACGATTTCGAGAACGGAAAAATTATTGGTTGGTGTAAAAATAATGCGTAATGGAAAACAGGGCTGGCAACTTGGAATTTTCTAGGGTGTATCTCGATATCTTTCGAAAGAGTGGTGGGTTTAAATGATTTTCTTCTCTCCAAAAATATTGAGATTTTTTGACTTCAACACTGCAATTTTTTTTAAATTGATTTTTTTGTTCAAAAAAAAATAATCCAAAAATTTGAGAAATATTTTCACATATTTTTTTACTTACAAAAATTAAACAATATTTTTTGAACTCAAGAAAATTCAAAAAAATTTTGATTTCAAAAAAATGAGAAATTTTGCTCTGCAAAAAAAATTAGTACCAAAGATTGGGATTTTTTTCCTTTTATAAATATATTTTTTCTTTAAGAAAAGGAGATATTTTCTAAAAACAAAAGGCGTTCGTTTCCCAAAAAATTGAAAAATATTTTTACTATTTTTTTTTAGTTACCTACTCTAAAAAAATTAAGGCACATAACGTTATTTTATTAGGCATTTCAAGATAATTCAGTTATTATTTTCTTCAAAAAAATTGAGCAATCTTTTGTCTAAAAAGAAAGAATTTTTTTCTCCAAAAGATTAAGAAATTTTCAAATTTGAAATAATTGAAGATTTCTTTCTTCAAATGTTAGACCCCCCCCCCCCCCCAATTAAAAAGAGATATTTTCTCTAAAAAAAATCTCAAAAAAATACAAATATCAGGTAAATAGAAAGTTCTTCTTTCGTAAAAATTGAGACAACAAAAAATATTTATCAAGATCCTTTTTTCAAAATTTGAGAAATTTTTTTAATAACTTTTTTCTCTAAAAAAATAGAGATTTCTTTCTCAAAAAAAATCCAAAAAATTGAAAAAAAATTTTCTTTAAAAAAGTTGAAAAATTTTAATGTTTTTTTTTTCAAAAAAATTGAATTATAAAATTGATAATTTTTCTCAAAAAATTGAGGAATTATTTTCTTTAAAACAACTGAACGATTTATTTCTCCTAAAAATTAGAGACCTGAGACACCCCCTACCCCTAAAAACAGATTGAGACAACAAAATCGAGATTCTTTTTTCCAAAAAACAGAGATTTCTTTCTCAAAAAAAATTTTCTTCAAAAAATTATGCTTGTTTTCTTTGAAAAATTTGAACGTTTTTTTAACCTAAAAAAATTAAAACAATAAAATTGAGATTTTTTTTATCAAAGTATTAGGGAATTTTTTTCACCAAAAAATTGAGAAATTATTTTCTTCAAAAGAATTGAACGTTTTTTTCACCAAAAAAGCAGGAATTTGCCCCCCCCCCCCCAACAAAAAACAGATTGCCAAAAAATATATTATTCTCCGTACATAAAATTAGAAGGTTTCTTCATAAAATTGAAGCAACAGAATTAAGATTTTTTTCTCAAAAAATTGTGGATTTATTTCTCCAAACAATAGAGAAATATTTTGATTAAAAAAAAATTAAAAATATTATGTTTTTTCTCTGAATCAAGAGATTTTTCACCAAAAATAGAAATTCCCCCCCCCCTGCTACAAAAGAATTTTCATTTAAAGAAATTGAGCAATTTTTTTCTTAAAAAAACAAAGATTTTTCTCTTCCAAAAAATTGAAAAAATTGAAAGTCTCTTATTTCAAAAAAATGAAGCCAACAAAATTAAAAATCTTTTCTCTGGAAGAAACGGTTTATTCTCCAAAAAAGTCGACGGTTTTTTCCTGAAAATAAATTGAAACATAAAATTAAGAATTTTTTTTAAGCCTACTCAAGAAAAAAAAATTATTCCAAGAAAATTCATAAATTTTTTAGGCAAAAAATTACTCCAATGTGTAGGTAGATTTTCTTCTGTTAAATTTCTCATAAAACAGATTTTAGTACCTAGTCCATTTCACTTTGGAAATTTCGAGCTACTGCCAAGTTGCCGGCCATTATAGTACTACTTTTGACCCTCATTCAATTTAAAAAAATTTTATTCCAGTTCGGACCTTATTTGAACGATCTATGGCATATATTTTATCCTAAATTATCGGAACCTGGCATCCCTGTCAATCAAAACAAGCAAGCTTTGCTAATTTATTGGAACACAGTGCTCTCCGAATGTCCTGAAAATGTACAGCTAATGCTACAGAACAACAATATCGTCAAGAATTTACCGTTTAATTATATTTTGTAAGTTTTTTAGCATAAAACTTGAAGAAGTTCTACTATAAGATTTGTATTATTATTTAAACCTCTTATTTAATGGATAATTTTTATCTTATTTTAAAGAGCCGATAACGACGATCAGGAAGTAATCATGTTTAATCGATTCATGTTACCTGCGTATTACGGAATTTTACGGTACATGTGTTTACAATCTCGTAGTTTTACGAGACAACTGGCGAGTCATCAAAATATGGCTTGGGCGTTTAAAAATATTTCAATGTATCCTACTCAATATCCCATGGTAAGAGTAGGCCTAACAATTTATTCCAGTATTTGGGTATTTGAAATCTAGTTATTATACAGAATGTGTATGTTTTTTTTTCAGACCGTGGACGAATTATTTAAACTGATGCAGCTGTTCGTTAAAACATATCCAGATAGCACCGAACAAGAATTAGCTGAGATAAGAATGTTTCGTAAACAAACACTGCAACTTTATACGCAGGTATGTTTGAATATTTTTCATATAACCAAGATCTTTGTAAAACTTTCGAAACTTAATATAGATGTATTATTTTCAGGTACTTGACCCTCGATCTGGTTGGGGAACATTGATTCCTGCGGTTAAATTACTCATAGAATCGGACGAAGATAGGTTATTCTTCATTTTCAACGGAGGACTGCACATGTGCTTCCAAGTAAATACAATTAATAATTCCCTAAATTATATGTACGAGTATATCCTCTCCTAAACCTATTAATTTTGATACGTGTTCATAGGCTTTCCAATTGTTGCATAACATGTATCACGAAGCTACCGCTTGTCACGTTTATACAGAAATTGTCGATTTACTCGGTATAATATTGGAATTTTTGAAATGTCTTCGCGAATTCCATAATGAAAAAGAAGTTCAAAAGTATTTGCTTACGTGTAAAGATTGGTCCGAAATAATAAAGAAGCTGTTTACTTTATTAAATACGTACAGCTGCGCTGAAATGCGTGGTATTGTAGTTGGTAAGTTATAATTTCACTTTGAATTATTTGCAATCGTTTCGTAATTTAAATACGAATTTTTTTTTAAATAGATATTCTCAGAGAAATGGTGATGTTATTGCCGAGTGATGTAATAAACGTCATGGTACCATTTTTATCGCAATATCACGGTGTCTGCGATGATAGTCACGTGTCTCCTGTCAACTCGAACATGGCAGTTGGACCGTATTACCCTCGCAGAGGTCATAAATTGCCTTCGATGATGCCGAAAAATAGCGCTCGTCCTATTCGTCCGATAATGCAAATGGCTGTGAATGTAAATTTAATCGAAGTATCCAAAGTGAGCATATTTCCTCTCCTCAGATGACGACCAAAATAGAGAATATTTACTAAAAATGATGATTTTCGTTTTAGGGCGTCGATCCCGAGTACGATAAAGCCATCACAGGATTCTACTCGCCGTATCATAATATGGTTAATGCGGTTTGTCGTTTGGCTGTCGAACACGATTGCTTAGCCGAGCAGGCCATAGCGTTGAGTGCGAAACTTGGCTTGGAAGGGGCCACGCTGCATTTTGCCATTTTCCCTAAATTTTGGACTGACCTGTATCAGTCTCAGACTCAAATGAGGGATGGTCCGGTGAGTTTTATATCGAGCAATCCAGTGAAATTGGGAAATGATTGAATTTTGGGTTACGTAAAATTTTTTCATTTCAAAATGTTACTTTCGGTGTGCTGATTAACCAAAAGTAGAGGTTACTGAGTCTTACCCCTTTGGAAGTCTCTCAAATGTGGACCCAAAGTGACTTCCTGGTTGTTTTTCTCTGATAACTCTTCAAATATGCGTTTAAACAGAAAAATGTTCATGACTAAAATTAAAGTAAATAAAATTTGCAACCAAAAAGGTTATATTCAATTTTTTCGAAAAGTGAATGGGTGGCGCAAAAATAACCATCAAAATATACAGGGTAAAAAAAATGAAGAATCGTTCACTTTTCGAAAAAAAAATGAATCATATAATCTTTTTGAGGGGTGAAGTTCGGAGATTTTTTTTTGGCTGATCAAAACACCGAAAGCAGCATTTTAAAAATCGAAAAATTTCATGTAACCCAAAATGCAATTTGGGCCATTTTTTGGTCCAATTTTACTGGACCTTTGGGGTGACTTTTTTATCATATTTTTAATCAAAACTTGAATTTATTTATACAGAGTACTAGTAAAGATTATGTTTCGATTTTGATTCGAAATCGACATTTCATCGAATATGTAGAAACCGTATTATTGGAGGAGCGCGTTTCTCTTGTAAATTTTACCATTTATCAATGCATCGCAACGTTTTTGCCCAAGGTATGATATTAAACTGTACGATAAATACTGATATTATCTGTCCGACTAAATACGTGTATGTGGTTCTGATTTCAGGTATCCAGCGCTGTCTTGACTGAACAAAATATTAAAATGATGCAAAACGTAATCACACTAATGGATACCGACGGCAGTGTAGATAGTAATCCTGTACAAACCACCGGCAGTCTCCGAGCTCTAACACTGGTATTCGATCAAGTCACACCCCCTCCCGAGCTGCAGCCCAAACTGAACGCGTTATTAGAAAAAGCAAGCACGTCGACGATGATGACTTCTAAAGATGGTAAGTAGTGCATCGATTCCACACGAACCGATTGTTCTTTCTATCGTATATCATTCTTAAAACATAGACTTGAACGTAGACGATGATGATGATTTAGAAGAAGACGAAGAAGAAGAAGTCAGCGACGAAGAAGAGGAGATCAACGACGTCGTCGACGACGAAGACGACGACGATGACGAAGAAGAGGAGGAGGAAGAAGAGGACGACGACGACGCTTTACGAAGGATCGTCAATCCAGACAGCATCAGCACCGGAATTAAAATATTGGGCATGAAAAAAAATAAAGAATCGAAACATCGTAGTTCTCAACAATAATAATTCTGAAATAGAGCAATACGGCAAAAGTTTACATTTCGAGCGTTCAACGATACCATTTCTTCAAATTTAATTTACTGCCTTTGTTAAACTTTTATTATTTTTCGATGCGTTTCGTGTGTTTTAAAATCGTTCTCTATTCAAAAAAAAAATCAAATCATGTTGTCCTCGTATTTGAAAAATTACTTCAACGTAAGCGATTTCGGTTGTTTCCTAATTTATTAACAATACATTTTATGTTTACATTAGTATCAAATATAAATTCTTCTTTTTTCTAATCTACGACTTTTTATAATTTTTTTGTTCTTTTTTGTAGCGATAATAACAGAAAAAAATTGGGTGTTCTCAGTTTCGTAAGGCTGTAACTTAATTCATTTGCAAGTAGTTTTAATATATTTAGAAACTTATCATTTTTGTATTTTGGTTTTTTCCTTCTTTTTTTTCTTTTTTGAAGAAACTCATTTTGTAAATAACTATTTTTATTAATTTGTTTTCTTTGTTTATTTTGTGATTCGTCGAATCGTATCAGCAATATAATAAATACAATAATGCAATTTACGTGGTATTTAAACGATTTTTAAAATGAAATTTTTAGAATAAAAGTTTGTTTCTGTTTTAACGAGGTGTGTGTTATTTTTCTTTTCAATGAAAAAATTTAAATTTGAAATTATTGGAGGCTCAGAATGTATAGTTTTGAAATTTGAATTTTGATATCTTCAACTGCTGGCTCAATGTAGAGCTCTTACTCAGTCATAGGTATTGAACTTCGTAGTTTTTACTGCATCTTGAAAGTTGAAAATTTGAAATTTGTAGCTGTACGTTGGAGTTTTGGTCGCAAAAGCAAAGTCAAAGACCAATACAAAACTAATTATTTACTTTAATCAGTCCAATTGAGTATAACGAATGAAATTAATGCAATGTGAAGATCAAAAAAACATATTTTTCAAATTTAATTCAAATAAAATAAAAATAAAAATTTTACATTATTGGAGCCAGGCCAGGAGTTTATTCAATTAATAGTTTGCATCCAAAAAGATAGATCGCGTTCTCAAAAATTTGGCCGTAGGTCTAGCTCCTAGTTACCACTGCCACAATCGGGAGCCCGCTTACATTCCACTGTTTTTTTTCTAAGTACTACGGGAGATACTTAAAATTCAAAACTGAAGAGCAAGGAGTGGTCCAATCGAAATTTTTGTAATGACTAAAATTATTCCTAATACTTCAAGCTATAACGTTTGTTTGAAAAATTTTTCAATTAAAGCCCTCTCTCTTCCTCTAATTTGCATAACAGTCTGTAGATAAGACGTGCATTCAAAAACAACATCAACGTTGTTTATATTTTTGATTATTCATAGGCGGGGGAAGAGACAACACTCGTTGTCGTTAGATAAATTTGTGACAAGTTTGGATTGAGAATTTTGAATTGTGGAAACCAAAAATTTGGGGTAACACATTGGGTTGTGTTACAGGTAGCTGGAGAAAATGTCAACCTCCGATCTGGTGAGTACTTGAATCATAATTCGTTAAGAATCGTTAATTACTTTACTGATAAAGTCGTGTAATCTCTAATGTTTGTACTTCTACTCCACCCTATTACTCATAATCAGACTAAATATTGTTCAAGAATGTACTATTTATATTATTTATTTGGTATATTATTATCTTATCATCATTCATAAATACGACTGTTACTTCCTCGGTATTATCTTTATATTTTGTGTGTACGATAAGAGAATTAATTTCATGTAAATCAATTTGTATACACTTTTACAATCACATTTGATTTGCTACAGATTGTTTGAGGAAGCCTTCAATGAATTGATGCAGGTGCATCAAGTTAATTGTTGGGGTATATATCATTCGGTTTGATCAACGTATTCATCTACAAAAGAGGTGAACCAAAATCGTGCTTCCGTTGTGCTTTGATTCAAATTTAACCACAGCCGGGTCTGTTGAATATCGATTTCCTCAGTTAGGCGGTTAAATGAATTAAGAGTTAATTGAAGTTCATAGGTTCAAGTATTAATTGGGCTAATCGTTTATTGTTTTATTCCAATGGATATATTAATTATGTTGATATAACACCTGTAAGATTAGACCTACAGGAAGATAATCTGCAATGCTAGGTAATTGCTAAATCAACTAAACATTTCTGCATTTTCCATAATTCTCAATGGTATAATCAGGCCCGAACTGAAGTCAACATATTGGAGGGGCAAAATCTCAAAATTTCCAACTTGACTTTTTCGTTTGACTTTTTTTTTTTTTTTTTTTTTTTTTTAGCGAACGAATTTTTTACCAAACATGGGCAAACCCAAAATTTTCCAACTCAAACAGAAAATTTCCAACTAGAATACAAAATTTTCAAATATTGGAGGGGCAAACTGCCCCTCCTGCCCCCCTTTAAGAGCGTCCCTGGGTATAATTAGGTATAATATTAGGTATATTTTCAAATTTCAAGTTTGCCCTTATTGGGCCTTTTTCTAATTTTATATCATTTTCTGTCTGATTCTTATTGAAGTGACAGGCAAATTGTAAACAGTAGGGTGATTTCCCGCTATTTTGGCAATTTTAATGCAATAAAGCTGGGTAAAAGGTGAAACATACTTATGCTTCTTTGGATGTTTCAAATGGTCAAATCTGTCTGTAGAGTTTTACTACATTGAAATCATATAACGAGAAATGAAGTTGCCCCAAATCGAGTTGAACGCTGAAAAATGAACATAAAACAGTCATAAAATTTTACCAAAGTCTAATACTACATAAATAGGTACTTAATATTCAAAATAGGAGGGGAGGGAGGGGTCTAATCTAAATTTTTGTTATAACCAAAATTATTCCTAGGACTTCGAGCTAGAACTTTTGTTTGAAATTTTTTTCGATTGCACCCCCTCCCCCAGTTTTCAATAGTAATAACATTATAATAGTCCAAGTCATATATTATACGGAATTGGAGGAGAGAGATCAAAAATTTCATAATAACAAAAATAATTTCTAGAACCTCAATCTACAACTTTTTCTTGAAAATTTTTATAATTGGACCCCTCCCTTCCCAATTTTGAAAAGTATCCACAATCATTTTATGTGAAATCAGAGGAGAGGGAGGGGTCCAATCGGAATTTTCAACCCAAAATTATTTTCAAGGCTTCCGTTTACAACACTTTTGTTGAAAGAATTTTTCAATTGTCCCCTTCCTCCCTTCTCTTCTAATTATTTTGAAGAATAGTATCTACAGAGTGTTATGCAAAACGGGACGGGTGGGAGCCGGGAGAGGTCTAATTGAAAACATTTTCAAACAAAAACCTATTATAATATTAATAAAGTTTGGTAGAGGAGGGGTCCAATCGAAAAAAATTTCAAACAAAAGTTCTAGCTCGAAGTCCTAGGAATAATTTTGGTTATAACAAAAATTTCGATTGGACCCCTCCCTCCCCTCCAATTTTGAATATTAAGTATCTATGTAGTATTGGATAATTGGACTTGGTAAAATTTCACGAACGTTCAATGTTCAATGTTCAGTGTTCAACTCGATTTGGGGTAACTTGACCGCTCGTTGTCACCTTGATAAAAATCCGACAGAAAGTCTAAAATTAGCAAAAAAATGCCTAATTTCCTGAGAAAAAAAAACGAAAAAGAAGCTTCTAGGAAAAGTATCGTATCACAAACAACTTCGAATACCTATTTCGAATAATACAAATTTACTTAGTGGAAAAAAACAACTTATTGTTAATTGTGCCTTACCACGCATATCAGTTATTAAAATATTTTATTAATTTCGACTGAATTGTATTAGTTTATTCTATTTTAAAATTGCACCCCTTTCTTATTCTGAGTTTTTCTTCGTGACCTCGTCAGCACGACGGCGCCCACGTAACGGTCTCTCGTCTGGATTTTCAATCGATACCAACTTGGTCGTTGTGCGACACTCGTATCAAACCCAACACTCCATACTCCTATCGTTTTTCACCGCTTTTAGGCGTTTTCCAGTCTAATTAATTTTGCCAATAAGATTTTCACCGATGGGCTTTTATTTAGTGAATCGGTTTAACCGCATAAGTTTATTCAATTCGTTCGATGTTGTATTCATTTTTGAGTCTGAGAGTTACCTTTCCCTATTCTATTTTCAATTATAATATGATAAGACAAAAATTCAAATACTGAATCGAACTTTTTTGCTTGTGCTCACTGAAATGCAGAGAGTCCTCCGAGCACCTTTTGAAAATTCACATTTGGATACAATTAGGTACCACTAACAAAAAATTTTATCAAAAATTTGAAAGGAAAAAATGAAATAAAAAAGTAGAAAAGCTGATTTTTTTTGTTATCTTGTAACTTTCATTAAATTTAAAAATTACAATAAAATCTCCGATTTTTTTTTGAGCATCAGTAAGGTCGAAGTTAATGTGCAGAAATGAAGGGAAATCGGCTAATAAAAAATGAACCTACTTCCATTGGACATGGGATAACCGAAAGAAATGAGTTGAAATTTTTTGCTTATGGATAATCTGAAGTCAGATAATCGAGTTTCTATTATGTATAAGCTATTTAGCTATTTTTTTAAAGAAAGGTATTTATTCTTTTGGAGAGAATTTTTTGAAAAGCTTTCTAAAAAATTCAATTTTTACCATTTGAAAAAAAAAATAATGTTGAAGAATTTTTCTTACGAAATATTTCGAAGAAATATATTTTTCCACAGGTCAAGCAAACAGGGGAGTCAAGAGAGGTGTTTCACCCTAAAGCCCTCCAAGATACTTAGTAAAAAAATTGAAATGTTGACAATTTCAAGTTTCAAGTGGTAACTTTGAATTTTCAAGTTGTCGAATTTAGTTTTATACCAAAATATTTTTTTGAAAAAATTTTCAATACTCTGTGAGAAATAAATGAATAATTTATTTTTTAAACAGGGTTGTTATAATTAAGAGCAGCTTATTTTAAACTTATATCTAACAAAATATTTAACAATAGGTAATATTGGTAATTTCGAAATCAAACATTTAAAATTTTTCTATCGAAACTATTTTTTGTATCAATAGGAGCTATTAACTCAATTAAGCCTGGTTTTGGTGCTAAAGAGGTGATTTTTTTTTTTTTTTTTTTTTTTTTTGTAAAATCAAAAATCTTTTTTAGCGATCTGCTCGCTGCCCAAAAATGGCAAAAATCCACTTTGTACCGTGTGTATATTCGATTTCTGATCACCAGTGTTACAAAATTACAAAAAAAAAAAATGATTATAATTATGTACCTAAATAAAGAAAACTCCCATTAAAATTTTGTAAAAATGTTAAAACAAATTTTGATTTTTCTAATTTTTCAAGAACCTTCGTTTAAGATTAAAACATAGTTTCTACCCTTGGAATTCGCAAAATTACGAACATGCTCGCAAACAATTTTATTTATTTATTTATGCTGTTATCACCCCCCCCCCCCCCCCCCGGGATCTAATCTAACCTAACCTAATTTGATGTCGGATTTTCGTGACGGATTTTTCCGTTTTGGTCATCGTAAAAGCATAATTATAGGAACTAAGCTAAAACGAGACCAAATTCCGACACCAGATAAGGCTAGGTTAGGTTACATTTCTTCTGATTTATAAACCAAAAGGTAGAAATTGGCTTGTTAAAAATATTACATGAATAAACTTTCACCACTGGGAATCCAGATTGGTGTCAAATTTAAAAAATGGAAAAAGGTTAGGTGATGGACGAAAGATTTTTGGGCATTGCTGACTTTGCCAGACATTTTTAAAATTGGATTTTTTCAAATTCAAAAATCAAAATTAGATCATTTTTAAACATTTTGTCAGACATTTCTATCAAAATTAATATTTTTATGACGTACTTTTAGACATTTTGTAACAGAGAAAAGCATTGTACTCGTATTTTATATTATGACGATATTTTTTTCAAGAATGACAATATTTTTGCACAAAAATGTCGATAGGTATTTTTTCAAAAAAAAAAACAAAAAAAAACGATATTTTTCCAAAGGAGTGACAAAGTTTTTCAAAAAAATAAAAAAAAAAATTTTCAAAACATAATTTTTTTTATTCAAAAGTAGGTGAATGTAAAATGTTTTATCCTAAAGAATAAAAAAAATAAATGAAAAATAAAACAAAAAAAATTTTATTCAAAAGAATGATTTTTTTTATTTACCTAGGTATTTTTAAAAAAGGAATTTTTTTTATTCAAAAAATATTTGTTAAAAATATTCAGAAAATTATAATTTTTTTCCAGAAAAATACGATATTGTTTCCCCAAAAAATGGCATTTTAAAATTACACTTTTTTCAAAATTAAAAAAAAAAGTTCAACTCGGCGCGGACCCCCCTGGTTGGCTCTATTTCCACACTACGTTTGAAAGTATGAAACATAGTATATGCTTTTACTCTGTGACAAAATGTCTAAAAGTCATCAAAATTAATTTCCATGAAAATTTAAAATTAATAAAAATTCTAATAAAAAAGTCACGAATATTAATTTCAATGGAAATTAAGAAATCTAAAAAGTATAATAAATAAAAAAATTTCAAGTTTCAAAATGTCTGACAAAATGTTCGAAAGTCATAAAATTTATTAAAAAAATTTCTTAAAACTAAAAGTCATAAAATTCTAAAAAATTTTCAAGTTTCAAAATGTCTAACAAAATGTCTAAAAGTCATCTTTCTAAAAAAAAAATTCCAAGTTTCAGAATGTCTGACAAAATGTCTATGAAATGTCTAAAAGTCATAAAATTTCAAAAAAATTACGTTTCAAAATGTCTGACATAATGTCTAAAAAGTCGAATTTATTGAAAATTTTCTGTTTTTTTATGTCATCCAAACCTAACCCAATGGGGTCAGATTTTGGCGTCGGCGTTTTTTTCCATTTTGGTCTCCGTAAAAGCATATACCATGCTAAAAAAAAATGTTCAAAAAATAAAAAAATTAAGTATTCCAAAAATTGATTTTTTTTTATTCAAAAAATTTGAAAAAATTTATTCGAAAATAGGTATAAAAAAATTTATTCAGAAGAATCATAACCCCCAAAAAATGGCGATAGGTATTGTTCCCCAAAAAATGATATTTTTTTATTTTTAAAAAATGGAAAGTTTTTTTAAAATGACACATGACAATATTTTTATCAAAAATGGCGATAATACTTCCAAAAAATGACAATTATTTTTTTTCCAAAGAATTGAATTTTTTATTTGAAAAAATTAAAAAAGTTCCATCCAAAAAATTGGAAAATTCTTAAGTGTTCAAAAAATTTCAATTTGAAAAAAATTATAGATAAAATTATTTTTCAAAAAAAAAAAAAAAAATTACAAATTTTTTCCATTTTTTACAAGAAATTTAATTTTCTATAGGTACTCTTAAAAAAAATTTATCCGAAAAAATCGGATGTTAATTTTTTTAAAACTCCATTTTTTGGATAAAACTTTTTCATTTGAACATTTTTTCAAATTCAAAAAATTAATAGTTTAGTAAATATTTTCATTTAAAAAAATAATAATAATCATTTCATATCAAGGTGAAATTAGAAAATCTAAAACGAACAAAACAAAATCAATTTTTTTGAACACTAATTTTAAAAAATCTCATAAATAGAGCAAGTCGCACTCATAACAACCAGTGCAACAACAATACCAAACAAAAAAAAAAAAAAAGATTTTGGATTTTAATTCTTTTTGATACCTAGGTAACTTGAAAAAATCCAAAATGTTTTCTATTCCCAGATTTAAAATCCGAAATTCAAATCTTTTTAAAGTGGGACAATTCTTATTGGTCCTGAAATGAATTCATACAACGTCGAAGTTTTTTGACTAAAATTATAAAACCAGAGGGGTAAACGTGCCCAAATAATGCGCCTTTCCCCTTTCCAACGTGCTTACAACAAATTTATTATGTTAGGTAGAAAGCTCACAATTTGAATTTTTAAAAAATACTTGTCCCAAGCTATATTACGGTTCACTCGTTAAATCTCATCGTAATGTTTGAAAATTATTAAATTTTCAAAATACGCGTTTTCCAGCCAAGACTCCCCGGAATGTATAACTAGGCTAGAAACCATCGTAAAGCAACATTCGCGGTAATATTAGACTCGGCTGTTAAATTATAAGGGCGTATATGTCTCATCGAGCGTAAAATTGAAAAAAAAAAGAAGAAAGAAACAGCATTTGGTAAATAGCGAGGGAAAAAGAACTCAAAAATGGACCTATTTCGTTATAGAATATTAATAATAAATTCGTCCAACGTTAATTTCCGTCTGAAAGTGGCAAAATTTTATAATTTTATTCGTGAGAGGCGTGTGTGGCAGACCAAATTCCCAATCTGTCCAGACAAAGGGATAACTGATGCCAAGTCGAAGAACTTTCGCTGCTAACTTTAAAGTGTAAATGTGCCTCTGCCTATGCCCCTGGTTTCCTCGTTCTGCGCTCCACTATCGATTGTTATTTCCAACTTGGATAAAATATTCTATTCCGTTGGCTGAATTTTTGCAATTTTTTCTACCGTAATTTGAGTTCCAATCGCAGACGACGAAATATCGTATAATTTTCGTTAAATTAAATCGAGTGTGAAATGCTCTCAGCGATGATGGTGATTTATGGATAACAGAAAAGTATTTGTGGACTTTTTTTTTCCTCAATAAGAAGTTTGTCTTTCCGAATATTTCACAATTCTCGCGGTATCATAAGAGTAATTTTTCAATCATTGTTGGACACTGAACAAACAAATTTCGAGTTTTTTCTTCCACTGACCAATCCATTGTGGAGGATAAATTAGAGAAATATTTTTTCTAAATAGTTTTTTTTATTCATTAATATTGGCAATGGTGCGAATATAAGAAACGGAAATAGCACAATTTTCATTTTAGTCGAAATTACACTAGATACGCGGATTAGCGGAAATAGCGTTGCCGCCATATTTCAACATATCCTCATTAGACTTGATACGTATTTTGTCGTTTAAGATTCGCATTATACGATTGACATTAGCGTAGCTGTTATAAAATGCTGGACTACTAGATCGAACCGGATAATTTTCATTCACGAGCGGAAAAATTAATAGCGTAAGAAAAGAACCAGTTTAGCACGGTGAATGGCGAGAAATTCACGAAATTAGCGAGAAAAGTTCGCCATTTTAATTTCTAAATCGTTCGGTCTTGGTTTCCAAACATTTTAGAGAATTTTCATTTCGGAAAATCGAGATATTAATTTATTATAATTCGATGCGGAGAAATTGTTGGTACAGATAAATTTCGTCTAAAATTAAATCGTTGAACCGGTTCTGGAGATATGTGGGATTGAAAACTTTAAATCCAATTAGGTATATCTAATATTGAATAGAGCAAATATGTAAAATATCTATATAACTTATTTTATAGCACTTGAAAAGATGTACAAAAAAGTTCTTTGTTCATTTCATCTTAGTAAACCGGTTCTCAAGATATCCGCAATAGAAATTTTCAAAACTATTTAAACACAAGGAATATTATAGTAGTTACAAAGTAAATAGTAAAATTAAATGACCATTTTTTATTTTTTATATCAGTCGTAACCATCTGCAAAAAAAGTTTTGTGATTATTTCATCTTTATTGTGACTAGCTCCTAGTTTGCACTGCGGCATTGGTGATTGAGCTGGATTTTTTAAAGTCCAAAACTACATACTATATAAACGCGTAATATTATACGAAATTAGGGAGAAATGAGGGGTCCAATCGAAATTTTTATAATAACCAAACTTACTTTTAGGATCTTAATCTACAACTTTTGTTTGAAAAATTTTTCAATTCAACCCTTCCCTTCCCCCTTTTTCAATATCGAGTGCCTTCATACTAATATGCGAAATTCGAGAGGAGGGAAGGGTCTAATCGAAATTTTTATAATAACCAAAATTATTTTTAGGATCCTAATATACAACTTTTGTTTGTAAACTTTTTTAATTAAACCCTTCCCTCCCCCCATTTTTCAATAGTGAGTGTCTTCGTATTACTAATATGCGAAATTAGAGGTGAGGGGAGGGTCCAATTGAAATTCCTATGATGAACAATATTATTTCTAAGATTCTAATCTACAACTTTTATTTGAAAATGTTTTCAATTGAAACCCTCCCTCCTCTCCAATTTTTCATATTAATACATGGATACTCATTATTGATAATTGGGGGGGGGGGAGAGGTAAGGGTTAAATTGAAAAAATTTCCAAATAAAAGTTGTAGGTTAGGATCTTAGAAATAATATTGTTCATCATAGGAATTTCAATTGGACCCTCTCCTCTCCTCTAATTTCGCATATTAGTACGAAGACACTCACTATTGAAAAATGGGGGGGGGGGGGGGGTTTAATTTAAAAAAATTCAAACAAAAGTTGTATATTAGGATCCTAAAAATAAGTTTGGTTATTATAAAAATATCGATCAGACCCTTCCCTCCCCTTGAATTTCGCATATTAGTATGAAGGCATTCAATATTGAAAAATGGGGGGAGGGAGGGGTTGAATTAAAAAAATATTCAAACAAAAGTTGTAGATTAAGATCCTAAAAATAAGTTTGCTTATTATAAAAATTTCGATTAGACCCCTCATTTCACCCTAATTTCGTATATTAGGCGTAAAATATTTTTTTAACTTTCGCGAAAAAATTTCATTAAAAAAAAATCAAGAATTTTTTTATTGTTTTAGAATTGAATTGTTTTGAAGTAAAAATATTTTTCCAACTCCAGAGTGTAAAATCTAAATTTTTTAGATTTTTTTATTTTCAATTTTCTGAAAAATAAGATAAATTTATTTTTTTTGGGAGGAGGGTCTCTGCTTTTTAGAGAACAAATCCTTATTTTTGGAATAAAAAAAATTAAAAACGAATTTTTTGGTTCAAAAATTTTAAAAAATTGTTATAGAAAAAATTATAATTTTTTTTAACGCGCGCCATGTACAGCAACGTGGCTAGTAGCGTATCACGGAGGAGGTTTAGTTACAGAAGGGATTGTCAATTTTTTTTAAATAGAGAAATTTCAAAATCTTCTGGAATAGAAATTCTTCGGAGAAAAAAAATACCTACCTATTCATTTTTTTTTCTTTTTTTTGAGGAAAAATGTTAGGTATGAAGTTTTCTTATGTGAAGATATTTTTTTTTAATTTCGTTGGAAAAGTTACTGAATTTTTTCTTTGTGAAGAAAATTTTCGAAAAAAATCGTTTTTTTTCGTGCAATAATTTTAAAAATTCTTCTGAAATAAAAAGATCTCAATCTCTTGGGGATCAATTTTTTTTTTATGATTAGTAGCTATGTTTTTTTAACGCGGATTATGCGGAATCTGGATTTTGGATTGTGAGGGTTTGTGCGAATCCATTTAATAATCTGCTCGATGAGTAGATATGAAAGTGGATTATGGATTTTACTGTGTTCTTTTGTTTTGTTTTTGATAAACTTTTCAGAATAATCGATCAGAACATTTCTAAACTTTTTTTTAAGAAGTAGATTTTAATAATCCATAATCCAGATTCTAACATTTACTTCTTAAAAAAAGGTTTAGAAATTATTCTGATCAATTATTCTGAAAAGTTTATCAATAACAAAACAAAAGAACACAGTAAAATCCATAATCCACTTTCATAATCTACTCATCGAGCAGATTATTAAATGGATTCGCACAAACCCTCACAATCCAAAATCCAGATTGTGCAGAATCCGCGATAAAACTACAAAGCTATAGCTATAGTAAAATAAATAAATAAATAAAATATTTTTAAAACTTTGAGATGAAAAAAAGAACAAAGAAAAACGATTTTTCTGTGAAAAAGTTGTTAAAATAAAAAAAATTTTAGGAGAATTTTTCGCGTGAAAATTTTTTCGTTTCATTTCCAAGAAAAAAACATTCTCACATTACAACATGGAAATAATTTCAAACATCCACCATTCCCTTTCAGGGAAAAAATCTAATTATACCCTTGAAAATTCTAAGCATTTATTTAACTTTTTTTTTGAAATTGTATAGATTTTTTTGATTGCAACCCAAGAAATTTTTCAGATATGTAAAATTTATCTATTACTTTTTTTTTTATAAGTATTTTTCAGTAGTAAAAAAAAGTCATAAATACAAATTTCACTTCAGTGAACCGGTTATCGAGATATTTATGATTTAATAGTTCTTCAGAATACTTACTTTTCTCATAGAATTCTAGTGAAAATTGGAAAAATCCGCGCTTTTGGGATAGGTTCGTTATTTTTCCATTCGTTAAAATCTCTTGCTTTTCGTCGAACACTCGTTACATAACATTTTTCGTTGTTTGATGTACGATCTGGTCGATTCAGATTCAAATTTTACACTCGAGAGATTTTAGTGGAAAGTTTCTATTTGGCTCTTGCAACATACAAAAAGCTTATAATGTATTTTATTAAAGTGCTTTCCATCGAAGCACATCCTCATAACGCTTTGTCATAAAGTTGAAGATGTGGAGAAATCCTTTAATGGGGTGTAAAGTTCAAAGCACGAAGCAACATTTGGAAAAATAATTGGGGTGCAGAGTTATATGCACTATAGTACGTTCGGCGAAAGATTAAACCTGGCAAAATAAAAAGTGGGGGACGCAGTGAAAAAACGAAGCAATTAGAAGCCGAGAATTGTTCGTTTCGGCGCGTTGATTGGTTCATTTTCGCTCCGCCTTTCTCGCGCCAAAATTTGCCAGGTCTAATCTTTCGCCGAACGTACTATAGTGAACTGCAGACTTAGACAGATAAGACTGTAATGCCTTAATGACCTCGTGACCTGTTTGCAATCCTGCTATTTATTGGATTTTGTAAAAAAGATTTCAGCGATGGAAAACTGAAAGTGAAACTGAAAACTGAAAAAAAAAAAACTGGAACTGAAAAATTTATAACTGAAAACCGAAAATTGAAACTGAAACTGATACTATTTAAGTTTCTTTAATTGATTGTAAGAGGAAAAAATCCATTCAAAACTATTAACTTCTCCCCCAGGAGATGATGTAAGGGATGAGATCTCGAGCTAAAAATTTTGTCACAAAGGTTTTAGACCATAATGATCAACTTTCGCTGGTCAATTTCAAATTTGGTGCTCAGGGACAAATCATCCCTATTTAAACTCTTCTACTCTCTTTGTCTTTATGTAAAAGCACCGCCAATGAACTTGCCCTCCATGTTCAAATTTTTCGTAAACATTAGTCATCTATTGGAAATGTGTGATAGTTTTATCGTTGTTTCTATTTCCCTTTTTGGTGATAATTTGCGTGCCCGTCTGCCGGCGATATTGAATGCATCATGCATGTGTGGGCTCTAAATGAATTCCGCCATTCGAGGCCAACATTTTATACTATTCGAGCATTTGGCAACGTCGCATTTGCGTTTATACGGTTCAAGATAACAAAGGATTTATTATGTCGTATTAAATTGCATTTTTATTAATTAACGCCGACAATCGTATATTAAAAAGTTAGCATTACGTTTGTGTGCGTTGAATGGTGGGTTGTGACTATGACGGAGCACGAGCAAGGCTAATTTAAACATTACATATAGGTATATAGAGCAGACTAGCGAAGTTTAAAATTTACTTAGCTTTAATCATAGGTTAGGCTCTTCAATCATCCGCTTCATTTCAAATGGTAAATGTTTTTTTTTTTTTTGTGATAGTGAAATTTCAAGGTTTTGATGAGATTGCCTATGCCTATACGGATTTGATAGGGAGGGGGGGAGTAATATAGCATCGTTTACAAACACGTGCGATTTATTACGTTCAATTTATCTCTTTTCCTCCGGAGTTTTCGTCTCGAGAAAGTGTTGGAGGATGCTGCGGGGATACATAAATCTACTCTGGAGAGGGGGGGGGGGGGAGGGGGTTAAACTTTTAGCTTAATATTTTCAGCCTTTAGGGACCAGATATTGATGGAAAATTTTCAACATACCTAAATTAAATTTTCTACAAGAATTCAAAATTGAATATGAATTTTTTTTCCTAAATTGGAATATGCTAAAAATTAAAAATCAATAAGTCTCAGCAAAAATTAAATTTTCTACAAGAATTGAAAATTCAAACATTTCAATAAAAAATGGCAGCAACTAAAAATTCAAAATTTCAAATAAAAATTAAAGATGGAAATTTTCAGAAAAAATTGAGAAATTCTAAAAATTGAAAAACAATTTAAAATTAAATTTTATAAAAGAATTAAAAATTAAAATATTTCAATAAAAATTGGCAACAACTAAAAATTCAAAATTTTTTAATAGGTAAAAATTGAAGATGTAAATTTTTAGAAAAAATTGAGAAATGCTAAAAATTAAAAATATAGGTATGATATAAAATTGAATTTTCTACAAGAATTTAAAATCCAAATTTTAATAAGAACTGGCAACAACTAAAAATTCAAAATTTTAAATAAAAATTGAAGATAAAAATCAAAATTTTCAGAAAAAAATGAAAAATTTTAAAAATTGAAGATTGAAAATTTTTTAACAATACTTAATCGACGAAAAATGAGGATTAAACTTATTTTGTGAAAATTGAAGATTGAAAATTGTATTTTTCAGCAAAAATTGAAAAATTCCGATAAAAACCGAGATGATAGTTCTGAAAAAATTTGGCAAATAGTAAGTAGGTACCTAGGTAGATACGAATTCAATTTGAAAAAAAAATAAAGATTTCAACAATGTAAGTAATTAAAAAATTGAATTTTGAACAAAAACTTGAAAAATAACCAGGGTTGATTTTTTTTTCTATAAATTAATGATTGAAATTTTTTGATGAAATTTAAAAATTGTGATTTTTTGATAAAATTTAAAAACTGTAATTTTTTGATGAAATTTAGAAACTGTAATTTTCTGATAAATTTAAAAATTAATTTTCTGACAAAATTTAAAAACTGTAATTTTCTGATAAAATTTAAAAACTAAAATTTTTGATTAAATTTTATTGTATTTTTTTGATAAAATTTATGAACTGTAATTTTCGATAAAATTTAAGACCTGTAAGTAATTTTTTGATAAAATTGAAAAGGTAGTTTTTGATAAAGTTTTAAAATTGTAATTTTTTGATAAAATTTTAAGATTGAAAGTTTTTGATAAAATTTAATAATTGAAATTTTTTGATAAAATTTAATAATTGTACTTTTCCAATATGATAATTATTCAGAATTTAAAAAGAAAAAAAAAATTTCAACAATTGACCATAATTAAAAATTGAAAAAAAAATTACAAGAGTTGAAAACTGATTTTTTTTTAGCAAAACATGTAAAAAATTGAGGATTATTAAACATTCTTTGTAAAAATTTAAGATGACAAATTTTCAACAAAAAATGAAAATTGAAAATTCTCCCTATAGACATCTAATTTTTACCAAAATTAAAAACTGGAAAATTTTCAACAAAATTGGTAAAAACTTCATTACTAAAATTTACAAATTTTGTGTACCGAGCATCAGAGAGGGCAGTATGTGAAATTTTCTCATTTTATCGAGAGCAAGGTCATTTTGCAGACGTCGATGTCGCTTATTTCCGGTACGATGAGACTTCATTAAAAAGCGCTCGACGTATGTGGAATTGTGGAGGTGGAGATGGATGGTCAAACAGATTTAGCAGATTAATGTAGCAACAGTTCGGATAAAGTCGAGCAAAATTCTAAACCGTTTTCGTCAAATAATAGAAAAGCGTCTAGAGAAACCAACACGTTTTCAACGTATAATTCATCGAGGGTCGAATTTTTGACAGGCTTGGCTAATTTCAATGGAAATTGCATTTTTCGCTCGTACATATGTTATTTCTCTGCGAATCTTTTAGTTACTCTAACTTTTTTGAGAATTCGAGTAATCGGATATTTTTATCGGAGATTTAGTTAAATAGGAATAGAAACTAGTATTTTGTTAATTTTCATGATCGATGGGGTTGGAATAAAGAAATTCGTCGTGTATAAGTAAAGTGTCATTTTGATGGATAGCTTCGTACCACTTTGCTATTCCAGAATGATTTCAATAAATATTGTTTGCCAATGTTTATATCTAAGTTTTTCGATTTTTTTTCTCCATTCGTGGGCACTTTAATTCCAATTTATTTGCATTTACCTAATCGATCCGTTCTTGTGAATTTTGATTGGCTCGAATATCATAGATGGAGTTTTTCGTATATTGAAATACTTCAACTTGTTTGAAATTGGAATTTAATCCTTCTAGACGTTCTTTATATAGACCAGACTTTTTTTTTCAAACGAGGAAATTTATTTCCTTTTATGTAAAATATAACACCAATGGGAATGGTTATAAAAAAAAATTCTGCCAAGTTTTATAAAGGGTTATTTCATACTTAGGATTGCAAATCTTGGCAATGATTACGAAATTCGATGCGCAAACCCTACTTTTACAGGGAAAGTATTATAGGAAATTAATTACATTTTTACGTTGTATATATGTCGTTGAAAAATGAATGATAGGTTCGAAATAGCAGGCATGTTTCTCGGTTACTTTTTAAGTAACTTTGTTACTTTTTTCAGAAAAAGTTACTATTGGTTACTTTTTGTTACAAAAAGTTACTTTTTTTGAAAAAAATCAATTGGAAAAAAAATCAATTAGAAAAAAAGAATGCAAAAAATGCATTATTATGTCATTAAAAATTGCAGATTTTCCAAAATTTTCGCCTTCGCTGCGTTCGGGCAGCCTTATTTCCATTCAAATTTTTATTCTCACCTCGCTCAGGTATTCTATCAAAAATAATCTATTTCAAAAAAAAAGTCTTTGAAAAAGGAACTCCTTACCCATCTTTCAATTTATGCATTAAATTCTTATTTTTAAATCCCAAATCTTAATTTCCTCAAAACTTTCGCCATAACTGCGCTGAGACAGAAATTTTTCACAAAAATTTTCGCCCTCGTTTCGCTTGGGCAACGTTCCTCTTCATTTTTACGATACCAAAAGAAGCAGAGATTCTGAACGTATGGAAATAATTTAAATTCAATTCTGATCGTATCTCTTTAATTCCTCCTCTCCTTTGTTTTGGTTGAAGTTTTTTAAAATAACTAGAAATTTATGGAAAGATAGTGAAGAAGGAAATTTTCTGTTGTTAGAGTAGAAAAATTGCTTCGGCTTGTTACTATAGTTTTTCGAAAATATATAAACCCTCGTGAAATTTTTTGTTGAAGCAGGTGCCGAAAACTTTAAAAATTACTCCAAATTAAAAATCGTTCGTCCACTCTCACCATTGCAAACAGTGGTGTTGCTAGACAATTCACTCGAAAAGGGCGTCTTGACCAAAAAAATTGGAAATTTTTGTAAAAAAGAGCATTAAAAATCTGAAATTTCCTCATTTTTACATAAAACATTTTCTTCGTCAAGGGGAGGTGATCCACTCAAAACGTCACTGACTCAAGAAAAAATCATATTATTTGTTCAAGATTCAGAGTAGGCCTACGAGTTCGAAGACTGCAAAAAAGAACTCATGAAGAAAAAATTGTACAATAAAAAAATTATACATGAAAATTTCGTTCACTGTACCTAGACCTACTACCCTGAAATTTAAAAAAATGGTTACTTTTTTGATCAATGTTGGTTACTTTTTTCATCCGAATAGGTTACTAACTTTACTTTTTTTGGAAAATTTTGAGAAACATGCCTGAAATAGCCCCCCAAAAAAAAAGTATCTATGTTGTCAGTTGTGTTACGAAAAAAAAGTCAATAAATTATTTTGAAGAATTAATATAGGTAAGGAACCTGAGTATATTTAAAAATCAATGCTATCGAAGGAAAAAAGCATATAAGTGGACTGGTGCACTTGGGTCACTTTTTCTCTATTACCTATTATTAATGAAGTGGGAAATATAGAAATTGTATTAAAAATGCAATAGTTTGATGGCAGTTCGATGAATTAATACGGTATAGGGCGTGTCTGTGTCACCATAATGTACATATAACATCTGCACCCAATTTGAAAAAGTTCATGTTGCAATTGCAACGTGTATACCTAATTGTTTTCGTCGAAAGGAAATTATTGATTTCATGGCCAGTTTTTATTCAATGCAAAAGAATTACTTCACAACCACCGGTGCTTATCGTATTTTTAGTCATTTCGTTGGCGTGTCCGATTGTTTTGGATTTTTATTCAAAAAATTTATGAGAAATTGAGTGGTTGTTATTTGAGAATTTTTGTTGTGGAGATTTTTTTTACTGAAAGAAGGGTTCCAAGAGTTTTTTTTAAAATGATTTTTTTTTAATTCTCTTTTTTCAATACATACCTAGACGTATTTTTTCAAACGATTTTCCAATCATTGTTTTTACAGTGAGATTTTTTAAAATGTTTTTTTTGCGATTTTTGAGGTGTTTTTTTCAATTTGTTTGGTTTCTATTTTCAAGTATGTAAGATTTTTTCTTAATGAGGATCTTTTCAATTTTTTCAAATTTTTCTCTTCAGAGATTCAAGAAACAAAATGTGTTTTTTCTATTTTTTCCAAAAAAAATTTCCCACCCTTTTTTTGATACCAGTCCCACAATTGAAAAAATACTCGTGATTATTTTTATACCTAGTAACTTTTTTTCT
Source organism: Balanococcus diminutus (assembly GCA_959613365.1). NCBI lineage: Eukaryota > Metazoa > Arthropoda > Insecta > Hemiptera > Pseudococcidae > Balanococcus > Balanococcus diminutus. The sequence continues at coordinate 40,679,687 of OY390716.1, forward strand.
AGAGATTTAACGAAACAAAATTTTTGTTAATTTTTGGTATTTTTTGGAAACAATGTCCAAGCGATTGTTCTTTTTCTGAAAGTATTTTTAAATTATCTTTTGTGTTTCCACTATTTTCAAAAAAAATTGTCCCCTCTTTTCTGTTATATTAGTAATAATTTTCAGGAATTAATCTTTTGGAAAAAAGTGTTTTTCAAGAATTTTTTCAAGAAATTTTTTTACATTTTTTTTTGTTTGGCTATTTTATTTTTTGTTTTTAAAGAGCATCTTTTTTCTTTTTTTCTCTCAAAATTTTCTCTATGTTGGAGATTTTAAAAAATGAGCATAAAATTTTTTTTCCTGCTGTTTTGATACACTTATAGGTATTTTAAAATTGTTTTCAAATAATTTTCTTAACATTTCGTATAATTTTTCAAAAAATTACTTTAAAAAAAGATTATTACCTATAATTTTTTTGTTAGTATTGAAATTATTTTCAACCTGTTTTTTTTTTTTTTTTTTTAATATTAAAAAAATGTTTTTTAAAATTTTCTTCAAATTTTCTTCGTGGGATTTTTTAAAAGAAATTCAAAAAATTGAGCTTCTTTTGTTTTGTTCTTTTTAGTTTTTGATATTTTTTTGAAACGATATTCAAGCGGTTATTCTTTTAGAAAATAATTATTTTCGAGAATTTTTCCAAGGGATTTTTTCAAGAGTTTTTTCCTCAATTTTTAAGCTTTTTTTAAAAAATAAGTACATAGGTAGGTAAGAATTTTTTTTCATTAAAACATAAATGTTTCTCAATTTTGTTTTTGTTAGTTTTTGATATAATTATTTTGAAAGATTTTCTTGCTATTATTTTAACATTTTCTATTCAACTTTTTCCTTTTTTCTTTCACATTTCTGTAAACAAATTTCAAGGATTATTTGTAAAGAAACTTGTTTTCCATGTTACGTTTTTTTGATGGTGTCTTTTTAATTTTTTTTTTTTTTTTTGATATATTATTTCCAAATAAGAATTTTTTTTCAATTAATTTTTGAGAAAATTTTCAAATGAGTGTTTTTAAAGAAAAATTTCTTCTTTCATCTTTAAAAATTTCCCTCTACGAAAAAGAATCCCGAAACAGAATATTTTTCTCTAAAAATTTTCCATCAATCTCCCTTTTTTTTTAATTATCGTTTTTTTGTTTTTATTTTTTAAAGAATATATTTTTTTTTAGTTTTTGGATTTTTCTGCTTTTGTTCGTTTTTATTTTTAAATAACAAGGTAACAAGGATTTTTTTTCAAATGAAAAGTTTTTTCCATTTTTCCTACTTTTTTTTCTTAATACACTGTTTTGGAGCAATTTTCATAGGATTGTTTTTATTAAAAATATTTTCCAGGAGTTTTTCAAAAGAAATTTTTCAAGATTTTTTCAAATTTTTTTTGAGAGAATTTTTAGTGAAAAAGGTTTCTTACATTTTTTTAAAAACAATTTTAATTTTTTCTCAGATGTTTTTAAAAAGGAATTGAAAAAATATGTTTTTTTCCAAGAGTCACTTTTTTTATTTTTTCAATTTTTTTTTCAAAAGACTTTTTTTGCTGAGAATTTTTTTTTGGCTGTTTCTTTTTTAGCTTTCAATCAGGTCAAAATTATGAAAAAATGTCCACGCTTGAAAATTGTTCTCAAATTATCCTACGCGGGTATTATAGTTTCAGTTTTTGGAAATTTTTGATCAAATTCATCTCACTCTGAAATATTCATACAAACTCGATGGACATTTTCTTTAAACCAGATTTGAAGGAAAAATAAAATGCATGACTTTGGAGAAGAATCTCGTGATCATGGAAAGCTTCTAAGCATTTTTTCGAAGTAATTGATTTTTGAGCCCCAGTGTACCAACTTAGGTACCTAAACCTAACCTCTTATTCTATTCCACCGGGGAAAAAATTCGTGCCGGGTTAAATGCACCATGCGCCACCTCAGAGAGATTCTCTGATTGGTGGCTGAATAATACATGTTGGTAAATTGCATAAAAATGTTGCGGCATCGGCATTTCGTTGCTTAACCCAGACTAATCGATCACAGGGTGCCTTGCGTTCGAACTAGTGCGTGTTTTAAGATGATATATCGCAAGGGTTAATATATGCAACCTAATTTTAATCCAGTGCAAATATATCTATCTATCGTATATTGTGTACTGATGAAACCTATTATACGTTTACATCGAGTAAATACGTAGTGCATTATTTGGTAGGCACCTCTACATTATACACATCTTCTTCCTATATGGTATAAGGTACATATATCGAAGCGAGGATACGTTGGTTCTCTTTTGTGTACCCTTATACATACGTATTCTGTATTTGCGGGGGAGGGGGGGGGAGAGGTGGCAAAAAAAGGCCAGGTTGAAAAGAGGGTTCGTTTGTGCCCGGTAAAAGTCTATAGCTTTTGCGCTTTCCAGCATTACTCGGCGGCTGCCGTTGAAAATTTTCAGTGTTACTGGATGCCAAATGTATTGCTCGGCTTGGTTCCACATTTGTAGTGAAATTTACCCCAATACCTGGCAAAATTGCTTCTTACGTTTAGACAGTCTCGAAAAGATGATTTTATATACGGAGCATAGACGTATAAAAAAAGATACCCATAAGTCTACGACGATTTGAAAACCGAAACGATAAATTTAGCTCGTCGATCTCTCGCCTTGCGAGCATTAGCGTCGTATTCGGGAGCAACACTGAGCTCATAAACGATGAAAGAAATTTGTATTCTTCGTTTTGCATCGATCGCCGGACTCGTTAATGACGCCGCCTGATTGGTCGAGCTGGCTTATGACGCAAAGGGTTCCCCTTTGTATCCCCCCCTCGTTTAAAGCTTCCGAATTGGTGTTGTTGGCTAAAAAGGGGGAACTTTTTCACGTTAGTACCGCAGCGTTTACGCGTTCCATATTAACGTTGAGTTGGTTCGACGTATAGTGAAGTTTTTTCTACTGCCGTTATGGGGTTGTGTCGTCAGAAATTTTGAATCGTCGCGCTTTCCTTTTTTTTTTTTAGTTTTTTTTACTTTATTTTGTAATTTTTTTTTATAATCGTGTTTCTAATATCGGTGTCAAGTTCGCGGGTGTGTGAACCGCCAATATCATCCCCCTTCAACCGGAGGATTAATTGACACCAAAATGCCTGACGATACGGTTTGTAAAATATCTGGTTACTTCTCCTTTTTTTTTTGAGCCAATTTGCGACGATCGGCTTTGCAAATGGGCCCTATTAATGGTTGGTTGAGTAATGTGAGAGTGACCTTTAGCGGTAATTTGTTCGAATGTGTTTTCAACGACCGTGATTGAAATTTATTGTTTGGCTAGGGTGACGTACTCTCTCGTACTCTCTGGCGTAGTTTTCAATATCATCGGTGCATTCGCCCAGAGCACTTACCTACGATGATCTATGGTGCGAAAATTTCCACCAAATTGTTCCACACCATGTCGAAACCATGGAATAATGCTCGTTATCCATTGTGACCTACATATACGTGCATGTTTTGTTAATAGAAAATTACGTACTCGTATAGGTATTATAATGTGTACCACTGATACAATTATCTCGTACCACAATACCTCATATACTCGTATATCGTCTGTAAATCCTTGGATCGTAATTAATCCTCAGTATGCGAGGGTATTCCAACGTTAGAATACCACCATTAGCTCGGTTATTGGTTGGTAAAGACAACGTATCTCGAGTTATCTCTATCTTTTACGTACCTTCATAGATCTTCATACCGAGCACATTTTATTAAACGAGATTAACTCAGCACGTGAAAATTCAATTGAACGTATCCTGTCGTAATGTCGACCTTATTAGAATTTTTCCTTAATATTGTGGTAGGTGGAATAGATGAAAAATTTGTACTCAAATTTTTCCAACGGCGAGGCCGAGTAATTAAAATATCATTGGAGTAGGTCATCTAATCTGTGAGACGATTTTCCTCACAGGTTAACAAACCTTTTGTGAAAAAATGAACTTGAAACCTTTTTGGAATAATTCCAATTACTTACGTTTTTAAACGTTAATTATGCTGTAATCGTATTCGTATAATCATGTACGAATTGAATTGACAGTGCAGCACGTGCTCATACTCGAGTAGTGGCGAATTTAAACACCCAAATAATCTAAATTTTATTCCTTCGAATCTCGATAATAGCTCACTTTTTCTACCCACCACGATGCATTTAAGTATAGTTCATTTCAATGGCACTTGATTTAAAATTGAAAATTTTTTACTTTAAAATTTTCGCATAAATCTTATAAATTTTGACAGCTTTACGAGACCGGCTCGTAATTACGATGCGAATACAAACGAATAATACGATTTGCTAAGTCGGCCAGAGGTTTCAGTGATCGTTGATAATACTTGGTAATCGTAAATTTTTATCACCCTTAGTCTATGTGCATGTGTTTGTTTGTCCCTGGCTCCTAATTTACGAGTATTTACGTTTGAGGTGGCATATTTCATCTAGTACTCCAATAATGGGCGAGTCAGTAATTTTTCGAAGTATTTTTGTCTCTCGAAGAGTTCATCAACGGATGCTGAATAGTGCAATTTGCAGATATGTAATTACAATTTTTTTTGGACTGCAGTGCTCCCAGTTTGGATGGTTTAAAATTTTCCAGTATGATGGAATTTTTAATTTCAAACCATGCAATCCTTTTTCTGATTTGTTTGAAAAAAAATTACTAATTTTCTGATGGGCTTATTCTTTTATTCAATAATGTGACTAAGCCGGCAGAATCAGTGTTACCATTTCATTTGGCAGAATAAAAAAAAAATTAGCCTTAGAAACATTTTTATAAAAAATAGTAAATCGATTAATTGGAAGTTTTCCCATTGATCTGAGTAAAAAGCATTCAAGGTTACGGACTCGATACATAGAGATACGTCTCTTGACGTTTTTGCCAAAAAAAAACCCTTATAGAATTCAACAAAAAAATTAAATTTAAAAATGCTACATTAATGTGTTTCTTTTTTCAGGAAAAATTTCAAAATTATTGCATCCAAATATTTCATTAAAAAATAATACAGCTCAAAAGTTTAAAAATTTATAATCACAAATAATCGAAAATGATTGATTTGTGTTTTCAAGGGGGAAGAGGGGGGGGGCGAGCTGGTGGTCAGTAGACGATAATCCTCTATCAACAGACAATTACCTATAATATAGTGGATTTGAAATTTTTTATTCTTTTTTTGGTGTTTCGAATATTTATCTATGTGGGTGAAAAATTGAAATTTTCGAACCAGAACGGTCACAGTTTTTTAGAATGTCATCAATTACCTATTTTTCCACTTACTCGCCGTCTCCAAGTGAGTTTATTGACCTCAGTCCCTTTAGGTGTTGACTCCTGGCGCTGAAACCGCCGGGACAGATATTGATTTTAATTATTTCTTTGTTTTCTACTTTCTATCCTCTCTATTGAGAAAATTATCTTAAAAAATGGAAAGATTTTTTGGAAGTGGTTTGACCGTTTTTGTGATGATTTTTTTAACCATTTGAGTGCGTGAGAGGGAGGGGATGATAATTTATTATTTTCAACAGAATCGCGACTACATAGCACGTTTTCATTTCAATTATTCAAGTTTAGTATTGATCGGCATTTTTTGGAATTGAACACAAATGAAGGTATTAAGGTCTGTTTTAAAATATGTAGTTGCTCTCAGACTGTGCAGCTCTAATAAATTCGTGTACCTCCCCCTCCCTCTTTCTAACAAATCAACAGTATTCTAAATTTATTTTTGTCAAGAATTTTTTAAATCCTAGGAACGGGATTTCATGGAATGTCCTCGAGGCTCGAAGGGTAAAAATTGAGTTTTATTTGAAAGTGTTTTTTGCACCATTTTTGATCTATTTGTTCAGATTTCGGGTGGAGGGGGGATCTTGAAAATTTTTTAGAAAACATTTTTCTCATTTTTTTCTTCTATTTCTTGAAAAAATAAGGGTAAATATTTCAAATTTTGTGAAATTTAAAATCACTTTTTCATAATTTTTCTTAATTTTTTTTTATATTAAAAATTTTGGTGAAGTGGAATTTTTAAAATTTTGTTTTCACTATTCATGTTATTTTCTTTTTGAAATTGTTGATCGAAAACTATTTCTTTTTAGCAAACTTTTTTTGTTGAATTTCTCTGTTATTTTTTTCTTTTCAAAATTGGATTTGAACTCACATTTTTCTGACTTTAATTTAAAAACAACATTTCAGAATAATTATTCCTATATTCGAAATGTCAATCAAATTTTTTCAAACTTTACTCAAATAATCAAAATTATCCTGTTTTTGATTTTTTTTGTTGTAAATTATAATACTTATTTTTTAAAAGTTCATCTATAGGAAACCATATCTACTTATTTTCAGGAAAAAATGAACAAAAAATGAAATCAATTTTTTGGTGTTTTCCAAATTTTTGTTTTTAAAAAAATGTCAAAAATTTTGGTAAACTTGAATTTTTTCAAAGTTTTGTTTCCACTGTTGAAAATATTTTTTTGAAATTTTGTTCAAAACAATTTTTTTAAAGTGTTAGTGTTGTTCAAAATGCAATTTCTTAACTTATTTCTTCAAAATCACAAAAATAACTGGTTTTTTATTTATTTTTTAAATAATACATATTTTTAAAAAAACTTTTGGATTTTTTTTGTATTTGATTCGAAAACGATTTTTTTTTAAATTAATTCAAACCCAGTCTTACCTATATTTCAAAGCATCTTTTTTAGTTTGTTTTTCTCAATTTTTTCTTTAATTTAAATTTTTTTAGTAAACTCGAATTTTTAAAAACGTTGCTAGGTCGTCTCTTTATTCAAAAATAATTTTTTCACAAATCTGGCCCAAACACACATTTTTGAGATTTCTTTCAAAAAAATTTTCAGAATATTTTTCAAAAATTCCTCTCCTAATTTTTTATTTTTTATTGCTTTGAAATAGATACTTATGTGTTAATTACATGTATTGTAATTCAGACACCTTTTTTTTAAAATTTATTTAGAACCATACATATTTTCAACTAACGAATATTTTTTGTAAAACCACTTTTTCAGTTTTTCTCAAATTTTGTTTTAAAAAAAATTAAGGAATAAGGTAAACTAAAATTTGAAAAAACGAATAGCTTCTTGTGCATCAGTTGCTTGTCTAGATTTTAGTCTAGATTTTCCAAGCTTGGGCAAAATTTTCACATTGATTTTTTTGTTTCGCTTAAAAAGTTACACATATATCTCGACGTAATTCGGCAATTTTCTTGTCTCGTTAGTAACCTCTAATAAATTGAGGAAGGCAATGTTTCGACGAGAATTATCTTTTTTTTTTGGTATAGTTCCTTTATTTTCAAAGATAGGCGATGGGCCTTCCAATTTGATTGGAACTATCCATTTCCGGAGTTGGAAATTTTTTTGAATCCAGTGTTGCCAATCGATTTTACTTAGAAAATATCAATTTTTGAAACTCTGTACCGCCTCCATTTATAAAGTTAGGCACCAGGTGTATGTAACGTTTTTTGTAGATGGGACTTGTTTGTATCCAAATCTTGAACATTCTGTTCCAATTTGTGGTAAAAGTGGGGAGGAGGGGTATAATACGCAACTACGCATGCGCAGCAAATCTTCTTCCACTTGAACTAAGTATGCCTTTTGATTGCAATCTTTTTGCTCTTTTTTTTTTCTCAGAATTATTCGCCAATATGATTTTTTTTTTTGTAAAAAATATATGAATAGGCACGTAGCAAGGTAGCAATGTAATACAACATCGTCTTCGCATACAATAAAGAGAATTTCCATATGCGGTTACGTCGAATGATAATAAACCATAAAAGAGAAAAAAAATTCAACGCTGGAAAAAAATGGAGACCTTGATGCGATGATTTCCACCGTAAAGAATATTTTTGCAATTCGCTCGTCGGTTCGAGTGCTATTTTACCTCATCGTACCTGCTTCACGTCTCTCATACAATATAGAATCTCGCAAAAAACGATAGGCTTCGCGAAGGAATAGGTTTTAAACGATTTTCCCCGGCGGTAAAAGCTCGTTCCCTGCCTTCCTTCGACGCAGACTGCTCGATTCCGCGCATGCGCAATTTTACCCCGTAACATCGTGAAACACTGTTCGAAATTTTATTACACGCCGGGTCCTTTCCTGGTGTCCTCGTGTACGAAAATTCAGTAGCGATTTGGCAGAGAGGTTAATTTTTCCAGTTGCTATACGAACGAGATCATATTATTTATGTGAGAAGAAAGTGAAAGAAATTTTTCTCATCGTAATTCATAGCCATGTCCTTTAGTATCTCGCACGATGTAGCCTATATTTTTTATTCCATCGTGCTCGTGTACGTAGCGTGGAATATGAAAGGTGTTGAGATTTAATGTTTTCCAGAGAGCTTTTCCTAGTACACGAAATTGTTGAATTTCTGTGCCATGTTCTATTTGTCGTTTGCCTTCGGTCGAAGGGCTGGTAATTGCGGGGGTGGACTTTTGTCATTGTCTTTGCGGAGATTAAACGAGCTCTGCCTTTGTACCACGGCTCGTTGTAATTATAGTAAATTATCAAAGCATTGAATTGGTTCTCTTTGTAGTAGTTCATAAAGATAGTAGAGAAGGAGTTGTCCTTTTTTTTTTTTTTTTTTTTTGGTTTTTTGCATAAGCTATAAGCTGCGCTGCTAAATTTAATTACAACGCAAGAATTATTATTTTGTTGGTTGTTGGCAGTTTTTTATCAGGAAATATAACATAGTTGTGTTTTATATTTTGCCTAATTAATAGAAATTTTATCGAGTCGAGCTGTATGCGGTTTTATCTGATTCCTCTCTGATTCATTGACTGGTAAAATGTGATAATTCGTCGGAGTAAAACCCTTTTCGAAGCGTTTGTACTTTTTTGCCAGATTATTCATTTTTTCCTCGGTAGTTTGAGCCATTTCATTTGCATTTCATTGTAACTAACAGTAGATGACATATTAGAGTCGTTATTTTGATACCTACTCACATTATCATCAATTCATACACTATCTAGTGTTTAGTTTACTTTTACTCGATTTGTTTACATGGATGTGAATCGTTATTGAATAGATTACTTGATATTCGAAATTGGAGGGGAGAGAGGGGTCCGATCCAAATTTTTGTGATAATAAAAATTATTCCCAGGACTTCAAGCTACAACTTTTGTTCGAAATTTTTTTTAATTGGACCCCTCCCTCCACATCGATTTTGTATCACATTTCGATGATACTAATTAGAAATTAGAGAAGGAAGGGAAGAAGGGGCCAATTGAAAAAATTTTCAAATAAAAGTTGTAGATTAAGATTCTAAAATAAATTTTTGTTATGTATAAAAATTTCGATTGGATCCCTTCTCCTCTGATTTCACATAATATCGAGTAGATACTTTTTTTCAAAATTTGGGAAAGGGTCTAATTGAAAAAATTTTCAAACAAAAGTTGTAGATTGAGATCCTAGAAATAATTTTTGTGATTGAAAAATGTTCGATTACACCCTCCCCTCCCCTCGCCTCCCCTCCAATTTAGCATAATATGACTTAGATACTTGAATTATGGAAAATTGGTGGGAATAGAGGGGTCCAATTGAAAAAATTTTCAAACAAAAGTTGTAGCTTGAAGTCTTCGGAATAATTTTGGTTATTACGAAAATTTCGATTGGACCACTCCCTCCCCTCCAATTTTGAATACCCAGTATCTGTGTAGCATTATAATTGGACTCGGTAAAATTCAACAACGATCCACGTCCATGTTAACAAATTGAGTAAACTAGACACTAGTAATTCACATTATCATACCATATACACCTACATTTGTATCGTATCCATATTTTATTTTTATTTTTATTTTTTATTCATTCCATCATTCTATTATTATCATTTATCATTATTACCTACTTTGTACGTTTTATCACCTGAAATGAGCTTAGCATTAATTTTTCTTTTTGCAGTTTCGTAATTGCTGTGTACCTGTACTTGTACTGTAGTGTGTGCTTTTTTGTGTTAAATTTTTTATTTGCTTGTTTTTCAGCATGGCAGATCAGATTCGTATCGAGTAGCCACTGTCCCCTTCACACCCGACGATAATAAAACAGCTGATGGCAAAATAAAGGTACCGAAAGTTCTCTTTCAAGGTGGTGGTATAGGTAGTTGGGTTTCTTATAATTTAGAGAATGATCTTATAGTATGATATAATTCTGTCGTTATAAGTATAATGTTTGGAGTAAATAAAGATTGGGTGATCTTATAGATACATATGTATAAGTATGATGTGACGATTCGATGGTGTCTGGTACAGAAAATCCATTCTCTCGTGAGACCTTTACCATCGCATGATCTGCTTCCATTATTTCATGCACACGATTTAGTTAGTTTACTATTGTGTATGCAATGTGCTAGCGTGTAATGTAAATTTGATCCTTTTTATAGTGTTGGCTTTTTCAGATTAACCTTGAATGTACGTAGTGTTCTTTAAACGGTTTGCATTGAGTTTTGTGATGCCTGATGAAGGGAATTTCGCGTGTAGATACGTAGACCGGTAGACGTATGGTTGACCTTTTGTATGAAATCTGCAATTTTTCAAAAGTCTAAATTAATTGAAAAGGTAAAATGTCGACGTCACACTTGTGCGAGGCAAAAGTTGATGAACTGTTGTTGATTTTTTGAATGAGGTGTGAGGTTAGGGGGTGTTTTTATGATGAAAAGGATCAAGGGTGTACAAAATAATATATAAAAAAATTACAAAAATTGCAAAAATCGAAAATACTTATTGTAATGATTAAATTTCATCAAAATTAAAATAGTATTTTTTTAAATTTTCAAAATTCATTAATTTCAAAAATAGACCAAAATATTTCTATACTTGTAGTTTTATACTTACTATTCGTAAAAAAAACAACATAATTTTATCCATTTTAAATAAGTATTTCCTATAGGGTGTAGTTAGACTTTTTTCGAAGAAAAGTTGAGTAGAAATTTTTTAAATACCTACTTAATGGATGTGAGAATGATTTATTTCTCCAAAAATTTGAAAAATATTTTTACTCCTAAAAAATTGGAAGATATACTCACCTACTAATTTTTTCTCAAAAAATGAGAGATTTTTTTTATTCCCAAAAATCTGAAAAAAATTTTCCCGAAAATTGAGATAGGTATTTTTCAAGTTTTGTTTTCTCTGAAAAAATTGATTTTTTTAGATGGGAAATTGAGATTTTTTTATTTCAATAAAATTTATACTCCCCCCCCCCCCTCTAAAAAACAGAAATTTTTTACTCCAAAAAGTAAGACTTTTTACACGCTAAACTCTAAAAAAATTGGATAGGTACATAATTATTATGCATTTTTATTCCTAAAAAATAATTCAAAAAATTTCCTCCAAAAGAACAGAGAATTCAACAGGTGATTTGTATTTACGAGTAATTTTTGCATTTTCGATGTTTTCTGGGTGGGTGGGGTAACTATTTCCTCTTTTAAGTTTGCCACCTACCAGTCATGTATCTTTGAGTTGTTCCAAAAATTTCTTAGATGACCTATGAAAAATATACTTTCGAAACATTTTTGATAAAATAATTATCTATGTTTAAAAAATGAAAATTGACAAAAAAATTGGATTTATTAGATTTTTTAAAATTTGTTTCAAGCAAAATTTTTAAAAATGCCAAAGTTGCAAAAAATTTAATCAACGTTGACTTTGAAATGAAATTTCAAAGAATTTTTTCTCAACTCAAAATTTAAAGAAATTATGTTTGAACGAAATTTCAAGAATGTTCTTTTTTATACAAAAATGATTTTTTAAAACTTGTAAAATTTAAAAAAAACTAAAAATTGCCAGCCTGTTTTTAAAACTTAAGAAAAAATTGAAATTTGGAAAAATTCATTTTTAGCAAATTTTGAAGAAAAAAAATCGGAAAACTTTAAAAAATTGTGTTTTGAAATTTTTTTAGGTTGTTTTATTCATAAAAAATATTGAAATCTTTGTTTGGAATTTAATTTAATGGGTAAAAATTGTGTATTCGAATAAAATGTGAAAAAATTACTTTTATGCAAAATTTAAAAAAATTCTGCTGAATTACAAAATATTAGTGCTTCTAAAACTACATTTAGAAAAAATTACACAAATTTTTTATTAAATCTTTGAAGAAAAATGCTTTTGAAAATTAAAAAAAGAATTTCTGTTTGAAAACAATATACCTAATATAGAAATATCAACTATATATTTTGTTATAAATTAGAATTTTTATAAAATCCGTATTTTCTGAAATTATCAGTTTCTGAGAAATCGTTAATTTTAGAGACGATCTATTTGATTATTTTTCTAGAATATGTCTGGATGAATTATTAAATTAAATTAATCCATACCTATTTGTGGTATAATTAATTGCTGATCTATTACCTGATTATTTTTTGATCAATTGAATATTTTATAATGAGCCATTGATGTATCATTGTTTGTTGCTGATTTTTGTTTTGGATTTTGTCGGCCCAATTGAAGGTGTTATGTTGTTGAAGAATATGTAATGTACGTAGTTAGATGACTCAGTACTGTCAGTAGAAGAGTTTTTGCCAGAAACGTGTTGATAATATGATTACAGAAAGTCTAGCTCATTTGTGTGAAAAATTGTGAATGCAAAAAAAAAATATGAAAATAATAAAAAAATTACAAGTGATAAAGAGGGAGAACGAAAGAAAATAGAAAAAAAGGAGGAAAGGTAAAAATGGAAAATTACCAAAATAAAAGAAGGAAAAAAGTGAAATCGAAAGATGAAGAGAAAAAAGAGTACGAAAAGAGGATTATTTTGAGTGATGTAATAGAAGAAAAATTCACTCATTACGTTCGTTGAAATTAAATTTAATTCACTGTACAAACTCTGGTCAGTGTTTCGTATAAAACAAGAGCTCAGAATAACTTTTCAATTTGTGTATTTACGTAGGTACTTTTTTCTATTGCGTCAGTTTTGAATTAATTTTGAATGAAAAGGCAACGATTTTTTTTTTTCAGTATATTTATAAAAAATTATATTATCTATCATTTTTTGTTATTTTTTATGATTTTCATGATTTTTCATGATAAGAAAAAATTACGATTTTTAATCACGATTTCAAATCTTCATTTTTTAAATTATTAAGTAGGTATCATGATGTTCGTGATTTCAAGAATATTTTTAAAAATGATTGCTCGTTTTTTTTTTGAAATTTAAAATCAAATTTTAGTCTGAACGACACTTGAAGTTAGTAAGTAATTTTTTTACTCTCAAAAAGCCATCCCTTTGGTAGGAGATAACATTTTCTGAATAAATGAGCATACCGGTTGGAAAATCTTGATTTTAAAAGAGGAAGGCAAAAAATTAATAGAATCCCTACTCGGTAGAATAAAATTTCGAGCTATAACAAAAACAGTCGAGATATTTCTATTTCCATTAAAAGGGGAAAAAAGGTTATCTTCGAGTGCATTTATAAAGCAAATTTACAACCTGAAATTGATTATACCTTTAACTTTGAAAATTAAAAATTAGAAATATCCAATTAGAACGTTGTCGATTTTACGTTCCAGTTATCACGCAGATGATTTTTCTAATAACCGTTTCTAGCCTACGTTAGAAATTTAAAAACTTCGTTGATTGACCTACTTTACTATACTGGAATTTTGTTCGAATGCTGTTTCTCATTTTTGGGTCGAATATTAATTATTTGTGAAAAAATGATATTTTCGAAGAGAAAAATCACTCGACTATGAAATAGGCTACGTTTTATAGCAAGTGTAAAATTTATAATTCGGCTTACGTATACTAAATCGTGTGCGAAAAATCAGTGCGTAAGACGAAAAACGAACCATGCTAAAGGGTACATAATTAGGCGATGTAGGAAGCAAAGGGAGTTATTAGCCGAAGATGAGTGCCAATAAAGTTGCAGCTTATAGTGTACTACACGAGATACAGTACTCGGTGTGAGAGAGAAATAGTTTTCGTTTATTCGCAGACAGTTTGAGAATGCGCTGTTTCAACTTATTACAACGTTGCCGTTCACATATGTAACGTTTTTAATAACAGGGTCAAATTTATTATTCGTAAAACCCCGCGAAATTGAAAATAATATCGAAGTATTCTCACGATTCGATTTGCCCTTTTTTTTTTTTCACGCCATACCTACCAACTTATCAAAAATACACAAACGTTTGTACTTTTGGCAAACGCGTGGTATTTATTTAATTCGAGTAAATGTTGATGGTTATTTGTCCGTGAAAAAAATATGTTATGTCGTGTTTTTCTTTTCAACGAGATTAATGCTTCTGTATTTATTTTTTTTACGTATTTAATACGAATTTTTGGTAAGTTTTGGTTTCATCGTAGGCCTCTTATTTTGGTCCAGTAATTCTTCAGAGATTTTACTGCGGAGATCTATTCAAATTGATCATTAGAGGGTTTGCAGATATTTACACCAATGACCATAATGTCATTGCCTTTTATTTTTTTTATCTCCAAGTTAATCGAGTAATCCGCGATATTTAGAATTCTGTTCGAGATTTGTCCACGGTTGTTCGCCGAGGTACGATTATTTTGTTTTGGCAGCGTTTATTTTTATATATTTCGTGTTTTATTTTTCGCATTCGAAAGCTCATACACGTTTCGGTGCCGAGCTAAGCAATGTTGATATCGACTGCGAACCTCGCGAAGAGTTTGTTTACGAAACCAACCATTTTGCGAGCCCAGTTACCTACGTGTTATTGTTCGCGTATGTAAGATTTTCGATAATTTTTTTAATGGATTTTTTCATCTGTTTACAGTCGAGGCGAAAAAATGCTGTCGCTAAGAAGCAAAAGAAACTTGACAATTTAGATGATCTAAAGCAAGAATTAGATATCGATTATCATAAAATATCTGTAGAAGAATTATATCAAAGATTTGGCACACATCCAGACACCGTAAGTATCAAATTTAAATCATAATTTTATCAATTTTGATGTTTCTTTAAAAAGAAAACTGGAGGCATTTTTAATAGGAGGTGAGATTTCTTGAAGGGGAAAATTTTGGTAGACATTGTTGGTCTAGATAAAATTAATGATAACTTTGGGTGAATAAGTAGACCAGTAATTTAGATCACAAAAATTGAAAAAATTGCGTTTTGGATCACCAACGATTTTTTGATTTTAAAAATTTTCTTTTTGTGGTATCCTCAGTAACCACCAAAAAATTCTCAAAGAGACTTCCTTATTGTTTTTTGCTTAATAACTCTTTAAATATGCGTTTAATTTAAAAATAGTCTTGACTAAAATTTTACGAACAAATTACTTATTTCTGTATTCATTGCACAAAACGTATTAGGAAAAAAAATGATTTTTTTTTTTTTTTTTTTTTTTGAAGAAAAAACCTGAAAAAATATATATAATTTTTGAAGAAAGAAATACTTGAGCGGTAGGTGTTTCAAATGGAAAGAAATTTTCGTTTTTGGGGGGGGGGGGGGGAATATCTTAATCGTTTTGAAGAAAAAAATACGTCAATTTTTTATTGAAAAAGAGATCTGAATTTTTATGGAGAGAAAATTTCCAGTTTTTCAAAAATAGAAAACCTCATTTTTAGATGAGAAAAATATCTCAACTGTTTTGCAGAAACAAACATCTCAATTTTTTGATAAAAAATATAAATCTTAATTTGTCTGGAGAAAAAATTTCTCTTGTGATGAAAAATCTCAAATTTTTGGAGAAAAAAGATCTAAATTTTTCTTGAGAGAAAAATCTCAATTTTTTGTGCAGAGAAATCTCAATTTTTCTGAGAAAAAGATCTGAATTTTTCTTGAAAGAAAAATTTCAATTTTTGAAGGAAAAAAACAATTTTTTGGAGAAAAAGATGTCACGTGTACCTGCCGACTAGGATGGTCCACATCTTGTACTTTCGTTTTTTTTGTCACCCCCCCCCCCCCAAAAAAAAAAGAAGAATTAATGTGGTACTACTTGAAATTCGGATTCAGTTGGAAAAAATAAAAACCTGGGAATTATTTTATAATAAAATTCAATTCTCATGAAAAAGAATGACTTTGACGACGTATAACCAAAAAAAAGGGCAAGATTTAGAAAATCAATTATTTTTTTATTTTTCTAAAAGAATAGGGAGTAACCAGAGACCACTTCAAATTCAGTTAGGTCGGTTAGGGGAAAAATAAAAAAAATAGGAATTAGGGTGGAGCTAAAAAGAATAATTCGAAAGCTCAAAATAAGGACCACCCTTTGTCCACATATAAGATATGTATTTCCGGAGGGAGAAGGGAGGGATTTTTTAGGGTCTGTGATGAGATCAGTGCTCGAATTAAGGTTCGTGAAAAATAAAAATTCTGCGTTTCGGTTCGTAAAAAGTAAAAAAAATCTTCGTTCCAGTTCGTAAAAAATCTAAATATGTTCCTTGCAATTATTCTGAGGTAGGTAGATACCTAATTTGAAAACTATTCTCAAATTTAAAAAAAATTTCAATGTTTATAATTTTTTTTGATAAATTAAAAGGTCTCTTTTTCATGCAGAAAATAAGCTCTCATTTTTTAAGAATAAAATTTCAATTATTTCCAAATATTTTGAAGAAAAAAATCTTTCAATTTTTGGGAGAAGAAAATTTCTCAAGTTTTTCTAAAATAATATATTTTTTAAAAAAAATTTCAATTTTTTTAAAGAAAAGAAACAATGAAAAAAAAATAATCTTACAATTTTTTTGATAAAATAATCTTGATTATTGTCAAATAGGTAGGTATTTAGAATGAAATTTCTAATTTTTTGGGAAAATTTTCTCAATCTCAAATTTTCGAAAAAAAAACATTTTCTGGGCAATACTTAGTTTGTCTAAAGTAAAATTATTTTTCAAATTTTTGGAGGAAAAAATTGTGAAAAAATCTCTTCTTTGTTTTATTAGGATAAAATCCCTCATTTTTGAAGAAAAAAATTCTCAGTTTTTTTGTTGAATATTTCAGTTTTTTTTTTTGGAATAAAAAATACCTACCTCTATTTTTTAGAAACACATTTCAAAAAATTCTCAAACCTTATTGCCAAAAAAGGGTTTAAAATGGAAGAATAGAATTAATTAGAATAATTTATAAAAATTTGTTTTCATAAGTCCAACGAAATATTGATAAATTGGGTCATTAAAAAAAATCATATGTATATTTAGGGAAACTTTTTTTGGGGGGGGGGGGGAGGTCCGGAAAATGTTTGGAAATTAATCAGGGTTTTGAAAAAAATTTAAATCATAAAAACTTTGCTGCCCCAAAACACAATTAACTACATTTCCTTATTTCACTCAACTTGAAATAAAATTTGTAAGATAAGTCAAGTTGAAAAGATGAAAAATTTTCTCGCGAAAATTGAAAAAAACTTGAACCTCGAAACATTACAGAACAGAAATCAAATAATTTATATACCTTGATAATTTAAAAAAAAAACCTATACCGTTGGAACGAACGTTTAAAATATTGAAACAGTATTATCGCGTTTGTGCAGTTAATTACCAGACTGTCACAATTAAACGTTAACTTGACCTAGGTAAATGTAGTATAATTGAATTACGCCAGGATTTATGTTTTAAATCGATACTAATCCTAGCGATGCATTTTGCGTCGTTTTCCTTCTACATATTAATACACATTTTAATTTTTTTCCAGGGTCTAACGCACGCCAAAGCTAAAGAAATTCTAGAACGCGATGGACCGAACGCCCTAACGCCTCCAAAGACCACCCCAGAATGGGTGAAATTCTGCAAACAGTTATTCGGAGGTTTCGCTCTATTGCTATGGATCGGAGCTGCTCTATGTTTCATCGCATATTCCATTCTGGTGACTACTGTGGAAGAACCGGCAGACGATAATGTAATTAATTTCCACTCGAAAGTTCAGTCCATATACGTAGAAATCATTCATTATTAAATCTAAATCATTAATATGTTGCAGTTATACTTGGGTATTGTATTGACTGGCGTCGTAATCGTAACTGGTATTTTTTCGTATTATCAAGAAGCCAAGTCGTCGGCTATCATGGACTCATTTAAAAATTTAGTTCCTCAAGTAAATATACCTGATGAAATTCCACTTGTATATCGATAATCGTGTATTTTTTTCTTCTTCTAATAATTGTATTTTTCTCGTTTTAGTTCGCCCTTGTAATAAGACAAGGCGAAAAATTGACTTTGAGAGCTGAAGATATCGTCGTAGGCGATGTCGTCGAGGTGAAATTTGGTGACCGTATTCCGGCCGATATTCGTATCATAGAATGTCGCGGCTTCAAAGTAGACAATTCGTCGCTGACTGGAGAATCCGAACCGCAAAGTAGATCTGTGGAATTCACCCATGAAAATCCACTGGAAACGAAAAATCTGGCCTTTTTCTCGACGAACGCTGTTGAAGGTGTGTAGAGCTCGTTACAAGGATTTGAAGAATCTCGAATGTTCAATGTTTAGTTTACTCAATTTGTTTACTGGTGGTGGATTGTTGTTGTTGAATTTCACCAAGTCAAATAATACATAGATACTTGATATTCAAAATTCGAGGGGAGGGAAGGGTCCAATCAAATTTTTTCTAATAACCAAAGTTATTCCTAGGACTTCTATTTACAACTTTTGTTTGAAATTTTTTTCAATTGGACCCCTCTACTCTCACCAATTTTTCATAACTCAAGTATCTAAGTCATATTATGCAAAATTGGAGGAGAAGGGAGGGGAGAGTGTAATCGAAAATTTTATAATAACAAAAATTATTTCTAGGATTTAAATCTACAACTTTTGTTTGAAAAATTTTTCAATTGGACCCCTCCCCAATTTTGAAAAACTATCTACCTGATATTATGTGAAATCGGAAGAGAGGGAGGGATCCAATCGAAATTTTTATCATAACCAAAATTACTTCTAAGATCTTAATTTACAACTTTTATTCGAAAATTTTTTCAATTGGCCTCTTCCCTGCTCCCCACCACTAATTTGTAATTGTAATTTCGAAGTGTTATGCAAAATCAGTGGAGAGGGAGGGGTCTAATTAAAAAAAATTTCAAACAAAAGTTGTAGCTTGAAGTCCTAGGAATAATTTTGGTTATTATAATAATTTCGATAGGACCCCTTCCTCTCCTCCAATTTTGAATATCAAGTATCTATGTAGTATTGGACTTGGTAAAATTGGTAAAAGTCAACAACAGCGATCCACCACCATGTACACAAATTGACTAAATTAGACAGTAGTTTCGAATTTTTATTTATTCGTTGGATTTATTCAGGTACTGCGAAAGGTGTAGTCATCAGTTGCGGAGATAACACAGTCATGGGTCGTATTGCCGGATTAGCTTCGGGCTTAGATACCGGAGAAACACCAATTGCCAAAGAAATCCACCATTTCATCCACATCATTACCGGAGTAGCTGTTTTCCTCGGTGTTTCATTCTTCATCATTGCCTTCATCTTAGGATATAACTGGTTAGATGCTGTAATCTTCTTGATTGGTAAGTCAACCATTGGTATTTGGTCAGATTTATTTGAAAGGACATCACGTAACGAAATTCTTTCTTCAGGTATCATCGTCGCTAACGTACCCGAAGGTTTATTGGCCACTGTAACCGTATGTTTGACCTTGACTGCCAAACGTATGGCTTCCAAGAATTGCTTGGTGAAGAATTTGGAAGCTGTGGAAACGTTAGGATCTACATCGACGATTTGCTCCGACAAGACCGGAACGCTGACCCAGAACAGGATGACTGTTGCTCACATGTGGTTTGACAATCAAATTATCGAAGCCGATACGACCGAAGATCAATCTGGAGTACAATACGATCGCACCAGTCCTGGTTTCAAAGCTCTGTCCAGAATCGCCACCTTATGTAATCGTGCTGAATTCAAAGGCGCTCAAGAAGGAGTCCCTATTTTGAAAAAGTAATTACGATGAAGTGTAAACGTGCTAAATGCTGAACTTTTTATTAAAAATGGTTTTCTTTTGTTTAAAGGGAAGTGAACGGTGACGCTTCTGAAGCTGCTTTGTTGAAATGTATGGAGTTGGCTCTCGGAGATGTCATGTCGATCCGAAGACGTAATCGTAAAGTGTGTGAAATTCCGTTCAATTCTACGAATAAATATCAAGTCTGTATTCGACCACATATTTCACCCTAATGCATTTTACAAACTCGGTAAATTATACGAAATCGTCAATTTCCAGGTATCGATACACGAAACCGAAGACCAAAACGATCCACGTTACTTGATGGTAATGAAAGGTGCCCCTGAAAGAATATTGGAACGTTGCTCCACCATTTTCATCGGTGGTAAAGAAAAAGTACTGGACGAAGAACTGAAGGAAGCCTTCAATAACGCGTACCTCGAATTGGGAGGTCTCGGCGAACGTGTGCTCGGATTCTGCGATTTTTTACTGCCATCTGATAAATTCCCATTGGGTTTCAAATTCGACTCCGATGATCCAAACTTCCCTATAGATGGTATGCGATTTGTTGGCCTTATGTCTATGATCGATCCTCCTCGAGCCGCCGTACCCGACGCAGTAGCCAAATGCCGATCGGCTGGTATCAAAGTTATCATGGTTACTGGTGATCATCCTATTACTGCGAAAGCTATTGCCAAATCGGTCGGAATTATTTCTGAAGGTAAGATTTTTAAAGAGGTTCCTTTTTGTTCGTACGTTTGGCTCTGGATTTAATACTTTTCATTTGAATAGGAAACGAAACCGTCGAAGATATTGCCCAACGCTTAAACATTCCAGTCTCCGAAGTAAATCCTCGCGATGCTAAAGCTGCCGTTGTTCATGGAACTGAACTACGTGACTTGTCTCCTGATTTATTGGATGAAATATTGAGGTATTTTTGTTAAAAATATAGGTATTTGCATGGCAGACAACTTGGCAGTAGCTCGGGTGCTCTAGTTACACCCAACATTTCAAAAATGAAAAAAGCCACACTTGGAAAAACTTTGAAAATTCCAAATGAAATCTCTTATTTTTAAAATAGGTAATATAAAATCAGTTTTTTTGGAGTAAAAATATTTCTCAAATAATTTTTGGAATAAAAAAATATTTCATTTTTTTTGAAGTCAAAGTAAAAAATCGCATTTTTAATTTACATAATTAATTAATTATAAAAATGCACAAAAAAATAAAATCACAATCTTTTTGAAAAAAAAAATTATTGGAGTAAAAAACTTTTGCATACATATTTTTTTGGTAGCAAGTGCAAAAAAAAACAATTGCTAAAAAATAAAATCACATTTTTTTAGAGAAAAGAGATTCGAAATTTACTTGGAATAAAAAGCATCGAAAAATTTTGGAGTCATAGTATAACAATTTTTTCGTCATTTTTAGAGAAAAAATTCAATTGTACATTTCGAATTTTTTGAAGAAAAAAAAAAAAAATTTTTTTTCCCAGAAAAAAACCTCTAATGATTTTTCAATTTTTCTGCTGTAAAAAATTCTTGGTGGAAAATAGCTCAAATTTATGGAGTAAAAAATTCAAATTTCGAGGGACTTTTGAATTTTCTTGAAATAAAAAATACTTCATTTTTTGGCCGATGTAAAAAAATAAAAATAAAAGAAAACTTTTTTTGAAGAAAACAATTTCTTCAGTTTGTCTGGAGGTGGAAAATAATTTTTTTTTTGGAAAAAAAATTTCTGAATTTTCTTGAAATAAAAAAACCTCAATTTTTTGGTGTAAGTGTAAAATATTTTCTCAATTTTTTGAAACAAATGACTTATTTTTTTTGTAGAAAATTTGTAGTTTGTGTTGATTGTTTTCTCAGTTTTCCTGAAAAAAATGCGTTACTTTTATGGGAAAAAGCTCGATTAATATTTTGATTTTTTTTAGGAAGAAATCTCTTAGTTTGAAAAAAGATCTCAATTCTTTCGGAGAGAACAATCTTTTATTTTTTTTGGAAAAAATGACTTCCGCAGTTTTTCTTGAGTAAAAAAATTGTATTTTCTTGGAATGAAAAAAAATCTCAATATTTTGTAAGAAAATAAAGAAAGATTTTTTCAATTTTCCTGAGTTGAAAATTTTCAAAAAATTATTATTTTATACCTACTAAAAAAAATTAATTTTAGTGGGAAAATGGGAAGAAAAATTTCTCAATTTTATTTAAGTAGAAAAAATTATGAAAATTTTCACAATTTTTGGGGAACAAATCTCAAATTTCTGGGACTAAAACCTTTTTGGAATTTTTTTCATTTTTTTCTGAAATAATCGTAGTGTTGTTTGTATTGAATAACATTTTTTTTTGTGTGTAAAAAGTTTTTTACTTAATTCTTTTGGAATTACAAATCAATTTTTTTGGAATAAAAAAAAACTTGATTTTTTTGAGTAGAAATTTTCAATTTTTTTTTTTGGAATAAAGATTTTATTATATTTTGTTTTATGTTGGATAATTTTTTTTACCAGAAATGTTTTAAATTTCTTTTGATAACAAAAATTCATAAATTTTTTTGAAGCAGAAATTGTTCATTTTTTCGGGAGTAAGATTTAAAAATTTTCATTTTGGAGTGAAATGATATTTCAATTTTTTTGGATAGGAAATTTTCTCAATCTTTTGAAATAGATTTATTTATTTATTTTTTTTTGAATAGAAATTCTTGATTATTTTTGGATCAGAAGTTTTTCCAATTTTAAACAATTGTTTTCTTTTTGGAATATAATTTTCATCCAGTTGTTTTTCTCTCTTTTTTTTTGTTAAATAATTTTTTTTTCTAGTAGAAATTTTTTCAATTTTTTTGAACCAAATTGTGAACTTTTTTGGAGTAGAAATTTTCTATTATTTTTGGAGCAGAAAATTTTCAAATTTTAAATCATTATTTTTTTTGGAATTGAATTTTCATCTGTTTTTTTATAGTGATATTAAAAAAAAAATTGAACTAGAAATTTTCTCATTTTTTGGAGTAGAAATTGAGAAAAAATGTTTGAACCAAATTGTGAAATTTTTTGCACTACATAGAAATTCTCGATTATTTTTGGAGCAGAAATTTTTCCAATTTTAAATCATTATTTTTTTGGAGTGAAATTTTCGTCTAGTTTTTTTCTGTAAAATAACACCTAGGTATTTTAATTTTTTTTTTGAAGTAAAAATTTTCTCAATTTTTTGGAGCATAAATTTTTACAATTTTTTTGAAATGAATTGTGAAATGTTTTGGAGTGAAATTATATTTCAATTTTTTTGAAGTAGAAATTGGTTTGATTTTTCGTTACTGAATTTTAGAATTTTTTTTGGAGTAAAATAATATTTGAAATTTTTTGAAGTAGAATTTTAAGAAAAGACTTCTCAACTCACCACGATATTAAGTTGCCAGCCTTGGATTTTAGAATATTCAAAATGTACATCGTACAATAAAATGACCTATTTTTCGTTTTTCAGATACCACACTGAAATCGTATTCGCTCGAACCTCGCCTCAACAGAAATTAATCATCGTCGAAGGTTGCCAACGTATGGGTGCCATCGTAGCCGTAACTGGAGACGGTGTCAATGATTCTCCGGCCTTGAAAAAAGCTGACATTGGTACGAATTTTGCTCAATTATACGCTGAAAAGATGCCAAACTGACACACCATTTGTTTCAGGTGTCGCTATGGGTATTGCTGGTTCCGACGTATCTAAACAAGCCGCCGACATGATCCTATTAGACGATAATTTCGCTTCGATCGTAACCGGTGTCGAAGAAGGTCGATTGATCTTCGACAATTTGAAAAAATCCATCGCTTATACCCTAACGTCCAATATTCCCGAAATTTCTCCTTTCCTCGCTTTCATCTTACTCGATATTCCTTTACCGCTCGGAACTGTTACGATCCTTTGCATTGATTTGGGAACTGACATGGTGAGTTGAGATAATAATCGAAATATTCGATTGATTATTTTATTTCTTTACTCTCTCTGTCGCGTTGTTGTTTTTTATTTTGCAATGAAACGCGACAACCGAAATTAAATACTAATTTAATGTCTGCCATAAACGAATATTATCACACGTTTAAAACGACGAAAGAGTAAACGAGACTTGACTATCTCATTGTTTAATTTTATCCCTCTGTTCAACCTCAAGTCTTTAACGCGAAGTAAATGAAATATTGATTTTATTTTAGAGCACTGGTTTTAAAAGTTATACGTATAAAAGCACTCGTCCATAATGCACAATTGTGTACGTGTTATCAACGAATTTACCTATAACTCGTTAAGGTTTGTTACCATTAAAATCATCGTCTTCGAAGGAAGATCTTGTAGAAATATCATTTCCAATTACGTTCGTGAGTTGGTATTGTTTTGAGAGGTCGATTCGTGGGGAGGTGTTGAAAGATGTATCGAACAGGAGAGACGTGTATAAGTTCGCTTGAGTAGTTTTCTTTATGGATGGATTTTTGCGACAGCCTCATTAGGTAATACGGCTTCGTAATATAGAAGCTCCGCGCGTTTCTAAATATTATGGAGAATTTTTTTAGTAAGCATTATTTTGCATAGGCTGTTGCAAAAATATTTCACCTTGCCGTTGTATTGCACTATTCATTTTCGATCGCTTTTTGTTTGTATCATGTTTATTTTTGTAAATAGATATTGTTTATAGTATCACATTTTATACGAAAGTTATTATCATGGTGTGGTGGTAGTGATTCGATGTTCTTCCGAACAAGTGTGCTCTGATAAGTTGTTAAACCAAGTGCTCGGTTAGGATTGGAGTGTCCAGGTTTTTGTAGTTCCAGTTTCCTTAAAAATTGAAAAAAAAAAAAAAAATTCTGTTCGATATTTTAAACGTAGCTTTGTTAATTAATTTTGATCGGTTTAAATAATTCAAAAAAAAAAATTAATTTTACAAATTTACAATTCTAAAAACAATTTTTTAAATTTCGTATCGTCGAGATGATAAACTTTTGATCCATTCGTTTGTAAATATGCCATTGAAGAAATGGACTCTTTAACGTTTTTTAAAACGAATTAGGTACGAAGTACCTACCTAAAAATTTACCTATTCTTTCAAATAGGTGACGTCACTGAAGAAAAATGGCCGTTGATTCTTTCTAGCGTCTGTCTGCGCTTATTATACATACGGTTATATCGAAAACTAATACCATTATAATAATTATTAAAATAATACCTATTCCTATTATTGCCACTTTATTAGTAGTTGTGGTACAAGTAGAAGTAGTAATCATCTTACCGCATTCAGAATGTGCCATCATTCCATTACTCTCTCATTTGTATTATTTTAAAAAAATTACCTCATTGTACTATTTATTCGTTTTACATTGGTTAAATTTTTAAGTTGCATTTCTCATTTTCACATTTTGTTTCATCGAGTGTGTTTTTTTGTTCTTTTTTTTGCCGTCGCGCGTCTTCCACCAAAGGTACCCGCGATTTCACTCGCGTACGAAGAAGCCGAATCTGACATTATGAAAAGACGACCTAGGAATCCGTTTACAGATAAATTGGTCAATGAAAGGTGACGTAAATGAAATCGATTTATGATTATTATGAATTGCATTTTTTACCTTTGATCGAATTCGAATAGAATTCCTTTCTGGTGAAGAATTTTTTTCTGAACTGAGTTTGAAACTAACGATGGTAGAATAACGCACCTTATATTGCTCGTGCATAATTGATTGTGGTGTTTTGAAAAAAAAAATTAATTGCTTTTTAACCACCTGATTGGTTAATCTAATCGAATATCCAGGGTCGGCAACTTAGTATTTTCTCGATTTTTTTCTGAAGTAGTCGTGAGTTGAAAAGTTTTCAATGTTAAATTTTTTTAAAATTCAAAAAATTGAGCAATTTTCTCTTTAAAAAATTGAAACATTTTTTTTATTTAAATAAAAAATTGAGAAATTTGTGATTCCAAAAAAAGTATAAAAAATAGAGATTTTCTTCAAAAAAAAAAAAAAAAATACAAAAATACAAAAAATTGAAGCTTGAAAGTATATTTTTTTTCTTGAAAAAAAAAATGAGACAAATGCAGAAACATCAAGATTCTCACCCCCTCCCCCCAAAAACAAATTGAGAAAAATTTTCTTCAGACATTTAAAATCTATTGTTTGCTTCAAAAAATTAAAAACAAATTAGTTTTCTCTACATCTACAAAAAAAAAAAAAAAAAAAAAAAAAAATCAAAAAATTTAAATTTTTTTTAGAAAATTGAGATTTTTGTTCCCTTTAAAAATAAGAGATTTTTCGTCGAAATAGTTGAAAAATATATCCCCCCCCCCCAAAAAAAAAACGAAACTTTTTTCCCTAAAAATTTTTTGACAAAAATGCAAGATTTTATTCACCTCAACAAATTGAGGTATTTTTTCTTTAAAAAATTGAGAGATTTCTTTCCCCTCAAAATTAAAGGGTTTTCTCAAAAAATATGAGAAATATATTTAGGTACCTACCTATTTCAAAAAAAATTTTCTCCAAAATTTTTTTAAAAATGTTTCTCTTTAGAAATTTAAAGCCAATTTTTTCTCCAAAAACTCGATAAAAATGTTTCTCCGAATAAATGAAAGTTTTTCTCTCCAAAGAAATGGGAAAAAATTGAAATTTTTGTGAAAGGTTTTTTCTTTGAGAAATATTTTTCTTCGAATAATTTAGAAAATTTCTTCTCCCAAAAAATCAAGGCCAATAGATGAAGATTTTTTTTCTCAGCAAATTGAGATGATCCCCCCCCCCCCAAATATTAGATGCTTTTACTCGAAAAATTTTAATTATACTCTCTAATAAAAAAGGGAGGCCAGAAGATCGTGTTTTTCCCCCTTCTAATAGAATAGAGATTTTTTTTTTGAAAAAAAAAATTGGAACATTTTTCTCCCAAAAAACTTGAAAACTTTTTTCACCTTCAAAAAACTGAAAAAAAAATTCTTCAAAAAAATGTTTTTTTCCTCCCCAAAATAGAGATTTTTTCTACAAAAATTTGAGAAATTTTTTGCTCCAAATAATAGAGATTTTTCATTTTTTATGTCCAAAAATATTTTTGCTAAGAAAAATGAGAAATTTTATTCTCTAATGAAATTTAGGCAGGAAAATGATGATTTTTTTTCTCAAAATAATTGAGATGATTTTTCTCTCCGAAAATTATTTTTAGCTGCAAAAAACTAAAGAAAAAATTTCTCCGAAAAAATTAATGCTTTTTTCTCCAAGAAAAATAGACATTTTTTCTACAAATATTTGAGAAACATTCTTACCTCATACTTCAAATTAAGGCAGAAAAATCATGATTTTTTTTCTCAGAAAATTAAAATTTTCTCTTTAAAAAAATTGAGAAGATAGTTTCCTCTCCAAAAATTTAAAAATCAGTTTTAGCTTCGAAAAACTGAAAGAAAATTTCTCCAAAAAAGTAAATTAGTGTGATTTTTCTCCAAAAAATTGGGGTCAAGTATTTATTTTCTCTTTATCTCTTAGAATGAGAGATTTTTTTTACAACAATTGAGGCGCTTGGTGGAAAAAGGGCGTTCTGCTACATAACGCCCTTTTTCAATATTTTGGGAAATTTGAAATCTTCAGGTCTCCAACTATTAGTACACGAAGTCTTAGATCTGAAAAATATAATTAGACGATGATAGACGCCTTGACAGGTGTTTGTTTTTTTAGTTTTTTTCCAAAAATACCCAAATGACGCCATTTTGGGAACCCACAACCTCTTCAAGATGACATTGGGGCCTAAAAATCATGTCTGGGCTTGTTTCGAGTCGGTATTTCTCATATACTACAATTTCAGCAAAATCGAGAAACTTTGACTTTTTCAACTTATTTCGTCATTTTTTTAATTTTGTCCTATTTGACGGATAAAACTCATATACACCTTGCTGAAATCTTGGTAGTTCTCGATTATAAGACTCTTAAAAGTGAGAATATGCAAAAAAAATCATAAATTTTTTTTTGAAAATTCAAATATGGAAAAAGGGCGTTAATGGACTGTTACAAAAACGGTTATTTTGGCGTTATAACGAAACCTTTTTAAATTTTTTTTTCTTCAAATTATACCTCAAAGAACACACTATCTACCTACTATAAAAGATTTCTCTTCAATTGATCACATTTCGCGGTATAACATTTCAAAACTTTGAACGTGTTTTTTTCACACTTTTTGAAATTTTCTAACGCCCTTCTTCCATCAAGCGCCTCAATTGGAGAAATATTCTTACTTCAAAAAATGAAAAGTTTAAAAATAATTCTCTCGCTAAAAATCAAAAAATTTTATTTTAAAAAAAATTGAAAAATTTTCTACAAAAAATCCCAAGATTTCTTCCCCAAAAGTTTGAGAAATTTTGCTTAAAAAAGCAGAGATTTTTTCTCTCTTTCTCAAAAAAAGGTGAAATAGAAAGATTTGAGATTTTTTCTAAAAAAATTAAAATATTTTTCTCAAAAAAAAAAAAAAAATGGAAAAACGAAAAAAAAGATCGAAAAAAATTTCTTTACTCAAAAAAATTTTCTATTCTGAAGAATCCTAAAAAAATTGAAAAAATTTTAAAAATTCTTTTTTCTCTACAAAAATTAAGAATTTATGTATTTTTCAGAAAAAAAAATCAAGATAATTATATGTACCAATAGGTAGTTGATTTGTGCACTTTTGAAGTTTCCTACGGTGTAGCTTATTTCATTCTGAAATTTTGGGTGTAGCATGATTACCTTAGCCCCGACCCTACACTAAGATGCCGGCCATGCGATCGATTTCTTATGACCTTTCGAAATCTCTCATCGCCTACTCATGAGAATTTTTCATTTTTATTTTTGTTTCATTTCATTTTTTCAATTTATTAATTTCGATTGCATTTTTAAAACGTAATTAACTTGAGATCAAAGTGAACGATGCAATTCATAACCGTAGTTTTAATAAAATGAGCTCAAAGTTATTCGTTTTGTCCATCGAGCATCAGGTAAGTATGGAATTCTACGTACCTCATGTTTTTTTTTTCTTCATTCGCTTGATTCGCCTGCATGTGATAATTTCCATAACTCACACATTGCATGTACGACGAACGTTTTTGCATGCGTAGTTCTTTAAATCTACTCGTGCCATTCTTTAGCTTGATGATTAGCTTCTGCATGTGAATGCGATCGATGTACTTGCTGTCGAGTTTTCATTGGATTTGCGAGTTTTCGACGTGTATGTGGCTAATACGTGTGCGAAATTGATGTATTTAATTTATGTTGGAGTGTGTACGGTGGATAAAGAAGGATAAAATTACACGTATGACATGGACCACCGAATTCGGTTTGCTGTGTGAAGCATCCTATAGCAATATTAAGCATTATTTTGTATGGAATCGATGGCATACGTTGATTTACTAACACGATGTGTTTGCTTTTTGATCAAAAAATTCTAATTTTGTCTATAAACGTAGAGTTTTATCGCTATAAATATCTCCAGAATTGACGAGACTCGCTCTGTTGTAGTAAAAATACTCGTAGATGTGCTGATTGTTATAGTGATCGGTAGAAATGAAGCAAGAGGTTGGGATTGGAAAATGTCAGAATAGGGTTAATCTGAATTTGGTTCATTTTCATATATTTCTCTTTCTCACTCGCTCTCTTTCTTACTCTCTTGTTGACGTATTCGAATGATAATTTCTAATTCAATTGGCGAATTACAAGCGAGACATTGTTGAAAGTATTTTACATATTTTACAGGCCTATAATAAGTCGACCTTATTTCGCCTCTTTTAATGTCCTCTAATCCACTAACTTGAGATTTAGCCATTTTTTTCATTAAGTTAATGGATTAATTGGCGAATAGCGTGAAAAAATTAGTAGTACTTTATTCTCCTATTTTTTAGCGTATTTATTTTCTCTTTTTTACAGACGTTCTGTAATATTTTGTAATGAATACCTTTCATTCTTATTTCACAGCACGTCTGTAGGTTAAATAAGTATTATGCATGATATTTTATTTTATTATACTAACGCATAGTGAAAGAATTTAGCGGTAGCACTGTTCTATGATATTTCTTAAGTTCACGTTTCTTTTTTTACTCTCGAACACTTAATTTTTTTCGCCTCCACTTTGGAAATTACCTACGCCTCAAGATGCTGATTGACAAAATCCATTACAAATACGAACGAATTAAATTTGTAGCTTTGAAATTTTTTCCAACACTTTGATTACCTATTCGAAGAAGACTTCATTGACATACTTACTAGTGTCCAGTTTACTCAATTTATTTACATGGTGGTGGGTCGTTTTTGTTGAATTTTATTCAAGTCCAATAGTACATAAATACTTGATATTAAAAATTGGAGGGGACGGAGGGGTTCTATCGAAATTTTTGTAATGATCAAAATTATTCCTAGGACTTCAATCTACAACTTTTGTTTGAAATTTTTTTTAATTGGACCTCTACCTCCATCAATTTTTAATAATATAAGTATTTAAGCCAAACTATGCGAAACTGGTTGGGAGGGGAAGGTCTAATAGAAAAATTTATAATGACAAAAATTATTTCTAAGACCTCAATCTACAACTTTTGTTTGAAATTTTTTTTTTTGATTGGGCCCCTACCTCCACTAATTTTTAATAATATAAGCATTTAAGTCAAACTATGCGAAACTGGTTGGGAGGGGAAGGTCTAATCGAAAAATTTATAATGACAAAAATTATTTCTAAGACCTCAATCTACAACTTTTGTTTGAAATGTTTTTCATTTGGACCCCTCTACTCCCATCAACTTTTAATAATACAATTATTCAAGTCATAATATGCGAAAGTGGAGTGGAAGGGAGCGTGTAATCGAAAATTTTATAATAACAAAAATCATTTCTAGGACCTCAATCTACAACTTTTGTTTGAAAAATTTTTCAATTGGACCTCTCCCCAATTTTTGAAAAACTATATCTACCTAATATTATGTGTATTCGAAATGGGGGGAGAAGGAGGGATCCAATCGAAATTTTTATAATAACTAAAATTATTTTTAGGATCCTAATCTACAACTTTTATTTGAAAATTTGTTCAATTGACCCCTTCCTCCCTCCCGCCTCTAATTTTAAATTAGTATTTTCGAAGTGTAATGCTAAATCGGTGGGGAGGGAGAGGCTCAATTAAAAAAATTTTCAAACAAAAGTTGTAGATTGAGGTCCTAGGAATAATTTTGGTTATTACAAAAATTTCGATTGGACCCCTCCCTCCCCTCCAATTTTGAATATCAAGTGTCGATGTAGTATTTGGACTGGGTATAAAATTCAACAACGATCCACCACCATGCAAACAAACTGAGTAAACTAGACACTAGTCATTGACATGGCTTGTTTATGAAGCAGTATTTTTTTCGTTTCTTTCACCATGCCCTAATGCCGCAGTATACTAACTTTTTTTCTAGCTACGACATGATTTATACACAATGAACAAAAATCATTTCAAGTGCCATTTTTCGTTGCTATACTAAACGATTATAAATACGATCGCTTATTATATTTATTACTGCGGCATTCTTTATTACTTTATAGATGTTTGTTTCCTATACAAATAATTACTTTACCTTGATGTGTATCTATCTTCTTAACCTAACTAACCTCACCTCATATACCTATCTGTCTACCTAATTTGTATAATGTTTCCTTACAATTAGCTTTCTAATATCCTTTTGTTATTAACTTTTATAACACCTTAACTCTTAATGGGAAATGTTTGATGTGCTCTTTACTGATCGGAATAGATGCCCGCCATATCTTTGGCTTACGAGGCACCAGAATCAGACATTATGAAAAGACAACCTCGTGATCCACGTAAGGATAATCTTGTCAACCACAGGTTGGTTTTTCTATTACTAATTATGCAGCTTTTTTTAAATCAAGAGTGAATTATGGGCAGAAGGGGTGTTTGGGCTGTTTGAATGTGGTGTTTTTCTTAATACGGTGTGTTTGCATGTAAATAATATCAGCTATGGAATGTATTAGTGATAGGTGTTGGTCAAGTGCAAGTTTATATTGCAAGTGTAAATATGGATTATATGTATAAACAAAGGCAAACTTTGGCTAATTACGAAGTAATTAATTTTTTCAGTTTTTCAATTCCATTGAGAATTAGATTTAAAGTTTTTGGCTGTTTTGAAAATTTTTGATTTTTTTTTTTAGCTCGAGATCAAGAAGAATTCGATTCATTTGAAAAATGATTTTTTTTTCATATTTTTATTTGAAAAATGATTTTTTTTTCATATTTTTATTTGATTTTTGATTTTTTTTTTATCTGGACGATTTTTTTGATCTGAGAAATGAGAATTCCACAAACACGAAGAATAATATATTTTTTAATATTTTTTTTTCAGTTTTTCAATTTCATTGAAAATAATTTAGATTTGAAGTTTTTGGCTGTTTTGAAAATTTTAGTTTTTTTTAGCTCGAAATCAAGAAGAATTCGATTGCTTGAAAAATAATTTTTTTCAAATTTTGATAATTTTTTTTTTATCTGAACGATTTCTTTTTTTTAGTCTGAGAAACACGAAGACTAATTTTATTTAATAGATATATTTTTTGCTATTAGAATTTGTGTAGATAGATATTGCAATTCTTACGTAAATTAATTTTGTATTTATTATTATTTTGCAGATTGATCTCTATGGCCTATGGTCAAATCGGATTTATCCAAGCAGCAGCTGGTTTCTTCGTGTATTTCGTAATCATGGCGGAAAATGGTTTCCTTCCTGGAAAATTATTCGGTATTCGTAAACAGTGGGATTCGAAAGCTATCAACGACTTGTCCGATTCCTATGGCCAAGAATGGGTAAGTTTGTTGTTGATTGTTGTAACTTGTAAGGTTGATATTTTGTCCTGTGATTGTTTTGTTAATAAATTAATCGATTTTTTTTATAGACGTACCGTGACAGAAAAGCCTTGGAGTATACATGTCACACTGCATTTTTCGTATCAATCGTCGTTGTACAGTGGTCGGATTTGATTATTTGTAAGACTCGTAGAAATTCTATTTTCCACCAAGGAATGAGGTATGAATTTTACTTTTATTGGTACAACAGTGTCAGATGGAACGTGTGTATCAAAATTGTTTTGTTTTTCAGAAATTGGGCGTTGAATTTCGGTCTAGTGTTTGAAACTGTGTTAGCTTGCATTTTATCGTACACTCCTGGTATGGATAAGGGATTACGAATGTATCCTTTAAAGTAAGTGTTGATTGTATTCAAAATGGAGGTTCAAGGCCTGGCAACTTGGAAATAGCTCAGAGGCTCGAGGTACACCCAAAATTTCGAAAGTGAAATGAGATATACTTTGGAAACCTTCGAAAATGCTAAAATTCATTCCACTACCTTTTAAATCTCTGTTTTTTCAAGAAAAAAAAACAATTTTTTTTTTTGGAGTGAAAATAGAGTTTTGTAAATTACTTATTGAAGAAGTAATCTCTCAATCTGAATTTTCTTGGTACAAAAAATATTTCGAAAAAATCACTTTCTTTTTCTTATCTTTTTTTTAAAGAACATACCTTTCAGTTTTTTTGAGAAAGAGATCATTTTTTTGTGAAGCGTTTGTTTGTTTGTTTGTTTTTTTTTTTGGAAGAAAAATTTCTTATTTTTATAGAGACAAGAAAAATCTAAATTTTTTATCTCAATTTAAAAAAAAAATCTTTCTCGAATTGTTGGGGAAAATTCCAATTGTTAAGATGTTCACAATTTTTTAAATTGAAAAGCTCATTTTTTTGGAGTTAATTAAAAATTTTTTCCCGAAATCTTGTCGAAAAAACTGTTTTAGTTTTTGTCTCAATTTTTTTGAAAAAAAATCAATGTCAAATTATTTTTTGAGGGAAAGAGCCTATTAATTTTTTCGTAAAAAAATCTTTAAATTTATTTGGAGAACAAATCTCAATTTTATGTGATAATTTTGTGTTTTTGAATTTTTGGTGAAAGAAATCACAAATTTTTGTCTTAACTTTTTTGAAAAGTAGCGAGATAAATTTTCTCAATTTTTTGAAAAAATCCAAGTTGTTTGTTTTAATTTTTTTTTTGTTGATTTTTTGGGGTATTAAAAATTTTTCTCCAGAGTCGGCGTCATTTCATTTTAAATTTTTAAAGTAAAGAAAATCGTCCATTTTTTCGTGAAACAAAATAAATTCTGTAATTTTTTTGTTTTAGAAATTTTTCTCATATTTTTTGGGAACAAATTCCAATTTTGTTTCGAAGATACGAATTTCTCGTAGAGGGGGGGGGGGGGGGGGGGGTCTAAATTTAATTTTTTGAAAACGATTTTTAAAAATTTTTTGGGGTAGAAATTTGTTTTAAATCTTACAATTTTATAAAAAGCTCCATTAAATTTTTCTGAGGGGAAAAAGAATTAGTACTTTAGAGATGAGAATCTTAGTGTTCTTTTGAAGAAGAAGAAAAAAAAAACTTGAAAGAATTTTTGTTGAGAAACAATTTTTTTTTTAATTCTAGGTATTTCTTATACTTGATATTTTATTTTTTTGAGTCAACGAAAAGAAATTATATATTTAAAAAAAGAAATTAAGAAAATTGAGGAAAAATTTTAATTTTTTTTGGGAAAAAGTCCGTCAATTTTTTAAAAAGAGTACGTATTGAAAAATTTTCTCTGGAGTCATCGTAAAAAATACTCAATAGAAAAAATTTGTTCATTTTTTCGGAAAAAGCAATTCAATTTTTGTAGTGAAATTTTTTTCCCCTCTTTTTTATGGTTGACAAGAAAAATCTTTCACAGTAAAAAAATCTGTAGGTATTTTTTTAAAATTTCTAGGTGAAAAAATTTCTCAAATTTTTCGAAAAAATCTGTACTTATTGCTTTTCTCAATGTTTTGATTGAAAAAAATCTTCCGATCAAATTTTTTGAAAAAAACATCAATTTTATTGGTTAAAAAATATTTTAATTTTTTTGAGTATGTATTAAAAGTTTTTCTCTTGGTTCAGCGTGAAATAATTAAATTTTTGAAGTTCAAAAATGTGTATTTTTTTTTTTTAGTTTTTAGCATATTTTTATATTTTTTATATATTTTTGGGAAAAGACCCCCCCCCCCCCCCCCCCTAATTAAATATATTTTTATGTTGAAAATTTCACTTGAATTTTTTGGAGAAAAAGATCTCTTATTTTTTTTTCTCAGTGATTTTGTAGTAAGAAAAATTTCAATTATTTTGGAATAAAAAAAATTATTTTTTGGAGTACAAATGGAAATATTTTTTTAAGTTTTGAAGAAAAAAATTTCAATTTTTCGATCAGTCTCATATTCAACGTTAAAAAATCGTCTGCCTTCCTTTCATTAAAAAATAATTTACACCCTTACAATCTCCTAAGTTGCCGTCACAGCGAATCTATAGATTGGTATTCTTTTGTAAACGAATAATTTAACGATCTTTATAATTTTTTCAGATTCGAATGGTGGATTCCACCTATCCCATTCATGATTGCCATCTTCATTTACGACGAGGTGAGAAGGTTCTATTTGAGACGAAACCCTGGCGGATGGTTAGAACAAGAGACATATTATTAAACAAGAACAATACAAGAATTAGTCATGAATTTAAAAATGTCGTCATTTTTATCGCATATTGTTGCTTGCCTCAAATATGCATTTGTCGCTGTTTATACTTTCGTTCCATTATTTACTAAAAAAAAAAAAAAAAAAAATGAAAACCAAATTAATCAAAAATCAACGTTATTATTTCTTTTGTAAAGATCTCTTTGAAGAAGAAAAAAAGAATTAAATAAACGATCCAAACTCATTTTCAACTGCCTTATGGACTCGATATCGCGAAATTTGTTAAGTTATTGTTGCAATAAACCCAGTATTAGCTGTAATTTTAATATGAGTATTGCATTCATTGTTATAGTAGTTAGGGAATTTACCTTTTTTCATTTTTTTGTAGCTTATTTTTTTTTCTTTTTGTTTTCTTTTTTTTTCTTTTTGTTTGTATTGTGTAAATGTTGAAAATGTTACGAGATTTGTTAGTGGGCTTTGTATACCTTTTTACATGTTCTAACTTGCTAAATGTTTAGCGTTTCCTTTCCAATTTGTTTTCTTTTATGTTTTGTTTTGAAAATATCTCGTTAAGGCTTAAGTTCAGGTAAATTTTCCAGCGTTTTCTCTATTTTGTAATACCACGTATTCATTAAACTAATTATAATGTTACGTTCTAGCGAACAATTTTACGTGTAGATCTGTGTTAAGTTTTATCATTTTGATTTAGCGTTAATAATTGTTCTATTTTATTTATTTTTTTTAACTTTTGAAAAATCTTGTAAACGTTTTAAACATAAGTAACGTAAGTAAGTATATTACTTTCGTAGTTTAATAGGATGTTTTTATGTGTAAAATGAATGACAAATAAAATTTTTAAAAGACAAAAGGAAGGATCGATGATGGAATGTCCCAGTGTAGTATGTTGCGTTCGCGATATTATCATGTTGTATTAACTAAAACTGACTAGGTTAGAGATTAATTGTTAAAATGTGTTTAAACAAATTAATTCGTATTTATAAAGAGAAGTCAAGTTATTTAAATTATTCGTAGAACACGTTATATGTATGAAAAATTTGTATGAGCACATTAGCGGTATTACGCCCATTTCACGCCTGACGGGTAGTAATTATAATTTAATTTATCATTACGCAAAATATATTTATAATAAGATATTTCGTTTTTTCATTCCATTTTCCCAGGTTTTCTTCGAATGAATTTACAAGTCGACGAAAATCAATACAATATCAATGCTGAAATTAATTTTTATTTTAAATTTAAAATAATCATTATAAATTATTATAATTGCTTAAAATTTAAACCGAACCGTTTTTAATAATATCATTAATCTGTTGAACTGCTTCGTCGTTGTCGAGGATAGTTTTAATGATTTCGACGGCAGCTTTCAAACTCCTTTTGGGATCATTCTGCACTCCGATGTCCTTTATTTCGTTATATACACCGAGTACCTTATCTTGTACTTCGTCGTTGAGTAGATTTTCAAAAATCAAATGCATCTCTTTGGAATAGTTAGGTAAACCGATATGTTCCACGATTACGTTGGATACATCGCCCATCTGATCTCCCAAAGCGTTCTTTTCTGTTAATAAAGTGTAGACCAATGGACCAACATTACCCCACAATGTAACCAAAGGTTGGAACGCTATCTTGTTAAGCTCCAAGGGATCGGTTGGTGTTGGATTTTCGTTTTCATCCGTCGATGGTGCAGGTAGTTGCTCGTCAGATGGGGGTAAAGTTGATGGATCTGCTGGTGAATTTTCTTCTTTTTCGGGTTCGGGCAAATTTGGTGGACTTGCCTGGCTCAGCTGAAAATTATACCAAAAAAATGATCGAATGTAAAGATTAAAAAAAAAAATTGATACCTATGTGAATTTTACATAATATTTAAAACATGAAAAAATCGAGTAGATACCTGGCAAGCAACCACAAAAAGGAGGGTGATTTTCATTAGATTTTTCGCCATTTTCACGTATACACAAGACCGAGAATTCGTAAAGTATTAAATTTTCTTAACAGTTTGTCACCGTGTGAACGAATTTATGGGCAAATTTTCGAACCAAAAAGGTGGTTTTTTAATGAAATACAGATGGTGTTTTGGCAGGAAACGAGTGAAATGTGCGATAAATTACTCGGTTCGCAAAACGCAACATCATCATCTGCTTTGAAAAATTAGTGAAGTCGGCGTTAATTGCAAATTGGTTGTGTGTAATGTGTTCAATGTTACGCAAAAAAATTGTGGAAAGTTTCGGCTTTGAAATTTTCTAAAATGTTGAGTGTAAGAATGATTCTTTCCTAAAAATTTTTTTTTTTAAATCCAAAAAACCACAAAAAACTGGAAAATCTTTTCATTTAAAAAAATTGAAAAAAATGAAGGAATTGTTTTATTCAAAAAAATTGAGGAATTTTTTCATGCCGACTCCAAGGAATTGAAACCCCTACCGCCCGGCCCCAAAAAAACTTCTTTCAGAAGAATAAGGAATTTTTTGGTTTAAAAAATTGAGGAATTCTAAATAATTGAGACATTTCATTAAAAACTTTTTTCCCAAAAAACCTTTTTTTTTTTTCAAAAATAGTTTGTGTTCTTTTGAAAAAAAAAATCAAAAAATTGAAAATTCCTTGTCTTTAAAAATAATGGAATTTTGAACATTATCTAGATGTTTTTTTATTCCAAAAAATTGAGGATTTTTTTCGATTCCAAATTTTTTTCTAAAGAGAATGAATTTTATTCTTCCAAAAATGAAGGAGATTTTTAAGGATTTTTTTCACATAAAAAAATTGATATATTTTTTGTTTATAAAAATTAAAGGATTCCAAATGTTTTTGTTCTCTAAAAGTGAGGAATTTTTTCCAAATAAATAGAAGTTTTTTTCCTAAAGAAATTGTGAATTTGTTTCGAAACATGCAGGATTTTTTTTCAAAGAATAAAGAAGTTTTTTCTTTAAAAATTGAGGCATTCTAGTAATTTAGCTTTTTCTACTTCAAAAAGTTGAGGACTTCTAAAATTAGAATCTCTTTTCAAAAATTTGAGAGTTTGTTTCTCTTCAAAAGATTAGGTTCCCCCCCCCAAAAAAAAAATTGAGGAGTTTTTCTACACTGAAGAATTGAGGAGCTTTTTTACTCCACAAAATTAAGATCTATTTCTCAAGAAATTGATTGTTTTCTATTTAAAAATTGAGAAATTCCAAATAATTGGAGTTTTTTTTTAAATTCCAAAAATTTAGGATTTTTGTTATAAATTGAAAAAATTCAAGAGTTTTTTTTGAGGATGTCTTTTACTTTAAAAAATTGAAATATTTTTTACCCAAAAAATTGATTTAATTCCAAATAATAATTGAGGTTTCTTACTCGGAAAGAATAGAGTGGAATTTTTATATTTAAAAAGATTCATGATTTTATTACTCCAAAAAGTTGAGAATTTTTTCACTGCAAGGAATAAAAATTAGGATGTTTTTCACTTCAAAGAAAAATGAGGAATTTTTGCTTTAAAAAAATTCTGGAATTTTAAATAATTGACTCGATTTTTTGCTCCATAAATATCGTCGATTTTAAATCTTTTCTAGGAATGTTATTATTTCAAAAAATTGGGAATTTATTTATTCCAAGAAAATTGAAAAAAACAGGTTCCCAAAAAAATGAATGATTTTTTTTCAAAAAAAAAAAAAAAAAAAATGAGAATTTGTTTTTTTTTTACCCTGATTTCAAGAACTTGTGATATTTTTCATTTTGAATGGAATTTGAAAGATGTTTCTTCCCATGAAACTGAGATAAAAAAAGATTTCTTTCTTAATAAAGGACAAAAAAAAATTTAATTTTTTTTCTCCTGGTTATGGGTTCAAAAAATATATAAATGGAGTTTTTTTTCTCAACAAATTGAAAATTACCTACCTATGTTTTTTATTCCAAATAA
Source organism: Balanococcus diminutus (assembly GCA_959613365.1). Lineage (NCBI taxonomy): Eukaryota > Metazoa > Arthropoda > Insecta > Hemiptera > Pseudococcidae > Balanococcus > Balanococcus diminutus. The sequence goes on from OY390716.1 coordinate 40,718,947, forward strand.
AATCACTTTTTTTTGTTGAAAAAATTAGGTATTCTCATTAAAATTTAGTTTTTTCTTTGAAAGAGTAGGTAGCGGGATTTTTTTACAAAAACAAATTTTAAAAAAAATTGAGAACTTGGGAAGTTAAAGTTGAAAGACAAATTTCCTTTCAAAAAATTTGAGAAAATTTTCACTGAATTAAGTATATATTATTTTCTTTTACTTATCATGGCAAATAAATTGAGATATTTTTCAATTACAAAAAAAGTGTAGAAATTTTCTTTACAAAATACTTGAGTGATTTTTTTTTTGAGAAATATCTTCATTCCAAAAAAAATTAAAGACTTAAGTAATTTTTTAAAAATTATCTATGTCCAAAAATCGAGATAATATTTCACTATTCCAAGAAAGCTAAGATTTTTTTTCCTCAAAAATATCAATTTTTTTTCTATTCAAAATTCGAGAAATATCTTTACAATTTTTTTACTATTCCAAAATAAGACGTACCTAAGACATCTTTGTAAAAAAAATTATTTAAAAAAAAAAACTCGGCGCTTCGCGCCTCCCCTCCCCCCTTGGTTGGCTCTATTTCCACACTACGTTTGAAAGTATGAAACATAGTATATGCTTTTACTCCGTGACAAAATGTCTAAAAGTCATCTTTCTAAAAAAATTTTGAAGTTTCAGAATGTCTGACAAAATGTCTAAAAGTTATCTTTCTAAAAAAATTTTGAAGTTTCAGAATGTCTGACAAAATGTCTAAAAGTCATAAAATTTATTTTAAAAATTTCTAAAATACTTAATTAAATATCAGAAAGTCATTAAATTTATAAAAAATAAAAAAAATTCCAAGTTTGAAAATGTCTGACAAAATGTCAGAAAGTCATCTTTCTAAAAAAAAATTATGTTTCAGAATTTCTGACAAAATGTCTAGAAAATGTCCAAAAGTCATGAAATTTCAAAAAATTTTACAAGTTTCAAAATGTCTGACATAATGTCTAAAAAATCGAATTTATTAAAAATTTTCAAAGTTTTTTTATGTCATCCAAACCTTACCTAATATAACCAAACCTAACCCAATTGGTGTCGGATTTTTGGGTCGTTTTTTTCCATTTTGGTCTCCGTAAAAGCATATACTATGCTAAAAAAATAAAATATTTTTTACGCTGACTACAAAAAAATTGAGAATAATTTGACAAACAATTGAAATTTTTAAATTTTTTTTCTCCAAAAATTTGAGTTGAAATTGAGAAATTTTCTTCTCCAAAAAATTGAAATATTTCTTCTTTTAATATACCAGTAATTTTGATAGTCAGGATGTAATTAATTTTTTCATTTTCGGAATTGTAGGGTGTGCCCTTTTCTTATGAAATTTTGGGCGTAGCTCGAGCACCCGAACCCAAACTTCAAATTACTAGGTTTTAGCCCTATCAGGATCATCAAGCAGTCAAATCATTCTGCATAGGTACTAGGTAGGTAATTATCATGCTTAATTTATGCGTCGTCTGAAATAAAATTATGATAATTACTCAAGGTTGAAGAGGATCATACGATTGTGAAGTATGAACTATTCTACCAGCTTGTCCATGATCACTGATCAGTGATCATTTGATCACGATTCACGAAACTTGCAACTTGGATTGGAAACTAAATACCTAAGTACTTATTTTGGAAATAAAATAAAATAAAAAAATAATACGCAATTGCGCAGGATTGGTTGCGCATTATATTCGATCATTTCGCAACTACCAATGAAAAAACTGGTGCTGCTTGTGTTGCTTCTGCCTTCTGCCGCCTTCTGCTTGTTTTGAGAAAAACGTAAACAAAATTCGAAGCAGCAAACTTTTTTGAAAAAAATTTATTAACTTTAATCAAGTTTTATTTATGGCTTATGCCCTATTTTAATTAAGTTTCTCGGTTATTTTATTGAAAAATTACCATCTGTATCCACCGTCGATCTACACCAATTTTACTCTAAGTACTATCAACTCACGTGTGACGATTGAGAGATTACGCAAGCCGTCAGGGTCCTCAGTATCCATAATCTCAACATTATTTCTCGAGGTACTTTCTTCATATTTTTAAATCCTTTAAGTATGTACAAATTGCATTTTCGTTATCAAATATCATACTAACAATATGCTACGTTAAAGAGCATTTTATTCATAAAACAAAACACAACGAAGATGAGTGTTCTTGAGCAAACACAGTGGCTCAGAGAGACACCGAAAAATGTTGTTTTCGATCTTGCAATTTTGTAAAGAATAGCAAGATTTTTTGATATTGATATTAGTACCGAATCTTTAGTACTTTTCACAACGTTAATATGATCTTTATGTTACCAGATCACATCGACTCCTTTCATATACCCCACCGAAGATGCATGTCACATTCGAAGACGACGAGACCTACAAACGTAAATTCAACACCAGACCGTTCTCTATCAACGTAGATAAAATGTCCGAAAAAGATATAGAAGAATGTAAACGAAAATATAAATCACAAAATGGTAATATCTCCCGATTCTCTTCCGGTGAAACCGATTGTTCGCGACGTAGTTTTAGTGTTTCTCGCGCTTCCACGCCCAGTTGTAATTGTGTAAGTTGAATTACTCACCAAGAATTAATTCATTTAACTCTTTACTTGGGTCTCATTGAAAAAATGAATTTCAGAGCTGTGAAACCGACGAAGACTACTACAAGGAAATATTTCATATTCAAGAATGTCAAATTTCACTTCCCAGAATAAGTGATGAGAACAATAAAAAAGGAAAATTAGCTTTCATTTTCGACTACGTTACCTTTTTCTTCATGGTAAAGATCTGTTTTTCAATCGCCGTTGCCGTTGTCGTGCTGTATTTTTTATAGCAGAGAAATGAATCCCTGTATCGTTTGCTGAACGTAACTGTATTTCTAACTAGTTTTACGAGCGAACGTTAAAGAGTACAAAAATAATTCCAAACTGAAGTATGTAATGATGCAGGTATATTTTTATTCGATCTCTTTACCATTTGTATTCCTTTTTATAAGAATTTTTGTGTCATTAGTGTCAAAGTAGAGGAGATTTTTGTTTAGGTATACTTCGACGCAGGATTAACGCAGGCTTCGTGGTCTTTGATAATATTCATAATGCATAAGTAATAGTAACTAATAATTATTCTAATTAAATCGAGATCCTCAAAACTTTTAAAGATGTAATTCGTTATCTTTCGTCTGTAGAATTGTTTGCTATGGTTATGATTTCGTGGGTATATAGTACTTATGCGAATTATGAATTATTATCAGCACTCATAATTATTTATTATTACAGTACAAAATTGACTGACGAAGAAGCATAATATTGTATCAAATTTATCTCTCACTCTACTTCTTCCACAATTAATTTAGTTTTTTTTGACTAGCGACCAAGTTTTGACAAATTGTGTTTATTATTGAACACTGCATTGCACATTTTTCATGCCATTATCATTTTCTATGTATCTCCTTGTTCACGTTATGAGAGTGTACGAATCTATATGACAGGTCAGTTTGTGGAAATGATATGACTTCTAGAATCGCAGTGCACAACTTTCGTTCGTTAAAATTTTTTTCAGTTGCACTCCTCCCTCATCTCTTACCTTCATGTTGTGAATATTGAGTATCTACGTGGTAGACAAGTTTGGAAGGGAGGAAGAGGATCATTTGAAATTTTTGTAATAACCAAAATTACCAAAATTATTTCAAAGGTCTCAATCTACAACTTTTGCTTGAAATTTTTTTCGATTGAACCCCTCCCTCCCCTCCTATGTTGAAAATCCAGTATCTGACGTGAGTAATATTGGGCGAAATTGGAAGAAATGCAGGGGTACAATGGAAATTTTTGTAGTGATCAAAATTGTTTCTAGTGTCTCAATCTACAACTTTTGTATGAAATTTTTTATCAATTGAACCCCTCTCTCCCCTCCCATGTTGGGCGAAATTGGAGGAGAGGGAGGGGTCCAATCGAAATTTTGGTAATAACTTAAATTAATTCTAGTGTCTCAATCTACAACATTTGCTTGAAATTTTTTTCAATTGAACCACTCCCTCCCCTCCTATGTTGAAAACCCAGTATCTGAGTAATATTGGGCGAAATCTGAGTAGATGGAGGGGCACAATCGAAATTTTTGTAGTGATCAAAATTGTTTCCAGTGTCTCAATCTACAACTTTCGTTTGAAATTTTTTTTTTCAATTGAACCCTTCTCTCCCCTCAGATGTTGGGCGAAATTGGAGGAGAGGGAAGGGTCCAATCGAAATTTTTGTAATACCTAACTAAAATTATTTCTAGTGTCTCAATCTACAACTTTTGTTTGAAAATTTTTCCAATTTTGCCTAATACTACGTCGATACTCAATATTCAAACTTGGAGGGGAGGGAGGGGTTAAATTGAAAAAAAATTTCAAACAAAAGTTGTTGATTGAGATCCTAGGAATAATTTCGGTTATTACAAAAATCTCGATTAGGACCCTCCCTCCTCCCCAATTTTGCCTAATACTACGTAAATACTTGATATTCGAAACTGGAAAGGACGGGAGGGTCCACCTGGAAAAATTTTTAAACAAGAGATGGTAATGGCATGAAATTTTTATATTTTTTGATTTTTTTTTGTACTTTATTTACACCATGACATCATGAACAAAAATTTTACTAATTTTTTGATGAATTGTTTCTCGGGTTAATTCACCTTGTAAATTAACCCAAGAAATAATTCATCAAAAAAGTTTGATATTCGAAACTGGAAAGGACGGAAGGGTCCAGCTGGAAACATTTTCAAACAAAAGTCGGTAATGGCATGAAATTTGTATATTTGATTTTTTTTGTACTTTATTTACACCATGACATCATGAACAAAAATTTTACTTTCTTGATATTCAAAACTGGAAAGGACGGAAGGGTCCAGCTGGAAAAATTTTCAAACAAAAAATGGTAATGGCTGGCAAGGTTCAATGATAAACACAATCACTCAAGTCGAAACTTATCCGTACGTTAGTATCAAATATTTTTGACGATGTTTTTATTATAAAAGTTAATTTTTATATTTACTCTTTTTCTGGTACTTTATTTACACCATGACATCATGAACAAAAACATTACTTTTTTGATGTATTATTTCTTGTATTTATTTACTTTGTACTTAAATTGTAATAAATGTTGCAAAATATTTTTTTTTTCAACTCTTTTTTTTTTTTTTTTTTTTTTACTCAAGTATTCAAGTATTAATATTGTGTATCATAATTCTACCTCGTATGCTTGTGAGTAAATCCCAGTATAGAAGAGTTTTAAAAAATTTGTAAAATTAAATTTTCAATTTGTTACAAATGCTTGTAACTTTTGTTGTTTTGTATTAAAAAAATATGCATTGTTTGTTTACATGTTTTAAGATTTTATAATAAATTTTTTTCTTTCGTTTCATGTTTCAATTTACTGATTTTTCTAACAAGACGTTGTAATTGATTTGTTTTTCTTAATTTATTTAAATTTTCTACCAAAATAATTATGATATTTTTTTGTGTGTTCCGATGGTGTTCGTATTTTAAGTAAAAATCGAAGCGATTGCGTAAAATATTGGTGCGAATTCTTCGATACTTACCGAATATTATGCGAACAAAAGAGCATCGATGTTTCGTTACAAAATATATCGTTGCCAGATACACAGTTTGGTTTAGTGGAATCGAAAAATCTGCTTTTGGTTCTCACGTTTTTGTACGTTTTGTGAATTCTGAAAGAATGCGGTGACTGCGGATTAACACGTTGTTGAAATAATAAATTTCCTTTCTGTTTTTATGTAAATCTTTTATCTGCCATTATTAGGCTCTGCGGTATTGTCATTTTAGTACGATTTTTTTTTGTATATCTCTCGAAACGTAGCGTTAAAAGCCAGATTAATGTGCAAATCTCATGAAAGAATCACATCGGATAGAAATACATTGGACATGATATTTCATTGTTTGTTTTTTTTTTTTTTTTTTTTTTTTAATCGATAGTTTTGCTATGGAATATTCCTATTTAGTCAACTTATTTTAATACGTTGCGGAAAAACATCTGAAAAGTTGTAAAATGTGAGAGTGATGATGACTAAATCATATTTTAAACGAAGTGTAGATATGTTCGTAGGTACTAGGTGCTTGAAATCACGCCATTATAAACGCGGTACCTATAATTAAAACATGCAAAGGAAATGAGCATGAAAAAAGCTTGTCTAAAATCTAATGTTTTATTTACATTCATACGCATTTTTTGTTCAAAAAGATGTTTGAAATATCGTATAACATAAAACTTTTTGCCTCAAAGTTTTCTTTATCTTGATCCAAAGGTATCGCGTTAGGTATGGTATAAATTATTTAAATCCGTCTGTTTTTTAATTTTAATGTATGAAATTTACTTTAGACCTGTATTGTGTTACAAAATATCGTAGGTAATGGTATCACGCATAACATAACCTTCAATATTTACGAAACAAGTCGTTTCCCTATCCACGAAAAATGGAAATTATTCGAAATGGCGTGAGAACGATTGCCATGGAACCTACTTATTGTAAGGGTTGCGATACGGCGAAGATAAAAAAACTATAATGGCAAAGTTTCCCTTGTTTCTTCTTTTTATGAATAAAAAAGTTATACACGTTTGACGTTTGTGTTCGATATAAAATTTAAAAAAAAAAGGAAAGAAAGAGTAGAAAAAAATTGTACGGTTTTATTATGAAATCAGCACGCCATTACCAGCTACAAGCAGCTCTAGCTTGTTGTTTAATTACTAACGATTTTGGAGGTGAAAATTTTTCATGTTGGGAATAATATTTTTCTTCTTTGTAATTTGTTTTTAGAAATAAAAACTTTTAAAGTTCTGTCACTGCGAAGTACATAGATTAATGGGGTACGTGTTGTTATGTCATGGCTTGTGCGAGTTTGAGCTTGTATTTGGGGTGGGAGGGGGGGGGGGGGTGGGTTAGACCACGAATAGAGAATTTTTGGTCTAAATTTTTTCCTCTAGTAGCATACAATGAAATGCGCCTAGCTAAATACACCATCAATCTAAATTTGATCCAATTTCTTCGATTTTTTAGATTTTTAAAAATTTTATTTTAAAATAGTACTCAAATGCCACCATGTAAGTAACCCACAACCTCCTTCCAGATGACCCAGGGGTCTAAAATTCATCACCGTGTATATCAACTCGAACTCGATATTAGTCAAACCCATTCGGTTTTTTCAAAACAAAAAAATAGAATAATAATAATAAATAGGTACAAGAAATTTGGAAAAAAATTACTCTAAAAAATGAAAGATATTCTTTACTTTTAAAAAATGATGGCAAAGGTTTTGGTGTGATAAGGGGGTCAATCGGCCCCCGGTCGAACTCGAATTTTTTTTTCACAGATTCCGATTTTGTATGATTTTAGAGCGAATCAGCGATCACTTACCTCACGCCCCGGGGCTGGGGCCCCGAAAGTGTCAACTTTTTCTGGAGGCTCCAGATCGCTTCGAAAATGGTGTCAATCGACTCGGGGGGTCAACTTTTGGGGGTAAACGAAGTTTCAAACGATATTCTAGAGAAATTGATTTTTTGGAAATTTTAAAAAAATGTCAAATTTTCAAGTTGTCACGAAAATACACGCCCGAACTCGTCACCTTGAATTTTCGATTCAACTATGCGAATCGATAGATGACATCATATGTACTAACGCTAGGATTAAATTTTCAGCTGCCGAAGTTAATTACAGCGCCGTCTGGAGGAGTTCCAGTACGCTGGAGAAAAGTCAACTTTTTATGGAGGCTCCAGATCGCTTCGAAAATGGTGCCAATCGACTCGGAGGGTCGACTTTAGAGTAAAACAAATTTTCAGGATTCTATCTCAAAATTTGCGATTCTTATTCCAAAAATTAGTTTTTTGGGGTGATTTTAGCCATTTTCAAAAATTCGCCAAAAATCGAAAAATCAACTTCGGCAGCTAAAAATTTGGTTGTGAGGTGTGGGTGGCAAGCTCTTTCAGTGAGCCAAATTTCAGCGAAATCGGAGGTGACGAGTTGGGGAGGTTCCCTTGTAAGTATATTTTTTTCATTTTACCGAAATTGGATTTTTTGGTAAAAATGTAAACTTTTTCAATTTTGAGCAAAATGATCGCTGCAAAGGTCTAAATCGAGGTAGTTTGACCTGCCGAACTTGAATCAGCGATTAGTTTTTTCATTTGATCATTTTGTGTGATTACTCAATTCTAATCACATTAAATTAATGAAAAACCCTAAATTCACGAAAAATGAATGAATTGAGGTGAAATTCTGGCAAAAGGTGTATAAAGGAGTATCTAGTGATGTACCTCGAGGAAAAAAATTTTTGATGAAAAATGAGCGTTCAGTGGAGGGAAAAAACACGACTAATTCGCTTTTTGAATATTTTGGGAAAGTTGCACCAACGATAAAAATCCGAAAAAATTCTGGGTAGCATAAAAGAGTGTGAAAAACTGGAAAAAAAAAATTTCGCTGTGTGCACTCTAAAACTGCACCCTCCAGGGCGATTTTAAGTGTTTAAAGTCGTTTTCAAGGTCGTTAGAGGTGTTAGTAATAATTCGTAGATAAATTCGAAATGAAATTGAGATAGATTCTAAGGGTATAATTCGAAGTAATTTTCTATTTTAATCGTATAAAATCTGTGTACATTACGAATATAAAACGAATTAATTGTAAATTACGTGTACAAAAAAGGTTGGGATTTCGACGAAAAAAAACCCCAAAAAATTAGAGAAGAGGACGCGTGTATCAGCCGTATATTTTTGAGTCGCGATGAACGTAAACAAGAGGAGTCTAAAAAATCTGAAAAAATTTCACAACATCCCCCTTGAGTACTTGTACCTACATGCCAAGTTTGGTGAAAATCGGTTGAAAACTCGAGGAGATGGAATTTTCAAGCTAAAAATCGCACTTTCGAGGCCCCAGCCCCCGGGGCATGAGGTAAGTGATAGCTGATTCGCTCTAAAATCATATTCTACGATACAAAATCGGAATCTGTGAAAAAAATTTCGAAGTTCAACCGGGGACCGATTGACCCCCTTATCACACCAGAGCCTTTTTTATTCATGTTCCAATTTGATTTTTTTTCTCTAAATGATTTGCTAAATTCCCGAAATATTGGAATCTTGTTGAAAAAAAAAGAATTTTTAGTAATGTCCTTTTGTTGAGAAATTTTTTCGCACTTATTGCAGAGTAAATTCATTTTAGAAAAAAAAATGAGAAAAAAATTTAATTCAACTATTTTTGAGAAGTAGAAACCGATGAGTATCCATATATATAAAATCCAAGTCGTGTCTGTTTTTTGTTTGTCAGTAACGCTAATAATATTCAAAATTTCAGAGTGAGTTTACTCAGTCCCCTTTATAGTTAGGAAGCTGATTTTTTTTAAATCGAAAGCTGTCGATGAGTAAATTATAGAGAACTTAAAGGGAGGGGAAAATTTCAAATTTGAGTGCCCCAAAATTTGAGGGGAGGTGCTAAAATTGAGATAACAAAATTTTGAGAAATTACTTTCTTTCTAATTTGAATTAAATTGTAAATACAAAATCTGAACCTTTTTGGCCCCATAGGAGGGGAGATATGTCCAAAAAACCAAAATTTTGGTATGTTTGAACCCCCAGCCCCAAATTTTCAAAATAACTTAAGTTCAACCACAACACCTTAAGACATATCACTCTTACATTACCTAGGTCAACTTTGAACCCTTTTGCCCCCATAGGGGAGGGGGCACTTGATAAAAACAAAAATTTTCTATCTTGCGAACGGATGGTCCAATTTCAATTTTAAAAAAAACAATGGATGTAGCTTCACAACAGGCATTTCGTGTAATTTTTTTTAAAAAATCGGGTAATAAATTACGCCGCAATGACATGATACATTTTGGAAAAACGGCCGCGTTTTGAACACGTTTTGCTTCGTTGTATGAGGGTTGTATGTATGTAGATGTACTACAAAGTGATTGCCGCCGCACCGTCCAACGCGCATGCGCGTGGATTGGAACTATTCTCAACTGGTTTTCATGAAGGATTTTTGTTTCACTGTGTAGTAGGGTGGGTCGAAAATCAAAAAATTTCGATTTTCAAAATGTAATACCGCGGAAAAGTTGCGTATTGGGGACACATAAAAAAAAAAATCAAATCAAATAATACATTTATATTATCTTCTGATCGCGCAAGAGCCTGAAAAAAATAGATTAAAAATTGGGAAAAAAATTATAATTAAAATAGGTTTATTTAACATACACCGTTTTGCCCAAAAATACAATTTACACCGATTTTCCATCTTTACCTTCATTTTCAGGAACCATCATTCTCCTCATTTTCTTCAATTTTTCTTATTTTTTCACAGCTTTTGAAAAATTCTGAAGTGTACAAAAAAGATGGAAATTTGCTGTAAATTGTATTTTTGGGCAAAACTGTGTATGGTAAACCTATTTTAATTACAAAAATTGTTTTTCCAATTTTTAATCTATTTTTTCAATTTAAAAAAAAACCGTAAAATATGACATTTTTTTAATGTCTCATAAATGCGATAATCTGATGAATTCTGGATTTTTTTTTCAAAAAATAATAATAACGATGATAATACTTGCCAACCAAAAGCATAAAACCCATTTTGTAACATTTTGGAATTTTTTTTAAATTTTGATTTTTCGCTAATTTTCAAAAATTTAAGGGCTCTTGCGCGATCGGAAGATTATTCCATTTGAAATATTTTTTTTCATGTGTCCCCAAGACGCAACTTTTCCGCGGTAGTTATTACATTTTGAAAATCGAAAATTTTTGATTTTCAGCCGACCCTGCTGTGTAGATCGAAAAACTTTTGAATTTCTACAATCTACATGTTAGTACCTCGATTATTCGTGTTAATTAGGGTGAAGGAAGATTTAGAATGTCGTGAAAAGTCGGATAATCCATTTTTTTCGTTTCTTTTTTGAAAGAAATAGGTACAAGAAATGAATCCCGTATTCCAAAAATTCTATATAGAAATGACTGAACAAACAGAAAACAGTGAAAAATGCAGTGAAAAATGTATACCTACAGAAACCTCAAAACTTGATGATTTTGGGATTGGGGTTCATTTGAAAAAAGAAAAGTTACTTTAGGATTAACTTTTTTTCCCCCTATTCAGAACTAAAAAAAATCGATTTGATGAAAAGTAATAAAAACAGAAAATTTTCTCAATCTTTTTGAGATATTTTTTTAAAATTTCAAATAGATAAACTTCCCAGTTTGAATAAGCGTCAACTTAATCATCAATACCTCCATAAAAGTATTTTTTCACAAAACCAATTTTTCCACAAAATGGAATGCCCCCAGTAGGCGAAGTTCCGAGGGCGAAGCCCGAGGAAGACCACGTATAAGTACTAACTTATCCACAAGGCGAAGTTCCGAGGGCGAAGCCCGAGTAACGAGTAATGGGGTTGGGGCCGCGAAGCGGCCCAGGGGGCGAAGCCCCCTAGTATATACATATTATTTAACGCTTGCGAAATAAAATTACCTACGCTTAGCATAAGTAATTCAATGTTCACATAATTATTAAGTAGGTAAATACGATAAGTTTACGTTAAAAAAAAAAAAAAAAAAAAAACAGAAACAAAAAATATTACAGAATTTAAAGCAGAAACAGCAGATTTCACAATTATTATTATTTTTTCCTATGTAGGATTGTAGGTACCTGCAATTTGCAGATGTTTCTTTTCTATTAGGTAGATGCATAATATCAAGTCTTCCTTCGTTGAATACGTGAAAATTGTAGGTATGTTGAAGATAGAAATTTTCTAAAATCTCGACTACTTACTCGGAAATGGGCAGATTCAATTCATACTGAAATTCGAAAAAAAGAGATGAAATGTAAGAGTCGAAGAAAAATTATTGCGATGAAATTGGCGGTCAATAAACTTACACAATGATTATCACTTTTTTTTTACATAGTTTGTTTCTTTAGTTACTGTGTTGGAATAATTTTTTTCACTACTCGTACTTTCATTTGGTTTTTGTTTCGTCAGTTTTCTGAGGAAAAAAAAATACGTTATCAAATATTTTGATGCAATAAAGGGGTCAAATGGATCTCTAATTTTTTTTAAGGTTTTTGATTTGTAAGGGTAAAATCTTGAGCATAAAATAACACATTTTGAGACATCAGTAATTCAGTACTAAGGGGTGCGATGGTTAATTGAGTTGAGTCCCAAAATCCAAAAGATGTAGGTACGAGTTGCGTCCCCACGTTTTAGCAACATTTTCAGTGCAATTTTTGAATAGATAATTAGATACAAAATATTTTTCAATTAATTTTTTTGAAGAAAAAAATATTCATTAGAATAATAAATAGGTATCTCTACATATTTTAAAGCACACATACTTTAATAGGTTCCTCTTTAGTGATTTTGATAAATTTAAAATTGGAGCTTCAACGAACAAATGTATAGCTAATCCTATTATGTAACTCCAGATCATATCGCCAAGTGCCCACCACAACTGAAAAATTCAATACAATTAGAAGCAATTAGGTACATATTTGGTAAGTATCTACCTTATTATCTTCACTTTTCATAGCACCTTATAGAAAAAAGTTACTAACGTTTCCCAAAAACTACTAATGTTTTAAGAAAAGTTACTATAACGTTACTAGCTTTTATGAAACTTTACTAAGGTCCATATTGCCGCTACTAACGACAATACCAACACTACTAATGACTATTCCAACGTTACTAGTCGTTACAAAAATCACTGCTAGTGTATCCCAAACATTACCAGCGTTTTTCAAAAAATGACTAGTGTGTGTAGAACATTACTAGCGTTCATATCATCGCTACTAACGATGATACCAACACTACTAATGACTATTCCAACGTTACTAGCAGGTGAAAAATCACTACTAGTGTGTTTTGCAAAAACTAGTTGTTAGGTGTAAAGTCGCAGTTGTTTATTTTCGTATAGTTTCGGTTTTCGTTAATATGTAGGTTGGTCCTATTCAGAGACGGTTTGAGCAAATTTTTTTTGGGGGTGTAGATCGAAAATGCCGAATGAAAATTTTCAAAATACCGAATGATAATTAATAGGTACAACAGTGGGAAGTAGACCCCTGGGCTGAATTTTTTGAAAAAAGTGAGTTTTCGAAAGATGAACTTCTTACTATCCTCATAGAAAAAATTTCAAGAACTTATGGTAGCATTAGGATTTGAATCAAAACGACTTTTGCTGCCCGAGCGAAGCGAGGGCGAAAATTTTTGAAAAAATTGCACTTCTAAAAGAAAAGATGGTTTTTTTTTTGCAGAAATTTTGAAAACGTACAATAATTTCTGGTTTTTTAAAAGATGAAAAAGTGATACGTTGCCCGAGCGAAGCGAGGGCGAAAATTTTGAAAAAATTGGAATTTTTAATTAAAAATAATGCACTTTAAGCATAATTTTTAATATTTTCAAAAAGATCATGTTCATTTTTTTACGTTATAAGTTATAACAATTCAAATGCGCTGATTTTTGATTCCTATTCTGATTCTGAGAGAAAGATGAAGTAGTAAAAGTACATTGCCCGAGCGATGCGAGGGCGAAAATTTTTTTCAGAAATTTACCGAATTTGTGATTCGGAATTTCTCTAAAATTTATCGAATTTATGATTCGGAATTTCTCTAAAATTTATCGAATTTATGATTCGGAATTTCTCTAAAATTTATCGAATTTATGATTCGGAATTTCTCAAAAATTTGCCGAATTTGTGATTTAGAATTTCTAAAAAATTTACATATTTGAAATTCAAAACTTTACCAAATTTTGTAAACATACCTAATTTAATTTGTCGAAAGTTTGCCGAATTTGTCGAAAATTTGCCGAATGGAAAATCACTGGAGGGGTGTTCCACCCCCCAAACCCCCCTCTCGCACCGGCTCTGGTCCTATTTAATTTTACCTGTTCGATGTTTTGTACTTAGTTTAGTTATTGTCTCGGTTTTCTACAATTTTCTAGTAGTTTAGTTGATAGTTGTAATGTACGCTCGAGATTGAATAATTGAAATAAAGTAAAATTAACTCTCGTGTAGTAAAGTTCCTTCGTTCTTTTTATTACGAAAATGCGAATAATACGTAACACTAGTAACGTTTTAAATTATACGATTTTTTCTAAGTCCAACACGTCTGGAAATACTAAACTGTCTATTTAATTACTTAATAATCAACCAAAGGGTATGGCATAGTGGATAAGTAAGGGAACAGCACGCAAGAGGTCGATGATTTGAGTCTTACAGAAGGCAGATTTTTTTTTTTTTTTTTTACTTTTTCTGAAATGATCCCCTTTTAGCAATACAAATAAGGTATTTAGGCACGGTTTAGGCATTGTTTGATGACTTAATTATGCTAATTAATAATTTTTAATGAGAGAAAAAAGCTAGTAACGTCGTTACTAAAAAACGCTACTGGTGTCACTAGTGCTGGCCGTCGATACTAGCGACGTTACTTGCCGAAATCGCGACTAGTGAAACTAGTAGCGTTTTTTTAGTAATGACGCTACTAACTTTTTTCTGTAAGGGAGGCCCCCCTCTATTCCAAATTTATTAAATTTTCATAAAAAATTGATATTTTCAATGGACGACTCTTGAAATGAAAGTTGAACTATGTTAAGAGTGTGCTCTGGAGGGCAAAATCAGTAACAAATTTAGTTACGTGATTTCTCGGCGAATACAGAACGAAATGTCATGAAGTTTTGATATTATGCTTCTTTATAACAATATCCAGGTGAGTTATTTTCAATATTTTGGAAAATTTGTCTATTTATTGAAAAAAATTGAATAAAATTGAATCCAAAGTTTTTTTTTTGGACAAGTCAAGGTCACGATGAAGGTCCCAAAATTTATCGCTTAAACGCAATTTTTTCCATAAATAGATACATTTTCCAAAATATTGAAAATAACGCACCTGGATATTGTTATAAAGAAGCATAATATCAAAACTTCATGACATTTCGTTCAGTATTCGCCGAGAAATCACGTAACTAAATTTTTTACTGATTTTGCCCTCCAGAGCACACCCTTAAAAGAATAATGATGGAAAATAACATGCATGATGGATTGATGAACTGATATGGTACGTGGTAATAATGGATTTTTTCGGATAATTTTTTTTCCCCTGTAATAGGTACACAAGCATTATGCAGTTTTATAAAAATGATTTGGTATACTAACCACATTTGTCCTAGCTAGCATTGGCATTGGTTGTTTTTGAGAAGCACTGTGATATAACTGAATGACAGTGTTGATTAGAAAAACTGAGTAGGATAGTCTACCAAATGGAACCCATACTTTCCATTCGAATAATTTATTAAATACGCCTGCAAACCAAAGTACACTTACGTCATATTCGTAAATTCGAAGTCAAATCGTCCGCAAAAATGAAACAGGTTGTTTCCGTTATTCCATTTCACAGCTAGGTACATATTTAGAATTTACTAACCAAGTCCCGAAGTAAAATATAAACAGAAATGGACAGCATATCCGAATCCGAATAACGAATGATTCACAGTAGCGTATAAGGCGTTTTCTAATCTGTTATATTCTCTGTTGAAAGCATAAAACACCCAACCGTACAATGCACTTCCTTCGCTGACCAATATGGATAGGAACGAAATCAAGTATACTTGATTCTAAAAAAAGTTATAAATTTGACGTTTTGATAGAATTATTCTGTACTTACTTCTGTGTTCTGTAGACATACGAGCAGGTAAAGAATATTTTTTCTTACATTAGTGAATTTAAATTCTCGGTCTTTCAATAATTTAACTGCAATACCAGCCATGAATCCTAACAAATAGGGTCCAACTCTGGGATAGGTAGCGATATAGAAATTTGAGAACTCTTTTTCTTTTCTCGGTTCTTCCAAAAAACTAAAAATTGAAAAAATGGTTCAGAGTAATTTTGTAAAAATCGAAAATTTTGATAAAAAAATAAAATAAAAACATAATGTCTAAGTTAGAATATATGTAGGTACCTACCTCATGTAAAGTCTCAAGAGTCCATGGAATTGGTTTATGTAGGCAACGGTAAATGTCACGACAGCAAACGCTATAAATACAAATCCTACTGCAAGAATTCCAACCTTTTCATTTTTTGTGAAAATGAGAAGTAAGATTCCTCCAATGATGGCCAATTGAATATCCACTGACATGTACCAACTTACGAACAAACACTAAAAAATAATGCGTACAAAAAAATAATAAAAAATAGGTTGGTAGGTATGAGTACCTACATTAACCATTGTATAGGATATTCATTAAAACCATAGATTAACCTATAATTAGATGAAGATAGCCAGCCCATATGTAAAAAAAGTTTCGCCCTGCTTTTAGTCAACCTTAAAAAAAAAATCAAGTTTCACAGTTTTGCGAAAGAGGGCGCGGCGTCTTAAAGTGAACATGCGCGAGTGCGCGACGAAAACCAGACTCCTTTTTAACAAAATAAGCGAGACTTTTTTTATGCATGGGCTGGCTCTATGTACGTAGGTTAATCTATGTTGAAACACAATTTTTTAAAAGTTATCAATGATTCAGTTAGATTATTCATTACACCTACACATTTTCAATTTTTCATTTTTTATTGCATCAAAAAATTGACGCACAAACATGATGATAGTTTTATTACTTACCTGTTGATCGGCTTTAACGAAGTTATTAATAACCAATAAACTGGCCCACCAACTTTCTTTGCAATTAGTGACTTCATTCATTATTCTATAATCCCACATTGGACCCTCGCTAGTGTATGGTAATATATATACAATATATAACATCAAAATAGCAAATACTGGAATCACTCTGTAAATAATTCCAAAAAACTTTTTTAAAAAGAGAAGGAAGAATTCTTCATATTTTAGGTAGGTACCTTATTTTGTTTTTTGAGTAAAAAATTCCTAAACTTTTTGAACTAGGTAAACACTTTTTGGAGTAAAAGTTTCTAAATATTTTTGAAACAAAGAATTTTCATACCTACCTATATTTTTTTCAAATGAAAAATTCTTACATTTTTTGAAGTAAAAAATTTCAAAAATTTTTGGAGTAAAAGTTTATAGTTTTGAAGTTGAATACCTAGAAGCTTTCCAAATTAGCAAAAAAAAAAAAAAAAATTCTGAACAATAATTTCTTTTTTTTGAGTGAAAAATTTCTAAATCATTTTAGCGAAAAATTCCCAATTTTTTTTTTTTTTTGAGAAATAATCCAGGTTTATTTTTCTGTAGTGAAAAAATCCAATTTCTTGGAGTAGGGAAGGGGAATTTAAAATTTTTTTAGATGAAAATATTTCTCAGATATTTTTCAAATAAAATTTTGTTTCTAACAGATTATTCATTACATTAGTGAGGTCGTAGCTCGGTCCTAGCTTATAACAGCTATGAAAAATATACACTTGGGCAGCATTTTTTACGAGGAATAATAATTTTAAGCATTAAAATATAATGAAGTCTTTAAAAATAACCTCATTCAAAATAGTAGTTTATTCAACTAGGGAGATAAAGTGATGTTCGACGATTTTGAGGGTTTATTGCCCGAGCGAAGCGAGGCAAATAAATCAAAATCGTCGAAAATCACTTTATTTTCCTAGTTGGATAAATTATTTTACGTTACGAGGGAGAAAAAGGCTTCTTTATACTACCGAAAGATCAGCAAGAGGGAGATAAAGTAGCACTTTATCTCCCTAGTAACGTAAAAGACTTCATCGTCAGTAGTATAGAAGTCAAAATCGGTCAAATACAAACATAGGCCTACAATTACAGACGAACAGTACACATAAAACTCTAGTACGTATCTTACCTTGTCCATCTGGCTACAATACTGATGAATAGGTTTAAACCGCCTCCCTTCATCATTGGTAATAGGCCTGTATGAAAATTTAAAAATCCGGTAACCACGATAAATGCATCAACAAAATTGAAGTGGATTAATTCGATGCTAGAAATGGTGTATTGCTGCAAAAAATATTCGATATAAATGCTTCAAGTTTTTTTTTTCAGTGGGACTTAGCTGCCCTTGTAGGTAGATATACATATTTAGGAAACTGTATTACTTGCTCGGCATCTTCAGCATTAAATTTAGGGAAACCCAAGAAATAAATGAAACGATGGCCGTAAATTACAAGTAAAGTGGATACAAATTTTACGAAATGCAGTCCAGCATAGTCCGTTTTTGGATCGACTTTTTTCAGTTTTCTGAAGTTTCTGTCTATAGAAAAAGCTTTAAACACGTTTCTGAATAACATACTTCGTTTACCTGTTTTGCGAAAAACATCAAACTTTATTATTATTTAAATAAATAAACTAAAATTATCAAATAAGTATTAGCCAAGTCAACTTTTTCGACGTAAATTTTTTTTTTTTTTTGAATAAGAAAATTTCACAATTTTTTATAAACTATACCTATTCTATTTTTAAAGAATGATTTTTTTTTTTTTTTTTTGGAATAAACTATTTTGTTTTCAGGATTTAGGACATTAAAAAAAAGTTTGTTTTAATTTTTTGGCGTAAAAAAATATTTTTTAGGAATAATGGAATTTCACAATTTTCGAGATGAAAAATTTTTCTATTTTGCGAAGATGAAAATTTTTTAACTTTTAAAAATACAAAATAATTACATAAATATAATATTTCTTTTGGAATAGGTAAACAAATTTTCCATTTTTCTAAAAAATGAATTAATTTCCATCAGCGATTTAGTACATTTGAACAAAAGTTTTAAAAAATTTAATTATAATTTTTTTGAGATGAATATTTTTTATTTTTTTTGAAATAGTTGAACATGTTTTCATGAACAAATTTTCTATTTTTTTACATGAAAATTTTAAAACATTTTTTGCAATAAAATTTATATTTTTTTGTACTTAATAAAATTTTTATTTCTTTTCTTTGGGATTTTTGGAACTACTTAAAAAAATTAAAATAAATTTAATTTTAATTTTTTTGGAATAACAAAATTTTTCAACTTTTTAAGAATAAAAATCATTTTTTGAATGAACAACTTTTTCATTGAAAAAATCTCCCATTCATTAAGAAAAACAAAGTTTTTAAATTTTTTAAAATAAAATTTAGATAATAACATACCTACCTACTTAGATAAATTTAATTTAATTTAATTTTTTTTTTGGAATAGGTGGTGGTGGGTGATAGTATAAATTCCTATTTTTATAATTTTTTTGAATTGAAAAAAATCGCAAATGATGTAATGAGAAATCAGATAATCGCGGTTCTACTTTACGTACAATAGTAGGCCTAGAAAATTCAAATATACAAAAACTTTGAGGGCAAAATTTTACAAAAACACACAGTGATGATTGTTTCTGTTATCTGTCTGCTGAGAGAATAGAAAAATGAGTACCTAATAATAACACATCCATAATATTTCTCTCAGTAGGAAAACCATAATTATTTTGACTACGTCTATGCTTTATCTACGTACTAGCGGAGTACCCGTCGTTGCGACGGGTAAAAAATTTAAAGATAACATACTAAAATTGTTTACCCGTGCAGTCACCCAGTTACGGTAGTTATTTTCAATCTTTAACATTCATTGACATTTTAAATTGAAAAATTTATTGGTAGGTACCAATTTCCAATTTTCATCTAATTATTAGGCAATTGTTTCGTAGGTTTTTAGCCTAACTGCCGAACTTCTGGAGTAATAGGTACTTCATGAATTTCGTGGAAAATTCGAAATTATGAATTGAATTATTTTTTCGAACAAATTTTTCCAATTTTTGGCACATTATAAATTAAAATTGATCAATTCGAGAAAAAATTCATTCATTTTGTGAGAATTGAAATCTATCAGTCGAACATCTTACGTCGAATATGCCTGTATAGGCTAAGTTTCTGTAGACAGCACTATAAAAAACCGTACTTTTGAACCATTTTTATCAACTTTCATCAGATTAAAACTTTTTTTTGTTGAATTCAACCCCCCAACTCTTAAGATTCCTTAAAAGCCCGAAAAAAAATCCCCTTTTCTACTCTATTTAGGCAAGAGTGATATTCAAAATATAATATCTCAGTTTTTGTCTTGATTTGAAAAAAATTCTTGAAGTAAAAATGTTTCTCTTCTGTTGCCCTAAAAATATTCCTTGAATTTTTGGAGAAAAAATACAAAAACTGTTTACCCGTGCAGTCACACAGTCACGGTAGTTATTTTCAATCTTTAACGTTCATCGACATTTTAAATTGGAAAATTTATTGGTAGGTACCAATTTCCAATTTTCATCATAACTATTAGGCAATTTTTTCGTAGGATTTCACCCTAACTGCAGGACTTCTGGAGTAATAGGTACTTCCTTAATTTTGTGGAAAATTCAAAATTATGAATTGAATTATTTTTTCGAACAAATTTTTCCAATTTTTGGCACATTATAAATTGAAATTGATCAATTCTAGAAAAAATTCATTCATTTTGTGAGAATTGAAATCTATTAGTCGAACATCTTACGTCGAATATGCCTGTATAGGCTAAGTTCCTGTAGACAGCACTATAAAAAACCGTACTTTTGAACCATTTTCATCAACTTTTATCAGATTAAAACTTTTTTTGCTGAATTCAACCCCACAACTCTTAAGATTCCCTAAAAGGCCGAAAAAAATTCATCCATTTTGTGTAAATTTAAATTTTTGAGCTGAATAATTA
The DNA here is from genome assembly GCA_959613365.1 of Balanococcus diminutus. Classification (NCBI taxonomy): domain Eukaryota; kingdom Metazoa; phylum Arthropoda; class Insecta; order Hemiptera; family Pseudococcidae; genus Balanococcus; species Balanococcus diminutus. The sequence goes on from OY390716.1 coordinate 40,739,589, forward strand.
TTCCAAACCAATTTCTTCAATTTCCAGCATATCTGACAGTTTCTTCTTCGTGTGATTCAACCCCACGTCAACTGTAGAATAATTAATTTTGAAAAAAAAATTAATAATTTTGTGGAAGTTTGAGCAAAAAATAATTCAATTCCAAAAAAATTGAAAAATGCAATCAAAAAAAATTTGGAGCTTTCTCAAATGTTTTAAATAAGTCCGCAACTTGAAAAATTAATTCCAAAAAATTCCAAAAAAATGTCATAAAAAATTTCGCAACTTGAAAAATTCACAAAACAAATTCAAAAATTTTAAAAAATTCCTCCAAAAAAATTTCCAAAAAAATTGAATAATGCAATTGTCATGTCATAAAAAATTTCGCAACTTAAAAAATTCAAAATAATTCAATTCCAAAAGAATTATTCCCAAAAAATTGAAAAATGCAATCAAAAAAAATTTGGTGCCTTCTCAAATGTTTTAAAAAAGAGTGCAACTTGAAAAATTCCAAAATTTAAAAAAATTCCTCCAAAAAAATTTCCAAAAAAATTGAATAATGCAATTGTCATGTCATAAAAAAATTTCGCAACTTGAAAAATTCAAAATAATTCAATTCCAAAAGAATTGAAAAATTCCCAAAAAATTGAAAAATGCAATCAAAAAAAATTTGGTGCCTTCTCAAATGTTTTAAAAAAGAGTGCAACTTGAAAAATTCATTCCAAAATTCCAAAATTTAAAAAAATTCCTCCAAAAAAATTTCCAAAAAAATTGAATAATGCAATTGTCATGTCATAAAAAAATTTCGCAACTTGAAAAATTCAAAATAATTCAATTCCAAAAGAATTGAAAAATTCCCAAAAAATTGAAAAATGCAATCAAAAAAAATTGGTGCCTTCTCAAATGTTTTAAAAAAGAGTGCAACTTGAAAAATTCATTCCAAAAAATGTCATAAAAAATTTCGCAACTTGAACAATTCACAACACAAATTCAAAAATTCAAAAAAAATTCAAAAAAATTGAAAAATTCAATCAAAAAAAATTTGGAGCTTTCTCATTGTTTTAAAAAAGTTTGCAACTTGAAAAATTCAAAAAAAAAATTGTTTGCCCGGGGCTCGAACAGGGGTACCCTAGTTGAGGATCGGGGCTCTTAACGACTCGTCTACTACCCATGTTTTGAAATTAAGTCGAATTTCAAAATACTCGATTCTGATTGGTCGAAATTAATAAACTTTGAACGGGTTTTTCTCAACTTTCCGGGCAACTTTTTTCAAACTTTTTGCGCCTAAAACCTAGTCCTCGTCGAGCTCTATACGACGCTATTCGCGGATTCAACGCGTATTCAGCGGTTTTCGAGAACATGCGTGACAAGAAATCCGGCTTCTCTCTTATAATATATAGGCTTATACTTAATCTGAAAACCTATTTAAAATTTGAATTAGGTAGGCCAATTTTTTAATTTTTTTCCGCAAACTTCATCCTAAGAGTCTCATTACTTTTTCCAATGCGTATTTCTTGTATATTAGATCGAATCTGTGATTGAAATTTTTATAAATTAATTAGAACAGAGTCCAGAATTTTTTTTCAATTTTGACATTTTTCGTAAATTGGACAAATATATATGAAAAGTGGCCGAGATGTACGGAAACGGGCAAATATATATATATATTGAATATTGATGATGATTGATGATATTGAATATTGATGATGATTGATGATGATGATGTCTATTAGGGTCCCGAGCAGCACACTCGACAAATTATCGAAATAAAAAATCGACAGAATATCGAATTCGATAAAGTGTCGCGTTAGTTCCGCATAAATCGTGAAATTATCTTTCGATATATAGATAGATTATCGACGAATTATAGTTAATAAAAATTTCGAGATTATAGTAAGATATTTTATCGATAATCTATCTATAATATCGAAAGATAATTTCACGATTTAGGCGGAACTTTCGCGACACTTTATCGAATTCGATATTCTGTCGATTTTTTAACGATTTTTTATTCCGATTTTTTGTCTTTTACTAGCTTTTTTATATAATTAAAAATCATTAATTAGCATAATTAATACATTAAACTATGCCTAAACACATTATTCATGTTACGGTAAGAGGATCATTTCAGAAAAAGTCAAAAAAAAAATTATAAAAAATCTGCCACCAGTGGGGCTTGAACCATCTACCTCCCGCATGGAAATCCTCTTCCTTAACCACTATGCCATACCTTATCGTTGAGGAATTAGCAATAAAACGCTTATAATAGGCAGTTTAGTACTTCCAGACGTGTTGGACTTTGAAAAATTTTCACCAATTTGGAAATAATTTTAAATATCGTCACAAAATCGTTGAAAAATCGTTCGACAAATTTCAGATTATTTGTCGATAATGTAGTTTCAAATATCGCCACAAAATCGTTGAAAAATCGAATTCCAGGAATTTCATATTACGTGTCGATAATATAGTTTCAAATATCGTCATAAAATCGTTGAAAAATCGAATTCGAGAAATTTCATATTACGTGTCGATAATATAGTTTCAAATATCTTTACAAAATCGGTAAAAAATCGGATTCGATAAATTTTATATAATCTGTCGATAATATAGTTTCAAATGTCGTCAAAAAATCGGTAAAATATCGAAGTCGAGAAATTTCATATAATCTGTCGATAATATAGTTTTAAATATCTTTACAAAATCGTTAAAAAATCGAATTCGATAAATTTAATATTCTTTGTCGATAATGTAGTTTCAAATATCTGAACAAAATCGGTGGAAAATGGGAATCGATAAATTTAATATTCTTTGTCGATAGTATCGTTGACGAATATCGTCATAAAATCTTAATAATATCGAATTCGATAGTTTTTAGATTTTTTGCCTATGAAGTTGTACCGATAAATCTTTATAATATCGTGAGAACATCTATAGATTTTCAAACGATTTTTTATCGATACGTTACATCTTCCGATATTATCGATCGAGTGTGCCGCTCGGGGTGGGCCGAAAATCAAAAATTTTCGATTTTCAAAATGTAATACCGCGGAAAAGTTGCGTCTTGGTGAGACATGAAAAATAAAAATAAAAATAATCAAATCAAATGATATCTTCCAATCGCGCAAGAGCCCTCAAATTTTTGAAAATTTGCAAAAAATTCTAAAATATTACAGAATGGGTTTTATGCCCTTGGTTGGCAAGTATTATCATCGTCATCAATATTTTTTGATAAAAAAATCCAGATCATCGCATTTATAAGACAATGAAAAAATGCCATTTTTTACGTTTTTAAAAAAAAAAAATTGAAAAAATATATTAAAAAATTGGAAAAAAAATTTTGTAATTAAAATGGATCTAACATTTATACAGTTTTGCCCAAAAAGACCATTTACACTGAAAAAAAAATTAATGGTAAAAATTACTAAAAAAAAATAGTACAAGTGAAATGGTCTCAAAAGTGGTAAAAATTACTATGTACATGGTGAAAATTTACTATGTACATGGTAAAATTTTACTATGTACATGGTATTTTTTTACCATTGTACATAGTAAATTTTCACCATGTACATAGTAATTTTTACCACTTTTGAGACTATTTCACATCTACTATTTTTTTTTAGTAATTTCAACTATGGCATATAGCATTTCATTGGTACTAAATGCATTTATAAAATTTAAAAAAAAAAAGGTTGGGATTCTCGAAATGGATTTTAGTTTCAATTTTTCATTTATGCTCGACTATATGCATACCTGAAGTTCATAATATTACACTAAAAATCCCTACCTAATTTACCTAACTGGGGTTCGAACCTGGGACCCTATAACCCTAATGTTCCTAACTACCTAAACTTAACCACATGACCACAAGTACACAATGTAAAATGGGGCATCCAAAAATATATAAATGAATTTGAAAACCACAGTGAATACATACTTGAAATAATCAACTTCACTTTCTTATCCGCAGGAGTACAATTTTTTCACTTTTACTACAACCTTTTTTTTTAATTCTCTTTTACATTACCACATTTTATTATTTTATTTCAAGGATTCACCAAATTGCACAAAATTATTTTTTGATGGTTAATAAGTATAAACTTGAAACTAACTTTCTGATGCATATCGAAGCTTAATTTTGCAGAAATAAAACACTTCATGTTATATATTGTTAACAAAGAAAGAAAAGTTGAAGAAATTAAAAATTTGTATCGTAATATCACAAACCAAGTCAATTCCTTTCAAAATGTGATAATAACTACAAAGTACTACATTGATGGTGAATTTTACCACAGTCAATAGTTGAATGTACCTTATTGATGGTGAAATTTACCATGTTCATGGTATTAGAAACTACTTAAATAGTATTTTCAACTACTAAACATGGTATATTTCACACATGGTAATTTTTACTACTTTAAATAGTAAAAAAATGGTCAAAAATACATTTTTCAATGGTAATTTGAAAAAATTACCACAGAACATGGTAAAAATGACCACAATTATGGTACAAATAACTACTTTTATGGTAAAAATTACCATTCCTTTTTTTCAGTGTACGACGATTTTCCATATTTGCCTTCATTTTCAGGAATCATCATTTTCCTCATTTTCTTCAATTTTTCGTAGTTTTTGAAAAATTCTCAAGTGTACGAAAGAGATGAAAAATCGCTGTAAATTGTCTTTTTGGGCGAAACTGTGTATGTTGAACCCATTTTAATTACAATTTTTTTTTTTAAATTTTGAATCTATTTTTTTCAAAAAAACGTAAAAAATGACATTTCTTCATTACCTCATGATTTTTTTTTCAAAAAATATTGATAACGATGATAATACTTGCCAACCAAGGGCATAAAACCCATTCTGTAATATTTTGGAATTTTTTTCAAAATTTCAAAAATTTGAGGGCTCTTGCGCGATCGGAATATATTATTTGATTTGATTAATTTTTTTTTCATGTCTCAGCAAGACACAATTTTTTCGCGGTATTATATTTTGAAAATCGAAAATTTTTGATTTTCGGCCTACCCTAATGTCTATACCTAGTTACCTACCCTCTTTCATTTTACCATAGCCAGCATTCATGGTGATATCACAACCTGTAGAAAAAATTATAAACAAGAAAAGCGCCACAAAGAGCCATCTGAAAAAACACTTTTTTTTATCAGAAATAAAATTTCAATAATTAGGTAGGTCTAGGTACCTATCTAATTTGTAAAATGCTAAAACCAACCTCACGATAAAGTATCCTTGCGGATACGTTGGTTCTTTTTGTATTTTACAAAATGTTGGGCTCACATCAACAAATATATCGAGTCCGTGTTTGTTGAACAATGGATACAAAGTGCTATTGAGGGAAATCTTCAAGTCGGTTGATTTGCAAGAAGATGGTATGCATATGGCAAAATTCAACTTCTTTCTATCAACCCTGACAGGATTTTGTTGATACTGCAAGACAATAAGGTAACTTAGGTGATTTACCTTTTCAATACATAAGTGGAGGTAATGTATGTAGGTAATTAAATATACCATCAAAAGGGCTTCCCATGCAGAAATTTTTTGATCGGGAACCTCGACAATTTCATTCTGTAAGGTATCCGGATAATCATAGATAGCTTCAGCTAAGCAATATTGTCCTTTGACATTATAAGCTGATACGGCCAAACATTCATCGTAGTTTCCAAAATGTGCAACCATACCAGAGAAGATACCAACTGAGGGCCATCCTGATGATTCCAACACTGAAAAAATCTTAAAATTTTATTCCCTTAACTCTTAGAGTACATAAAAAGACCATTGATTTGGAATAATAATTTTCCTACGGACTGAGATCATCTTCTACTCCAGCAACTCAGCTTTAACAAGATCGAGATCCAACCAAAAAATTAGGAATTTAGACTACCTACATATTCCAAAAAAAATTAAATTAAATTAATTTCAAAACTCCCCGCCTCCCCAAAAATCCAAAATCCTAAAAAAATATAATTATTTAATTTTAAATTTTATTCCAAAACATTTAAAAACTTTTTTATTAATGAAAAATTGAAAAATTTTCATTCTTAAAAAATAGAAAAATTTTTATCTTAAAAAATTGTACCTAATCTAAAAAAATTGAAATGAAATTTATTTTAATTTTATTCAAGGTCCTAATAAAAATATAAATTTTATACCGAAAAATTAAGAAATTTTTTCATTGAAAAAAAAGTTGTTTATTCCAAAAAAAAGATTTTTTTTATTCTTGAAAGTATAAAAAAATAAAATTTTTTCATCTCAAAAAATTGTGAAATTTCCTTATTCCTAAAAATATTTTTTCAAGCTAAAAAAATTAAGTTTATTTCAAACTTTTTTAAATGTCCTAAATCCCTTCATTAAAAAAAATCTCAAAAAAATTATAATTAAATTAATTTGAAACTTCTTTGAATGTCCTAAATACGTACTGATGAAAATTGAAAATTTTATTTCAAAAAAATCTATACTATTATTATTTTTTGAAAGTTGAAAAAAATTTCCTCCAAGTAGAAAATGTTTTAAATCTAAAAAAAATTGTGAAATTTCCTTATTCCTAAAAAATATTTTCATACCTACCTATGCCAAAAATTTAAACACAGTTTTTAAAAAAAAATAATGTCCTAAATCTTGAAAAAAAAAAAATTTGTTTATTCCAAAAAATATTCATGACCCAGCGGTAACTCACTTGGGTGACCTCACCAAGGGGAGGTTCAAACCCTAGGAATTCTCCGCAGGGAATTTATCATCATAGTATTAACTAATTTTGACACACCGATACCAACGGTTTATACGGTGTGTTGAATTTTTGTGTTCCAGAAATAAGACGTTTTAACAGAACCTAACAATTTCTTTAATAGCCAAAGTAGTAATTTTAAAGAGAAGGTGATTATTTACATGTTTATTATATTTATTGTTTAAAAGTAACTGTCAGCCAAAGAGTATCCGAAGTTAATATTTAGGATCTTTGCAAAAAATTTGAAATTATAAAATTATATCTAAGGCGTATATAACTCGACGCTTCGCGCCTCGCCAGGGGGGCGCAAAGGCCCCCTGGACCCCCTTGGTTGGCTCTATTTTCACACTACGCTTGGAAGTATGAAACATAGTATATGCTTTTACTCTGTGACAAAATGTCTAAAAGTCAAAAATATTAATTTCCATGGAAATTTAAAAATCTAAAAAGTATAATAAATAAATTTTTTTTCAAGTTTCAGAATGTTTGACAAAAAACCTAAAAGTCATACAATTTCTAAAAAAATTTCTAAGTTTCAAAACGTCTGATAAAATGTCCAAAAGTCATAATTAAATTTATTTCAAACTTTTTTTAAAGGTCCTAAATCCTGAAAAAAATAAAAATCTTATTCCATTAAAATTTACAAATTTTTATATTTTTGAAAAATTGGAAACATTTTCATTTTTGAAAAATGGGTAATTTTTTCATTTAATACAAAAATTGGAAAATTTATTCATTCCAAAAAAAAATCATCTCAAAAAATTGTAAAATTTCTCCAATAAAAAAAATCTCAAAAAAATTATAATCAAATTTACTTTTTGAAACTGTTTTGAATGACCTACATACTGATGAAAATTAAAAATTTTATTCCAAAAAATTTAGAAATTTTTTCATTCTAAAAAAATTAGAAAAAAATATTTAGGTATATTTTTGAAAGTTAAGAAAATTTCCTCTAAATAGAAAATGTTTTAATCTCAAAAATTGTGAAATTTCCTTATTCCTAAAAAATATTTTTATATGCCAAAAAATTAAAACAAACTTAAAAAAAAAATAATGTCCTAAATCTTGAAAAAATTTGTTTATTCCAAGAAAACATTATTTTTCTGTTCTTAAAAATAAAAAATAAAATTCTTTCTTAAAAAATTATGGTTTCGATCTTTAAAAATTGTGAATTTTTTTAATTCCAAAAAAATATTTTTTTTACGTCAAAAAAGTTGAAATAAAATTTATTTCATACTTTTTTACAATAAAAAATGAATTAAATCCCAAAAAATCATAAATTTTATTCCAAAAAATTTTGAATTAAAAAATAAGAAATTTTTTCGTTAAAAGAAGTTTGTCAACTTGACCATACGTCAAATCACTGTCGACGAAGTTAAAGAAATAATTTGCAAACCTAAAGTTTAAAAATCCCCAGGATAACTGGAAAAATTTTGAAAGAACTTCCTCAAAAAGTTTTTTGTCTACTTGTAAAAATCATCAACGCAACGATTGCACTGCTATTGCATTAAAATGTATACCGATTCAATGGAAAATGGATAGAAATAATAATGATGGAAGAAGCCCTGTTATCTAGGTTCTACAAATTATTTTTTTTTGACATTTACTGAAATTTCTACAAACGACAAATAATATATCGAGTAAGTTTGAACCAAAATTCTCAAAGAAAAAATTTTAATTTTTTTTCTGACCAGTTGCAAAACACTTTTTCAAAAATTTGTCTCCGTCTAAATTCATAATATATTATTGAGTTAGGTAATCAGTTAATTAAAAAATTACAACAGTAAATTTGAAAACTTACTTCTCACAGCCCACACAGACTGATTTCTAAGATGTGATTTATACAAATCGAAGTCTTTTTTGCATGCGGCATTCACGTTAGAATCCATTTGAAAGCCAATTTCTGCCTCGAGAAACAACTGTGAAATCCATTTCCTTTGAGGAATATCCGATTCGCCATTTTGAGCACTCTGCAGTAGGCGATAGTTAAAGGGTGATTCTATTTTGCTTTCGACAACTTCGCATACATTCCAATTGGTATTATTTTCAAGGTTCACCGCGCAAATCAACGATAGAATGGTGAAAAAATAATATGTAATAGTCATTACTCGACGATCCATGATTTTACATCTATCGTTAGCGTCACCGTAACTAAGTATCCCTCAGAACATCGGGAGCGAAATTAGTGAAAGAAACAACTAACTGCAGTCTTGGAAAATACAAAAGTATTGATGTCCTTGTGAACAGACTAGTGATGTTTTTTTTTTTTTTTTTTTTTTTTTGTTAAAATTTCCAAATTTTTTATATCGATATATATCGATATTTTCCAGGCCTATATCGATATTATCGATATAATATCGATATTTCTAAAAATTGAATAAAATGTCCTATATTTTTAGTGTGATACCTATTTTCGTATTTTCATTTGTTTTTTGTTTACAAGATTAAGATTAAATTCAATTTTTTTTTATAAATCAACATTTAAAAACAAGAAGCAACTTTTTGAGATTTTTAAGAAAATCAAAGTTTTTTGGACAGCAGTTTTCTCAACAGTAGTTGTTGAAATTATGTCCTCTGAATTTTCTCAATTTTTTTTGTTTAAATCCTGATGAACAACAGTTTTACCAGCATTTGTTGAAAATAACAAGTTTTTCTCTATTTTCTTGGATTTTTGAATAGTCGTTAAATAAGTTTTTTTTTTCAGATTTGTTAAAAGTAGATTTTTTTCAAATTTTGTTGAAAATCATGTTTTAAAATTTTTTTCTAAAAAGAAATTTTTTTAAAAACTCAGTCGATAAACAGTTTTCCGCAGATTTGTCAAAAACGATTTTTCCCAACTTTCTTTAAAAATTCTGTTTACCTAATTATTTTTCAGATTTGTTAAAAAGCTTGTAGAAAAACGAGTTTTTAAAATTTTTTGGACGATAAATTATGTTCTTTAAAATTTTATTGAAATTTTTTATAATACCTAATATACCTACTTGTCTAATATTTTTTTTTGAAAACAGATTTTTCAACATTATTTTAATACAACTTTTCCCCCCATTTTATAAATTTTTTTTTTTTTTTTCAGATTTACTTACCTACTGAAAAAATTCAATTTCGTTAAACACATACGCGCGAACGGCGAAAGTCTAGCACAATTTTCGTTCTTTTCTTTGGAATTTTTTTTAAAATATCGATATTATTTCGATATTAATATTTTATATCGATATATCGATATTTTTTAAATATCGATATATCGATATCGATATCGATATTTTAACATCACTAGAACCGGAATTCGTATTACCTTGCTTTCTTTTATTCAACACAATTATACATTTATGAATTCATAATGGGTTCGTTAATATAAGGCAAGGCGCCTGAAATAAATAGTTAAATTTTTCCTAATTGCGTTTATATGAAATGCAAAGCCATACCTAGATAAGAGAAAAACAACTTAGCCGTGTTTCATAAATGAAAAATTACAAAATGCAAAACGACAATGAAAGTGCACTAATTATTTTTATAAATGCAAATCATTTGATGCGAATTTTTTTCAAAAAAATCCACACTAATTGTGTCCAGCTTTTTTAATGCAAAACACGAGGTTACCATTTACCCTCTTACAGAAGTGGAACAAACAAATTGGACACGTAAAGCAGATGACCCTTCAAAATTTCCACTAAAACATTATAGTATCGAATATAAAATTTTCAAAGATTTCTTATAAATGGTTGAAGGAAATGGTCGAAAATAGTCGAAAATGGTCAAAATTGGTTGAAAAAGCAGAGAATCGCGATTCACTGAGTCGAAAATTTATTTATCAAAGAATCGCGACCAAAGAATCAGACTCTCAACATAGGTGAGTCGCCCCAGCTCTGGAGTTAAGCCGAGTAACGGTTTCAAGTACAAAAATATAATCAAACCTTTTATAATTTTTCTTAAACAACAACGACAAACTTCGGGAACTCGAAGAACAACAGGCTAGTGAACATGATGAAAGTCAACACAATCGTTCCATAAGAAACGAATTATTACCAACTGATGTTGCATTGGTTGACCCAGGAGCGAGTGTAAGTGGTAGTGGTCTTTCAAAAATGTTGACTAACGCTCCTGTAGAGTACAAACGTTGGAACACTATCGACGAACTTCTAGAACAATTATACATAGATATTGGTGAAATAAAAGCTGGTAATAATAATCCAGCTATATGCAACGACATTGTTGACATTTTGAGAGAAATTCCAAATGAATTATAAAGATAGACGAAGGGTTAAATATGAAAGCTATTTTCCAAAACTTGTTCACAGTCGAGGATTAATCAATAGCATCATAAACAATTTACCTTTCGAGGCTCATGTACCGGGTTACCAATACTTAAAAAAAGAGACATTTGGTAGTAAATACGAGAAAAAATGGACCAGCGAAATTTTCATTATAAATAGCATACGTTACACTGATCCGATAACCTACATTATACTTGATTTGAAAGGCGACAAAATACACGGACATTTTTACAAGCAAGAGTTGCAAAAAACGAAATTTTAAAATGGATAACCAATCTTTAGAAAGGTTCACTGTCAGAGAGTTGAAAAAACTAGCGCATGAGAAAAAAATCCGTTATTACTATAAGATGAAAAAAAGAGATTTACAAATTGCCTTAGTTATGCATAGAATCACCGAAGGAGATTAAATTTTTTATCGTGAAATAATTTTCGACTTATATAGTTGCAATCAAGTTGTGCTTTTTCCAAAATGATGTCATTGCAAAGTATCGCTATGAAAAAAATAATCGACAGCATTAATGAACATCGTGGTAATGTAATGTTGAAGTGTTACAACAATATTGAAATTTTTATACCTAAACCTGATGGTGTTGTAGTATTTTCGTTTCCATTCGAACTGTTGGTTGAAAAATTACCTTTGCCACAAGTTCTTATCGAAGAAATCAAGAAGATGTACGGAAGCGAACAAAGTAAAGTGAAAACTTTTAAAATGAATTATTCTTTCGTGATAACCATTATACCATTAAACGAAGGAGAGTCTCTAATAAGTTTTCCATTTCTTAGACAATATAAAATAACCACCTCTTTGGTAAAAAATGAAAAATTGTGATGCAATAAAATATTTATTAATTTAAAATTGGTTTTTTTCCAATAAAATTACAAGTGAGTAGGTACCTACGATAAACGAGTACAATTGATTAAAATAGAGTACAATTAATGAGTTGATTAATCTAATAGAGTAAATTGGTCCATATTGAAAAACATCTGCTAGTCATCCGTCTAATCGACTCTGAAAAAAAAGAAAAAATACAAGTTGAAAAAAAATATGCTAGCCACTGAAAAAATATTAAATGCTGAAAAAAAATCTGAAAAAATATGACACTGAAAAAAATATTAAATGTTGAAAAAAATTAATGGGCAAATACAACCATTCATCTTTGATACCGTTGGGAAATCGACAATCACCATATTGTTTCCTATTGCAGTTTTACAATGTCCACAATACTTCAGTGTTGTGAAGTTCCCGGGAACGAAGTGTTGTTCCCGGGAATTCCCAAAATATTTCCAAGAAAAAAGATTCTGATTATATTGAGATTTATTAGACACCTCCTGGTATTAAAAGGTACCATGTTGTTTCCCCTCAGTATTAAAATACATTTTAATACCCTCAAAATGGTCAAAAATTGATGTTAAAATTAAAAATAATATTTTAATTGGATCAATCACGTGGTAATAACCTGAAGAATTACCTTGAAATTACCATCTAAAAAAATAAAATATGGGATATCGATATCCCTGAATAATTTTATTAATTTCAAGTATTTCTAGGGTATCAATACCAATTTTCATTCAAATTGACATTTCTAAACATCATTACATCACTTAAATCTCGTTTTTGCTTCAAAAAAATAAATTATTTGAAAACGGGAATTCCCGGTTTTGATGAAGGTGGGAACGTTCCCGGGAATTCCCGGGAACAATTCCCATTCCCGCAAAATGGGAATTCCCGTTTCACAACACTGCAATACTTAAAGAGATATGTGCTGTTTGTAAATACGGAAAATGCATTCTTGTCATTCATGAATAGGTCAGGTCGTTCAATCGTTCTGTAAAAATGGAAAAAATCAATTAAATGACAAAAAAAATATTTTAGAAATTTAAAAAACTACTTACGAGGTAAACCGGTTCGGATTTCATCGTCCAAAAAGAGCTGTATGCCAGAATAAGGCGCACTGTCCTCACCCTTGATTCTTTTAACAATTCTCGTTACCGTAAAATACGGTCAACTGGTAATTTGGTCACCGAGAAAAATTGAAGAATTTGTACCGACGCCAACGATTTGATTTTCTGTATGTACATCTCAGCCTCGTTGTTGTCCATTTGGTTGTTGGATGACGTAGCCAACTAACACTAGGATTAAATTTTCAGCTGCCGAAGTTAATTACAGCTTTTTCTGGAGGCTCCAGATCGCTTCGGAAACGGTCCCAATCGACTCGGGAAGTCGACTTTAGTATACAAACCGATTTTCAGGATTCTATCTCAAAATTTGCGATTTTTATTCCAAAAATTGTTTTTTTGGGATGATTTTTTAGCCAATTTCAAAAATTTGCCAAAAATCGAAAAATCAACTTTGGCAGCTCAAAATTTGGTTGTGAGGTGTGGGTGGCATGTTCTTTCAGTGAGCCAAATTTCAGCGAAATCGGAGGCGGCGAGTTGGGGAGGTTCCCTTGTAAGTACAATTCCAAACTCTTAGTTTATGAGATAAGCTACCAGGAGTAGTAGGTAGTAATAATCAATTATTCCCAGAAATATAGTTGTTAGATTCATACCCAATTACCCATACACTAACCATTTTTAATAAAGTTCAATTCTTTTACATTCATTCAAATCTTTACGCTGTTAAAGCAATAATCTATGCATCAAAAGATTCAAAATTTCACCTAATGAATTACCAAGTTGAAAAAGAAAAGATAAATGAAAAAAAATTTATTTAACGAAGAATTCGAAGGTAAAAAAGTAATTTTTAAGTATACACTGGAGGGTCTTTCATAAAATAATCGCGAAGATGAAATGAAAACCTCGGTATTATACAAAACAGGAAAAAAAACTCATAATAATAATAATAATTGTTGGCAAAATAAAGCAAAAAAAATGTACCCGTTCAACGGTTGCGAAGTATTCTGATGCGGCTACACAAACAAGATGCTAGATGCTCACATAGAAATTCCAGTCATTTCATTAACTGCAAATAGCGACTCATTAATTAATTTTTTTCCACCATAAATTAATAACTCGGTGATTTCATTCCGCGACGTGGTAAACTACACAACAGAATAGGAAAAAAATATCAACCACCTTTTTTTTAGGTTTTTTACCCAATGCTGTTTCTCCACCGAAGAATGATCCGAGCGACGAAGTTTGAATTAAAGGTCGCGTGATCGGGACTTCTTTTAATTAACTTTAGGGTGAGCTATTTCGATGACGAAGTAGCCGTTAATTGAACTTTGTTAATTGTGGTGCACACCATGGCACGGAGAGTAGGTGCCAGAGAATGGGCGAAGGTGTGACCATTTTCTCGATCGTGCGCGAGAATCAAACTTTCCAAAGCTCTAAAACGTTTTTCCCGTTTCGACTTTTAGTTCTTCAGTCTGTTTTATCGGTTGGTATGTTAGGAGCTTTTCGCTTCGTTGTAATTTTTATCATTTTTTTTTACGTATTTTGCCTAATTGTTGCTGACTGCCGAACTGGTTTTCGCAAGTGTGCTTTTTAAATTAGACTAGGGGGTTATTTTCGAGTGTTGATTTTTTTTTTAGCATATTGGATTATGTAAAAGTTCATTGATTCGAGAAAATAGTTGAGATCATCGATGAATGGTGCATTTTTATTAAAAGGATTACGTTCGATCGAATTCGATGATTGATCAGAGGTGTGAATTCGGTATTATTTTGTCGAAGATTTTTTACGAGGAGTATTTCGTTGAATAATCGAACATGATATAGATCATGAATTTTAACATCCATCTCTTCTTCAATTTATTTCTTTTGAAATACGCCAGTGGTTTTTTCAACGAAGAACAATGTAAGTTGTTACCCTCTTTTTAATTATATTTAATTTACTATGAGTATATTCAGGGTGTCCGGCGACAGGTCTGCCAAACTTGAAATTTGGATATAACCGAAAAAATCTTTATGTACACATGGTGCCTATCTCGATTTTGAAGGGGCACTGGTGTATAAAAATTTCAAAATTTTGTGAAACTAATGCACGAACCAGGTGTAACTTTTTAAAAGGAACAAAAATAGTTATGTCAAAAATTTGCCTATCTTTAAAAACGAAGGCGCTACGAAGCTTTGAAAATTAGTATTTTCAGAATGCAAGGCTCCGTAGCGCCTTAATTTTCAAAGATAAGCAAAATTTTCAAATGACGTTTTTTGTTTCTCTCAAAAAGTTACACCGGTTTCATGTATTTTTTGACCGAATTTCACAATATTTTCATGTATCGCCAATGCACGGTAATAAATTGAGGTAGGCAATACTTTTGACTGGGATTTTGCGTTGCTGTAACTCCTTCAATTTCAAAGATAGGCAATCCAATATGATTACAACTTTTATTGCTTTTTCGAAAATCTATCCACTGCCGGTGTTGAAAATTTTTTTGAACGCAGTGTTGCCAATCGATTTTGCTAGGTGAAATTCCGATTTTCAAACCTTTGTAGCTCCTTCATTTTCAAACTTAGGCAATATGTGTACATAAACTTTTTTGTTAGTCGTACTCGGTTGTATCCAAATTTCAAATTTGGCAAACCACTCATCGGACACCCTGTATAGGCAGGTACCTACACTTTTGAATATCAAACGACTCAATTGCTTCTTCGAGATACCAAAATGTTTATGAAAAATTTCAATCGTTGGTATTAGCTATTTACCTGCCTATATATCTAAACATTCAATTTATGCATTAGTCAGGTTTTATCGCCGCGAGAATATTTATTCGGTTTTAAAAAATCTTAATAGTATCTGCTTAAAAGCAGCAATATATTTCTTCTCAAATTTCGCATAAAAGTTCTCCTTTTACGTATTCATGAATAAAAAACGAATAATCCACACATAGGTAGATATATAGCAGAAAGCAGCTGAACGCAGCCTACAACACTCTGAAGAAGACAGGCAAATTGCTCTACCTGGTAAAGAGCAATTTCCCTGTCGTCTTCGGAGTGTTGTACATTTATATTTAACTGCTTTTGTGTATAGTGCATGGCTGTATTAATACTTCATACGGCCCAACTGAGCGTTTTGACAAACTACTGCAAAAAATGAAAAATTTCCATTTGTAAAAATATAATAGCTCTTTTCAAATTTAAAAACATAATTGAAAATCCAATAAATCAGAAAATTGTAAAAAAATGAATAAATGAGATAATACTACAAAAATTGAGTGAATTATACGTTTCAAAAAACAGAATGAACTGAAAAATTCTTCAAAATTTTATTAAATCAGAAACTAATGTTTCAAAAGTTGAAAAATTGAAAACTGTGAGTTAAAAACTTGGGGAAAAAAAGATTGAACGCTTCTTTTTTTATGTATAAAGAAAGCTCTCATTTTTTTAAGAAAAAAATTTTTGTACCCAGATGTTAGAGAAAACCCCTTCCAATTTGTGAGAAAGAAGACAATGTTCTGGGTATGATAATTTCTCAATTTTTTCTGAAGTGAAAATATTTCTCAAATTTCTGAAGAAAAAACATTCAATTTTTTTTTGAAATGTGGGGGGGGGGGGGATAAGGAAGAAGGAAATTCCATTAAAAAAATATATATATATCTTACACTTTTTCAGGAGAAAACATATCTATTTTTGTTTAGGACGAAATCTCTCACGCGTTTACAGTTTGAGAGTTTGAGTAGAATATAATCATTGACCATTTTTTTGGAGAATTTTTTTTTGTTTAAAATGAAATTTCTAATTTTTGAAGATAATGTTTTAACTTAAAAATTAAGTTTTCTAGAGGAGAAAATTTCCCGATTTTTCTGAAATAAAAGTATAATATTACCTAATCGAATTTTTGGAGAAAAAAAATCTTCAATTTTTTTTAATAAAATATTTTTTTTTTTGTTTAAGACGAAATCTCTCATTTTCAAACAAAAAGACGTCTCAGTTTTTTTGGAGAAAAAATCTCTTATTTCTTGTGGGAAAAAAACTTGCATTCTCATAAAAAAAGAAGAAAAAATTCTTCAATTTCCTTGGAATAAAAAATACCTTTAATCTTTAGAGTCACCTTTTAAAAAATTCTCAGTTTTTATGAAGCAAAAAAAGGCTATAAATTTAAAAAATAATCATAAGTATCAGAATGTCTAACAAAATGTGTTTTTTTTGGGGGGGGGGGGGGCTAACTGTTCGATATTTTATAGGCTTTTGAAAATATACATGATCTCATGATACATTACAGACCCCTAAAAAGTCACCACCCCTCCTCTACCTGAGGCCTGTATAGGACAGCCCTTATTTTGGAGTTCGGATTTTTTTTTGTCTCATCCCTTCCAGTTATTTATTTTTTTTTATGAGAAAATCATAATCTATTTTTTATTTGTCCCCTCAATAAATTATAAGTGCTCCCTGGTCACTTTTTTTTTAGAAAAATGAAAAAATTTAACAGATTTTTAAACATTTTTTTTTTTTTTTGGTTTTAATCATCAAATTCAAGGTTGTTCCTTTTCATGAGAATTAATTCTCATTTTTTTCCCTATAGTATTTTTAAGGTATTGCTTAATATTAGAAAATAATCCTACATTTTAAAAAAAAAATTTCCCAAACTAAATTTTAGGTGATTCCATAAGCCCCCCTCCGCAATTTCAAAAAATAATGAAAAACTATCAAATTTTCTAATTTTTGGCTTTTTTTGGTTCCAGTCTATTAAAGTTGTTCTGTTCATGAGAAATCTTTTCTAGTTCTTTATTTTTTCCCTCACTGAATATTGAGTGGCATTTACCAGTCTCCCAAAAAAAGGAGGAAATTGAGAATTTTCAACTTTTTTTTGTTTGTTTCAATTCATAAGAGTTGTTCTTATTCATGAGAACTAACTTCCCAAATTTTTAAAATCTTTTTCCTCAATTTTTAAAGTGGTACCTACTTTATTGAGGCGCTCCAACTTTTCAAAAAAACAAAAACAAAAAAATGAGCAAAATTTTCTAATCCAGTATCCAAAATAGTTCCTTATTATGGGGCTTTAGCTAATGGCACTACTTTAAATTCAGGCAGGAGAAAAATTAAAAATGGGGAATTTTTCCCAATTAACAGAAACAACTTTAGAAGCTAGGTCAAAAAATTTCCCTCATTTTTTTTTTTTCTTGAATTTGCACGAACCAAAAGTACCACCTGAAATTAAATTAGGGAGAAAATAAGAAATCGAGGATTAATTATCACGAGAAGGTAATTTTTGAAAAAGGCATGAGTTTGAAAATTTACCAAGTATTAAGTACAATCAATCATGTTTCTGCTAAAATGGAACACCTGATTGAAGTAAAAATTCAAATGATCAAAAATGATCTTTAAAACATATTTCGAAATTCTATAGATTTGAAATCGGAAACATTATCACCTTTTTTTTTAGCACAAATTCGCAAAAAATGCACCATAAAAAAGGCTTTCACTACCAGCAAAAAAAAAATTGATTTATGCTTAGAAAACTTTTTCCACATTAGACCTGATCTCTAAGTGCTCCACCAACCTGGAGAAATAAAACTCCTACACCTTTATTCTCTCACGATTTTATTTCTTATTTAATTCAACGTCAATTTTCGCAATTCCTCGTCAACATACGACTACGTAGCATTTTTTTTCAGCTCATGACGCCTCTTTAATGGTCATCTACTCGACGCCTGTAAACCTATTCGTTTTAAAATTGACTCACGCAAATAGCGATGTGTGCGTGGCAAACCCTAAGCATCTATTTCATGCGGTCTAAATTCGCGTACACGCGTTTTCTATAAATTTAACTTTTTTTTCCTTTTTTTTTTGGCCATTTTTTATCGTGTTAGGTGATTAATTTAGACGAATTTTACTCTCGCTAATTCGATAAGATCGCCAGAAAGCGGAAGACACGCGGTAAACCAACCTTGGTGTGGCAATCTTTTCACGAGCTTTAGCAATATGACATCGTTTGCAATGCACACGTACACGTATTTATGTATATTTTTTCAACGCTCTTTTATAAGTAGGTACTTTTTCCTATTCTGCGAGTGTTTCGACTTCGTATATTACCTACTTTTTTTTTTTTTTCAAATGTGCTAGCGAAAAATAACATTACTTTGGAATATTATTTCGCGCGGTTACATCTTACAAATCGGACGTTTTAACGTAACTGCAGCGTTCAAAAAGGACGTCCAGCAAAGAGGAAAATTAAATTTTTACACGACTGTGATTTCGTAGCGAGGATTATTTGCATTGTTCGCGTATAATATTCGGCATTATTTCAGCAGGCTTTTATTAAAAAGATACGTCTATGGAAATTCTGTTTGAAGTTTTTTTTTGGCGTTTTTAATGAATTAAGCATGGTCTTGTGTACTGATTAGATCGAGGATTATTTTTAAATCTATGGGAATATGAATACTTGTACGTATTTTTTCACCCGCAGTATTAAAGGAATTGAGCAGGGTGTCAGTTGAAA
The DNA here is from genome assembly GCA_959613365.1 of Balanococcus diminutus. NCBI lineage: Eukaryota > Metazoa > Arthropoda > Insecta > Hemiptera > Pseudococcidae > Balanococcus > Balanococcus diminutus. The sequence continues at coordinate 40,758,957 of OY390716.1, forward strand.
ATTCTCTCTTTGAACCTGATTACTTTAAATTTATTCATTTAACTGTGTTATTAAAGGGGCTAAAGTATTGTTCATTGAAAAGAATTCTTAATTTTATAGATAAAGTGACGAAGAGATGAAACCTGGAAGTGACGAATATGGACAGTTGTGTTAATTGCTGAAAAGTAGTATCGAATTCGATGCAAATAAAAAAGTTCAAAAAATTATTTTTAGCAGAAAAAATTCTTTAAAAATTTGAATTTTTTAGAATTTTTGTGAATTAATTTCGTCGAAGAACTTGAAAAAAAAAAAAATGTGAAAAAATGAATTTTTCAAAAACTTTTTATGCTTTAAAAAATGAAATCAATTTTTTTTAGCATTTCACAGATTTTCCTAAAATTTTCTTGCCGAATTTTTTTTTTATTTTTGTCAAAAACAATCTTTTGAATTTTCAAAATTTTATTGAAGCTCATTTAAAAAAAAATAAGACTAAAAAATATGATTTTTTTTGAAAAAATTTTCTCAAAATGTTGTCAAAAACCTATTTTATGATTTTCAAAAAAAAAAAAAAATTTTTTTTGAAACAACGTTTTCCAAAATCTTCTTCAAAAACTATTTTTTGAAAAAAATTTTAAAGAGCAATTTTTTTATTCTTTAAAAAATATTTTTTTTCTTTTGGTAGTCTAGTTGAAAAATTTTTTTGTTGTAAATTTTGTAAAGAAGGAAAATTGCCTTGAAAACATTCCAAAATCTGTTTAAAAACAATTTTTTTCTTCAAGTTTTTTCAATTCATTTTTTGATTTGTCAAAAATATTTTTTATTCTGTTTTTAAAGAGAATTTCTTAAAATTTTATGAAGACTCTGGGTAATCCCTTATTATAATAATTTTCCATAAAAACAATAAGTAGTTTTTACATTTTGTACAGAAATATTTTTCTTGCTGTTGAACTTCGAATCTTTAAAAAAATTCTATTTTTGAAATGTCTCTTGAAATGAAATTTTTTCAAAAGAATTTTTTTTCAATTTCACCAAAAAATTCAGTTTTTAAAAATTTTATTAGAAAACAAAACATGGTTCAAAATTTAAAATTTTGTCAAAAAAGAAACTTTTCAATTTAAAAATTACTTATAAAATTTTTCAAAAAATTTATTCTTCAAATTTTCTTACAAAATATTTTTTCAAAAATTTTCTGAAGAAATTGTTGTTGTTGTTTTTAGATTTTCTCAAAAACACATTTCTTGGAATTTTGCGAATAAGCAGTTAGGTACCTATTATTTATTTAGAAACTAATTTTTCAAGAATATCTTGGAAAATATTTTCTGTTAAAATTTTGTGAAAAAGCAATTTTTTGATTTTTTTCTTAAATTTTAAAAATGTTTTCTGAAAACATTTTTTAAAAATTAAGTAATTAATTATACTTATTTACGAATTTTGAAATTCTGTAGACAATACCTAATATTAGTATCAAAAATGTTCTCAATTTAAAAAAAAAGTAATTTTTTGATTTCGGTTCTGAAAACAATTTTTTCAAAATTTTTATCGAATTTTCGCAAAAATGAATGTTTTAAAAATATTTTAATTTCTTGAAAGGAGAAGTTTCTTTTTTTTTTTTTTTTTTTGAAAAATTAACATTTTTAATTTTTATAAAAATAGCAATAATATAGTTACCTATTGTAAGAAAGTAATTTTTTGAATTTTGTTTCATTTTTTTCAATTTTTAAAAATACACTAAAACCTTGATTCTCGACTTCCGATTATCCAATTTTTCGATAATTTCGAGCAAAAAATTTCAACCGATTTCTTTCGATTATTCGATATTTAAAAGCCGGTTAATTTTTTATCATCCGATTTCCCTTCATTTTTGCACATTACGACCTTATTATTGATTCTCAAAAAAAAAATCAAGAGATTTTTTCTAAAAAAATTTGAGAAATATAATTTTTTAAAAATGAATAAAAAGTTCCTAGATCCGGAAAAATTAAAAAAAATTAATTCCCAAAAAATAGGATTTTTTTCACTTAAAAAAAAATCAAAATTACCTAAATCAAAATTAAATACTTACCTACCTATATTTCGAAATTTTATTTTTTAACAATGTAACAAATCACGAAAAAAAAAATAATTAAAAACTTCATTTCAAAAAAATAAAGATTTTTTTTCATCACAAAAAATTTATTTTTTTATTCCAGAAAATTAAATTTTTAAAAAATGAGATTTTTTTAATCTAAAAAATTTTACATTTTTAAAAATAAGTACCTACCTAAACAAAATTGTTCAATTTTTTCTGTGATTTGGGACCTTCTTTTAAATAAAATTTTGAAACATATTTCATTTCGATTTTTTTGAAGTGAAACTAATTTCTAAAATCCTAATTTTTGGGAATTACAATTTTAATTTTTTTTTCCAGATCTGAGAATTTTTTTTGAAATAAATAATTTCTCATTTTTTTAAAAAATAATCCCTTCGCCCATTTTTTGAAATAAAAAAATATACTTATATATTTCTCAAATTTTTCCAGAAAAAATACTTTTAAAAAAAATGAAACTTACCTATTCCACAATGTGAAATTATTCGTTGCATTTTTTTAAAGAATAAACAAAAAATTTTATAATAAGTAATTGTAATTTTTAGAATTTTTTTTGAAAACAAATAAAAACATAGTTAATTCTTAAAATTCTGTAAAAAAAAAACAAATTGAAACTTTGAAAAAAATAAATAAATCCGAAATAAAAATGTTTAAATTTGTGATTTTTTCCTGCGCTGTATCTCAATCCTTTAAACAGTAGAAATGGGAAACTATTTCCACAAATCGTCGAGACAAGTTGCCTACTCATCGGGTTGAAGAAGGACATTCTTAACGTGAAACACCTTGTATAACGCGAAAGAAATCCCATAATTTATTCCTCACTCGGAATTTCAAAGTAGGCAAATCTATTCACATGTGTGTACTTGTAGTCTCGTATCGTTCCATATCGCCAGATGGAAGGTACAGAAAATGATGACCACAACGGGGGGCGATAAAGAAAAAGAAACAGTTGGCTTCTAACTAAAGTATACATAGAATAATGCGCGAAAGTTTAGGGCCTTTTTGTTATATACGTAGATAGATACTGTACCATCCCAACTTAGGCATCGAACACATGTGACTTGTTATTTTAAAATGAAAAACTACCAACAAAATTTTATATAAAGCTTCTCTGACGAACTTTTAATTAAGATAATAATACACTTCAATTTAGACGCTTAACTAGCTCATCGTTCATGTTTATACGTATAGCTCAAAAGCTGTCACTCATTAAGATAATCTCACGACGCGACTCACGTCTAAAGTAAGTAAACGTTCCTCGAGCACGCCTGCGTATCTCTCTCCTTCCTCACTTCGCAACCATATCTAACCAGTGTATTTTTTGTGTTTCTTTCTAAAACGCGATATTCTTTAATATAGGCAAATTTAGGCAGATTTTCGAGCTCGTCGCGAATTTGTTCAGTTCTTGATTTATCGAGCATTTCCTTAATGCTTCCCTAAAGTATTCTCGAATCGTTTTATTGCTGCATTTTATCAAACCGTTTATTTTTCCTATACGTCGTTATGTTCTAACAGAATTTTTCAAACGGATTGATATCGTTTTGATATCCAACCGTCGTATAAAATATTCTCGTGTAAATTGTAAATTTCCTGTCACCCGGGTAACGATTCTTATATAAATTTAATGACACTATTTATATTACCGAGATTGCGTCGAACCTGAAAGGCGGACGCGATTTCTATTGAATATCGTTTTAATTAATTTTAAACTAACAGGTGTGATTTAGCTAGGTCAATTTGTTCGTCAGGTGTTACGAGAACCTCAAAATTACTACAACAACGTGGTTTATTCAAGTCGCCTGCTTTTTACCGCGACGTTCACGCATAATAAGCTGAAGCTGCATGAGTTATTTTTTAAAATTCTCCAGAGTGAAATCTCGCCCATTTTAATTTAATCTATCTCGTAAAATAAAGTCTTTAGAAAAAATTTCAATAATTTTTTGAAAATATTCTCTACAAGCTCGTTGATTCGTAACTCGATACGATGTACTTACTTATTTGAAAATTGAAATCATTCGAAATAATTTATATTTCGATTAATACCATTAGTAGGTTCATTAAGGTAGAAGTGGCTTTTACAATGTTTTTGGTCGCACCCCCCCCCCTCCCAAGTCGTTCATTTTTAGAGAAGATGAATTCCCATTTTTTATTTTTCCTCCAAGTGAATTTTAAGTGATGTCACCGCCGTGCACCCATTTTGAAAAAATGAAAACCTTTCAAATTGTTAACTTCAGACATTTTTTTTTTTTGGTTCTTCTATTAGGGTTGTTCCTTTTCATGAGAAATGACTTTCAGTTTTTATTTTTCTGTGTAAATTTTTGTTCTCTAATACTTTAAGAAACGTTTTTACTCCAGAGAAATTGAAAATTTTTTCTCTAGAAAATTAAAAGATTTTTCTCATTTGAAAAAAAAAAAAATGAGAAAGTTTTCCTAAAAGCAATGAAATATTTTCACGCAGACAAAACTGATTCATTTTCAAAAAAAAAAAAAAAAATTACCTGAAGTACATACCTATTTAAAAAAAATGAATAGAGGAATTTTTTGAAAGACCCCTTCCTCGAAAATTAAAAAAAAAATTGCTTCAAAAAATCAAATTACCTACTTGAATTATTTTTTTTCAAAAATTTGAAAAAAAAAAAAAAATTGAAAATATTTTTCATCAAAACGAAATAATTTTTTTCTAAGAAATTGAGAGATTTTCCCCCTGAAAAATTGAGATTAGGTATTCGTTCCTTATAGGAATGAAAAATTTAATTCTAAAAAAAATCAAAAAGTTAGAAAGACAAAAAAGGATGATTATTTTTGCTTATTCATGGCAACTTTTTTATGAAGTCTTCAAAAAAATGATTGTGTAAGAAGTACCCGAGCAGCACAATCGACAAAATATCGAAATAAAAAATCGACAGAATATCGAATTCAATAAAGTGTCGCGTTAGTTCCGCATAAATCGTGAAATTATCTTTCGATATATAGATAGATTATCGACGAATTATAGTTAGCAAAAATTTCGTGATTATAGTAAGATATTGTATCGATAATATATTTATAATATCGAAAGATAATTTCACGATTTAGGTGGAACTTTTGCGACACTTTATCGAATTTGATATTCTGTCGATTTTTTATCGATTTTTTATTCCGATTTTTCGTCTTTTACTAGCTTTTTTCTATAATTAAAAATCCTTAATTAGCATAATTAATACATTAAACTATGCCTAAACACATTATTCATGTTGCGGTAAGAGGATCATTTCAGAAAAAGTCAAAAAAAGTTATAAAAAATCTGCCACCCGTGGGGCTTGCACCATCTACCTCCTGCATGGTAATCCTCTTCCTTAACCACTATGCCATACCTTATCGTTGAGGAATTAGCAATAAAACGCTTATAATAGGCAGTTTAGTACTTCCAGACGAGTTGGACTTGGAAAAATTTTCACCAATTTTTAAAATTTGGAAATAATTTCAAATATCGTCACAAAATCGTTGAAAAATCGTTCGACAAATTTCAGATTATTTGTCGATAATGTAGTTTCAAATATCGTCATAAAATCGTTGAAAAATCGAAATCGAGAAATTTCATATTACGTGTCGATAATATAGTTTCAAATATCTTCAAGCAAATCGTTAGAAAATCGAATTCTAGAAATTGCATATTATGTGTCGATAATATAGTTTCAAATATCTTTACAAAATCGGTAAAAAATCGGATTCGATAAATTTAATATAATCTGTCGATAATATAGTTTCAAATGTCGTCAAAAAATCGGTAAAATATCGAAGTCGAGAAATTTCATATAATCTGTCGATAATATAGTTTTAAATATCTTTACAAAATCGTTAAAAAATCGAATTCGATAAATTTAATATTCTTTGTCGATAATGTAGTTTCAAATATCTGCACAAAATCGGTGGAAAATCGGAATCGATAAATTTAATATTCTTTGTCGATAGTATCGTTGACGAATATCGTCATAAAATCTTAATAATATCGAATTCGATAGTTTTTAGATTTTTTGCCTATGAAGTTGTACCGATAAATCTTTATAATATCGTGAGAACATCTATAGATTTTCAAACGTTTTTTTATCGATACGTTACATCTTCCGATATTATCGATCGAGTGTGCCGCTCGGGTACTTCAACATTACTTTTTATTTCAAAAAAATTGACATTTTTTCCCAAAAATTTTGTAGATTTTTTTTCTTGGAGAAAACTGAATCATCTTTTACCTCCACCCCCTCCCCTTCCAAAAAATCAAAGAAGTTTTTCGCACAATTTTTTTCTTTAAAAATTGAAAAAATTTGTCTTATAGGTAAAACTGAAATATTTCCTCACGTATTTTTTTTACTTCAAAATATGAGACTTTTTTCATGTTAATTTGAAAAAAAATTAAAATAAGCATTCTATTTCATCACAAAAAATTCAGAATTTCTTTCTGTAGAAATTTGGAAAATATTTCTCTCTAGAAAAAAGTATAGCAAAATACAAAATTAATCTGTTTCTCAAAAAAAAAAATTAAGAAATTTTTTAAACAATAAAAGATGTTTTTTCAAAAAAATCAAAACTGAAAATTGAAAAATCAATTTCGTCCTATAATAAACAAAAAATACCTATGTAGGTATAGCTAATCTTTTCTTCGCATTGATATAATTGAGATTTTTCTGCTAAGTATTTGAAAATTTTTCTGTAGTGTGAATTGTAATTTTTTTGAGCGGATTAATTTTTTGAGGGGTCATCAATTTTTCTGTTTTTTATTGTGGCGGTGTGGTGTGGGGTGGGGGGGGCTAGACCTTCTCTCAAGAGAGGAAAAAAATTGCCACAAGTGGATTGCCGCAGTACTGTTTTTTGGCACCATCGAAAATTTTCCTAGTCCAATACTACATAGATACTTGATATTCATAATTGAGGGGAGGGAGGGGTCCTATCGAAATTTTTGTGATAACCAAAATTATTTCTAGAATTTCTAGCTATAACTTTTGTTTGAAAACTTTTCTCATTGGACCCCTCTCTCCCCACCGATTTTGCAATACACTCCGAAGATACTAATTAAAAATTATAGGAGTGAGGGTGGAAGGGGGTAAATTGAAAAAAATTTCAAACAAAAGTTGTAAATTGAGATATTGGAAAAAATTTTTGTTATTATAAAATTTTCAATTAGACACTTCCCTCCCCTCCCTTCACCTTTTATTTTGCATAATTTGACTTAGATACTTATACATAATATAAGTTATACACTTAAACATTGATGGAGGTAGGGGTCCAATTGAAACAATTTCCAAACAAAAGTTGTAGATTGAAGTCCTATGAATAATTTTGGATATTACAAAAATTTCGAAAAGACCCCTCCTTCCCCTCCAATTTTGAATATCAAGTATCTATGTAGTATTGGACTTGGTAAATTTTAGTACGTTGCCAAAAAAAATAACACTGCTGCGATCCACTCGTACTTCTGCCTGCTTATGATTACCATTTACCTACGTGACAAGTTTGGTAAAAATGTAGTATTGAAAACTATTGGAGGTGGAATTTTCAAGCTTAAAACCAAGCATTTCAAGGCACCAGCTCCCAGGGGCGAGGTAAAAAAATCACTGATACGCTCTAAAATCATATTTTACTATTTCAAAGCAGGAACTTGAAAATTTTTTGAAATGTTTATCCTTTGACAAGTTTTCGAAAAAGATGTATTTCTCAATTTTTCAATCTAATAAAAAATTTTAATTTAGTAAATCTTCATAATTTTAAAATTCCTACCCTATGAATAAGTAATTTTCATTTACTCGAATCAAGGAATAAAATTAACCCACCCCAAGTCACACTGTCTTGTCACATTTAATAATTAAATGAACTTTTGAAAATCAAAAATCAGTTAAAATGGGCCCATTTTTTAAACCCTCTTCCAGTAGTTGGGAATTCATGGTCCAGTTATTGCACAATTATTCTAAATCGCTAAAAACTCATACTTGTAGCATCGTATACCGTATAAATGTGAAATATACAAGAAAACACAGCAGCAAATCTGTCTTGGCCATTATTCAAAGGAGTTAATACAGATTGATGTTGATGCGGTAAAAGCGAACGTACACAGAATACACGATGGTTGCAACACATTACACTTATAGGACGTAGGCCTACGTCTAGGCCTACAGGGGAGGAGAGTATAAGGCCCTGAAGCCCTGCTGTATCAAAGAACGCGCACGAATAGCGCAGCATAGGCCGGGAAGACTATTGTAAAAAATTGATGCCAAATGTATTTGTACTCAGATAAACGTGTATCCTCTTTATCAATCCGGTACCTATATGGTTTTGAATTCGGGCATCATTCGAAAAGAGAGAAGAGTTTTAATACTCGGAAAAATACGTTACTTTGATAAATATCATCAGTCAGTTGTATTGAATCGGACTGTGGGTATATCGTTGGCGCGTTAAATTTGCGGTATCGCCTTTTCTATTTCAATAAAACAACCGTTCGAGTTTGATTATTCTATTTAACAAATTAAATTATAAAATTCACGCCTGCTCGAGCAACCATACGAAGGGTTCAATTAGGTAACATTAGATTCGTAACGTTCTCCGCTGTTTGGCTCATGGCCTCGTGACTATGGAAGGGTGGGTACCGCGCGAGCCCCAAGACTTAACATAAAACGTTTTTCCAAAGAGGTTAAAGTGATTTATATTTGGAAGAAAGTTTTTGGAATGTGCAACAGTAAAAAGTAAGATAAAGCAATTTCCTGCTTACTTAGGGTAATAGGCGAGCGTTATACGCGAAAATTCCTATCAAGGTTAGATGAAATCGTGCTCAGCTAACGCACCAGTGGCCATAGCCAACTCCTAAAAAAATTTCCCTGTTTCCATCTAGCCAGCTCGCGTCCTAATGACCAGAGTATTTTAAAAGATTACCCAGACCGAGATCGAGAGGGCTCTGCGCAGCCTTAATAAACAAGAGTGACCGTTTTAAAACACTCGCCATGCGGAACGCACCCTAAGTAATAAATATGAAAATAAGATTAGATAAGATTGACAATTAAATTATTCTACTACCGTATTTCACCCCAGAAAGCTATCTCCCTAGTCCCAACAAGTTTGCGTATGCAAAGAAAGGCGAATTTTTTCAGACTTGATTTGATTGTGTGAATAAGTGGCGAAGTGGGGAGTACAGTTTGTTAAACGAAAATAGTACTACTCGAGTAGAGAATGCTTACGATATTTCCAGGAAACATAATATTACTTATCAAGTTAGTAGGTGCAGGAATCTTGATCTACACCTACTCGTATTCAATTTCATACAATATAGTGACTATAGTTTACTCAATTTGTTTACATTTTACCAAGTCCAATATTTCATAGATACTTGATATTCAAAATTGGAGGAGAGGGAAAGGTCCAATCGAAATTTTTATTATTATCAAAATTATTTCTAAGACTTCAAGCTACAACTTTTGTTTGGAAATTTTTTCAATTGGACCCCTAACTCCATCACTTTTTAGTTTTTAATAATATAAATATCTAAGTCATATTATGCAAAATAGGAGGGGAGGGAAGGGTCTAATCGAAAATTTTATAATAACAAAAACTATTTCTAGAATCTCAATCTACAACTTTTGTTTGAAATTTTTTTCAATTGCACCCCTCCCCCGCTTTTGGAAAATTATCTGCCAATGATGTTATGTGAAATCGGAGAAGGAGAGATAAAATCGAAATTTTTATAATACTCAACCTAAATTATTTTTAGGATTTTATAGTACAACTTTTATTTGAAAAAAAAAATGTTGGCCCCTTCATCCCTCACTCCTCTAATTTTTAATCAGTATCTTCGGAGTGTTATGCGAAATTGGTGAGGAGGAAGGGGTCCAATTGAAAAAATTTTCAAACAAAAGTTGTAGGTTGAAGTGCTGGGATTACTTTTGGTTATCACAAAAATGTCGATTGGACCTTTCCCTCTCCTCCAATTTCGAATATCAAGTATCTACGTAGTATTGGATTTGGTAAAATTCAACGACGATCCACCACTATACGTAAACAAATTGAGTTAACTAGACACTAGTCAATTCATTAGTATTTTTTTATGAAATAAAAATGTAAAAAAATTTTAAAAAACCACGCTTTTATTTAAAGTTGGTCACTTTGTAAAATGTTATTCATAGAGAAAGAGTAATGCCTTAAAAAACAAAAAATAAAATTTACTTGAATACAAAAATGTGTCATGAAAATTTTTTTTTCAAAAATTTTAATGATGAAAATCGTGGTGGGGCGTTAATCGAAAAGGTATTCGTTTGCTCCTCGCACACCCCACCACGCTTTTCATCATTAAAATTTTTGAAAAAAAATTTTCATGACACATTTTTGTATTCAAGTAAATTTTATTTTTTGTTTTTTAAGGCATTACTCTTTCTCTATGAATAACATTTTACAAAGTGACCAACTTTAAATAAAAGCGTGGTTTTTAAAAATTTTTTTACATTTTTATTTAACTCTTTTTGTCGTTGAAAATATTTTAATTTCATAGTTTTGAAATTTTCAAAATGGAACCCCCTCATAGGGGCTCAATTTGGGGTCAAGGGTAAATTTAAGTCCGAAAATCGAATTCAGCGGCCTCGAAAACCTACATTTCGATACCAATGTTGTGATTTTCTGAAATTTTCAAAATTGAACCCCCTCATAGGGGCTCAATTTGGGGTCGGGGGTAAATTTGAGTTCGAAAATCGAATTCAGCGACCTCGAAAACCAACATTTTGATATCAATGTTGTGAATTTTGAAATTTTCAAAATGGAACCCCCTCATAGGGGCTCAATTTGGGGTCAAGGGTAAATTTAAGTCCGAAAATCGAATTCAGCGACCTCGAAAACCTACATTTCGATACCAATGTTGTGATTTTCTGAAATTTTCAAAATTGAACCCCCTCATAGGGGCTCAATTTGGGGTCGGGGGTAAATTTGAGTTCGAAAATCGATTTCAGCGACCTCGATAACCTACATTTTGATACCAATGTTGTGATTTTTTGAAATTTTCAAAATTGAACCCCCTCATAGGGGTTCAATTTGGGGTCGGGGTAAATTTGAGTTCGAAAATCGAATTCAGCGACCTCGAAAACCTACATTTCGATACCAATGTTGTGATTTTCTGAAATTTTCAAAATTGAACCCCGTCATAGGGGCTCAATTTGGGGTCGGGGGTAAATTTGAGTTCGAAAATCGAATTCAGCGACCTCGAAAACCCCTAACGTGAGCACTATGTTCTTTCAATTCCAGTAAAATATTAAATGAGAGAGGATTGGTTGAAAACATACTTTTGGTTCCATGAGACATACATACATACATACATACCAAGCTAATAAAAGCGTGGTAAAAAACTAATGAGATATCTTCTCAGAAGGGAGACGGGAGGTTAATTCGCCCCCGTTTTTTTTTAAATTACAAAATTAAAAAAATCTGCTTCAGAACAATTAAAAAAAAAACTGTTTATGAACAGAATTTTTCAAAAAAAAAACAACACAGTTTTAAAACATTTTTTTTTTCAAAATACCTACTCTTGTAATAAACAATTTTCAAAAAACTGTTCCTGAAAAAATTAAAAAAAAATTATTTTGAACAAATTTTAATAACTTACTTACCTATCTCCAACAACATTTTTAAAAAATCGAAAAAAATTGAAAAATCCCAAAATTTGTGTACAAATGAAATTCTAAAAAGAACTAAAAAAAAACTTTTTTAAATTTATGAACAAATTAAAATAAAATTGTTACTTATTTAAAAAAATTTGAAAATATTTGCATTTTGAGAAATATACTTGAATTAACATTAGGTACCTATTTGAAAAAAATTACCTACGTGTTCAAAAATCAAAACTTAAAATCATTCTTAAAAAGTTAAAAAATAAGAAAAACCTGTTTTTTAAATCAAATTATTAAAAAAAAGTGGTTTATAATATTCGAATTAAAAAAAAAAACGTTAAAAATTAAAAGAAATATATTTCTTGAAAAATGAAAAGAAATAAAAATAACCTGGCTAGGATACAAAAGTTCATTCAAAGGGTTCGTTTTGAAACGAAGAAATAATAGGTATGAAAAAATATGTTTTGAACGAAATTTAAAAAATATATCTCTTTATCAATATTGAAAAAAATCGTTCTTAAAAAAATGAAAAAAAAACCAGAGGAATCCTATTATTGAATATTCAAAAAAAGTTATTCATAAATGGAATTTAAAACAAAAAACTGATTAAAATTAGAAAAGAAAAATGTTATAAAAAAATTTGAAAACTTAAAAAAAATTTTTTGAACATAACTTTGCATAAATGTTGTTTATAAACGAATTTTGAGAAAATTGTTCTAAAAAAAAGGAAGTTTTGAAGAAATAAATTTTAAACAATTCAAAAAAACTTGTTCTGTAACATAAAAAAAAAAATTAAATAGGTAGGTCTCTTTAAAAAAATGTTAAGAAGAGAAAACTAAAACCCTTTTTTGAAAAAATTAAAAAAAAATTATAGAAAACCTACGCCTAAAAGTTTTTAAAAGAATTCTTCTTCAAAGAAATGAAAAACTTGAAAAACTCTATTTTTAAATAGGTAATTAAAAAAAAATTTCGCCGCCCCCCTGGTTGGCTCTATTTCCACACTACGTTTGAAAGTATGAAACATAGTATATGCTTTTACTCCGTGGCAAAATGTCTAAAAGTCACGAATATTAATTTCCATGAAAATTTAAAAATCTAAAAAGTATAATAAATAAAAAAATTTTCAAGTTTCAGAATGTCTGACAAAAAGCCTAAAATTCATAAATTTTTTTTAAAATTTTCAAGTTTCGGAATGTCTGACAAAATGTCTAAAAGTCATTTTCAAAATGTCTGACAAAATGTCTGAAAGTAATCTTTCTAAAAAATTTCTAAGTTTCAGAATGTCTGACAAAATGTCTAGAAAATGTCTAAAAAGTCAAAAAATTTCAAAAAATTTACAAGTTTTAAAATGTCTGACATAATGTCTAAAAAATCGAATTTATTAAAAATTTTCTAAGTTTTTTTTATGTCATCCAAACCTAACCTAATATAACCAAAACTAACCCAATTGGTGTCGGATTTTGGGGTCGGATTTTCCTGTCGTTTTTTCCTTTTTGGTCTCCGTAAAAGCATATACTATGCTAAAAAAATTATTTATTTTATTAGGTAATGGATTTTTTACCTGAAAATTCTTCAATCAAAAATTGTTCTTAAGAAAATAATGCAAAATAAAAAATTAAAATGTTCTATCTTTGAATAAAATTTTTAAAAATTCTGGGAAAAAAACTCCTTCAAAGTTTTTAAAAATTTTCGTTCTTAAATAATTTTAAAACGTGAAAAATCCATTTTTGAACAAATTTTTAAAAAACGTGGATTCTGAACAAAATTCTAAAAAATCATCGTTAATAGAAATTTATAAAAAAAATAGGTACCTACTACCTACCTACTTTTTTTTCAAAAAATGTAGAAATTTTTTCAAAACCTACATAGGTAGCTAGGTACCTACAAAAAAATCAGTTTTTGAACAAAATTAAATAAAATAGGTATGTACAAGTTAAAAAATATTGGTTTTGTAGAAATTGAAACAAATTGTTTACGAACAGAATTAAAAAAAATTGTTCCCCTGAATACAAAGTTTGAAGAAATCTGCGTTTGAAGAGAAAAAAATGTTTATGTCTAATTAACAATTTTTATTTAATAATCAAAAATACCCTACTTAAAAGTTACGAGTAAAAAAATCGCTCTTTACAAAAATTTCAAAAATCTGTTTTTGAAAAAATTAAAAAAAAAGTTTTTTGTAGATAAACATTAAACAAAATTCTAAAAAAAATCATCTCAATTTGAAAAATTGCTGTACAGCAAAATTTTGAAGAATTTTATATGAAATTTACACAGATCTTTAAACCATTAAAAAAAAAAAATCAAACGAAAATTTTTTCACTGCTGGCTGCTTGTTGTAAAAAAGTCTGTCCGTAAAACTGTTTACAAAAAATAAAGAAAAACTCGTCTTTTTTAGAATGATGTAATAAAAAAGAATAATATTTACAGAAATATTTAAAGGACATTTTTGTAAATACCAAGATACGTAAATACGTATTTCTGTTTTCCCTCTGAAATCTAAATTTTTCGCTTCGTTTCATCCATTACTGGAAAGCGTTCTGTTACACAAATAACGAAGACCCTTTGCACTTTTTGTATAGTACGGTAAAATTTACGACAGTGTTAATAATCTTGGGAATTACAAAGCAGACCTCGTTCAAATTAAATACCAGTTGGTCCTTTGTATATAGTATCTACCAAATACACAGGTAGGTAGCTAAAAATTTCCATTTCACGCCTCCTCCTCTCAACCCTTCTTCCGCAAGATTTCTTGTCTTATCGAATGTTTCAAGCCGAATAGCTACGCCGGTGAAAATTTGAAGCAGAAAAAACCACCTCGAGAACTTCATTGATAATCAATTTCAATTAAATTTCAAAATCCTCCATAATCTTTCCAATGCAATAATTTGTATTTATCGAAGGAAAGAAAATCTCCGGTTAATTTTCACTGCACCGTTGAGGCAGGATTCTATATCAATTAAATTACCTCTAGACGGTTATTCGCAAGACGACGACGGTCAAATTCAAAGCCCAAGAACTTATTTCTTCGGTCAACTGAGCTGAGCGCAAAAAAAATCTCATCTTTCAGATGCGTCTCTGGAGCGTTGTACGACGATTGTACAATACACCTGATTGAGGTGGGAAATTTATTTCGCCAATATAAACATTTAATTTAAATTGTTTCAACGCTATAAATAGACGCGGAAAATAAACAGCTAAGGTAAAGATGATTCTTTCTAGATTAAAACTCGTTCGTATTGTCGCAATCGCTGAATTTACCCTAATGCTCGCCGTTAGTACTCATCATATTTCGCGAAAAAGACGAAGTAATTTGCGAAATTTAACGTTAAATCGTATTTTAAAAAAGCACCGAGGCGCCGATTCCTTATACAATTGGTTGAAATAATTTCGCCAAACACTTGACGATAATTAAAAGTTTAAAAAGTTGAAAATTTACATCGACGAAAACTTCGGTAATAATGAATACGATCTTTAGTTCGAGGTACGATTTCAAGTAACTGAATAAAAAACAGAAACACAAAAAGATAAAATATTACAAGTTTTAATTAAATGTCTCCTTTTACGCGTCGTAGCTTCTTTTTTCTTAATTTCCAAACAACTGTTTCATTCGTTTTAATTCCGCCTTAATTTACTTGGTAGGTAGCTAAATTTTTTATCGCGTACCTATCAACTTGGGATTTTTTAAGAGGTATGTCAGCCTATTTATGGTATAGTCTTAGCGAATCAACTTTCGTGGTAATTGAAGGCTTAAAAGCGATTTTATGATTGAATTGTTATCTAGGACGCATTTTGTAATTTTTTTTTTCTTTTCGAAATGTTGATTTCCATTTTTTAAGTTCCCCTTTTCCTGAGAGTTTCTCCTTTCTCCAAAAAGTCTCCCTAGCTCTGTTCTTAAAGCTCCGATAAAAATTTTTTTAAACAAAAGTTATAGATAAGATCTTTAAGATAATTTTTGTTATTATAAAAACTTCGATTGAGTAATAGAGTATGAACTTTGTAGTATTGGGCATAAAATAGAAATTTGTAAAGGGAGGAAGGGTCCAAACCAAATTTTTATAATAACCAAAATTATTTTCGAAATCGCAATCTACAACTATTGTTTGAAATTTTTTTTGAATAAACCCCTTGCAACCCCAAATTTTGAATAATGGGGTATCTACGTTTTGGACAATGTTGGAGGGAAGGGAAAGGACTAATCGAAATTTTCATAATAACCAAAACTATTTCTAAGGACTCAATCTACAACTTTTATTTGAAAGTTTTTTCAATTGGACACTTTTTTAAAGTACGCATATGGACTTGGAAAAATATGACGTGATGAGAGCCAAAAAAAGTTTAACCGCGAGACGCTAGTTAAAAGGGAGTGGCTAAATCCACAATAAGTAATCACATTGTAAGGGCGATGTCGTTCTTTTTTATTCATCTTCTTTATTTTTGTACGAGTTTTTTTTTTCGTACAAATTTTTTCTCTGAAAACTTTGATGTTTTATTTAAAACAAATTTATTCTTTCACAAAATACTCAAAATATTTAAACCCATTCTGGGTATTTTTTATGTTTTATTTAATTTTTCAATTTTTATTTTTTTCAACAAGTCAGTAAGTTAGTAGTTAAGTACCTTAGCGTTAGCTACTTACTCAATTTTTAATATTGAAATTTACTTGAAAAAATTTAGAAATTCCTCAATTAGAACTAGAAGACAAGACAAATGGTGATGAAAATTGTTGGAGAAATTCGAATGAGAAGTCAGGTTGTCAGTTGGGAGATGAAATAGAAACATTTTGATGACCAATTAGAGAATTAAATCAATTGACTATTTTATTGGAAAATGGGGGGGGGGGGGGGGGGGTATGAACAATTTTTTTGAAAAAATAAAATTAAAAAAGTCGGAAAAAATTTCGGAAAAATAAACTTGATAAAAAATTTACTTGAAAGAAATTTCAAAAGAAAAATTTGAAAAAGTATGGTAGAGATTTAGAAGCATTTTTTGATGAGAAAATTCTATGAAAAATGTTTAAAAATCTAAATGGAAATTTAATTTTAATTTAATTAACAATATAATTGAAAAATTTCAAAAAATGAATTTGAAAAAATATGATGAAGATCAGTTGCATTTTGATGAAAAAATTATTGGCAAGTTTGAATGAAAAAATTGAAAAATACACAATACATATATATTTTTTTTAAAATGAGTTTTAATTTTAAAACGACAAACAGAAAAAATTTAATGAAAAATTTAATTTGAGGAAAAAATAAGAATAAATTATTGATGAGTGATGAATAATTTCTTCAAGAAATAAAGAAATTTTTTTCAAAAATACAATAAAATTTTAAACAAAAAAAATGAAAAATTTGAAGAATAGAAAACTTGGAAAATTTTTAAATATTTTATTAAATTTTATTGAACTTGGCGAAAAATCTCGATGAAAAATTTGAGAAAATCGTTTATGAAAAATTAAAATTGGATTAAAAATCAATTTGGACCCAGTCCACTTTGCAATGACAAACACGACCACGAAAACAAGTTTTCAAACAAGAATATGAGATGAATTCTCGTTCGTTCATTTTGGTGATTACTTGTTGTGGATTTAGCCACTCCCTAGTTAAAAACAAGTTTCGTCCTGTTTTTAGTCAACATTAAAAAAAAAATCAAGTTCCACAAACCAGTTTTGTGAAGAGGGAGTCTTAAAACGATCGATAATTAATAATTATGTCTGTTGTCCCTGTTGTCCTTCACGGGTCCTCCATCCTAAAAATGCTGCTACTGCCATCTCTGAAAAAACTCCACAACTAGACGAAAAACGGGATTCTTTTCAACAAAATAAGTGAAAGACTTTTTTATGCATGGGCTGGCTATATTTTTATAGGTTAATCTATGATCAAATCAAAAAAGTTGAAATGATAAATTAAAAAAAAAAAGGCTAAAAGTCGTCCAAAAAATTAAAAAATTTCATGTTTCAGATTTCAGAATTGAGTCTGACAAATTAATAGGTATCTAAAAGTCATGCATCGCTCATCAAATTTTACACCTTTTTACTCTCGTATTTTGGCCTCGTTTTTTTCCATTTTGGTCATTGTAAAAGTATATAGGTACCTACTAAACTAAAAAAAAATAAAGACATAAATACCTAGGTATGAAAATTAAAAATACACATTATTTTTATTAACGAAAATCTCGAGAGCAGCGATTTTTTTAATGCACCTTTCCCCTTAAAATTTCTTCTTAAACATCGTAATAATCAAAAATAACCAAAGCACACCACTCATTATGCTCAAACTCATCACATACATTGATAAAATTAATAAAAAAATTTTGAGCCATCACAATTTTTTTTCGCGAATACTTAATATTCGACTTCTCACACTATATCATCGACCGGGAGTGGTGGCGTGCTCCTGTAAACCAAGGCTAAGGTGGTCTGATCGTCAAACCCAGCTCTCGAATAAACTCTCGTTTAAACTCTCGATTATACTCTCGATTATACTCTCGTTTAAACTCTAGAATAAACTCTCGTTGGTTTGCGATTATTTTTGTTCAATTCTATTTTTATTTTATTCCATCTTTATTACGTGTAGTACCAAGTAGTACCTATTGACATCAGATGATGTCCAGGGGGTCATTTATTATACGTACGTATTATCATTTTTTTTTCATCAAAATCATTTTTAGAACATTTTAAACAACTTTTAAGATTTTTTAACAATTGAAACAAATTGTGAAATTATTTCTTTAATAAACTTGAGCCTCCAAAAAATCTTAATCCGGTAAAATGGATCCAGTTCCACCCTCTCCATAGGTGCAAATAAGTATGCTCAATATGATTAAGAGATACGTACTTCCTTGACTTATTTTCGGAGTACACATTTTGTACTTTGGGATGGTTCCTAATTATTCAATTAATTTTTTTTTTAGTTTTACCCCCTCCCCCTCCTTTCTACAAAGTTATTTCTTTTTAATAGAAAATAATTCATTTTGAGAGTCATTCAATTTTTTTTTGACACCGCTGAAAAATTTTCAGAACCTACATTTTCAAGTTTCACAATTTGCTGAAAAATTTCATTTTTTAAGGGAAAAATTGTCAAATTGTTTGTTTTTTAAAAAGATAAGTATCCTTCATTTTTAGAGAAAAACAAACCTCAATTTTTCGTATAAATTAAAATTAAAATTTTCTTGAAGTGAAAATTTTTTCTCTTGTGTTGTAATAAAAATACCTACTACTTAAATTCGTGTAGAAAAAAAAACATTTCTGTGAAGAAAGAAATCCTTGAATTTTGGGAGTAAAAATTCAATTTGAAAAAACTTCTCGTGGAGAAAAAAACTTCATTTTTTGTCATATTTTTATTTTTATTTTTTTATTTCATTTTTGAAATTAGATCGTTCAATTTTTTTTTGTTTTTTTGGGGGGGGGGGGGGGGGGGTTCTATATAAATTTTTTAAAGAAAAAGAACTCTTTTTTAAAAGTAAAAATCTATTATTATTTTTTTAAACGCCATGTACAGCAACATAGGGCTAGTGGCGATCTATTAATTTTTATTTTGTTAGTTATTCAATTGTTTTTTTTTTCAATTATCTTTGAAAAATAAAGTCTTCCATTTTTTGGGAGTTTATGCAGATTTTTTTTTTTTTTTGTGGTGCAGGGTAAAAAAATCTTTCAACTTTATTGGGGAAAGAATCTCTCACTTTTTTGGAGAAAATACAATTATTTTTCGTCTTATCCATTTAAAAAAATAAAATAAAATCTTTCAATTTTGCGGGAACAACATATCTGTAATTTTTTTAAAATCATTTATTTTTTAAGGAAAAAACCCTTATTTTTTTGAAAGAATCTTCAAGTTTTTTCATTAAAAAATCTAAGTAACATTTTTTAAGGAATAAATACCTACATAATTTAAAAAATTGTTTTGGAGTAAAAATCTTTTAATTTTTATGCAAAAAAATCAGTTTTTTTTTTCTTTTTTTTAAATAAATAAATATTTTACCTACTTTTAGAGAAAAAATATCAAGTTTTGATCTCAATTTGTGAAGTAGAAAAATTATTTTTTTGGAGAAATTTTTTTTCAGAAAACGTAAAATAAAAATCTCTTGGTCGGGCTCGGGGGAAAATTTGGGCCCGGTGCAAGTGCACCTTTTGCACCCCCAAATCGCCGTTGCTGGTTTCTGGCGCTCAACTATTTGTAAAAAAATAAAAAAGTTGAGATATATTTTTACATTTTTGCCTTTTTTTAAATTCCAACTCAACTAAGTTCTTTCCTTTGTGTGAAATGATTTATTTATTATCTAAGTATTTTTTTCTATCTCAATTTCAAGTGGTGCTTTATCCCCCCCCCCCCCTCCTTCATTTCTCAATAAACACAAAAACGAAGAAAATGAACAGACTCCTTCTTATTCACCTGTAAAGTGGGACCACTTTTAACTACATGAAATGAAAAAAAAAAAAACGATGTTTAATGTATTATGTATTCCCCTTCCAAAAAAATTCACTAGCGTTTATTAATTTCTTACAATAAGTGTATAAAATTAAATGCCAAAAAAAACAACTCACACTAACGCAAAAAAATCACCGCGTTATCCCCCCCCCCCCCCCCCAAAAAAAAATATGAAAAATAAATTAATACTCTTGGAGAAAACAAATTTTACCAAATATAAATTTCAATGTACTTATGATACGGGTATGAAAGCGAATTCATACAAAATTCATTTCGACGAAATATCGAACGTCCTACGACATTCCTCCTTTGGAAACTTTTTAAATAACTCAATTCAAAACTAGAGGCCGAGTTTTATTCCGATACTTGGTAGGAAAATTAACTCGAGTAACAAAAAAAAAAAAAAGAAAAAAAAAAAAAAGAAAAAAACCTCGAATAAGAGAAAATAGCAACAGAAGGAAATAAAAATTGTAAGTGGAAATCTCAAAAATCCATTATTTGAAAATATGGCGCGAGGGCATTTAGCCATAGTGATTTAAACAATAAGTCTACTGTACAACATGCCATAGAAAGAAGATTTTATCGAAATATTCCATCCGAGGGTGTTCTTTTCCTCTTTTTTTTTTTTTAATAAACTTTCATCGAAAAGTTTTAAATCCGCAGTGATGAATTGATCAATTAAAAAATTATTCGCTATTTTTCGAATATTATCAACGTTGAAAAAAAAAGGTGCTACGTTAATTAAAGCTTACATTTAAAATAGCATCGCGCCATATCGTACTGCTTCCAATACCTCTCACCATGCCCCATCGAAATATCAACATTACTCGCACCTAAATTATTGTTACTACCCTATTATCTTCAATTTCCCTTATCGAGAAAATTTTTTTCAACTCGGCAACTGCGGAAAGCGGACGGGACATTTTTAACTTTTTCTTTTTTCAATTACTTAGTGCTTTATTTATTTATTTCTTCTCGTGTACTTTTTTTTTAATTACCTCTATAAATTACTCTCCCCATTATATTCCCATTTAAACAAATTAATGTATTTCCTCAAGAAAGAGCAGTCGGAATAGTTAATTTCCTCATACTCACGCCCCTTATTTATTTTTTCACAAAACCAAATTTGAATTAGATAGGAAAGAAAAAAGTTTCGGCATAAATTTCAAACCAACGTACTATTTCTCTATAATAGTAATTAGAAAAGAATGTAAATTCGTTTTGAATTTAATTACGTCACGTACAGACTAATTTGAAGAACGTAAATATTTACTAAGATGGGTGAACACGAGGAAGAGAACAATATCTATATATAGTCGAACGCAGATTCACCCCAAACTTGAGAATTTTTTTACTGAAGGGAAAAAAATGAAGATTTGGTTATTTATCGTTTCGTATAAGTACTACGTATACATATAAACTAGAGGGTACATTCTTATTAAAATTCGTCCCTCGAACAGGCTCAAATGATCCTTATACAGCTGTGCGATTATTAATTATTCTAGAGTAAGGTATGGTATAGGTGGGGAACAGATTTTAGAAAATTATGATGTTGAAATCGCCTCGCCTAGGCGTCTACACGTACTTATACTTTTGACGTTGCTAATAAATGATGGCAGTGCCTTGCTAGTAGCTATAATTATAGGTATGTATCCGTATGTTTTGTAAATTGTTTTCAATTTTTTTTTTTTTTTTTTAGGTCAAAATTTTAATTTTAATTTTCAATTTTTCAAATTCTAGACTTGATTGGATTTTTTCCCGAATTTTTATTTATATGCATTATTTTCTCATTTTCACCCCTATCGCCCCTATTCTTTTTTTCGATATTCATTTTTCTCTTATTTTCTCAAATCTGAATTTAGTTTCAATTTTCAGTAAAATTATTTTGAAAAATTTTAATTATGATTTTTCATACTTTTTTTCAACAAATTATTCGCCCATAACTTCTGATTGGAGTAAAATAGTGAGGGGCGGGGGTTGCGGCATTGAAAAAATAAGTTTTTTCATCTAGAAAAGTTGATAATAAAAGCTTGGTCAAAATATAACTTTTTGAGTTATCACAGAAAAATAAGAAAAATTGTCACATTTTTTTTACATGTTTTTTCAAATATTTTGCTCGGTATAGACTTCGTTGTACACGTATTAAAATTACCAATCCCATGAAAAAATTCTAGACAAAATTTGCCATCTGATGCCGCAAAGCTCAACTTTCTAACTATTATAGTTTTTGAGAAGCGCAAGGTTGAAAACAACTCTGCCAAAACGAAATAACTCAGTCCCTTCAGTCCGAAGGCTAGACAAACATACTCACATAGACTCATCGTGGGTTGCTTAATTACTTGTTTAGAAGGCTTTACTCTCAATCCGGTACACCATGTAGGTATATATTTCCAAACTACGGTATGAAACCAGACATAAACAAATAATTTTCATAAAAATTAAAAAATTAAGAGAAAGTCCAATAAAATATTGAAAAGTTGAATTAAAAATCCAAGTTTTAGGTTAAATGTCTTATAATAACAATGTCTGACAAAAATGTGTTTAATTTATCAAATTTTGAAAAAATCAAAGTTTCAAAATGTCTGACAAAATTTCAAAAGTTATTTGAAAAAAAAAATGGAGGTTAAAATGTCTGATAAAATGTCTAGAAGTCAGATAATTTCAAAAATAAATTTACATGAAAAAATATGAAAATTAATAAATTTGAAAAAATCTATCTACCTACGTATTAAAATGTCTGACAAAATACCAAAAAGTCAATTTCCGTGGAAATACAAAAAAAAATCTTGAAGTCATCAAAAAAAAAAAAAAAATTACTTGAAAATTAAAAATAAAAGTAAATTTAAGTTATTTTTTTAAATGTTTCTATGGACTTGAAAACACAAACAGGCTCGTAGTCAGAGGGGGCTAGGGAGCTAAGCCCCTCTAGCGTCAGACTGAGCCCCCTAACATTACAAAATTTCGTCAAAAAACAAATTTTATTAGGAAAAATTTGCAAAAAAAAGTTTGAGCCCCCCTAATATTTAGTCACCCCCCCCCATACAAAGTCACTCTGACTACGGGCCTGCTTATAAAAAATATTGAAATTGAAAATTTTTCAGAGTTTCCAAAGATCTTATTGTCCAAAATAAAAAATGACTAAAAAATGTAAAAAATTGAAGTCGTCAGTTTTTAAACATTTTTCCATTTTCA
Organism: Balanococcus diminutus; assembly: GCA_959613365.1. Taxonomy (NCBI): domain Eukaryota; kingdom Metazoa; phylum Arthropoda; class Insecta; order Hemiptera; family Pseudococcidae; genus Balanococcus; species Balanococcus diminutus. The sequence goes on from OY390716.1 coordinate 40,782,248, forward strand.
AAATGTCTGGCCATAATGAATGTAAGCTAAGCTATAAGCTAATTTTGAAAAGAAATTTTTATGGAAGTATGAAAATTCGAAAAAATGTCTAAAATTGAATAGTCATCAATTTTTAAAAATCAGTCGATTCATTGAAAAAATTAGAAATCAATCGATGTAAGTATCAAAAAACTGAAAAAAAAAACGATTCATCAGAATTTATAAATTGATCGGTTTATCGAAATAATTTAATATTTCGATTTATTTATTTATCAAAACATAAAAATTGACATAGCTGTTACAGGTGCTTGCCTCCTGTTTCATTACGTGGGTACGAAATGCCAAATCGGTGTAGTTTTGTACTCGCTTGTAAAGTAGGAGGCAGCTTGTTTATAATCTCAAATTTTGTTATGCTCGAGTCTCAAAATTTTTTCTCTTCGTAGACTTATACAATTGAGTGAATTCTATTTATGGTTACTTGTCTTACTTCGTTTATTTTTGGATCGAATATTTTTAATTTTTATAGGTATACGTTCATTGCACGCTATAGAAGTTTAGAAAAGAAATCACCTCACCGAGCATTAAGTTGGAGAGCACTGGTAGTTTTAATTTTTTTCGGCCTCAGCGCCCTTTTTGAAATAATTTATTGTATTCGACGGCGATGCTAATGCGCCACTGTCAAACTCCCAATTTTCACACTATCGGCCTCGATTTATTTAATTTCTCGTGAACACGCACACGTAGCCCTCGCCTTAGGCATAACTCATGTGCTCGTAATTTTTTTCTCTATTTTGAAATTTGGAGCATTTTTTAAAATTTTTTATTTTTGATGTACCTATCTTTTTTTTTTTTTTTTTTTTTTTTTTTTTAAGCTCAGTTTCAAGGAGCAAAATCTCCGAATATATAATCATCATAGCTTAATTTAGAAAACACATTGATGCCGACGGCTTCTACAATGTGTTTATATAATTTAGAGGTCGAAAAAGACATTTTTAAGAACCTAAGATTTTAAATCATACGCCAAAAGTTATTTTTTTTTTCAAATATATACAGAAAGATGCCGTCGTTTTGCCAAAATTAACCAAAATCATTTAATATCCAGAAGGAATTAGAATAAACCAAAGTGGAAATTAATGGAAACATTTTCATACTTACATGATAATTATAATATGTACAATGACGACATAAGTGAGATAAACTCAACGCGGGTATAGAATGCTAATCGGGTAAAAGTCTTGAGTATTTGTGAAAATATGATGTCAGTATTACTTACTATGGAAAACCATATCGTGTGTATTGCCTCTCCATAATTTCCCTCGATAAACTAAGGAAATACTTACTGTAGTAGGTTTCAGGATTATTAAAATCTATTGTGTCTTTATATTTATTAGGTAGATCATAATTATATGGACAATCAAATAAAAGATGAGTGGATGTTTCTAATTGCTGTTCATTAAATAATACGGTACATCTACACAGTGGTGATGATGCTTTTTGAAGTTTGGAAAATCTAAATTCTGAGAAGTTCCCATGGTTGCTAAAGATTTGTGCTGTATGATAGTTTGATTCTGTATCGGATTTTAACCAGGTTTTAATATTTGGTATTAACCTCTTTGTTGAAGGACCATTTGTGGACAAGTTCCAAGAGGGCTGCCAGATTTTATCCAAGCACCAGTCTTGGAGAATCTCCACTGCAGTCCTCCTGGGTTTATCCACAAATTTAAACATTTCATTGTTTGAAGTATATTCAATATCAAAGTAATCGGTATATCTTCTGGTTATTCTAAATTTAATAATAGGAAGATCAAGTCCAAATTTTGTTTTAAAGGCATTAATAATAACACAGGATAAAGGAAGTTTACGTTTGAAAAAATATAGAAGATTTCTGATTAATATCTCACAGTGAAGAGGATAAATCTTAGCTAGTATAATGGATGCATCATGAGATGTAGTCTTGTATAGGTTAGCAATATTTATTGCATAGAGACGTTGAATACGACAGATAGAGTCAAAGTTCTTTTTAGGTTTATATAATTGATGTAAAAAGACGGAAGAGCAATATTTATAGTTGGTGTCAATAATGGATTTAAACATAATTCGTCTGGCCCAAGTGGATTGACCCCAAGTATTTGCACAGATTCTTTTTAGGAGTAGGACGGATTTTACAGATTTCTTATAAATATATTCAAAGTGTTCTTTCCATTGTAGTTTGTTATTAACCATTACACCAAGGTATTTAAATGATGTGACATATTCAATTTCATGATTCTGTATTTTTATTTTAGGGATATCAAATCTTCTCCGTGCAGAGAATATTGTATAAACGCATTTTTTGAGACAAAGTTCAAGTTCATAATTTTGTAACCAAACATTAACACTTTGTAAAACAAGTTCGGTGTTTTGTTTCAACATGTTTGTGTCATTATACCAAGTAATAATAATGATATCGTCAGCGTATGCCAAGATGATCATGTTTCCAATAATTTTAATATTCAAAAGTTCGTTAATATATAAATTCCAAAGTAGTGGTCCGAGGACTGACCCTTGCGGACAGCCCCTAGGAGTATGTTTAGTACAATGAATATCATCATATGTGTAAAAAGCAGTTCTATTGGTGAAATAAGTGAGGATAATATTTATAATAAATTTAGGAATGTTGTATTTATACAGTAGACTAATCAGTCTTGGGTACCAAACTGTATCGAAGGCACCTTTGACATCGATCGAGTTTATCATTACAAAGTTGAACTCGTCAAGTTTTTCTTGGATAATTTTTATGAGTTTATTTATTGCGATTTCTGTTGATAGACCTTTTCTAAAAGCAAATTGATTTTCATTCAATATGTTGTTTTCATTAATGAATTTAATTAGTCTGGATACTATTATTCTCTCAAGCAATTTACTAAATGCTGAGAGTAATGATATTGGACGATAGGCATCCACAGTTTTAGGATCTTTTCCCGGTTTTTTAATAAATACTACTTTTGCTTTTCTCCACAATTTTGGAAAGTAATTTGCTTTGAGACAAGAATTTATTAAGGAGGTAATAATATCAGGATGTGACAGGTTCAACAATTTCACAGTTCTATTATTTATATTATCTGGTCCAGGGGATTTCCTGTTATTTAATTTTTTAATGATCATATTAATTTCAGATCTTTCAACAGGTGTAGGTGATGTACCTACCTAAGCGCAGTTTTGAGAAGCAAAATCTCCGAATATGATCATCATAGATAGCTTGAAATTTGGAGCAGCCTGCGATTTATCGAAGTCGAAAAAATCGATTTAACGAAATAGAAAAATCGATTCATCGAAATTGATCAATTTAGCAAAGTCAAAAAATTGATTTATCCTATAATTTAAAAATTGATTGATTTTTTTAAAGTTGAAAAATCGATTTATTGTAGGTAATTGAAAAAATCGATTCGTCGAAATCTTTTTTCTGATCAAATAAATTATCGATAAATCGAAATCGAATGATTTGAATTTTTTGTTAGAAAATTTTGTTCGACTTACCTATCAATATTTTAACAGAATTTATAAAACAAATTTTGTTCGGAATTCGGATAATTTAAAAATAACATACCACGATTAAAAATTGATAGGTAATTTTTTGAAAAAACAGATGATAGAAAATTCACTTGAACTTTTTTTCTGAAAAGTGATATGGTTTTTAAAAAAAACAACCTCTTTTCCTACAATTTACAATCTAAGTAAATAATATTTTAAAAAAATGAAACAGAAAAACACACAGCTTAATACAAAATATACTTACTATTATCGAATAAGCACAGCCTACAGGTAGGTAGATGGAGAACTCACTACCTACCAATTTAAAAAATTTTCCGAGGTGAATTAATCCAAAAAAAAAAAAAGTAAAAAATAATCCTGGCCCGAAACCATCTGAAAAATTTTTAAATTGACGTTTTCTTCTTGTAATCGAAAAGAATTTGGAATTTCTCCTTTAGCCTGAAAAGTCGCGCCTTCGCAATAATACCATCTGAGCGACGAATCTGCTTAAACTTTGTCTCATCGCCTGTGGACAATCCAATTCTCGGAAAGTGTAGAAAAAAAAACACTTAAATTGTAATTGTTTTATTTAGGCGGAAAAATCGCGATTTTATTTAAATTTTTTTTCCTTCAACAATCACCCGGCGGGAATTGTGAAAATTATACACTCTGTTGCGAGGATGTAAATTTCGTATAAAACTTTCTATCGGATACCTTATTACAAATGCCTTATCGGGTCGACGCTTTTGAAGATAACATTCCGCTCGATAAATTTTTATATTTTTCGCCTTGTTTGAGATTCTTTTTTCGGTCGTTTTAAATTGTCGAAAATATTTGCAAATACGCGCACAAAAATCTGGAATTAATTCAAGAGCAAGGGTAAAAAAAAAGGTGATGTAGGATGGAAATATTTCTACGATTTCTTTTATAACTTTTCTTACCTTGGTTGTAAAAAAAAACATGATTTTTTTTCTCATCAGTTTATTGGAATTGAACGATGAGGGTAAAAATGAAGTTACTTTGAATAATTAAGAGGATCGTTGAATAGAGAGAAAGACTTTATACATGATTGAATGATGTAACGTATACGCTTGTAAAGTTTGTAGGATAGCTTTTGATAGGTATTGAAGCTAAAGTAATGAATTTTTAAGCAACGAGGCTCGATTAAATTATTTATATTTGTCAAAATTTGGTTTCCTTAGAATTTTTAATATGAAAATTCAAAAAAGGGAAATTAAGTATTGTTATGTTAGCTACAAAAGTTGTAGCCTTGAAGTTACTGGAAAAATAAACCACAATTGATGATAGTGTGGTTTTGCCTTGCTAATAAGGTTCGTTTTCAGTTGAACGCCTATCATTCGGATTGAAAAGGTTTTTACTCTTTCATTCACCAAATGCTGATGTTTGTTTATACGTTTTAATAACAGTTCGAAACGGAATCCACATTAAGTGTAAAGTTTTTGATCGTAACATTTCCCGTATTAAGTTCACTTGAAATCCGAATCAGCTAATGTATCGAAAGTAGAATTCGATCTCTTTTTTTTTTCTAAATTTAATTTCACCAAAATACCTAAACTTACGTGTCGCCGTCGTATAGAAAACTCTAAACCGATGATTAATCGAGGTCAATGTGCTTACAATTCTACACTATATGATTTATCTTGATTAACTCTTCTTTTTAGTAGATCTGTCCACTGGTGTTTCGAGGAGCCTCTGTGGGGGGGGGGGTGCACTTGAATTTTCCCACTAAAATTTGAAAAATTTCCATTTCCATTTTTTCGGCTAAAATCAAGAGTTTTCCTGACTGACATTTTATTAAAATAAGTTACGAATCAAAATTATGTTAGTAATACTAAAATTACTTAAATAGAAAAATTCTCAACAACAATGAGTCTGAGAGAAAAATTAAAAGAATACTTTTCTGTGGGAAATATAAATTAAAACAACTTTTGTATGAAACATTTTTTCGTATAATCTAAAAATCAAAAACTATCAAAAAAACTCTGAAAAAAAGTTTTGAAAAACATCAATTTCCAACGTATTTCAATTATTTCAGGAAAACTATCATCGTTAGAAAAAAATTCTTCAAACAAAAATTGTTTCCCATTAAATTTTGTATCCAAATGATTCTACACTTTTTTTTGTAATTTTTCACCAGAGGAAATGACTCACCCTGTATAGGCAAAAGTGCGGTTGTTATTTGCAACTTTGAACTTTAATATATCCGCGAACTTGTTCGGCTTTGAAAATTCAATTTAAAAATTTGCAGCTTCCAATAAAGGCGAATCGAGACGTTCGTTCTTTAAGGTTTGATATTTCTGTTCTGTTTTTGATCTTAATTACCTAAGTGGAATATTCAAAGCGTATCGTGATAAGTTATTCGTTTTCGAAATTGAATTCTCTATTAGGGTTTCCATCCTATGGGGAATTTCTCTTGTCTTTTCTCTTTCACATGGGCATGGTCGAATATATCGGGTCGTTTATGAAGACATATTACCGATTTGGGCCCTTTTGCGATACCTTTGCGATGCTGTGATCCTTTTATGAGTTTTTTCGTTGATTACATTTTACCGGATGGGAAAAAAATTGCTGGTTTTTTATTCGAAATTTTTTACAAAATTTAAAATTTATTTACCGAATGAGAAAGATGGAATAAAAATTGATTTGAGGATACGGTTTTGCCCACTCGTAGTGAATTAGTTTGGAGGTTTTCATGTGGAGGCGTCTGTAGTCTCTGTACTTTTGTAAAACGTTAGAAGTTTCAACAATAACAAAAGGTAATGAAACACGAACGAGTAGGTATTTTTTCTTCATGAAGAAAATTTTTTATAAAAATAAAATTAAGAAAAAAGTCAGGGCAAAAATTTAAAAGAATAATTATTGTCGAATAAAAAAGAAGTTTCTGAGAAAATTTCCTCGAAAAAATTGCAATAAAAAGTTTAACTTTGAAATAAGGAGGTTGAAAAAAATTGAACCCACGATTTTATTGAAATTTACTCGTAGTTACTTACGCCATAAAAAAAAGAAATATGCACATCTAGAACGCTTGTAAAAATCATTTATTATACTTACCTACTTAATCATTAGGGCCTTTATTTTTCGAAATTAAAAGTTGAAGAATGAAACAAATTTTTATGGAAAAAAAAGAAAAAAAAGGCGAGGTTGAAATTTACAAAAATGAGATCATTAAAAAAAGTCCTCTAGCTGCGGGTAAAAAATGAATTTTAAAAAATGTTAAGAATAATGCTTTTTGTTTGGCCCATAAAATTTCTTTAAAAAAAATCATTTCAAAAAATAAAATAAAAACTTGGAAATTCTTACAAAATTGAGAAAAATCCTGAAAATACCTACTTAATTAAAAAATTCCAAGATTTTTTTGAACGAAAAATTCTATTGAAAATTTTTCTGATGAAAATTTGCAAATCCGTTAAAAAAAACTGTTTTTGAAATATTCCTCTTATCTAGGCCTGTAGTAGAAAAATTTCCAAAATTGCCAGAAAAGGAAATGATTCTCTCGAAAAAATTCAAAAATTCCATCAATTAATTTTCATGAATATAATTTTTTTTCAAAAAATGCTATAAAAAATATTAGTATACAAAAAAGTTTCTGGAATAAATTTTTCTAATAAAACTTGAAAATTTCTACAAGAAATGTTTTGAAAAGTTTTCTGAAAAAAAAAGTATAAAAATCCTAAGAATTGAAACATCATGATTTTTTTCCACAAAAAATGCGGTACGCCTGAAAATGTTTCTGCAAACAGAACATTTCTGCAAAAAAAAAAAAAAAAAAAAAACTATGCCTATTAAAAAATTAAAAAACATTTTTTTTTCAAAAAAAAAAAAAATAATAATTAAAAATTAAAAATTCTTGCAAAAAATATTTTGAAAATTTTTCGTTTTTTCCTGAAAAATATTCAAAAAATCCAATTATTAAGTAGGTAAGTAAGTATATGTTCTTTTTTTCAAAAAAATGTCAAAATTTTTAGTGCAAAAAAGTTTCCTGTAAAATATCAAAAATTTTACTCACTAGATAAAATTAATTACAATTATTTTTCTAATTATAAATTTAAATATATTAATTTTTAAAAATATTTTTTTAATTATATTAAATTTTTACTTAATTTTACTAACAATTAATATTTTCATAAGAATTCTTTTTAATAATGCCTTTAATTATTTTATTTAAAAATTTTAATTGAATTAAATTAAATTTTATAATAATATTAAATCAAAAAATTATAAAAAACATTTTTTCACAGAAAAGAGTCTCTTAATTTTCTTTTGATAAAAAATAAAAAATTCTTATAAAAAAAGTTTTGAAAAATTTACAGAAAGTAAGTGGTAGGTATTTTAAATTTTTCCTGAAAATAATTTCAAAAACTCGATCATTTTTGTTTTAAATTGCATAAAAAACACAAAAAATTTCTGTAAAAAAAAAAAACTAAATAAAAACGAAACTTATCTATTAAAAAAAAAATGCTAGAAATTTTTTGACACCAAAAATTTCTGTTGAGAAATGCAAAAAAATTTCATACGGAAACTTGGAAATTCAATAAAAAATTTAGGAAAAAGAAAGTAAAAATTCAAATTTTTTTAAAAATTCAATAATTCTACTCATTTTGAAAAAAATTTCAAAAAATGTTTTAAAAATATCTTTTGCTAAAAAAAAGTCCAGTAAAAAAATTTGCAGAAAGGAAATTATATTTTAAAAATTTTATTTAAAAATTAAAAAAAAATTAATCAACAAGTTTAAAATTTTGTTTGTAAAAAATTTTCTTGAGAAAAAAAATCTAAAATATTTTCAAAAATGGCATAAATTTGCAGAAGTAGGTATATTTTTTTGAAACAGCAAATTGAAAAACAAATCTCAATCTAAAACAAAAAAAATGAATAGGTACCTAAATGTCTGAAAAAAATCGCATCTGGAATTTTGCACCTAATAGCTCTAATTTTCACATTTTTTTATAGCAATGTGTACTGGAACCGGATCCTTTTTAACCTCCTGACTATGTCACTGCACTTCCTCTTTCGTATAATTATTCTCTCAATGCATCTTAAAGTGACATATTGCTAAAAATAAATCATTTCCAATAACTTAAGTTATAGTGTTGGAAAAGAAAAATGGAAAACGAATAAATTTTTTTTTAAAAATCGTGCGAACTTAATAGAAAGTACCTACTAATCATTTTTTTTTTTTTTTTTTTTTGAAACTAAAAACTACGTAACTATTACATGACAATTTTTTATCGTTTTACGTAGGTATCTGAATTTTAAATCTAACCAATGATAGGTTATTCTCATATAACACAGTTTGGTTTTATTATAAAGATAACTTATGGTGTGATTTTGTTATACCTAATGTTTATAAAGTAATTTTAATCATGGCAATGCGATATGCGCGAAATGTTGTAAAAAATGTACAAAATAGCACGAAAGGAACGCCTATGCGTTTATGCGAATAAATATTATGATAAAATATACTCGTAAGGTACCTACCTAAAATACCTTCGGTTAATTACGATTACGTTAACAACACCAAAGGGTGGGTAAACTATTGTGCATATTTTTCCCTCCAATAAACTTATGACCTCGTTATGAATTTAATATGCAACAAAATTATTCGAAATTATTTATTAATATCTACCTAATTGGATTTTCGGAAATTTAAACATTCGCCCTCTAGTACGATTTTTTGAGCTGGACGAGAATTCCTCTATGGTCATAAATGCATTCCGCAACTTCATTAACGTAGCCTACACCTGCATCTACGAGCATACCTACACATACGTATACGCTTTTAATGCATTGTTTAGGAAGCAATGAAAAGGAAGGCTGGAAAAAAAAGAGAGAGAGAAAAAAAAAGGGAAAAATAGCGAAATATTCAAAAAGAAAGACAAGAGCTGGAATTTATTTACATAAGTTCTCTCTTTTCGGAAGGTTTGATACTTAAACCAACACTGGTTTATTTCACGTACAGAGAACGTACGTTGGTACATTATTTAAGCAACCGTAAGTCACCTCATTTAAGCAGCTGTAAAACACAGATTCAACTTCGTATCAAGTACTTATATTTTTTAGAGTGGAATTTCACTCCTCTTGCGATTTCAAAATCAACATTGGTTCGCAAAATAATTACACGCTGTTTGAATGTAACGGGTCCGTTCCACTTTCGTACATTTTGTAGGTACGATGAAAAATTGAATTTTTTAATGAGGCTAATTTTTATTTTTCTCTCGTGGTTTGTGGGGGTCTCGGAATTTTCTCATACCTAGTATACGAAGGTATTTTATTTTCAATTCCATAACATTTTTATATACTTAGTAAGGACCTACAATCCCAATTATCAAGGTTTATTTCGCACTCAAGCTTACACCTGCTCGTAATGAGACCGAATATGATTTTCATATTTTATTTATATCTTTTGAAAGAGAAAAAAGGCGAGATTATTTTTAGCCTTCGTTACGTCCATCTGACCTGACGTCCATTCCCATTTGAATTTACGATTTTGCGAATAATGAACGAAGAAAAAAAATCTCCAACATGAGGTACCTCTGCCTACGAAGAAGGGGATCGAATTGGCTATCAAAATGGAACAAGCCTCGATAAAAGCTCCAAGCCTATGGTATTATCAAGATAATTTGGCTCATAAATTTGGTCCATTCTATATGGCATAGGTGTAAAAGTGGCACACTAATAATGGTGTAAAACACGATTCGAAATGAAATTCCGTGTTGACAGAAGTATAGATCTAAATCCAGGGATTTTTTACGAGTGAATTTTTGTACAGGGGAAAAATTTACATTTTTTTATACCATCTGAAACGGTTGAAATGGGTACACGTGACAAAAAATAGTGCAACGAGACGAAGTTTCATAAATTTTATGTTCTTAACCAATGCTTGTTTGTTCGATTTTTTTTGTTTTTTTTTTATTTCATGAAAGAAAACGACTTGATTTACGTAAATCGGTCTTTCCTCCAGACCAACCTCAGATGCTATTAGTATTATTTATATGTAAGTATAGCAAGGTACCTACTTCTGCAGCGAGATCTTTGTTGCTAGCCGAAGTATCTCAGAATTTATTCTATCAAAAATTTATGGAGGTTACTATGTTTGAAAATATTTTTGAGTGGTTGGCAAAAACTTTACCCATTCCCTTGGAAAATTGATGTTTCATTTTTTAAACTGTACCTACCTCCTACTTACTTCGAAAAATTGCTAGTTATTCGACCTTTCAAACAAATTTAAAAACTTTGATTTTTTTTTCAAATTGTATAAGTAATTATTTTAAAAAGAAAAAAGAAGAAAATATAAAAATAATCTTTCAAAACAACTTAACATAAAAAATATTATTTATTTTTGACTTACCAGTTTTCTAGAAAAAAGAAGACTTTTTATGACTACCCGTGTAGCAACGTCGATGCTAATTTCGATATAAATGTCGACACATCGAAATCGGTCACTTTTCGATCGTACATGTCGACACGATTGTGGATGGTTTGTCGAGCTTATTATCGACAAACCATCCACAATCGTGTCGACATGTACGATCAAAAAGTGACCGATTTCGATGTGTCGACATTTATATCGACACCCACATCGACATTTGCAATGGTGAGATTTTGAAAAATATGCTAAGTTCAAATATTCAATATATGTATATATTAAAATTACACCAAAAATAGTGTTCAAGCCAACATTTTGACATTTTTTGTCAAATATGCGGCATTGAGGCCACCTTTGTAGCTGGACACATGCGAGTGTCCAACTAACATAGAGATGATTCTTAGACCTTATGTACTAATTCACAACACACTTTATCTGCGAGTATCACAATCACCCTCAAGACGTCGACAGTCAAGTCGATGCATTATTCGACCCTCGACAATTAGATCGACATTAACTCGACTTAAAATTCCTCTGGTCAACACTGTCGACAGTTAAGTCGATGCATTATTCGACCCTCGACAATCACATCGACACTATCTCGACTTAAAATTCCTCTGGTCGACACTGTCGACAGTGAAGTCGATGCATTATTCGACCATCGACAATTATGTCGACAATAACTCGACAAGTCGTTGTATTATTCAAAACTTTGAAAAATAAGAAAATTTTGTGATTCTTTCAAAAATTATTTATTCCTGAGCTTAAAATGTTCTTATTAATTGTTTTTAGTTCTTTTTAGATATAAAATTTGTAAATTTAATTGGCAGAAATTGTCGACATAAATGTCGATGCGTTTATCGAGTATCGATTTTTACATCGACTTGTCTATGTAGAAAAACAACGTTTTCTAAATTATAGGAAAATACTGAGAAAAATTCAAAAATTTTGATTGAACAGTTATGTTTAACATAGAACATTACTTTAAATCTCAAATATCATTTTTAATTCATCGTTAACCGAGAAAAAAATGTGTCTGAATTTTGTCGACATAAATGTCGATGTCGACAATTGCTACACGGGTAAATTCACTATTTATGGCATGCAAAGTGGCTAAACTCTCCTGATGCCAAATCAAGAATAAACGATTTTTAATTTTTTTTTTCAAATGATGCTAAAAATTTGTTTTGATAAAGTATGACTAAAAATTAAAAAATATACCTATTACTAAAAAAAAAACGATTTTTTAAAGAATTTAGGTATGTCATACCTACAATTTTTTATGCCAGAAAATTTAACCATTTTTGAAGAAAAAAAAGTTAAAATTAATTTTTTAAACTTAAAAAGTGGTTTCCTAAGTAAGTATTTATTTTAATAAACATTTTAAATGAAAATTGGTAATTTTTGATTAAAAATAAAGGGAATTTCAAATTGAGGAAATTGAGAGGAATTGTTGAAAAATTCTGAAACAGGGAATTTTTGTTAGTGCTCAAAATTTCTTTTAAAAAAACACTAGTCATACAATTTATTTAAAATTAAAATTGGAGAATTGTGTATTTTGTAGATTCCCAAACTTTTTCGGAAAATCATTTTCAATTCCAAAAAATTCAAACTTTTTATATTTCATTTCGTATAAAGGTTGATTATTTTTGGAAATGCCGGAAAATTCATTTGATTAAAAAAAATTATTTCTGGAAAAAGTAATGAAATTGTTTTCAAATTATGTTCTTATTTCTAATAATAGTCATTTAAAATAAAAAAAATTCTAATTGACAAAACTGGGGGGGGGGGTGAAATTTTTTTGAAACAGGAAATTTTTCGTAGATGCTCATTTGCTCAAAGTTCCTCTTTAAAGAAATTAGTGAGAAATTTGTTCTTGAAAACCATTAAAAAAATAATAAGAATAGGTAACCTACTTTTTTAAAACTTTAAAGTATGTTGAAATTGGAATTTTTTTTTGAACATGCCCATAATTATTTTGCTTTTGGAAATTAAAAAAAAAAATAATGGATGTACAAGGTACCTATTTTCATTTGACTTTATTTCTGAATTAAGAAAGACGAATCTTTTCACAGAATTACTCTCTAAAAAATTTTTGATTTTTTTTTATAGTTTTTAATTTTTTAATTCTGTACTTGAGAAATGCTTTCGAAAATTTTTCTATCATTTTTGAATTCCAATTTCAAAATTTTCTTTAATTTTGTACCTATAATGAAAAAAAAACTCAAGTTTTAGATTTTAAAAATTTTTCAGATTTTTTTTTGCAAACCAATTTTTTTTATTTAACTAATGCCAAAAATGCATTTGGAAAATTTTCAACACTTCCTTCTTTGAAAGTCCAAAATTTCTTCCCAAAGAATTCAAGTATTTTTAATAAAAAATGTTATAGGACATTTTTTACGAAAATTAAAAATAATAAATTTTCGTCCAAGCATGGTAAGCTAAAAACTGAAAAAAAAATCAAACACTTGATTGATATTTTTTTTTTTAAATTGAAAAATTTTGTAGGTATGCAAAAATTTTTTTAGATGCTAAAATTTTTTTTTTGAAAAAAAAAACTTAGACCTTAGGTACCTATATTTTTGAAATTTCGAAAAGTTCATTTCCAGAACAATGAATATACCTATCTTACATTTTTTTTTCAAAAATAAGTAAGTATGTACCTACCTATATTATTTTAAAAAGATATTTTTTTATTGAAAATTAATTCATGCTTATATACCAAAAATAATTGAAATAAAAAAACTAAATTGATAAATTTTTTTAAAAATTGGAAAATTTTGAAATGAATAGATTTTTTTTAGAGGTCTAAAATAACTAATTTGGAAGTAAAAGTTTAAAACTGTTTTTGACATTTAGAAAAAATTGAAAAAAATACGTACTGAATTTTCAGAACATTTTCCAAAGAATTTATTCTAAATTAAAATTGATTTTTTTTTTGTAGATGTACAAAATTCGTTTAAAAATTAATTTCTCAAAAAATTTATTTTTGATAAAACTGAAAATTTTTTACTTAAAAATAGTCACAATAAAAAAAGAATCAAGTGCATAAAATTTCAGAAAAATTGTCTTTTTTGAGAAATTGATTCATCGAGTTTTACAATCATTCTAATGTTTCCAACATTCCAGTAAGCGCTTTTTTTTTATTTTTTATTTTATTTTCTCGAAGCCTTTTAAAACCGTTCCCAAAACGCTCAAAAACCCATCCACTATAATGTAGCACAATCTGTATTAAAAAAAAAAAGAAGAAAAAACCCCTTAGTTTATTTCGAAACACTTCCTCTTCCATACATTACGAGGTCGTGTCGCTTGATTTACTCGTATATTTTAGTGTGTAATTAAGGACCGGGCTCGGTTCGATAAATATTTCGTTGTTTACCAAGTTTTAGCGCCATGTCGTTTACGAGATCACCTTTTCGGGTACCGAATATATCATTTAATTAAAAACTTGCGCTGGTAAGACACGCCTGTAAAGTTATTCGGTTTGGGAAATTTTGTCGGTAAGTGCAAATGCTGATCTATTATGTTTATTTTTCGCGATCACGTTCGCGCCGACGACGAAAATTTACCGCCTTATTTATCGGCGTGCGGAGCCGAAGCCGGAGGAAATAAAAGCAAACTGAAAATAGGTTGAGTCGAGCGTTTTTGTCGAGTCTTTCCTTTCTCTCTGCGGAATATACAGGGTGTTCCATGAAGCGTCCGCAATAATTTAAGCATAGATGCAACTCGAGTAGACAAACAAAAAACTTTATAATGATAAGTTGCCTATTTCGAAAATTGAAGGGGTTATAAAGCTGGGAAAATTTGGTATTTCTATAAGAAAAATTAGTTGGTAACACTGCTTTCAAAAAAATTTTCGTCCTCCACAGTGCATAGCACCTTGAAATCACGAAAAAAGTTTCAGTAAAGAATTTTCTTTGAAAAGTTCTCAAATTTCCCTTCAATTTTTTAAAAGTTTTTTTCTTTAAAATTTTTTTTTGATTTTTTTTGAAAAGCAGTTTTTTTTTAAAATCAAGACAATCCCTTTGAATTTGAAATTTTTTAAAATTTCTTTGAGAACCATTTTTTTTTTAAATTCAGTGAAAAACATTTTTTTTAAAATTTTAAATGAAATAATTTTTTAAATTGAAGAATTTTAAAATTTCTTTTAATTTGTCCAAGTTTTGTCCAAAAACAAGTTTTATTGAATTTTTTTTTTTTTTTTTTTTTAATTTATTCAATTCTTTTGAATTGTAAAAAAATGTTCTAATTCCTTCGAGAACATTTTTTTTAATTCAGTAAAAAAATTATTTTTCAAATTTTTGGTAATTTTTTTTCACTTTTTCTTAGTGGAACATTTTGTCCAGGGAATAATTTCTTGGAAGTTTTGTTGATTCTTTTTATTTTTAAATTTAGTGAGTTCCTTTACTTTTAAAAAATTTTCAAACTCCTTTGAGAACCTTTGTTTTTTGTTTTTTGAAATTCAGCAAAGAATTTTTTTTAAAGAGTTCTCAAATTTCCCTTCAATTTTTTAAAAGTTCTTTTCTTTAAAAAATTTTTTAATTTTTTTTGAAAAGCAGTTTTTTTTGAAATTCGGGCAATCCCTTTGCATTTAAATTTCATTGAGAACAATTTTTTAGAAATGTAAAAGTCATTTTTAAAAAAAAATTTAAATGAAAAAATTTTTTGCTTTTTTAAATTGAAAAATTTTCACATTTGTTATAATTTGTCCAAATTTTGTCCAAGAACAAATTTTATTGAAGTTTTTTTTTAAAATTTATTCAATTCCTTTAAATATTAAAAAAAAATCAAATTCCTTCGAGAACAAATTTTTTAATTCAGTAAAATTTTTTTTTCAAATTTTAGTAATTTTATTTTTTTATTTTTCCTCAGTAGAAAATTTTGTCCAGGGAATAATTTCTTGGAAGTTTTGTTGATGTTTTTTTTTTTGAAATTCAGTGAATTCCTTAAGGTATTTTTAAAAAAATTTCAAATTCGTTTGAGAACTTTTTTTTTTTTTTTTTTTTTTTTGAAATTATTCAAGTGAAGAAGCATTTTTTTGTTTGTTTAATAAAATAAAAAAATAGGTGTTTTTTTAGGGGGAAAAAGGGGGCCAAAATTTTTTTGTCTTGGGCCCTACCTGGCTCTCGCCGGCCCTGTCTACAGGGTGTCCGGGGCGCACTGTACAAAACTTCAGATTTGATGCAACCGGGTACCACTAACAAAAAATGTTGTTCAAAAATTGAAGGGACAAGGGAAAATAAAATTGAGATTTCTTTTGATAGGGAATAAGCGTACCTAGTACTTAAAAAATTAAACATTTTTTAATTTTGAGATTTTTTGTTTACGTTCGTAAATGAAGGCGCTACAAAACTTTGAAATTTGGACTTTCAAATCTCCTTCATTTTCAAAGATAGTCAAATTTTATTTCTCACATAACATTTTATTTTCTCTCAAAGAGTTACCTACATCCATAACATACATTGTCATAATATAATTGTTTAGATTTTTTTACCTTGCTAATTCCCCTTGATAATTTTGAGGAAGGCAATACCTTTGACGTAAGTTTCTTCTTGCAATAAGAATAACTCCTTCAATTTCAAAGATTGGCATTCAGATGTAATCATAACTATTTTTCTTTTTTTGGAGTACTATTCCCTGGTGATGTCAAAAAAATTTTTGAATGCAGTGTTGCCAATCAATTTCGCTCAGAAAATTCTGTAGTTCCTTCATTTTCAAAGATAGGCAAAAAATCTCAAGAATCAAAAATGTTTTCATTTTCAAATACTACCCATATGCCCAATCAAAAAAAAAAAAATAAATAAATAAAATCTCGCACTTTTATTTTGCCTCGCCCCTTCAATTCTTGGGATAGGCAAGTTCTGCAATGCCTTCATTTTCAAATATAAGCAAAAAAAATCACAAGAATGAAAAATGTTTCTTTTTTAAATATTAGGTACCATTATGCCCAATCAAGAAAATTTTTTCTCAATTTTAGTTTGCGTTGCCCCTTCAATTATTAAAATAGGCAAGTTCTGTAGTGCCTTCATTTTCAAAGATAGGCAAAAAATCACAAGAATAAAAAAGTTTCACTTTTTTAAATATTACCAATATGCACAATCAAAAAAAAAATCTCAGTTTTATTTTGCCTTGCCCCTTCAATTCTTGAGATAGGCACTATTTGTATATAACTTTTGTTGTTTATGGTACCCGATTGTTTCCAAATCTGAAGTTTCGAGTTTAGTAAAGTGCTCCACGGACACCCTGTTTAGTCGAATTATTGCGGACGCTTCACGGAACACCCTGTATTTTCGTATTTCGTATTGTAAACGCGCCTAAAAATCTCAACTTGCTGAATGGTTTAAACGCGCAGGCATTTTAAAATTTGCCGGTGCGGTGTTTGTTTGTAAAATGATGGATGAATTGTTGCATTCTTTTCCATGTATACAACTTGCCATACTATTCTTACGGTGCAAATAATAAACGAGATATTGTTTGAAATATTTAACGTTATCGGTTAAATTACATACAATGAGCAGAAGGCACGAGGCTGCCAGGGCGAAGCCGAAGCGTCAGCCATATCATATTGAAAACTCCACCATCGTTTCGTATTATCATTAAGACAGATGAAGAATGAATTGTGTTACGCGCTGATTTCTATCCTACCTTCCTCGCCTACCTTTATATAAAATGGAAGTGATTTAGATTTCCGTCACAGTACTTTCCTCCTGCCTGTACCGCGAGTTGCGTTTTAATATCATCGGATTTATTTTTTAAACACTCGTACCTCAGATGATGAAGTTTTCTCTCAAACCTAAATGTGCTGCGATTCGATGATTTATCGTTTAAATGTCTTTTGTTCTTGTTTTCCAAACAATATCGCTTGTTTATTTTCTTATTATTCGTAATTTATCACGTATTATTCGGTTCATTTTTTTTTTGCTGCCTATGTTGGTTATAGTCATTATGGGTTTAATAGCCCCCATTAAGTAGATTCTTGACCTTTGCGATGTAACGCGATGAACATGGCAGAGAATAAGTACAGAGAACCAAAAAGGTGTGTTTATCATTTCTATACATACTTTTGTTACACAGATAAATATTATTTACGAGGTACCTTCGAATTTATATATAAAATAAAGTTACCACCGTAGAGTGCTAATTTTCATCATGAGAAATTATAAAAGCTTGCTTTTGCCAGATGCATCCTTCAAGATGAAAGTACCTACTTTGGGTACTTGTTGTGTAATAAGTGTAACTAAAGTTCGAATGGAAAATGAAACTCAAAACGCTACGTTCATGTCTTTGACTTTAAAACTGCAGTTTTTTCCTTTTTTCAAAAGTATACGAGATAGTTGTTTGCTGTGAAACACGATACGAATACAATGTTGGAGTAAATTAGTACTTCGTACCTGTTCAGGGGTTCGAAAAAATAAGAAATTTGAGATGAACAAGTCTCGTGGAATTTTTATTCGCCAACTTGAACTTTGGATTATCAAATAAAAGTCGTCTTGAAAGATTAGTTTGTAAAATGATGTTCATTAGTGTAGATAATCGTCTAAAATTAACCGAAGAACATTATTTGAAATTTGAATATCTATTAGTACAGTATAATTAGGTCCTGGTGTAGAGTAGCAAGCCGATAGTATTTCGTTATAATTTTATTTTTTCAAACAACATTTCTATAAAAAAAAAATATTGTAATTTTTTCCTCATTTCATTGAGAAACATTACGTAGGTACCTATCTTTTTAACATTTTTTTTTGTTCCTCATTTTTTTTAGAATCGTTCTTACATTTTTTTTAAAATTTTCATTCAAAATTTTTTTTTGAGTAAAAACTTAAATGTTTTGAGAGCAAAAAATTTCTTAATTTTTTTTTAAATAAAAATATTTCATTTTTAGTTGATTTTTTTAATAAAGAAATTGCAATTTTTTTGAATAAAAATTACTTTTATTACATTTTTGAAAGAACATTTTTAAGTTTTTTAAAATCAAAATTTCCTCAATTTTCCGGAAAAAAATTCAGAATATTTTGAAATTAAATTTTTAATTTTTTTGGAAGGGGTTTCTACAATTTTTTTAAATTGTCGCTCCAAATACCCAAACTATTTTTAGAGCAAAAAATAAATTTATTGGGAGCAAAAAGTTTGCCAATTTTCATAGAATAAACAAATTTTGAAATACAAATTTTTCCTTTGTTTTGGAACAGGTACAGTAGGTACACACATATTTTAAAAAATTTGAATAAAAAGAATAGGAATGAACGAATTTTAAGTTTTTTAAAAGAAAAATTATGAAATTCCTTTGGGATAATTTTTTTAAAAGATTTTTTTTGGAACCATGAAATTTTGACCTCATAAAATTTTTAGAAAATTTTTATGAAACTCTTAGTTTTTTCAACTCACAATCTTAGGTATAAAGAAATGGTTTTTCAAAAATGACTGACATTTGTTTCTAATAGATTCGAGCTTTTTTTGAATTTTTGCTCAAAATAACCCATTTTTTGGAGTAAAATAATCAATTTTTTAGTTGCCAAAAATTCTTACTTTTTTAGGTAGGTATAGAATAAAATTTAGAACAAACAAATTTTGACCTAATATTAAAGAGTTTACAAAATTTTGATAAAGCATTTGGGTATTTATTGTTTAACCAAAAATTTTCTAAAGAAAAGTGATTATTTTTTTTTGAAATGATTTTTACTTCTTTTTTTAATTTTAGTTCAAAATGAACGGTTTTTTTTTTAATAACAAAATCTTTTAATTTTCTGAGAGAAAAATTTCTTGATTCTTTTCAAACTTTTCTCTGAGTTTTTTTTAGAACCAACTTATTTTTTAAGTATTTATATTTTCAAACTATACAAAAGAGGTTTGGGATAAATTATAAAAAATGGATTCAAAGTTTTTTTTTTTTTCAAATCTATACCTATAGAATAGAAAACTCATTTTCTTGTAACGTTTCTTTTTATTATTATTTAAATTTTTTTTTTTTTTTAATTTTCTGCATTAAAAATTGTAATGTGTAAAAAATTGAATTTTTTGAAGGGAACAATCTTCAATTTTTCTCGTTATAAAAATACTAATACTTAGTTTTAGAGTTTTCTTAGAATGAAATTTTTAAAATTTATTTTGGAACAAACAAATTTTAACTCTCTCGAGTTCTAAAATTTTTTGTCCTTGCTGCAGTTCTAAAAATTCAATAAAATTAAAAAACTTTCTGAGTTTTATCATCATTTCTAAAATTTGCTAAATTTTGAATTTTCGCCAAATTTTTTAAGTTGTCAAAATTTTTTGAATATTGACAATCGATTTTTAAAAAATTTCAGATAGCTGAATTACGAAAATTGATTTAATTTCAAATGTTTATTAAAATTTGAAAGTTATCGAGTATTTAATTTTTCATTACCTACGTAATTTTAAAGATCTTATGAAGAATAATTTACCAAATTGATACCTGGATACGAAGTACAGTTCTGCGCCAGGAGAATATTATCATTTTTTTTCTCAAATTTAATCTCTATCGAAACGTCAAAGAAATTGTATTGTGAAAAGACGTATTTATATTAGAATAAAGATTTTTCAAAAAAAAAAAAAAAAAAAAAAAAAAATTGACAGAAAGATAAGAGGAACACATTCTCCTGGCGCAGAACTGCCTTTCGCATCCAAGTACATATTAAACAATCAAATTATTTTCAGTAAGAATTTTCATCTAAGTTACCATCGCCTCCCACACTACATTACCTAATTTACACGCTAAACTGATTCTTATCTTCTTAGGCTCTTTCGTATACCACTGGTCATTCCTGCGGTCCCTAATTTGTCAACTCAAGCGTAAAAAAATCAAAAGGCTGATTTATGTTTTACCTAATGCGTGAAGATTTTTTTAGTCAGTCTTGTAATAAACACGTTGTTAATCCGTATGAATTTTACCTCTTTTTGTCTTTTACCTTATAACTGGCTTTAAAAGACGATATAAAATTGCAAATTAGCACGTACTGTCAGAAATATCCGCGCGAAAAAAAGGCAGCGGAAATTTTTCAGGCGTGTTTTTAACTGCGGTTACATGAGAATGAAAAAAAAGAAGAAGTTTGCCGGATAAAAAGTTATTATAAAATGTAAATTCGGTATTAGTTTCACGGTTCTTTGTAATTTGTCAAACGATGCTGTTGTAATTAAACCGGATAGCGTGGAGTTTTCGTTGGTAAAAGTCTTATTTTCAACTTTACCTAGTCTGTTTGCCAAAAGAGATTTAATTAAAATGTAATCATCTGGTGTACCGTGACATGAGAAGAGAAAATTTCTGCTCAAATCAAAAAAACGAATAATGATTTTTGGTATTTTGTAATTAACCGGAAGCTATAGAGGGGAAAACAATTCGGAATTTATAACTACTCGTCGAGTTGATTTTTCCAACATCCGAGTGTTCGAGACAGATTTCGTCTTTTTTTTCTCTGATTCAAATTCTTAAATTGGCAGTTTGCTGTGGAAACCTTTCAAGTAATTTTTTTTTTAAATTGATAAGATACCTATTACCTAAACTATACCGAAATAACTTTTTAATTAAAATTTTTGCGCGGTATGAGGTACACATCAGTTCAAGTCAAAAAACCACGAAACGTATTTAAACGTTATGTTACTGTGAGCCGAGTTTACTTTTACGTTGGCTTATTTTGTTAGGCAGGAGATAGTTTGTATAAATTGGATACTTTTTGAAAACTTTTATCAACTTTCACGTTTCGTTCTCTACTCGCATAAATGATTGTGTAAATTAGACGAGTGTTTTACTAAATGTAATTGGTACATACGCCCACGCGACGAATGTTTCTCGTATCTTGTGCCGTGCCTGGAAGGTGCAACATTATCACATGGATAAAGTTGCTTCTAAATATCGGCTCGTGTATAAAATACGAGTATTTCTAAAATATTGTGAAATCAATTGAAATCCTCTGATAATCAGATTTAACGTTATTCTCTAAAAATTCTCTAAATTTTTGTAAAGTATTTGGTAAATTTTTGAAACATTTTAATTTTGATAGTATGTTCTAAAACAAAAAACAAGAAATGTCAACTTTTTTGATTTTACTGCATTCTAAAAATGGAAAATTTTCAACAAGAAAAATTGAAATTTGAATTTAAGTGTATACCTATATAAAATTTTCAAAATTCAATTTAAAAAATATATTTCAGTAGTTAGGTAAGGACATTGACATTTTAAAAACTGAAAATTTCCTAAAAAAATTCAAAAAAAAATTGCTGAGTTCAAATTTATGAGAAAAGTCTTAATTTCAATGTAATACCTAGGATAGGTTTAAGTATTTTTAAAAACTAAAAATTTTCGTAAAATTTTAAAATTCGAATTTTTAAAAATTTTGAATTTTAGTGTACCTATTCTAAATTTTTTTTCTCGAAAAATCTTAACTTTTCCAATTTTTTAAATTTAATGTAGGTACGTAGAAAAATCTAAATTCAAATTTTTGAAAAATTCTCGTTGCAGTAGGTACACTCAAAAAGCGGAAAATTTTAACAAAATTTACATGTTTGAAATTTTTGTAAAAATGTCTTTTGAGAACTCAAAAAAATAATTTTTCAAAAATTCTAATTTTAGTGTATTTTGAAAATTAAAAAAAAAAGTTATTCAAATTTTTGTTTAAACTAAAAATTTTAATAAAAATTTCAAAATTTGAATTAAAAAAAAATTGAATTTTACTTTGTATAACTCTTCTGAAAACAAAATAAAAAAAAAAAATCTTCTTGAAAATTATTTAATTCGATGTATTATAGAAAAATCTTAAAGGTATATTTTCAAAAGTCGAAATTTAAAAAAATTCTCGAATTAGTTAATAAATTTTATCGAGTTCGAGTTTTATTGTTAGAGGTGATTTCGAGTCCACAAAATGGGTGAAGATTTTTAGAAGTGTTTTGAATCCGCACAGAAATTATGATTTTGAAATTTGAAAATCCGAATGCACGAAGAAGATGATCAAAATCCTGAACTGAACGATTCAGAATCCGAATTTCATATAGATTTTGGATTCAAATTCAATACCTATCTAGTAATATTTTAAAAACGTGAAATTTTCACAAAATTTTTGATGTTTAAATTTTTGAAAAAAATGTATTCTGATAATAACTAAACCGGTTTTGAGATCAATTTTACATTAAAGTTTTTGTTTCAACTAAAAATTTTCATACCTACAAATTTTAAAATTCGAATTTCAAAAGAAATTGAATTTTACTCGTAGTATATTCTCAAAACAAATTTTTTCAAAAAATTTTCAAATTTTCGAAAATTTTAAATTCAGTGAATTAGGACAGAAAAATCTTAATCATAATGTACTTATTACCAAAAGTTGAAATTTAAAAAAATTCTCGTTGCGGTAGGTTTATTTTAAAAGTGTGAAATTTTCACAAAGTTTCAATGTTCAAATTTTTGAAAAACTGTATTTTGAGAACTAAAAAAATTTAAAAATTTGAAATTTAAAAAAATTCTGATTTCATTTTGAAAATAAAATACCTATTTTCAAAAAAGAAAATAATGTTCAAATTTTTGTAGGTATGCTGAAATTTTTTTATAAAAATCCCAAAATTTTGAAAAATTACAATTTTAGTGTACTTAGACTTACCTACTTATTTTAAAAATATAAAAATTTCAAAAAATTTCAAACTTCAAATTATTTTTATTATGGTACGCACCTAGATACATTCTGAGAACAAAAAAGTTTGAAAATTTTTTAAAATTTCCATTTTTCAAATTTTGGGACATATTTTCATGAAAATGTCAAAATTTCGAATTTTAGAAAAAATTTATTATCCAATGAAATTTCGTATTTTTTAATTTCCTTGATGAAATGTATACTCAGTCTATGCATATAAAGGGAGTTCCATTCCCATGAATTAAAATGATCCTTAGGGAGCTGAGAACACGGAACCAATAAAGTTGAAATATTTCACGCGACCCAAAGTTGATAAAATTTCAGGTAGGTATATTTAAACTAACCAAACGCATTCCACTATAGGCTAATTTTAACTGAAAACTTTTTTTATTAAAAATATTTATAAAGGGAAAGGGGACTGTGAAGTAATGCTTTCCTTATTTGCGGTATTAAGTTTCCTAAATTATAAAAGGGTCTAATGATGTCATGGTTGACACGGAAGATGTACCTGAATACTTTATGCAAGTTCGGTAGGCACGTTTATAAATAAAACGTAGGTATACGATTTAGAATGTCAAGTCTGGCTTTTTCGTGAAATCATCCGAAAAGCGATGAATAAAAAATATGAGAACACCCCGTCTGTAGCCTTATCATATATTGTAGGTACATGTACTGTACTCGTACGTATATGTATATACGTACTATAAGGCGTTCTAGTAGGTATAAGTTTACAAGTTTTAAACTTACTACTCTTCGAAAAACTACCTACGTAGACCTATCTCTCGAATTACAATTTATTACAAAATCTAAATCGCTTCTGTTGTAATCGATGAACCAAGTTGTGTGCTAGTATGGTACCTATTCCGGAATTTGAAAAATTGCCTGTTTTTTTGGACCTGACCTGGGTATTCTATTTTCTTTCCAAATAGTAAGTAACATTTTTATATTAATTACATTTATTAGGTACCAAGTACATGAATCTAAGGGTATGAATAACCGATTTTCAAACTCTTGCCTTTTTTGGGCTACCTTTAACCAATCAAAGTTGTTCCATTTCGTGAGAATTAATTCGATTTTTTTTCATTTTTCATTCAACTTAATAAAAATGACGCCTCTAATTTACAAAAAAAAAAAAAAAAAAAATTGAGCTAAATATCTTGACTCAGAATTTAATAAATATCTACCTATTGTGGTTTTTTATTAGAAAATAATTCCTAAATTTTTATTTTTCTACTACTTAGTTTTAGGTAAGTGGTGCCACAAATCCTCTCCTATTAAAAAAAGAGAAGAAAATAATTGGGTTATTAGGTTAGGTCACATAGGTTAAGTGATGGACGAAAGACTTTTAGGTATTTTGTCAGCTAATAAAAATTTTTTTAAAAATTTGATGACTTTTAGACATTTTGTCAGACATTCTAAAACTTGAAAATCTTTTGAAAAATTGATGACTTTTTAATTTTAGATATTTTTTATTTTGTACGAAAGACTTTTAGATACCTATCCTAAAACTTGGAATAATTTTTAATATTTATAAGTACTTTTTATATTTGCAATTGACTTTCATTTTTTTTTTTTTTTTTTTTTTGTATGACTTTTAGACATTTTTTTTTTCAATTTTCATATTTCCATGAAAATTGACTATTTGGTATTTACAGTTTTACATTTTATCACTTGGAATTTTCTTTCGAATTTTATAATTTTCATGCCTACCTACTTCCATAGAAATTTATTTTCGAAATAGACTTTTGAAGAATCATTTTATAAATTCTTTTTAAAAAAATTTCAAGAAAAAAATTATTTGAAAAAAATGTTTAAAAATTTAGTTTACATTCTGCATAAAAATTTAATTCCCATTAAAAAATATCGAATGAAAAAAATTTCTCAGAATAAAACAATTTGCGATAAAATAATACCTAACATTTTTTTTTATTATTTTGCATGAAATTCTTTTAAAAATCAAAGAAAGCACGTTTGAAAGAACTCTTTATGAACAATTTTATTACATCTGAAAAATTGAGAAATTTTTTTCATCACAAAAATTTCTTATAAATAAGAAATACACTTTCACTTTGGATTTTTTTTAAATTGAAAAATTTATTTGTTTTTATTGAAAAAAATTCATTTTTATTTTAATCGAAAAAAATCAAAAAATACTTATTAGGTACGTATTCTTCAATCTAAAAATCGAAAGAATTCTTATTTAAAAAAAAATAGAGAAGTTTTTTAATAAATGAAACGGTACTACCTATTTCTAGGGTTTAATCCCAAAAATTGGACTTTTTTCTCAAAAAAAAAAAATTCTCTCCAATAATTGAAAGACTTTTTATTCAAAAAATTGGCAGATTTTTTATTCAAAAGATTTTCCATTTAAAAAAAAGGAAAATAAAAAAATCCTGCTCCAAAAAAATCAAGAATTAAAAAAAAATATGAAAAATACATAATATACTTTTACGCTGGAAAAATTGAAAAGTTTCCGCCGCCGCCAAAGTGATTCTTTTTTAATGAAAAATGTTTCCACTCCCAAAAAATGAGAAATTCTATCCTACAAAAAATTTGAAAAAACATCCAGAAAATTGGAAGATTTTTTTACTAAAAAAGACAACATTGAAAAATTATTTATGAAAAAAGATTTAAAAATATTTCTACCCCAAAAACTTCGTGGAATTTTTTTCTTAGAAAAAAATCGTTTTAATCTCGAAAAGTTGAAAAATTTTCCATTCAATAAAAGGAATTGTAAAATTAAAAAAAAATATATAAAATTTCTCATTCAAACAAAAAATTTGAATTTAATCAAAAACTCAGAAGTGATTGCTGCCCAAGCAAAGGGATGGCGAAAATTTCCAAAAAAATAATAATTTTGAATAAAAGAATATGAATTTTTTAACTAAATTTGTAAATCAACGAATTTTTTAAGTAATTAGCATTTTGCTCATTTTTTCGATTAAGTATGAAAAACTGGCAGTGCCCCAAAAGGTATCACTTGAAATTTAATTTGGATTGAAGTAGAAAATTGTGAATTAAGTTTCATGAAAAGGTACAACATTTTGATTGATTAGGTATAACGAAAAAAATCAAAAAAATTCGATAGTTTGGTAGAGGTAATGTTTTGTTTTTTGTTTTTCAAGTGGAAGAGCTGCTATGTTGGCACCACTGGGATTATTTTCTAACAAAAAAACAAAAATATTAAATGCTCAATCAAAAAATAATGTTCAATTTTTTTTTTTTTTTTTTTTTTTTTTAAGAATTGGGAGCATCTTAATTGATTTAGCGAGGGAAATGAAGAATTGAGAATTAATTCTCATGAAAAGGAACAACTTTTAAATGATACCTATACCTAATCAAAAGAAGGCAAGATATTCTGAAAATTGGTCAATATTATTATTTTCTTTTTTTAAACTGGAGTAACCTTAGACCACTTAAAATTCAGTTGTGGTAAAAATAGAAAATAGGCAATTATTTTTTCATAAAAAGAAACAACTTTAGGGGTGAGACGAGGGGAAAAAATCGAAAGTTCAAAATATGAGCCATGTCAAATAGTTGTAAAATATAATCATTTTTAAATTACAATACAAATCGACCCGCTATTCATTAATTATTCTTGAGATTGAAATTCGATAACGGCGAATCAATTATTTCTTCTGTTCGATAATCGCTGCGAAATTCCAAATTGAAACTCGAATAAGGAGCATTCCGCATGGATGTGGAAATTGTCGCAGCAACGTACTCGTAACCGCGCACAGGATACGTTATGAGAGGCCATGTAATGGCTATATTATCACCGTATAATCTCGTCGGTGGAAACGTAGTCATTTAGTTAATACTTAATTATACTCGACATTAATTATATAGATAATAATGTAATAACTATACGCGCAATTCTCACGAGCTTTCGAACCGCACCGGACTGCGCCGCCTGTAGCGAAAAGGACCTGAAAAAAAAATTACGACGAACACGCGTTCTACAACTACCAAAAAAAGGAAAACTATTGTTTGTTTAGCTGCGGATATTCATCGGGCGGGTATAGCTGGAATCAAACAAAATACATTACGACAAATTCGTGGTTGAAGGTTCGTAACTAAATGTCGACCTTATAAACAACCCTCGCGTTGGCGGGAGAGAATCGAGCAACACTATGTGTGTTAGGTTAGTTATACAAAATACATTAGCATATTTCGGTGTGGTTCTGGTTTCATTGGTTTATGCGAATAGTAACAAATGACAATCTAAATATGTTATAATAATACGATTAAATGGTCTTTTGTGCTATTTTTCCAACTCCACTATCTCTTTCTCAGGTTTCGCGTTCGAGTTCGAATTCGCCTTCGTATTCGCTTCGCCTTCGCCTTCTCGCGTATATGCTTTTAAATTGCTGTAAGCGAGTGAAATTATATACGCGCGAGTATTTCAACAACAATTCAAATTAAATTAAGTGCGAGCTCTTTCGAGCGAAATTTTCTTATATCTTTTAATTTCATAAGTACGAGCATGAGCATCGCGAGTTTCAAACTTTTTCGTGTTTATTGTCGATGGTTTATTTTCGAGATTACGTTTCTTTAAACGGTGTTAGCGCGTTGAATTATGTCGCTAAAAGATACCGTAAATCAGCCCTGTTCGAGTAATGCGTTGGTGTGGTGGTGTTTTTCCGGTAAAATTGAAATACATATAATGCAAATTGACGAATTTGTCTAGAAAGGTATGAGTGGAAGTGAAAAGAATGCAGGATTATGATATTTGCATTTCTGCGCCAGGAGGATGTTCCATCTCAAGTTTTCATGGTTGAAATTATGAGAACACACAATTCTAAGAAATTAGATGTTTTAGATGACATTTTCAAAGATTCGAAAATTGAAAAAAATTATCACACAATAAATTTTTTCAAAACTGTGTTGAGGGTTTTAGCGAATGATGAAAATAGTTCAGGAAAATTACGAATTTTATTCTGACAAATTGATACAAGCATTTTTTTTTGGAAATGGGCAGTACTCGATGCCCTCTTCAATATTGTGTTATGATGCGATGTCGTAGGACGCTTGCTTCGCGAGCTAGGGGGTGGTATTCACCCCCTCGTGGCGTTTTTTACGACTATTTTCAAAAATATGTCCTTTTTTGAAAAAATGATAATGAAATAAAATATTTTACATACAATTTCCTACGAAAAACGTTCTTATAATTTTTTTGTAAAACGTACCCTAACGCCCCTATAGGGGTAATTTAATTTTTAAGCGTTGTATAAATTCCAAGTTTTACAGACAGATAGACCTTGATCGAAATGAGATCAAATGTGACCCAAAATGTTACTTCTGATGTAAAACGACCCCAAAAATTTTTTGAACCTCCACCCACCTCCACTTCAGAATTATGAGACATTGATTACCGAAAATTAGATATTAAATAACAATGGAGGGGGTGATGCAAAATTATTGAAATTTTCAAAAATTATGGGTACCATGTGGGTGTCTTGGTGAAAATTTTTTCAAAAAAAATTGATCATAATTTTTCAAGGTTTTTTGGGTATCGAAACTTGGATGTATCTTAAGTATGTATTGAATATAGCAACATTTTTATATTAAAAGTTCATTTTCAATACCCGAAAAACCTTGGCTGTGCCTTTGTTCTATGATATGCAATTTTATATTTTATAAAAATGAAAATTTTCACAATTTTTGAAAAAATAATATAAAAATTCAATGAATGAATTTTCAAAGTTTTGAAAAAACAAATTTACAAAATTTAACAAAAATTTATTTTTAAAATTTTATTTGAAATTTGAAAAAAGAAAAATTTTGGAGAAAAATGTACTTTTATTGAAACAAATATTTTAAACTTTTGTTGAAAACCAAGTTGATGACAATTTTTTAATTTTGGAGAAAAATAAATTTTTCAAACGACTTTCGAACCGAAACTTTTGTTGAAAACAAAGCTTTATTATTCGTTTAAAACCATTTTTAAATTTCTGTGAGAACATATTTTTTTTTCAGTTTTGTCGAAAAACATTTTTTTTTAAATTTTGCTGAAAACCACTTTTCTCAACTTTTTTTGAAAACATTTTTTTTTTGTTTTAATATTGTGCGGAGAACAAATTCATTAGTTTGGTCAAAAAATAAAATTTGAAAAAAAAAGTTCGAAAAATGATTTTTATAATTTTGCCAAACATAGGTACCTAATTATAAGTAAAAATAATTTTTCTAAAATTTTGTCGAGAACAATTTGGCGCAAATTTTGTCTCCAAGTTTTCAACAGAATTTTCATAGCTCTGTTGCAAACGAAATTGAGAAACAATTTTTTCTAAATTTTTGTTAGGTATTTGGTTGAAAAACAAAATTTTTGAATTTTTCAGAAACGATTGTTTGATATTTTGGAGAGTAAAAAGATCTATTTAAAATTTTGTCTAAGACGTTTTTTGTTAAAAACAATATTTACTTTTTTTTTTAGTTCAGTTTAAAAAACAAATTTTTAAATTTTTTCAAAAAGATTTTTATAAAAGATTTTTCTAAAATTTTGCTAAGAACAAAGTCTTGTTAAAATTTTGTCTTCAACAAATTTTTCAAATCTTTGTTGGATACCTACTATTTTTTTTTTAATTTATGTGTGACAACTTTTTTTTTTTAATTTTGCAGAAAACGACTTTTGCAAACGAAAACTAGGACCTACTCTTAAAAAGCAAAAAATTTACCTTGGTGGGGCAGTTTGACTGGACTGCTTGATTTATAAACTTTTTTGAGAACAAATTTTCTATCAAAAGATTTTTCTAATATTATGTTGAGAACAAAATCTTGTTAAAATTTCGTATCCAACAAATTATTCGAAACTCTTCTGAAAACGTTTATTTCCAACTTTTATGTTTTTTTTTTCGAAACAAATTTTTAAATACTTTGTTAGGTATTATACATTATTTTTTTTAAAAGTTTGTTGAATATAATTTTTTCAACGCCTAAGTTGAAAAAAGATTCATTGTTATTTAATAACATCTTATTAAAATTTATATTCAACAAATTTTTCAAAACTCTGCTGCTAATTACTTTTTATTTTTGTTTTGTTGGGAGCGATTTTTTTTAGTTTTGTAAAAAAAACAATTATTTTCAATTTTTCAAAAAACACTTTTTAAAAGTTTTGTTGAGATTTTTTTTTTTAATTTTATTTTTTTACTTATGCAAAAAATAATTTTTATTAAATTTTGTTTAAAGCAATTTTTTTTACAAATTTTTCAAAATTATACGAAAAATATTTTTTAAATTTTGTTGAAGAATAAAAATGTTTATTATAAGGTGAGGAAGTATTTTTTTTTGTTGAAAATCTGTAAAATTTTGTGAAAAAAAATATTATAATTTTTTTTAACACTATTTATTATTCTTCAAAATTCTGTTCAATTTTTTTCAATTTTGTCAAAAACAAATTTTCAATCTTCTGCTGAAAACCGATCAAGTATGTTTTCACTCCAATTTCTCTAAATTCTGTTGAATTTTTTTTATCAATTATTTTTGTTGATGGAATTTTTGTTAATTTTGTTTTAAAAAAATAATATTTTTGTTAAAAAGAACAATAGGTAGATAGTTAGGTACCTACTTATTGCCATAATAAGTACATTTTTTTCAAACTTCCCAAAAAATAATTTTCCTAAACCAAAATTATTGTTTTCAACTTTGTCAAAGAATGATTTTTTTCCAATTTTTTACCTACCTATAAAATTTTACAATAATATACGATTTCAAAAAAAAAATGTTTTCAAATTTTTTTTATAAATTCTAATAAAACATTTTCTTCAAAGTGTTGTAGAAAACAAATTTTCAAACTCTTGTGGAAAATAATGGATCTTGTTAAAATTTTGTTAAAAACATATATTTTTTAAAAAACTTGTTCAAAAATGTTTTGATTGTTCAAAAAATTTTAATTTCATTTAAAAAAAAAATTTTTTTGAAATCAAGTATTGAAAAATGATTTTTATAAATTTTATTTTTTTTAAAATTAATTTTTTCTATTAATCAATATAGGAAAATTTGGGAAACTATTTTGCAATGTAGGTAAGTAAGTACTAAGTAGGAATGAATTTTAGGTAAAAGACATTCAAAATTGTTCTTAAAAACATTTAAAATATCACGTGACGAGAAAAATTTTTCTTCAAAAACCATATTCATACTACGGAAGTTTGTTAATGGCTTACACCAGGACCTCGCTATATAGCTGAGAATACTCTATAATCTTTACTTTTGTTTACCAACCTTTCTTAAGAGCACTTCCGTGCACACAGGAAGATCAGTAATTTTTTCTCGCGAACTAATCTAAAAAAATTCGCCAACTGTTTGTTTGGTAACTCAGAATGATGGTCATCCCCTATATATTTTCATTACATAAGATAAATTTTTAAAGAAGACAACTGTTGAAATGTGCAACGTCTCACAAATGTGAGAATTCCGTACGAGAATCCGCTCCACTAAAATGCTTTGCCATAAATTTAAATTTACTATACAATGCGCGATTGAGAGCTGAACTTACACTTATACGCATTGACAAAGTAGGCAGTATATTATTCTTTTTTGGTGCAATGTAAATAAATTTAAAATCGAGGGTGGTGACGTGCTTTCAATACCCTTCAAAGTATAGCATCTCGTATTTATGTGAGGAATGCTTTTCGAGAGTGGATGCTGCTGTGGCAGTGTTTGCCTATGCTTGACATTTTATTTTCACCTGGGTTTATTTATGCGAATTGCGAATAGATACAGGTAGGTACTAAAAAGTGTTTGAAAAAAATATGGAACAGTTGAATTGCTCATTCGTGGTGCTAGAGGAATTGAAATATTGTACAGCGAGCTAAAAAATTAAAAATATTTCCTATGGGAACTTATATACCAGTTTAGAATGTAAAAGTTCAAGTTGACTCGAAATAAAAGATAAGTAAAATTACGTTGAAAGTTTTAAAACAAGTTTTGGTACGATAACAGAATCGAATCACTGCCAAAAGGAAATACTTGTAAAAGCTACTCGCGCAAAAAAAAACACTTTAAAACTGTGCTGCAAATAGCTAGAAAAGAAATCCAGCATTCTCTTCGTTTTTCATTTTTACTTCGGTATGATTTCTTTGATACATTTTTATAGGCTGATATATGACAGAAAATTTTATTTTCGTGATTTATCTCGTTAGAAAGAAAAATAAAGAGCCGAGCGAAAAACACAAACGAAATCGAAAAGGTTCAACAATTAACCATCAATCGAAATGTCGTTTCGTATCCGTGATGTGTCTCGTAGGCAAACAAGATTGGTTTAGTTGGAGGAAAAAAATATTTTCTAGATTTTATTCAGTATTGATTCTGACCGGCACAGAATAGCTACTCGTTTCGATTGCAAATGGTGCGAAAATAAGGTGACTGGCAGTGAAAATTTATCGGTTTTTATATTGCCTTTTTCGCGGTACCGAATACGTGAAGTTTTGGTGACTTACTTTGAAGAGCTGTGAATTATATAGGCAAGCTTTTCGTTTTTTTCCCTACGCGACTTAACGGGACGATTTTCGCGAAAAAGTCTTTTTCTCTCGGAATGAAATAGTGAAACAAAAGCGATGCTTATTTCAAAGCATCCAAACGATACAATGCAGGTTTGTAAATTGACGATAAAATATTCACAAGAATTCTATGTACCTATAAAAAAAAAGTTGCCGCTTTTATGACGAACTCGCTGCAGCATGATGGAGCAAAAAAATAAAAAACGTAAAAAATGGGTTTTTAAAAATTATTGTAAGGTATTGTATCAATGCAATGGTTCGAATGCATTATTCCTCGTCGGTTTGAATTTTTTTTTCTGTTTACTTTGCATTGCATTCGAATCGTTTAATAGCTTGTTAAGAAATGACATGTTGTAAATTTAACGGGTTTAATATTCAAAAGCAGAGAGTTTTTTTATCGGGTAAATATTCTATGGGGCAATTTTTAAACGGTCGTTCATTTTTTTTTACGTCGTGTAATAAGCTCGTTGATTTCGATGAAGCGATTTATCATCGACGATCTGATACCTACGAGTTCCACAACTTATTTATGGTGTTCGTATCAACCTGCGAATGGTCATTTGTATATTGATTGTACGTATGTATGTGCCTAATATGCCTACATATCGTATGTACATCGTGTACAATTAATTCTGGTACTCCTGTTGGGAAATAGATAATTGATGAAACGCGAATGAACAATTTTGAAACCTATTTTAAAACGTTTTTGGAGAACTATTTTGAAAATGTACACTATCTATTTTTTTTCTTTTCCAAAAAGTAGTGTGAATAATTTTCTTAAATTGAAAATTTTGTTTGAACATTTGGTTTTTAAAATTACAATATTAAAAATAAAATCGGCACACATTTTTTCTGATTTATTCAAATGGGAAAGCACTTTTTTTTTAATTTGTTTCTAATTCAAGAACATGTCTTGAGAAAATTTAAAAAATTGAAAGAAAAACAATAGGTAAATTTTTTGGATAATAATTTGGAATTATTTTTCTTGAATTTTTGGAGAAAAAAAATCTTTAATTAAAAAAGAAATAATAAGTTTATGTTTCTCCATTTTTTAAAAAAATTTTTGGAGAAAAAATTACCTTATTTTTTGTAGGAGAAAATGTTCCATTCTGATAGAAAAAGAAGAACAAATCCAAAAATTATTCATTTTGGGGGAGGGGATAAGAAATTTTTTTTTTCTTTTTAAAAAAAAAAGAAAGTTACAATTTTTAGGAGAAAAAGTGTCAATTTTTGTTTAGTACCTACGAAATCTGTCATGTTTGCAGAAAAATCTCTCATTTTTGGAAAAAATGTTTTAAATTAATCTCAATTTTTCGAGGAAAAAAACAAATTTTCTAGAAAAGAAACATTTTTCTAAAGTAAACGTATTTCTCAAGTTTTTGGAGGGAAAAAACTCTTCAATTTTTTGAAAGAAATCATTTTTCTGCTTAGAATGAAATATCTCATTTTTAGAGAAAAAGATTGTCAGTTTTTTTGGAGAAAAATTATTTTTCAAATTTTTGGAGGAAAAAATCTCTCAATTTTTTTATATGATACCTAAAATCTCGCATTCTCAAGAACAAATTCGAAAATCATTCATTCTTTTTGGAAAAAACAATAAAGAAGAAAAAAATATCTATTTTTGTTTGGGAGTTAAAACAAAATCTCTCATTATGTTTACCCAAATTTTTTTTTTTTTTTTTTTTTTTTTAGAAAAATATATTCCTAATTATTGCCAATTTTAAGAAAAAATAGTATTTCTAGAATTTTTGTAAGGAAAAAAATCTTCAATTTTTTGAAAGAAATACTACTTTTGTTTAGCATCAAATATCTAATTTTTAAAGAAAAATATTTTCAGTTCCAATAATTATATCGTTGAACATAAAAACTGAGAATTTTTTATAAGCTGACTCTAAAGAATAGAGGTATTTTTATTCCAAGGAAATTGAAGGATTTGTTTTTCTTTTTCTATGAGAATGCGAGATTTTCTCCTACAAAAATATAACAGATTTCCCCCCAAAAATTCAAAAAATATTTTTTTTTCAAAAAAAAATAATAATAAAATAAAATTGAAAATTGTTTTATCTAAAAATGAGAGATTTCGTCCTAAACAAAAACATCATTTCTTTCGGATTGAAGATTTTTTTTTCTCTAAACATTTGAGAAATAGGTATACTTTTACCTACTTCAGAAAAATTCTATTTTTTTTTTGAAAAAAATTGAGATTAATTTAAAATGTTTTTTTCCAAAAATGAGAAATTTTATTCTAAACAAAAAAGTTTTTTTTTTTTTTTTTTTTTTTTTCAAAAATTGACAATGGTCAAGATTATATTTTTCTCAATTTTTTTTTCTATGAACATGAGAGATTTCGTCCTATAGGTATAAAAATGATCGAATTTTTCCTCTTACAAAATGTGAGATTTTTTTTTCAAAGAAAGTTTTCTTTTTCTCTAAAAATGAGAAATTTCATTTCTTTCAAAAAAACAAGATTCCCCTCCCCTCTAAAAATTCGAGACATAGGTAGGTAATTTTACTTTAGAAAAAACGGAAAATTTTCTTCTCTAGAAAAATTTTTTTTTTTGAAAAAATTGAGAATAAAACATTTTTTTTTCAAAAATAAGAGATTCCTTTTTTCAAAAAGAAAAAAATCTAATTTTTTTCCAAAAAATTTTAATGATTTTTGTACCCAAAAATTTGAAAAACATTTTCATTTCAGAAAAACAAAGAAATTGTCATCTCCAAAAAATGAATTTTTTCTTAAAAATTGAAAGAGGTTTCCTCAAACATTTGGGAATACCTAATTATACATGTTTTCTTAAAAAATGAGAGCTTTCTTTCTACATAAAAAAAGAGATGCTTTCTCAAAAAAAATTGAAAAATATTCTTCTTTAGAATTTTGAGAATAATTTTTACTTACTTTTGTACCATTTCAGAACTGAAAATGGAACATAAACGTACCCAATTAGATTTTTTAAGAACCTGAAAGCAGAATTTTTATTTTTCACGGGTTCGTTCTGTCTCAATTCGAGTCCTGAATAATTCAAGCAATTGATTCATAAATTATTATTGCCTGTAAAATTCGAAATTCGTGCAAAACTTCATAGGTACGTATGTGCTAAAAAAGTTGAACTTTTCCGTTCGTGATAACCGGAGTCGTTTCATCATAATTGATTATTCGATAGGTAAGTACCGGGTGCCCAATTATATCTGGCACACCTCATGACATTTCTTCAATAAGTTGGTAACATTGATAAAAGAAAACAAACGCCGATTGGTTAATTCTGTAGAAATGTTACCAACTTATTGAAAAAATGTCATGAATTGTGCCAGATATAATTGGGCACCCGGTACCTATTTTCGCAATACGTACGTGGGTGAAATTATTCGCAGCGATTAAAATTCAAATTTATTAGCTACTTTTCGGGTAAAATTTTATCGTCTCTTAGCAAGAATCGTGAGAATTGGAAAAATTTCATACTGAAATACCCAAAACTAATTTCATATGTTGCACGTTATCAAGATCTCGTACGTGTAGACGAAAAGGGTTTATCAATTTTACACTATAAAACAGAAAAGAAAGAAAAAAATCATTCGCGAATTGAAAAACACAAGAAGCCGAATCTTTCCAGTTCGTAGAACGTTTTAAGGTTAATTTTCATATTCTCACGCGTAGAAAGTTTTTCGCAGATTCTATTTAATTAAAGCAAAACATAGCATTTTGGCTTCTCATGTTAGATGGTTTAGATATTTAAGGGCACTGGGAGTGCAGGTAAGGTACTAAGTTCGTGCCGTGCAAAAGCCGCTTAAAGTGAAGGCTCTACGAAAAACATGTAATTTTCATTTTGTTTTAAAGTGGTATGTAATGTTTTGAATATCGAAGTGTAAATAAAACAAGATTAGCGGTTAATTTTCGAGCTTTTTAAGATTCTGTTATATATCCTTTTTAAAAATAACGACTCGTGTAGGTGTTTGACGTGCCTATACTTAGTTGCTACATGTAAGGAAAAGAAAATTACTAGGCTCCTTAATTTTATCAACCAAGGACTATTTTTTGTTTGAAGTGAAATTTTTTTCTACAGAGTGTTTAGTTCATGTTATTTTAATTTTTTACTTCATAATAATTAAGTCAAATAAAGTCTTGTTTTTTGTGAAGTACATTTTGATTGTTTCTAAAAATAGTAAGGAACTCGAGTCTGTATTGATGGATTTGTTTATATGGAAGTGGATTTGTTGTTTAATTTTACTATGTATATAAGTTTAGTATAATATAATACTACATCGATATCTAATATTCAAAATTTTAGGGGAGGGAGGGATTTAATCAAAATTTTTGTAAGAACCAAAATTATTTCTAATATCTTGATCTACAACTTTTGTTTCAAATTTTTTAAAATTTGACTGTTTCCCAATTTGAAATGAGCATAGAGGGAGAGGGAGGGGTCAAATTGAAAATTTTTTCAAGTAAAACTTGTAGATTGAAATCCCAGTTTGGTTATTACAAAGATTTAGATTAGACCCCTCCCTCCCCTCCAATTGGGCATAATATAGAGGCGAATTGAGGGGAAACAATCTGTAGTATTCTGTAAATTATGCATATTAATTGACCTGCAATTTCCAAACGAAATTGAAACAAATTGGAGGAAAAGACGAAACGTCAGGCTTTAGGTAGGTACGTCAAAGTGTAGGTAATTACGTCAAAATGTCTGTAAGTTGGAAAATGAAATAATATCGTATTTTTGAAAAACGTCAAAATGTATGGTATGCCAAGTCATTGAACCATGAGAACGTGTTACCATCTTACGTGCTGTTCTTGGCAAGTGGCAACCACAAAACTTCTCTTTGGACACGAAGTTGTGAAGTTGTCAGTGTGTGCAATCATCTGAAATGGGGTTCGATCATACTTATAGCTACAATAATTTGGTCTGGTGAGACTGTTTTTTTTTTTTTTTCATTTGCAGAAATTGGTTTATGGCTAGTTAGATTGATTTACCTACCTACTAACTGTAGGTATATTTTCGAAATTTTCCAAAATTCTGGGTTATTGGGGGTGAAGATTTACTCGGATTTTGGCAGAATTTATGTATCTATGTATGTTGATAAGAACACGTTTACGAGCAACTTTATGCAAACTGCAAAAAAATATATCATTATTCTTGGAGAAAACTATAAGTCTTTGGCCTGATTTCAATGGGGAAAAAAATTCAAAGTCGATTTGCGACGTTACTATCATTCCTACCAAAAAATTGAAAATAACTAATTTGGAAGAATATTAAATTCTGTACTTTTTTGCATGAAAAAAATTTTTGTAGCTTTATTAGAAATTGAAATATATGCGAATATATGGAAATAAAAATTAAGGGAGTTGAATTAGATCCTTGATATTAAAATTAGAGGGGAGGGGGGGTCCTATTGAAATGTTTGTAATAACCAAAACTTGTCCTGGAACGTCAATCTACAACTCTTGTTTGAAATATTTTTTAATCAGACCCCTACCTCCACCAATTTTTGATAATATTATAAGTATTTAAGTCATATTATCAAATTTGGATGAGAGGGAAGGGTCTAATCGAAAATTTTATAATGACAAAAATTATTTTTAAGACATCAATCTACAACTTTTGTTTGAAAAAATTTTCGATTAGACCCTTCCTCCCTTCCTCCATCCTTCCATCAATTTTCAATTGGTATCTTCGGAGGGTTATGCAAAAATTGGTGAGGAGGGAGGGGTCCAATTGAAAAATTTTTCAAACAAAAGTTGTAGATTAAAGTCCTTGAAATAATTTTGGTTATAACAAAAATTTCGATAGGACTCTTCCCTTTCCTCTAATTTTGAATATCAAGTATCTATGTAGAATTGGACTTCGTAAAATTCAACAAAAACGATCCGCCACCATGTAAACAAATTGAGTAAACTAGACACTAGTCTTTACGAACAACTTCACAAAAAATAATTGCTTCCTTCATTTTGTTTGAGTAAAGGGTCTAATTTGACTGGACTAGTTGATAAAAGTAAAAGTCTCGTGGTTTAGGCTGAAGAAAAAAAAACAACTTAGTGGTGAATTGGTGGAAACGTCGGTTTACTAAAAAAATACATCGTATTGGAATCTTTTTGTACGTGCACAGAGCCGGTGCAAGGGGGGGGGGGGAGGGGGGGGGTGGAACACCCCCCAGTGATTTTTCATTCGGCAAATTTTTGAAAAATTTTCGACAAATTCGGCAAACTTTCGACAAATTAAATTAGGTATGTTTACAAAATTTGGTAAAGTTTTGAATTTCAAATATGTAAATTTTTTAGAAATTCTAAATCACAAATTCGGCAAATTTTTGAGAAATTCCGAATCATAAATTCGATGAATTTTAGAGAAATTCCGACTCACAAATTCGGTAAACTTCTGAAAAAAAATTTCGCCCTCGCTTCGCTCGGGCAATGTACTTCTATTACTTCATCTTTCTCTCACAATCAGAATAGGAATCAAAAATCAGCGCATTTGAATTGTTATAACTTATAACGTAAAAAAATGAACAGATCTTTTTGAAAATATTAAAAATTATGTTTAAAGTGCATTATTTTTAATTAAAAATTCCAATTTTTTCAAAATTATCGCCCTCGCTTCGCTCGGGCAACGTATCGCTTTTTCATCTTTTAAAAAACCAGAAATTATTGTATGTTTTCAAAATTTCTGCAAAAAAAAGTCCATCTTTTCTTTTAGAAGTGCAATTTTTTCAAAAATGTTCGCCCTCGCTTCGCTCGGGCAGCAACAGTCGTTTTGATTCAAATCCTAATGCTACCATAAGTTCTTGAAATTTTTTCTATGAGGATAGTGAGAAGTTCTTCTTTCGAAAACTCACTTTTTTCAAAAAATTCAGCGCAGGGGTCTACTTCCCACTGTTGTACTTATTAATTATCATTCGGCATTTTGAAAATTTTCATTCCGCATTTTCGATCTACACCCCCAAAAAAATTTGCTCAAGCTGTTTCTGTACGTGCATTTTTTTCCCGCAGTTGTTTGGAAATATCTACGTTGACTTGATTTTTTTTCACTGGAATGAGGTCGTTGATGTATACTCGTATTTATAGTATAAAGGTTCTATTAAAAAAAGATATTCCTGTGTGGTTTTACTATATGAACTTGTTGCCTCTCTCGTTAATCTATATATTAAATTTTCCTTCATTGTTGTCAGATATATATAAAAAAAAAAATCCAATACGAGCGTACTGGTATTTTCGAACACGTCGACTCTCTGTTGTTCGGTGTTGATACGATGACGAGGAAATGAACCAAACGAACGAAAACCAACTATATGAAATATAAATAAGTTTGAACGTTGACAGTGTATTGCTAGATTAACTAGTAATTTATACGTTTTTATAGAATTCTGCAATAGTGCGTTTAATAAATTAACTTTGCAATGGCAACCTTGCAACCCTTTCGGATTTTCCACATTTTAATCTTAACAATGTTTTCATCGGAAAATAAACCAAACCGAAAGGCTTAATATAATTCTTTGCTTTATTAAACTCATAAATCTTTCTGACCGAAAATATTTCTGTAACGTGGCGCGAAATGACAGCGTTGAAAAGATTAACGTTTTGAAAATTTTCACTGTTGGGGGAATTAAGCATTAACTGCTATTTTGAAAAATTATTTTCCTATGAAGCCCGCCCGCTCGCTCGTTTCATGTGCATGCGAGAGAAGCGCGAAAACGCCAACGTCGCGTCCTCGCCTCGCGAGAATTCGGCGAAGGAAATTAATTTTATATTTTACGGAAATTCGTTCTTGATGTTGCCGAAATTATTAATTATATTCGTGTTTCCCTTTGATTTATAAACCATAAACGGAGGGGATTCCAATCAACGATTGTAATTTTCCAATAAAGCGTTTTGATCGCGTATTAATCGTACCGCTATGTAATGCTGTGCTAAAAACGGAATCTATCATGTGTTAAATACCTACCAGCGCGAAACCGCGAAAATCTCTCCTTTTCAAATACACTAGCCGAATTTAATTTTAACAACGTGTTGCCTTTATCGTGTTTTAGTAATTGATCGGTAGTCGTTGTCGCCTTTTTCTTCTATTTCTTTTGGGTGTGTTCCAACTATTTGGTTTAATATTTTTAAGGTTATTAATTTTTCAAAAAAGAATTACCTACCTGCAATCTCAATTTTTCGCCTCATTTAAAAAAAAAACAATTTTCTGGTGGATAAACAATTATTTTTTCAATATTTTGAAGTAATTAAAGAAATCGAATTTTCCCAGTGAAAAAATATTTTAATTTGCGGGCAATTTTTTTATCAATTTTTTGGAGGGGGAGGGAGTAAAATATTTTCGATTTTTCAGTAGGTAAGTATAAAAAATCTAATAATTTTTTCGGAGGGAAGATTTCTGAATTTTCTCTTGGCACAAATAAAAAGGTTGTTGATCCTATTATATTTTATTTTTTTGTAGGATACGTAAAAAAAGTTTCTTACTAAAGTGAAAAAATAAGTAAAAAATCTTTCATTTTTTGGTTGGGTCTCAATTATATTCTATCTTATTTTTTGCAGAATTTTCAACAAAAAAAAATTGCAACCCGCTCTTCAATTTTTTTGGTAAAATTTTTGGTAAATTTTTACAAATTTTTGGAATGTTTTATGATTTTTTTTCTAGAATCTTGGTAAAATTCTCACTTTTTGCAATATTTTTTTGCGTTTTTTTCTTTTAAATTTTTCGAAAAATTTTCGCAAGTTATCTAAGATTTGAGCTAAAAATTAGCAAAATTCTCACAAATTTTCTATATTTTCTTGCAGATGATTTTTTATTTTTTTTGAAAACTTTCCATACCTATCAATAGTTTTGTAGTATTTTTTGGAATTGAAACCATTTTGAGAATTTCTCTCAAAATGTGTTCAACTTTTTTGAATGTCAAAATTTTTGTAATTTTTTTTAAAACTTCTGAAAATTTTATTAAAATGTTTTGCAGAATTTTTGAAAAAATTTAAAATATCTTCAAAGATTAAAATTTTTTTTTGCAAAATTTATGCAATATTTAGCATACGTAATCAGCATAACTTTTTCCAGAATCTTTTTGAAATTTGTACCAATTTTTGAAAACATTTTTTGCAATTTTTTGAAATGTTCTGTAGAATTTTTGCAAAAATTCTATGTATTTTTCATAATTTATTTGCAAAGTTTTTCAAATAATGTTCGTAATATTTTTGAAAACATTTTTCAGAATCATTCTTCATTTTTATTTTCTATTTTTGGTTTTAATCTGTTTTCAAAATTTTCATAAATTTTCGGAAATTAGTTTGTACTTAAGCTTTTTTGTCAAGTTTATTATATACTTTTTAAATTTTTCCCACATTTTTTCCAAATTCATTGCAAATTTTTTAATTTTTGCACTATCCAGTCGAGCGTCGCTAAATAAATAAATTATTGAATTATTCGAAATTTAAAAAAAAAAATTTTTGCAATCTTTTTAAATTTAATTGGTTTTAAATTTTTGCGTACTTTTTTTGTTTAGTTTTTTTAAATTTTTTGAAATTTTTGCTGAATTAGGTACTGTACTTTTTGCAAATTTTATTTAAGTATTTTTGTTGAAGTTCTGCAAAAATTTTATTTTCAGATTCCTATATTTTTTGATTATCCTTTTTAAATTTTTTTTCCTAATTTGTTAAATGTTTCAAATTTTTCGTACCTAATGGCTAATACTTCTTCTCCAGAAATTTATATCACAATTTCTCCAAAATTTTTACAAATTTGGTTTTGCTCAACTTATTTTAATTTTTTTTTTAATTCAGCAAATTTCTTTGGATTTTTTTTGGTAATTTTTGCATTTTTTAAAAAGATTATTGCTGTTTTTTTTTGTAAAATTCCCCATTTTATTGAAGCATTTTTTTATAATATTGTCAATTTTTATAAATTATATTTTCATTATTTATATTATTTTTTTTTAAATATAGAAATTTTCTTTTCGTTTGCGATGAAATTTTTGTAGAATTTTTGTTAATTTTTTCATGGTTATTTGCAGTTTGTTTTGAAATTTCTTGCGGAATTTTAGCATATATTTTTTTTAAATCCCCAATTCGTCTGGAAATTGTTTAAAATTTTAAAAATAATTTTCAGTTTTATATGCCATTTGCTTTTAAATTATTCCAGGACTTTTTGCAAATTTTTTTTCTATTTTTCACATTTTTTGATTTTGCAGAATTTTTGCAAAATTTTCCATAGTTTTTTGCATTTGATTGAAAACTTTTGAAAATTTTTCGCAAAGTTACAACAAACATCTCTTGTCATATTTTCTTTCAAATTTTAGGTAGGTGTATACTGTAGTAGGTACTTGTAGAATTTTTTCAGAAAAGATTGCAAAAATTTTACAAATTTTTCATTTTTTTCTACATTTTTTTTTCAAACTTTTTTTTAGAATTTTCTCAAAAAAGTTTAAGTTTTTCATAGTTACTTGAAAGGTAATTTCTGATTTGAATTTTTGTGCAAAATTTCTGCAATTTCTAAAAAAAAATTAAATGTTTTTCAAATTTTTACTCTCCCGAGCGGCACACTCGATCGATAATATCGGAAGATG
This sequence comes from Balanococcus diminutus, assembly GCA_959613365.1. NCBI lineage: Eukaryota > Metazoa > Arthropoda > Insecta > Hemiptera > Pseudococcidae > Balanococcus > Balanococcus diminutus. The sequence goes on from OY390716.1 coordinate 40,825,786, forward strand.
TAACGTATCGATAAAAAATCGTTTGAAAATCTATAGATGTTCTCACGATATTATAAAGATTTATCGGTACAACTTCATAGGCAAAAAATCTAAAAACTATCGAATTCGATATTATTAAGATTTTATGACGATATTCGTCAACTATACTATCGACAAAGAATATTAAATTTATCGAATTCGAGTTTCCACCGATTTTGTGCAGATATTTGAAACTACATTATCGACAAATAATCTGAAATTTGTCGAACGATTTTTCAACGATTTTGTGACGATATTTGAAATTATTTCCAAATTGGTGAAAATTTTTCTAAGTCCAACACGTCTGGAAGTACTAAACTGCCTATTATAAGCGTTTTATTGCTAATTCCTCAACGATAAGGTATGGCATAGTGGTTAAGGAAGAGGATTACCATGCAGGAGGTAGATGGTTCAAGCCCCACGGGTGGCAGATTTTTTATAATTTTTTTTGACCTTTTTCTGAAATGATCCACTTACCGTAACATGAATAATGTGTTTAGGCATAGTTTAATGTATTAATTATACTAATTAATGATTTTTAATTATAGAAAGAAGCTAGTAAAAGACAAAAAATCGGAATAAAAAATCGATAAAAAATCGACAGAATATCGAATTCTATAAAGTGTCGCGAAAGTTCCGCCTAAATCGTGAAATTATCTTTCGATATTATAGATATATTATCGATAAAATATCTTACTATAATCTCGAAATTTTTGCTAACTATAATTCGTCGATAATCTATCTATATATCGAAAGATAATTTCACGATTTATGCGGAACTAACGCGACACTTTATCGAATTCTATATTCTGTCGATTTTTTATTTCGATAATTTGTCGAGTGTGCTGCTCGGGTTATGATTTTTTTGGCAGAATTCTCCGTATTTTTTTGGCAAGTTACTAAACTGAAATTCTAATTTTTTGAGGGAGGCGGGTTGTCACCTACAATATCTATCAATGACAAAAAATGAATGGAGAAAATATATTCTATCCTTAGTTCATTATTGTTATTTTTTCCAACTTTTTGATTATTTTTGTAAAACAGTTTCATTTCAAAACAAGGAAGAAATTTTCACCTCTCGCAGATTACCTTTCGCTCGGTGAACTTCACAAATGTGAAATTTTCAACGCAAACTTTAAGTATAGACCTAATTACTATGCAGGTAAAAGTGCGACGTCATTTAAACTTTGAAGCTTAATTATAGTTGAACGACGCACATCATTTGAAAACTTCAAAAACTTTCCCATTCCTCGATTAATTGTGAATGAAAAAACAATTCGATCACTTCAACTTGCCGCTCTGTCGAGACCGTAAATTTGGGGTTTAGGTTGTAAAATATTAACGCGATTGCAAATTTTTGTTCTCGCCAATAAAACTACATATTTCACATACTCTGAAGTAGCGAGCTCATTTTTTTGTTGAAATTTTCGAGCCACATGATACTTACATATGTTTTTAAAAAATGAAGCTCACGTGATGACTGAACTTTTCATTCAAGCAATAATTACACTTCGGCGCTGAAATATTTATACAAAGGCTTATAAATAGGGGTAAAAATGAAAATAAAAGCAGGTACTCGAATGAATACCAAAGTTCATTCGCACCAGTGTCGATTGCGTGATCTTCCACTAAACGCTCGAATCACAATAGAGAGTACATTCGATAATCTTTACTTAAATACGAACATATCATAAGTATCAGCTTTTTCACGTCTTACCATCGAGTAACATAAATTCTATATAGGTTTTTGTTGACTTTCAACATCGTATATAGGGAAAAGATATTCAATAATTCAATACGACGAGAAAGAGGAAAGTTGCAATGTTAATGACGGGAATACTTGAAAAAAAAAAAAAAAAGAAGAAGAAGAAAAGAGAATGAGATTTGTCTTCGAGACAAAAATAAACTTGGATCATTCTCTCAATCTACACCTTGGAGAAAACTCGAATCAAAACACTTTTCTAAAAAAATTGTTTTCAATCAACATTCGAAAACTACGATACGTTTACAAGTTACGTGATTACCTCGTTGCTATCAAACACTTTCCTTGCCTACACCCACACAACTCTCTTTTGTACAATGAAGAAAAGAAAAAAAAAGAAGTACCTAATGTAGAAAAGAGCAAAGACAAATTGTCCGAGGTTTTTTCCTTCTGAAAATCTAATCATGCAATTAAGCACCGTCTAAATAAATGACTTCGAATCGAACTTCGATTCGTGTAACTTTTGCACGAAGCTTATCCCGTATTCTTGGGAACGACCCCGCGAGACATTTTACGCATTATATTTTAATGTTGATATTGGTGTGTACATTGCAAACTTTCATTTCACACAAACTAAATCCGACTGGCTGTATAACATGTCAAAACTAAACGTGTTTCACGTTTCGGTATAAAATCCAACTTTAAATAATCCTACATAACTTTTGATTCATATATCACTGATCCAGGCTGCTTCTCCTGTTACGTTTAAACCGTTCGTTCCCTTAAAATACATGAACTAAATCGTTTTGTAAACTATGTAAATTTCATGCGGCAATTACCACATGCACCATATTTAACCTTAGTGTATGTGTTTATAAACACGGGTCCAAGGCTATGTCCCTAATTTCAAATTCTTTGTTTTTTGAACATACCATAAGACACGGCACAATTTACAAGTTCTAATTTCTCGAGGAAAACGGAAACCCCGTCGATTGAAAATATTTTGAAATTTTGGCAGTTTTTATAAAAAATATAAAAATATTTTGCTAAAAAGAATTAAATTCCGAAAAAAGAAAATTACAATTAAATGATAAGATCATAGTTTTTTTTAACAGCATCTTCCAAAAGTTGTTTCTCTTCATGAGAAAATAATTCCATACAGTTTTTATTTTTCGGTTTTCAAAATTAAAATTTTAAGCAAAGCCTTTTCAAAAAATGAATTACAGATTTTCAGCTTTTGCCTTTTTCTAGACCTTCTTCTTCATGGCAATCAACTCTCAATTTTTTTATTTTTCTTCTGACGGAATTCTATTAAGTGGTATTTGAGCCAGTTAATTTTTTTTTTTTACAAATTTGCTTAGGGTAGGATTTTGCATTGGATCAAATGGTAGCCTTTGTCATTGATAAAGATAAAATTCAATTTTGAAAAATTCTCATTTTTTGAAATTTACTGAAAATACATTTTTTTCAAATTCGCCTAGGGTAGGATTTTGCATTGAATCAAATGGTAGCCTTTGTAATTAATAAAATTCAATTTTGCAAAATTCTCATTTTTTGAAATTAACTGAAAAATAAATTTTTTACAAATTTGCTTAGGGTAGGATTTTGCATTGAATCAAATGGTAGCATAATGGTAGCATTTGTCATTGATAAAATTCAATTTCGAAAAAATTCTCATTTTTTGAAATTTACTGAAAATATTTTTTTTACAAATTCGCTTAGGTAGGATTTTGCATTGAATCAAATTACAGCCTTTGTAATTAATAAAATTCAATTTTGCAATAATCCTTTTTTTGAAATTTACTGAAAAATAAATTTTTTACAAATTCGCTTAGGGTAGAATTTTGCATTGGATCAAATGGTAGCCTTTGTCATTGATAAAGATAAAATTCAATTTTGAAAAATTCTCATTTTTTGAAATTTACTGAAAATACATTTTTTTCAAATTCGCCTAGGGTAGGATTTTGCATTGAATCAAATGGTAGCACCCGAGCAGCACACTCGACAAATTATCGAAATAAAAAATCGACAGAATATCGAATTCGATAAAGTGTCGCGTTAGTTCCGCATAAATCGTGAAATTATCTTTCGATATATAGATAGATTATCGACGAATTATAGTTAGCAAAAATTTCGAGATTATAGTAAGATATTTTATCGATAATATATCTATAATATCGAAAGATAATTTCACGATTTAGGAGGAACTTTCGCGACACTTTATAGAATTCGATATTCTGTCGATTTTTTATCGATTTTTTTATTCCGATTTTTCTTCTTTTACTAGCTTCTTTCTATAATTAAAAATCATTAATTAGCATAATTAATACATTAAACTATGCCTAAACACATTATTCATGTTACGGTAAGAGGATCATTTCAGAAAAAGTCAAAAAAAATTATAAAAAATCTGCCACCCGTGGGGCTTGAACCTTCTACCTCCTGCATGGTAATCCTCTTCCTTAACCACTATGCCATACCTTATCGTTGAGAAATTAGCAATAAAACGCTTATAATAGGCAGTTTAGTACTTCCAGACGTGTTGGACTTAGAAAAATTTTCACCAATTTGGAAATAATTTCAAATATTGTCACCAAATCGTTGAAAAATCGTTCGACAAATTTCAAATTATTTGTCGATAATGTAGTTTCAAATATCGCCACAAAATCGTTGAAAAATCGAATTCGAGGAATTTCATATCACGTGTCGATAATATAGTTTCAAATATCGTCATAAAATCGTTGAAAAATCGAATTCGAGAAATTTCAGATTACGTGTCGATAATAAAGTTTTAAATATCTTCACAAAATCGTTAAAAAATCGAATTCGAGAAATTTCAGATTATTTGTCGATAATATAGTTTCAAATATCTTTACAAAATCGGTAAAAAATCGGATTCGATAAATTTAATATAATCTGTCGATAATATAGTTTCAAATGTCGTCAAAAAATCGGTAAAATATCGAAGTCGAGAAATTTCATATAATCTGTCGATAATATAGTTTTAAATATCTTTACAAAATCGTTAAAAAATCGAATTCGATAAATTTAATATTCTTTGTTGATAATATAGTTTCAAATATCTGCACAAAATCGGTGGAAAATCGGAATCGATAAATTTAATATTCTTTGTCGATAGTATCGTTGACGAATATCGTCATAAAATCTTAATAATATCGAATTCGATAGTTTTTAGATTTTTTGCCTATGAAGTTGTACCGATAAATCTTTATAATATCGTGAGAACATCTATAGATTTTCAAACGATTTTTTATCGATACGTTACATCTTCCGATATTATCGATCGAGTGTGCCGCTCGGGCATAATGGTAGCATTTGTCATTGATAAAATTCAATTTCGAAAAAATTCTCATTTTTTGAAATTTACTGAAAATATTTTTTTTACAAATTCGCTTAGGTAGGATTTTGCATTGAATCAAATTACAGCCTTTGTAATTAATAAAATTCAATTTTGCAATATTCCTTTTTTTGAAATTTACTGAAAAATAAATTTTTTACAAATTCGCTTAGGGTAGAATTTTGCATTGAATCAAATGGTAGCCTTTGTCTTTGATTAAATGCAAATTACCATTTTTTAAAATTTACTGAAATTAAAATTTTTGACGAATCGCTTAGGGTATGATTTTGCAATGGATCAAATGGTAGCCTTTGTCATTGATATAATTCAATTCTAAAAAAATTCTCATTTTTTGAAATTATTTAAAAATAAAATTTTGAAAAAATTCTCATTTTTTGAAATTATTTAAAAATAAAATTTTGAAAAAATTCTCATTTTTTGAAATTATTTAAAAATAAAATTTTGAAAAAATTCTCATTTTTTGAAATTATTTAAAAATAAAATTTTGAAAAAATTCTCATTTTTTGAAATTATTTAAAAATAAAATTTTGAAAAAATTCTCATTTTTTGAAATTATTTAAAAATAAAATTTTGAAAAAATTCTCATTTTTTGAAATTATTTAAAAACAAAATTTTGAAAAAATTCTCATTTTTTGAAATTATTTAAAAATAAAATTTTTAAAAAATTCTCATTTTTTGAAATTATTTAAAAATAAAATTTTTTACAAATTCTCTTAGGGTAGGATTTTGCATTGGATCAAATGGTAGCATCGTCTTTGATAAAATTCAATTTTGCAAAAATTCTCATTTTTTGAAATTATCTAAAAACAATTTTTTTTACAATTTCGCTTAGGGCAGGATTTTGCATTGGATCAAATGTGAGCCTTTGTCATTGATTAAATGCAATTTTGAGAAAATTCTCATTTTTTGAAATTTACTGAAAATAAACTTTTTCACAAATTCGCTTAGGGTAGGATTTTGCATTGGATCAAATGGTAACCTTTACAATTTACAATGTTGGCACCAAAATGTAGGTTTTAAAGGTCGCTGAATTTGATTTTCAAACTTGAATTTACCTTCGACTTCAAAATGGACCTCTGAAAGGGGATTCAATTTTTGAAATTTTGAAATTCACAATATTGGTACCTATCAAAATGCAGTTTTTTGAGCCCGCTGAATTTGATTTTCGAACTTGAACTTCGTGTAAATGGAATCGTCCTTTAGCTCGTTTGTATTTTATGTTGATTAATTTTATCATTTTTTTTTTTTTGTAGAGATTTTTGTGGAGAAATAAGTACCAATCTTTTCAACTATCTTGTTAAAAAAATAAAATAATTGTTTTGGAAAATTCAAAAAATTTCAAAAGGAATACTTAGGTGATTATTAAAAAAAAAAAAAAGTCAAACATAAGAAAACGAAGATCGTCGTTGTTTGTTTTCTTAGGTACCTACTTTTCCACTCCAATTTTGGTGAAATCTATATGCATGTTATATCCATCTAAACTAATAATTTTTTCAGTCATCTTCCCTAGTTCAATTATTGATTACGTTAGGCTTTTGTCATAATTATCATATTACCTATGTATATTTAGGAACTTAGTTAAATACCTAAATAAATATTATAAATCATGTGGGAATAATTTTTGAAATTTTCAAGTACAAATTTCTGTACAGGCAGTCGGGTATTTGCTTATATTCGAGGCTACCTTGTACCTACTGGATATACCTAGTGGCGTTTCGAATACGAGGTGTTTTATTTTAGGTAAATTAAATTCAATCACCTCTGTATTAGTTAATGGCTTCCCATTAGTAAGGCTTCTATTTTAATTATACATATATCGATGCGAGCTAAAACAATAATTCGCGCTTTTATCTAGTAAAATAGCGTAGTTTAAAACGCTGTCGATGTCGGTGTTTTAAAAATATAACCAGAAGCGAGAGCTGAACTTTAGCAATGTTAAATTATATTTACGTAGGTACAAGAATTTCGCAGCAAAAACCGAACCGTCGACGTGTACGACAAATAAAAAATAAAATAAAATGAAAAAAATTTCGTTTATTATAAAATAGGCGAAACATTTCATAGGTATGTAAATATTCGCTATAATAAGGTAGGTAGGTATACCTAAACCTAACTCGCGTGGTTGGTTGAAAAATACCGGAGATAGTTGATAAACACGTTCGTTCGATCTGTTATTGTTCATCGAGACTGGTCATATTTACTTTACACGAGAAAATCATGATTAATTATTTAAAGGCGAATTTATTTAGGCCTTTTAAAGCCTATATGAATCGAGCGTGATTTTTATAATAAAACTGGAAGGCATTAAATATACCTAGAAAAGGTAGGTAGTTTTTGTTCAAAATGACGTATTTTAACGTCAATTATTACAGGAAGCCAGCAGCGATCTTTAACGTAGGTAGGAAAAACTCGGCCGGTTCATTTCATCCCTTCGACCTTTTATCTGCCTCCACTGTCATTTCATATTCTTCCATATATTTACCTCGTTCGCGACGTAGGTACGCAGCTCGTACCACGTATAAAAATCGTCTTCATTTTAGTCGTGGCCTGTCTGAGGATTCAGAACCCAATAATTTCGTTCTGTTTGTGCACATGAAAACTGTCAACGTAAATTCCATTTGTAGTATTCTCAGAATTATGTAGAAAGGTTTCGAGTTGTTTTATTGCCACAGATGTTTGAAAAAGATTTTCACGGCGCATCGTACGAGTCATTTATCATCAAACATTTCTAAAAACATAAAAAAGAACATGTTTATTTTTGAAAAGATGGCAAAAAAAACTTACCTAACAGGTACGTCTTATTTTCCTTATACGAGAAGAAATCGTACGGTTTGTGTTTTTTTTTTTCGACCGAGATTTTTTCTTTTTAATTTCGAACCGGAGACTTTCCCAGTTGACATTTATTTAACGCATTTAGTGTAAATATTGACACGTGTTATTTTATACTTTTATACCATGTTTCGCATAGACAGCAAAATTCCAAAATTTTACTGTGAAATTTTGTTAAGCCCGAGAAAGTTTTTTTTTTTTTTTTTTTGCTACGTGTTCATTGTGTGTAGGAGTTCATATGTAAAATGAAGTCCGGCTTTTTTATCTCAATATAATATTTTTATTTTTATTTTTTTTTTACCCTCGATTCTTTGAAATTTTATCCATAAATCATGTACATTTGCAGAGATGTTAGAATGAAAGTTTGATGTGGCTAAGAGGCCAATCTGGTAAAAAATGTAAACCTTTTTGAAAGTTGTTGGTACGTTTGGATGAGTCGAAATCATCGGTGGTTGGTGCGATTTACAAACAAATGGCGTTTGAAACCGTGTCAATTTTCAACCGCCGAAGAAATGGTAGAAGTTGTGGAATTTTAGAAAGCCTTTCGAAATATCTCATTGAAAAGACCTACCTACCTATGCGACCACATATTGATGGACTTGAACAAATGAAAGTTTTCCAGCTTTTTAGGAATTCTCGTAGTTATTTTAGAATTTTTTGTATTTGGGTTTAACTTGGAAAAAATTTTCGACCTTTCATTTATTTTCTGAGAAAATATTTTTCTTGAAAAAAAAAAAAATGTTTTCACTCTCGTTTACTTTATTTTGTATTAAAGGATGTAGATCCAGTCACCAATGATTGAAGATAATTTATTCAGAGATGAAAATTACAACAAACTAATCAAGTATTTTGTTTCTTTGTTACAGGTGAGTATCAAATTTTCACCACAATTCAATCACAATATCAAGATGTAGACTGGCAGATTTTTGGAGTGGTAAATTTTGAAGTGATAATGTATAGGCAGTTTAGAAAATTACTATGAAAGTAAAATTCTTGAGGTAAAATTTCAACTTGTGTCAATACGATTTTATTAATTTTTTTTTAAGACAACAAATTTTGAAAATCTTCATGTAATACGCAGGGCAAAGAATTCAAATGGACATAATTTTGAAAAAAAAACTACTTATGTGAAAGAATGCGCGATTTTAAAAAAAATATAATTTTTCAAATCTGTTGAAAAACTAATTTCTAAACCAGAAGTTTCTAAAAAAAGTTCATAACTATTTTACAAATTTCCATATTTAAGTTTCTTTTCAACTAAAAAATTCACAATTTTTTTTTCAAGGTTTTGTTAAAATTCAATTTTTGTAGAAATTAATTATTTTTCTTTTTTTCTATTTTCAAAGAGCAGAATTATTTACGAAAATTTGTTAAGTTCTTATAATTATTTTTTGTAGACGTAACGAATAGTTTCAATATTTTTTTGCTGCTTATTATTTATTATTTTTTTGCAAAATTTGCAGAATTTTCACAACTTTTTTTATTTTTTCTATTTTTATAAAGAAATTTCTTAGAGAATTTTTGCAAAAATTTATATGTAATAGGTAATAGGTACCTATTCTTATAATTTTTTGTAGGCGGACAAAAAACTCCAACATTTTTTTAAAAGATATTTTTTTCAAACTTTTTGCACAATATTTATAAAATTTCCTAAACTTTTTAGTCATTTTTGCTGTTATCTCAAAAATCATTAATTTTTTGCAATTTCTAAAACCTAAATTTTCTATATTTTTTTGTAATTTTTTTATTTGGAAAATATTTACAAAATTTTCTTTCTTTTTAATTTATTGCAGAACTTTTTCAAAATTTTCATCAACACTTCAATTACCTATCTACAATTTTGTAATTTTTTTGTAAACTTTTGCATAAATTTTACAATTTTTTACAATTTTTTTAGGTAGTGTTTTTTACAGTTGCTTTAAAGAAAATTCAAAAGTTTTCCCACATTTTGTGTGATCTTTTTAGAAATAATTTTTATTAATTTTTTTTGTCATTGCCAAAAGAAATTTCTTCATTGTTTTTGCATAATTTTTAAAAATGTCATCACTTCCCCCAATTTTTTCTTCTTCAGATTTGTTGTAACAAAATATTAATAATTATACACAAGTCCTTGTAATCTTTTTTGGGCTTTTCAGTGTTGTTTAGAGAAATTTATATAAATTTCTTTCTCGTTCTAATAGAAATTATGGATTTCGTTTGCATAATTTTTGTGGAAATCCTACAAGTTTTCCTTCCTTTTAAAATTTTTTTCACAGAACTTTAGCAAAAGTTTCTTAACTTTTTGCAAATGTTATTTGTTACTTTTTGAGTTGTCTCATCTCAAGAAAATTCAAAAAAATTTCAATTTTTTTTGAAACTTTTTTTTAGAAAAATGATAGATATAAAAAAATCCTCAATTTTTTGTAATTTTTCAAAAACTTGGAAAAGAATTGTGTGAATTTTTCACAACTTTTTGAAATTTTTTTGGTAGATGTTTTTTAGAACTTTTTAGAACAATTTTACTTTTTCACTTTTTCACAGTTCTTTTTGCATTTTTTTTACAGTTGTTGTTTTGCGAAACTTCTACAATAAAATTTCTTCATGTTTTTTGAAAAATTTCAAATTTATTGAGTTTTGTTCATTTTCTAAAATTTTGTTAAGCCATTCATAAAACAAATACTTACTTTTTCAAACTAAAATTATCCAAAAAGAATTAGAGTGAATATTTCTCTGAAATTATTGGAAATATGTACTTATTTTTCAATTTATTTCTAATGAAGCTTCGAAAAAATTGTTAAAATATCTCAAAAATTGCTAAAATGCAAAAAAAACAATTTTTTCGTAAGTTTTTGTTAAAATATTTTCTTTTATTACACAGGTCAACAGCCATTTTGAGAATGGGTCCAAAATAGGCTTAATCGATAGTATAGAACCAGAAACAAAATCAATTTCTCATTTTTTAATTTTATTTGCTTTTGCGGGAAAAGGGGGGGGGGGGGCTCAAAGTGGCGAAAATCGGATTTTTTGCACCTTTTCAACTGCTCATAGCGCCATAAATATTGGTCTACGAACAAAACCAATGGCAGATTCGGAGTCTACGTTAAATTTTGAGAAAACATCTCTGTCCGTTTTTCCAATTTCCAATTTTAAAGTACCTTAGTAACGTTTCAATCTTTTTACCAAGACCGCCGACGTTCCGCGTGGGAACGATTCGATAATTATCGGACTGTCTCCGCGCGGAACGGCGGCGATCTCGATAATAAAATTAAAACGCTACTAAGGTACTTTAAAATTTAAAATTGGAAAAACGGACAGAGATGTTTTCTCAAAATTTAACGTAGATTCCGAATCTGCCATTGTTTTTTTTCGTAGAGCAATATTTATGGCGCTATGAGCAGTTGAAAAGGTGCAAAAACCCCGATTTTCGCCACTTTGAACCCTTCCCATACCCGCAAAAGCAAAAAAAAAAAACGAAAAATGAGAAATTGCTTTTTGTTTCTAGGCATAAACTATCGATTAAGCCTATTTTTGGACCCGAACACAGAAAAAAGTTCAAAAATTGTTGACTAGTGTTATTTTCAAAAATAATACGTATGAAAATTAAAAAAAAAGTAGGTACATAAAAACACAATTTTGAAAAAAATTATTGTGAAAAAATTTTTAAATTTTTTTTTTAAATTTAAATTTTTAAAAATATTGTTGTAACACTCATTTAAAAAAAATCTAGTTCAAATCGTTACCTATTTTAAAAAATTGAAGAATTTTTTTTATACCGACCCGAGCAGCACAATCGACAAATTATCGAAATAAAAAATCGACAGAATATCGAATTCGATAAAGTGTCGCGTTAGTTCCGCATAAATCGTGAAATTATCTTTCGATATATAGATAGATTATCGACGAATTATAGTTAGCAAAAATTTCGAGATTATAGTAAGATATTTTATCGATAATATATCTATAAATATCGAAAGATAATTTCACGATTTAGGCGGAACTTTCGCGACACTTTATCGAATTCGATATTCTGTCGATTTTTTATCGATTTTTTATTCCGATTTTTCGTCTTTTACTAGCTTTTTTCTATAATTAAAAATCATTAATTAGCATAATTAATACATTAAACTATGCCTAAACACATTATTCATGTTACGGTAAGAGGATCATGTCAGAAAAAGTCAAAAAAATTATAAAAAATCTGCCACCCGTGGGGCTTGAACCATCTACCTCCTGCATGGTAATCCTCTTCCTTAACCACTATGCCATACCTTATCGTTGAGGAATTAGCAATAAAACGCTTATAATAGGCAGTTTAGTACTTCCAGACGTGTTGGACTTAGAAAAATTTTCACCAATTTGGAAATAATTTCAAATATCGTCACAAAATCGTTGAAAAATCGTTCGACAAATTTCAGATTATTTGTCGATAATGTAGTTTCAAATATCGCCACAAAATCGTTGAAAAATCGAATTCGAGGAATTTCATATTACGAGTCGATAATATAGTTTCAAATATCGTCATAAAATCGTTGAAAAATCGAATTCGAGAAATTTCAGATTACGTGTCGATAATAAAGTTTTAAATATCTTCACAAAATCGTTAAAAAATCGAATTCGAGAAATTTTAGATTATTTGTCGATAATATAGTTTCAAATATCGTCACAAAATCGTTAAAAAAATCGAAATCGAGAAATTTCATATTACGTGTCGATAATATAGTTTCAAATATCTTCACGCAATCGTTAGAAAATCGAATTCGAGAAATTGCATATTATGTGTCGATAATATAGTTTCAAATATCTTTACAAAATCGGTAAAAAATCGGATTCGATAAATTTAATATAATCTGTCGATAATATAGTTTCAAATGTCGTCAAAAAATCGGTAAAATATCGAAGTCGAGAAATTTCATATAATCTGTCGATAATATAGTTTTAAATATCTTTACAAAATCGTTAAAAAATCGAATTCGATAAATTTAATATTCTTTGTCGATAATGTAGTTTCAAATATCTGCACAAAATCGGTGGAAAATCGGTATCGATAAATTTAATATTCTTTGTCGATAGTATCGTTGACGAATATCGTCATAAAATCTTAATAATATCGAATTCGATAGTTTTTAGATTTTTTGCCTATAAAGTTGTACCGATAAATCTTTATAATATCGTGACAACATCTATAGATTTTCAAACAATTTTTTATCGATACGTTACATCTACCGATATTATCGATCGAGTGTGCCGCTCGGGGATGTGTATTTGAAAAACATACTTTTTGAAGCGTCGATGAAATCTATAGAATACATATAAAAATTGTTAGAATTTAGCTAAAAATCGTTGAAATGTTGAAACGTTCTTATTTTGAAACTGACATTTCTCAAAAATTTTTGTTCAATGAATTTTTCAATTTACAAACCCAAATTTTTAAAAGTAACAAGTCGTACTTAACAAACATTCGATTTAAAAAAAAATCACATTATCTATTTTTTTTTATAGGTATAACAGAATTAAATTTTTAATTTGGTAATTAAGAAAAAAAAAGTGTTAGCCTATGGCAAATTCCATAGATAAACTACTCATTATAAAACACCTACGTAGACCTATTAAAATAATAGAAAAAGGTTGACATTGCACATCTTGTAATGCTGATTCGTAGCAATAGGTCTATGGCAGAAGGTATACGAAACAGACACCATTTAATTATTCAACCGGGGTTATCTTTTCATCGAAAGGAAACCCATTGCTAGGTTTAGTGGTTAGGTACTTAATTATACTACTGCATCTTTCGTCCAGTTTTTCCGCTGTGGAAAAAGTATATCCATTTACAACGCGTTGACCCTTATCAGAGAGTAAATAAATTACTCGAATGAATGGCTTTTTCATCTTTAATGTAACTCGGTTAATTTTTCAAATTGCCGCAATATTTTTAGTATGAAGAGTTGAAGATTTTATTCAACAAGGCCACTTATGGTTTCGCTGAATGGCCTTTGAAGAAATTTTTCTTATCTCAGCACTCGAGGTTTATTGTACCTCAATTCTTTCTATAGTATGGATTTCTTTACAAGCACTCGACGATAAATTTTTTCTTCTATAATGCCTTACATGCCATGTTCGTATTCTTTGTTGAAAACTAAACCGGCCAATATTTTTATTAACCGAATAAAATAGTTTGTGCGGAGAATATAAAGAGAGCGATTGATTTTCGTTGCTAGTCGAGAGGTTGATAAAATTTATACAGGGTGTCCCGTCACCAGTTGACACCCCTTCACCAGCGATATAGTCAACTCAAACTAAGCTCATGTATGCATGTTTGCCGACCCTGTGAATTGAAGGGGCAAAGATATGCTCAACTGAAAATTTTCATTTTTTAGTTTCGTTTCAGATTTTTAACCATGCGCTACTCGACAACCGAGATAGGTAGAAAGTTGCACTTTGCGGCGTTGCAAAGGAAATTTTGTGTAGAATTTTTTAGTGGGGTTGATCATTGAACTAGGTAATCAGGGGGGTCTGTGCTGCACTAATTATCTTGAAAAAGTGTTCAAAATTGGCGATTTTTTTGCAATTTTTGGAGAAATCTCAAAAAAGTTTCATCATTTGGTATTATTATTATGGTTTCCCTTGGATGAAAAAAGTTTGACCTTTTGAATGCCGCAAACCGGACTCTTCTATCTTTCTCGGTTAAAAAGTTATAGCAATTTCAATTTCAAAATCTTAGCAGAAAAAAATTAATTTTTTGAAAAAATTTTAAAATTCCTTTTTATGTTATTTTTGAAACTTGATACCTAACATAACTAATGATTTTGAGTGAAACTCGATGTTTAAAATAAAGTAAACAACATTTTAGAAAAAAAATTTTTTTTTGAATTTTTTCATTTCTTTTTTTAGACCTGATTTTGAAATTGAAATTGCTATAACTTTTTAACGAAGTGAGATAGAAGGGTCTGGTTTGCGGCATTCAAAAGGTCAAACTTTTTTCATCCAAGGGAAGCCATAATAATAATACCAAATGATGAAACTTTTTTGAGATTTCCCCAAAAATTGCAAAAAAATCGCCAATTTTGAACACTTTTTCAAGATAATTAGTGCAGCACAGACCCCTCTGATTACCTAGTTCAATGATCAATCCCACTAAAAAATTCTACACAAAATTTCTTTTGCAACACCGCAAAGTGCAACTTTCTACCTATCTCGGTTGTCGAGTAGCGCATGGTTAAAAATCTGAAACGAAACTAAAAAATGAAAATTTTCAGTTGAGCATATCTTTGCCCCTTCAATTCACAGGGTCGGCAAACATGCATACATGAGCTTAGTTTGAGTTGACTATATCGCTGGTGAAGGGGTGTCAACTGGTGACGGGACACCCTGTATACGAACACGAGCCTATCTATAAATACCTTTGTATGGTGGTAGGTAATTGATAACTTAGCACAAGATGACCCTTTAGAGGGTTAAGAAATTTAGACATGTGGAGGTATATCTTTTTGATAAGCTGTGAGGATGTGTGGCATAAATTGTGCAATACTTTTAGAAAACTCTTATTCTATCTGCTGTTGTAGCTGCAAAAGTAAGAGTACATTTAAGTAAGTGATTTCGCCAACACTAACGAAGTTCTGTTTTCTGTTGAATAGAAAATAGCAGTTAAGACGTGGTTATATTATCCGCACAATTATTAATGTAACTTGTAAACAAAACAACATAAAATGCGGTTCGCACAAATTTTCATCTCTCTTTCTCTCTTTGGCAGTTAAATAGAACAACTTAACTTAAACTTTCTATTTATGATAATAATAGGTGTTTTAAAATTACTCGTATACTGTACGTACTACTGTGCTGCGTGTAGTGTACCAGCACCACTCGCTGGCGGCTGGCATGGCATGGCGCTTGTAAATTTCCTACAAGAAAACAAAGGCAGCCTATGTAAACATTACTTTGATTTACCACGTCGAAATAATCTTTAAAATTGATCCGTTAGGTTTTTGCATTCTATAAAGGCTTAAAGTATCGAACAAATAAAAAACAATGGTTAAATTAAATTTTACTACGAGGCGAGTAAGGGTAAGAGCTCCCTGGAGAGGTTTACGCATATACTTCCTCCCTAAATAATAAGCTATATTGTTTCTGATGAACATACCGAAGTGTAAAATAATGCGAGCGGAGAATTTTAACCTTTCATCTTTTACAAAAATGTGTAAAAATCGGACGAAAATTTCCTTTTTGGAAGTTGGATTAGCATTTAATTTTTTTAAGATTTTCTACTTTCATACAATTCTATTGTAATGGACGTATTTTGTCTAGTTGCGATGGTCTATGAAGTTGAATGACGTAGAATTGATTTTAAAAAAATATTCCACCAATAAAAAAATTTCCCGCTATAAAAAATTTGTGTAAAAATTTGATTTCGAATATATTTTGGTTATTTCTCGTAAATTACCGTACGTTTGAATCGCTATGTGGTTTGCGCGCGAGATTTGAATATAGACGTGTCATGGCCATGAAAAAAATCATCATCGAAAACATCGAATTGTCATCATCATTTTCATCATCACCACCATCACCATTGTTTGAAAAATATTCATGAACCAGCTTCAAAAAATTCTTGGAGAATATTCTTCTTGCAACAAATTACTGTAGAAAAAAATCCTCCTTGTTAAAATTTTTATTAGAATTTTTAAATTTTTAAATTTCCATGTAAATTTATAGATATTACAGTGACTATTTAGATATTTTGTCACGTGTGAACGTTATTAATTTTAAATTTCCATGGAAATTAATTTTGATGACTTTTAGACATTTTGTCACGGAGTAAAAGCAAATACTATGTTTCATACTTTCAAACGTAGTGTGGAAATAGAGCTAACCAGGGGGGGGGGGGGCAAGCCGCTCCTGGCGAGGCGCGAAGCGCCGAGTTTTAAAATATATTTTTTTTTTTTTTTAAATTGAAGATCTTATCAGGAATAATTATGAAAGAAAATTTTTGAGAGGTATAATAATAATTTCAAAATTTTCCTAAAAAATTATAAATCTCATCCAAATTTTAAAAAGATTTGCAAAAAATCATCTAATTTTTTTTGATAGGTAGACAAATAGGTCATTATGACAAAATTGAAAATCTTTCATAAATTTAAAAAAAAATTTTCAATAGAAATTTACTGAATTTTTTTTTTTTAGAAAGAAATATTAATACCCGAGCGGCACACTCGATCGATAATATCGGAAGATGTAACGTATCGATAAAAAATCGTTTGAAAATCTATAGATGTTCTCACGATATTATAAAGATTTATCGGTACAACTTCATAGGCAAAAAATCTAAAAACTATCGAATTCGATATTATTAAGATTTTATGACGATATTCGTCAACGATACTATCGACAAAGAATATTAAATTTATCGATTCCGATTTTCCACCGATTTTGTGCAGATATTTGAAACTACATTATCGACAAAGAATATTAAATTTATCGAATTCGATTTTTTAACGATTTCGTAAAGATATTTAAAACTATATTATCGAAAGATTATATGAAATTTCTCGACTTCGATATTTTACCGATTTTTTGACGACATTTGAAACTATATTATCGACAGATTATATTAAATTTATCGAATCCGATTTTTTACCGATTAAGATATTTGAAACTATATTATCGACACATAATATGCAATTTCTCGAATTCGATTTTCTAACGATTGCGTGAAGATATTTGAAACTATATTATCGACAAGTAATATGAAATTTCTCGATTTCGATTTTTTAACGATTTTGTGACGATATTTGAAACTATATTATCGACAAATAATCTGAAATTTTTCGAATTCGATTTTTTAACGATTTTGTGAAGATATTTAAAACTTTATTATCGACACGTAATCTGAAATTTCTCGAATTCGATTTTTAAACGATTTTATGACGATATTTGAAACTATATTATCGACACGTAATATGAAATTCCTCGAATTCGATTTTTCAACGATTTTGTGGCGATATTTGAAACTACATTATCGACAAATAATCTGAAATTTGTCGAACGATTTTTCAACGATTTTGTGACGATATTTAAAATTATTTCCAAATTGGTGAAAATTTTTCTAAGTCCAACACGTCTGGAAGTACTAAACTGCCTATTATAAGCGTTTTATTGCTAATTCCTCAACGATAAGGTATGGCATAGTGGTTAAGGAAGAGGATTACCATGCAGGAGGTAGATGGTTCAAGCCCCACGGGTGGCAGATTTTTTATAATTTTTTTTTGACTTTTTCTGAAATGATCCTCTTACCGTAACATGAATAATGTGTTTAGGCAAAGTTTAATGTATTAATTATGCTAATTAATGATTTTTAATTATAGAAAAAAGCTAGTAAAAGACAAAAAATCGGAATAAAAAATCGATAAAAAATCGACAGAATATCGAATTCGATAAAGTGTCGCGAAAGTTCCGCCTAAATCGTGAAATTATCTTTCGATATTATAGATAGATTATCGATAAAATATCTTACTATAATCTCGAAATTTTTATTAACTATAATTCGTCGATAATCTATCTATATATCGAAAGATAATTTCACGATTTATGCGGAACTAACGCGACACTTTATCGAATTCGATATTCTGTCGATTTTTTATTTCGATAATTTGTCGAGTGTGCTGCTCGGGTACCTATTTTTTATTTTTTTTCTATTTAGAAAAATTCAAAATTCTATTAAAATACATAATTTTTAAAAAAATCGTCAATTTTTCTTTTTTGAAATGAAATTTATCGGTTCATTTTGAACATTAGTGGTTCATTTGGGTCATTATTGGTCCATTTAGACCATTAGATAATTATTTTCCAAATTTCAATAATTTTAAAAACTCGCCAAAAAATGGAAAAACTTCAATTTTTATAAAAATTTCAAGTTTTCAAAGTTTTAAAATTTTGAAATTTATTTATACGACTGCAGGTTTCGGTTTATTTTTGAAAGTTAAAAATTGTCATAAATTTCAATTTCAAAAAAAAAATCAAAAATTCTTCATTTTTAAAATCTATTGAATTTGGCCAGTTTTAAAAAGTAGGTACCTGATGAATTTTCGAAATTTCTTGAAAATTTCAATATTCACAGAAAATATCAAAATTTTCGAAGGATGGCATATTTTCATTGGTATACATTTTGGAAAAATTTGACTTTTGGTAACTTCCATTTTTAGCCTATTTTTATTATGGACAAATCATACACGAGCGAAAATTTTTATCAAAATTCAACTTGGAATGATATCACCATCGCGAATTAATAACTGTCGCCATGTGGAAATGTAATATGTAAAAAAATCATTCGTCGGTCGAGTACGAAGATACATCTTGCGAACACTATGATAATTTTGGCACTTCGTCCGTACTTTTCGGTAGCATAATGAAAATTTATTATAACGAGCGACGTATTGCTGTAATCGAATTTTAGTTTAGTACGAGAAAAAGCGCAGAATTGAAATCTCCGAACGTAGAAAAATGTTGAATTCAACCATCACACGCCATTGTATATACGTTTACTATACGTACTGGTCGCGTATAATTTATTCCTTTAATCTGTTCTCAAGTTGTGTTTTAAAGTGCAACTCGGCATTTGATATACATCAGTTTTTGTTTCACGCGGGTGGCACGGCGCTTTGAAAAATGTACGAGAAAAGAAAAACTCACCACAACGTGCGAAAATTTTTCTAGCTGTAAATTTTTTATTTAAAATATCGGCTTTTGCGTTATTAAACTTTTAATATTCAGTGCAATTTTGTTATCAATTTAAAAAGAGCATGGTTTTTGATACGATGCCAAAAAAAATGCTAACATTCTTAGGTGAAAAAGTTTCTCGAAGGATTTTTAATGTCCCATTAAACAGGACGGAAAAGGTTTTAAACTCCCATTAAATATTAATATAAGGAACTGAAGCCAAATGGGGCGCTGCGCTGTGTACGGGGAAATGTTACTTTTTGGAATTTTACCCGTTGTAAAATGTTAATCGATGTTGAGGAGATTGCAATGAGAACGAATTTGAAAACTTTTCTTCCTACTTTTTAAAAGATTAAAGATTATTGTCATCGGGCGAATTCTTAGGAATATGTTTACTAGTTTTCGACGATGGAATTTTACCGCGCAATTATTGAAAAATTGCCTTCTAAAGCGATTATTATAGAAGAACTAAAGACTATAACCTAATGGATTGGTTAACACATTTCACCTCGGTCGATCTTGGCGTAAATGTAAAGGGAATTGAATTTCACAACCTTTTGACCATCTTTGAATGGAAATTTTCAGAAATTATACCTTTCGTCTGCGGCGAAATATAAAACGCCAAATCGAATAGGTAGGTAAATGGTAATTTCGAATGAACAATTAAACCGTTGCAATACCGAAGAAATTACCAACAAAACAGGCCTCAGGCATGAATTCCAAAGTTCAAAAACCTATTTACATTTCAATGGATTCCGCAGCGAAATTATATTCGAATTTTCTTACACCAATTTCTCAAATGCTCATTTCCTCTTTGCAAAAAGAACACTAGGTTAATAAATTCAAAGTAAAGTGAGTTCTTGAAATAATAATTTCCTTCTAAGTTACTTTTTCTATTTAAAGTACCCAAAGTTTTCGTTGTTTATGTTCACTACCACACTTACAATGTAAACATTTTACCTGTTGGAGGTTCGCTTGCATTTTTATGCAGGTTTAGTGTATTTTTTATAGAAGCACTTATTCAAAAATAAAAGGTAAAAGATGGCTTACTTATTTTTACCTAAATTTTATTCGCGGTTAGAGCAAGATTTTCGAAAAATAAACGTTTTAAAGTTTTAAACAAAATTTGAGAAAATTCAAGTTTGAATAAAATTTTAAAAATTATTTCGCGATGTATATTTTTTTTCAAAATTTTATTTCAAAATAAGTACGAATTTTTAAGCTAATACGAGCTTAATAGAATTTTTATAGCAGTTCGCAGAATTGCGAAAATTCTGTATAATTAGATTTTGCTATATTTTTAAAATAAATACCTATCTGGTATCTACCTTTCTACCTTTTTCGTGTATACGTCATGCAAATTAAAACTTGAGCACGATATATTGTGTATAAAAGCCTAAACTTATAAACATGATGCAAATGTACGTATGAAAATCTTTCGCCAAGTTCGCTAAAGCGAAATATTTCACGTGTGCAAAAAATTAAGCGCGTAGAAGCATCAAAGATGAGACATTTATTACCATGTTTAAAAAGGTATTCCTCTTTTTTTTTCAGTAAAAATTGTTTCATGCTTTCAGTTTATAGTTTGAACTTTTCATGAAAAGTTGTTTAGGCTGGTAGGTAAAGGTAGGTAGGTATAAGTTGCATTGTTTTCGATGCTTTTGCAGAGGTAGATACACTTTCGAGTTGCCTTTTTTTGTGTATCTTTTCCCTTTGTTTCATTAGTGTTGTCCTGTTTTGTTTCAAAATGCAGTCTAGCTACTAAACAGTTTTGTTGAAGATGTGTTTCAGTGTATATAAAATTTCGCAATCCGTACGACTGGCTTTGATGTACGATGGCGTTGATTATTTACGGAAGTTATTGACCGAAATCTTTTGTCAGTTTTGTCAATACGAGTTTAGGTGAGTTTAGGTATATCGTACCTACCTAAATAAGGAAATGATAATGACTGTATGCCTACCTATAACACTTTAGGAGCAAGGCGAAGCCACCGAGCTACACTAGAGGAAGACTTTAAACCCAACAAAAACACGATTTAGAGATGTACAAAAAGGATGTGTTTTATTACGAGTCAGTTGGTCTTCTATTACATTCGGCTCTGGCTAGGGCTTAAGTACCGGTTTCTCCATAGTTTATATGCGAGTAGCAAAGTACTGCGTTTATAGACGCGTTTGGAAACCAAGCACTACAACTGTCAATTTTTCAAAATTGATGGAAATGGTCAATTTTTTAAAATTGATAAAAATTGCTGATTTTTCGAAATTGATGAAAATTGTAAATTTCTCAAAACTGATGAAAATGGTTAATTTTTCAAAATTGATAAAAATTGTCAATTTTTCAAAATGGCTGAAAATGTCAATTTTTTAAAAGTGATAAAAATTACCGATTTTTAAAAATTTTATGAAAACTGTCAAATTTTTGAAAATGATGTAAATTGAAAATTTTTCAAAATGCCTGAAAATATAAATTTTTCAAAATGCCTGAAAATATCAATTTTTCAAAATGCCTGAAAATATCAATTTTTCAAAATTGATGAAAATGGTCAATTTTTTAAAATAGATAAAAATTGCCGATTTTTTGAAATTATTGATAAAAATTGTAATTATTTTGAAAATTATAAAAATTGTAAATTTCCCAAAATTGATGAAAATTGTTAATTTTTCAAAATAATTATAATAAAAATTATTGATTTTTCAAAATTGGTAAAAATTTCCAATTTTTTGAAAATGATAAAAATTGCGGGTATTGTCAATATTTTCAAAATTGATAAAAACTGTCAAATTTTTGAAAATGATAAAAATTGTAAATTTTTAGGAATTGATGAAAATTGTAAATTTTTAGGAATTGATGAAAATTGTAAATTTTTAGGAATTGATGAAAATTGTAAATTTTTCAAAATGGCTGAAAATGATCAATTTTTTAAAATTGATAAAATTGCCGGTTTTTCGAAATTGATGAAAATTGTTCTCGAAACTGATGAAAATGGTTAATTTTTCAAAATTGATGAAAACGGTTAATTTTTCAAAATTGATAAAAATTGTCAATTTTTCAAAATGGCTGAAAATGTCAATTTTTTAAAAGTGATAAAAATTGCCGATTTTCAAAAATTTATGAGAACTGTCAAATTTTTCAAAATGGCTGAAAATATCAATTTTTCAAAATGCTTGAAAATATTAAATTTTCAAAATTGACGAAAATGGTCAATTTTTCGAAATTGATGAAAATTGTCGATTTTTCAAAATAAATAATGAAAATTATCGATTTTTCAAAATTGGTAAAAATTGTCAATTTTTCAAAATTGCGGAAAATGTCAATTTTGCAAAATTGATGGAATGGTCAATTTTTTTAAATTGATAAAAATTGTAAATTTTTTCAAAATTTATGAAAATTGTCGATTTTTTAAAATTGATGAAAATACCAGTTTTTAAAATATTAATGAAAATGGTCAATTTTTCGAAATTGATGAAAATTGTCGATTTTTCAAAATAAATAATGAAAATTATCGATTTTTCAAAATTGGTAAAAATTGTCAATTTTTCAAAATTGCGGAAAATGTCAATTTTGCAAAATTGATGGAATGGTCAATTTTTTTAAATTGATAAAAATTGTAAATTTTTTCAAAATTTATGAAAATTGTCGATTTTTTAAAATTGATGAAAATACCAGTTTTTAAAATATTAATGAAAATGGTCAATTTTTCGAAATTGATGAAAATGTCAATTTTTTGTTTATAAAACTGGCAATTTTTTCAGAATTTGTGTAGATGATTAATTTTTTCATTTTAATTTTTTTTTTCTTCAAATTAGATATAAATCAGCCCTATTTTTTTCAAGTTCTTAATAATATTCATTTCTCCAATTGCCAAATTTGTTAGGAAATATTTTCTTCAATTGCTACAAATAAATTTTCTGTACAAAATAATTTTTTTGAAATTCGTCCATTGCGATTTTATATCCCTTCTTAGGTTTCCAAATTGAAATTACTTCTTGCGTAGGTTCGTAGCATCTCCGAAGTTTTTATCCCTGGCTTCTCATATAAAAGCGTTGCCTTTTAGTTAAGCATATACCTACTCGTATTCCTCCAGATTAATTTATTTTCTCATTCTGTGCATTAGCAAAGGCGAGTGGAGATTGCTAAACACAAAATATACGACGACCAAGCGAGGGAAAAAAAATAATGAAAATTGTCGGGCTGGGCGTTTAAATAGACGAAATTAGAGTGCGGAAAGCTAGATATGTATTGGGACTTGAACTAAGCGGTTTGTTGGGCACAATAATTCTCTATCTGCAGTTTCGTTAGTTCTGGTTTTGTCATCATCAGGGTAGAAGTACATACAAACCTCTATGATGAGGTTTACTGTACGGTATTATATCTTCTCAGCATTTCCGTCTTTTCACAATCTGCTCCTAATTGAATCGTATTGTGTTGAATTTTCACCTCTTCGATGTCCGAAGAAGTGAAACTTAGTAGTTCTCAAAGCGAGCCAAAAAGTTTTAACGTTTTTGTGTACGTCTGTAGGCTTCTTACAAGTATGCTGGATTTACGCGTGGGATGAAAGAACATAGCAGGATAAGATGGGTGATTTGTGTTTGGTAGCCGATTTGGGTCAACCAAAAAGGTCCACTATACGATGAGGAAAATTTTTTACATTTTTTTAGGCCATCTTTGGAGAAAAAAATTCTAATATTTCGGGAGTAAAAATTAGAAACAGTATTTTTCATTTGAATACCTACCTACCTGAGTATTGAAAAATTTCTCATTTTTTTTTTTTTTTGAAATAAGAATTTGTCCAACTTTTTAAATTGAAGGATATTTTTGATTTTTGGAAAAAATTCTCATTTTTTTGGAATAAGAAATGTTTCATTTCTTTTTGATTTCTCGTTTTTTTTTCGTTTTTTTTGATAAAATTTTTAAAAAATTTTTGTTGAAAAAAAGTCCTCAATTTTTCAGGTAGGTATGTATTATAATATAACTAAACTTATGTATTTCTTGTAAAATTTTAAAAAGAACTATTTATTTCCTTCGGTAAAAAGCAAACTAGATACTTATCTCGTATTCTATCCCACCAGTTGAAAAAATTAACTAGCGAAAGGGAACAATCAACTTGGGCATTACATTTCATACATCATATTTGCCAGCAGCTAATTTATTTCGAAACGTGTTTGAGAAAAACACTATACGACCTGCCACGCATTAACGAACAAAGCTCAACTGATTTAAACGAAGCAAGTTAACACAAAACAAAAACAAAGTGAAAATTAAATTAGCGACATTTGTGAAACAAAGGTGTTTTATTTCAAAAATCCCACTGATCCCGAATGTGGTAAAACATCCTTTTATAACAATTAGTTTGTAACGTCGCGTCGAGTCAAGTTGTGTCGAGACTGCATTCGATATTATCCAAGCGTTATGGCGTTTCACTTTTCATAGCCTTGTTAAATTTGCCAAAGCTTTCAGAAAAAAAAGAGGCACCAGCTCGAGATACTATTATTAAAATAACAATTTTTTATCCTAGTACCCCTAAAACGAATATCATGTTACGAAATTAATCACACAAAAAATAAAGATTTAGAAGAAATAAAAAACCACACACAAGAAAGAAAAGGGAAAAAAATAGCAACCTAAAATCCACATTTGGTAAACTTTAACCTGAATACATGAAGATATGATAGCCTTTTGGGATTTAATCGCCTCCCCCAAACCCAGATTTAATTTTGTACGGTTAGCGTAATTACGGGGTTTAAGCGTTAATAATGTAATTTGGTAAATATAAAATTTACCGATACTACAAATCAACCCTATAAACATTAAACCACTGCAATTTAGTTTAATTCCTTTATAATCTGCTTATTCTAATAATGCGATCATTACGAACCTTTTTCGATTTCGCGGTTTTGAATTATACTTATTCACGGTTCGCAGATTTATTGTAGAGTGTTTTTGGTCACTCCTTTTCGTTCGTTTGAAATAACAAGAAATAAATACTATCTTACACTTAGGTGACATTTCTGCGGTTTTGTTTTCATCGTTTCCACTTGAATTTTCCGAAATTTTCGTTAATTTCTAGGAACGCAGGCTAGCTCGCAAAATGAGTACCGTAGATATACCTGTGAAGTGAATAGGGTGCTATTTCAAATGCGTCCAGTCTTTTAATGAGGGTAAAACTATAGACCCTGCTGAAACCTTTTAAATTATACAAATTTTCACCTGCAAACATTTGCATCTTTCTCGTCTGGATTTTCATTACCTATTATTTGATGATAATTGCATTACACGTGTGTGAGCAACAGAGGTACCTTTATACCTGAATGGATTTAATTCGACAATAAATTTTAAATACCTACGTAGTTTTGGAAATTTCGTTTGAAAGTGTACCCAATATTTTTTCAAATTGAGAACAATTTTTGTTTGTTTTTTTTCGAATAAAAAAATATTTATACCTATTTTTAAAAAAAACACATACCTACCTACTTAAAAATAAATAAATAAATAAATAAAATTTTCAAAAGATTATTATTGTTATTTATAATTTCCAACACTGATGGAATTTTTTTTATACAATAAATCATAATTTTTAAAAATAGCAATCAATACTTACCTATTCAATGACACCAATTTAAAAAAAAAAAATTGTTCTGAAAACAATTTTTTTTAATTTTTTGAGTATTTTTTTCATATTTTTCTCAATTTTTAATGTTACTTTTTTTCAAAATTCTGTTTAAAAACTATTTTTTTATAAAATAAATTTATTCATTTTTTTTTGTGTAGGTAAACACTTTATTTGATTTTTTAATGAAATTTTTTCTGATTTTCTCCAATTGTCGAAATTTCATTTCTGTTTATGAAAATGTATACTTTTTTCATTTCTTAAACATTCTAATTTAGAAAGTAAGTAATTTTTCTATTATTGAAAAAACCCTTTAAAATACTTTTTTTAGAAACCGAACTACCTACGTAAATATTTTTGATTTTTTGACTATTTTTATAAAATTCAATTTTGAATATTTTTTAAAATTTATTTTTAGTTCATTTTTTTAAAAATTTTATTTGAAAAAATATTGAGTATTTTTTTGTGAAGTTGAAAGCAAATTTTTCTTTTCTTCTAATTTTTTTCATTTAAAAAAATCGACTTAAAAACTTTTTTTCAATTTTACCAGTTTCTATAATTTTTTACAATATTTTTAAAATTTAGTTTGAAAACATTTTTTAACCGTAACACATTTCATTTTCTCCATTTTTCAAAAAAAAAACTTGGCTTAGAAACACATTTTTCATTTGGATGGGGGGGGGGGGCGAGGGAATTCTTTCATCATCTCAATTTTGAACATTTTGTCTGAATAAAAGAAAAATAAAAACAATTATTTCATGCGCTCAAATTAGATATTAATTTTTTACAAATTTGGCTTTAAAAAAATTCTAACAAGGGAACATCGCCAACTTGTCACCTTCGATTGAGCTGAAATTTGGTTAATTTAAAGAGCACGCCACCCAGACCTCAAAATCAAATTTTTAGCTGCCGAAGTTGATTTTTCGATTTTTGGCGAATTTTTGAAAATGAGTAAAACCACTTCCAAAAAAACATTTTTTGAAAAAAAATTATAAATTTCAAGATAGAATCCTAAAAATTGTTTTGTACACTAAAGTCGACTTCCCAAGTCGATTGGAACCATTTTTGAAGTGATCTGGAACCTCCAGGAAAAGTCAACATTTCTCCAGCGCACTGGAATAGCTCCAGACGGCGCTGTAATTAATTTCGACAGCTGAAAATTTAATCCTAGCGTTAGTATGATGCCATCTATCGATTGACGTAGTTGAATCCAAAATCCGAGGTGACAAGTTCGCACGTGTTTTTTTGACAACTTGAAAATTCTGCATTTTAAAAAAATTTCTAAAAATCAATTTCTCCAGCATATCACCCGAAACTTCGTCTACCCCCTAAAGTCGACCCCCCCCCCCCCCCCGAGTTGATTGGCACCATTTTCGAAGCGATCTGGAGCCTACAGAAAAAGTTAACTTTTGCCGTCTGGAGAGATTCCAGTGTGCTGGAGAAAAGTCAACTTTTTCTGGAGGTTCTAGATCGCTTCGAAAATGGTGCCAATCAACTCGGGAGGTCGGCTTTAGTGTACAAACCAATTTTAAGGATTCTATCTTAAAATTTACAATTTTTTTTTTCAAAAAATGGTTTTTTGAGGGCGATTTTATTACCAATTTTCAAAAATTCGCCATAAATCGAAAAATCAGCAACTTCGGCAGCTAAAAATTTGGTTGTGAGGTTTGGGTGGAATGCTCTTCCAGTGAGTCAAATTTCAGCTCAATCGGAGGTGAGGTGTAAGTAATTTTCTTCAATTTTTGAAATTATTATACCTATTTAGAATATTTTTCAACAATATTTTTTTTCGATTTCGTTTGAAAATATTTTTTCGAATTTGAAAGTAATTATACCTAACCTAATTCATTTTTTTATTTTCTCGATTTTGTAAGAGTAGGTAGGCACGTTTTCTTTTCTTTTTTTTAAAAAGAAAATTCAAGAAAAATTTAAGGGAAATATTCTCAGTATTCCAAGTTTTTTTTTCCATCAACTCAATTTTTTTTATCTTACTGGAAATATTATTTTGAATTTCGTTTGAAAACTTATTTTACGAAAAATTAGGTATTATTTTATTTTTCTAAAAAAAATTATTTCTTGCGATGTTTTTTTCCAATAGATCTTTTATCAAAAAATATGCTCAAGTGCGAACTTTTTTCAAAGAGGTTTCATAGCTGTTTATTTTATTACTAAAAGAACTGAAATTAAAAATTCGTGAAAAAATGGCAAATGAACAGATGTGGCACTCAAACAATGGGGATGTCCGGTAAACACACTGTATGCGAATCGCGTACTAATAGAGCGCTAGATTCGCATTTATCGTATACGAATAGCATGCGAAAATAGCGTACTATTAGCATATCAAAAATGTTCGCTTTTTTAGCGGCTAATTTCTAACGCTAATAGTACGCGAAATTAGCAGCGAATGTAGCGTTCTATTCGCTGTTAATTCGCTTGAGATTAGCGTTCGAAATTCGCCTCTAAAAAGCAGGCAAATGATTTTTGACGATTTCCACTTAGCAGTAAATTAATTATTCGAAAATATATCATATTTGTGATCGCAGATCTGTGAAAAATGAAATTATGCCGAATCGTAAAGTTTTTGGAGTACCTATCAGTGGCATTTGATAAAGTAATTTTTAGGAAAATCAAAATTACTATCAAGATTTCAATCTACAACTTTTGTTTGAAAAATTTCTCAATTTGAGCCCCCCCCCCCCCTCCAATTATGCCCAATACTACGTATATAGATAGATAAATTAGATAGGTATAAAAACGTATATTTATTACTCTGAATTGTGAGAGGAAAGAAGGGCTGTCCCGCTGTCCCAAATGAAAATTTTTTCAAACAAAAGTTGTAGATTGAAATCTTAGAAATAATTTCGATTATTACAAAAATTTCGATTTGACTCTTCCTTTCCTTATAATTTCGCATAATACTGCGTTCAAATTGGAGAAGGAAGAGGAACAATTGAAAAATTTTATAGCACTGATAAGACGTCTAAAATTTTTACGATTTGATAAAATTTAATTTCACACAGATTCACGCGATCACAAATAAGATATAAATTCAAAATAATTAACTTACTGTGAGTGGAAATCGTCCAAGAAATTCTGCCTTCGCCTCCATTCTTATCACTTTGAAATCAAATCATTGGCGTTTTTACTTAAAAAGAAGAAAAAACATCAAACAAAACACAAAATTCCCCAACAAAATCAAAAAACCCAGAAAAACCTTTATTTTATTGTTTAAATGTCACTGCAATATTTTCAAGTACACGTTCATGTTTGAAACTGACTTCTCTCATTTGTAAAACGTATTGAAAGAAGTTGTAGTGAAAATCGCATGCGATTCGCTAGCGAATATTGCGCTAATATCGTAAGAAATATCTGCACGTTTTCCACTGCGATTTTAGCATACGATTCGTTTGCGAATATTGTGCTAGTATCGTAAGAAAAATTTGCACGTTTTCCATTGCAATTTTAGCATAAGATTCGTATGCGAATATCACGCTAATATCGTACGAACTTTTTGCCTGTTTTCGGTGTGATTTCAGGCATGCGATACGCAAGCGAATATCGCGCTAATATCGCACGAAACATCTACAGGTTTTTAAATACGATTTTAGCATGATATTCGCTCACGAATAGTATACGAATTTATCTGAGAAAATTTTCTTCGATTTTTGCTTTGATTTCGCATTCTATTTGTATGCGAATAGACCGCGATTTTCTTCTATGTGATTTTAGCATACGAATAGCAGACGGTGTGTTTACCGGGTGGGTTTCAAGATTTTGTGAAAAAAAATAATTGTACGAGAGATGAATTTTCTTTGTGTGATTAAATTTTTGTCGATTACTTTTTAAAATTTTTTTATAATGTAAACTTTGGTCTAGACCAAAGACTTGAGTTTTTCCTGAAGAGTCATATGAAAATAGGTAGAGCAAAAAGTCATTTTTGTGAGCATCATCAACACCTCTGGTTTTTACAAGCCCCACCCCCAAATAATTACTCTAGGGGTCTAAAATTTTTGTCAAAATTTTTTCTTATCATGGTGGAGCTTTTGGAGTAGGTTAGACCGAATCGTTTTCCGGGCCCAAATCACTCATCTTATATCCTGATTCCTGCCACGTTCTTTCGTCGTTAACTGGGTGAATATTTGAATAAATGGGCCAAGATCGAGGTGAAATGACATCTTATATAGCGAGTTGGGAATTTTTCGATATCGGAAAAGCAGCGAATTTAT
This sequence comes from Balanococcus diminutus, assembly GCA_959613365.1. Lineage (NCBI taxonomy): Eukaryota > Metazoa > Arthropoda > Insecta > Hemiptera > Pseudococcidae > Balanococcus > Balanococcus diminutus. The sequence goes on from OY390716.1 coordinate 40,856,230, forward strand.
CTTAGATTGGGTGATGCTTTGACATGAAAATCGTCATTCATTCGGGCGTCTTAGGCATATACTTGGATTTGCCTGTATTTAACAGCTTCGTTTTCGTTTTCGTGATTAATACACCAGTATAGGTTTGGTTTCGATATTAATTTTCAAATGTATTCCCCTTTTCTGCGTGTTCCTTATAAATACGACTCATGTTCCTAACCTATCGTTTATACCGCGATTAATTACTTTTGACATTTAAGTTTTCGCTGTTTGTTGGGTGAGCCCTTACTACAGGCTTGTTAATTGTTTTGGCGCTGGTTCGAGTTAGGAAAAACATCATCGCCTATTCGAAACTTACCTATAAGGCTGCCTAGTTTAAACCGAAAAATATGTATCGTTAATTAATTTCAGGTACGCTTCGCAGATTATAATTAATGTCGAATGATAAATATAAAAAGAGCGTCTTTTTGTGGTGCACACGAGATAATCACTCCGACGTTGGAAGTTTAATTTAGACCTTTGATATAGATACCTATAAAAGAGTCTTTCCGCCGTTCAAATTTCTTCCTTCAATCAACTTCTTTGTAATTATTATTTTTTTTTCAGCCTCGTAGCATAGATTAACCTATAAATAGATAGCCAGCCCATGCAAAAAAAATGTCTCGCTTATTTTGTTAAAAAGGAGCCCGTTTTTCGTCTAGTTATGGAGCTGTTTCCCAGATGGCGGTTACGTAGCAACGTTTTTAGGATGGAAAGGGGAAGGACGCAGACTTATCGTGCACTCGCGCACGTTCACTTTAAGACGTCCTCTTTCACAAAACTGTGAAACTTAATTTTTTTTAAAGGTTGACTAAAAGCAGGGCGAGACATTCTTTACGTAAGGGCTGGCTATCTATTTATAGGTTAATCTATGCTCGTAGTTTAACCACAACGTTCAATGGGTGGTTTTTGAATTCTCTAGTTCATCAAAGGATGAACTTCAGCTATGTTTGATTCAATTTGATTTGACTAACTCTGTGGCGCATGCAGGTCTTTTATTAAAGAAAATATAGGAAGTTGCCATGTTGATCGCAAATTCGAGAATTCGACTCTTCTTGCGAAATTTTAATCTCGTGGCTAACCCTTTTCTTTTATGCTTGACCGATCCTTTATTGGATTTCTAATAAATTTTTCACTGGAACTTTACCACAGCAACGTAAAAAATAGTTTTTTTTTTTTTTTTTTTTTTTTTAAATTAAAAAAATACTTAGGTATAGGTATACTTTAAGAATAATACTATTTTAATAATAAATATTATTTTGAAAAATTTTAAAAATAGGTAATGACGCTTTACAAACAACTTTGGTTTTGCTTCACTTTTCCCACTAAATATTGTCACTTAGTTAGGTATGTAATGTGTGTACCTACTTAAAAAAAATTAGTTTCTTTTTAAACTAAAGAAATTGATTTTTTATTTCTTTTTTACTTAAAAAAATTGGATACATTTTTACTTGAAAAAATTGGATTCTTTTTTACTTGAAACATTGTTTTTTTTTCTACTTAAAAAAAAATTGGATTTTTTCAATTTAAAAAGTTGGATTTTTTTAAAATAAAGAAAAAGATATTGGATTTTTTTACTTGAAAAAATTAGATTTTTTTAACGTAGAAAAATTGAATGTTTTTCACTTGAAGAAATTGGACTTTTTTTTTGTTTGAAAAAATTTGATTCTTCACCTACTTGAAAAAATTAGATTTTTTTTTACTTAAAAAAGTTGGATTATTTAATATTTTACTTGAAGATACGCATTGGATTTTTTTACTTGGAAAATTAGATTTTTCTCACTTGAAAAATTGGACTTTTTTTTACTTGAAAAATTGGGTTCTTCTTTAGGTAGGTACTTGAAAAAATTTGATTTATTTTTACTTTAAAAATTGGATTTTTTTTTACCTACCTACTTGAAAAAATTGGATTCTTTTTTACTTGAAAACATTGGATTTTTTTACTTTAAAAATATGGATTTTTTTTACTTAGGTATAAGATTTGGATTTTTTTACTTTTAAAAAATTAGATTTTTTTAACTTGAACATTTTTTGAAAAAACTAGATTTTTTAAAATTTTAAAAATTAGATGTTTTCACTTGAAGAAATTGGACTTTTTTTCGCTTACAGAAATGGGACTGTTTTTTGCTCAAAAAAATTGGATTCTTCTTTACTTGAATTTTTTTTTTTTCAACGTTAAAAATTGGATTTTTGTAACTTAAAAAAATTAGAATTTTTTAACTTGAAAAAAAATATTTTTTTACTTTAAAAAGTTGCGGATTTTTTTACTTGAAGATATGTATTAGATTTTTTTACTTGGAAAATTAGATTTTTTTCACTTGAAGAAATTGGATTTTTTTCAACTTGAAAAAATTGTTTTTTTTTTTACTTCAAAAAATTAGTTTTTTACTTTAAAAATTGGATTTTTTTACTTTAAAAGAAATAAATTTTTTTACTTGGAAAATTTGAATTTTTTTAACTTTAAAAAATTGATTTTTTTTCTATTCAAAATAAATCAAAAAATTGTATTAAAAAAAAAATCAAGATTTTGTTTTTATAACATATTTTAGTTTATACCTATACCCCAGTAAAAACGAAATATTTGTATTTCTGTCTAAAAATGAGATAAGTAGGTAGATACGTATATTTTAATCTAAAAAAACAACAGATTTTTTCTCCAAAAAAAAAGTTCAAAACAATTTGGAAAAATTACTATTATGAAAAACATTGAAAAAAGTTCTACAAAATTGGGTAAATTAGTACTTCGACTTCAAAAAAATTGAGATTTTTTTTTATTGACTCTAAGAAAATTCAGGTAAGTTTTTTTTATTCCTAGAAATTTTAGATTTTTGTCTTTGAAAATAAATTATTTGAGAAATACATATTTGTATTTAAAAAAAAATTGTTGTTATTGTTTAAAAGAAATAATAATTTAATATTTTTTTAAATATCTCAAAAAGTTTCAAAAAAGTTTCAGTGAGTCCTTTTATATTTCAAAATTTTCTTAGAACTGACCTCATTTACAAAATATTTTTTTCTTTGGACACATTATTGTTCATTCTGAAATCACGATACAATATAAATAGCTCCTTCTAATCCCTGCTTAGACAACACTATTTACATTCGTGAAGTTTTGATTGCTGCTTCAGTACACCGATTGATGGTTGTTAACTTTGATTGAAACACACGACAGATATAATAAGTATCTATATATTTCAAAGATCATAAAATATTATGACATTTGCCTTCATCTACTCGTACTTTATTTTTGAGATCATTCAAGGTCTAATAATGTATGACGAAAAAAACCATTTATTTAACGATAAACTATATATTTTGTAAATAACTACAGTGTTTTTCACATATATTGACAAAAGTATAAGTACTTATTATGAGAAACTTTGATTTTTCACCGATTTCATATTTATATTTAGAATTATATACGTGAGGTATTGTAAAAAATTTCCCGATCCGCCCTATATATTTTTTTCGTACTCACTCAAGGAGTGTAAGTTTACGTGAAAATTTTTTTAAAAACTCGTAAATCATGTAGAATTGCAGCTTATACGTCTTAAATTACCATAATCTTGTAAGCAAAACTTGTAAATCAATTTTAATGGTGACACGCAATTTATATAACTGTGAACAATACTAACGCAGATTTGCTGCTTTAATTTTTTCAAACATTTTCGAGTCCATTACACGGCATAATTTCGAGCTGAAATTTGACCCGATTGAGCTTACACAAATTATTACTCTAATTGAAAGTTCTGCCAACCAAATGAATTAATGATTACGAAATGAGCGACATTTTCCGATACGATAATCTATGCATGGTCAAAATAATAAAATGTTTATCAAATTGCAAATATAGCCATGAAAATTTTACCCTCGTTCTTGAATGAAAATTGAAGGAGAAAAAAAACTGTGTGTATAAAACTTTCACTTCATAATGACTGGTGAAAGAGAACCCTTGTTTAGAGAGGAGAACGCAGACGAGAAGAGAGGAAGAACCCTTACGTATTCTTATTACGACCGATTTATTTTTGGAAAGACCTTTTTAAATGCCTTTATGATACAAATGATGGCGATACGGTAATCCTTGGGCCAATTTTATAAACTTTTGAGGGATATTTACGTCCGTCGTTGGTTTCAATATTTTGCTACACGTACTCGAGAAAATTTGTAATCTTTTGTGTTTTTCAGCTTTTTCTTTCGCAATACTTATAAACATCTTTATTTTACTTTGCGCAAGAATTTGGAAATAGAGCAAAGCAAAAAATCCGAATAGATTGTTTACTTTAAAAATACTTGTAAAACGTAAGTTGGTAATTTTTGAAAATGCTTTCCACGTATGTACTCGGCGCGGAGAAACCGTTTAAGGAATTTTTTGAATTATTTCTTCCGAGCACGTATTTTATTAAGAAGATGCGTTCGTATATAACTCGACAGACTAAAAATTTAACGTTTTCTTTTTCTTTTTTTTTTTCATTTTTCCACTTTGAGTCGAGCTTAGAAATGAAAAAATCGCGGTACATAATTCTATATATATATAATATGTCCTTATTTAAAATAATTTTTTCCCTATTTTTAGATATTTTTCACTCGAGTAAACTTAACAACGTTAGTAATGAAAATTTCTGCATATTATACGTGATGCGTTTTGTCATAGGATTTAAAAAGATTTATTTTGACATCTAGGTTCGAAAGAAGAGAAAAAAAAAGAAATTTAATGAAATGTTAGCGTAACGAGGAATTTAGCGGATGTGGATGAGAAAAGAGGAAAAAACTTAGACCGTAGAAATTATTTCCGGCGTACATCAAATTTTTTCAAGCGTATTTCGTCTGCTGCTGTCGACTGACTCCGCGAGTGTTGGAAAAAATTCGAACGTTTTAAATTAAATTTTTCTACATCGGCCATATTGGCAGGTATTTAGGGGTTTTGAAGGATTTTTTAATGAAATTATCTGGTTTTGAAAATTTTCAACGATTTGCTTCGTTCTTTTTTACCCCTCGCTCGAGGGATGAGATGCGAGAAAAGAGCAGCATGTTAATCCATTTTGTCAAGTTTTTCTGCTACTTGTGTACCAAGAGACCTATAAATTATTCTCGTGACTAACAAGGATGTAAAATGAATGTAAATAAAGCGGGAATAAGTATCGGGTTTTATTTTTTCACCTTGTCGTAGGTTAAATTCGTTTAAGGGTAAGATTGACGCATCATGTGTCAGAGGGACTCATTGTTGATGTAGATTCAAAAAAATCTTTGGTGGATAAATTAAAAAAAAAAAAAAAAAAAAGGAGGAAAAGGAATTATTGATGTGAACATACCTAAATTATTATTTTTATTTTTTATTTTTTGAAAATTGAAGGATTTGTTTTCAAAAATTGGAAATAATACATTGGAAAAAATACTTTATCCAACCTAATTAAAAAAAAAAAAAAAAAAAAAAGCTGTTATAAAAAATTGTTTTAAGAAAATCCTAGAAATTTTATTTTTGAGGATGTACTTACACTGTACAGTTAGAGGAGGATTTTGCATTGATCTTATGGTAGATTTTTACATTGATTGAATGGAATTTCTCAATTTCCAAAAATTGATGAAAATAATCATTTTCACAAAATTGACGATTATAAAATACATAGGTACCTACTTCAAAAATTTAATTGGAGGAGGATTTTAGCATTGGATTTTATCGAAGATTTTTTTCATTAAACTAAATTCAATTTTGTAAAACCTCTCATTTCTTCAAAATTACTTAATAAAATAAAAATTTTCACCAAAATTAATTATTTTAATATTCTTTTCCATCAGAGGAGGACTTTGCATTAGATCTTGAGGTAGCTTTTTACATTGATTAAGTAAATGCGATTTCTTAATTTTCAAAAACTGTCGAAATTTTTTTCCCACAAAATTGACGATTTAAAATTTTTTCAAAAATTTTCTCAGAGGAGGATTTTGCATTAGATCTTATGGTAGATTTTTAAATTCATTAAATGCAATTTCTCAATTTTCAAAAATTACTGAAAAATAAAATTTTCTTAAAATTGATGATTTTAAATTTTTTCAAAAATTTCCTCAGAGTAGGATTTTGCATTGGACTTTATTGGAGTTTTCCTCATTTATTAAACGCAATTTTGAAAAAAAACTCATTTTTTGAAAATTACTAAAAATAAAATATATTTTCACAAAATTGATGATCTTAAATTTTTCTTAAAATTTCCTCATAGGAGGATTTTGCATTGGACTTTATTGGAATTTTCCTCATTTAACTACTAAACGCAATTTTGAAAAAACTCATTTTTTGAAAATGACTAAAAAAAATATTTTTAAAAATTCCATCAGAGGAGGTTTTTCCTTCATTGAATAAATTCAATTTTGCAAAAATTTTCATTTTTTGAAAATTACTGAAAATAACATTTTGTCGGAGCTTTTTTCATTAATTAAATGCATATTTTCATTTTTCAAAAATTTTTGAAAATAGAAATTGTTATAAAATTGATCATTATTTTTTTTTTTAAATTCCGTCATAGAGGAGGATTTTACATTGGATCTTATGGTAGCTTTTTACATTGATTAATGCAATTTCTCATTTTTCAAAAATTACCAAAAAAATTTTCCCCATAAAATTTCGAATAGGTACTTTGAAATTTTTTATTGTTGATATAATATTTCTAAGTCCTATATCTACTGGGAACGATTACGTGAATCCTTCGCCCAATTCTGGGCCTAGCGGAGTATAGATACCTACTGTAATTTTTCATTATTGTAATTTTGTATCGCTAATAAAGGAAATATATATATATATCTACTATGAAAATTTAAAAAATTTGGAATGAAATAATTATTTTCACAATTTGTACTCGTATAAAAACTAAAAAGTAGGTATTTCATTATTTTCCAACTTTTAAAAAAATCTATTTTTCAAAATTTTATCAAGGAAGTATTTTCAATTGAAATTCTGTTAAAAAAATTTCAGAAGTATTTTCTGAAATCTTTTCAAAATTTATTTTTAATTTTTTTCAAATAAGTTTTCTCGAGTATTGCTTGATATTTTTAAAATTTTTTGTTGAGTGTATGGACTCATTTTTTAGGCATTGTGAAACTTTTTCATTTTTTTTTCAATAGAAATTTTTTATTGATTTTTAAACTTTCTTCAGCAGTTAAAAAAATAAATTTTTAAAAATTTTGTATATCGAAATGGTTTTATTTACAAAAAAAATTTCAAGTCAATTTAAAAACAATTTTTTGAGTTTGTGAATTTTGATTTTTTTCACAAATTCTATATTAAAAAAGTCAAAATTTAAAAGTTGTAAAAGTCAATTTAAAAAAAATAATAATTCTGAAAAAAAAAACGAAATAAAAAAATTATCAATTCAACTTACAAGATTTAAAAAATTGGATTAATCATTTAAAAAAATTACAAAAATTGATCTTTAAACTTTTTTTTTAAATTTGGAAGGATTAAAAAAATACCTAATTTAATTTTGAAAACTTATTAAAATCAGAAAAAAAGGGAAATTTAAAAAATTGAATTTTTAACACTATTTTTTAAGATAATTTTATTGCTTAAAAATCTAAGTAATAAAATCTGAGACATGGTAAAAATTTCTGTAAACGTATAATTGTGTAAAAAATCGAGAAAATATTAAGAAATGGACAGTTCATTTCAAAATATCCTATAATTGTAAAAATATTTTTTTTTTAAATTGATCCAATTTTTAAAATTAAGAGAAATTAAAAAATTTATAAAATTTATAATTATGTTCTATCAAATTTTAAAAATTTGGAATTTTCAGCATTAAGAAAAAATCTAAACAAGAAAAATGTAGTACCTATACATACTTGAATTTTGAAAAATTGTAAAAATCTTGGAAATCACAGAAATACCTAAATATTTCAAAACTCTTCGAAAATTGGGCAGAATTTAAAAAATCGATGCAATTCAAAAATAAACCATTCCTTTATTTTCTGTATTTTTGAAGAGTACTCTGCTAGTAAATCTTCATATAATTAAACTTTTCAGGTGCTAGCGATTTGTGTGAAAAACCGAGTTATTTTAATACCTAGTCTATATCTTCTTTTTTGAAAGGGATGACAGGAAAGAAAATCCTGCTAAAAACTGTACCTATAGTAGTTTAACTCATATTACAAACACGTGCAAACTTTTCTCCATCAAAATACAAATTAAAGCGATGTCAGAAAGCATATTATTTTCACGACATAACACCGCTTAATACTTATTATATTTTGGTCACTCGAAAATTTCAACCCTTTCAAATAGAAGGTGGATCCTGGAACGTCTACGTATCACATCGGTTAAATTCTTTTTCATGTAGAAAAAATATAATGGCCGTAATAATAATGAAATAAAAATTTCCAAAGGAGAGTGAGAATGCGAGACGTGCGACTACGAATACATAGGTAGAGGTACCTATATTACCTATTTATATCAATATCAATACATAATGGTAAACTTGAAAACGCATTCGCCACACTGAAGGTAAATCAATTTTGAAAAGTGAGCTATAATTTTTCAACCGATTGAAATGAAAACTTGGTATAAATGCGAATGTAATCTATTTTTTTGTTCGCTCCATTTATAAGGGAAAATAGGTCTACGTAAAAGTACACGAATGAAACTACTTTAAGCTATTACTTTCAAAAATTTATAGGCAAGGTACAAGCGTGAATACGAGAAAAACAACATTGGATTTCGATTATTTATTGGGACTTTTTTTTTATCGTTACCTTGTCGCTTTTTTTTCCCACTGCAGATAAGTAAAGAGAATGAAGTTAAAATTCGATTTGTTCATGGTAACTTGATTTTCATTGAATTGAGACGGTAAAAAGGCGTTGATTTAAAAAAAAAAATTGTTTTCCACTCGCGCTATTAAATAATAACTTGTGTGACGTTGATTAAACGAAAGTTTCGAATTTGCCTCGCTAAAAACGACTAATCGCGTGATACAACAAATTCTCTGGCAACGGGGTTTTCATAACGACGATCCATTTTTTATTCATTAATCGCGTATTTTATTGCAACAAAGCCCAAGTATACGTGGACATTTTAAAAACCAGAAAAACTGATTTTTGATACTTAATTATGTATTTTCTTATACCAGTAGTTTTTAATTAATTTTTATAATTTTTAATAAAATATAAATATATATATATTTTTTATGAATCAATTTCTTTAATTTCTATCATGAAATTTATCAATTGCATTATAATGTAAATTGTCTACTTGCATTTTTCTTCACTTTTTTTTTATTTTGGTCATTTTAGAATGTATTTAAATAGGTATAAGTAATATGTTAAAATTATTATTCATCCAAATTGTTTTTAGTATATTTAAAAAAAAATTACTTAATAGGCTATAGAAGTTTAAAACAAATAATTAAAATTAAAATTAATTTATAAAATTTGATTATTTTTTTCAATTTTTGTAAAGTTGATGACTCTGATATAAAAATATAATATAAAAAATCAGAACAAAAAATTCGGATTGAACTCGATTCCATTATAAAATTTAATTGAAAAATCATGAAATTTTAACTTGAAAGGTCTCGTTCTCGTTATATTTTTGTGAAAATATTCAGAAGGTCAACTCACTTTCAGTTTCGGACTCGAAATTCTCAAAAAAAATGCTTCACAAAAATAGGTAACAAGACCTATCAAAGTATTTAAAAGTCGGTTAATTTTTTATTATCCGATTTCCGTTCATTTTTGCATTTTACGAATTTAAGACCTTTTATTGATTCTCAAACAAAAATCGGAGATTTTTTTCTGGAAAAATTTGAGAAATATAATTCTTTTAGTTCCAAAAAATGGGAGAACAATTATTTCAAAAAATAAGAAATTATTTATTAAAAAAAATAATAATAAATAAAAATTTTCCAGATTAAGAAAATAATGTAAAAATTTTATTCCCAAAAATTAGGATTTCTTTGGCTTCAAAAAATCGAAATAAAATATGTATATGTGAGACGCTCTGTGAAAAGGTACCTAATCTCGGCAAAATCGAAATCGATTATTTTAGTTTATCTGAAAGAGAATTTCTTCCTGCGTAATATAAAACAAAAAAATCGAAAATTGCTTGAAAATTGACCGAGATATACCACTTTGAAGTTCTCACATGGAAAACGGATGATTGGAGAAAAACGCTCCGAAAATATTGCGCTAAAAGTATTTTTTTTTGAAAAAAATGAAAGATCGATTTTTTCGATTTTTTTGCTCTCCTGAAAAATTTGCTTTTCCGAGTTTAGATACCTTTTCACAGAGCTCCTCACATATTTTAAAATTTTATTTTAAAAAAAATCAGCTAAAATGTGCAAATTATCAATGAAAAAATTGAAAATTTCATTTCAAGAAATTTAGATAGTAGATAGGTACCTATTTTTTTCATTTCATTTTTCTTTTTTTTTTATTACAATATCTACATTAAATTTTGAAAAAATGAGATTTTCTTATGTATTCTTAAAAATTCTGAATATTTAAAAATTAAACTTTGGAATTTTTCTGTGATTTATTGGGACTTTTTTTAATATAAAATTTTGAAATATATTTTTTGATTTTTTTTGAAGTGAAAACAAATTGCGAAAACCATTTTTGGTAATAAAATTTTGGAATTTTTTTCTGTGATTTGGGACTTTTTTTAAAATAAAATTTTGAAAGTTATTTCATTTTGATTAAGTATTTTGAAGTGAAACAAGTTGCTAAAACCCTAATTTTTGGAAATCATTGTTTTTTTCCGAATTTAGTTTTTTTTTTTTTTTTTTTTTTTTTTTTTAGTATAGATAAGTAAATAATTTCTAATATAAAAATTTATTTCTCTTATTTACCGAAAAAAAAACAACAAAAAAAAACAAAAAATTGAAAAAATGAAACTATTAGGTATTGATTCCATTTTTTTTAATGTCCCAAAAAGTTGAGGATTTTTCTATTTTTTTTTTAAAATTATTTTTAGATCAAACCGAAGTGTTGTGTTGTTGGTTCAGTCTTCTCTATAAAAATACCTTTATACAAAATTCTTTGTTGCATTTTTTCAAAAAAAAAAAAAAAAAAAAAATCGAGTACCTGTCTGATTTTCTATTATTACACCCGATCTTCTTTCGCCTCAATTAACTCGAATAATCGAGGTTCAACTGTACATATGAGTGTTCGGGGAGCGCTGTACAAGAATTCAGATTTGGATACAACCGGTTACCACTAACAAAAAACTTTACATACACACGGTGCCTATCTCAAAAATTGAAGGGACAGTGGAAAATAAAACAAAGATTTTTTTTAGTAAGCATATAAATAGTACCTAGGTACTAAAAAAAAAAAAAAACATTTTTTACTCTTGACATTTTTTGCCCAAGTTTGAAAATGAAGGCGCTACAGACCAATAAAAATAAAAATTTCAGAAGTTTGAGGCTCCTTAGTGCCTTCATTTTTGAAGATAGACAAATTCGTCACATAACTTTTTTTGTTCATCTCGGAAAGTTACACTCATTGGATGCATTGGTTAGTGCGGAATCTCGCGATTTTCAATTCTCACCAAAAACTCTTCATAATTTGAGCAAGGCAACATTTTTGACATGTGATTTCTTTTTGCCATAACTCATTCAATTTCAAAGATAGACATTCCACTGTAATTAGAGCTTTTTTTGCTTTTTCAAAGTATGTAACATCCCTTGATGGTTTCAAAAAAATTCTATAATGCAGTGTTACCATTTCATTAATTTTTTTAATGAAAAAGCTCGACAGCGCCTGCATTTTTCAACTTAGGCAAAAGATGTTGAGAGTAAAAAACGTGTATTTTTTAGTACTACCCATATACCCAATCAAAAAAATTTTATCTCAATTTTATTTGTCAAATTTTCCCATGCCCCTTCAATTTTTGAGATAGGCAAAAAATGCTGAGAATAAAAAAATGTGCATTTTTTTAGTACTACCCATATACCCAACCAAAAAAAAATGTCTCTCAATTTTATTTGCCAAATTTTCCCTGCCCCCTTAATTTTTGAGATAGGTAGGCACTTAGGCAGGGGCACCATGTGTATAAATACATTTTTTTCTTAGTGGTACGCCGTTGTATCCAAATTTGAAGTCTTGTTACAGTGCTCCCAGAAATACAAAAAAAAAAAAAAAAAAATCAAAAGACCCAGACGAGCTGTATAATAAAAAAAAAACGCGTAGCAGTCAAGATGCTCCGCGACAGCCGAATTTTTTTTTTCAAGTTAGTGTACCACTTTGAAAACGTTTTCATCCATGGTATTTCAGTTTCAATATCAATTTTAACTTCAAATTCAGTTTAAAAATGTCAGGTTTTTGTCTTCAGTTTTAGTTCCTCTCTGCATTGAAGATTTCAACTTCAGATGGGTGCTCCGCCCCCATACCCCTGTTGAGACTCCTACCTAACCTCCTCATCACTTTCAACTCATCGGATGGGGGCTCCGCCCCATACCCCCGCGTTGGGGGCTTCGCCCCCAACCACGTTGTCACTTCCAGCTCTTAGGATGGGAGCTCCGCCCCCATGCCCCTATTGGGGGTCTTTACACTCAATAGGGAAATGGCAGGAGAGGATTGAGGGCTTCGCTCTCAATCCCGTTCACACTTTCAGCTCTTCAGACGAGGGCCAACACACCAAAAAAGAGGTTAAAACGTGAAAATTTCTGATTTTTGACCCTATACGGGGGTCAAATGGTGCTCAAAAGTCGAAACCCCCAAAAGGCACATCAGTGACCTCTACTGACCCTACATCCCAAATTTCGATTGTTTAGGTCTTTTAGTTTGGGCTGTAGGCTGTTCAACGCGTCAGAAAAGACAGGTTAAAACTTGAAAAATATTGATTTTTGACCCTGTATCGAGGTCAAAAAGGGTTTAAAGGTCAAAACCTACAAAAGGCACATCAGGGGCATGAACTCGATCTATCATAACAATTTAGGCCCCCCCGGCTCCATTTGGGGGGTCTGTAGCCTGATCAACGTGAAAAAAATGACCCCAAAATCCACTTTTTGGGCCCTAAAATGGGGTGGGGATGACTTAGGGGGCTGAAATTTGACTATGGTGTAGGTAATTAGGGTTCTCATCCCTGGGGCAAGTTTCAAAAAATTTCATGATATTGGGGCTCCCCCGCACCCCCTCAAAAAGGGGTAAAATATCCAATTTTGAGTTAGGGCCCCAAAAATTTTTTTGCATCATTCCTACACCGAGGGGACCCTACATATCAAGTTTGACCTCATTTCACTTGTTAGGCTCGGCCCCAGAGTTCCAAAAGTGAGTGTAAAATTATAAATATATATATATATATATATAAATATGTGACATGTGACAGATCGTCATCTTTTGATCCCAAACGTCGAGAAATGAGGTCAGAACTCTTCTACCCCCCCTCCTTCTAAATTAGGGTCGGACACAATAGCCTAAATTTAAAAAAAAAAATTCGGCTAAAAATATGCATTCATTAATTTGTCGCTAAGGGTACCCTGAATTCTGGAGAAACAATTGGTATAGGAGAATAGTTTGGTGACTGAGGAAGGAAATGCCCTCAGGATACGAACAATCTGCTGCCGTGTTCGAAAATAATAACACAGTCGCATTTATTGCTGATAGGCAGATCAACTCAACAAGTTGAGTAAAATTTTCAAACGAGTAGGCAGGGCATAGAGTCGGTTAGCTTGGCCAAGTGTACTTGGTAAAATAAATGGAACGAAATCGCCGCTATAAGTTACCATTTCCTAACCCTTGGGTTATTGGAAAAGTTTGCGGTGAATCGAGTTTTACGACTGCGAGATGTCTTTTGGCATCTAAGCCAATGTTTAGGTTACTTTATGGTACGGCTTGGGGAGGAAAATTACACGGTGCAGTTATACCGAAGACGTTCTACGTTCAATGGATGCTGATTAATATTCCGCGTACGCTTTCATTTGCAGCATAAGTAATATCAGACGAACGAAATTGATATTAGCCTGGTGGTATACTCGAATTACATCAATCTGTTTGCGAATATCCACGTCTGCCGAAATGTTATCTCGCGAACGAGCATAAGTTGACTATACAAAAACGCCAAAAAGTTCGATATCGTAAATTCAAACCGTCAGTTTAAAAGCACGTAATAATTTGAAAATCAAAAGAGGTACGTTTCTTATGCGGTAATCTTAGCTTACCCATGTGGGATACAAAAGAGTATACAGGATAACTCGATTTTCGCCCTCGGTCAACTTGTAAAACATATACAAGTATAGCTGGGTTGTTAAATCAAATTAGTATAAGCATTTCGCAACAAATGCGAGTATTACATGGAACACGAGTTATAAGTATACATTCTTATTTATACGAGTCATTTTTATCAGTCTGCGAGGAAGTTGGAGCTAAACCGGGGAATTCATTTTGAAAGTCTTTTGCTCCTATGAATGATGTCGATTATTGAATTGAATTTCTTATCGGTCACACATTTCGTGTTTTTCAGCGTAGAATACATTAAACTGAAATTTAATATCGTCGTATATACTGAAAAGATATCGTAGAATCGAGTACCCATACTATAGAGGTGGGTCTAGGTACCCACCAGTACCTATACTTATTACCCATGTAGCAGTAGATTGCTTGTACGAAGTCTCGGATGCATTTAAAATGAATTTATGGGTACCTTGTGTACGTTTGTGAACTGTCTGCGAATTGTTCGGAAATTATAGCGATCGTATATTTGACCCGAATTATTCTCATTGATGAGGGTAAAATCACTAAAAATTTCTTGGCCCTTGGTACAAAATTCATGCATTTAAAAACAGTTAGGAATTTAGTCCGGAATTGAATCAATCGTTTGTCATATTCACCGTACTTCTTTTAATTTTTTTCCCTTGAATGGGGTCTTCCTCTTTTTATGCGAAGTTCCTTCCAAAAATTTTTTGAAACAAGAATACGAGTAATTTTCAAGCATTTTTAAAATAAACTTTGAAATTTTTCAGGAATGATTTTTTTTTGTTGTTGAATTTTACCAAGTGCAATACTTCGTAGATACTTAATATTCAAAATTGGAGGAGAGGGAGGGATCCATCGAGAATTTTTAATTACAAAAATAATTCCCAAGACCTCAATCTAGAACTTTTGTTTGAAAAATTTCTCAATTGGACCCCTCCCTCAATTTTAAAAAAGTATCTACCTGATGTTATGTGAAATCAGAGGAGAGGAAGAGACCAATCAAAATTTTTATAATAACCAAAATTATTTCTAGGACCTTATTCTGCAGCTTTTGTTGAGAAAATTTTTCAATTGGCCCCTTCCCCTTCACCCCTCAAATTTTTAATTAGTATTTTCGGAGTGTTATGCGAAATTGATGAAGAAAAATGGGTCCAATTGAAGAAATTTTCAAACAAAAGTTGCAGCTTGAAGTTCCAGGAATAATTTTGGTTATAACAAAAATTTCGATTGGACCCCTTCCTTCCCACCAATTTTGGATAATAAAACTTATTCAAGATCCATTATTATTTTTTATTGAAAACAGGGACAAGGTAGGGGACCCAATAGAAAACATTTTTTAACAAAAGTTGTAGCTTGAACGTCTTAGGAATATTTTTGGTTATATTACACAAATTTCGATTGGACCCCTCCCTCCGCTCAAAATTTAAATATTAGTTATCTATGTAGATATTGAATTGGTAAAATTCTACAAAAAAAAAATCATTTATGAAAAATTATTTCTTTAAAGGAATTGAATACAATTTTTGTAAATGTTGAATAATTACCGTTTTTATTAAAAAATATAAATTATAGCTCGATGCTTTTTTTTTGAAAAGATTTAGGTACATTTTTTTATGAATTTTTTTTTTCACTTTCATTGATGAAAATTTCATTATCACCATTAAATTAGAAAAAACTGCCATGAAAAAAAATTAAATATTAAGATATTAAAAATTTGAAATAAGATAGGTACGTACCTATACAACATTCGCATAAAAAATTGATTTTTTTAAATATGATTTTTTTAATAGGCCTAAAAAAATGAAAATATCTATCACCCGAGCAGCACACTCGACAAATTATCGAAATAAAAAATCGATAGAATATCGAATTCGATAAAGTGTCGCGTTAGTTCCGCATAAATCGTGAAATTATCTTTCGATATATCGACAGATTATCGATGAATTATAGTTGGCAAAATCCATCAACAGATAAACTTTCGATAAAATCGAACGATTTTTCTTTTAAAAATCTCAAGATTATAGTTAGATACTTCATCGATAACCTATCTATAAATCGAAAGATAATTACACGATTTATGCGGAACTAACGCGACACTTTATCGAATTCGATATTCTGTCGATTTTTTATTTCGATTTAGTTTCGATATTCTATCGATTTTTTATTTCGATTTAATTTCGATATTCTATCGATCTTGTATTACGATTTTTTGTAGATTATCTAGTTTCGATATTCTATCGATTTTTTGTAGATAATTTAGCATATATGGGTATATGCGCGCGCACATTTTCAAGACCGGCTGGCGAGTTTGAAGTCGTAGTTACGCTTAAGGCTGGCGAATTTCGTTCCAAATACAGCAGTTTCTACCAAAACAAGCGTCTGTTGCGAACATCGGAGTTCGTTCGCATAATACGAATTGGATTATAATATTCAAACATCTTATGCAAAATTGGAGAAGAGGGAGGGGTCCAATTGAAATTTTTATAATAACTAAAATTATTTCTAGGACCTTAATTTACAACTTTTGTTTGAAAATTTTTTCAAATTGGCCCCTTTTTCCTCCGCTCCTCCAATTTTGAATAAGAATCAACGGAGTATTATGCAAAATTGGAGGAGAAGGAGAGGTCCAATTGAAAAAATTTTCAAACAAAAGTTGTAGCTTAAAGTTCTAAGAATAATTTTGGTCATTACAAAATTTTCGATTGGGCGCCTCCCTCTCGTTTAATTTTAAATACTAAGTATTCACATAGTAATCGTAGTATTGAACTTGGTAAAATTTTATTTAAGAACAACGATCTGGTTTCAAGTAAAATACCTAGTAAACCAAAAAAACTAGATAACTTGTTTGAAAATTTTATCAATTTTGATTTCGCATATTACTGTTACACGTCAGTAGGTAAATGCAAAATAATAGAGGCTAGAGATGAGGTCCAATTGAAAAAACATTTCAAACAAAAGTTGTAGAATAATATTCTGGATTTAATTTTGGTTATTATAAAAATTTCGATTTGGCCCTTTCTTCCCATCCAATTTTGAATATAAAGTAGGTATTTTTTGACTAGAAAAAAATCAATATAGTTTCAACAACTATCGTTACAAAATCGTTGAAATATCGAAGTCGATAAATTTCATATAATGTGTCGATAATATAGTTTTAAATATCGTCACAAAATCATTGAAAAATCGAATTCGAGAAATTTCATATAATCTGTCGATAATACAGTTTTAAATATCTTCACAAAATCTTTAAAAAATCGAATTCGATAAATTTAATATTATTTTTCGATAGTATAGTTTCAAATATCTTCACAAAATCGTTAACAAATCGAATTCGAGAAATTTCAGATTATTTGTCGATAATATAGTTGTAAATATCTGCACAAAATCGGTGGAAAATCGGATTCGAGAAATTTCAGATTATTTGTCGATAATATAGTTGTAAATATCGTCACAAAATCGTTGAAAAATCGAATTCGAGAAATTTCAGATTACGTCTCGATAATATAGTTTCAAATATCTTCACAAAATCGTTAAAAAATCGAATTCGAGAAATTTCAGATTATTTGTCGATAATATAGTTCTAAATATCGTCACAAAATCGTTGAAAAATCGAATTCGAGAAATTTCAGATTACGTGTCGATAATATAGTTTCAAATATCTGCACAAAATCGTTGAAAAATCGAATTCGAGAAATTTCAGATTACGTGTCGATAATATAGTTTCAAATATCTTCACAAAATCGTTAAAAAATCGAATTCGAGAAATTTCAGATTATTTGTCGATAATATAGTTTCAAATATCTGCACAAAATCGGTGAAAAATCGGATTCGATAAATTTAATATTCTTTGTCGATAGTATCGTTGACGAATATCGTCCTAAAATCGTAATACTATCGAATTCGATAGTTTTTAGATTTTTTGCCTATAAAATCGTACAGCTAAATCTGTATCATATCGTGAGAACATCTTTAGATTTTTAAACGATTTTTTATCGATACGTTTCAACTTTCGATATTATCGATCGAGTGTGCTGCTCGGGCATATCTACAAAAAAAAAAAAAAAAAAAAAAAATGATGAAAATATAGCTGAAATAAATTCAACTCTTTTTAAAGAAATTAAAAAATCGTTATCAAGTTTCCAGTTTTATTTCTAATTCTTAATTTATTAAATTCTAATAATATATATTAAACAAATTTAATTATAAATTTAATTTATAATCTAATCTAAATAAAATTATAAACTTAATTTTTAATTTTTTTTTTAAAAAAATGAATTTAAATAATTTTTATTTTTATTTAAAAATTTAATTTTAATGAAAATACCTACCTACATTCAAAATTTAAAAAAATCAATGGAATAATAATTATACTTATTGATTTTTTTAAATTATTAAAATAATTTTTCTTTAATTTCTTTAAGACGAATTTTTGTTATTTTCCAAACTAATTGATTGATTGATTTATTTGGTGCTTTTTTAACACAAAAAGGTTTTCAAAGCACTTTAACAGTTAAATTATTTTTCATCAATTTTTACTCCCGGGAAAAAATCTCATGGATCAAGTCATATCTATTTGGATAAAATCTGATCAGATTTGATCAAGTTTGATCCAAATGTTGATCTGATTGGATAAAATTTAGTCAAATTGGATCTGATATCTAAAATGATTATATCAAAATAGATCAAAACATATCAACTAGATCAAGTCATATCAGTGAAAATCCAGTTATATAGAAATGCTTATATCCGAATGGATCAAATTGGATCAAATTAGATTCTCTCATATATAATTTGATATTATTGGATCAAGTTGAATCTGTAAAACTCCAGTTTTATCCAAAATGGTTGTATCAAAATAGATCAAATCATATCAACCAGATCTCCTCATATCTACTTTGATATAATTAGATCAAGTCATATCAGTGAAAATCCAGTTATATAGAAATGGTTAGATCCGAATGGATCAAATTGGATCAAATTAGATTCTCTCATATATAATTTGATATTATTGGATCAAGTTATATCTGTGAAATCAAAATGAGTCAACCCAGATTCATTTCAAAATTTTAGGGGCTACGAGCAGTGCCAGAATAGGGTTCCATCAAAAAAGTAAGGCAAAATTCGGAGTAGGCACTATTAAAAATGTAACAAACGACATGCTACATGCTTTTTTACATTTTTTTTTTGGATTTGGTCAAAAATTTTGGGGCGCAGTGCCCCCATGGGGTCCTGAAGGTATCACGACAAAAATCATTTCTGAATTTAAGTTGAAATTATCTACTCGCAGGAATTTTTCCTGATACTTTTAGTTATACAACCTTGAGTAATTGTTATCTTTGATTGTGTGTCACATAAATACAATTAAACTGTCTTTTTATATATGAAATGGTTCGTACCAAGTTGAGTGCACCATCATTGATCTGATTGGAAAAGTTAAGCAGCTACGGGTTTGGTTACTACTTGGATGGGTGACCGTTGAGAAAAATTTGGGATGGGTATGGTCGGATCTAACCATAATAAATGGGAAATGTACCTATCAAATATGATCCAATCATATTTAATTTTATCTCATCATACATCATTGGATCAAATTGTGTATAGTTTGATCAAATTATATATGATTTGATCAAATTAAATATTATTAGATCAAATTTGATAAGTATAAAATTCATATATGGTTAGATCTGACCACTTCATATATGGGTAGATCCAACAGATTTTTTCCCGGGCTGGTGAATCCAAAATTAAAAATAATAAATATAAAACCAACAAAAATTAAAAACAAATAACCAAAAATAAACTGAAAATTAGAAATTGGTCTAAATTTTAATTTGTTGAAAAAATTTCAAAAAGCAAAAAAAAAAAAAAAAAATTATAACTTGACAGCTAAAATATTAAAAGTTTACAAATTGATATAATCACGAGCCTTCTATTAAAAATTATTTTTAAAAAAATGAAAATTATTGTAAACTAGAAAAATCAATAGGTACTTGAGATCGAAAAAAACGGCCAAGAGAAAAAAAAGAAGAAAAAACATTTTTATGATAAGTTGCCTGTCTCGATTTTGAATTTTTGAAGGCGCAGTAGTTTCAAAAAATTCGAAATTTCGTCAATACAAATTCACGAAACAGATGTAACTCTTCGAGAGGAATAAAACCACTAACGTTGAGAATTTGCCTATCTTCGAAAATCGAAGGCGCTACGGAGCTTCAAACTTTGAAACTACTGATTTTCAATGCTCTGTAGCGCCTTCATTTTTAAAGATAGGCAAATTCTTAACATAACTTTTTTTGTTCTTCTCAAAAGTAGAATCTGTAGCATATGCATTGCTTTGGCAGAATTTTTCAATTTGTATATCTCGAAAATGCACCATAATAAATTGAGGTAGGCAATACTTTTAACAAAAATTTCTTGTAGTCATAACTCCTTCAATTTCAAATATAGGCATCCCAATGTAAATACAATTCTTCTTGTTTTTTCGAAGTACTATTCACTGGCAAGGTCGAATTTTTTTTTGAATGCAGTGTTGCCAACTAATTTTGCTTATAAATACTACGTAAATTTTCAAAACTTTATAGAGCGTTCAATTTTCAAGATAGGCAACTTATAATAAAGTTTTGATAACATTTTAAGCATAAAAATAGTGAAGGCATTTTCCCTGGCTTAAACTTGCAAATATTTTAATCCGACACTGAATACCTGGTTACCTACTTATTATCTACTTCTTAATCTATTTTAAAGTTGAATTAGATACGATGAAAAAAATCCTAAATTGATTATAACTTCTGTATCGTTTGCGTACACATTTTGTTAACGAATTTACAAAAGTTATAAACTGATTGAGAGTGATTGTTTACTCATTAAAAATAAATATAGTTGGTTTATTTGAAAAAAATAGCGAAAAACGAAAAAGTTTCGAGCAGATGTTGAAATAATGTTATATTGAAGTTTGTTAACCGTCTAGTCACCGAAGGTATCGGAAAATTTGAAAGGTTTTCTGGTACTTTATCGTATTGAGTGAAGAAAACGAAATTAGGATTCGAGAGTTAACAAGTGTAAAAATGTCGAGAAATCGCTGCAGATTTAAAATTTCGCTGGAACTTTTCGTATTTTTGTTTCGCTCTTTTCTCGTCGTCGTTGCGACGGAAGCGAGATTTTAGGGAGGGTGCATTTTACACTGTAACACAATCATCATAGCGCGTTTTACCGAATTATAAGGGCAAATCAACTCTTTTGCTCGCCATAGACCCACGTCCGTAAAATGGGTAATGCAGTGTATTTTACCAATTCCCATTATCGCATATATGCATATTCACGTTATATCAAAACAATGGTTATCATTTGCATATTTTTTACGAGCGTTTTCCAATTTTTTATTACTTTTGAAATTTGAATGCATCGAATTAATTTTCTTTCCTCACGCCGAAATGGCTGTTTGTCATCATTGTGGATCTGCATTTCTGTACACTAAAGCACCGATGATGGAAGTCACATTTTTTTTCAACTTCGAGGTTTTTACGTTTTTTGAATTTTGGACACTTGTAGGTTCATAAACAATAAAAATCTAGGAAGTCGAAAAAAAATGGACTTCCATCATCGGTGCTTTAGTGTACAGATTTGCGCACAATAGTAATTTATATAGGCATATTCGCGGAGTACACAAGCTTAAATGGCCTCTGAAAAGTACTATTAATGCTACTGCAGCAGAGAAAACCCCTTGCGGCCAATGTTCGGCCACCTTTAATAACAGAACGTCGTTAAGTAGACATCGAAAGAAAAATCATCGCCAGGATGGTCATCAACAGAATGGATTAATTCCTAAAAATACAAATCATGATACAAATACAATAGATATATAATAATTTTAATTCGATAAAATGGCATTAATAATATATTAATATTTGTTCGTGATGGACTCGAAATCGGATAATATTATGGAGAAGTTTTTAACTTGCGTCTATGGACACTATGAATGTGTCAAGTCCAGCACTTGTCACTACGTAGCTACTGGATATCAAAATTGGAGAGGAGGGAAGGGTTCAATCAAAATTTTTGTCTTCACTAAAATTATTCATAAAACTTCAAGCTACAACTTTTGTTTGAAAATTTTTTCAAATGGACCCCTCCCTCCCCACCAATTTTGGATAATGTAACTTATTTTGACTAAGCCAAGTTACATTATCCAAAATTGGTGGGGAGGGAGGGGTCCATTTGAAAAAATTTTCAAACAAAAGTTGTAGCTTGAAGTTTTGCGAATAATTTTAGTTATAACAAAAATTTTGATTGAACCCCTCCCTCCTCTCCAATTTTGATATCCAGTACAGATGTAGTGACGCGCGCTGGACTTGGTAAAATTCAAGAGTTGCAAAAAGGATCAGTTCGCGAACGTTCGTCGGTGGTGAGGATGATTGTGTTACAGTGTGAAATGCACCCTCCTTAAAATCTCGCGCGACGGAAGAATGGAAAATCCAAATTCGATATTGTGAAAAACAGTGGGCTATAATTTTACTTATCCTGAGTTCTTTGTAGTACTTGCTTCTGTGTAAGCACTATTGTAAATAAACTGGCCACAGAAAGGTTTATTTATTTTGAAAATATTTTCAGAGTTGTAAGTGTTTTTTTTTTCTTTTTTTTTGATGAATTTTTAATAGACCACTTAATTTTGGGATTCATTTTCTTCTAGTGGTTTTACTTCTTAATTAGGTGCCTAAGACTTCGAAACATTTTAATGAAGAATAATTTTTCAAATGAATTAGTAATAAGTATGCCAAAAAAATACGTTTAAGATGCTTTTTTTTAAAGAAAATTGTAAAGTTTCTATAAAAGAACCTTTTCTAATCAAATGGCGTATAATTTAAAAGAATAAAATTCCATTCTCGGTTTTTGCGAATGTTTCATATACAATGCTGGTAAAATTAATCAAAATGTTTGAAAAGAATGTACGGAAAGTTACTTACAACGGCGGTATATTTTTACCTGCATCGTCGACGAGGACGAAACTTTTAAATATTCTCGAAAGATAAAAAGATTCGAATAAAAAACGCGGATGTTCTTTGAAACTTAGTCTTCGACGCTTGTAAAGTTAAACTTCTATTGAATTCTTTCAACGGAGCAGTCTTATTTTATCATTATACAGATGGTATTCCCTAGCTGTCAATCAATCCACGGGTTTTTACTTCTGTGCCGATGTTAAACGGCAAAGAAATATCACGTTTTGAGTAAAATTTCACCTGTCAATAAAGATAAAAATTTTATATTGAAATTTCATCGTTGGTATAACTTATAAGGCGGCAATGACGCGAAGATAGTTGTCATATGACAACTATCTTATATATTATGGCATCGTACTTATCATATTCGTCGAGTGGGTTTTTCCGCGCGTCCATTGTATGAAAATGGTGAAAAAAAAGCAGCGGGTAATTTACCGAGAAAATTTTTCAACTTGAATTTATGACCGAGTTTGGAAGTTTCGCGATGCGTGATATTGAATTTCATGTCACAAATTTTACCTACCTGGTTATGCCCGCTTTAATGCTATGGTACCTTTTTTTTTTTGCCTTTTCATTGCTAAACCGTTAAACACGAAAGTCAATCACGCAATTAATGACGATGGTCCGGTTCACTAGTTAATGGGTCAGGTACATTATACGATGCAACGTGCAGATTGTATAATTACTGCTGAAATACCTACCTATTCGTATCAAAGAGCTAGTTTCAGTGCTTTAGAGGACAGTTTGAATTTATACCGTATACCTTTGTTTCTTTTTATTGATCATTTTCTTCCGAATTGTTTGATTGATGATGAAAGTGATATCTGCTACGCAGGGCTTGGGACTAGAGCGATGTAATGCACCATTGGATGCGTGTAGGCAGCCCATTCGTTCGAAAAATAAAGGATATGATATCTTTCTCGAATTACATGATGCTTTTAGATGGGTCCTATGTCGTAGGAATTAAAAACATTTCTATATTTATTTGCATAAAGCTCGTTGCTGATTGAAACTTATGTTCTTTTCTTCAAATTTTAATCCTGCAATGCATAAATACTTTCTGATTCTCTATCTCTCATTTTGTATTTTTGAGTAGAACTGCTATGCTATTGTGATTTTTTTTTTTTTTTTTTTTAACAAAATATTCATCTACCTATATTTATCAAGTTTTTACTCATGGCATGTTCTATAAAAAATTAAAAAATATATATAATTTCTTGATTTAAAAAAAAAAAAAAAAAAAAAAAAAAATGGAAAAAATTAATTATTTTTAAGAAATGAGACTTTTAAAAATAATTTCTAAAACTTTTAAGAATGAAAAATTTCTAAATTTTCAAGAATGAAAATTTAAAATTTTTTTTTGAAATAAATATATATTTTTTAGAATTATTTAAGACATCAAATTCAAACTGTTAAGAATAAAAATTATATTTTTTGAGGTAACAATTTTTTTTTAAATGAAGAAATTTCAAATTTTTTTAGTAGGTATAAAATTCCAAAAAATTATAAATTTCATTCTAAAAATTTTTGAAATTTTTTCATTAAAAAAAAGAAATTTGTTCAACCCAAAAATTCGTTTTTCTAATTTTTAAATGTTTAAATTTAATGTCCAAAATTCTGAAATAAATTGAAAAATTTATTCCAAAATTTTTTAAAATTTCTTCATTCTTAAAATGAAGTACCTATATTAGGTATTTTAAAAATGTTTTTAAATTAATTGTTTCCATTTTTTTTTAAATCTAGAAATTATTTTTCAATCACAAGCCAAACAGATGAGGCTAGTTTATTTACGCGTTTCAAGCCTATTCCAATAATAAAAAAAAATTAAAAAAGTCAAGTAACAAATTAAAAATTGATTTTATTAAATTTCGTTGTTCAAAAAAAAAAAAATTAATTAATTAAAATTTTTTTAAATTTCTAAAATTTTGAAAAAATATAAGAAATAATAAATCTTAATCTATAAAGATGTTTGAAATTTCTTCATAAAAAAAATTGTTTGTACCCAAAAAATACAATTTTTTGTTCTTAAAAGCTTAAATTTGATGTACTAAATTCTAAAAAAAATTAAAAATATTATTCCAAAATTTTTTTTTTTAATTTTCTCTCTTGGAAATTTAGAAAAATTTTCATTCATAAAAATTTAGAAATTTTTTGATTCTTAAAATTTTAGAAATCTTATCATTCTTGAAAATTTAGAAGTTTTTTCATTTAAGTATAAAAATTTTTAAAAAATCATTCTTAAAAATTTTAGGAATTTTTTCATTAAAAAAAAATAAAAATAAAAAATTGACCGCTGTTTTCCAAAAAAAAAAAATTTTTTTTTTTGAAAGTTTGAAAAATTTTTATCTTTGAAAATTAGACAATTTTTTTATCTCAAAAAATTGTGAAATTTCCTTATTCATAAAAAAAAAACTCGGCGCTGTGGACCCCCTGGTTGGCTCTATTTCCACACTACGTTTGAAAGTATGAAACATACTATATGCTTTTACTCTGTGACAAAATGTCTAAAAGTCACAAATATTAATTTCCATGGAAATTTAAAAATCTAAAAAGTATAATAAACAGAATTTCTGAAAAAATGTCCAAAAAGTCATAAAATTTCTTTTAAAAAAATTAAAAAGTCTAAAAGCCCTAAAATTTCTAAAATAATACCTATCAAAAAGTCATTAAATTTATAAAAAAAAAATCCAAGTTTCAAAATGCCTGACAAAATGTTTGAAAGTCATATTTCTATTTATAAAGAAAATTCCAAGTTTCAGAATGTCTGACAAAATGTCTAGAAAATGTCAAAAAGTCATAAAATTTCAAAAAAAATTACAAGTTTCAAAATGTCTGACATAATGTCTAAAAAATCGAATTTATTAAAAATTTTCCAAGTTTTTTTATGTCATCCAAACCTAACCTAATGTAACCTAACCTAACCCAATTTGGTGTCGGATTTTGGGGTCGTTTTTTTCCATTTTGGTCTCCGTAAAAGCATATACTATGCTAAAATTATTTTACGCCAAAAAATTGAGATAAAATTCATTATTCTGAAATTTTTTTTGTTTATTCCATATAAAAATATTCTTTTTCTATTCTTAAAAAATAAAAAATAAATTTATTTATAAAAAATATAATAGATAGGTAGGTATATTTTTCATCTCAAAAAATTGTTAAATTTTCTTGTTCTAAATAAAAAATTTTTACGTCAGAAAAGTTGAAATAAAATTTATTTCAAACTTAGAGAGAAAAAATTTAACCCCAAAAAATTTAGAATTTTTTTATTCCTACAAAATATGAAATTTTTTTGTTAGATACAGGAAATTTTGTTTGTTCAAAAATAAAATTTTATTCTTAAAAATATAAAATTTTTACATCTTAAAAAGTTGTGAAATTTTCTTTTTCCAAAAAAAAATGATTTTTTACTCCAGGAAAATGAAAATAGATTTTAATCCAAATAATTTTCAAACGAAGATCTCAAACAATTGAGAAATTTCTTTATCACTTCATTTTTTATTAGAGAGTTTTAGATTACTCCAAAGTTATTTTTGTTATTTTCTATTTGATATATTATTTCTATAAAATGTTTGCAATATGAAGTATATTTGTTTGATTTTTCCAACAAATAAATGAAAAATCCTAGGGACTGGTGCCTCGCGAAATATGTGATTTCAACATTACAAATCCCAGCTCCGCGAGTGTTCAATCGATTTTCACCAAACTTGGCATGTGGGACAAGTAACCGAGGGCAATGTTGGTAAATTTTTTCAGATTTTTCCAATCCCTAGAATGACTTTGAAAATAACTTTGAAAATTTCAAAATCGCCCTGGAGAACATTGAATAAGTTGTATTATCCAAAATTGGTGAGGAGGGAAGGGTCCAATTGAAATTTTTGTCATGAACAAAATTATTTCTAGAACTTCAACCTACAACTTTTGTTTGAAAATGTTTTCAATTGGACCCCTTTCTTTCCACCAATTTTGCATAACTCTCCATTAAAAATTAGAGGAGTGAGGGGGAAGGGGCCAATTGAAAATCTTTCTCAACAGAAGTTGCAGAATAAGGTCTTAGAAATAATTTTGGTTATTATAAAAATTTCGATTGGACCCCTCGTTCTCTTCCAAGTTCCAATTATACATAATATTAGGTAGGTTTTAGGTATACTTATTCAAAATTGGGGGGGGGGGGGGGTCATTGGAAATTTTTTTTTAACAAAAGTTGTAGGTTGAAGTTCCAGAAATAATTTTGGTTATAACAAAATTTTCGGTTGGATCCCTCCCTACTCACCAATTTTGAATAATAAAAACGTATCCAAAACACAGTAACGTAAAACATTATTAAAAACAGGGGGAGGTAGGGGGCACTTTGGTCAAAAATTAAAAAATCGATATTTTTACAAGTAGGTATTTTTTTAATTTCTTACGTAGGTAGTTGAATTCTTGATAAAAATGAAGAAACCTACTTCTCCAAATTAAGTAAAACAAATTGGTAAATTATTCCAAACGATTTTTTTTTTTTAAATCTACTCATCTATCAAAAAGAAATTTATTCCTATCTTGGTTTGGATTTTTATCTACAAATACCTACTACCTCAACATTTTCCTTAAAAAGTTCTTCGGAGAAATTTTTCTCGACAGTTAACTGCGTGTAATTCTTAAGGGAATGCGAGTTTATACTATTTGTTTGGAAGTCGAAAAGTAATAAAATTCCTAATGTCTGCATGCTATGTAATTCTTTGCTTAGCTTTTAATACAAGACATATTATTCTAGCAAACGTTTTATTAAAAAGTTAACCTAGCTTTAGCAAAATGAAATATTTCTCGTTGGTACAGTACCTGCAAACTGAAAGTAGTACGAATACCTATGATACTTCATAGTGCAGACCAATCACATTTATTCAGTGAAGTTGCTCTTGGACAAGTGGTTATTCACGTCGGCGTCGGCATTTCAACTTTTTGCTCGCTTTACGATTACAGTTCTTATTAGTTTTTCGGCTCCGAGTGTATAAATTCAACATAGGTACATAGGCTAGACTCTATGGCAGATTTTTCGATATTAATTTAGGTAAACTTTCTACTCGCATTATTTGACATCGACTGTTTTTAGTGTTTACTCGTTATATACACCACACTTTTCACTTTTATTTTTTTCACTTTTTAATTTCTAAATGTGGGTTTAACGTTTTGTTTGCAATATATATATATATATTTTTTTTCAAAGACCACAAAATATGACGATGTTAGATCTGAATAAAAAGGAATTAAAACAATGTACAGCCGGTTACAACGATAAACGTTTTCATTGCTCGAGTTAAGGCATACCTAGTTTATCTAGAAAGAAAAATGATAATGGGTGAAAGCTGCGAGCGGTATTTTGTTAAAAGCTTAAGACAATGTAAACAAAAGAATTAAAGGTATTAGATTTCAAAAAAGTTTCTGTCCATTCGAAAATACAATTCTTTTGTTCAGGTCTTAAACGAATTTCGAATTAGTTTTCGCGTCAATGCCAACGCAACCAGGTGTATATTTTATACACCTTACTGTACCTAAAATGTAGGTACCTAGTTAACAAGTAGGCCCGAATTCATTTTAAAACCCGTTTTTATAATCAATGAATTTCCATCGTCGTGTCAAAATAACGACGAAACCGTGTTTTGCACAATTTCACCCGACGAATTAACATCGGTCTGTTGTCAAATTTCTTCAGAGTCGAGTGAATTTTTTTTTGATATTGCCGAAAAGTAGCGAACGGTGCTTTTAGTGAGTCTAATTAAATTCTTTTTCTTTGTTCATCGACCTAAAGGTATTTAATAATGGTGTTTTTACCTAGTTAACTTCCCATCGTTTTAAATTTACTAAATGTAAGAAAGTGGTTCTCGTTGGGATGTGAAACCTTCTACTCCACTTTAATGTAGGTACGAGCATTTTGATCCAGGAACAGAGTTTCAAATTTAAATTTAAAATGTGAAATTTGGAAACGTACTCGGAGTGATCTTCACTTTTTAGTATTTCCTTTTATTTAGTGTTTTTTTTTTTTCAGATGAATCATCTGAAGCTGAAACGAACATTAAAGGATTGGCCAAGTTACCTTGTAATAAGATATATTTTTCTGAAGATGGCAATTCGGTGAAATATCCCAGTCTTGTGATTTGGTATAAGTATGGCAGCTCGGCTCCAATTTATAGGTAAATAAATAATTCGTGCGTAATGCTGCGTATTGTATGTAATTAATTATAGTTGGATTATGACTCTCCCTTTCTGTTCTATCATTCCTCACCCCTTAAGGAAAAATACAGGTATCTAAATGTAAATGAGAGAATGATTGTTTTTATTCCAAAAAATGGAAGTAAAAAAATGTTTCAAAAATTTTTATTTAAAAAAATATTTTTGTTTCAGAAAAGTTTTACAATTTTTTTTAAGAACTGAAAAGTTTTAAATTCTGTTTCCACCGCCAGCGAAAAAAAAAATGTATTTCTTCTTCTCCAAAAAATGTTGAGGTTTTTGTCCAAAAAAATTGAATGGAAAAAATTTTTCATCATTTATCAAAAAATTGAATGAATGTTTTCCCTGAAAAATTCCATTTTCTGCTACAACAAAAAGTTTTAACTCTTGGATTTTTTAGTTGAAAATTTTCAATTTCGAAATAAAGTAAAAAAAAAATTGTAACTACTTATTACAAAAAATTAAAAAAATTTTATTCCAAAAAAATTGCATTTAAAATTTTTTTTCAAGTCTCTCTTTTTCAAAAAAGTTCTTAAAAATTTTATTAAAAACATATAAAATTTTGAATTCTATTAGCACCCTCTTACCTAAACAGCGGTTCGCAGAGAGGTCACTAGGCCTACCGCGGACATGGAAACGACGACGACTTCTTATATTTTTAATTAATAATTTTTTTTTAATTTATTGTTTATGAAATATTAATAATTTTAATTTTATTTTTAATTAATATTTTTAGAAATCAACTTGAACGATTAAATTCAAGTACGAAAAATACTATCTATAAAATTTTGAATTCTATTAGCACCCTCAAACCTAAAAAAAAATGAAAGATTTTTTTTCTCTAAAAAAATTGTATCTTTTTTCTTTTACGAAAATTTTTTTAATTTTTTGCTCTAAAAATTGAATACTTCAACATTCATCATGCCAAGAAAATCAAAAAAATTTCAATTCCAAAAAAATGTTCAAAATTTTTGTTCTCCAATAAATGAGAATTTTTTTCACCCTCGAAAGAGTAATTAATAAGCTGCATTTTTTTCTCTCCCAAAAATTATGATAACTATTTCTTTGTTCCAAAAATGTAGGTAAGAATTTTTTTAAAACAAAAGATTTTTTATTCCAAAAATTTATCAAAAAAGTTGAGAAATTTATTATGTTATTTTAAAAAAAATTTCAAGTCGTTTTACTTCAAAAGTTTTTAAAAAATTGTTCACTTCCCAAAAATTGAGAAATTTTTTCATTCTTAGAAAAACGAAAGACTATTTTTTTTATTCTAAAAAATTGAAAATTTAAGAGACCTTTTCCTCCGTAAATAAGAGATTTCAATAATTACCTACAGATTCTATTTTCCCAAAAATTAAAATTTTTTAAATTTTAATTTCTAATAATACTCACGTATTAGGTCTGCTCCCAAAAAATTGAAAGATTTTTTTTTTCTGTAAAAAATTGCATTTTCTCTTTACCAAAAAAAAAAAAATAATATTGCAAATCTTTTTAATGTCAAAAAAATTTAAAGATGTTTTTCTCCAAAAATTTGTATTTTTCTTCTCCAAAAAATATAGAAATCTTTGGTTCGAAGAATTGAATATAATTTTATTGTTTTCTCCAAAATTTGTTATTTCTTCTCCAAAAAAATATAAAAAGTTACTTCTGTCAAAAATTGAAAAATACGTAATTCTAACTACCCCCCTCCCAAAAAAAAAATTCCAAAAAATTCCAAAAAATTTCATTTGTTTCCTCCAAAAAATCGAACCATTTTTCATTCCCAAAATATTGAAAAACGTTTTTTCCAAAAAAATTGCAAGATTTTTTTGTTCAAATTACTTATTTACGTGATTGAAAAAAAAATAGTTTCAAAAAAAAAAAAAAAATTAAAAATATTTTTATTCCTAGAAAATTTTTTAAAAATCCCAAAATTTAAAGCATTCAAATTTATTACCTGAATATTTCATTTTGTTAATTTTTTATTTCAAAAAACTGAAAAAATGATTCTACTCTTCTCATAAAAGGATTAAATAAGGATTTTTTTATTCCAAAAAGTTGAAAACCTTTTTTATTCCAAAAATTGTTTAAAATTTTCTCCCTCCCAAAATTGAAAAATTATACCTACCTACCTAAAAAAAAAGAAACAAAAAAGAAACAAAAAAAAAAACACTATTTTTTCTTTAAAAAAATAAAAATTGGGAAATTGAAATTTCTCCTCCAAAAAAATTCAAAGAATTTCTTCCCCAAAAAATTAAATTGAATGTTTTGTTCTTCTCAAAAAAAGAAAGATTTTAATAGGTAATATGTGTATTTCATTTATGCGTTTTCGGAATTTTTCGAGATGTAGCTCATTTTACTTTTGAAATGCTGCCGGTCATTTCTTTTTATAATTTTGGTAAACACTCGAAAAATAGTTAATTTACTTGGGCGACTGGATATATCAATTTGACCAATCGTTTGACACTGAGATAAAAATAGCTTTGAACTTTTTTTACTGATTCATCGATAGGTATGTTTTTAATCAATTGAAATGATAATGAAAAGAGGAAAAAAATACAAAATAACGATCTCATTTGCATAAATAGTTTTTTTCCTTAATTGAAAAAGCACTGGTAAACAATTAATACCGTCGTCAAACTGATCAAAAGCATGAAATAGATCCAAGTTTGGAAAACAAAAGTTACATTAAATTGCACCGTGGATAGCCAAGCGATGAAAACTCGTCTAGTAAATAATTAATTTAAACCCCAATTCAAACAACAGAGAACGAAATTATAAATTAATTTTTTTTCGAACTGATTTTCTTGGACAATTTTACCGATTTTATTGCCTTCAAAGCAAATAACTCGACAAATGTACCTTTAGAAAGTGTGCAGTTGATCGAAGGTTTACCAAGATTAAAAGCGGAATCAGGGCGAAACCGTTTTGAAAATGTAATTTAAAAAAATGGAAGAGTTAGGCGACATATTCCAGCTGAATCTTATAAAATATACACACTTATCATTTGGTTAATAGGGGTAGCTTGTATTAAAAACGACGCCAGCGCCCGGTTCTCCGTACACGTATAAATTTCTAGCGAAATAATTAACAAAATAAATTATCGCTATTTATTTTTCTTGCTTGCCTTTTCACGTACGTGTGGTGTGCGGTTAAAAGTGATAATTAAGCCTGCGGTATGTGCGCCTATTTGTATTTTGTACTGAGAGCAAAAATTAATGCCCGAGTTTGTGTACTGTTTACATTGGTTTGGCTCACATTTGTTACGCACAATGTTACCGGGTTGTTTGAAAAAAAAAAATTGTAACTAATATGATAGCATTTTCTTTACAGTGTGGATTTCCGCAATCGTAGTTTGAAAAATGGTAATCATTGGTCTCCGGAAACTATATTTGGTTCGAGGGCTTCTTTCGACGTTGAGGAGTCCATACTTTCCATAGACAGAGTGAAAGAGACCGATGCTGGAACTTACAAGTGTCGAATTGATTATGATAAATTTCCAACCAAAAATTATATCGTCAATTTATCCGTCATAGGTGAGTTATTTTTACAAATATATATTTATTTTATTTTATTTTATTTTTTAAATAAAGCAAGTTTTTAAATTTAGAATAAAATTTTACTTGAAAAAAAAGAAGATATTTTTATATGTACCAATTTTTCAGAAAAAGTGAAAACGACAAAAATGAGTGAAATTTTTTCATCTTAATAGGTATCGTTTTAAGTATACTTGCATATTTCATCAGAAAATAATTCCTTTTCTTATATTTCCCCCCTAAGTCAACTTTTAGCCATGCTGGTAGCCCCATCCACTTTAAAAGAATTAGGTATGAAAAATTACCAAATTTTTGAATTTTTACATTTTTGGGTTCTAACCTCTCAAAATTACATTTTTTATTTTCCCTCAACTGAATTTCAAGTGGTAGTTATTCGCCCTTTCTCAATTCTTTTGGTTTTGTAAAAAATGGGAAGAGGTGACTGGGTGCTACTTAAAATTCAGTTAGAGAGGAAAAGAGTATTGATTTTTTTTTTAAATTTCAAGTTATGGTGATAATAACGTTTAATGAATTGACAATTATTATTGTTATTATTCACTTGACTTCGAATAATATTTTTACACTAACTTATTAAAAAAATGATTAAATTTTAATATCTTAATTAATTTAATACTTCTATAGGAAGTTATTTTACCATTTACTTTCAAAGTTCGTAATGTTTTTATTTTATTTATTTTACTTGTAGTTTTCTTAATTTAAAAAGATAGAGAGGGCGGGACACGGGAGGAAAAAACACAATGCTATACAATAAAAATCACAAACACCAAAATATTTTATCAAAATAATGGTAATTTTCGAATATTTTTTAAATTTTTCACTCAAACGCGTGCATGAGTGAGAAAAAATGCAATCACTTCTAATAAAAACAATCAAAATAATCGTTAAACACTCATAAAATAAATATAAGTTGAACGAGAGAACACGTAAGCTGCCGAACATATCCGAATCCTGTTTGTACTTTAGTAGCTAGTATTTTGACAGACATTCTGAAAGTTAGAAATTTTTTTAGATAGATGACTTTCTGACATTTTATCAGACATTTTTGAAACTTAGAATTTTTTAATTTTTAAATTTCCATGGAAATTAATACTTCTTTAATAAATTTTATGACTTTTAGACTTTTTTTTAGAAAGATGACTTTCTGACATTTTGTCAGACATTCTGAAGCTTGGAATTTTTTTTTTTTAGAAAATTGACTTTCA
This sequence comes from Balanococcus diminutus, assembly GCA_959613365.1. NCBI lineage: Eukaryota > Metazoa > Arthropoda > Insecta > Hemiptera > Pseudococcidae > Balanococcus > Balanococcus diminutus. Next base: position 40,890,349 of record OY390716.1, read on the forward strand.
GACATTTAGAAAATTTTTAAAATTATTTTTGACTTGATTTTATTATTTTTTTGGGGGGAAAAATTCTCATTTTTGGAATAACAAAAAATTGCAAAATAATTTTTTTTATCAACAATTTTTAAAAACTGTTTTGGAATAAAAAAATCACTCAATTTTTTTTTTTGAAATAGAGAAATCTCAAATCTTTTGAAGTAGAAATTTTTTCGGGGGAAAGAAATTTCAGGATTTTTTGGAATAAAAGATCTCCAGAAATGCTTTTTGATTTTTTCTTTGTGAAGAAAAAAATTCGTTTCTCTTTCGAAAAAAACCCGTTTTTTTCTCAAACAACAATAATTTTTAAAAATTCTTCTGAAATAAAAAAAAAGTCTTAATTTTTTGGGGATCAATTTTTTTTCTTTGATAGTAAAATAAATTTAAAAAATATTTTTTAAACTTTGAGACGAAAAAAAAACATAGAAAAAATATTTTTCTAGAAAAAGTTACTAGGTATCTAAAATCCTTTTGTTCCATTTTTTCATGAATTACATTTTTTACTCTCGAAATTTTTTAGAAAAAATTGGGTTTTTCCTGAGAGCGCATTTTTTGAAAAGTTGTCAAATTTTGAAAAAAAAGACAGCTTTGAAAAAATGTCAAATTTTCAAAAAAAAAAGTCAAATTTTCAACAAAAAAAAAGTTGTCAAATTTTGAAAGTGTGCATGCGCAATACTGAACATGCACACTGCGCATGCGCGGTACTGAACATGCACACTGCGCATGCGTGGTACTGAACATGCACACTGCGCATGCGCGGTACTTCTATTCAATTTGTAACATTTTTAAAATTTTAAATTACAATTTTTTCAATTCACAGTTTTTTTCTTCAAGTTTTGGAACATTCTCTGGATTAATAAACGCACATTTTCTCAGTTTTGAGCGAAAAACAACTTCATCGGTGCGTTTTCATTGATTAAATGCAATTTTTCAAAAGCTCTCATTTTTTGAAAATTATTGAAAATAAAAATTTTCACAAAATTGACGATTCAAGTTTTTTTAAATTCCATCAGGGGAAGATTTTGCATTCGATTTTATCGGAAATTTATTTCATTGATAAAATTCAATTTCTCAAAAATTCTCATTTTTCGAGATTTTTCACAAAACTGATGATTTAAAATTTTTTCAGTAATTTCATCAGAGGAGAATTTTGCATTGGGCTTCATCGGAGCTAATTCATTAAATGAATGTAATTTTGCAAAAACTGTCATTTTTTAAAAATTACCTACTAAAAATAAAAATTTTCACAAAATTGATGATTTTAAATTTTTTCAAAAATTTTATCAGAGGAGGATTTCATTGGAGCTTTTTTCATTTATTTAATATAATTTTGCAAAAACTTTGATTTTCCAATTTTTTTTTTTTTACAAAATTGATGATTTAAATTTTTTTTTTAATTTTTATCAGAGGAGGATTTTGCATTGAACTTCATCGGAGATTTTTCATTAATTAAATGTAATTTTGCAAAAACTCCCATTTCTTAAAAATTACTAAAAATAAAAATTTTCACAAAATTGATGATTTTCAATTTCTTTTTTAAATTCCATCAAAGGAAGATTTTACATTGGATTTTATCGTAGCTTTTTTCATAGATTAAATGCAATTTCGCAAAAGCTCTTATTTTTTGAAAATTAAAAAAATACAAATTTTCGCAAAATTGATTATTTTTTTTTAATTTCATCAGAGGAGGATTTTGCATCGGATTTTATCGAAGCATTTTTTATTCATTAAATGCAGTTTGCAAAAACTAATTTTTTGAGAATGAAGTATTAAAAATAAAAATTTTCACAAAATTGATGATTTTAAATTTTTTCAAAAATTTCATCAGAGGAGGATTTTGTATTGAACTTCATCGCAACTTTTTTCATAAATTGAATGTAATTTTGAAAAACTCACATTTTTTAAAAATGTGAGTGTGAATGAGAAAAGGGACCTAAGCGCAAAAAAATCGATTTTGGGGTTTTGACCATTTTTGGTCAATTTCGACCTGTACTTTCATTAAAAATGGTTTTATGGTCCTAGGAGCAATATTCAGCCTTCCAGAGGACAAGACTTACCCAAAATCAATAAAAATCAAAAAAAAATTATAATTTTTTTTGTTAAAAATGGATGAGAACATCATGAAACACAAAAAAAATGACATTATGAGTGTGATATTCGTAATCAGCATGGTTGAAAATATTTTTTGGAATTTTTTTTTTTTTAGTTTCGGCAACCCTGATTTTGCTTAAAATCGCCTCTTTTTATGAAATAGGCCATAAAGAAGAGAGGTAAAAATTATGAGGAAATTAATATTCCACTAGGACCCTTCAATGATTGTACAAAGTTTCAAAGTTATCAGTTATTGCATTACGGAGATACAGACTTGCAAAGTTTAAAACATTTATTACCAAAAAAACGTTTTTTGCGCTTAGGTCCCTTTTCTCATCCACACTCACAAATTATTAAAAATTTTCAAAAATTACTGAAATCCCCCACAAAATTGATGATTAAAATTCTTCAAAAATTTCATCAGAATAGGATTTTGCATTGGATCTTATGGTAGCTTTTTTCATTGAATAAAAGCAATTTATCATTTTTCAAATATAGCTGAAAATGAAAATTTTTACAAAATTATGCAATTTTGTAAGAACTTTAATTTTTCAAAAAATTTCACGAAATTGATGTTTTTAAATTTTTTTAATGATTTCATCAGAGGTGGATTTTGCATTGAATTTTATCGGATATTTTTTCATTGATTCAGTGCAATTTTGCAAAAGCTCTCATTTTTTGAAAATTACTGAAAATAAAAATGTTCACAAAGTTGATGATTTTAAATTTCTTTCAAGACAAAAAAAAGGGACATTTTAAAATAAAAAAAATCTTTGATTGCCAAAAATACAATTTGCACCATTTTTATGGTCTAATTTCACTGGGCTAATTTCACAATTCTATAAAATACTTCTAAAAAAAATCTCCCATTTTTAATTATGTGCATGATTAATAACTAATAAGCGTATTCTTAACGATATTTTTGCGTACATTGTATAGGCATGATTAAATATCCTACTCTTCTGTTTGCAAAAACTATAATATGTACCTATATGATGAACGTTATTTTGTAAATAAGTTTTCGCCACCGGCGAACATCGAACAACTTAATCCGCAGATGAGCGAAACGGTCAACTTTTAAGCAGGTATATGCTATATACGAGTATACGGTATACAGGCGCGTGATAAGCATCGAATACGGGCATCCGCAAGTAAAATATTTGCTTAGTTTAGAGAAAACATCAATTATTTCAACTTTTCCGATACGTTTTTTTCTCTTTTTTTTCGGTGCAGTAAGTCGGTCAAACAGAAAATATATCTTTGGTAATATAGAAATACGTGGTCAACATTAATCTGTATCCGGCTAGCGGCCGGCATGCGTTGCGTAGTTGTAGTAGTAGTTAAGTCCCCTCAAGGAAGAAGAGACCTTAATCCCAATCAATTTCAGTTCACTGTACTATCCTCTTGAGCATATAGTAATACATCTTCTATAACACACCTTCTTTTCTGAATCGCACCTCGTAATCCTGTAGGAATGACTTCAGTTGCGAACATCTTTTTCTATTAATTCTAATAAGAGGGGGAACGAGTTATCGCATTTAACGTTTTGAATTTTCTAAAGTACATCGTGTTTACAAAGTTTAACTTATTTGCGAGCTTTATTATCTGAAAAGTTATTGTGGTAGCGACTTGCGGCTCTTTGATATTGTCGAAATGCGCGCCCCGATAAAAATCTCTTTCCTCCTCAATCTTTCTAAAAACCTTTCCCTTTCCGGGTATATACTCGGAGAATTTCATTAAGCGTCTTATTTATACAATGCGGAATTTTCGCTTCTCAATTAATTAGTTTGCGATTAAATTAGTCTAATTGTGTCATTAAATTTAGACCGGCCATTCGCCTGTGTTTGTTTGGAAATTAGATCATTATCGTTTATTTTATGCTTTTCTAGTATGCTATTTGTGATCAAAGTTTCACCTTATAGTGGCACTTTTACCAAGTTTAATGGTGCTTAAAATTTTATACTTTGGAGCTCGACTTGAGAAATATTAATATTCTTTCAATTGAATTAATACAACTTTAATGAAATGGAATTTTTTTTAATGAAGTGGTTAAAAAAAGACCACAAACAAAATCAAAGATTTTTTTAATTATTATTTTTTGCATGATTGTTTAAATAAAGGGTGTTTCATAGCTGACTGAGTTCCTCCCACGAGGTGAATAGGCAGCCCATAAGGATCAAAAAGTGTTATATAAACATGTTGCCTACCTTGAAAATTTAAGGGGCAAGGGAACATTGAATTGAGAAAAAATAATTTCTGATTGAGCCAATGAACAGTACTAAAAAAAATAAGCGTTTTTGTTTTGGACATTTTTTTGCCTATCTTTGAAAATGAAGGCGCAAGAGAGCTTCTAACTTCGAAAAAACCGCGGTTTTTTATTTTTCAAAGCACTGTAGCACCTTCATTTTCGGAGATAGGCAAATTCATCACATAACTTTTTTAGCTTATCTCAGAAAGTTACACCTCTTTCATGTATCATCTTGATGAAATTTTGCAATTTTTATATCTCATTCGTACCTATTGATCATTTGAGCTTCAAATTATCGGTGCACATCATTGGAAAATGAAAACTGCAAAATTTGTCAAAATGTTACATGAAACAGGTGTAACTCTTTGAGATAAGCAAAAAAAGTTATGTGATGAATTTGCCTATCTCCGAAAATGAAGGAGCTACAGAGCTTTTAAAATTAAAAAACCGGTTTTTTAAAGTTTGAAGCTCTTTTGCACCTTCAATTTCAAAGATAGGCAAAAAAATGTCTAGAACAAAAAAAGTTAATTTTTTTAGTACTATTCATTGGCTTAATCAGAAATTATATTTTTTTTCAATTTAATTTCCCCTTGCCCCTTAAATTTTTAAGATAGGCAAAATGTTTATGTAAGACTTTTTGTTCCGTATGGGTGCCTATTCACTTGGTGGAAGGAACTCAGTCAACTATGAAACACCCTGTATAGTAACATTATGAATAGGCCTACACAAAAAATTAAAATTCTCGCGGTCTTGTAGGTTTAAAAAACGACGAAATTTATAACTGATCGATTCAGTTTCAGACCACACTTTATCGTATTTAGCTTTGGTAGGTACTTCGCATTTCAGCACTAAACGTTGTGTAAGTGTAATGACAGCTTTAAGTCAGTCATCGATAATGAATTAGTATCGAATGGGATGTATAAAATAAACAAATAGAAAGCTAAATTGAATCGCCTATTTTGAAAATCTACTAAACGCCAAATTTATCGAAAATGAGTTATACATTGTTTCTAATAGTTTCAAACCTCTAGAATCGATTGATAATTTTTAATTTTTTTTAAATTCACTAAATCCTATTCCAATTGTAACTTCTAAATCTGGTTTTGTATGAAAACCTGCTGAATGCCAGTTCCCATAGAGTTTCAAAACCTACTAAAGTAGTTATTTGTATCAATAACTACTAAATCCAATAACTTTTGAATGAAAACATACTAAAAACCATAAATATCTGTTTTAAGTGAAAATATTGAGAAATGAGTAGGTATTTTATTATGATTTTTAAAATTGTTAAAGAGTGCTTATCGACGCGTATTGAAAGCCTGTAATCCAAATAAATATCATTTTGTTTCAAAATCTGCTAAAACCATCATTGGTTTTTTTTTCATAACTTGCTAAAAACGCCATTTTTGTTTGAAAACCTGCTAACGCGATTTTCAAACACTGCTGTGCAGAAAACTATCAACTTGTTGGAATTTATTTGTAAGCAATTCTATAGCACTGCTTCCAGTCAGTATACAAACTTAAAAACTCCGCTCTACCCCATTCTCAGAGAATATGACAGTTTTTCGCGGTTTTCTCAAAATTAACAAAAGTGGATTTAGCAGGTTTTCAAAATAGGCGATTCAATTTTAAACAAATAAATAGAGCGGGTGGAATTTTTAAATTTTCAAAACAAACCGATGTTCAAATTCGTATTTACCTATTTCGACGATTCACGGTGGTGGGAAAAAAATCAACATTTCAGCTCGTCGTGTTTTGAATTGCGGAGAAATTAATTTACGTTTTCAATTAAAGTAAGCAATAGTCTTCTGCGAGGTATTGCGAGATTTATGAGCTCCTGGAGTTTATTTTTTCGTCTCGAATTTTTTATGGAATTGTATCGTGAAATTTGAATCGCCTTAAGAATTCGTATTTCTCATTTATTATCCTAGTCTTTTATATATAGGCGAACTTTTAGTTTGCCTGATTGAAAAAAAAAATGCCAAACGTGAGCCTATTATTATTGTTATTACTATTATTATTATTATTATTTTTTTCATCGTTTCGTTTATTTATTTATCGGTATTTCAATTTTCCGCGATACTCATTAGTAGGGCCCGGATTTTTATGATATTGCTTATTTTTTCCTGCTGCACTAGATAGGGCATATCACAATTTTCTTTACGTTTCATGCAATTCTGAGACGAATGGTGAAATTTTTAAGCGCTTATTTTTGCTTATTTTAGGTATAAATGCTTAAAAACGCTTATTTTTGCCAAAAAACATCAAAAACCCGCATATTTTGCGCTTTTTTTAGTTTTCAGCGCTTTTCTTTTGTTGAAAAAACTGAAAAACCTGACCAAAAAAAAATATTAAAAAATACAAAAAAGTTGCAATTTGAAGGAACTTTCAGTTGCGGAGGCGTTTTTCAAACTATAATTTAATTTTAATTCAATCTAATCGATTTCGATTGTGAAATCTCATCGCGTTCAAATTTATTGAATTTCGCATTATTTATTTTAAAAATGAATGTTTTAATGTTTTTCTGCTCCACATTTGTTTCAGTTTCTACATATGTACGATTTGATAAGTTTTTCGAAAGCGATTTTAAAATACCTGCATTTTGATACCCATGATGGTATATTTTTAAAGCACTTATTTTTGCTTTTTTCGGTTTTATAGGGCATATTTATGCTTATTTTTCATATTTTAACCGCTTGACATAAGCGCTTATTTTGCTATTTTAAGCGCATAAAAATCCGGGCCCTACTCATTAGGCTTGCATGATTTGATTATGGCGTGATTATAATTCTGGATAAGTTACCTATCGCAGCGTTACAGGCGCGAGAAAATTTGCATTTTATTTTTCACTGTAATTTGTGGGATGGTGAAGTCGACGTGGCCTTGAAATGTGCAACAGATGAATATAAAATAAACTACCATCTTGGCTTCGCGATAGAAAGCTGAATTATTTTTAAAAATTGTGAGTACGAGTAAAAAAAAATGATGAAAAAAGCTTTCAACAAAATTTTTCTTTAACATAGATAAAATTCACTAAATAATAAAAAAACAATTGAAATTATTCTGAGGAAATCCTGTGAAAGAATTGCTTCTCTAAAAACACTTTTTAAAAAATACCTATCCTGAAATAAATTTTCCGTAGGTACATAGGCAAATATTCCTCAGAGAATTTCCTCAGAATAATTTTAGAATTTTTTTACTCAAAAAATATTCACAAAACAAGTTTTGTAGACAATTTTTTCACATGTGAACTGACAGTGGCATCGAGAAATTTTTTGGAGAAAATTGAAAAAATAGTTTTTGAGAGGTTTGTTGATCAATAGATACCTAATAGAAATTTAAAAAATATTTTTTAAACAATTTTTTCAAAGAAAATTATTATTTTGGTTTTCATTTTTAAAAATTTTTATACATAAGTACAATTTTTTCTTCAGAGGATTTTTTAAAAGATAATTTCAATGTTTTATTTTACTTACACAAAGAATTTTATTTACAAAAAAAGTGAAAAATTTTTTTTTTTTTTAATTTTTTGAAATTATGCACTGAAAATTATTTCTGGAAAATTATAATAAAATATGTTTCGGGATTTTTTTTTGATTTCTTATTTTTTTAAAAATCGTTTTCCAATTAGAAAAAGTTTGGAATTTTTTTTAAAAGTAATTTTTTCATATTTGTTTGAAGTAATTTGCACAGAAATTTTTTTATACTTTTTTTTAGAAAGATGTTTTTAAAGCAGAAATTTCGAAAAAAGAACAGACAACTTTTTTCAGGCGATTTCTTCAGTAAAATTCAACTTCTTTTTTTAACGAAGGACTTTACCCAAAAAATTATTTTAAAATAGGGGAAAAATTGTTTCACATCTAATTAATTTTTCTTTTCAAAAAAATTTTAAGAGAAAAAATCTCCCAATAAAAAAAGTTCTTGAAATAATTTCTAAAAAAAATAGTTTGAGAAAAGTTCTCTTGAAAAATTTTGGTTGTTGTAGGAATTTCAAAAATTTTATTGTCAGATATCTCTACAATCAGTTCATCAGTTTAGCTCAAAATTTATAGGGTTCTATATGATTATTAATGATTTGCAGGGTGTCCCATAATTTCATTTTTTTTCAAAATATCAAGGTATGGTCCTCATAAAAAATATTTTTTAATGTAAACTTATCTCTCTAAAAAGTTTTACTCAAAAAAAATTATTTTGAGTGATGGTGCCAGAGCACCTTTTTTTTAAAGAAAACAAAAAAAATTAAAAAAACTGGAATTAAATTTTTTCAAATTTTTTTAATAAAATGGTCGCTACACAAGCACTTTAGTGCAAAAGTTTGAAAATGTGATTGTTTTCTTCGGGGGAGGGGGGCTAGTGGTCACTTGAAATTCAACTAGAGGAAAAATGAAAAACACTTTCCTCCTACTTTGAATGAAATTAAAACGATGCCTCCAACAACGAACAATTTATTACACGTTTTCAAAATAAACCTGTAAATCACAAACGTATCTATAAAAAAGAGGGCTAAAACCCAACAAAGACGAGATTCGAGAATTACTTCAGGGCCTGATAAACAACAAATTCATCAGTTTCCTGTTCAAATCTAACCACGTACGAATAACTGCTCCATTTAGGCGGTTAACTTGAAAAGCCTATAGGAAAAAAACGCTGCAAATTGAATCGCGAAACTTTTTAATTACGTTTGCCAGACTGTTTAAAAAAAAAGATGGGCAGAGTTTATTGGGAAATAGGACTGTTTTTGATGTAAAATCGGAAATTAATTTCCTAAAGCTTATTGTATATAGTAAAAAGTTCATCGATTTCAAGGTTTCAGTAGACGTAGAGTTTCATATAGGAACAGATTGAAATTGACGATTACATGGAAATGATATAATACCCCAGACCGACGAATGGAGAGCAGAGCGTTATTGTTAAACATAGTAGACAATTTACAATAAAATACGGATCATTTACTCGGCAGCCTATAGGCTATGTAATCTGTTTATTTCATCATGCCCAAAGGGATAATATGATTTTTTGATTTGAAATTAATGGACAGGAGTGATTGAGCGTTGAAATCGTATACAGTTAATATCTTTCGAATAATTTCTCCGGCTCGCGTTCCGCGTCGAATAAAATAATTGACGAAATGTGTTTTACGACGAAGTAACACGAAACTAAAATATTTTTACAACGTTTCGGATTGAAAATGTTCAACGAATGGTGGGTATACCCTTTTGCTTGAGTAAAATATGCGAATTAGAATAGAAAGTTTCAAAATATTAATGCGTTTCGGGTTAAATTATACAGGCGGGTGTTTGTTATATCGTTTATTTACATAGAAATGGGAACAAAATGCTCAGATAAAACAGTTGTTCGAATAGTTCGAAATAAGTTTGACATCCTTCGTTAGACAATGTCATGCAAATCCTCTTAATTTAACGAAGAATAATCTCATTTTGTATTGATTTCTAATAGCGAATAATATCCTACGATGTTGAGTTCGCAGTATACTATCTAAGGGCGTGCGAATAGTTGACTTATGGTAGCTACTTACATCCAAATCGAAATTATGTCTAAATAAATCTTCTATGGTAAACAAAGCAGATTATACCAAATTTAGGCAACTTTGACTACCTTCGCGAAATTTAGGAATAAATCAACATAACGAATCCTGATCGACTTTTGTTTCTTCACAAATATGTATAAGTACAGGCATTTTATATAGTTGAGGGGGGGGGGGGGTAGGAGAATAATAAAATATGACTGTGGTTATCTGATTTTTATTTATTTTTTAATATAGCCAATACCCTGTCTCAATCTCACGACATTCATTTTTTCGAAATGTCAAAATTTTTTACAATTTTTTGAGATGAAAATTTATTATTTTTTTGGATGAAACAAATTTTCTAATTTTTGTTTTAAATGAAAACTTTTCCAGTTTTCAAGAATAAATTTATTATTTTGTTTTTTCAGAATTCAGGACATCTTGAAAAAGTTTAAAATAGACTTTATTTCAATTTTTTTAGCGTAAAAAATATTTTTTAGAAATGAATAAGAAAATTTCATGATTATTTGAGATGAATAATTTTATTTTATATTTTAAAGATGAAAAATTTTTAAACTTTGAAAAAATCATTTTTTTGGAGAATAAACAAAATTTTCCAATTTTTTTAGGTAATAAAAAAATTTCTAAATTGTTTGGAATATACTTAATTTACAATTGTGGGTGGGGGGGGGAGGCGTTTGGAACCTTTCAAAAAAAATGAAAATGAATTTAATTTTTTTTTTTTTTGGGAATAACAAAACTTTACAATTTTTTTAGATGAAAATTTTTTCAATTTTTTTGGATGAAACAAATTTTCTAATTTTTGTTTTAAATGAAAACTTTTCCAGTTTTCAAGAATAAATTTATTATTTTGTTTTTTCAGAATTCAGGACATCTTGAAAAAGTTTAAAATAGACTTTATTTCAATTTTTTTAGCGTAAAAAATATTTTTTAGAAATGAATAAGAAAATTTCATGATTATTTGAGATGAATAATTTTATTTTATATTTTAAAGATGAAAAATTTTTAAACTTTGAAAAAATCATTTTTTTGGAGAATAAACAAAATTTTCCAATTTTTTTAGGTAATAAAAAAATTTCTAAATTGTTTGGAATATACTTAATTTACAATTGTGGGGGGGGGGGGGGGAGGCGTTTGGAACCTTTCAAAAAAAATGAAAATGAATTTAATTTTTTTTTTTTTGGGAATAACAAAACTTTACAATTTTTTTAGATGAAAATTTTTTCAATTTTTTTGGATTTTTTTTTTTTTTTTTTTTTTTTTATTGCATGAACTGCCCATGAGCATTAACAAGCACTTATGATTAAATGTAATATTGACTGAATAACAGCTTATTGCGCAACCGCAAGTCAGCTGCTGATTGATTAATAATTAACATATTCAAGAATTAAGTATAAATTATTTCGATTTTGAATTACAATTTTAAATTAAAATATCGGCAGGCATCTTCCTTTTCAATCGAACTATAGGTGGATCTTCTAATAGTTGGAGTGCCAAGTTGTTAGTGTGATGATGGATACGTCTCTCATACGATATTGCCAGCTTTCTTACAACTTCCTTGACGGTGGGTAGGTTAAGATCTTCATGTAGACAATCATTACGTATATACCAGGGGGCCCCAGTCATTTTCCGGATTACGAGGTTTTGTAGACGTTGAACAATGAGTAGGTTGGAGTCTGCAGTGCAACCCCAGATTGGAGCACCGTAAGACCAAACAGGCCTCAGAATTGTAACATAGAGTAATCTTTTATTATTTAGTGAAAGTTTATTCCTTGCTCTAAATAACCAGAAGAGTGAACGTAGTCGAGCTTTAACTTCCTCCTGTTTTTTTTGAATGTGGAGTTTCCACGTGAGTTTCGAGTCCAAATGCAGTCCGAGATATCTAGCATGTTGTTGAGTAGGCACTTCTTTGTTATCAATATATGTAGGAGCCGGTACATATGGTCTTAGTGCAAAGTTTACCTTGACAGACTTGGCTGCATTTATTTGAATTTTCCAGCGGTTAGTCCAGGCAATCACTTTGTTGATGGCTTCTTGAAGTCTCTCGGTAGCTACATTATAATCAGCATGTGGGGCGAGTATTGCGGTGTCGTCGGCAAAAGTTGCTAGAGAGGTATGACTTGCGCAAGGGATATCAGCTGTATACAGCACGTATAGTAATGGCCCAAGTACGCTTCCCTGCGGGACTCCGGCTGCGATCGGTTTAGTGCTTGAGATTGCATCTCCGTAGTGAACCTGGAATTTGCGATTGTGGAGATATGACTGTAGGAGTTTGATGTAGTGAGCAGGAAGGTATTCGCTGATTTTATGCAGCAGCCCTTGAATCCAGACTCTGTCGAAAGCCTGTTTAACATCCAGGAATATGGCTGGGCAGTATTCTTTGGCTTCTAGTGCATTCCTAACTGTAGTTGTTACTCTATGGACCTGCTCTATAGTGGAGTGCTTGGCTCGAAAGCCAAATTGATGTTCAGGGATGATATTGAGATCAGCTAAAACTGCGAGGAGTCTACTGTAGATGAGTTTTTCGAAGATTTTGGAGAAGATGGGTAAGAGTGATATGGGCCTATATGACGCTGGATCATCGAGTGATTTGCCAGGTTTAGGAAGCATTATTACTTGCGCTGTTTTCCAGTGTTGAGGAAAGTAACATAGTCTGAGAGAGGCGTTATAGATGTATGTTAAGAGCACAGCTGCTTTGCGTGGGCACTCAGCGATTATTCGTGCAGTGATAAGGTCCAGTCCAGGGGCTTTATGTATATTTAGTTTTCTGAAGGTATCTTGAATTTCTTTAGGCTTGATGAACTTAGGTGCAGGTCCCTCGATGTAGTTGATATGTGGCTCTATATCAGTACTAATATTGTTGGGTTGAAAGGTGCGTTCGAGGTTGTTGGCAAATGTAGTAGCTTTTTCTGTGTCACTGCGAGCATAGGTTCCGTTGGTATTTTTCAGGGCTGGAGTATAGCTTAGAGGTTTCTTTTTTACTTTTGCCACCTTGTATAACGAATAATTTGTATCTTTAGTTGGACTGAGAGAATACAAAAATTCTTCAAAAGTTTTGTTGTTGATCTTAGTAATCAGCTCCTTGGTTTGTTTGCAGAGGAGATTAAATTTACTTTTGTCAGACGGGTCTCTAGTGGTTTGCCAGCGATGTCTGGCTGCCCTTCTTGCTTTGATGAGTTCCCTAACCTCTTGAGGGTAGAAGACTGTGACTGGCAATGGTTTTATGCTTGGAGTTGCTTCTTTAGCTGCTTCAGTGATGGTCGTCTGGAGGTCATGAACTGCATTGTCGATATCTTCCGTAGTTTTAATTTTGGTTCTGAGATTGATACCGGAGTTGACGATTTCACGAAATTTATCCCAGTCTGTGTACTTTGATGTGAGCTGAGGTTTTGAGCATTTGCGAAGAACTCCACTACTGAGTGTGAGTAGTAGGGGCGAGTGATCGGAGGTAAGGTCATCCAAGTTTTTGATGTCTGTGTAAGTCTCGGCAATGCCTCGTAGTAAGAAGAAATCAATGCAGTCAGGCTTCTTGGTGGGGTCGGTGGGCCAGTAAGTAGGCAGACCGTTGGAGCAGCAATGGATGTTAAACTTATTGATGCCGTTGTAGAGTTCTTTGCCTTTCTTAGTAATTATTCGAGCTCCCCATAGGTGGTGTTTCGCATTATAGTCTCCTCCTGCGATCCATTTGTCACCAAGGTGTGTGAAGAACTTTTCATACTCATCAGTAGTAATTAGGTGACGAGGTGGGCAATAGACTGAGGCAATGTTGACGTTGGTTCCACTATGGAGGCGTGTAGTTATTACTGTAGCCTGGGTAGATGGAGTACAGTAAGCTTGGGCTTCGTGGTGATGTAGGTTTTCCTTAATGTAGATAGCAGAGCCACCGTGTGATGATCCACTAGGATGATGACAGGTGTACAGTTTGTAGTTTCTTATTTCGGCGTTACTACGAGAAGTGAGATGGGTTTCTGTAATGAGGGCGATATCTATGTCTTCTGTCTTGAGAAGGGTTGCAAGTTCCAACTTTCGAGATAGGATGCCATTGGCATTCCACGCGATGATGCGTGTGGTTTGATAAGATTTTGTACACAGATTAGAACTAGCCATTAGATCAGTTTTGTAACTAGTTTGGTAAGCAGATCAAAAATCCGCATGTTTTGATTAATCATCATTTCAATCTGGCCGAACATTTTTTCAAAAAGGTGCTCCAGCCTCGTTGTCGATGATGGTATGGAGTCATTAGGTTGAGAGCCCGCTATCTGGGCGTAAGATGGTGTATTTTGAGTTGAGTCAGGAGCCTTTGGTATTGTTGATTGTTGTTGTCTAGGTTTTGTAGTGTTGGCCTTGTCGGTATTATTAGTCTGGACTTTAGCCGGAGTTTTGACTTTCAAGTAGACTGGGCATCCACGGTAGTTAGCAGTGTGGTTACCACCACATAGTCCGCATGTAGGTGCAGTATCAGGATTTTTGGTGCAGGATCGATTATCGTGCTCTTGGCCGCATTTAACGCAGATGGGGGGAAGTGTGCAATAGGTACGAGTATGTCCGAACGACTGGCATCTCATACACTGTACTATCTCCTTCCGTGGGCGTGGAGATTCGATAGTGACTCGATGCTGCAGCAGAGTTTTGATTTCGTATACCTTCTTATAATCACCGATTGGCTCCAGATCTACAAAGAATAGGGGTAGTGGGGCTTTAGTTCTTGCGTGTCGTATGTTCACTACATTTCTGACCGTGAAACCTTCATTCTGAAGTGCTTCCTTGATTTCTTCAGGACTAACAGTGTGATGTATATTACGTAGTACAACTTTAAAAGCTCGATCAGTTTTTATTTGATAGGTGAAAAACTTGATTTCCCTAGCACGAAATTCCTTAACCAGTTTTCGGTAGCTGTCAATTTCTGTAACGTTAATTTTGACTGCCTCATTTGCGATAGCTTTAATTGTAAAGTGATCCTTAGGGATCGTATGTGTAATTCTATCGAGCATTCCTTTGTAGCTTGTTACTCCTTGCACAAAAATCGGCGGCGGGGTAATTTTTTTAATGCCTACTTCCAAGGCATTATCTTCACTTGTTTGCATACCTACATTAGGTAGGTCTGCTCTTCGATTTTCCTGCCCGCTCAATTCGGTTAAAACTGAATACTTATTAGCGGTAGGTACAGCGTCTACCGTTGTTGGCCGGCTAGTAGGAAAGTCGTTTATTTTTCTCTTTTTTACGACCGTTTGCCATCGATCTCTGGTATAATTAGTAATAGGAGGCTGACTCACCGTAGTTTTGACCGGCTGTGCAGTGTCCATTGATTCTGAACCGCTTTGATTTGGCTGCGCGTGGCCTGTCATTTTATTGCTTCCGGCAAACTAGTTTACCGATAAGCCTTCGGGCATGAGTCAGATGACCGATACGTACGCGATATTAGTTATTTCGACGAAACACGTTGACACTGTTTAATATACACTACTATGGTACTGATTTTTTTTGGATGAAACAAATTTTCTAATTTTTGTTTTAAATGAAAACTTTTCCAGTTTTCAAGAATAAATTTATTATTTTGTTTTTTCAGAATTCAGGACATCTTGAAAAAGTTTAAAATAGACTTTATTTCAATTTTTTTAGCGTAAAAAATATTTTTTAGAAATGAATAAGAAAATTTCATGATTATTTGAGATGAATAATTTTATTTTATATTTTAAAGATGAAAAATTTTTAAACTTTGAAAAAATCATTTTTTTGGAGAATAAACAAAATTTTCCAATTTTTTTAGGTAATAAAAAAATTTCTAAATTGTTTGGAATATACTTAATTTACAATTGTGGGGGGGGGGGAGGCGTTTGGAACCTTTCAAAAAAAATGAAAATGAATTTAATTTTTTTTTTTTTGGGAATAACAAAACTTTACAATTTTTTTAGATGAAAATTTTTTCAATTTTTTTGGATGAAACAAATTTTCTAATTTTTGTTTTAAATGAAAACTTTTCCAGTTTTCAAGAATAAATTTATTATTTTGTTTTTTCAGAATTCAGGACATCTTGAAAAAGTTTAAAATAGACTTTATTTCAATTTTTTTAGCGTAAAAAATATTTTTTAGAAATGAATAAGAAAATTTCATGATTATTTGAGATGAATAATTTTATTTTATATTTTAAAGATGAAAAATTTTTAAACTTTGAAAAAATCATTTTTTTGGAGAATAAACAAAATTTTCCAATTTTTTTAGGTAATAAAAAAATTTCTAAATTGTTTGGAATATACTTAATTTACAATTGTGGGTGGGGGGGGGAGGCGTTTGGAACCTTTCAAAAAAAATGAAAATGAATTTAATTTTTTTTTTTTTTGGGAATAACAAAACTTTACAATTTTTTTAGATGAAAATTTTTTCAATTTTTTAGGAATAGGTATACCTAGATAAAAATCTTCATTTTTTTAATGGAAAAAATTTCCCATTTTCTAGGAATGAAAAAGTTTTTAAATTTTTTGGAACAAAATTTAGATACTTACCTGACCTACTTACCTATGATTTTTTAGGATTTAGGACCTTTTTTGAAACAATTTTAATTTCAATTTTAATTTTTTCTTTTTTTTTTGAATTGGTAGGTAGTATAAATTCCTAATTCTTATTTGAAATGAAAAAATTAACTACCTACCTACTACACATTACATATTTTAAAATAGAAATGTCTCATATTTTTTTTAATTTTTAAATTTTGAAGAAAAAAAAATACATAAGTAGTTGTACATTCAGACTAGGTACATACCTAAAACATATTTTTTCATTTTTGCACCTTTGAAGAATTAAAAAACTTAAAACACGTATTTCACTAACAAGGGAACCTCACAAAATCGTCACCTCCGATTGAGCTGAAATTTGGCTCACTGAAAGAGCATGCCACTCAGACCTCACAACTAAATATTTAGCTGCTGAAGTTGATTTTTCGATTTTTGGCGAATTTTTGAAAATGGCTAAAATCGCCTCCAAAAAACCATTTTTAAAGTTTTTTTAAAATTTCGAGATAGAATCCTGAAAATTAGTTTGTACACTAAAGTAGACCTCCTGAGTCGATTGGTACCATTACCAAAGCAATCTGGAGCCTCCAGAAAAAGTTGAGTTTTTTCCAGCGCACTGGAACCTCCCCAGACGGCGATGTAATTAACGCCGGCAGCTGAAAATTTAATCCTAGCGTTAGTATGATGCCATCTATCAATTGACGTAGTTGAATCCAAAATCCGAGGTGACGAGTTCGCACGTGTTTTTTTTGACAATTTGAAAATTTCGCATTTTTTAAAAATTTCCAAAAAATTAATTTCTCCAGCATATCACCAGAAACTTCGTCTACCCCCTAAAGTCGACCCCACGAGTCGATTGGCACCAGTTTCGAAGCGATCTGGAGTCTCCAGAAAATGTTGACTTTTGCCATCTGAAGAGATTCCAGTGTGCTGGAGAAAAGTCAACTTTTCCTGGAGGCTCCAGATCGCGTCGAAAATGGCGCCAATCGACTTGGGAGGTCGACTTTAGTGTATAAACCGATTTTCAGGATTCCATCTTGAAATTTACAATTTTTTTTTTCAAAAATGGTTTTTTGGAGGCGGTTTTAGCCATTTTCAAAAATTTGCCAAAAATCGAAAAATCAACTTCAGCAGCTAAATATTTGGTTGTGAGGTCTGAGTGGCATGCTCTTTCAGTGAGCCAAATTTCAGCTCAATCGAAGGTGACGAGAAGGCGAGGTTCCCTTGTAAAAAAAAAAAATGATACTTTCGAAAATTTTTGAAAAAATTTCCATAAATGACCCTTGATAGCATCTAGCATCTCCTAGAATTGGAAAAAAGTCGGTTGAAAATGGTCAAAATCAAAAATCATAATCAAAAGATCACATTTTTGACCCTACTGGTTTCAAAATTTTTGCTGGATCCTATGGCTATCTCCTTTCCTGAAAAAAAAATCAATATCATGCTACGAAGAATAAAATTTTGTAAAAAATATATTTTTCGTCAAACTACGTCGATGAATTAAAATCGCTACCCGCAGTTTTCGCAAAACTGTGGGTAAGTTATTTCTACAAAAAACCGTTTGTGTTGTTTTTATTTTCGAGTAGGTAGATTACGATGTCGAAAAAAAATGAACCATAAAAATATGTACGATTGCACAAAGGATTGTAAGTGTCTTTGTTCAATGAAGGAAAAAGTTGTACGAGTTTATTAAAATCGATTTTTTTTGTCATACATTGTACACTGAGCTATCACAACAGCGAAGTGTTCTAAACGCTTTACCTTTTTTATCGCGTGCTGGTTAAAGTTTATTCGAAATATTGGTTTATTTTATTTATTTGTTATGTAAGTGATATCTATAGGAAGTATAGAGATACCTTGCTTGCTTTTTTTTCAACTTTTTTTTTTTACTGATATTGAGAGTGTTTTCGTGTCGCTTGAAAAAGCCCAATCGAAATTGACTATTTTAAATTGCAGCTATATTTCATTAAAGAGAGAGAAAAAAAGTTCTACGCGTAGCTCTTAGCAAGCTGTTGTACGAGTAAATTAGAAAAATGTGTTTTCACGTAAGATTTGAGTTATTTATTCGATTTGTATGGGTGAATTCAACGAACACCGACGACGTTCGAGAGGTGTTGAATATTTTTTTCGAGTATTCGCGCGTAATAAGCACGCGATATTTATATATATTTTTATATTTTGCAGAAAAAAACACAACCATTAGTAATTAACGTTGATACGGTAGTTAAGCGTGAAGAAATTTCCATAAAAATGACGAATATTTTGAAATTTAACGCGAGACGTGTTAACGAGTGTGTATTTGAATAACAATATTGCCGCGAAAAGTGGGCGTTGGAATGGTTATTTTTCGCAGATTGACTCGACGAGGAGACTGGAAAAAAGGCTCGCGAGTTTTTCTATCGTCGCGAGAAAGTTTTCATTGAAAAAAATCGGATATTTCTATGCTTTTTTTTTTTTAATCGAACCACGGCTCGTTGAGATTTCGAACAGTGTGTACTGGTTGAAAAGCTTTGACTCTAAATTTGCGTTTCGGTGAATAATTTCACAAGAAGAAGGTGCCTACGTACATTGTCGCCGCATTATAGAGTACTTCATTAATCGTGGAAAGTTTACAAAAGGAGACATTGGATGAGGCTATATTATGTATATAAGAAATGGAAAAGCGAGCAAAAAGCATATTGGGGGGAGGTGCATCTTTTGGTGTGAAAGAGAAAAGGCGCCGGAGCGTGGGGTTCTTTTTATCTCTGCAAAATTAAACCCAACATGATAAATTATCGACACCAAATTAACCGTGTCTTTTTTCAAGAAAATTTTTTGCCAAATGAATTGGCCGCTCTTTAGCTCATTTAACGGACGTTTATCTTTTCTTTTCCTCCTTTTTTTTTCGTGGTGTATTGGAACGAGTTCATCGATGTGGTGAGAGGGAAACTCTTATACTGTCTATTTTCTTACAATCCTTACATAGGTAGTACGTATGTATAAACAAAGCTAAGTAGGTATGTACGAAGAATGTTGAAACTTTGGAAACATTGGGATGGTCATTGGAAAAAACTACAATTATTGAACGATACAAAACACTTAAATATGGGGACGTTACGTTACTTATGTTTCACCTTAAGGTCTCTATGGCTTTGCTGCTTTTTTTTTCTGCTTTTTTTTGTCCTGTAAAAGAATTATTGACGCTTATAAATTGGATAGGTTTTTTCGTGAGGTTACTTAAGGGAAGGCAGTATATCATGAAAGAACTCTTTCAACCTGTTACTTTTAATCGTAACCCTTTTAACGAAACGCTCTTTATATTTTTGCTACGTTAGGTATTCATTCATAATTTAATAATTCGTTTATGGTAGGTAATTCAATTTTTTACATTTGTATGATCAAATTAATTACTTATACCTACCTGCGTATATAAGAAGTGTTCCCATTCTCCTTCTCCTATTAGGTGACGTGAGCAGACTCGGCTCAATTAGGACAGTTACCGAGAAAATCTCAGTAGACTGATAACTAATGGGATAAAATTATGCTAATCTGACTGAAAATTGAGGACATGAACTCTCGTTGTATGAATGTAAAATAGGCAGAAACTTCTTAAATAATTATATTTTTTATTAGTCGAAATTTATTCACACTTCTTTCGAAATTAATTTCCTCCAACTTTAAAAATTTTATAAGTACATTTTTCTATTTAAATTTGACACTTTTTTGAAATTTTGTAATTTTTAAAAGACGTGTGTGTATGTATAATTTTTAATTTTTCAATTTTTTGGCTTATTGTCAATTTCTTAAAATATTTAATATTTTTTAAATTACTTAATTGCTGTAATTTGCCAATTTTTCATAATTCATCAGTGACATATTTGTAAATTTTTGTAAAATATTTAGTTTTTCAAATTTTTCTTAATTTGCCAATTTTTCTTAATTTGCCAATTTTTCAAAATTTGTCATTTTTTTCAAAATTTACATTTTTTCAGATATTTAAATTTGTCATATTTCATTAATTTTTCAAAAATCAGAAAGGCTCTAGTTTTCAGGAACTGATTTCTAGAAAAATAGCGCAGTTCTTGCAGTTCCTGAAAATTGAGGTAAAACTGAAAAATCGCCATAAATGTTTTTTTTTTCAAAAAACGTGAAAAAAGAGCTGGGAAATTTAAAAAAAAATTCCTACTCCTAAAATGACCTTTAACATTTCAAATTACCCATGCCCGTGTAGCAACGTCGATGCTAATTTCGATATAAATGTCGACACATCGAAATCGGTCACTTTTCGATCATACATGTCGACATTTATATCGACATCCACATCGACATTTGCAATGGTGAGATTTTGAAAAATATGCTAAGTTCAAATATTCAATATAAGTATATATTAAAATTACACCAAAAATAGTGTTCAAGCCAACATTTCGACATTTTTTGTCAAATATGCGGCATTGAGGCCACCTTTGTAGCTGGACACATGCGAGTGTCCAACTAACATAGAGATGATTCTTAGACCTTATGTACTAATTCACAACACACTTTATCTGCGAGTATCACAATCACCCTCAAGACGTCGACAGTCAAGTCGATGCATTATTCGACCCTCGACAATTAGATCGACATTAACTCGACTTAAAATTCCTCTGGTCAACACTGTCGACAGTTAAGTCGATGCATTATTCGACCCTCGACAATCACATCGACACTATCTCGACTTAAAATTCCTCTGGTCGACACTGTCGACAGTGAAGTCGATGCATTATTCGACCATCGACAATTATGTCGACAATAACTCGACAAGTCGTTGTATTATTCAAAACTTTGAAAAACAAGAAAATTTTGTGATTCTTTCAAAAATTATTTATTCCTGAGCTTAAAATGTTCTTATTAATTGTTTTTAGTTCTTTTTAGATATAAAATTTGTAAATTTAATTGGCAGAAATTGTCGACATAAATGTCGATGCGTTTATCGAGTATCGATTTTTACATCGACTTGTCTATGTAGAAAAACAACGTTTTCTAAATTATAGGAAAATACTGAGAAAGATTCAAAAATTTTGATTGAACAGTTATGTTTAACATAGAACATTACTTTAAATCTCAAATATCATTTTTAATTCATCGTTAACCGAGAAAAAAATGTGTCTGAATTTTGTCGACATAAATGTCGATGTCGACAATTGCTACACGGGTGATAGCATAGTTTTGGAGCTGACAAGACGGAAACTTTCTTTCTCGTTTTCTAAAACTATATTAATACTCAGAAATTTTCGGATTTTTGTGGGGGGGGGGGGGGGGTGGGGTTTATATTTCAATATTATAAAACCGATATTTTCGTGGTTTTTTCCACTATTGAACGCTCATTTTTGATCAAAATCCTCAATTCATTAATGTTTACGAATTGGGGTTTTCTCATTAATTGAACTTGATTAAAATTCCAGTGATCATAATTATGAAATGATGGAATAAAAAAACTATTAGGTATGGATTCCAGTTTTGCAGGTCAAACTACCCCGATTCAAACCCTTTCAGCGATTATTATGCCCAAAATTTTAAAAAGTCACATAAATTCAACTTGGGAAAACGAAAGAATTATAACCAATTTTTTATAAACTTTCAATTTTTGTTAATTAAATTAATCCATTTTTTGTAATTGTTTCATTTGTCAATTTTTTTAAATTGGTCATTTATTTTAAAATTTGCCACTTTTCTAAAATTAACAATTTTTCTAAATGAACAATTTTTTTAAAGGAACATTTTTTTTAATAGACAATTTTTCTAAACTAAACAATTCTTCTAAAATAGTTAGTTTTGCATAAATGAACAATTTTTTTAAAAGAACAAATTTTTCTGAAATTTTTAATTTTTCAAAAATTGTCAGTTTTTCTAAAATGACCCATTCTTTCTAAACTGTCATTTTTTCGAATTAGCCAACTACCAATTTCAAAATTTATCAGTTTTTCTAAAAAAAAAAAATTCTTACCTAGGTAATTGTAAATTTTTCTAAATGAACAATTTTTTGAATGAACATGTTCTCCTAAAATGAACAATTTTTCAACAATTTCCAATTTTTCTAAAATAGGTGATGAACAACTTTTCCAATGGAACATTTTTTTTCAATTACTAGTTTTTCTGAAACGACAATTTTTTTTTTTAAATTATCAATCTTTCCAAAATTGTCAGTTTTTCAAAAATGTACAATTTTTTTAGAAAGTTGAATTTTTCTGAAATTCTTAACTCTTCTAAAATTGTCAGTTTTTTAAAATTTGTTCATTTTTCTAATTTATTGTACATCGTCAATTTTCTGTAAATTTTTATTTTTTAATGTTTTATTTTGTTGATTATTCAAAATTTTGCATAAATTTTTCTCAGAAGTACCTAAGTCAATTTTTCCAACTATAATCAAGTTGAGTAATTTTTCAATTTTTTAAAATTGTAAATTGTGAGAAATTAATCGATGCTATAATTTTTTTCAGTTTTTCATGTTTTCTAATTTTTAAAGAAAATTTCCAACCTATTTAAAAAAAGTTGGTAGCCCAATTTTTCAATCGGTCAATTTTCCTATATTTTCATTTTTTTTTTAATTTTTCTAATTTGTCATTTTTTCTTAATTTGTAAACTTTTGAAATTTGTTAATTGTTGAAATTTATCATTTTTACAAAATAATCTTGTAAAATTGAGAAATCAGAAAAATATTACAACCCTTTCCACAGTGCCAATTTTCTCAGATTTGAAAATTTTTCTAATGTAGGTAGTAGATTTTTCCAAAATTATTGCAACTTTTTATGTTTGCCAATTTTCTAAATTTGTCAGTTATAGGTACTTTGAGTTTTCAATTTGTCCTACTTTTTAGATTTTCCAAAGAAGTCAAATTTTTCAATCAATTTTCAATTTTTTTCCAATTTTTAAAATTTCTCCATTTTATCTACATAATTATTTGTTTTCTATTTTCATTTTTTTTAATATGCCATTTTTCTAAAAAATTTTATCTCTTCTATAATTCTCCAATTTTTCAAAATTTCATTTTTTATTATTTCATTTTTCAAATATTTGTAATGTTAAATTTTCTCAAATTTGCATCGGTAGGTAATTAATATTACCTACCTACTTATTTAAATGTCAGTTTTACAAAATCATAAATTTTTTCAAAATTATACCCTTCTCCAAACTTGTAAATTATTTCTCTAAATGAGTTCATTTTTTCAATTTTATTATTTGTCACACTTTCTGTTGATTCATTTCAAGTTTTTTAGCTTTTCAAAGAATTGCCAATTTTTCTAGTCAATTTTTTGGCAGAGTTTTTCTCTTCTCTGATTTTTCAAAAATTAAATAGGTATTTGGTTTTGTAAGTTTTTCCATTTGTGAATTATTTAAATCTGTAGTTTTTTTTTCTTAATAATTTGCAAATAGGTAAGTTTTTCAATTTTTTTAAATTTGTCAATATTCCAAAATTTTCCAATTGAAGAAAATTATTTTATAGGTTCTAGTAGAGTAAAAAAAAACAGTCTTTAAGACATTTTCATTATTTCATTTTTAAAATTTTTTTTTCATAAAATCATTTTTTACGAACCTATTTCATATGGTAGGTATGAGTGACTAAAAAAATAATATTAGAAAATACCCGAGCGGCACACTCGATCGATAATATCGGAAGATGTAACGTATCGATAAAAAATCGTTTGAAAATCTATAGTCTCACGATATTATAAAGATTTATCGGTACAACTTCATAGGCAAAAAATCTAAAAACTATCGAATTCGATAATATTAAGATTTTATGACGATATTCGTCAACGATACTATCGACAAAGAATATTAAATTTATCGATTCCGATTTTCCACCGATTTTGTGCAGATATTTGAAACTACATTATCGACAAAGAATATTAAATTTATCGAATTCGATTTTTTAACGATTTTGTAAAGATATTTAAAACTATATTATCGACCGATTATATGAAATTTCTCGACTTCGATATTTTACCGATTTTTTGACGACATTTGAAACTATATTATCCACAGATTATATTAAATTTATCGAATCCGATTTTTTACCGATTTTGTAAAGATATTTGAAACTATATTATCGACACATAATATGCAATTTCTCGAATTCGATTTTCTAACGATTGCGTGAAGATATTTGAAACTATATTATCGACACGTAATATGAAATTTCTCGATTTCGATTTTTTAACGATTTTGTGAAGATATTTAAAACTTTATTATCGACACGTAATCTGAAATTTCTCGAATTCGATTTTTCAACGATTTTATGACGATATTTGAAACTATATTATCGACACGTAATATGAAATTCCTGGAATTCGATTTTTCAACGATTTTGTGGCGATATTTGAAATTACATTATCGACAAATAATCTGAAATTTGTCGAACGATTTTTCAACGATTTTGTTACGATATTTGAAATTATTTCCAAATTGGTGAAAATTTTTCTAAGTCCAACACGTCTGGAAGTACTAAACTGCCTATTATAAGCGTTTTATTGCTAATTCCTCAACGATAATGTATGGCATAGTGGTTAAGGAAGAGGATTACCATGCAGGAGGTAGAAGGTTCAAGCCCCACGGGTGGCAGATTTTTTATAATTTTTTTTGACTTTTTCTGAAATGATCCTCTTACCGTAACATGAATAATGTGTTTAGGCATAGTTTAATGTATTAATTATGCTAATTAATGATTTTTAATTATAGAAAAAAACTAGTAAAAGACAAAAAATCGGAATAAAAAATCGATAAAAAATCGACAGAAATCGAATTCGATAAAGTGTCGCGAAAGTTCCGCCTAAATCGTGAAATTATCTTTCGATATTATAGATAGATTATCGATAAAATATCTTACTATAATCTCGAAATTTTTATTAACTATAATTCGTCGATAATCTATCTATATATCGAAAGATAATTTCACGATTTATGCGGAACTAACGCTACACTTTATCGAATTCGATATTCTGTCGATTTTTTATTTCGATAATTTGTCGAGTGTGCTGCTCGGGTATCATGACATTTGCATCTCAATTTTTTGAAGGAAACGTGAAAAAGGAGACTTGAGTCGATTCATCATCCTTATTGTGCTAGAGCCTTTGCTAGTTTTTGAAGTGTTAAAATCTCTAAAATTTAGAATTTGTCATTTTTTACAAATTTGACTATTTTTTGGCATACTCAAAATATCATGTTTTGATGAATTGGCCACTTTTAAAATATTCTGTACAATACTGGCAAAAGAGAGGATTTTTCTATTTTCCCCCATTTTTGAATTTTAATTTTAAAAATTGAATGAAATAGGTACGACGATATATTAATTTGTCATTCAACATTATACAATTATACTACAAAGTTTCCAAGTTTTCCAAGTCCAGCATACCCACTTATACTTTAAGTATAATTATACCGATCAAGTTGGCAACATTATATCGTAAACATTTGTACCTTGGTGTAAAATAAAACGCATTCGGGTATCTTAAAAACGCATTAAAGATCAGTACACTCGCTACTTATGCCTTTACGGTCGCAAAAATTAAAACTCAAGTAATTTCGAATAGGTACCTAGTTGAAATGTAAGCTTTTGAAGTGCTTTTATGGTGCAAAAGTAACGGGACTTTCTCATTACTGTCACGGTAACTTGAATTTAAAAGAATTGTCGCTATACTCGCTACAGTTAAGTTTCGTTATGATGTGATTTTTTTCCACGCTTCTTCTTCTTCAATATACCGAGTGAATTTCATGGTATACGGAAAACGTTATAATGTTTTCTATATAGCCGAATATGTTGATAAACTGTAATGGTATATTTTCATAACTTATTGTTAAATGTGTACGGCGCGAGGATAAAGTAGAAAATATGTTTTCGAAAAGTTCACCGTCGAATACGTCAAATCTAGAGGGAATTCATCTTATGACATGTAAAAAGCTTTATGTCAATGAAAAAGATAAAACGAAAACAATCGATGAATAAAACGCAGGGATAATGGTGGATTTGAATTATTGCGATATGAAACGAATGCATTTGAAAAAAAAATCTCTAATATTCGTACGAATGGGCACGAGTAAATGCGGAACTTATATTTTTCCATTGTGAAAGCCCATGGGTTTTTTCTGCGCTAGTTTAAACGCGGTAAATAGTTCCTTTTTCGAAAAGAAATACAGTTCCCAGAGGATAAATATGTACGAGTATAATGTAATGTGATGGGTGGCACTAGTGCCGCCTGGTAACGCTCAAGTGTCACTTTTGTGCCGACCTGGCTAAAATTTAGGTGAGAATAATATATATCTTTACAGTCCAAAATTAATTCAACACTTAGTTACTGAAAAAAAGAGTAGGTAAGAGCAAAAAAATTCTTTTGAATTTAAAAATCTATTAAAATTTCCCCCTTTGTTTATGTACCGGCCTATTATTATTATTTTTTTTTTTTAATTAGGTACCTATTTATAATTATTTTGATATAAAATTTTAAAAAACTTCTAACAGAATTTAAAGCGCTTTAAATCCATTTTCTCGATATTATGACGTTAAAACTCACGAGAATACCAAAAAATTGTTTTCTAAACGAGGTTTAAAAAATCATTTTAAAACCAAATTGACGTCATATTTGATGGAAAGAAAAAAAAGGAGCTAATTTTGGTCCAAAAATATAATACCTGTAAGTACATATGTTATCGGCATTATTTTGAACAGAAAAATTGATCATCATTTCAGACAAATACTTGAAGGAAAATTATTTCTGACAACTGACAACTATTTTTGAAAAAAATGACAGATAATTTTTGAGAGAAAAAACTGTATATTTTTTGAATAAAAAAATAATAACGAAAAATACAATAGGTATATTTTAGACAATTTTTTTTGTCAAAAATGACAAAAATTTATAAGAGAAGTGAAAATTTTTTTGATAAAAAATTGAAAATAAATTTGAAAAATTTATTATTTTGACAAATAAATAAATAAATAAATAAGTAGGTATGTAATAAAATCAGTTGACAAAAAAAATCACCATCATTTTAACAAAAAAAAAAAAAAAAAAGTTAAAATTGACCATGATTCCTAACAAAAAAAATTAATATTCAAGTAAGTGACTATTTTTAAAGAAAAAAAAACACAATAATTTTCCACAATAACATAAACTATTATTTTCAACAAATTATTTTTGAAAATAAATTTTTGACAAAAAGTTTTCAACAATTTTCGTAAAAAAATTTTCTTAAAAAAAGAAATAGGTACCGTAACATGGGGTTACTTTGGCCCTAGGCGGTGACTGGCCCACTTTTGAAAAAAAGATATTTGCCTGTCCAGTCACAACTGTATGAAGTGGAGGGAGTTTGTAATGAGTGTCAACGATAGAGGAGCCTTATTCATATACTTCACTTCTATGCGATTGTCAAAATTTTTGTGTCACAAGTTTGGTAAACCTGATTTTTTGTTAATTAGTACGTTGTTTATGTGGTTTTTTTACCTCCAAAACTTTGGTTTAGACGAAGTGTAAGGAATGGTCCAAAAAAAAATTTTCTTATGGAAACAGATCGAAAATTTTATGTAGATTCAGAATCTCGTATAGAAAAATCGATTTTGTGAAGCGGTTGTGAGATAAATTGAAATTACTGGTCAGTGGACCGTTTTCGTCGTTTTTGGGGTTACTTTGGCCCACGCATAAACATTATCAAAAAGCGAGAAAAAAATTTATTTTCTATGAAAATCAATCGAAAATTTAACGTAGAGTCAGAATCTATCATGAAAATACCGGTTTGGTGAAAGGTTTGTAAGATAAATTGAAGTTACCCGTCAGAGGACCGTTTTTCGTTGTTTTTGGGGTTATTTTGGCCCAAGCATAAACATCATCAGGAAATCTCTAGAATACCGATGTTTGATCATATGGTTTAATCTGAAAAAATTGCTTTTTGATGTTTCATGCCTTTGGCGAGTTATTATTACGGCTAGAAATCGATTTTTTGTGAATAAAAAAGAAGTGGGCCAAAGTAACCCCAGAGCCGGGTAACTGTGGCCCATGACTTTGACTAACCACGGAAGAGGGAGGGGGTTTGACGAAAAATTTGAAACAATTTACAGAGCTTCCCACAAGTGTCCGACACTATTTAGAGTGAAGATCGAGCCTCTTACTTCGATTTTGAAAGAAGCAGGATGAATTTTCAAAAAAAAGTCTCAAAAAGTGGGCCAAAGTAACCCCATGTTACGGTACTTAATTTTTGACGACAAACTGATGATTGCTTGTTTTTGATACCTAGAAAAAAAGACGATTACTTTTGTCGAGAAAGTTTCACAATTATATGTTTTTAAAAAAAATACCTAATTATTTACATCCAAGAGTTTGAAAGTAATTTTTGAAAAAAAAAAAATAAAATAAGAAAAATTGACAGTAAGTAATATAATGTGTTTTTGTCAGGAGAATTTTACAGTTATTGTTGACAAGAATTTAACAATCACTCTCAACACAAATTATTTTCGAACAAAACTGACAAGTTTTGTCAAGAGCATTTGAAAATTATTTTTGACAGAAATTTACTTATCAATTAATTTTGACAAAAATTTTGACTGTTATTTTTGGCCGAAAATTAATTATCAATTTTGTCAAGAGAATTTGACAATTATCTTTGACAAAAATTCTCAAATTATTTTCGACCAAAAAAATGATAATTAATTTTGTCGACAGCATTTGAAAATAGGTAATTCTTTTTGACAGAAATTTAATAATTATTGTGGCAGAAATTTCACAATTACTTGTGACAAAAGTTGACTGTATTTTTTAATTTTTGACCGAAAATTGATAATCAATTTTGTCAAGAAAATTTGAAAATTATTTTTGACAAAAATTCACTAGTTATTTTTGACCAAAAAATGACAATTAATTTTGTCGAGAGCAATTTTGACAATTATTTTTGACAGAAATTCAACAATAATTATTTTGGCAGAAATTTCACAATTACCCGTGTAGCAATTGTCGACATCGACATTTATGTCGACAAAATTCAGACACATTTTTTTCTCGGTTAACGATGAATTAAAAATGATATTTGAGATTTAAAGTAATGTTCTATGTTAAACATAACTGTTCAATCAAAATTTTTGAATTTTTCTCAGTATTTTCCTATAATTTAGAAAACGTTGTTTTTCTACATAGACAAGTCGATGTAAAAATCGATACTCGATAAACGCATCGACATTTATGTCGGCAATTTCTGCCAATTAAATTTACAAATTTTATACCTAAAAAGAACTAAAAACAATTAATAAGAACATTTTAAGCTCAGGAATAAATAATTTTTGAAAGAATCACAAAATTTTCTTATTTTTCAAAGTTTTGAATAATACAACGACTTGTCGAGTTATTGTCGACATAATTGTCGATGGTCGAATAATGCATCGACTTCACTGTCGACAGTGTCGACCAGAGGAATTTTAAGTCGAGATAGTGTCGATGTGATTGTCGAGGGTCGAATAATGCATCGACTTGACTGTCGACGTCTTGAGGGTGATTGTGATACTCGCAGATAAAGTGTGTTGTGAATTAGTACATAAGGTCTAAGAATCATCTCTATGTTAGTTGAACACTCGCATGTGTCCAGCTACAAAGGTGGCCTCAATGCCGCATATTTGACAAAAAATGTCAAAATGTTGGCTTGAACACTATTTTTGGTGTAATTTTAATATATACTTATATTGAATATTTGAACTTGGCATATTTTTCAAAATCTCACCATTGCAAATGTCGATGTGGATGTCGATATAAATGTCGACACATCGAAATCGGTCACTTTTCGATCGTACATGTCGACACGATTGTGGATGGTTTGTCGAGCTTATTATCGACATGTTTGTCGACCGTCCAAATATGGCTCGACATGTCGAGCCATATTTGGACGGTCGACAAACATGTCGATAATAAGCTCGACAAACCATCCACAATCGTGTCGACATGTACGATCGAAAAGTGACCGATTTCGATGTGTCGACATTTATATCGTAATTAGCATCGACGTTGCTACACGGGTAGGTATTTTTTACAAAAATTGACTGTTATACTTATTTGACCGAAAACTGATTATCAATTTTGTCAAGAGGATTTGACAATCATTTTTAACAAAAAATTCACAATTATTACCTATTTTTGAAAAAAAAACTTTTTCTGACTGCGAATTGACAGTGACTTTTATCAAGAGCATAATTAAGACAGTGGTTTTTAACGAATAAATTGACAATGGTTTTTATAAGAAAAAATTACCTACAATGAGTTTTGTCAAGAAAATTCGACAGCTATTTTTGAAAAAAGTTGACAATCATTTTTAACACGTTACCTATTTCAAAAAAATTACAACTATTTTTGACAGGAAATTGGCAATGACTTTTGTCGTGAGAATTTGATAATGATTTTTGAAAAAAAAAGTTGTCATTCATTCTAGACAAAAAAGAATTGACCAGTAGTTTTTTTTTTTTAATGACATTGCATATTGGACAGAATAATTTTATTATGTATTTCTGATCAGTGATATTGAAAATATTATGTACTTATCTTATAAAAATTCGTTTTCAAGAAAATGGTAATAATATTCTTTAAATGTTTTAATAATGCAATTAAAAGAACTTCTCTCAAGTTGCTTTGAACACAACTGACACCTTCATAATAAGAAGAAATCACCTACAATTTTTGTAAATTTCAATCCAACACAATCTCCCTCTCCTGATTAGTTTTGCTTTCGACGAGAAATTACTTCATCCGGCCCAAACAAAATTATCCCCTTCGCCATCATGCTCCTCGTAGGCCTATAAATTCGCATTACCGAAAAAGGGACGGAATTGTCCTCGAAACGTTTAAAAACCAGTAAATTAATCGCATTAAATTTAACGCAAACATCCATTAAAAAATGGAAAAATAGCGAGGCAGATATTAATAAAACAATGGAACATTCTAAAAAACAAACTTTAAACTGTAAGGTAAAGCTAAATCATTGATGGTATAGAACCCTTCGTTTATTTATTCTGGTTATTTGCGTGCTATTAATAACGAAACTTAGCATTTTCATTACTTTTCATTGTAGGTATTTTTCTTTTATTCACGTGGAAGTTCATTCTTGGAATAAAAATTTCCTAACCTAGTTTATTGATCGACAAGTACAGAATTTCATGCTGCAGGTATTTAAGCCAACTTAATGACTTTATTTTAATACCTCTTTAAAAAAAAAAAATTAAACTGAATTCTTAATTCTTTCTGTGGGGTTTTTGCCAATGTAAAATAGTTGATAAGTATACCTAGTTAAATTCTAGTTTCATTTTTATACTACAAAGGTAAAAATTTATTTGCGCATTTTTCGATATGAAAAAAATGTACTGTTAACGAATCATTTTTTTTTTTTTTTTTTTTCGTATATCAAATCATCGAATGGAATGCTGAATCGAACAAGGTGGAGGTACCTCGTAGCTAAGATTTTTTTCCTCTCTCAAAACACCAGCACGCTGCCATTACGGAAATCATTAGAGCATGAAGCATCATTAAAGAATGACGGGAGAAATAAAAAATCGTCTTTTCGCCAGCGAGAGAGTGAAATATAAAACTGAAGTGTAATACAATGCATTTTCTTTCTTTTTCTTTTTAATTCAATAACAAAATAACGAAATGAAATTTATTCGCAATTGTATTTGGCTGTGAAGTGATTAGGTAAATCGATGACTCCATTAGTAATTATGAATAAATGTTGCAAAATTAATTTAGATTTTGAGTGAAAACTTTTTAAAATGATTAAATTGTTGTTTACTAATGAGAACTGCGGTGGTTTATGTTTAAATTTTATTCGAGACAGGTTGGTACGAGTGTGTCAGCCTTTACGTTGACTTTTTTTTTTTTGGTGATTCTTCATTGAAAGAGAAGGGCTGACTTCATTAAAATAATCCTATACGTGTGCTTTGATTTAGGTAGTTGAATAATTCTCATCGAAACAATCGTAGGTATATTTTGAATTAGTTGCCCATCAATGAACTTTAACTAAAATACTACTTGGCATTGACAAATGAGCGACTCATTGTATTTGTACGGATATCGTTTGAAAAGGGTAGTATTCGGTACAGATGGCATTTTATAGGTTACTTTTGATCAAACGATATCATACGTGTAACTTGGCTCACAAAACATCGAGCCTTCTTGTTGCATTTTCACAAGTGATTCCTTTCGGAGAAAAATATCTACGCCTCGCCTCGTGATTAATTCATTATTGAAAATGTGAGAACGACGGAACTAGTCAACCATTTTATCTTCTTTACATTTATGGGTACTATATTAGCTTCTGTGTTTTTGTGGTATTTTCCGCATGCGTGAAGTGTTGGGGTGTTTTCTTCTTCAAGTACATTATTTGTTTTATTTGAAATCAAATTTCAAGTTCAAAGAGCTTGAATGTTGAAACATTCTTGATGACTTTTTTTTCAAAATTTCTATTTATGCAAAAGGTGTTTACTGTTTAGTATGTTTCAGTCGCAATGCCAAACATTTATCTGACGATGACTTCAACCATTCAAATAAGCTCAAAATTTTTCAAAAATTTCTCAAAAAAATTTTTGATAGAGAATTTTGATTTTCTCGTGAAATTTGTAATTTTTAATTTTCTCATGAAATTTTTAACTACTATGATAGGTCGCAAGGTCAATTTTGAAAAATACTTAATAGAAATTATCTTTTTTACCAAGAAGTATTTTTAAAAAATAAAAATCAGTAATTTTCTAAATTTTGGATTGAATTGAGTATTTATTTTATTGAATTTTTTTCAGGATTATTTTTTTAAAGTTTACTTTTAGAAAAATCATACCAAGGAAATTTTTGAAATAGTTATTCTTCAGAAATTTTTTGGAAATTTTTTTTTGTCTTTTTCAGCATTTCTTTAATAGTTCTTTGGCGGAATTTTTGATTTGAGAAATTAATAGGCATCTCTATTTTTTTTAAATTGTTTTCTTAGTAAATTTATGATATAAAAAATATTGCAAAAAACCTCGTGAAAGACTTTAAAAATAAAATCTTAAAAATATTTTAGTTTTATGCGATAATTTTTTTTTAAATTTTAATGTCAATTTAAGAAAAAAATGAAAAAAAAGCACAAAAAAACAGGAAGCTTATTCCAATGTTTATTTTGCAATTTTTGATACAAAAACTCTTTTGGAATGAATTTAAAAAAACACTTAGATACGTACCCGTGTAGCAATTGTCGACATCGACATTTATGTCGACAAAATTCAGACACATTTTTTTCTCGGTTAACGATGAATTAAAAATGATATTTGAGATTTAAAGTAATGTTCTATGTTAAACATAACTGTTCAATCAAAATTTTTGAATCTTTCTCAGTATTTTCCTATAATTTAGAAAACGTTGTTTTTCTACATAGACAAGTCGATGTAAAAATCGATACTCGATAAACGCATCGACATTTATGTCGACAATTTCTGCCAATTAAATTTACAAATTTTATATCTAAAAAGAACTAAAAACAATTAATAAGAACATTTTAAGCTCAGGAATAAATAATTTTTGAAAGAATCACAAAATTTTCTTGTTTTTCAAAGTTTTGAATAATACAACGACTTGTCGAGTTATTGTCGACATAATTGTCGATGGTCGAATAATGCATCGACTTCACTGTCGACAGTGTCGACCAGAGGAATTTTAAGTCGAGATAGTGTCGATGTGATTGTCGAGGGTCGAATAATGCATCGACTTAACTGTCGACAGTGTTGACCAG
Organism: Balanococcus diminutus; assembly: GCA_959613365.1. Classification (NCBI taxonomy): domain Eukaryota; kingdom Metazoa; phylum Arthropoda; class Insecta; order Hemiptera; family Pseudococcidae; genus Balanococcus; species Balanococcus diminutus. Next base: position 40,924,502 of record OY390716.1, read on the forward strand.
AGGAATTTTAAGTCGAGTTAATGTCGATCTAATTGTCGAGGGTCGAATAATGCATCGACTTGACTGTCGACGTCTTGAGGGTGATTGTGATACTCGCAGATAAAGTGTGTTGTGAATTAGTACATAAGGTCTAAGAATCATCTCTATGTTAGTTGGACACTCGCATGTGTCCAGCTACAAAGGTGGCCTCAATGCCGCATATTTGACAAAAAATGTCGAAATGTTGGCTTGAACACTATTTTTGGTGTAAATTTTAATATATACTTATATTGAATATTTGAACTTAACATATTTTTCAAAATCTCATCATTGCAAATGTCGATGTGGATGTCGATATAAATGTCGACACATCGAAAAGTGACCGATTTCGATGTGTCGACATTTATATCGAAATTAGCATCGACGTTGCTACACGGGTAGATATCAAAAAAAAATGTAGGTAAAAGTTGGTAGGTACTAGATACCTATTAATAATTACATCCATTTCTTAATGCAAAAAATTTATTTTTGAAAAGTCGCAGAAAGAGAACTGTGTTTTGAAGGACACGTTTGACACAAACATACTTAGGTACTTTTGGAGACAAATTCAGAAGAAGTAAAAATTTTAAAAACTTCCAATTCAAAAAAATTCTATCTTTTTTTTGGAGAAATTCTATTTCCAAAATATGAATTTCCCAAAAAATTTCTAGGTAATTAAAAATTATGTCAGCTGAACTATACGCCATTAAGCAGGCACTTACCTACATCAATAACTCTTCTTTCATCAACACAATCATATTTTCAGACTCCCTCTCAGCGTTGCTATGTATACAAAATTACAATAAAAAAAAACAACATCCAATAGCTCAGGAAATATCCCTCATGCTTTCTTCCTCATTAAAAAATACGATTTTATGTTGGCTACCTTCACACAAGAACATCACAGGCAATGAATCAGCTGACAAAGCTGCAAAACTTGCTCTAAATATAACTCCCATACAAAATATTCCTATTCCTCTTACTGACCTTAAAACCTTCATCAAAGCTAAAACTCAAATTCTTTTTCAAAACTTCTGGAATCAAATTCCCTCCACTAATAAACTGAAAAATATCAAAAACGATATACTTCCAAGAACTTGCTTTGATATCTCTCGCCGAGAAGACGTTCTACTCACACGTATACGAACAGGACACTCTCTTATGACCCATTCTTACTTGCTCAACAAACAACCTCCCCCCATTTGTTCAATATGTAACACTCAAATTTCAATAACACATTTAATTTTTCAGTGTCCAAAATACATAAATGAAAGATCCCTATACCTATCCTCTAATAATCCAAAAGAAGTCCTATCAGATGACCCCATTAAAATTCAAAACTTATTATCCTTTCTATCCAAAACTGGTTTACGATCCCTTCTCTAAGTAATCCTCCTCCGTGACACGCCTCTAGCCTTAGTTGCTGTATATGGCGTTTAAAAAAAAAAAAAAAAAAAAAAAAAAAAAAAAATTTCATCAATTTTTTTTTTCAAATTTAATTTTTAAAATATGATTTCTTCAAAATAATTTTTCGGTTTTTGTGATAAAAATTTCTTCCTTTTTCGGTAAATTATTTTTTTTTTTTCAAATTTTCAATTCATTGTAGTTACGGATATTTTCTTAGGTATGAATTTTTGTTTCTTCGAGATTTAAAAAGGTTTTGGATTTATGAAACTTTGAAGAATTTTTTAATTTACTACAAATAGAACCTCGATTATTCGAGTCAATTGAAGCGAAGGAAGATGGAGTGCCGTGAGAAGTCAAGTAATCAATTTCTTATTTTTAAACAATTTTTATAAAAATGGCTAAACCAACAAAAAACAAGGTGAAACACACTGAAAAAAAATGGGCTGAGAAGGTATACCTAATTCACGGTAAAAAAATAAAATCACTTTACGTTAATGTAAAACTAAAAAGAAAAATTTAAAATTTTTTAAAAAAGGTGAAAATTTTTCAATGTTTTGGTGAATATTTTTTTTTTGAATATTTGAATATTATTTCTATTTTTTGCAGTAAAAAATCATTTTTTGAAATAAAAAAAATTCCTACAGTTTCTTTGGAATACCTACAATTTTTAATCTTTTTTCGCAAACTGATATTTTAAAATTTTTTTTTTGAATAGTTTTTTTTTGAATTTTTTTTTTTAGAAAATAAACTGTAATTATTTTGGAGCATCAATAAGATCGTACGACGTGCAAAAATAACGTATGAAATCGAATATAATAACACTACTCAAGATTTTTTTTCAATTTCAACTCATTGACTTTCTTACAAATTTTCAATTCGATAAATTTTGTAGAATTCTCCGATTTATTAAATTTTCATTTTGTTTTCTTACTTATTATATTTTTATATATTTTTTTTTCTTTGAAAATTTCTTCCACCTTTTTCAAATAATTTTTTATTAGCATTATGCATTTATACTTACATACCTACCTAAATCGAAAAAAATAATAATCGGGAACTTCAATAGAGTATTTAAAATTGAAATGAATTTTTCTAAATCTATTTAAATACTCGTTTTTAGGGAGGTACATTTTCTATTCAGTTTTTAAAAATAGGTTGAATGAAATACCTATTTGCTCTATCCCTGCTGCTGATTCACGTGTAGGCATGTAGAAGTAAGGTACCGGCGGGTAATATGGGACACTTTTTTCAAAACGCTCCTACACACTGAAATTTGATTCTTTTTGAAAAACTAAAAATTGCACCTTGTAGAGAATTTTATCCTCTTTCAGAATATCTACTTGAAAGTCTCAAAATTCGGTCCCTTCATGTCCAAAAAGTCCATTGAAAAAAAATCAAAAATGGCCCATATTACCCTACCGGTAGGGTAATATGGGACACATGCATTTTTTAAAATTTAAAGCGCCAAAAAGTTGGAAAAATAACTCAATTTTTTCACAAGAAATTCAATTTTCACGAAAATTTATTCAGGGGGCGTACTGTATCCACATATAAAATTTCAGCCGAATTGGATAAAAAGAAGTCTTTCTACAGCGATTTTTTTGATTTTTCACAAGGAAAATTCAACTCTCTTCCACCTAAAATAGGTTCTAGGGGCCGGATCTAGCTCATTTTTGGTATACACATTTATGGGGACCTAACACACTCTCATACCAAAAATGAGCCGGATCCGGCCCATAGAACCTATTTCAAGTGAAAAAGAGTTGAATTTTCCTTGTAAAAATTGAAAAAAAATCGCTGTAGAACGACTTTTTTTTATCCAATTCGGCTAAAATTTTATAAATGTGGATACAGTACGCCTCATACGTATCCACATTTATAAAAAGTCGTTCTACAGCGATTTTTTTTTCAATTTTTACAAGGAAAATTCAACTCTTTTTCACTTGAAATCGGTTCTATGGGCCGGATCCGACTCATTTTTAGTATGAGAGTGTGTTAGGTTCCTATGAATGTACATACCAAAAATGAGCCAGATCCGGCCCATAGAACCTATTTTAGGTGGAAAAGAGTCGAATTTTCCATAAAAAATTGAAAAATTTCTGTAGAACGACTTCCTTTCATCCGATCCGGCTGAAATTTGATATGTGGATACAGTACACCCTTCTGAATAAATTTTGGTGAAAATTAATTTTTTCAGAACAAAAAATTACGGGTCCATATTACCCTACCATGCTATTTTTTTTTTTTTTTTTTTTTTTGAAGTGGAATTACTTCAAGACTCCGATCTCAAAAACAACATACATGCACATATTTGGAAAGCTCATTAAATTTCCTATCTTTTTGATATAAAATTTCCCCGAATTCATTTAGTTAAATATAATTTATTATACAATGAAAATACACAATTCCCACGACTACATTTTATATTTTCGCCATTTTTAAAAAAAATCATCACAGAATCCACACTTTTTGAGTAAGGCACTTCATATATTGTGATATTTTAAAGGGAAGTAAACCTTATTACCCAGTGAAATCGGATTTCAAAAAAAATGAAAACAGAACAAAATAACATAGGGTAGGTAATACGGTTCGTGTCCCATATTACCCGCCGGTACCTTAGGTACTAATATAATATTTGTAGAAAGATGAATAACAAGGAATATTCGAATATTCAGAATCAGATTCATTGTTCAATTTGTTATGAACGGTACGTTAACTTTAAATGGCTGTCTTTGCTCGTCTGTAATAATTTTAGAAAGAATACGACTGAAATTTTCATCAATTTAAAAGTTTGCATTTCAATTACAAATCAAATGAATGGAAGAAATACTCGTACATTCGATTTAAAACCTGTATTTGAAAGTTTTTTAATAAAAAGTAAAAAGTTTAGCAAAGAATTACCTGGACTCCTTTTTTTTTTTGAAAAATAAAAAAAATCCTCATTTTAAGTTATTATACCATTGATACCTCTCGCAAAATGGTTTTCATCGCGGGTCGAATTGAATTAAAATTCTACAAGGTTTAAAAAAACTTATAAAATAGCAATAATGCTTTCGCAGTTCCATAGTGTACCTAACACTTTATTTTGTCACGTACAAAGACGCGTAGGTTGTGTAAGATACGAATCGTTTTCATCTGCTTGTATCTGGTGAAAAAAATGCGTTATATTTTGTTGATTTATTATTTTAAAAATCGAATTGTAAGATATTTTTCTAGGTAAGAGGTATGTGAGATTTTCTTTTTTCTTTTTCGAACCAGAACCTCGGCGAATTGAAACTGTGAAAAGTACGTACATTTAAAATGATGCCTTCGTATTTTTGGAATTTTTCTAATTTAGAAAATTGTATAGACTACCCGTGTAGCAATTGTCGACATCGACATTTATGTCGACAAAATTCAGACACATTTTTTTCTCGATTAACGATGAATTAAAAATGATATTTGAGATTTAAAGTAATGTTCTATGTTAAACATAACTGTTCAATCAAAATTTTTGAATTTTTCTCAGTATTTTCCTATAATTTAGAAAACGTTGTTTTTCTACATAGACAAGTCGATGTAAAAATCGATACTCGATAAACGCATCGACATTTATGTCGACAATTTCTGCCAATTAAATTTACAAATTTTATATCTAAAAAGTACTAATAACAATTAATAAGAACATTTTAAGCTCAGGAATAAATAATTTTTGAAAGAATCACAAAATTTTCTTATTTTTCAAAGTTTTGAATAATACAACGACTTGTCGAGTTATTGTCGACATAATTGTCGATGGTCGAATAATGCATCGACTTCACTGTCGACAGTGTCGACCAGAGGAATTTTAAGTCGTGATAGTGTCGATGTGATTGTCGAGGGTCTAATAATGCATCGACTTAACTGTCGACAGTGTTGACCAGAGGAATTTTAAGTCGAGTTAATGTCGATCTAATTGTCGAGGGTCGAATAATGCATCGACTTGACTGTCGACGTCTTGAGGGTGATTGTGATACTCGCAGATAAAGTGTGTTGTGAATTAGTACATAAGGTCTAAGAATCATCTCTATGTTAGTTGGACACTCGCATGTGTCCAGCTACAAAGGTGGCCTCAATGCCGCATATTTGACAAAAAATGTCGAAATGTTGGCTTGAACACTATTTTTGGTGTAATTTTAATATATACTTATATTGAATATTTGAACTTAGCATATTTTTCAAAATCTCACCATTGCAAATGTCGATGTGGATGTCGATATAAATGTCGACACATCGAAATCGGTCACTTTTCGATCGTACATGTCGACACGATTGTGGATGGTTTGTCGAGCTTATTATCGACATGTTTGTCGACCGTCCAAATATGGCTCGACATGTCGAGCCATATTCGGACGGTCGACAAACATGTCGATAATAAGCTCGACAAACCATCCACAATCGTGTCGACATGTACGATCGAAAAGTGACCGATTTCGATGTGTCGACATTTATATCGAAATTAGCATCGACGTTGCTACACGGGTACGTTATCGATTGAATCTTGACCCAATTATAAAATTAAGGACCAGATTTGATGTAATTATAGAATCTAGTGATGCATGATGGTAGGCACATCATGGTATAATGAATTAAGATTGGCAAGATATCGGAGAATAAAGATGATCCTAATAAACTAGTCTGGTTAATAATTAAGTTCACTTGTAAGCCTTTTGTCATTGACGAATGACCAGGAATTTTATTTTTCTCAAATTTACTTTCTCGTGGTAACAATCGGAAGAAAGTTAATACCAAGTTTGTGAAAAGTTTTACAATTAAAGGCATATGGTGAGTTTTCACATTCGTTTGAAAGTTTTACAATTGAATAGTCGCGTAGGTATTTGCGAGATTTTCTACATCGATGCTCTTTTCATTTTATTTACTCGTACTTATGTGAAAGGTTACTTTAATTTTATATCGTAAGATGATCGTACTCGGATTAATAGTTGGTTTGGTTTTTTTCATCTTCAACCTACAATGTAATCTGGGCAGAAAGAGTAGGTACCTCTACTTATTTAATTTTGTATAGAAATTTATTTTATTTCAGTTTTTTTTTTTCATATTATAATTAATGAACGATTTTAATACCTATTATTGACCACAAGGAATCAACAGAGGAATATCTCTGGGTTGGACTATGCATTTTCATTATTGATATTGATACAGGGTGTTCCGGATTGAGAGTAAAAGCCTTCCAACCAGTAACTATGCAAGTTATGTTGAGTCGATGTAGGTATGTTTGCCTAACCTCCAGACTGCAGGGGTTGAGTTATGCATTTTTTCACATGTTTTTTCAAATATTTTGCCGGTAGAGACTGTCTTGTTCACTTGAAAAAATTACTAGTCCCATGAAAAAATTCTGGACAAAATTTTCCATCCGATGCCGCAAAGCACAGCTTTCTAACTATTGTAGTTGTCGAAAAGCACAAGGCTGAAAATACTCAGACAAAAAAAAAAAATAATCCGAATAACTCAGCCCCTTGTAGTCATGGAGGTTAGGCAAACATATCTACATCGACTCAACATAAGTTGCATATTTACTGGTTAGAAGGATTTACTCTCAATCCAGAACACCCTGTATGGCCTACTCCTACTCCCTAAAAATACTGTGTAAATCAGACGCTCGTTTTCCATTCGGTTCAATATCATTATCGAGCTTCCTTATTCCTAAATTAGAATTTGTAAGTATTTGTATAACTGTATACTGAATGAGTTTGTATTATCAATAAAAAGTTAAAAGGCAGCTTTCTTTTGTCGTGAACAATACGGAACAGCGACGACGAAAAAAAATCAATTGAAAGCATATCTGAAAGTGTGATACAAGTTAAAAACGTTTCATTCGAGTTTTATTTTTTATTGAGTTATGCACAATAGTTAACTGAAGTGAAGTGAAAAGTTGCTCGTTGGGCTAAAACTTAGCGGATTTTCTGAAAGTTATATTCATGAAGATGTGAAGTTGAAGTTGTAATTTATTCTTGCGCTTGTGCAAGTTAGTAAAAGTATGTTTGGAGGTTGTTTTTTGTTTCTAATCACCGAGAAGCTTTGTGTGTGACAGAGATCGATGATGGTTGTAACGAAATACGACGCCAATGATCATATATTTGTGTAGAGTTTTATGGTCATTTTATTTATCGATGGGATTAAGTATGTTTGTTTTGATTCTTTGAATGGATAACGAGGAGTATGCGTTATTAATTCGATTAATTGCAGAAATTGTTCCTAGCGTGAGGGGTGTTCCACGTAAATAATAAAACGAGAGAAAAGAGTTCAATGATTTTTTTTCTTCATAGAATAGAACTAATTTATTATTTTATAAAAATTAATTGGATTTTAAAAAAATGAATAACAAAATTATCCCGAGCGGCACACTCGATTGATAATATCGGAAGATGTAACGTATCGATAAAAAATCGTTTGAAAATCTATAGATGTTCTCACGATATTATAAAGATTTATCGGTACAACTTCATAGGCCGAAAATCTAAAAACTACCGAATTCGATATTATTAAGATTTTATGACGATATTTGTCAACGATACTACCGACAAAGAATATTAAATTTATCGATTCCGATTTTCCACAGATTTTGTGCAGATATTTGAAACTTTATTATCGACTAAGAATATTAAATTTATCGAATTCGATTTTTTAACGATTTTGTAAAGATATTTAAAACTAAATTATCGACAGATTATATGAAATTTCTCGACTCCGATATTTTACCGATTTTTTAACGATATTTGAAACTATATTATCGACAAAGAATATTAAATTTATCGAATCCGATTTTCCAACGATTGCGTGAAGATATTTGAAACTATATTATCGACACGTAAAATGAAATTTCTCGATTTCGATTTTTTTACGATTTTGTGACGATATTTGAAACTATATTATCGACAAATAATCTGAAATTTCTCGAATTCGATTTTTTAACGATTTTGTGAAGACATTTAAAACATTATTATCGACACGTAATCTGAAATTTCTCGAATTCGATTTTTCAACGATTTTGTGGCGATATTTGAAACTACATTATCGACAAATAATCTGAAATTTGTCGAACGATTTTTCAACGATTTTGTGACGATATTTGAAATTATTTCCAAATTTTAAAAATTGGTGAAAATTTTTCCAAGTTCAACTCGTCTGGAAGTACTAAACTGCCTATTATAAGCGTTTTATTGCTAATTCCTCAACGATAAGGTATGGCATAGTGGTTAAGGAAGAGGATTACCATGCAGGAGGTAGATGGTGCAAGCCCCACGGGTGGCAGATTTTTTATAACTTTTTTTGACTTTTTCTGAAATGATCCTCTTACCGCAACATGAATAATGTGTTTAGGCATAGTTTAATGTATTAATTATGCTAATTAAGGATTTTTAATTATAGAAAAAAGCTAGTAAAAGACGAAAAATCGGAATAAAAAATCGATAAAAATCGACAGAATATCGAATTCGATAAAGTGTCGCGTTAGTTCCGCCTAAATCGTGAAATTATCTTTCGATATTATAGATATATTATCGATAAAATATCTTACTATAATCTCAAAGTTTTTGCTAACTATAATTCGTCGATAATCTATCTATATGTATATCGAAAGATAATTTCACGATTTAGGCGGAACTAACGCGACACTTTATCGAATTCGATATTCTGTCGATTTTTTATTTCGATAATTTGTCGATTGTGCTGCTCGGGATTTAAAAATAAATGATTTTTTTTAAAGGTAGGTACGTGTTTTTTCAGGTTTTTCACATGAGGGGTCTGAAATTTTGGTCAAAGTTTTGTCTCATCACGGTTGACCTTTTGGCATACAAGCGATCAAAATCGATTTCCTAGGGCAAACTAAGTAACCCCCCTCTGTATCCCTAATTACCCTTCTCTTGCAAACTTTGAAAAAAAATTGGGGTTTCTACCGCTCGTATCAAAAAATTGCTTATGACCTTTTTTGTCCGAAATCCACTTCTAAACATTTTTTGATTTAACTTTTTTCCTGTAGCTTGATTAGGAACCAAGATAAACGCAAAAAACCATTTTTGGGGGTAAAAAGGTGGATTTTGGGGGTGAAGCACCGGACCGATTTTGGCGGATTTTATATATGTTAATAAGGACACCATTCTGAGTAACTTCGTGAAAAAAATTTTCCTCCTAAATTAGTTCATCAAAAATGTCTAATTTCCCTGGACTAATTGGCAAAAATTCATTGATTTTTTTTTTTTTTTTTTTTTTTTTTTTGAAACATTGATCGAAATTTTTTCTAAAATGATTAAAAATTTTTATTGAAATTTTTTTTCAAAAATTTTATCTAGATTTTTTTTGAACAGTTAACTGAAGTTTTTTTTAAAAATAAAATCGATTGAAAATTTTTTCGAGAAATTCATTGAGAATGATTTGAATTTTTTTCAATATAATTACATTACGAGTTGGAAATTATTTTCGAAAAATTGATTAGAGTTTTTCTCAAAAAGTTGATTGAGAATTTTCTGTTCAAAAATTGATTTAAAAAAATTTTGAAAAAAAAATGGTTGAAAATCTTTTTAAGAAATCAGTCGAAAATTTTTTCAAAAAATTGTTTAGAAATTTTTTCAATGAATTAGTCGAGAATTTTTTTGAAAAATTGATCGAAGATATTCTTCAAAGATTTGATTGAGAATTTTTTTCAATGCATTAATTTATTTGGCATGTTTTTCGAGGATTTATCGGAATATTTTTCAAAAAATTGGATAAAAATTTTTTTGATAAAATTGATTAAACATTTTTTCGAACAATTTATTGAGAACGAATGGAATTTTTTTCAATACATTAGTTGGATTTTTTCCCCAAAAATTTGATTACGTTGAGATTTTTTCAAAAATTTTTGGATTAAAAAACATTGGTCGAGAATTTTTCAGAAAATTGATTAGAATTTTTGTCCAAAAATTCTTTGGAAATTTTTTCAATGAATTAGTCGATTTTTTTTTTGAGAAAATTGATTGATCTTCTTCAAAAATTTAATTGAGATTTTTTTTTGAATAGGTACACCATATTTTTCAAAAAATTGGATAGAATTTGCTTCAAAAAATGGATTTGAATTTTGCTGATTTTAATTTATTCCAAAAAATTGATTGTTGTGGGACACGTGATTTGGTACACGTGTCTGATTGAAAGTATCATGACAAAATGTCTAAAAGTCATAAAAAATGAAAATTTTAAAGTCTCACAAAATATTGAAATTTCTGGCAAAATGTACCTACAAAGTCATCAAATTTTTTTAAAAAATTCCAAGTTTTTTATTGTCGGATAAAAGAAATTCAAAAATTATTGTATATATTTTCGATTAAACCTGGTTGTACGTAAATACGTTTGCCTACTCTAAAATTTGAAGGTGCAAAATTCGGACGACTCGTCAAGAAAATACTTTCAAGTTTCTACTTCTACGAGAAAAATCAAATAAACCAAAAATGCATCCACCGCTCCATCCTATAGATAAATTAACCTCGAAAGGGAGAACTACCTACCGAAAGCAAATCGAATGAAATAATTATGCTTGTGACACTCACACCCCATTAAATTCACGATGAAATGTTATTAGCTTGGCCACCCCGAAGCATATTTTTACACCGACAACCAAACAGATGAAGTCGAACTACCACAACGAATATTTACATGCGAACGACAATAGTTTTACAGACAATTTATTCGGTCTGCGTCGTTGGGGACTGAAGTCGAACCCGAAATCCTCGAATTTAACTCTAAAGATTTCCAAAGCCGATATAAATATACAATAAGTAACGACATTTTAATGCCTTATTTTGAAAGTTTCGCTGGTACAATGCCAAAAGTGTGTAAAGCAACTCGTTATCGCTGAGTCTTGTTTCTCTAAAGGTGAAATTATAACTCCCAATTCATCAATTGAATTTATATTTATGTGGGAATTAACACGACTCTATTTCGATGATTGCACTCGTATATTTAAGTAAAAGTTTTCTATCAACGTGTAATAAAAGTACCTAACTCGTATATACCTATATTTTTGACGATATGAAATATATTCTTTCTCTAAGTGGAGTGTAGGTGGATATTTCAAAAGAAATTCATTCGATGAATGAATAAGTGGGTAAATCGACTCGAGAAATTTTCATAAAAAAATGAGAATGTTTTTTAAATTGTTCATTCGAAGAAAAAACCACTTCAAATGGGTACCCCATCGTGGCGTGACAGCTCGCAAAAGTTCACATGTTAATTCAATATCCGAACAATGTCAAAAGTATTGACTTTGAAAAAACTGTCAGCTCGAACGAAATGTAACGTGAATTAATTACCAGCTTTCCGGAGTCATTTGTCTTCGAAGTTTAATTAAAAGAAAAATTTAATTATAATTTTTATATTCGCGATGACGAATTGAATTTCATGCAGGACCTGTTCGCTGGCTTTGGTTTTTCTATCTCATTTATTTTGTACAATGTTTCGTGAAAATGAGCAATATTTTCATAAAGTTTTTGCTGAGAAAACAAATTTTTGTCTAATTTTTTAGTACCTAAGATTTTAATTTTTTTTCTGATTTTTAAAAAAATTTCCTTTTGTAAATTTCTTTCCTAGAGAATTTTTTATAGGTACCTATACCTACCTAACAAAAATAATTTTTCAAATACCTATTTCAACAAATTGTTCAATTTCCATCAAAATTTTAAAAAAAAATGAAAGAATTTTTGTATTTTTTTCCAGTCAGTTGAGCGACGTTAAATAAAAAATAGAAAATAAAAGAAAAAAACAAAAACAAAAAAAAAACATACCTAGATAATAGGAGGTACATAAATCTTTTTTTTTTTTAATTTCTCCAACTTTTTTGTACCTAAATGATATTTTTAGAACATTTATTTTGAGAAAAAAAATAGATTTTTTATATAGAATTTTTGATTTTTTCCCTTGAAAAATTATTTCATCATTTTTGTTTTTTGCAAACTTCTCTCCAAGAAACTTTTTTAGTACTTAGGTACTTTTGGTAATAAGTTTTTTTTTGTTTTTTTAATTATTTAATTACCTAACTTTTAATTTTTTGTCAAAAAAAAGTTTAGTAGAAAAACAAGAATTTGATTTCAAAAAAAATTTATTTACGAATAGGTAATATTTTTCAAACATTTTTGAAACAACTTTTAAAAAATTTTCAAATGTTTGTTGAAGAAAAAAATACACATTTGGTGAGTTTTATTCCTAGAAAATTGAATTTTTGAATTTATTTCAGGGGGATTTTTAAAATATAAATTATGTTTTTTCTTGTTTTTTTTTTAATCCAACAGATTTCTCAAATTTTATTTTTAAAAAGTGAAATTTTTAAATTAATTTCAGGTAAATTTTGAAATCAATATCTACCTCTGATCTTCGCGAGTTTCTTTTCCAGAGATTTCTTCTGCCAAAAAAATATTTTTTGAAAAGCTTAGGTAGGTATATCTTCCTTAATTCTCTAAAAAATGATAAATTTTTCAATTTTTTTTTTCGTAAATGTTTTTACAAGAGAGTTGTTATAAACCCTAGGTTTGAAACAATAAATAATTTGAAGTTTTAGAAAAACACACTATTGACTTGAAAAATAGAATTTGTATTAAATAAATACAAAATTTAACAACCGACAGCTGAAAACTGTAGTCTGTCTGTACTGAAAAAACTTTATACAAAGTTAGATTAAACAAGAACTTACTTTACGTATTATTGTAGATTTTTAAGTATACATATAATTATACTTATAGTAAAGATAACCGGTCGGTGAGGTTAGCATTAAGCGCCAGGTGATAACACCTCCCCCCCCCCCCCAAAGAATGAAAAAAGAATTTTGCCAATCTGAAAGTTCGAAATTAGGTAGATTTATTAAAGAAATAAGTAACCTACCTGTCTTACTAAAATTATATAATCTTATAAAGATTTAGGCATAACACATACTCAACTATTTGCAGAGCCGGTGCGAGAAGGGGGTTTGGGGGGGGGTGGAACACCCCTCCAGTGATTTTCCATTCGGCAAATTTTCGAAAAATTTTCGACAAATTCGGCAAACTTTCGACAAATTAAATTAGGTATGTTTACAAAATTTGGTAAAGTTTTGAATTTCAAATATGTAAATTTTTTAGAAATTCTAAATCACAAATTCGGCAAATTTTTGAGAAATTCCGAATCATAAATTCGATAAATTTTTGAGATATTCCGAATCACAAATTCGGTAAATTTCTGAAAAAAATTTTCGCCCTCGCTTCGCTCGGGCAATGTACTTCTACTGCTTCATCTTTCTCTCAGAATCAGAATAGGAATCAAAAATCAGCGCATTTGAATTGTTATAACTTATAACGTAAAAAAATGAACATGATCTTTTTGAAAATATTAAAAATTATGCTTAAAGTGCATTATTTTTAATTAAAAATTCCAATTTTTTCAAAATTTTCGCCCTCGCTTCGCTCGGGCAACATATCGCTTTTTCATCTTTTAAAAAACCAGAAATTATTGTACGTTTTCAAAATTTCTGCAAAAAAAGACCATCTTTTCTTTTAGAAGTGCAATTTTTTCAAAAATTTTCGCCCTCGCTTCGCACGGGCAGCAAGAGTCGTTTTGATTCAAATCCTAATGCTACCATAAGTTCTTGAAATTTTTTCTATGAGGATAGTGAGAAGTTCTTTTGACAACTCACTTTTTTCAAAAAATTCAGCGTAGGGGTCTACTTCCCACTGTTGTACCTATTAATTATCATTCGGCATTTTCGATCTACACCCCCCAAAAAAAAATTGCTCAAACCGTCTCTGACTATTTGAATGATTGATTTAAAATTTAGCAAAAATTTAAATAGGTAATAATTAAATATAAATTTAATATAGGTAGGTAATAAATTTATTCTATTTACAAATGTATTGGGTTCTTTTATAGTAAAGATGATCAAAATTTTTGTTTCCTAAAATGTACCCTGGCTTCCTGACTTCTGAATTATCGTTATGGTTGTTTTTCCTATCTAGTAAATTGTATTTTAATTTTCCACAGTCCTTTAAAAACATGACCAGGCTTTTTACAGTAATTGCAGGATTGTTTTATTCTTAGACGTTTCAACTTTACACAAACTAGTAAACCGGACGAGTACGAGTTATACACGAATAGTAAACGAACGAGTACAAGATTGTACACAAGTTGGTAGGTAAATAGTTTGGAAACAAAAACGCGAACTGGGCAATCACAGTTGTCCTACCGATTGCACGAATTTTTGTTATGAACAATAAAAATTCGAAGTTTAAGAAAAACACACTATTGACTTGAAAAATAGAATTGTATTAAACAAATACAAAATTAACAACAGACACGTAAACTGTATTGACAAAAACTGGTCGCTATGGAGAGTATTGATACAGGTAGATTAATAAAGAGCTGACTCTACATTGTAGGTGGTTAAGTAGAAAGATAAACGGTTGGCGAAGTTAGGTTTAGCGTTTCTTTCGAAATAATACTATTCCCCTATTTTGGAATGTATGAGCATATTTATGAAAGAAATACCTATACCTACAGTAGAACCGCGATTATCTGACTTCTGATTATCCGATTTCTCGATTATTCTCGAGCAAAGAATTTCAACCGATTTCTTTCGATTATCCGATGTTCAAAAGTCGGTTAATTTTTTATGTACTATCCGATTTCCGTTCAGTTTTGCACATTACTTATCTTATTTGATTCTTAAAAAAAATCTCTGGACAAAATTTAAGAAATATAATTTTTTATTTTTAAAAAAATGAGAAATTATATTTTTTTTAAATAGGTAAAAATTTCCCAGATTAGAAAAAACTTTTTAAAATTTTATTTCCTAAAATTAGGATTTTAGTTATTATAAACATTTTCATTGGACCACTTTTCTTCTCCAATTTTGCATTTTATGTATGAAAATTGCAAAGCGTATGCAAAACTATTATTCTTGCGTCTGCGTACGTATAATGCAAAATTAGAGGGCTATGAGTGGTCTAATCAAAATTTTTGTAGTGAACAAAATTATTGCAGAGACTTAAATATAAAACTTTTGTTTGAAAAAATTTTCAATTAAAGGCTTAGTTACACAGATAGAAAGACTTTTGGATAGGGAGGTGAGTCCTCCTTTCCAAAAAATCTCTCATTATCTGTACTTGAGGCCCCAATTGAAAAAATTTTCCAACAAAAGTTGTATATCAAATTCATTAAAGCAATTTTCATTATAACAAAAATTTCGATTGCGTCCACCCATTCCCCTCCAATTTTGCATTATATGTGTTCATTGTAATATTGCATTTTACGTACGTATGTGATTTTCATAAGTTATAATGCAAAAATGGGGGGGGGGGGAGTGATCCAATCAAAATTTTTGTTATAAATAAAATTGTTTCTGAGATCAAAATACACCACTTTTGTTTGAAAACTTTTTCGTTTGAGGCCTTAGAAAAAATTTTATAACGAATATTTTTCAAAAACTTTCAATTTTTCGGTCTCGGATCCGAAAGGGTTAATCTTCATTTTGATTTTTTTTTTTTAAGTGAAATAAATTTCTAGAATCCTATGATTTTTGGAGTAAAATTTTCAAAGTTTTTTTCGAATCTGATATTTTTTTTTGAAATAAATTTAATAATTTCTCATTTTTTTGAAATAGCCCTCCCTTTTTTTAAAGGAAAAAATTACCAGAAAAAAAGAAATACTTAGGTACCTATTTCAATTTTTTTCAAATGTCTCAAAAAGGTGAGAATTTTTCTATCACTTGTTACTTTCCGAACAGCGCGTAGCGTTGTAAGGAAAGTATTGTTTTCGGTGCGAAATGCGTTTTCACGAATATTGCACTTAGATAAATTTTGACTTCGTACAAATTTGTTTTGACCAATTTCCAGATGATGTTCCGTATGTATGTGTGTATGTGTGTGTGTGTGTGTGTGTGTGCAGAAAAATTTGTTAACACGATTCCAATCGCCCTACTTGAGATATCTCGTTGAAATTCGGCGATGAGAAGTGGTTTATATAAACGAAGGCTACGCAAGAATTTGGGGCCTTTACGTTGAATAGAAAAAATTTTACGAGCGATTTATGCGAAAAATTTGTTAACACGATTCCAACCGCCCTAATTGAGATATCTCGTTGAAATTCAGCGATGAGTAGTGCTTTATATAAACGAAGGCTACGCAAGAATTTGGGGCCTTTACGTTAAGTAGAAAAAATTTTACGAGCGATTTATGCGAAAGATTGTCGAGTTTCACATTTGTCGCGTTTTAGATGTCGATAAAGGGACCAGTTCAAGTGTTTATCTATATCCGGACATGTCCGCGGGTGTACCGGTTTCCTCTCCTTTCCCTAACATGCGCATTGCGCAATGCTTTGCATTTTTGTCTTATTCATGATAAGATGTACGGGTATTCGAATGGTTGTTTTGTTTACATCATCATGATATTTTTTCACGATTAATAATAATGGAGCAAGTGTGATTTTGCCGAATATTTTTGTGTCATGTTTAACGTTTTTCAGTGTAATTGCTGACGTTTTAAATACAAAAAATATTTTATAGTCGATTTTTTCACAAATATTCGATAATCAATTTTTTTTACATAATATTCGATGACCGATTTTTTTACAAATATTTTTTTGTTAATATTTTTTAAAATACTTTTTGATTCGGAAAGTTCGTGATGCTTGCATCACTGTTTATTTTTTTAATAGTTTTAGATTAATCCAAAGTGGTTCACTGTGCTTTTTTCGTTGTGTTCTGTTTGTTCAGTCTTTTCTATGAAATTTCTGCAATACAAAATTTTTTGTTGCATTTTTTCAAAAAAAAAAAAAAAAAAAAAAAAAAAAACTGGCGCATTAATGCGTCAGAAAAGCTGATTTTTCAAACTATTATTTTATCAATTATCATTATTAGATATTATTATTTATTCATTTCAAATCAATGATTTTCACCGAAATATTTTTTACTCACATTATTATTTATCAAAAATAAATAAAATTTTATTTTTCTTAATAACTTTAATATAATTATTTTAAAATTTTAAAATTTTCCAAAAAAAAGTACCTGATAAAAAAATAATAATTTCAATTTATTTCTATTTTTTAGGTACCTATTATTTTTTTGTTGTATAGATTGGTCTTCTCTGTCAATTTTACTCTCTTCGATTCAAATTAAGTAGATAAGTATAATTTAACCCTTCACTGCATGGGTGGTCAGATATGACCACCCCTCAAAAAGTCGTGATAAATTAGGCACTAATTAAAAATTCAACCCAAATACCTCATTACACATGTTATTGACACTCTATCCATCGTATTGCATAATTAAATCTCATATTTGAATAATTTAAATAACTTAAAAATTGAACTTAGAAAAAAAATTGCGATTTTTTAAAATTACTGATAACACGAAACTTTGAATGATAATATTTCAGCCTGGAACTTATAAAAATGTTTGATAATTTTTTTCGGTATGCACTGCACTCTATAGAAGTGGTCTGTAAAAGATTTCGATCGATTGTCACATTAGCGCTCCAACCAGAGCAATTTCTAGGGGTGGTCATATAGGACCACTCATGCGATTAGGATGGTGTTTTTTCGATGATTTTTTGTCAATCAGCTGATTGTTATCATATGTTTTCAACGTGATTTTCAACATTTTCGTGATTCTATTCTCTAAAAGTGATCGTCAATTAGTCAAATGAGTTAAAAGTAGTGTTTTTAGTGATAAAGATCTAGAATACGAATGATCAGGATGTTTGACAGAATGCTACAAGCCTCGGGAATGCTTCAAAAAAGTGAGGATAGCAATCGACAGCAGTAATAATGATGTAAGGTATTAAAACAAGTATTCTATTACTAATTATTTCTCAATATCTGTTCAATATAAGTTATTATTACGTAAATTGCATGTTTTGGTGATGTTTTACCTTATAAGAAGTGAAAAAAACTCAAAAAACGAGATACACGGAATGCATGAGTGGTCGTATATGACCATCGCTACATTTGGGGGCGCTACAACCCCTATAATGAGGTGGGAATTTTTTCAATATTTTCCCCATATTTAGGGAGGTGAAATGTACCCAAAAATAATTTTTTCGTTTTAAAAAAAAAGTCATGCGTTGAAGGGTTAAAAAAAATATATTTCAAATTTTTTTAATAAATTTTTTTTACCAAAATTTATACAATTTATTTTCATTTGAAAAACCAAAAAATAACGAAGTTTCGTTTTTCTTTGAACTCCAATAATTATTTTGAAATTATTATTTTTTTCTTTTTCAACTTATTTTATTATTTTCTCAGAAATTTTCAAAATGTTTATTTTGTATAATTTAGTCTCTCTAAAAATATGATATTTTTTCAATTTTCTCCAATCCAAAAACTTTTATTTCATTTAAAATTTTAATCATTTTAAAGTCACCTCTTTCAATAATTTTCCTTTTCATTTTCCTTATTATTAATTATTATGAATAAAAGCGGTGAATTATTTCTTTATGGGCAACACTGATCAGCGTTTAGATCGAGTAAATCGAGCTTATAACGGATCTATTCTACATGGTCTTTGATCTCCCATTAAAATTTTAAGAAATTCGGTCCATTAGAACGAAAGTTATCGTGTGGACAAAATTTAGTACATACATACATACACATCGCAAGAAATACCAAAATCAAAACTAATAGCTGATTTTGAAAAAAATCAGCTAAAAACGAAAAATCGAGTACCCATCCGACTTTTTATGACAATCGATGTTCTTTCGCCCCAATTAACTTGGATAATCGAGGTTCTACTGTACATTTTTTCTAATTTTTAGGAGCCAGCAGCTTATTCGAAAAAATTTGGTATGCATAATCTCTTTCATAATTGCATTAATTTCTGCCTCAGTAATTAGGATTGAAGGATATCGAAAAGTATCGATTTTATTCAACTAACTAAATGAAATCTTTAGCCCCTGAGGTGAGCTAAAGCTCATACAGGTGTGCAATTCACGTTTTATTTCTAGAAGAGCTCGTTACAATATTAAAAAAGAAAATGAAGCGATAGAGTACCTACTGAAAATATACATAACTCGGAGTACCTAGTACGAGTACATACCTACACTTCCAATACGACGACCAGCGTGTCAATAAACCTGGTAAAAAGATAGCTTTAGCATCATTATAAATTTCAATCGTCCTTTTTTATATTATGATTCGGATGTTGGCAAATTTTTTTATAAAAAGCAATAAAATTTTACGATTTTTAACCCTTCAGAGAGTAAATACCATAACTTTTTATTCGTTTCAAGAAAATGAATATAATTTCTTTTTCGTCAAAATAAAAGTATTCTTCAATTAACATAATTTCTTGGCGGGATCGTTGTTCGTTCGCTTTTCGATGGTTTACCAAACAAAAACCCACGTTACAAGTTTCGATTCGTTCAACTACGTCGTATTGGTTGCGGCCCAGCCATGGCGATGAATTCGCAAAACACGCGAGGGGGAAATACGTTTGTTGGAGAAATTCTCACTTTTGCTTGGTTAAAACGAATGATCGTTTGAAAGTTTTAATGTAACAATGTAAAATAAATTATTATATCCCCTTTTCATTATTAAGGCGGAAAAAATTTTTCCAATTAAGTTGAACTCGCGGTGATAAAGAAAGTTAATTTTTTTTTCTTTTCATTAACGAGAATAATCATGCATTTCGTTCAAAAGTTAAATAATCGTTTAAATAATGAATTAATAGTCTTTCTTTTTTGGTTGTTAAATTGTCATAAAGTTCGAATCACATTAAACAAAGTAAAATAAGAAAAGTTTTCACTGATGTAATTTATCAAAAGAAGATGCTGATGTTGGTTCCATTAGCCACAGAATTGTATTACAAAAGCCTATATAAATTAACTTTTATATGACAATGTGATATTACGATACTTTCGAGTTTTCTCGTAGGCCTACTTTGTTGTTCTCGTGTTTACCTAGTTAAATTTAAAAACTTATTTCATTTTATTTTCAAAATCACTCTCAGTTATAGAGTATTGAACGAGGTGATCTTTCAAAATGACGAATTTAATTTGATAAATTTTCTTTTCACTTATTTCGCTTTCTAGGAATTACTTCTTAATGTCTTATGAGTTTTTCAACGTCGATTTTTTTTTCTTCAAAACAGGTTTTAATTTCTTTCATGAAATCATGAAAATTGTCTTTTTTGAAAAAATTCTCAATTATGTTCAATTATTTATAATTGGTTGATTTGCCATAAATTATATTCTGAATTCATTGGTTTTTGATCGATGACGTCATATTAATTATGTGTATTATTATCTGATAACTTTTTACATGAGAGATTTTTTTTTTTTAAATCGTGTGTAAGAGTTTTTTTGGATCATAAATTTCTTTATTCTTCGTGTTTGATTCGAGGTTTACAATAAATTAGTTAGTGGCAAACATTCGTTAGTTTCTCTATTTTTGATGTGTGAAATTGATTGGGCCACAAAGCCAATTGTTTCGAGCGAACTTTTAATTGTGGATCCGCGAAGGTTTCGAATAACCACTCGAGTTGACTTATTTTGTGGCAGTTGATAAGAATGAAATGCTCTTTTGCTATTTAGGAGAGCATTCACAAACTTCCTATAAAGGCTGCTGGTTTCGACGTTTACTTTTGTTGTATTTCAATTCATGATTGGGCGAGGTCAGAAGTACCATTTATTTTTCAATGAAAAAAATCGACCACAGAGAATTTGACAGTACTTATACCTAATTTGAAAATTGAGTGAATTTCATTCTCATTAAGTTTTTCCCTTACGTTGAAATTGAATGTACCATCTAATCCCAAAGTCAAAAAAAATTATGTTCAAACTTAATATTTTTCCAATCGAGCGTTTGCCCCTTCAATTTCAAAAATAGGAAATGCACTTACCTATTATCTAATTTTTTTCAATAGTACCTGGTCACATTCAAATTTTGAATTTTTAAAAATATGTAAAAATCTCTTTGTTTTTTAAATGATATATTTAGGTAGGTAGGTATTTTTTTTTTTTTTTTTAGAAAATAATCCTTTTAATTTTTTGAGAATATAAATCATCAATTAATAGGTAATTAAAAAATATGAAAGTTTTAAATTTTCTTGAAGTAAAGAATTTGTTTTGTGTTAACTAGGAACCTATGTTCAATGTTGTAATAAATAATATACAATAACTACTCATTCCTTAAATTCGTGGAGAAAAATCACATTTTTTGGAATAAAAAAAATTTTCAACTTGAAAAATATCTTCTAATTTTTTGGAGAAAACCCCTCAATTAAAAAAAATAAATCTTTCAAATTTTTTGCGGAAAAATCTGTACTTTTTTGGGATATTTTTATTTTTTTCAAAATTAGAAGTAATATCTCTTGATCTTTATACGGAAAAACACTGTTTCGTTTATTTATTTATTCGTTTGTTTGCTTGTTAGTTTGTTTTTTCTGAGAAAGAAATCTTTTACTCTTAGAGAAGAAAATCATAATTTTTGTTCTCAATTTTTTTTGAAAAAAAGAACCCGAGCGGCACACTCGATCGATAATATCGGAAGATGTAACGTATCGATAAAAAATCGTTTGAAAATCTATAGATGTTCTCACGATATTATAAAGATTTATCGGTACAACTTCATAGGCAAAAAATCTAAAAACTATCGAATTCGATATTATTAAGATTTTATGACGATATTCGTCAACGATACTATCGACAAAGAATATTAAATTTATCGATTCCGATTTTCCACCGATTTTGTGCAGTTATTTGAAACTACATTATCGACAAAGAATATTAAATTTATCGAATTCGATTTTTTAACGATTTTGTAAAGATATTTAAAACTATATTATCGACAGATTATATGAAATTTCTCGGCTTCGATATTTTACCGATTTTTTGACGACATTTGAAACTATATTATCGACAAATTATATTAAATTTATCGAATCCGATTTTTTACCGATTTTGTAAAGATATTTGAAACTATATTATCGACACGTAATATGAAATTTCTCGATTTCGATTTTTTAACGATTTTGTGACGATATTTGAAACTATATTATCGACAAATAATCTGAAATTTCTCGAATTCGATTTTTTAACGATTTTGTGAAGATATTTAAAACTTTATTATCGACACGTAATCTGAAATTTCTCGAATTCGATTTTTCAACAATTTTGTGGCGATATTTGAAACTACATTATCGACAAATAATCTGAAATTTGTCAAACGATTTTTCAACGATTTTTGAAATTATTTTCATATTGGTGAAAATTTTTCTAAGTCCAACATGTCTGGAAGTACTAAACTGCCTATTATAAGCGTTTTATTGCTAATTCCCTCAACGATAAGGTATGGCATAGTGGTTAAGGAAGAGGATTACCATGCAGGAGATAGATGGTTCAAGCCCTACGGGTGGCAGATTTTTTATAATTTTTTTTGACTTTTTCTGAAATGATCCTCTTACCGTAACATGAATAATGTGTTTAGGCATAGTTTAATGTATTAATTATGCTAATTAATGAGTTTTAATTATAGAAAAAAGCTAGTAAAAGACGAAAAATCGGAATAAAAAATCGATAAAAAATCGACAGAATATCGAATTCGATAAAGTTCCGCCTAAATCGTGAAATTATCTTTCGATATTATAGATATATTATCGATAAAATATCTTACTATAATCTCGAAATTTTTGCTAACTATAATTCGTCGATAATCTATCTATATATTGAAAGATAATTTCACGATTTATGCGGAACTAACGCGACACTTTATCGAATTCGATATTCTGTCGATTTTGTATTTCGATAATTTGTCGAGTGTGCTGCTCGGGAATCTTTTATTTTTTTGGCGTGAAAAGTGAAAACATCTCTTGATTTTTATGCAGATTTTTTTTGTTTTGGGAAAGAAAATGTTCAGCTTATAGAGTAGAGAAAAAAAAAATTCCAATTTTTGATCTCTATTAAAAAAAACTTCCAGTTTTTCGGACTGTCAATTTTTTTTTTTCATTGGACTAAAAAAATCAAATTTTTGGAAACAACGTAACTTTTCCTTTTTGGAGAAAGAAAATCCCCAATTTTCTCAGCGTACAATTTTTTTTAACTTTTTGAAGGGGAAAAAATTTTGTCTCATTTTTAAAAAATAAAATCTTTCTCATGCAGTTTTTTGGAAAAAGTCTTTAAATATTTCGAAGTACGAAATCTCTTCATTTTAACCCCCCCCCCCCCCCTCCCCAGAAAAACTTTTCATTTCTAGAGGAATAAATTTCAACTTTTGTTCTTGATATTTTTGAAGAAAAAAAAACTTTCAGTTTTCTGGGGTGAAAAAATCCTTAAATTTTTTGGAGTAAAATCATTCAGTTTTGCGAGAGAAAAATCTTTTCACTTTTGCATAAAAGTATTTTTCTGATTTTGTGTGGAAAAAAATCTAGGTATATTTTTGATCTCAATTTAAAAAAAAAAAGTAAGGACCTATCTTTTTAGGAGTGAAAAAAATCTCGAAGTTTTTATACCTATATACCTATAATTTATTTATTTATTTATTTATTTAAAGGTACGATATCAACCTATTTTTTAGAGAAAAAGAATATTAATTTTTAGTCTCAATTTTTTGATAAAAAAAAATCCTTAGTTTTTTAGCGTAAAAATTTTTTCAACTTTTTGAAAGAGGACAAAATTTCATCTTATTTCTTAAAAATAAAATCTTTCATGCAGTTTTTCAGGAAAAATCTATAAATGTTTCAAAGTACTTAAAAAAGTCATCACTTATTTAACATGAAAAAATATCTCCCCCACCCCGAGAAAAACTTCTCATTTCTGAAGAAAAAATTTTCAATTATTGGTCTTGATTTTTTTGAAAAAAATTAGTTTTTTGGAGTGAAAAAATTTATACTTTAATTTTTTTTTAGAGTAGAATCTTTCAGTTTTGCGGGGGGGGGGGCGATCTCTTCACTTTTACATAGAAAAATATGTCTGTTTTTTTGTGGTGAAAAATCTATATTTTTGGTCTTATTTTTTTGATAATAAGGATCTTTTTGGAGTAAAAAAATCTCAAAATTTTTCAGGAGAAGAAAATACCTATCTTCTAATTTTCTTAAAGAAAATTTTTTTACAATTTTTTGAAGAAGATAACTCGGCGCTCGGCGCTTTGCATATTTTCTTAAATACAAAAGTTCAGTTGAAAATTGAATTTTTGGCAGAATGTTCGAAAAATACACTGATGTATTCGTTTTCTGAAATTTGGCATCTTATTTATTTTTTTTTTAATTTTAAAACTTATTTCTAGTCGAGCAAAAAATTTCAAGTTGAAAATTGGGTATTTTTGATTTTTTTAAAAATTACTATGAAGTTTTACTTTAATTCAATTCACTGAAAAAATATGTATTTTTAATGCTCTGATTTTGACTTTTTCTTTAAATTTTAAATTTATTTGATTTTTCTGATTCAAAAAAATGTATATATTTACAATTTACGTATAATTATAAAAATAGACTTTTCTATTTTTTTTTTACTTTTTTTTGTTGACAAGAAACCGTCTGTAACTTTTTTTGTTAATTTCTCTCAAAAAAATTGTCAAGTTTACTTTAAAAATAAAATATCACAACTTCAATTAAAAAAATATGTACGAGTAAGTATGTGATTAATAAAAAAAATTCTTTTTTTGGTCAAATTTCACCATTTTGGGACGTAGTTAATCTTATTTTAAAAATCTGAAAAAATTCTAAAAATACCTGTAGATAAACAGGAAAAGATTTAATAAGGAATCAAAGCGCCCAATTAAAATCGTTAAAAAATAATTGACCTTACTCAAAACAATTCTTATTAAAAGAATTGTTTTAAAATTAGGAGTAGGTATCTATTTATACGTATGTAGACAAATCGTAGCTCGGATACCCACTCAAATCGTTCCATTTTGTCACATTTACATAAGTGCTCTTCATAATACCGCTTTGGCACACCAGGCATATAATTTTTTGCATTGTTTATCCAATATTCCGAACAACGTTAAAATTCACCCGAAGCGATTAGAACATTCAAAATATGAAATTTGGTTTCGCATCTTATGAGGGAGTGAATTCGGCCTACGGTATTTGTTTTCAAACTTATACATGTAGTTTTCGTCTAATATATTCGACAAATACAGTACCTAGATTATAATGTACATAAATTTTGTAGCATGTTGTTATTCGACAAAATTTCATCCGCATACAGCCCACCAAAAAGAAAGTGGGTACGAATCCTCGTATATGAGATAGGTACTTTTAATCGAACTAGCTAAGATCTTAATTGCTTCGTGTAAAAATTACTTTGCTCGTATCTCGTTGAAATTTTCTCGTCTCTGTGAAAAGTGTTTAATTGAGATAATTTCGCTCGAGAGGAGAAAAAGAAGAAACTCGGCTATAGAATTCGTGACTTTTTCCCAGATACAAGAATATTTTTTAAGGCTGTCTGCAAGAAAAAACGTATGGTTTTCAATTTTTCATCGCTTTCGGTTCATTTAGAAGTAAAATACTACAAAATTTGGGTTATTACAACCGAACGTGCCTGTACGATTTTAGAAACTGTACCGAAGTAAAAAAACATTACTTAGATATTTGCGAGCGACTTGTAAACATTAATACGACTGAGAGAAAATTTTCAAAGCAATATGATATGTTTTGCTGGAGGTTCTTTTAGCATCGAGAGGAAATGAAATAATCAAAATGGTAGCAGCTTTTGAAAAACGACACTATGTTGTCATTTTTATCTGTCAACAATTTTAAGCTATTTCGTTCTTTGATTTATTCATTTTAGCTCGCTTCGCAAGAAAGGAATTAATGGTAAAATCGATGTGTTAGCTGAATAAAAATAATGTGGAAATTTACTCGCCGAATATGTTTACCTTAAAGAGATTACGCTTGGCATATAAATTACCCATGACAGTTGCCTACGAGTATACCTACTTATCAGTACCTATAGGTGGTGTTTCGCTACGCTCAGCGAAATTTTTTTTCCTAATCGTAATCAATAATAAAATTTCCTTACTTTTATTCGTAAAATTAAACGATGTACAGAGTGCAAGGTGAATGGATGTGCATTTAGGGTCCGCTATTTTAAAGTTAAAAAATTTTCGTCATCATTTCCCATATGTATTTCTTTTTCAGACATAGCTCCACAAAAAAGTTTCCGGTCGAAAATTAAATTTTTGACAGGGGTTCGAAAAACACGACAGTTTCGAAATTACTGCATTTGTTTTCCAAAATTTATCGACTTTGATTACAATTTCTTCTTTAAACTTTGTCGTTTTTTTACTCTATGATTTTGAAATTCAACAATTTTTTTCGCATAAAAAATTTTTCATTTATTTTTTCAAAAATTTACTTAATGAATTTTCAGAATGAATTTAAAAAAAAAAAAAACTTTAATAGATATTTCTTTGGATTTTTTAAAAAAATATATATTTTTCAAACATTTTTTAGAAGATTATTTTTAAAAAGATCAGGGGAAAATTTTTTAGATAAATTCTTTTAACAACTTTTTTCTCATAAAAACATTTTTTTTCTCTTCAAAAATTAACGTGCATGAATTTTAAAAATAATTTTCAACAAAAACTTTCCTTTAAATATTTTTTGACAATTTTTTTTTATAAAAACATATTTTTTCTTAAAAAATTTTGTAGCCTGGAGAAAAATTTTTAGAATTTTTTTTCTATAATAATTTTTCTCAAGTACCTATAGTAGAAAATGGATTAACTAGATTATCCAACTTTCGATTATCCTATGTCCAAAAGGTGGTTAATTTTTTACTATTCGATTTCTTTTTCTCTTTTTTAATTGGGTAAATAAACAGAAAACAAATGAAATCCTTATTCACTTCAAAAAAAAGTGAAAAGAAAATTTATTGCATTTTTTTAAATGGCCTCAAAAATTGTTCTGGGAAAATTTTCATGGATGATCGAGGTTCTAACAAACTCAAATATTTCTAAGAATTTTTTTTTTAAATTATTTTTCAGAGGATTTCTTCTATAGACAATTTTTTTTACGTAGTTATCAACTTTTTTCTTTTAGTCAAATACGTATTTTGCTTCAAAAATGGTTTTAGGGTATTTTTCATCATTTTTTTTTGGCTGAAGTCTCATAAACTTTTTTTCACAAAAAAAAAAATATATATATTGAAGAATTTTTTCTTATTTTTTAAAAGTTGAATAAATATTTTTTTGACATTTATTATTTTTATTATACTTTTTTCTTAATAGTAGGTATTATAATTTTGTACGAGAAATTTTTTCGGAATTTCTTTTTTTTATAATAATTATTTTCGAGTATCATCTATACCCAGTCCTGTTTCAAACATTTTTTTCAGTTAGGAGAATGTTTATCAACTTTTTTCTTCTACCCAAGCATTTTTTTTTTCAAAAATGATTTCAGATTTTTTTTTTTTTCATCAAAACTTTTTCAATTTTCCCCAAAAAAATTTGTTAACATTTTTTTTACTGAATTTTTTTTTCAAAACTCATTTTCTTGAGAACTTCTTTTAATGAGATAATATTTTTCAATTTTTTTTTCTTGCAGATTTTTTTGAGTACATGATAAGTAGCAGGTAGATACCTAATTCAATTATTTTGTTTATGTAGGTACCTAATAATTTTTTTGACACAATCTTTTCCTTCTGGGAATTTCTATAAGATAGGTAACCCGAGCGGCTCACTCGATCGATAATATCGGAAGATGTAACGTATCGATAAAATATCGTTTGAAAATCTATAGATGTTCTCACGATATTATAAAGATTTATCGGTACAACTTCATAGGCAAAAAATCTAAAAACTATCGAATTCGATAATATTAAGATTTTATGACGATATTCGTCAACGATACTATCGACAAAGAATATTAAATTTATCGATTCCGATTTTCCACCGATTTTGTGCAGATATTTGAAACTACATTATCGACAAAGAATATTAAATTTATCGAATTCGATTTTTTAACGATTTTGTAAAGATATTTAAAACTATATTATCGACAGATTATATGAAATTTCTCGGCTTCGATATTTTACCGATTTTTTGACGACATTTGAAACTATATTATCGACAAATTATATTAAATTTATCGAATCCGATTTTTTACCGATTTTTTGACGATATTTGAAACTATATTATCGACAAATAATCTGAAATTTCTCGAATTCGATTTTTTAACGATTTTGTGAAGATATTTAAAACTTTATTATCGACACGTAATCTGAAATTTCTCGAATTCGATTTTTCAACGATTTTATGACGATATTTGAAACTATATTATCGACACGTAATATGAAATTCCTCGAATTCGATTTTTCAACGATTTTGTGTCGATATTTGAAACTACATTATCGACAAATAATCTGAAATTTGTCAAACGATTTTTCAACGATTTTTGAAATTATTTTCATATTGGTGAAAATTTTTCTAAGTCCAACATGTCTGGAAGTACTAAACTGCCTATTATAAGCGTTTTATTGCTAATTCCCTCAACGATAAGGTATGGCATAGTGGTTAAGGAAGAGGATTACCATGCAGGAGGTAGAAGGTTCAAGCCCCACGGGTGGCAGATTTTTTATAATTTTTTTTGACTTTTTCTGAAATGATCCTCTTACCGTAACATGAATAATGTGTTTAGGCATAGTTTAATGTATTAATTATGCTAATTAATGATTTTTAATTATAGAAAAAAACTAGTAAAAGACAAAAAATCGGAATAAAAAATCGATAAAAAATCGACAGAATATCGAATTCGATAAAGTGTCGCGAAAGTTCCGCCTAAATCGTGAAATTATCTTTCGATATTATAGATAGATTATCGATAAAATATCTTACTATAATCTCGAAATTTTTATTAACTATAATTCGTCGATAATCTATCTATATATCGAAAGATAATTTCACGATTTATGCGGAACTAACGCGACACTTTATCGAATTCGATATTCTGTCGATTTTTTATTTCGATAATTTGTCGAGTGTGCTGCTCGGGAATTTTTTCAATATTTTTCTTCTGCTCGAGGATGTCCCCCAAAAACGTGGATTTTCATCATTTTTTTGAGGTATAGAAACTTTAAAAAAAATTTATCAAAAGAATTTTTTAGAATATTTTGTAATTCTTCTGAAATAATTTGTTTTTCAATACTTACTATTTTTTCTGTGACGAAATTCTTTTGCCTAATTTTTATCCATTTTTTTTTCTTGTAAAAACTTTGTACCTAGTTATCTTTTTTTTTGTTTATTTGATGAATGATTTAAAAAAATTTGAAGTCAATTTTTGTTCAAATTTTTTGACTTTTTACTAACGTGAGATATTACTTCAACGTATCACTAACGTATGTTTTCAAACGAAAATTTCTGACAAGGGAATTTTGTCAACATAGATTTTGCTGATATTTGGCTTACAGAAAATACGAATTTTGAGCTGGCGACATTGTTTTTCAATTTTTGGCTAATTTTTAAATCTTGAAACGTCAATTTTTGCTGGATGCTTCAGATCGCTTCGAAAAGGTTCACAGACAACCTTAAAAATTCAAAATTTGGTTCTGAGATGTGGATAATGCATAATTTATTATGCTCTTTCAGTGAACACATTTATTATTTTTTTTAGTCGCAGAAACTTTTTTTGTACCTATTAAATTTTTTTTTCAACAACATTTTCAAGAAGATTTTTTTAAAAATTTCTAGCTAAATTCAAAAAAATGGAAAACATGTCACTGTAAATTTTTGGGAGAATTTTCTATAAAAATACTTCTTAAGAAACTTTTTCATATATTTTTGAATTAACGTATTTTTTCTATAATTTTTGTGATAAAATCTTATTTTTTGAAAAAAGTTCAATTTTTTTCAGTAAAATCCGAATTTTTTCGAAAAAACAATTGCAAAATTTAGGGGGAAAATATATATATTTTTTAGGAGGGAATCGTAATTTTGAGGGATCAAAATTTTTTGTGGAAAACGAAAAAAAAATGTTTGAACGAAAAAATCATAATTTTTTGGAATACTCAATAGCAATTCTTTGAATGGGGAGGGGGAGTCATAATTTTGGGGATGACAATTATTTATTGAGCAATAAGACTCGAAATTTTTCCTGAGTAAAAAAATCATAATTATTTTGGGTAAAAATTCTTAGATGATGGAGACATTATCTAAAGGGATCATTACAAATTAACGAACCTTCTATGAAAATTGAAGTCAACTCGAAATTACATACTTACTAGATATTTTTTTTTCAATCTACAATTTATCAATTTACTTACCCGAGCGGCACACTCGATCGATAATATCGGAAGATGTAACGTATCGATAAAAAATCGTTTGAAAATCTATAGATGTTCTCACGATATTATAAAGATTTATCGGTACAACTTCATAGGCAAAAAATCTAAAAACTATCGAATTCGATATTATTAAGATTTTATGACGATATTCGTCAACGATACTATCGACAAAGAATATTAAATTTATCGATTCCGATTTTCCACCGATTTTGTGCAGATATTTGAAACTACATTATCGACAAAGAATATTAAATTTATCGAATTCGATTTTTTAACGATTTTGTAAAGATATTTAAAACTATATTATCGACAGATTATATGAAATTTCTCGACTTCGATATTTTACTGATTTTTTGACGACATTTGAAACTATATTATCCACAGATTATATTAAATTTATCGAATCCGATTTTTTACCGATTTTGTAAAGATATTTGAAACTATATTATCGACACGTAATATGAAATTTCTCGATTTCGATTTTTTAACGATTTTTTTGACGATATTTGAAACTATATTATCGACAAATAATCTGAAATTTCTCGAATTCGATTTTTTAACGATTTTGTGAAGATATTTAAAACTTTATTATCGACACGTAATCTGAAATTTCTCGAATTCGATTTTTCAACGATTTTATGACGATATTTGAAACTATATTATCGACACGTAATATGAAATTCCTCGAATTCGATTTTTCAACGATTTTGTGTCGATATTTGAAACTACATTATCGACAAATAATCTGAAATTTGTCAAACGATTTTTCAACGATTTTTGAAATTATTTTCATATTGGTGAAAATTTTTCCAAGTCCAACACGTCTGGAAGTACTAAACTGCCTATTATAAGCGTTTTATTGCTAATTCCCTCAACGATAAGGTATGGCATAGTGGTTAAGGAAGAGGATTACCATGCAGGAGATAGATGGTTCAAGCCCTACGGGTGGAAGATTTTTTATAATTTTTTTTGACTTTTTCTGAAATGATCCTCTTACTGTAACATGAATAATGTGTTTAGGCATAGTTTAATGTATTAATTATGCTAATTAATGATTTTTAATTATAGAAAAAAGCTAGTAAAAGACGAAAAATCGGAATAAAAAATCGATAAAAATCGACAGAATATCGAATTCGATAAAGTGTCGCGTTAGTTCCCCCTAAATCGTGAAATTATCTTTCGATATTATAGATATATTATCGATAAAATATCTTACTATAATCTCGAAATTTTTATTAACTATAATTCGTCGATAATCTATCTATATATCGAAAGATAATTTCACGATTTAGGCGGAACTAACGCGACACTTTATCGAATTCGATATTCTGTCGATTTTTTATTTCGATAATTTGTCGATTGTGCTGCTCGGGTATATATTATTTTTTCTATCTGTTTCAGTTCCTCCTCAAAAACTAACAATCGTCGATATGAGTGGTTCAGAAATCGTAATGTCGTCGTTGAGTCCAGTTCTGGAAGGACAACCATTGAGATTGATGTGTATAGCTCATGGAGGTACGTACATCCAAACTACTCGAATTGAAATTCTTTTGGCGTCTCGGAATAGTCTCTTCGCCTTGGCCAATCAACCCATGTCTCATCGGTTTAAAAAGATCCAACGTTCGACTTTCATTTACGAGAGTTTCTCTTCGGCATTGCATTGTTTCGCAATGAGAAAAAGCTCACCAAATTATAGACAACGTCTTCATACATTTTGGGCGGAAATTAAACGTCCAAAACATACGATGCTTTATTACTAGAAACACGGCACGCGAACTCGAATTTAATTGATTTTAAAAATTACCTTCTGCCAAGTTTCTTCATAATTTTTCCTTTCGGTTTGTTTTCCATTAGGAAGGCCAGCTCCTCGAGTATTTTGGTGGCAGAATGAAAATATCATCGATAATCAATCGGAAATAATATTGAATAACCAGGTGCAAAATATTTTACATTTCGAGCATTTGGAAAGAAAACATCATGGTTCGATTTTGAAATGCGAAGCCGTCAACGGTCGCAGTAGAAATTCAATTTCTAGCGTCGTGGTTGTGAATTTATATCGTAAGTGACGTATATAACGAATGAGAAAAAAATTGAAAAAATTCTACAACCCTATTGTAGGCTTTAATCTTATTCTGGTACCGAAAAAAAGTGATGTACGTTGATTCGCCTTTTTTTCTTCTTCTTTATATCCGCTTATCCTCTTCATTGTACACGATGAATAGCAGATCTAACAAAATATCAACCTAATCGCAATTTTCCCTCTTCTCTGGGCCTATTTTTATCATCCTTGGTGATAAAAATAACCCTAGAGGTTTTTTTAAAGTCATCTTAACGAAGTAAACTTATTAATTTCTTAGCTAGTCGTTTCGATTATCACTCAGTTTGGTTGAAATCTTCGCCAATTGTAATGTTGGCGAAATTTCGATAATTTTTAATTCGAAAAGTATCGCTAATGTGTCATTTTTATGCAAATTAAACCTCTCTGATGTGATTCTCGAGTAGTTTCGGAAAGTTTTAATTTCATATTCTTATCTTTACGCCATGATGGAAATTCGTTATAAATACACAAGGCTATTGAAATATTTAAAAAAGAAGCCAAATCAAAAATTGGCAATAGGAAAATGCAAAGTTGGAAAAAAAAAAATTTATTTGAAAATTACCTTAAAGGCCAAAATTTTCATCACCTCGTAAAATTGATATAAACATTAATACATAAAGTATCCTACTCAAAATCATCCTATTCTTACCTTTTTTTGGTAAATAAATAATTGAAAAATAATAAAACACCTACTTGAAATTGTAGCAATGAAAGGAATACTCGTGAATTGAATCCGAACAGATTTTCATCTCGGTATTTGATTAATTTCATTGTTTTTTTTGTTACATTTTCCAACTGCAAAGTAGGTAAATGGTCATTGTTGAAAATTGGCAACCAGCCAGAGTGATCTTTTTCGTTTTTCCATAGTTCTACGTTGAGCCACATACTCGTAAGGTACTCTTTTATAATTCCCTTCCCAATAGTATACGAAAAGTGTCTACTAACGTCTTATCAAGAATACCAAAAGGTTAACTAAATTCTTTTTTTCCTCTCGTCCAAAATGAAACTGATGTATGGTTTTACACCCTCTCAAATAAGTACCTACATAAATCCGACGCCCTTTTGTTCTATTCTTTTCTGCGTTTCGATTTCTCAAGTTTGAAAATAATGTACCTAGTTTGCTCCATTTTTGCTGTTTTTTGATAATCTTTTTTTTTCTTATTTTAATTATTCGCGTTAAAGATATGATATTTCGTATGGATTCCTTTTCTACGAAAATTCTGATATAAATACGTGTAATTTCGAAAGTAGATATAAGGTTTCGGCTATGTTTGCGTTATTAAGAAGAATTTCAATATCGAACTGTTGAAATTCGAATGAAAAAGAAATGAAAAAAGAGGGTAAGAGAGGCCAATTTGTTAAAAAGCAATATATTAGTGTTCATTCGAGTAAACTTCTAAAAATATTATACTGTTTTCCCCCTAATTTGTGTATTTTTCAATAAAGTCGAATTTTTGTTTCGAAATATTCGTAATTTTTAAAATTTTCCATCTTTCGGTTCGGTTCCATTGAACTGATATTTTCTAAAAAGATGAGTAGGTAAGTTTATGACAATGTTTTTTTTTTCTGTTTTTTTTTTTTTTTTTTTTTTTTTTTTCAAATTCCAGAACATGGTTAAGAAGTTTTGAACGTATTTAAAGTTTTTTTTTTATTGTTTTTTATTGTTCTTCTTCACGAATTCTGTGTCCATTATTAATACTTTATTTAAAACATACCTAATTAAAGTCTGGTGCTCAAGGTACAATCAAAATTTCATAAGAGAAATGAACCACACAACTAAACCCTAGAAAAGTATGGAAATACAAAAATTAAATAGGTACCTATTAAAACCTCTGTTTGGGGGGTGGGGGGATTTAAAAAGATTTTTTTTTTGAAGAAAAAGATTTTGAATACCTAAATAGTATTTCTTGAAGTAAAAAATTTCAATTTTTTTGAATTTGGCACAAATAAATATGTGAAAAATCCAATTTTTTGAAATGAAACTCTATATTAATTTTCTAGTAAAAAAAAAACAAATCTCAATTTTTTAAGCAAAATGAATTTAGTTTTTGGCTTTAACTTTTTTGAGATTTTTTTTCCGAAGAGATTAATCTCGCAAATACAGTCTTTGAATAAAAAGTCCTTTATTTTTTTGAAGAAAATTATTTTGAATGTGCTCATCTTAATTTTTTTTAAAAGTGCTGGATGAAAAAAAATCTTCAATTCATTGTTTGAAAAAAATTGCACATTTAAAATTTTTGGTGAATTAAACACGTTGGAAAAAAATATCTATTATATTTTTTGGAAAAATAATTCTCGATACATTCTGATAAAAGAATTATCATTTTTTAAAAATTTTTTTTTAAATGAATAATTCGTAATTTCTTGTTTTGAATAACTTTTTGGAGAAATGAATTTTTAAATTTTTATAAATAAAAAATATCTTTTGTCATTTTGAGGTTTTTTTTTTGAATTTTCATGGAATTAAAAACGTCTTTTTTTTTTTGAAGTCAATTAAAAAAAATTGTCAAATCTATTTGAAAATTAAAAGAAAACATTTTCTCAATTCTCCCAAAAAATTTTTTCGGGGTTTCTTGTCTTGAAAAAAATCTCAATTTTTTTGAAATTGGCGTGAAATCAATTCATTTGAAAAAAGATCAGGAAAAAAGAATTCTCATTTTTTCTGAGAAAAAATATTGATTTTTTTTGTCTCAATCTTATTTAATTTGAAATAAAAATGTAAAAAAATTTTAAAAAACCTTTCAAAAATTTTCATGACACATTTTTGTATTCAAGTAAATTTTATTTTTTGTTTTTTAAGGCATTACTCTTTCCCTATGAATAACATTTTACAAAGTGACCAACTTTAAATAAAAGCGTGGTTTTTTAAAATTTTTTTACATTTTTATTTAACTCTTTTTGTCGTTGAAAATATTTTAATTTCATAGTTTTGAAATTTTCAAAATGGAACCCCCTCATAGGGGCTCAATTTGGGGTCAAGGGTAAATTTAAGTCCGAAAATCGAATTCAGCGACCTCGAAAACCTACATTTCGATACCAATGTTGTGATTTTCTAAA
Source organism: Balanococcus diminutus (assembly GCA_959613365.1). NCBI lineage: Eukaryota > Metazoa > Arthropoda > Insecta > Hemiptera > Pseudococcidae > Balanococcus > Balanococcus diminutus. Next base: position 40,960,325 of record OY390716.1, read on the forward strand.
ATTTTCAAAATTGAACCCCCTCATAGGGGCTCAATTTGGGGTCGGGGGTAAATTTGAGTTCGAAAATCGAATTCAGCGACCTCGAAAACTACATTTCGATACCAATGTTGTGATTTTCTGAAATTTTCAAAATTGAACCCCCTCATAGGGGCTCAATTTGGGGTGGGGGGTGAATTTGAGTTCGAAAATCGAATTTAGCGACCTCGAAAACCCCTAATGTGAGCACTATGTTCTTTCAATTCCAGTAAAATATTAAATGAGAGAGGATTGGTCGAAAACATACTCTTGGTTCCATGAGACATACATACATACATACATACCAAGTATATAAAAGCGTGGTAAAAAGGAGTCTTCCATTTTTTTTTTTTTTTTTTTTTGAAAGAAAATCTTAAAAATGGAATTCTCTTGGAATAAAAAATATTACCTATATTATATACATTTTTACGAAGTCAATGCATAATAAATGGTTTTATAAAAAAATTTCATTTCTTTCACCGAAAAAATGACTTACGTGAATTTCTAGAATAGTAAAGAATTTTTTTTTTGAATTATTTTGGATTAAATTTTTTTTAGGAATTCAAATTTTTGGAATAAGAAATTCATAAATATATTTGGGGAAACACCGATTTTTTTGGACAAATCTCTCTTAGGTAGTCATCAGTTTTTTTAATCACTCGTTGACTCGTTTTGGTTGTTTCAAAGTTGATTAAAATCACAACATAAATAAAATCACTTTTCGACAAAACTGCAAAAATTCCCTTGAAGAGGATTTTGTCAAAAATTAATAAATAAAGTCGATTTGTGGAAAATATTTATAATTCTGTTCTTTAAAAAAAAAAATGAATTGGAACGTTGGTAAAATAGATATTTTAAATTGTCTTTGCAATGAATAGTGAAAATCAGTGATTTTTTTCCATAAAATACATTCGCAATTTTTATCTTAAAAAAAAATCGAAATTAAATTTTCGTAAAATATTTTCAGAATTGACTTTACTTGTAAATACCTACCTATTGGCAAAAACTTGAAAATACTTAGTTTTAGCTGATTTTTTTCATTTTGAAAAAATCACCTTTTTTTTTTTATTTTGCAAACGTACCTAACTTACTTGAAATTTTTGTCTTGAAAAATTGTGTTGGAAAATATTTGCAACTTTTTTTGGAATTGAAATTGAATATTATGTATTTTAAAAATTGTCCTTGCGAGAAACTGCGAGAATCTGACTCACTCAATAAATAATTAGGGGTAGGATTGCAGCCGAAAAATTTTCTACCAGGTCTAGATTTTCTTTTGATTTATATCGTAAATCTTTTGCCAAAAAATAAAAACAAGTGAATTTGATATCTTTGCGTAGGTAGGTAGGTACTAGCGCCACATGCATAATCTCTGTCGATTAAACTGAAACATAATTTCACAATTAGCTAAACAACGATCTTGTCTAATTGGGCCTACAGCGTAGGTGTCGGTCTGTCGGTGTCGATAGATATACCTACCTCAACGAAACAATGCCAGCGTAGGCACTCGTGTTGTATATTTATTGTTTCATTTATCCACCCCCCTGCGATAGGTTTAAATTAAAAGAATATAGCAGCTAAAGTGTAAAACCATACATCAAAAGACAAGCAGCTTAGCACTAACGACCTTTACTGCCATTCTTATCCAACACTTTGTACACTCGTTGAAAATGGAGTGAGATTTATAGTATGGCCGGACTGTGTATGTATAAATGCTAGGCTACCGGTGGCCATTACGAAAAACGTATTAGATGATACATTACTGCGAAAGAAGATTAAAATGTCATTCTAAGAATTTCTTACGATATTCGCAAACATCGCAGTAGAACGTTGGAGGAGTCGTTTTCGCGCTTATTTAAGTAATATTAAAAATTTTATAAGCTGGTTTCTTTTTTTACGAGGCTATATTTATACGATACAAGGAATTGTCGCATTGCCACTTTTGAGGTCTCAGAGTACTTACTTTCAAAAACCTGAGGCCCAAGCTTTTTTTAGTCAGCAAATTTTTTGTTGGGAGGCAAGGTTTTTTTTTTTTTTTTTTTTTTTTTTTTTGAAAAATAATCGTACCGTCTTAGTGAATACACCTCTTCCTCAGCTCGTCGATTAACCTGTTGTCTTATATGAAAATTTTCTACATTTCTGTGGAGTAAAAAATTTTTCAATTTTAGAATACGCTTTTTTTCAATTTTTCAATCGGGGTAGAAATAGGCCCTATGACAAAAAATTTGGAGAAAAATTCGATATTTCCGGATAAACAATTTTATTTTCTTGGAGGAAAAAACTTTTGAATTTTTTCCGTAAAAAGTCTTCCAAGTTTTTTTTGGAAAATGATTCAGATTTATTTTTGGAGAAAAATCTCAGTTTTAAAAAAATATCTTCCGAAATTTTGAGGGAAAATCTCAATTTTTTTAGAATTTTTTTTCAAAATTTGAGAATAAAAAACATCTTGAAAAGAAATATATATTTTTTACAAGTAAGCGTAAAAAAATCACTTTTTCTTTAGAGTAAAATAAAATCAATTTTATTATATCTTATTTCGGAGAAAAACTGGGTTTGATTTTTGATATAGTAGAAAAATTTCTCAATTTCTTGGAAAAATAAAAATTTTCTATTTTCGGATTTACAATTTCTTTTGTGTGAATTCGTTTCTAATCTTCTTTTGTCATATCTTGAATTTTTTCACAAAATCTAGAAAAACATATTGGTTTGACTAAAAAATCTTGAAAATAATTTAAAAGCATTTTTTTCAAAAAAATCTTGAGGAAAATTTTTTGATTTTTTGGTGAATTTTTTGAAAATGATAAAAATACTTGGCCGATTGTAAATCAATAATTTCTTGAAAATTGGTTCAAGAAAGCTGTCAATATTTTTAGAGGTAAGAATTTTTCAATTTATTTTGGAGAAAAAATCTTTTAATTTTTCGAGACTAGGAAAATTTTTCAATTTTTTGGAATAATTTTATTTTATTTTATTTTTTTGAAATAAAAGTTCGTTCAATTTTTTTGGCAGAAATCTTTAAATTTTTACGCAGAAAAAAACTTTTTTTTAGGAAGAATTTATTTTATTTTTAGGAAAAATAAAAAACAATTGAAGCACCTACCTATACTTAATTTTTGAACCATTATTCTAAACCAGCTTCAAGTTCATACTTTTTGTGAAAAGTGAACATTTCAATTTACTCAAAAAATCATTCTTATTAGACTTGGGGTGTATTAGTTTTGGGTCACTCAAATTCATAGACTTCCGAAATCCTTGGAAGTAAAATATGCGAGAGCACGTCTGCGTCTCTGATAGGTACAACATACCTACATGTTGCCGGAAGAGCGTATTTTACAACTTCAGATTTGGATACAACTGCGTACAATTTACAAGAAATGTTATGAACAAATGTTCCTATATATTCATCATTACCTATTAAAATTCAATTTTCAAATAATTTTTTTTTCAATTTCCAGGTTTTTTAAATCTTTTATTTTTTGAAAAAAAACCTTGTTTTTTATGCAGAAAGAAAGCTCATATTTTTTAAGAATAAAATTTTAATTATTTCTAAACTTTTCAAGAATAACAAAATTGAAAATTTTTGAAAAAAATACAATTTTTCAGAGAAGAAAATTTCTCAGGTTTTCTCAAATAAGTATAAATAATTTTCTCTATTTTTGAATGAATGATGGTTCAATTCTTTTGGTAAAAAAATTATGAAGAAAAAAATTTCTCTTTTTGAAAAAGAAAAAAAAAATGTCAAGTACTTTTTTTGGAGAAAAAATTAGTTATGCGGTAGGTATTTTTGTTTGGGATAAAATATCTCATTTTTAGAGAAAAAAAAATTGGCAAATTTTTTTTGAGAAAATAGTCTTTATTATTGTTAAATATTTTGGAGTAAAAAAATCTGTTTATTTGTTCAGAATGAAATCTCTCATTTTTTGGGAAAATTTTTCCAATTTTATCTCAAATTTTCGAGAAAAAAAAAACGCAATTTTCTGAATATGAAAATTTCTCAATTTTTTTGAATTAAAATCTTCAAATTTGTGGAGAAAAAAAATCGTGAAAAAATCTTCAATTTTTCAAAAGAAAAAATCTCTTTGTTTAGGATGAATAAATCTCTCATTTTTAAATAAAAAAATTTTTGGTGAAAAAAAACTCAATTTTTTTGTGAAAGAAAATCTTGCATTCTCATAGAAAAAGAAAACTATTTTTTTAAATCTTTTAATTTTCTTGGAAGAAAAAATACTTCTATTTCTTAGAGCCACTTTTTAAAAAAAGGTATTACCCGTGTAGCAACGTCGATGCTAATTTCGATATAAATGTCGACACATCGAAATCGGTCACTTTTCGATCGTACATGTCGACACGATTGTGGATGGTTTGTCGAGCTTATTATCGACAAACCATCCACAATCGTGTCGACATGTACGATCGAAAAGTGACCGATTTCGATGTGTCGACATTTATATCGACACCCACATCGACATTTGCAATGGTGAGATTTTGAAAAATATGCTAAGTTCAAATATTCAATATATGTATATATTAAAATTACACCAAAAATAGTGTTCAAGCCAACATTTTGACATTTTTTGTCAAATATGCGGCATTGAGGCCACCTTTGTAGCTGGACACATGCGAGTGTCCAACTAACATAGAGATGATTCTTAGACCTTATGTACTAATTCACAACACACTTTATCTGCGAGTATCACAATCACCCTCAAGACGTCGACAGTCAAATCGATGCATTATTCGACCCTCGACAATTAGATCGACATTAACTCGACTTAAAATTCCTCTGGTCAACACTGTCGACAGTTAAGTCGATGCATTATTCGACCCTCGACAATCACATCGACACTATCTCGACTTAAAATTCCTCTGGTCGACACTGTCGACAGTGAAGTCGATGCATTATTCGACCATCGACAATTATGTCGACAATAACTCGACAAGTCGTTGTATTATTCAAAACTTTGAAAAATAAGAAAATTTTGTGATTCTTTCAAAAATTATTTATTCCTGAGCTTAAAATGTTCTTATTAATTGTTTTTAGTTCTTTTTAGATATAAAATTTGTAAATTTAATTGGCAGAAATTGTCGACATAAATGTCGATGCGTTTATCGAGTATCGATTTTTACATCGACTTGTCTATGTAGAAAAACAACGTTTTCTAAATTATAGGAAAATACTGAGAAAAATTCAAAAATTTTGATTGAACAGTTATGTTTAACATAGAACATTACTTTAAATCTCAAATATCATTTTTAATTCATCGTTAACCGAGAAAAAAATGTGTCTGAATTTTGTCGACATAAATGTCGATGTCGACAATTGCTACACGGGTAGTTACCAAGAAAGGGTTAAAATTGGATGAATTGATTTTTTTTCTATTCAAAAGGCTAAAATAATATATTCTATTACTTGCATTAATTTATAAAAATTTGCTTTCATTGCTCATAAGTCCAACGAAATAGGTACCTATTGATAAAGTGGATCATTTTTTTTTTTTAATTCCCATGTTTTCAAAAACCTGTGAAATAGATATTGAACACTCAGCCAAACAAAAAAGATCTAAAATTACCAAAAATGGGAGGACGGATTAAGAAAATATTAATAAATTAAAACAATTTTCAATTTGAGGGTTTGACATGATTTGGGCAAAATTTTGGATCAAATTTCTTTCCGCTTCGAAATTTTGCAAGTAATTAAACCTTTTTGATTTTTAATGTTTTATTCACTCGGAATGTTGGAAAAAATTTTGAATGCAGTGTTGTTGGCCTTTTCTATTTTTTACCAGGTGATTAACATATGTATAGGTACTTAAGTAGGTGCACTTACATGTAATTTAGCCTGGAAACAGAGAGGTAAAAAACGCTCCACGTGTAAGGTTTATGGTTACTACAAATTAAAAGCTATAAGACCGGCGTCGCGTCGGTGTACGAGTACCTAGTTTTATTTTTCATGATTAATTTACAGCATGTGGCTTGACGTTGTTAGAAAATATGACAGGGGTAGCAAATAATTATGCAGTTTACTCGTGCAACCGCGTGCAAAACGAAGAAATATTGACCTGTGCATCGTGTAATATCATGTTGCGTTTTATCACAAAGGTTCATTAACGTGTCGTTGTGTACCTGCCTTATAAGGCGAAAGTCATGTAGGTTTGAAATTTTTGTCCGAAATAATATAGCTGTATTATAAACTAGGGTAATTTATTTGCTGCAGTGAAACCGCTATCAGTTCGATTAATCGGAAACAACGAAATATTTAGCGTCGGACGAGAGTATAAAATAATGTGCGAAACGTACGGATCGAGACCTCCGGCTAACGTAACTTGGTGGTTGAAAGGATCCAAAATTCATCCTCCGTTTGTCGAAACGGTACGTATACATAATACATGCGAATATTTTAATTATCTCGATATAGGTACTATACGTACCTCTAGGACTAGGTACATAAGACCAAAGACGAAAGGAACAAAGCATCGTATATGAGAAAGTGGTTAGGTACCTACTTCATGGCGCATTATTTGTTATTACCTGCGTACTGTTTGGGCCACCTATGGGTATACTAATCATTTTAATTTGACTGTTATTACGGTCTCACTTTAAACATGTTGAAATTTGTGTTTAAAAAAAGCACTTTTTACATATTAAATTATAATTATTATAGCCAACGAATGTATGGACCTACCGGTATCTATCTACCTACTGGTTACACTTGGAAAAAAAGGGGAAAAAAATAGTTAGCGGTGGGGTTTCATTTTTCCCTGCTGTTATTTCCTAAACATTAATGTTATAACTATCGTCGGTACTATGTAGCTTTTTACATGTTTGGTTTGAAAATGTGCCAATTTACCGGTAGTACTTTTTTTTAATCTGAAAAATAAACAAAAAAAGGGTGCCTAATTTAGGCACGACGAGAGAGTGTACTTTTAATGGTGTGGCGCAACCTTTTTTTGTATTCTTTTTTCAGTCGAGATTTTCATGGATAATTGTCTTTCATAACAAATTTTCTAGATTTTCTTCTATAAATTTTTCGATTCATTTTTTTTCTAAAAATTTGTTTTCGGTCTTGGGAAAAATTTCTCCAAAAATTGAAAAACTTTTATAAAATTCTTTAAGAAATTTATCAAAAAAAAAAATCGCAAAATTTTTATTTTTATTTATTTGAATAGGTAGTAATTATTCTAAAGTTATGATATAAATAAGAGATTTTTTTCAAAAGATTACTTTAAAAATTCTCTGATTTCTTTCTTTTCCTTTTTTTTTTTAACGTCATGTACAGCAACTAAAGCTAGTGGTGTCTCTGATTTGTATTTGCCTGAAAAATTTATCTCAAAATTGAAAAAAAAAGTTTTCTTGTGAAATTAAAAAAAAAAATACACCTACCTACCTATTCTTGAAAAAATTAAAAAAGAACTCTCAAAAAATTAATAATTTTTTTGAAAAAATTCTTTATCTGGTGATTTTTCTATCTAAATTCGTAGTAATTCTACTTTTCCTACGAACCAACTCATGTCAAAAAAAATTTCTAAAAAATAAAAATAAAACCAAGAAAACAAAACAATTTTTTTGGAGAAAATCAGTGACGTGACGGATCGATTCGCAGTGGAGGGGTAAAACTCAAATTTTCCCAACTAATTTGTCCTAATTTCTCAAATTTTCCAAATAATACCCAGCTTTTCCCCAAAAATTCGCATTTGACTCAACTTTTTTCAAATTTTTCCCAAAATTTTTTCTGCTTGTCGGTGAGACATCCTATTCACATTTCTGGAGAAAGTGGATGTAAAATGATGGTTTTCTATTGAAAATTTTCAAAATTAGGCCTATTTTTTAATTTTGTTTTTTCCAGCAAATTTGAAAATCCCCTCCCCCAATTTGAAATAATCATCTTTCAACAAAAGAGTGCTCTTGAAACTTTTTAAAATTCAAAGAAACTTTTTTTTTTTTTTTTTTTTTTCTTCATTTATTGTGCCATATACAAGTACTATGCTTAGAGGCACATTCTTAAGATTAGGATAGTATGTAAGTATTAAGTGTATATATTAGAAGTTAATTTAGTTACATGCTTAAAAATTAAGGTAAAGGTAATTATAAAAGTTTGTTTAGATGGGTGATTTTTATGAATTGGAGAAGTTTTTCGATGTTGTTTTGATTATCTGAGAGGATGTTTTGTAGATTTCCGTCGAGGTAGGTGTTTCGGGCTTGGTGATATTTAGGACAATCGATAAGAATATGGGGAATGTTAATAGGAACGTTGCAGTTAGTTGAACTACTTACTCGTAATTGGAAAATTTTCGTTTAATATTGTTGTTTTCTCTGTTTAAAAAATTTTGTGAAAAAATCTCTATAATTTTTTTTTTTTTTTGTTTTCAAAGTCAATTGAAAACAAAAAAGATTAAAAAAAAATAATTTCTTATTTTTTTCACTGCTTTCAAAATTATTCCCATTTTTCAATTTCTTATTTGAATACACATATCTACTTACTTCTGTAGATATCTTTGGAAAAATATTGAAACATTTTTTTTTAATCTTAAGAAAAATCAGAAATTTTTCTGGGAAAATTTCCCAATTAAAATTTTTTATGGAAATTTATGAAAAATTAATCTCGGATGAATTAATTTGCTGGGAAAAATTTTTGAACAAGATTTTCATGATTTTTGTAAAAAAAAACAGAAAAAAGGTTGAAAATAATTAATTTTTTTTCTTCAAAAAAGTCCTCTAAAAAAATCCGCAAAAAATTTAGAAAAATTTCTTCAAAAAAAATTATGGTTGTAAAATAATTGTTTTCTACTAAAATTTATTCATAACTATTAACAGTTGTTTTTTATGAAAAAACTTATTTCAAAAGTTTTCAAGTTTTTTAAATGTTTTTTTATTTTTTTTTATTTTTTTTTTATTAAAATGTTTTTAGTTGAAATATTTTTTTTTCACTGAAATTATTTTTCATGAAAAATTCCCTCTATAGGAACCATATTTTTTCGAACGTGATTTTCACTCAAATTTTTTTCAATCAATATGATTTTTTGCAATTGTTTGGGTAATTTTTCAGTAATTTTTTATACCTAGTGACGTTTTTTACAGAATTTTCTTCTAAAATATTTGCGTTGAAGAACGATATATTCAAAAATAATCTTTTTAGATATTTAATATATTTTTTACAGTTGACCAAAAACTCTTTTTGATTATTTGACTAAGCAACGCGACAAAAAAAAATTTTAAAATGGAGAGAGAAAATACCTAGATTTTTTACCAATGTTGGGGAAAATTTTCTCTGAAAAATGTTGAAAAGTAGAAATAGATAAATTTTATTTTCATGAACAAAATCCATCGGGAAAACATCTTGCAAAAATGCTCCTATTAATTATAATGAGTCCCCAAAAATTTATTTTGAAAAAATCTTTCTATTGAAATTTTTGCAAAAAAAAGTCTTCGAGGAATAAAATTTGTTGGAAGTTATTTTTTGAAAAAGAAAAAAATCTAGAAAAAAGTTATTTTGATTTTTATTGAAAAAATGCTCTTTAAGAATCCGCTTATTTTCCTTTCAAAAATTCCCCCTAAGAAAAAATACCATAAAATAGTCATTTCATATAGCAAAATAATTTTTACGTATTTATTTATTATTTTTTTTCAGAAACAACACTTCCCGAAACATTCATAGTTGAATGAATTTTTTTTTATAAAAAGTATTCAACAAAAAATTCACTTTCAAAAAAAAATTTTTGTCTAGGAAACCTTTATTTCACATCATTTTTTCTGGATTTTTTTCATTAAAATTTTTTAGGCCAAACTTTTTTCTCATTTGGATTTTCTTTCAATAATAATTATCTTGAAAAAAAAATCAATGTAGGTAGGTACTTGAAAAGTTTTTTTTGGAAAAAAATTTCAATAGAAATGAAACATCTAAAAACTCACTCACACTATATGAAGGAAACTTTTTGAAACATTTTCTTACTGGTAAAAAAATATAATTATAAGAACCCACAGTTAAGAACTTATAAGAAGGATTCATTAAAATTAAAAAACAACAACAACAACATTGTAGAAGAAATATTTATTTTAATGCCACAGAAAAATTTCTTTAAAAATTTCTGAGAACTAAATCCTTTTTCAAAAAATTCTTCTGGAAAACTATGCAAAAATAGTCTCCGTAAACGAAGATTTATTGGGAGAATTACAAAAAAAAAAAAAAAAAATCGCTTCAATATGGAGAAAACATTTTCCCTGGGAAATTATCGTAGGTATAAAAAAATTCATTCAAAAAATAAGAAAAATCTGTACCTATGTGGAAAAAATATCTAATTTTTTTCCAAAGTTTTTTCTTGAAAAATTTCAAGAAAATATAAATAACTAACTATCTTTTCACAAAAAATTCTCTTCGTTTTTTTAGACGATTTTTTTTTCAATTGACAGTCGATGTTTTTTTGTCAAAACTTCCCACGCACATATTGAACTAATTTAATTGTTCGCAGATTACAAGATCGGATCAAAACTTCACCACCAGCATCTTGACATTTCAACCGAAAGTGCAGCACCATAAATCAAAACTCACTTGTAAAGTGTCAAACGGCAACATCGCCGGTAGCACGTTAATCGATTCGTGGCATTTGAACATTCAATGTAAGTGCATCAGCATCGTCATTCATCGTTTTTAATAAATTGCCCAACATCATAATTCAGTTGAAAATTGAAAATAACTCCCGAGTTTTATTCGAACTCGTCTCTGGTACTCGAGCATCTACACAAAGAGAGATGTACATAGAAGAATATCATTAATCAATATTTGTAAGAAAATTCCGCACATATTTGCGCTGAAGATAATACATAATACCTAACAGACGGCGCATAAATGCACCGGCAATGGCATGGCTTGGCATTCTTTTGTAGGCTAAATACGAATACATGTATGAAGTAAATTCGGTACGTGATGAGTTTACTAATACTACACGTGAAAATTAATTTACGTGTGTTTGGTTGTATTGTACACAGATGCTCCGGTGACTAGATTGGAACTTGGGCGTAATTTAGATAAAGCTGGAATTAAGGAAGGTTCGGATGTATATTTCGATTGCATTATCGACGCTAATCCGCTGGCCAAAAAAGTATATTGGACACATAACGTAAGTAAGTTCTTTCTTAATATCATTCTTTTTTTCTGTCCATTAGGTCAGGTAGGTATATGAAGAATTTGTATTGGGAAATACCCGCAGTAGGAGGCGTAGGTACCTGTATCGATAAGAATTAGCCAAATTAAATTCGTCTCTGCGGTATTTGTAACTCGGTTCCGGCATTTTTAATTAACGTTGATACTCGAGTAGATATCTGAGGTTCGGATATTACAAAGCAATCTCTGGTATACGCTTATAAATTTTATACGAGACGCAAACATGGTGATGAATTAATTAAATGTTCCAGTATTGGACGAACTTGATTAATTAGCAAAAATATGTATTAACGTTAGTGCGTCTATTCGATATTTCTCGCTTAGCATATTTCATATAGAATTTCGTATGCATAGTTAAAGTGTAGGTACCTAGAATATTTTCGGTGTACATACGTGTAGATCTTTTACTTTTGTATGATATAGATCATTTTGGCGAATTGTATTAGCTCTTTTGTGAAATATTTCCAGGGAGGAATTCTCGTTCAGCATTCAGCTCGTATAATTATCAGTAACCAGACTCTAGTTTTGCAAAAAATTACCAGGAAATCGGCCGGTAATTATTCGTGTATTGCTTCCAACGATGAAGGAGAGAATCAAAGTGAACCTTATTATTTGGATGTTAAATGTAAGTAAGTCTAGATACCTATTTAGTACTTGAATAGAAGTACTAGATGATTGAATGGAGTTAATAATTTTATATCTTCGTTATTTTCGGAGGCTCCTGGCGCAGTAGCCTATATTCAAAAATTTTTAAAATTGAGAACATTATTCGATTGCTGCAAAAATATGTTCAGCACTTCGTTAGAAAAAACCTAAAACTACATAATAAAAAAAAAAAAAAGTCAGTTCGTAAAAATTGAAAATTGAAAAAAAAAATTGAAAAATTTAATTTGAAATTATTACCTAGGTCCTAAAATTTAAGAAGTTGAATTAAATTAGAAAACCAATAAACCATTTTTTTTTAAAAACTTGAAAAAAATTTAGGCAATTCCATTTTTAAAAAAAATACTTATCGAGAACATTTAAAAATTGAAAAATTTTCTAAAGATCAATAAAAAATAAAAATAAAATGAAAGCACTTTTTTTTTTGCAAAATAATTGAGAAAAATTCATATTTGAAAAAAATGAATAAATTACTTTGAAAAAAAAATGAATAGATAAAGAAAATAATTTTTTTTTTTATTGAGTGAAAAAAATTAATTTAAAAAAGTTAAAGAATTAAAAATCGTAAGTAACATTTTTTTTTTCAAAAAAATTAGGTAGGTATCTTAATGCAAAAATTAAAAATTAGAATCAAATTGGAAATAATTAGAAAAATTCAATTTTACAATGAGAGAAATTATAAAAAATCAAAGCACTTTCTTGGAAAATTAAAGCAAAATTGATATTAAATTTAAAGTGATGAACGTTATAAAAACGGAACAAAATTGAACAAAATTGACAGAAAAAAAGGTGTGGTATTATATTTTCAAAATTTTAAAAACAATTCATTAAAAAAATTTTTAAGAATTTTTTTTTTCAAAAAAAAAAATAAATAAATAAAATATTACTTTTAACAATACTTGAAAAGTTTTTCTTTATCGGAAAACATGATTCAATTTAAATTAATTAAATGTTCAAAAATTGGAGAAATTGAAAAAAAAAATCAAAAATTAGAAAACTTTTTTTTTCTAAATTTAAAGTTTTTTGAAGAAAATTTTGAATAGGTAATAACACAAAAAATAAAAATAAAATAAAGGTTTCTACAATAAAGCGAAAAAAAATTCGTAAATTGCTTTTCAAAAAACTTTCTCAAACTAAAAATTAGAATGAAGTTGGAATTGGAAATAGAAAAAATTCAAATGTTATAATAATAGAGAAATGGTAAAAAATCACTTTCTTGGAAAATTTATTAAGAAAAATTGATATTGAATTTAAAGTGGTAAAAACGTTCTAAAAATTGTAAAAATTGGACAAAATTGAAAAAAAAACTATTCATACCTACACATTATTTTCAAAATTGAAGAAAAAATGAATTTCAAAAAACTTGTATTTTGAAGAAAATTTTGAACAATCATTTCACAAAAAAAGGAAAAAACAACACCAACGTTTTAAAGTTTGAAAAAATATCTTATGTAAACAAAATAGAATAATCATGTTAAGGAAATTTCAAAATTTTTTCTTTAACAAAATATTTCAAAATAAAACTTGAAAACTCGAATAAAATTGAAACTATGAAAGAATTCAAAAATTTTGAAATAGGTATAATGAGAAAAACGGTTAAAAATGTAGGTATACTTGGAAACATTACAAAAAATTAAACCATTCAAAGTTGAAATGGAAGAAATGAACAAAATTTTATAAATATAGTCAAAGAAACCCGAACAACTTTTTTAAAAATTAGAAAAAAACACTTGAAGAAAATTGTAAACATAATTAAGTTATTCATAAAGAAAAATCTAAAAAATTGTTTTTGATTTCCACAATTAAAAAAAAAATTGAATCCATAAGTTAGGTAGTTAAAATTCTTATAGGTATCTACTTATTTTTTTTAATGATTTTTTTGAATTTTATGATGAAACTTTGGAAATATAGGTATTTTGAAATAAAATTTAATTCGAACCAAGAGTAGGTGTGACGCGCTAGTATCAAATAGGTATTGAAAAGGTGCACCTTTATTTATTTTCTTAAAAATAGATGGCTGTGTTGTGATTATTCCGCTAATTTCAACTAATGAAGGTGCATTTTGTCATGATAACATTTTTGAAAAATTGCAGTGATAAACAAATTTTTTTTTGGGTGCACCTTTTCAAACCTTTTTAGTTTTGCCGATAGAATTCAGCCACTCCACGCTCGTGGTGTTAGAACACGTGTTCTTTTTTTTTTTACAAAATTGAAAGCAATATTATGTAAATGCATTTGAAGAGAATTTTAAACAATTATTTTTCTAAAAATTTAAACATTAGGTAAGTAGGTAAGTAAGTATATTTTCAAAAAAATTTGAAGAAAAAAATCGAAAAATTTCGAAAAATTCGGTTTTGAACAAAATGAAAAAATTGATCTGTGTTCTTTGAAAAAAAAATTGACCCAATTGTGTATAATTATTTCGGTGTAATTTGAATATATCACTTTTAACAATTTTTTTAATTTTTTTTTATTATTATCTCCGATTTCTAATTTCAACTTGGAATTAGACTATTTTTTTCAGATTTAAAAATTTTTCACAAGTGAACAATTTTTTTCCAAATTTTTTAAAGCTCAATTCTCTTACATTTTTATACTTTCCAATTTTTGACACTTAGGTTGTTCTGTTATTTTTCTATTTTAGAAAATTTCGTTTTTAAACAGAAAACAAAAAATCATGTTTAAATAAAATTTTAAGAAATCTTGTGCTTTTTGACAAAATTTGACAGGAGTCAATATGGAAAGTAATTAATTTTAAAACTTACACTATTAGAAATTTTCGTTCTGAACTAAAGTTCAATTTCGAAAAATTTGTTAAAAATTGAAAAAATAATTATTTACATTTTTTCTCATAGTTTTGTTTTATGCAATCTTTCAGATTTTTATTTGAACTAAATTTTTTTAAATACTCATAGGTAATTTGCAAGAATTTTTTTTTTTTTAAATTTATTTTTGAACAAGATTTTAAAAATTTTGAGAAATCTAATCCATAGAAATCAGCATAGGAAATTTTCCTTTAAAATGCTTCAAAATTACATTCGCACTAAAATCGCAACATTTGAAAATCATTTTCAGACGAGCCAATCTGCAGTGCAAGTCAGCAACTAGTGCACGGAGCCATAAGACACGAAAAAATCGAGGTAACCTGCCAAGTGGACGCGAACCCAGTAGCGAATTCTTTCATTTGGAAATTCAACAACTCTCTCATCCAAACGAAAGACATAACCACATTTGTAGCCTCAAAAATGCACAGCGTCGCCACCTACCAGCCAAAGACCGAGTTAGACTATGGCACTTTACTTTGCTGGGCAAAAAACGAACTAGGCATTCAATCTAGGCCCTGCGTATTTCATATCGTTCCGGCAGGTAAATACGTGATGGATCGAGCTATTACCAAAATTGATGGTACCTAAATTTATTGATAATTTATTAATTTACAAACAGGTAAACCCGATACGCCTCATAATTGCTCGTTATCGAAATTATCCGAAACTTCGTATCAAGTTTCGTGCGAAAGCGGCTTCGACGGAGGTCTCCCTCAAGAGTTCATTTGCGAAGTGCTCAGGAACGGCACCGATAGAGCCGTTTGGAATATTACCAATTTGAGATCGCCCGATTTCACCATCACTGCCATCGAACACAATATCGATTATTTGATTAAAATTTACTCCAGCAATGGCAAAGGCCGAAGTCCTAATTACGTCGAGTTGCACATTCAACCGTCGTACGAGATGTTTGAGCAACATACGAGGACCGTTGGTAAAGTATAATTTTGATCGAATCACTCGAAGGTGTGAAAGAAATTGAACTGATGCAAAATACTTATTGATTTTTTTATAGGTTTGAAAAATGGAGTGCTTTTTTCCTTGTGGACTCTTACCTTATGCGGCGTGTTAATATTTTTAATTTTTTTTCTAATGATATTAATATTCAGTGTGATACGATTAAGAAGAAAGCATTCGGAACAGAAGCATAAAAAATCTCACGCCGAAGTAGCTGCCACTCCTATATACTCGGATGATGATCATAATCCTGATATCATACCTCAAATCGAAGGTTTTTATATTTTGTTCATTTTCTGAACTATTTCAAAGTGTCTAAATAAACGATCTTGCCAAAGTATATCTTTTAAGAAAAATCCCTCTTTCCCTCTTTTCCCCTCCAAATTTTATGGAAAATTTTTCGAACAACTCATTTTTACAATTTTAAATTTTTTCGAGTTCACAAAATAAAGTAAAAATTCAAAATTTGGATAAATTTGATGAAAATTGTAATTTTTTGAAATTAGAAAATTTTTAAGGATAAATTTTCCATTTTTCAAAATCTAGTAGATAACCCTTTGAAAATACAAAATCTTTCAAGTAAAGGTAACATTTCCTAATCTGAAAAAAATCTCAAAATTCAATTAAAAGTAAGAACGGATTTTGACCATTTTCAAATCTTAACGAACTTTTAGAATTTGATTATTTTTCGAAGTTTTCTTTAATTTTTACAACTTTTGCAATTTTCAAAAGTTGACGAATCTTCAAAAATTTGAGAAAATTTAAAAATGAATAAAAATTCGAATTTCAGTTATTTTTAAACTTTAAATTTTTGAAGCTCGATGAATTTCAAAAATTGATCAATATCTTTCAAAATTTTTAAAACTAAATTTTAAAATTTGGTAAAAGTTCAAAAATGGAAAATTTTAAAATGTATTTTCAAAAATTTGAAAGATACTGATGAATTTTTGAAATTCATTAAGCTTCAAAAATTGAAAGTTTAAAAATTACCAAAATTCCAATAATAAACTTGAAAATTTTTTAAATTTATTAAATCTTAAAAATTTGGTAAATTGTGATTTTGATAATTTTTTATAAATTTTTATAAGATTTCATATTTGGAAAAACTTGATTTGGTAAAAATTCAAAATTTCGAAAAATTGAAAACTCTGATGAAAATATACTTTTTTTATTGAATTGAATAATGATTTTTTAAAATTCGTTGAGAATTTAAAATATGAAAAATTTTCAAAATTGAATAGAAATTTTTAATTTTGCAATTTTTAAATCATTTTTGTAAATTTAAATTTTGGGAAAAATTTAAAATTAAGCCAAAATTAAAAATTTTGAAACATTGCAAAATTGTATAAGAATTGAATCTTTTTGGTAAAAATTTTTGATTTGAGAAGAACTTTCAATTTTGGCGATAATCGAAATTTCACCTAATCATTTAAAATTTTAATGAATGTTGAATTGATTTTTGAAAATTCTTCTGAATTTTCAAAAAAAATTAAATTTGTGCTTATGTTTTTTTTTTTTTTTTTAATTTTGGCAAAATTGGAAAGATGAAAATTTTTCAATTTAATAAAAATTTTTCAATTTAGGTAATTTTTAAATTCAGTGAATCTTTGAAATTTTACAAAACTATAAAACATGATAAATGGTTCAAAATTTTATAAAAATAGAAATTTTTACAAATATTTTGTATCTTCAAAATTAGAAAGATTTCAAACATGAAAAAAATTCAAAATTTTTAAAAATTGTAAAATTTGACAAAAACAGGTACCTATGGATTTTTATAAAAAATTAAATACTCGATGTAAAAAATAAAAATTCTGATTTGATGATAACTGGAATTTTGGTAAAAATTCACATTTCCATGATTTCATGATTTTAGAATTTTAAATAAAAATTTTTAGTTGAAATACTTAATTATAAATTTGTTAAACTTTTAAAAAATGAGGAATATCTATTTTAAACATTCCATAAAAAATTGAAATTTAGTAATTTTGCGAAACTTCAAAGTTAGTCAAAATTGGAAATTTGGTCATTTTCTAATTGTTTAAGTGAAGGTTTCAAAAGTGGAAACTTTTTCAAATTAAGTAAAAACTAAAAAATTTCCAATAGTTTCAAATTTTTATGGAAATGCAATTTTAGTAATTTAGATTTTAGTGAATACATTTTTGAAATTAAATTCTCGTCCGCATAATTTTCAAAAATTTTTAAAACTCAAGTTTCCCGGGAAAAAATCTCGCGGATCAAATCTTATCAATCTAGATCAGATTTGATCAATTTTGATCAAATATCATTAAATTTCGTCAAAAAGGTTAATCCGATTGGATCAAATCGTATCCAGTTATATCAGAGATAATCCACTCTCTTACAAAATGTTTTGATCAAAATGGATAAAATCATACACCAGTAGATTTCTCATATTTAATTTGATATGATCAGATCAAGTTATATCAGTGAGAATCCGATTGTATACAAATAGATCATATCAAAATGAATAAAATTAGATCCAACTTGATTCTTTCATATATAATTGATCAAACTGTATCAAGTTATATCAAGAAGAATCCAGTTGTATGAAAGATATTTATATCAAAGTAGATCAAGTTCGGTTAAACTAGATCTCTACAGATATACTTTGATCCAATTGTATTGAGTTATATCAAAAGAACAGTCAAATTACATCAAAACATTTATATCACAGTAGATCAAATCAGATCCAACTGGATCTTCAAGTGTACAAACTGATCAAACTGTAATAATTTATATCAATGAGAATCTACTTATATCAAACTGTATCAAAACACATCCAATTATAGAGTTTCTCATATACCATTCCAGGGTTGATTACCGGTATTTTTCCGGTATCGGTATTGGTACCAGTATAAATTTCGGTATTTTTCCAGTTTCGGTACCGATACCGCTATCAATTTTGGTAATTTTTTCGGCATTGGTATCGATACCGGTATACATACCGGTATTTTGTCGGTATCGGTACTGGTATTGGTACAAATATCAATAGTTTCGCGGTATCGGTACTGGTATTGGTATCGATTGCGGTATTTTTGCGGTATCGGTGTCGGTATCGGTATCGGTATCGGTGTCGGTATCGGTATCGGTATCGGTATCGGTATTGGTATCGATTTCGGTATTTTTGCGGTATCGGTATTGGTACTGGTATAGCTTTTGTTATTTTTGCGGTATCGGTATTGGTATCGATTTCAGTATTTTTGCGGTATCGGCATCGGTATTGGTATCGATTGCGGTATTTTTGCGGTATCGGTATCGGTATTGGTATCGATTGCGGTATTTTTGCGGTATCGGTATTGGTATTGGTATCGATTGCGGTATTTTTGCGGTATCGGTATCGGTATTGGTATAAATATCAGAGCAAAAATACCGATACCATACCGGTATTTGTATCGGTATGGTACTCGGTAATCAGCACTGTACCATTCATATTAAATTTATATCAAAAGGAGCCCACCTATAAATTTGCAGTGAGTGATTCAATTCTCCACATTTTCAGCAAATAGCTTATGTTATTACCTAGAAGATCATGTAATTTATAACAAATCACGATATGCAAATTTTCAGATTATATCTTTGATTGTGTGTCACATAAATACAATTAAACTGTCGTATTATATATGAAATGGTTCGTACCAAGTTGAGTGCACCATCATTGATCTGATTGGAAAAGTTAAGCAGCTTCGGGTTTGGTTACTACTTGGATGGGTGACCGTTGAGAAAAATTTGGGATGGGTATGGTCAGATCTAACCATAATAAATGGGAAATGTACCTATCAAATATGATCCAATCATATTTAATTTTATCTCATCATACATCATTGGATCAAATTGTGTATAGTTTGATCAAATTATATATGATTTGATCAAATTAAATATGATTAGATCAAATTTGATAGGTATAAAATTCATATATGGTTAGATCTGACCACTTCATATATGGTTAGATCCAACAGATTTTTTCCCGGGTTATCTAATCTATTGAATTCAATAGATAAGATTTTTAATAATTATGTGGTTTTTAAAAATTTAATTTTTTTAATTTTTTAAAAAATCAATCAAAATTTAAAATTTAGCAAAAGTTTCGAATTTTGATGAAAATTGTGATTTTAAAATGAAATATTTGACCTAAATTTTGAAAATTTTTCAAAATTTACTGATTTAAAAAAAATAGTGGGTAAATTATTAAAATTTGGTGAAAATTCAATAAAAATTGAAATTTTAATAATTTTGGAAATTTGGTAAATTTTTAAAGATCGATGAATTTTTACAATTTTCAAAATTAATAAATCTTTAAAATTTGATGAAATTGTAATCTTTGTAATTTTTTAAATTTTAATTAACTTCTAATTACAAAAAGGTAATTTATAACTAATTAATTACCTATACCAACACTTAACAGTTTGATCATTTTCGAACTTGAATCACTTTTGTGAAGGTCTATTGAAGGCTTAGTTGAAGCTCTGCTTTTTGATTTTGAGCTTTTGTTAGATATTCTGTGCATATGTAAGGTATTATAATTTTTACTGGCTTTTTAATTTTTGGCAGAGACTTATAATACTGCTTCGAGGAGACAAAGTTCAACTAGTCATTCGCATCCTCAACAATATCCAGCTGAATTTTCTATGTACAGTGTTTATACAGATGCGCCATCGCATACAGTTTTCAATTATTCATCGTTGCCTTTGGTACCAAACCAAGTTTATTTTATAAATTATTTTTTGAATCTATAATTAAATTCAAAAGACTTCTCCTAATTTTTATCATCACTGTTTTTTTACAGCAAGAATTACAACCAACTTATTGCGATTCCGTGGTTCAATGGGTAGAACCGAAATTCCCCAGCAGGTGTAATTCTCAAATTATCGTAAACGCAGTACCAAGTGAAATGAATACATTGCATTATCATACGTATACTCAAACGCCTGTCATACCTCATAAGGAAAGTGCTGTGTAACACAAATAAATTTCGTCATATTTGAAATACCGACTGATATTTAATATCTTCCTTTTTATTTTATTATTATAATATTTTTTTATATCGAAAATGAGTACGTATTCGTTATACCGAGTGTAATCCTGTTTTTATACCTATTTATTTAAAAAATGAAGTATCTAACCTATATTTTTGTAACGTGACTATCTTTGAACTTAAATATTTTGCAGTTGTATGGTTTTTATCGTATCGTTAAAATGTGTTTGTAAAAAATTAAATCAAATCTTCTTTTTTCTATAACAAGTATGTACCTACCTACTTATTAGTGAATTACCACGGTTTTACGAACCATTTTATTTTGTTCTTCCTATTGATATTTTAATGCTTTTGTTACCCTTGTTTAAAACGTGTTTTTTTTTTGTGAATCGAATTTTATTAATTCATTGTGTTTAATAAATTTTTTATCAATTTTTTTTAATTTCTACGTTGTTGTACATAATTTATGGTGAGAGTATACCACTCTTAAAAATATTACAAGTAGATAGTGTTACACCTAAAATTTCAGAAATGAAGTGTGCTGCACCCTGAAAAAACTCCAAAAACACAAATTAAAGAAACACTTCCAATTTACCTGAATGTTTGTTTTTTTTAGGAGAAGAAAAATGAAATTCTAAACTTTCTTGAAATGAAAAATATCTGAATTTCTTTGGAGTCGATAAAAAAAAAAGTCACAATGTTTCTGAAGTGCTTAAAAAAATGACTAGGTAGGTAAAAATTCTTAGTTTTCTTTGTTGACGTAATTTTTCTTTTTGAAAAAAATGACCCAAGTATTCATTTTTTTGGAGTGAAAAAATATCACATTTTTTTAAATAAAAATATTTCAAACATTTTTCAGGAAAAAAAAGTTTTGAATTTTCTTAAAAAAGTACCGGAGTATCTTAATTTTTTTGTAGTCAGTAACATTAAAAAAATCTTAGTTTATTGAAGGAAAAAAGTTTTCAACTTCTTTGGGAGAGAAAAAAAGTTTCATTTTTGGAAATGGAAAAATTTCTCAATTTTTTTGAAACATATGAAAAATTAGGTACTTATTACTCTAATTTTTTCGAAGTAAAAAATCTCAAAAACTTCTCGTTTTTTGATGTACCTATATAATTAATTTTAATTTTTTTTTTACTGTAGGTGAATGAATTTTTCAATTTTTGAAGTAATGCAGTAAATTTTTTTTTCTCAATTATTTTTTTAGGAAGAAATCACGTATTTTCAGCAAATAAAAAATCTCAATTCTTATCATTTTTTTTATCTTTATTTTTTTTGGAAGAAAAATCTTCATTTTTTGAAGTTTTTTTTTCAGAGTAGGTCAAAATTCTGTTTGAAACCAAAATGAGAAAATTCTCCTTATTTCTTAGAATAAAAAAAACTTTCGTGTTTTTTAGGATTGGAAAAAATTTTCATTTTTTTTTTGAAATAGGTACAATTCGAATTTTTTGGAACAAGTAGGTAGGCATAATTTGATTTTTTCGTATATTTTTTTTTGCGCTAAATAAATTTCTCAATTTTTAAAAAACAAAGTTTTAAATTTTTTTCAGTAAAATTATTTTAATTATTTTGCAGAATTTTTTTATTTTTTATATTTTGTTTCTTCTGGAGAAAGTAACTCCTCATTTTTGGGGGGAAAATCTCAATGTTTTGAAGATTGTTTGAAAGTGCAAAAAATTTTAATTTTCTTTGGAATAAAAATGAGAAATTCCTCTAGTTTTTTGGGAGTAAAAAAATTCTCAATTTTTTTTAGAACAAAAATTATTTTATTTTTGTCTTTTTAAATTTTTGAAAAATTCTTTGCAAGGCCTGAAGCTGTGAATTATTGCTGTTGAAGGTAAATGAATTGTTTTCAAAAATTAAAAATAATATACTTATCAGTTATCAGATTCGAATATGATTACCCTTACTGAAAATAGCTAGAAATTGTCGTAATTGTAGTTGTAAACTTTAAAAGTACGCATTTCTTCCGCCAACGATCATACCATGCTGAATACACCGGTTCTCGTCCGATCACCGAAGTTAAGCAGCATCGGGTCAGGTTAGTACTTGGATGGGTGACCGCCTGGGAAAACCTGGTATCGTTGGCTCAACTTTTTTTTCACGAGTTATTGTAATTTTTTCGAAAGTGTTTTGTTTTCAAGTTTCTTTAATGAGTTTTCAATTTTTCATTTACTAAGAATTTTTGTTAATATTTTTCCTAATGAATTTTCTTATCCAAGATTTTTTTACCCAATAAATTGATTTTTTTAAAAGGTATACGTTATACATACCTATCTATGTACATTACATAGGTCTGAGCATTTTTTGAGAATATTTCATTTTGTGTAAATAATGTTTATGTTTTTACAAAAATATTATCTATTCTTCTGAGGAAATTAATTTTCAGCATTAACAACAAAACGTAAGGGATGCAAAACGTATAAAAACTAGCGCTAACAAATTGATACCTATAAAATATTTATGTACATAGGTTTTGGTAGATAGATATTTATTTACAAATGGATAGGTGTACTTAGTACAAATGTACGTACTTACATAATATAAATTTCAATTTCAATTCCCAAAATAATTAAAACAGTAAAAGTTGACGATACAGAAGCAACTAGTTTAGACCAAAATTGGCGATATTTTTCATCTTCATTGACCATGGTAGGAAATACGGATTATGTTTTGTGATAAAAAAGCAGGCAACTTTGGCGATTCGGGCTTCCAGGATTTTCATATTTTCAATGTTATTTGGCTATCTGTTGTTATTATTTGTATAGTACACGAAACCCTAAAACAGAAAAATAAATCAATGGTTTTCAGCATTCATAACATGCGTAATGTGCC
The DNA here is from genome assembly GCA_959613365.1 of Balanococcus diminutus. Taxonomy (NCBI): domain Eukaryota; kingdom Metazoa; phylum Arthropoda; class Insecta; order Hemiptera; family Pseudococcidae; genus Balanococcus; species Balanococcus diminutus. Next base: position 40,983,765 of record OY390716.1, read on the forward strand.
TAAATCGTGTAATTGTCCCTTCAAGAAAAAACAGGCATTTTGTTTTGCCTGTTTCATGGGCGCTTGAAAAAAATATAATAAGTACGAATATTGACGTAAATAAAATGATGATAATTTTTTTCTTCAAAAAAAAAAAAGAAAAAAGAAAGTTCCGAACTCTGAAAAATAAAAACTCATGAATTGAAATTTTCCCTTTTTTCACGATTTAGACAAGACAAAAAAAAGATATTGAATAGATACAAAAAAATAATAAAAAATAAAAAAAATAAAAAAAATAAAAAAGTTTTGACGAAGATTTTTTAGGTAGGTATTTATTATTATCTTTTTTTTTTTTTCATCAAAAACTTTAAGAAGATAAAAAAAAATTGAAGAAATAAATGCAATGGAATAAAAATTGAAAATTTCAAACCCCGACATTAAAAAAAAATAAATATTTTTCAAGTTCGAAACTTGAAAAAAAAAATATTACCTCTTTTAAAAAATTCAAAGAGTAAATTTTTGACCCTCCTGTTCTCTCTTTGCAAAATCTGCGATTTAAAACTTGAAAAAAAAAGGGTTGAAACAAAGTTGTCAACTTGAAGAGGAGTTGAAGTCGAAGTTTGGTATTTTTTTTTCAACTAAAACACGCAAAATAATAAGTCTTTTTCCTAAAAGTTGAATAATAATTTTTTTTCAAAAAAAATTTTCATCGTCACTTTTTAAAATTTTTGAATAAAAAATAAATAATTCTCTGTCCAATTTTTTGAAAAAAAAAATTATTTGTGTTGATATTCACTTATTAAACTTTTATTCAAGTGAGTAGGTTCATTCAATTATTCAATGCATCATTCAATATCATTCTTGCCAAAATCATGAAAAAAATGGAGAAGTTTTTCAAGTAATAATCCAAGAAAAAGCAAATTTCTCCCTTTTTTGCGCATTTCATAAATAGGCAACAAGCAATGAATTTTTTTTCAATTTCACGAAACCGATCAATTGAAAAAGGTGCTTATTTCATGAATAGTTAATTAATTAAGCAATTATACGATTTCAGTGTAATATATGGGTAGCATAAATGTTTTGTAATGAAGTCAACAAACTGAAAATCATCACGTACTATTAAAAAGCAAGCTCCAATTATAGTTGCTTTCGAACGAACATCTAAATCGACTGAGAAAGTAATATGGAAAAAATCAGCCTGAGAACGCCATTCTTGCATCACAGTACCCCATTGTCTTCTAAGTACAGCAATTTCGGTTTTTTCATCCGGTGATAAAATCTGTTTTAAAAAAAAAACATCAGAGTCAGCTTTGAGCAACTCTTAAGCTTTTAGCTCATAACTTTTTAAAAAGGTATTATCAATAGTAGAATTGGCTCGTTATAATAATTTGTACCTACAACTGACAATAGGTATATACCTTATCAAGTACCCATACTTATATATACCTGGAAATTTCCAACCCTGCGACAACACGTGGGCTTGGGACCCTTAATTTTCATTGTAGTGATTCCCTGTTCGTTTTTAATATTGAATGTTGGAAGGCTGCAAAAAGCCCACGTTTCTTCCTTTTCCACCGTACCAATCAAGTGACCAGGTGTTGAATATACTTCTAATGTCTGTACAAGTTAATCACTGAGCAAAACTCATTATATAACGAAATTAGCTTGCTTCAATCCTTACCAGACGATACCATGGAAAACGAAAACAAGACAGGCATTCCACTTTGCGACGAAATTGTATAACTTCATTTTTATAATAATCCAATATCTTCAATTCGGGTGGTATGTATGAACTACTGCCGCCGAAAGTTCGTGTACAACAGTTGTTTATTCTTTCAACCACGTAGTACACATTTTCGCTTTCGCCAATCAGATTTTTAATTATGTATTTATTTCTTACTTCGACTCCTGTTTGGGCTGTGAAAATGAAAATACGACGTTGAAAACATTGGCCAACAAATTTTTATAATTTAAAATAACTGGAAACTGGATGTTCATGTTCTAATGAACAATGAATTGATTTAGAAACTAATAAACTATGTGTAAACCGATCGATGTTTGCAAATTTTTGGACGATTATAATAATTATCTACCTAATTCATATGAGGAGCAGCTCTTCTTACACTTACGTCCTACCTTCGAAAATTTCTACTTTTTTTTTGATAAGTAATTGATTGAGCGTGGCTAAATACGAAAGACCGGAATGCACATCGTCAGGTCCTTCTTGGGCAGGTACGTGCGTCCACATTTCTGTACATAAAAATAAAATTTTAAATATTTATAAAAGTGAGAATTTCAGGTTGAGCAATTTCTACTTTGAAATTAGTACCTACCTAGGTAATTTTACAAAAAAAAAAAAAAAATTGAAAAGTTTTCTTTTCCAGCCAATTTAATTTTGGAAATATAGGTAAAAATATGTCATAATAAATTTTGTTTGTTTTTTAAAATTAAATAGGTTTTTTGAATTTTCAACTTTAAAAAAGTTTCGATTTTTCTGAAATTTCAAATTTCAAAAATTCACAAAAATTTTCAAATCGAAACGGGTACCTGCAAATACATTCATAACACTACATTTTAAGCATATTGTATCCAATGCAATCTCATTTTGGCACTTCTGACTTGTGCCATGTCATTAGATTCTTCACCTTTTTTTGAGAGTAGTTAGATGTCTGGTTGGTGGTGGCCTGGTGGATAGGGGGAAAATGAAAAATTATCTAATATCCTTGTTTGTAGTGTGGGCTCAAAAAGAGGCTCTTGAGATGAAGAATTACCAAAATTGTAAAAAAAAATGATTCATTTGTAAAAAATTTGTTTGTTTTTTTCTTACTAGATAATTTTCATAAAATTTGTGTTTGAACAAAAATTTTAAAAAATTTGTTCAATAATCAACAACAAAACTTTGAAAATCATGTTTTTAAAAAAAATAAATTTAACTATTTAAAATAAAAATTGAAAAATTTGTAGAAATTTATAATTTTTGCATTTATACCTATCTGAACCAAAATTACAAAAATTCAAAAAAAAGTTTTGAGTTTTTTCTAAATGATTCAAAAACAAAAATTGCTAATTTTATTTGTTTTATAAAAAATGTTTACTTAATTTGTTTCATAAAGAAAAAAATGGAAAATTTCAATTTTCAAGAATTTTGAAAAAATTGTCAACAAAAATTTTAAAAAATTAAAAATTTGTTTTTTTAAGCAAAAATTAGAAAAATTGTTTGCTTAGGTAATATAAATTTAGAAAATTGTATTTCAGCAAAACGTTTTGAAAATTTACATTCTTTTTAAATAAAAAACTTGTTTTTCAAGGAAAATGTAAAAATTGTTTAATTGTAAGAATTTTAAAATTTTAGTTTTTAATAATAAGTACGAGGGTCATATACAAAGTAAAGATCCCTACTCTGTAGCTCCGCTTGTATTCCACCTATCGAGTTAAAATTTGAAAGACAGATATTTGTAACATTTCTGCGTAAAATGAGACTAACCCGATTTCGATAGCTAATTTGTGAGTTGTGTGGTGCGAGTTTGAAATTATTGTCACAGGTTCAACAAAAATTAAAAACGCATACCTAATTATGTTTGAAAAAAAAAGAAAAATTGAAATTCATTTTTCAAGAATAAATCCAAAAGTTTTAAAAATTTAAAGCAGTTTTGTTTTTTTAACAAGAATTAAAAAATTTGTTTTTTTCGAAAAAAATGTTTTTCAACAAAAATTCATGAGAAATTGTTATTGAAGTTGAAATTTAAAAAAAAAGTTTTTCAAAAAAAAATGAGAACTTTTTTTTTAGCAAATAAAATCAATATTACTTATTTTGAAATAGGTAGGTGTTTTTTTTCAAAAGATTTGATATTTTTAAAATAAAAATTAAAAAATTGTTTTTAGAAGAAGCTTTTAAAAAAATTTATAGAAAAATTTCAAACTTTTATTGTTTAAAAAAATCTTATATTTATAGTGCTTCAACATCCCGTGTAGCAATTGTCGACATCGACATTTATGTCGACAAAATTCAGACACATTTTTTTCTTGGTTAACGATGAATTAAAAATGATATATGAGATTTAAAGTAATGTTCTATGTTAAACATAACGGTTCAATCAAAATTTTTGAATTTTTCTCAGTATTTTCCTGTAATTCAGAAAATATTGTTTTTCTGCATAGACATGTCGATGTAAAAATCGATACTCGATAAACGAATCGACGTTAATGTCGACATTTTCTGCCAATTAAATTAACTAATTTTATATCTAAAAAGAACTAAAAACAATTTTTAAGCTCAGGAATGAACTATTTTTGAAAGAATCACGAAATTTTCTCATTTTTTTTAAATTTTGAATAATACAAGTACTTGTCGAGTTATTGTCGACATAATTGTCGATGGTCGAATAATGCATCGACTTCACTGTCGACAGTGTCGACCAGAGGAATTTTAGGTCGAGTTAGTGTCGATGTAATTGTCGAGGGTCGAATAATGCATCGACTTAACTGTCGACAGTGTCGACCAAAGGAATTTTAAGTCGAGCCAATGTCGACCTAATTGCCGAGGGTCGAATAATGCATCGACTTGACTGTCGACGTCTTGAGGGTGATTTTTGATACTCGCAGATAAAGTGTGTTATGAATTAGTACATAAGACTCTAAGAATTGCCTCTTCGTTAGCTGGGCACACAGAAGTTCAGCTACAAAGGTGATTTCAGAGCCGCAATTTTGACGAAATGTCGAAGTGTTGGCTTGATCACTATTTTTGGTTTAATTTTAAAACATATACCTATTAAAAATTTTGAACTTGGGCATTTTTTTCAACATCTCAGCATTGCAAATGTCGATGTGAATGTCGATATAAATGTCGACACATCGAAATCGGTCACTTTTCGATCGTATATGTCGACACGATTGTGGATGGTTTGTCGAGCTTATTATCGACATGTTTGTCGACCGTCCAAATATGGCTCGACATGTCGACGGTCGACAAATGTGTCGATAATAACCTCGACAAACCATCCAAAATCGTGTCGACATGTACGATCGAAAAGTGACCGATTTCGATGTGTCGACATTTATATCGAAATTAGCATCGACGTTGCTACACGGGATAGATTTGAAAAAATATGTTCCAACAAAATAAAAAAAAATCAATCAAAAAATATTCAACTACCTAATTTTTATTTAATTTTCTACGATTCTTAAAAAATGATAGATGGTATGAGATTAGCATCAACAGCACTGGAACAATGGTGACTCATGTTTAGGTTTACTTACGCCAGTTTTCGCGATTCAGTATTATTAATGGAATCTAGGGCTGGACAAGACAAACTCCGGGCGCAGAGTTCAGGAATTTTGACTCTGGATTTTACTAGAATTAATTTAGAAAAATACTTCTATTTTCATTTTATATAGGTAAAAAACAAAACGTTTTGACCTTAATATTTTCCAAAAAAAAAAAAAGGAAAACATGAAATTTTAATTTTTTTAAAAGTTGATTAAAAGCTTTGAAACTTGAAAAATATTTTCATTTTGTTAATAGGAGGTACAAATATAAAAGGATTGAAAAAATTTCATTTTTGAATAATTTGAAAAAATCTTTGAAAGAATTTCATGGAAAAATATTCCTCTTCAAAAAAATTTCATAAATTTTTATTTAAAAAATGTTGATAATTTTTCATACCCTTAATATTTTTTACAGTTTTGATTTGCCATTTGCTGTTTGAACAACTCTGTTCAGTGTTCTTTTTATTTCAACTTGGGTAGGTATGCCAAAAAAAAAAATTTAAAAAACTGAAGTTAAAAAATGATCAAAAACTGAAACACAGAAGCAATGATAACTTAGATTACATTTTCTATGAAATGGAAACAAAATTACGGAAAACGCAAATATCTACTACGCCAAACACCGCATAACACACGCTTCCACATATGTATATAAACACATCATATGATACGAGAACGATTACATCAAAGACAAAACTAGTAATATTGCGCCAAACAGCAGAAAAAAAGACGCGTGCACACACCACCCAACCCAGTTATAATCATTATTATCACGAGCGCTAAATTTTATACTATTGAACTTAAATTATAAAAAACAACATGAACTGTAAGTGTGTGATTACTGACTATATTGGGGAAAAATCGACTACTAAAACTAAATTCATTTCATCGCTGAATAAGCTGAAAGAAAAGATTTTTTCAAATTCGACGTGGTAGTTGAAATCGACTGTTTACTTTTGCCAACGTTTGTCCAGTCCTGAAGAGACAGCAACAAATACTATAGTCGCATTTTAAAATAATATCCAAATATCTACTTCAAATTACGCGATCTCGTCTTGAATTTTACAAAAAGGTATAAGTTATGTGTGCATTGCATGCATCTTTTGTAAAATCAATATACTTACTCAGCTACTCCAGAAATAACTTTGATTAGATTTTCTATGAAATGGAAACAAAATTACGGAAAACGCAAATACCTACTACGCCAAACACCGCACAACATACGCTTCCACGTATGTATATAAACACATCATATGATACGTGACCGATTACATCAAAGACAAAACTAGTAATATTGCGCCAAACAGCAGAAAAAAAGACGCGCGCACACACCACCCAACCCAGCTATAATCATTATTACCACGAGCGCTAAATTTTATACTCTTGAACTTGAATTATAAAAAACAACATGAACTGTAATGGTGTGATTACTGACTATACACGGAGAGAAAAGTTATGTAAAAACTACATAGATTATTCTGTGTAAAACGTTAGCAAGATTGGAAATCGAGCAGAAATTACAAGGATTTTGTAATTAAAATATAATACTACAGATTTGCAACTTCTAACTCGAAAGTATAGCATTTTTTACCAGACTGTTTAGTAATTATAGGTAATTTATCACATGATAAAATGCTATCGAATTGAACGGCAAAAAATGTTCTTTATTATTCCACCAATATTTACCAGACTATGTCTAGTAATTATTGGTGGAATAATGAAGAACATTTCGTCATTCAATTCGATAGCATTTTATCATGTAATTAATTACCAATAAACTACTAAACAGTCTGGTAAAAATTGCCAACTGCTGCATTACATTTTATTTCAAAATTCTTGTGAGAAATACAGCATTTGCAAGCACACAAATTTGTCACCTGTTAGGTAAAACCCGCCAAGTCTATCTAACCTGGTTTTTGGAAATGTATCGTAAGGGATGAAAAGTTATTTGTCAGATTTTAGATGTTTTCGATGTCTTTTACAAAAAAAAGAACAACATCTAAAATCCGAAAAATGGCTTTTCACCCATAGACACATTTCCAAAAACCAGGTTAGATAGACTTGGTGGGTTTTACCTGACAGGTGACGAATTTGTGTGCTTGCAAATGCTGTATTTGTCACAAGAATTTTGAAATAAAATATAATGCAGCTTTTTTCATTTTGAACTCTTCACATTTTCTAAATCTATGAAATTTGTGCATTCAGTAAAATGCAACTTCTATCACCCTTTCTTACCCAAAAAATATACACAAGCTGGCAACACCTCTGGTCTCAACAAACACCCAATAAACTCTTTCAACATAAAAAAAAAATCATAATACTTTTGGAAAAATCTCTTACACCTAAATAGACAAGATAAAATTACGAGTAGTATAACAACACTGAGAATTGGTCACACGAAAATCACCCACAGCTACCTCTCTATCAAAAAACTTCAAAACCTCCTTTGCACTATCTATCTGAAACCCATTCCAACGGATGTGATCATCTTGTAATTATAAACGCACACACACACCAAAAAAAAACAAACAACTTGGACATACAAAAACTAACTGCACTGATGAGGTTGTTTAAAATCTAAATTTTTATTTTTAAACACATTCAGGAAAATCATAATCAGTATCATACTTGTTGAAAATTTCAAAACGGGATTAAAATTTTGCAATAAAAAAGTAGTCAAATCTTCATTTAAAACACTAGATACATATTTCCAAATTCGATTCCAAAATTTATATACATACAGGCCCGTAGTCAAGTGGGGGCTAGAGGGGGCTTAGCCCCCTCTAGCGTCAGATTGAGCACCCTCTAACAAAATTTCGTCAATAAGAAAATTTCAGGTTAAACCTACACATACTTTTTGCATTATTCCAAAAATACTTCTTTTTCGTCAAAAATCTTATGTTTTTCAAAATTTTTTCCCTCGCTTCGCTCGGGCAGCAGGCCCGTAGTCAGAGTCAGATTATAGAGGGGGCTGGCCAAATATTTGAGGGGGCTGGAACTTTTTTTTTTTGGAAAATTTAGCATTTTCGGTAAAAATTGAAAAATGGGTGAAAAACTTGTACAAGGCACAAAATATACTTTTTCAACTGTTTAATACAGAGACGAACCGAAGCGATTTTTCTTGAGGGAAGGGGTGGCAAAATCATTGAAAATGCCAACTTGAATTACTGAAATTTTCCAACTCATACTATTAACATCATAAAAAGTGGTAAAGAAGATATTGCCCGAGCGAAGCGAAGGCGAAAAATTTGAAAAATATTCTATTCTTGAAGAGAATGAAGGAAAAGGATACTGCCCGAGCGAAGCGAGTGAAAAAATTTTGAAAAACATAAGATTTTTACGAAAAAGAAGTATTTTTGGAATAATGCAAAAAGTATGTGTAGGTTTAGCCTGAAATTTTCTTATTGACGAAATTTTGTTAGAGGGGGCTCAATCTGACGCTAGAGGGGGCTAAGCCCCCTCTAGCCCCCACCTGACTACGGGCCTGTCGGGAAGTATCCTTTTCCTTCATTCTCTTCAAGAATAGAATATTTTTCAAATTTTTCGCCCTCGCTTCGCTCGGGCAATATCTTCTTTACCACTTTTTATGATGTTAATAGTATGAGTTGGAAAATTTCAGTAATTCAAGTTGGCATTTTCAATGATTTTGCCACCCCTACCCTCAAGAAAAATCGCTTCGGTTCGTCTCTGTATTAAACAGTTGAAAAAGTATATTTTGTGCCTTGTACGAGTTTTTCACCCATTTTTCAATTTTTACCGAAAATGCTAAATTTTCCAACAAAAAAAAAGTTCCAGCCCCCTCAAATATTTGGCCAGCCCCCTCTATAATCTGACTCTGACTACGGGCCTGTATACATATTTTTAAATTTTATAAAAGTTTACAAAAAACACAAAATCATTTTTTCAATTTTGCTCAAACCAAATTTATCAAAACCTAATCAAAATAATGTGGTTCAATATTGAAGAGAACATCAGATGAAAAAAAAAGGACATATTATTTCAACCCATTTGAAAGTCTGGAAAACATTTCGATCATGTATGATACAATGATGATTAATACCTTTGGCTGTCTCATTTAGTCTAATAAAGTCAATTACGCGATTACGAACTTAATATTCACACAGTACAATGGAAAACAAAACAGTCGAGAAAACCAATATTCAACCAAACATTTAACGTACTGAAATATTCAAATTTCAAAGAGACATTAAAATTTCACCATAAGAAAAATTCTCAAATAGTGCCTTCTTTCTAAACACTATCTGTCATACAAACAGATAACTTTTATATGACTGTTATCAAAATGTGTTGTACAGTCTGGTGATTTCTATTAGATTTCACGCCTAATTTTTTCTACACCGAAGATGCACAAAAGTTATCTGTCCTACAAACAGATAACTTTTAGATATATGACTGTTATTAAAATGTGTTGTACTGTCTGGCGATTTCTGTTAGATTTCACCCATAATTTTTTCTACACCGAAGATGCACAAAATTATCACTTCTCATTTGTGGAATATTTACTGAATCGTCTTGTAATTTATCACACAGCTTACAAGTAATTTCTCCATAACTGTATTAGTAAAAGGAGTTTACCAAAATATGATAAATTTTATTAGTGGGTAGTCTGTCATTTTTTGTAGTGGAAAATATGGAATTTTTCTACAAAATTTAATAGAAGTTGCTGTTTATTTCATTAGAAATTGTAAGAATTTTATTTACAGCGACTATCTGGTGTATTATACCCCTAATTTTGGTAATTTCTACTGAATTTCCAGTTGAATGTACCGTACATTTGAGAAATATTGCTAAACTGTACTGGAAATTTTACAGGGCATTTGTCTCCGCGTATTGGGGAAAAATCGACTCATGTGCCAACTGCTAACCAAAACTAGTAGCGTAGCTAGGCAGTCATTTAAAAGGGATTTCAGGGGGTTCAGTCATTCAGTGACGACGAAAGGGGAGGGTTGCAAAAGGTGCACTTGCAATTGCACCAGACCCGAATTTTGAGATTTTTATATTACTTTTTCTGAGGAAAAAAAATCTCCAACACTTTATTAAAGGTACAAAAATACACGTAAAGCGATAATTCAGCCAACGCGTAATTTATACCTATTTTGATTGATTTTATGCCCTTACCTATTAATACGTAAAGCGAAAAATTCAGCCAACGTGTAGACTTGAAATATTCCCTTCCAATAATTTTGATCACCGAAATTTTTACACGACGACTACTCGAAAAGCATATCACGAAGGTAAACAATTACCTGTAACTATTTGTGGCGCTACAATTTTTACTCCAAAATAATTTTTAAAAGTATATTGTGAATTTCTTTTTCCACAAAAAAATTAGGAGAAATAAGGGATTTTTTTCTCTAAAAATTGCAAAAAATTTTTATTATTTTTTTTAATGGATATATAAGACGAAAAAGAATTGCTTTTCTTTCAAAACAGTGAGAAAATTTTTAATACAAAAAGTTGAAAAGGAATTTTTTCTTAAAAAAAAAACAAAGTTTCTTATTTTCAAAAAAAAAAACAGTTTCTTATTTTCAAAAAAAAAAAAAAAAAAAAAAAAGTTACCTATGATCAAAAATCATGATTTTTTTTCCAAAATTTAAAATATTTTTTCTGAAAAAAAAATAAAATTTTTGATATCTTACTTTAAAAAATTCAGAAATTTTTTCGCAAAATTAGATTTTTTCTTCAAAAGAATAAAAGAAGTTTTTTTACATCAAAAAGCTGAAAAAAAATTTTATTCTAAAAAAATTTAGGAATTTCTCCCCAAATAAGTGAGAGATTTTTACCCCCTCCCCCCCCAAAAAAAAAAAAATCTTGCTCAAATCTCAGAAAATAAAAGAGTTTTTTTCGAAGATAATAATTATTGGAAACTGTTGGAATTCGTAGGAAAACGTTAACAAAAAATAACATAACGAAAATTAATTCTACCGACATTTCGGTCTAGAAAAATTTATTACGTACAAAATATCGAACATTACATCGTAAGAAACGTATAACGAATGACGATACCGTGGTCAAAAACGAACTTAAAAAAAATTGGTCAGAAAATCGACAGAAGAAATATAACAATTTGACTATTTACTAGCCAACGATACATCGAACGAATTAAAAATAAATTAAACAACGTACCTATCAACGAAAACCTACTCACCGCGTAACAGAAACAAAAATTGTGATTTTTTTTTTTCTCTAAAAGTAAATACCTAAATATTTTTTTGAGAGGTAAACAAAAAAAAAAAAAGAAGAAGAAACAATGTAAAAGATTTTTACTTTAAAAAAAAAAAAAATTGAACTGTTTCATTCCAAAAATAAAGTAAAATATCTAATACCTACTAAAAAGAATAAAAATATACCTAACCAAAAAAATAAGTTTTTTTTCCCCGTGAAAATTTTTTTCAAGTTGGTTTTTCTCTCCCAAAATTTATGTATTTCTTCTTCCAAAGAAATGAGATTTTTCCACACGAGTTTATTAAACACAAGAGAAAAATATCTACCTACTTCGAGAAAATGTCAATTTTGATTCAAAATTGAACAAAAATTTGAGATTTGTTTTTCTCTAAAAATAAGAGGACTTCTTAAAAAAAAAAAATAATAAAAAAAAGCAGAGAAATAGGTACCTATATTCCAAAACCAATCTTGTGAGAGAAAATTTCAATTTCTTTAGAGATAAAATTGATTTTTTTTCCAAAAAATTAAAATACCTACATTTCTTTAAAAACATAAATTTTTATTGAAAAATGAGAATTTTTAGCAAATTGTGGACCTGAAAAATGTAGGTTGTGATAATTTTCCACCGGTGTCACAAAAAAATTGAATGCCTTTTATCAGAGGAAGTTCTAAACTTGATAAAAAAGGATCCAGAAATTATTGCCCTGGGTGTTTGGGCGGAGGGAGCGGAGGGGGTGAAATCAATTATTTCTCGACTGTATTGTAAAATCACCAATTTTCCTGCCAAGTGCCAATTTGTCGAGATGCCAACTTCTTAATACTTTGCCAATTTGAAAACGTTTTGGTAAATTTTTCAAATTATTGGGCGGAGGGGAAGTGAGACATTCCTTTACCCATTTAGTTTCAGCCATAATGACATCCCTTAGTCTCACATCAGTATCACTTTCTTTCTACAAACATGAGATCTAGATCTACTGATCTACAATGTAATCAATGAAATGTTGAAGAAATGTTATTTTTGGTCTTAAAAAAGGCCGTTTTAACATAAATGCTTAGCTTCTTAAGCTCTTTCACCGCGAATTCTTCTAGCCAACTGAATATCTTTCGGCATAATAGTGACACGTTTGGCGTGAATGGCGCACAAATTTGTATCTTCAAACAGACCAACCAAGTAAGCTTCGCTGGCTTCTTGTAAGGCCATCACAGCCGAACTTTGGAACCGTAAATCAGTCTTGAAATCTTGAGCAATTTCACGAACCAATCGCTGGAACGGTAGCTTACGGATCAGCAATTCGGTGCTCTTTTGGTAACGACGGATTTCTCTCAAGGCGACAGTTCCAGGACGATATCTGTGTGGTTTTTTAACTCCACCGGTTGCTGGAGCACTTTTACGAGCTGCCTTGGTGGCTAGTTGTTTTCTTGGCGCTTTACCACCTGTCGATTTACGGGCTGTTTGCTTCGTACGGGCCATTTCGAAGATTTGACAATCAACTTCTCTGATCACAAAGATGAAAGATACAAAACTAAACTGTGTCTTCTGTTTGCCGAATGATGTCGAAGTGAGAAACACATCTGCTTTTATAGTGTTTCGAGTGTTTCAAACTAAGAACTGCGCTCTTATTGGCTGGATAAGGTTTGTTTAGCGACCAATAGGAGAGACGGTTTGCGATTCGTTCAAAAATATTGACAAAAACACCGTGTTTTCATTATTCAGCGTATTTTGGAACTATCAGGAATTAGAAAAAAATAAACAGTGATGCAAGCATCACGAACTTTCCGAATCAAAAAGTATTTTAAAAAATATTTGTAAAAATATTTGTAAAAATCGATCATCGAATATTATGTAAAAAAAATTGATTATCGAATATTTGTGAAAAAATCGACTATAAAATATTTTTTGTATTTAAAACGTCAGCAATTACACTGAAAAAAGTTAAACATGACACAAAAATATTCGGCAAAATCACACTTGCTCCATTATTATTAATCGTGAAAAAATATCATGATGATGTAAACAAAACAACCATTCGAATACCCGTACATCTTATCATGAATAAGACAAAAATGCAAAGCATTGCGCAATGCGCATGTTAGGGAAAGGAGAGTAAACCGGTACACCCGCGGACATGTCCGGATATAGATAAACACTTGAACCGGTCCCTTTATCGACATCTAAAACACGACAAATGTGAAACTCGACGATCTTTCGCATAAATCGCTCGTAAAATTTTTTCTATTCAACGTAAAGGCCCCAAATTCTTGCGTAGCCTTCGCTTATATAAACCACTACTCATCGCCGAATTTCAACGAGATATCTCAATTAGGGCGGTTGGAATCGTGTTAACAAATTTTTCTGCACACACACACATACACACACACATACATACATACGGAACATCATCTGGAAATTGTTCAAAACAAATTTGTACGAAGTCGAAATTTGTCTAAGTGCAATATTCGTGAAAACGCATTTCGCACTGAAAACAATACTTTCCTTACAACGCTACGCGCTGTTCGGAAAGTAAAAACGTGTGTGAAAATAACGTCTATCTTGAATGATGATTTTGGATTGCAAATGTGAGGGAGGATAAAGTTATTTTCTTCTTCTCAAGCTCTCGGCTCAAATATGTAGTTGATTTATTTGAAAACTGAGGAGTTGGTTTGGAAAACAACCTTAGCAAAAGTTGAACCTGAAACGTCTTATCATCGGTTATTATTTATTCAAAAATCTTGGAAAAGACCTTAGTATCGTACTATTTCATCACTCAGTTTCAATTTCAAATACACTTCGTTTAAAATACTCAGTTATGATTATTACAAAAATTTTAATTTGACAGTTCACTTGTAGGAGGAGGGGAGGGGAGGGTTGTAATCGACATTTTTGTAATAACCAAAATAATATTTCGAAGATCTCAATCCTCTACTTTTTTTAAAAGGAGGGGGCCGATTTCTCTAAAAGATGAGAGCCTTGAAAAAATATACATATAATACTTAATATTCAAAATTAGGAGAGTGGAAGGGGTCCAATTGAAAAAAAATTCAGACAAGAGTTGTAGATTGAGATCCTATAAATAATCAAGTGAGACGGTCGTCGAACACCCGCCTTCCCATCCTAAAAATAAACGTAACGACCCGATTTTAGTTATTATGAAAATTTCACTTGAACCTTTTCTTTTTCTCTAATTTTACATAATACGTAAGAAAATCACCCTTGGTTACAACTTGAAAGTGAAAATATTCTACATACATACTATGTGAAATTGGAGGGGGAGAAGAGGTCCAAGCGAAATTTTCATAATAACTAAAATTATTTATAGGATCTCAATCTACAACTTTTGTTTGAAAATTTTTTCAATTGGAGCCTTCCCATTCTTCCATTTTTGAAAATCAGGGGAGGAGTCCAATCAAAATTTTTGTAATGACCAAAACTATTCTTACGAACTTGGATGTTTGAAATTTTTTTGCAAAAAGCCCCGATTTTCCAATTCCAACTATACTTATAATATGAAATAGTGAAAAAAAAACAAGTCTGAAAAAATAACAGAAAATATAAAATAACATGCCATGCCATCATCGAGACTCGAGGCTTCACTTCTATGTAAACAACAAATCAAGACTATCAAACTAGGCTCTAGTCAGTCTAGTCTAGTTCTAACGAACTGAAGTAAAATAAAAAGCACCCAAATAATTATTTTTTATTACTCTCCACTTCCACCCTTTTCAGAGTTTATTATTATGGAAGGAACTAAAAAGTTGTATAGAATAACAGAATTGATAATTTGATTGCGAAAAATTCAAAGATGGAATGAACAGTGGGCTGGATGGGACAAAATTTTCGAACTCAAATGAGGGTCAGGGGTTGCTCTTTCTCAAGGTTTTCGAATTCGACACATAGGTAAAAATGAAATGAACAACTGATGAACCTAATTGAATTGAACCAAAGATTCGTCAATGTGTAAGCACTAAGCTGTAGGCATGTAACTGCTGCAGCTGCAAGCTGCAACATTCGTGAATTCATAATCGAATTGAATCAAATAAACAACATCAATGAATTTCAAATTATTGAAGAAATAAATTTGGTGGCCCTGAAAAGGGCCGTTTTGAAACATGGAACAAGCCATCAACTTATTTCGAGCTGGTGTACTTCGTTACAGCCTTGGTACCTTCGGAAACGGCGTGTTTGGCCAATTCACCAGGCAACAATAATCTAACCGCAGTCTGAACTTCCCGACTGGTGATGGTGGAACGTTTGTTGTAATGAGCCAAACGGCTAGATTCGGCGGCAATTCTTTCAAAAATATCATTCACAAACGAGTTCATGATACTCATCGCCTTCGAGCTGACTCCAGTGTCAGGGTGGACTTGTTTCAACACCTTGTAGATGTAGATGGCATAGGATTCTTTCCTTTTCTTGCTACGTTTCTTGGCGTCCTTTTTAATATTTTTTTGAGCCTTACCGGCCTTTTTGACAGCTTTACCAGTACTTTTCGGAGGTGCCATGGTAAATTTAACAAGGTACAACTTGAATGAGCGAACAGTTTCACAATGATGATCAACGTGAATGCGCGTAGTTTATATACGAAATGCTTAAAACTGAACCACCAATCAGAGCGCAGCATTTGCAACTAGTTCTGTGATTGGACGTTGCGGTGTGGTTAACGTTGTTTTCCAATTCTTATTTTCTGAAATGATGAGATACGGCTGGAAATGATTTAACTTTCAATTAATCGAGATAGTATTAAAATGTAAATGTAATCACACGCATCATCACTAGAAATCTTTGAAATTGATTATCAGTCAGAGCCTCAGAGGACACTATGGGAATTTGGGAAACAAGTTCGATGATTGTAGTGGAGTAACGTGACTAACGTGGTTTTATAATTTTGTACTCCTATACAAAAGAAAAGTTGAAGATTATTTTATTTTATTATTGAAATATGAATTATGAGTATGTATTACGAGTGATGTAGGAGTTGCACATCAATAATAAAATCATTTCTAGCTTTATTTCAACATTATTTTCCAGTGTTGGCAAAACTGAAACTGAAACTTTAACTGAAACTGAAATGATTTTCAGTTTTTCAATTTCAGTTTTCAATTCCTTTTTTTCAATTAAATTTAGGTACCTATTTACTCATCCATTTGTTTTACTTTTTGAATTATATTATCCCAATTTTTCCATTTCACCACTTCTCAATTGAATTAAAATCATTTATTTAAAATTTTATTTTTTAAAAACACTTGGAATTTTTCTATAAAAAAATAAACAATTTTCCTATTCTAAAAAAACATTGAGAATCATTTTTCAAACAAAATCGAGAATTTTTTTGCTAGAAAATTGAGAATTTTTTTCCTTTAAAAATTTGAGAATTTAAAAAAAAATTGAGAACTTTTTTCTTGAAAAACTGAGAATTTTCTATCATAACTTTTTTTAAATCACTAAATGGAACCCAAGGATTGAATCCAGTGATGCCGGAACGTAACGATAACGGTAACAAAAAACGAAAAATAACGGATTTTTTTTTTTTTTTTTTTTTTCGTTACAAGTAACGGAACTGTAACGGAACTTTATTTTTGAACAGAAATTGTGTAACGAAATAATAACGTTACAATAATATGGTCTTTATGTAATGTAACAAATAACGAAAAAATTTCATTACGTTCCGATACTTTATTTCGTTATTTTTTTTTAGTTTTTTTTTGTATTGCCTGCACTGCCAACCGCAGAAAATATGTTCTTTTGGTTCGTTGTAACTTTTAAAAAATTTTAATTTCACTTACACTTATGTGTAGGTACTATGGTACTGCCAGGCCCTTGTAACAATATTTTTTCAAATAACGTTATTTTTTTCGTTCCATTCCGGTTTTTTTTTGTTACAGCATAATTTTTTCAGAAAGTAGGTAGCAACACCACCAAACTTGTATTATTTTCTTCTTAGTTCTTAATGTTTATTTTATTCTATTGGACTTGATAGTTATTAATTTACATTGAAAATTGAAGATAGCAATTTTTTATGATTTCTCGCTATTTTCGGAAAAAATTACGTTGTAACGAAAAAACCGGAACAAAACGAAAAAAAATAACGTTATTTGAAAAATAGCGTTACAAGGCCCTGGCGGTACCATTTTCGTTCCAAGTAACGTAACTAATAACAAAATTCAGAATTTTTAGTTACAGTAACGGAACGAATACCGTAACGGAAAAAAAATTCGTTACTGACATCACTGATTGAATCATTAAAAATAACACAAAATTTATGCATAAAGTGACACCTTATTTTGTATTTAAAGCGGTATCCATGTTTGAAAATTATCATTAAATTTTATGTATAAAGTGGAACCCTCAATTTTGAAAAAAGTCAACGTCTGTACTAGTAAGCACAAAAAAGCGCATAATATAAAATTGTGAATTTGCGAGGCGAATTTTCAACTTAGGGGCCTGAAAAATCTACCCTGCGTTTCTCTTTTTCAAGTACTGAAGGTACGCTAGAGTATTTTTCCAGTCGATTTCAATTTTAGCACATCATGTCGATCAGAACAGAAACCATCAAGTTGACGGCGGCGCGTGCCATCTTTAAATGGTTAATGAACTTCGTTTAGGCACTTGCAGATGATGTAGAGAAATACAACGAAGGTTTTGTGTACGTACTACGTAGTTTCAAAATTACAAAGTTCTCATCGCAGTCATCTTTCAAAGCTCATGAATGATGAAAAAGTACCTCCTAACAGCTAACGCAGCTTTCATGTGCAGTGACGTTGTTTTTTAAAAGAAAGTGAACGAACTGTGGTACCCAAAGTTTATTTTCATCAAAGTAATCAAGTACCACTTTTATCAGCGCTAAATTGGACCCTACCACAATCAACGCAACACTCATCAGAAACACTGAGTAAAGCATTTTAATGCTGCGAAATGAGAAAATGACTGCAAGCAAATACTTTACATATATGTAAAGTATTTGCTGCAAGTCAAAAAATGAATTTTGCTTCGCTCAATTTTGCTCATGAATGTGATTTAATGGGGTCCAGTTTGCATTTAAAAAAAATCAACCAAAAAGGTTCCACTTTGTTCATAATTTTTGCATATAAACTGGACCCGGGGTCTGGTTTGACGCGGTTGGGGTGCCAGTTTGCAGGAAGGTGTCACTTCACACGAAAAAATATTAGCATAAATTTTTAGTAATAACTTCCTCAATTCTTATTTTAATACCTAATTATTCATTTAAAACGAAGTCCAGATAAAACTATGGGTCTTTTCTTACTTATTATAACGTAAATTTTGGATAAATAATTAGTATATTTATTAACTTCTGCGTTTAAATTTATTGGAAATTTTTATACATGTTTTATGCTGATTATGCATTGTGTACTTATGTATTATGTTGTCATCACGGTACATGGTTTTTCCTCCGTCGGCAGCGGAGGTTTTTTAGCCCAGTTCTGTGACCAGCGTTAAATCGCGCGCGCCAGAATGTCGATAGTATTGCGAGCGGATGGTTGCTCTTTTCATAATTATGTAATAATCTGCCATATATTTGTGTAATACAGTTTTGGTTTTTTTATACTTTTAAATGTGTGTTTTGTTAGATTTTGGGTTTATTTCGAAGATCGTGAAATAAAAACACACATTTAAAAGTATTAAAAAACCAAAACTGTATTACACAAATATACGGCAGATTATTACATACGAAAAGAGCAACCATCTGCTCACAATACTATCGACATTCTAGCGCGCGCGATTTAACGTTGGTCACAGAACTGGGCTAAAAAACCTCCGCTGCCGACGGAGGAAAAACCATGTACCGTGATGACAACATAATACATAAGTACACAATGCATAATCAGCATAAATCATGTATAAAAATTTCCAATAAATTTAGACGCAGAAGTTAATATGTTTTTATTTCACGATCTTCGAAATAAACCCAAAATCTAACAATATTTCATAGTAATATAACTTACTTATTTTATTTTTATTATTTTTTATAAAAATTTATTCATTTAAAACGAAACCCATTGCCACCGCCATCACCACCTAGTGATAAGGACTTAGTGTAGAAAAAAAAACAGCGGTACCGGATCCTGCGACGGGTGTCAAAACAGGCTCAGGGCATCTACCATGATTCCAATTTCCAATTTGGCAATTTTTTTTTGTTTATTGTGAGCTGTTGTGACTATGTTGAGTTTGTGTTAAATAGTTTTGAATTTATAATGGGCAATAATTTAAAATACTGCGAAGTCCGTGAACAAAGTAGATTTCTTGAGGTGAGTAGAATTACATCAGACTTTGTTTATTTAGTAAAGTTTGTTGTGCAATCTCCTGTGATTCGATTTTTTTATTTGAATAAATAATAATACATAGATCACATAATCATGTCCGTAGGTTTGCTCAGTCAAGCAGATTATTCCATTTGATACTTCTGATTTTGAAGTTTTACTTTTACATACATTCGTTTCGTTGAAACTTGGGAACATGCTCTGGAATACGAATATCACAGGAAAAGGAAACTGACAAACGCATGTTCAAAAATAGTAACTATGGATAAAAATTTAAAATGCCGTGAAGAAAGTGGATTTCTTGAGGTGAGTAGAATAATATCAGACTTGGTTTATGTAAAGCTTGTTGTACATAACATAACATCTCTTGTGATTCGTTTTTTTTTTTTTTGGGTAGATAATAGATCATCATGTCCGTAGGTTTGCTCAGTTAAGCAGATTATTCCATTTGATGCTTCTGATTTTGAAGTTTTACCTATAGTTTATTTTGGTGAAACTTGGTAACATCCTCTAGAATACAAATATCACAGGAAAAGGAAACTGACAAAACGCATGCTCGATCTTCTTCTTCACCTAAACTGGCTAACCTGATCAGTGTAAGGTAAATCATCTTTTTATTCGAAGCACTATTGCAAACCATGTATAATCTGTTTTTTAATAACTGGTATTATTATATTTCAGGGCTGACAAAGCAGAATTATGGAAGCTGTAAAGTGAATGTGCTACAAGTTGTGAATGGTAATTCATTGCTATCCATGTCCATAATTTGAATGTGAGTACGAGAGCTATTTATATTGATGTAATTCTAAACATCACACGTTTTCAAGCTTAATGAATTTTGTAACTTACTGAAATGACATCATGTTACCTCACCTCACATGTCACATACATACAGTAATGCGTATGTTTAATACGAGGTCGGATCAAATAATTCGCACCAGAGTCCCGTAGCGGCTGAACGGATGTATGTAGCACTGTAGCAGGCTGAAATTTTTACCACAGGTGGCCCGTGGCTTCAACTTCCACCTGACTAAATATTAGAGGGGCTTGAACCTGTTTTTTGCGAATTTTTCCTACTAAAATCTGTTTTTTGACCAAATTTTGTAATTTGTTAGAGGGGGCTCAGTCTGACGCTAGAGGGGGCTTAGCCCCCTCTAGCTCCCTTCTGACTACGGGCTTGTTTTGGACCATTACTACGCATTATTAGGGCAGAAATGGTCGGAATTAAATTGGACTAATTTAATCCATTATTTCAAAGAAATTCTTTGCTTAGCATTTTATTTCAGGCTGAAGAAAATAAAATTTGTCTCCCCTCTTTTATTAGGGTCGAAATGCGCGTTAGAAAATTTCATCGACGTCGCTTCATTTATTGAAATTGCTAGGCGTTATAAAAAAAAATGCATCAAATTTTAAAAGCTCGATTCACTCGACCTAAACGCTGATCAGTGTTGCCCATAAAGAAATAATTCACCTCTTTTATTTATAATAATTAATAATAAGGAAAATGAAGTGGGAAAATTATTGAAAGAGGTGACTTTAAAATGATTAAAATTTTAAATTAAATAAAAGTTTATGGATTGGAGAAAATTGAAAAAATATCATATTTTTAGAGAGACTAAATTATACAAAATAGACATTTCGAAAATTTCTGAGAAAATGATAAATTAAAAAAAAAACATCAAATTTTTAATAATTTCAAAATAATTATTGGAGTTCAAAGAAAAACGAAACTTCGTTATTTTTTGGTTTTTCAAATGAAAATAAATTGTATAAATTTTGGTAAAAAAAAATTATTTAAAAAATTTGAAATAGGTATATTTTTTTTAAATTATAATTGAATCGAAGTGAGTAAAATTGACAAAGAAGACCAATCTATATAACCAAAATAAAAATAATAAGTACTGTTGGGTTTATTCAAAATTTATTTTGAATAATCGTTGGCCGCTTCTTTCGACCCAAAGCCCAAATACTCCAAAGAACGCGATCTCTCGTATCGCGTTCATTCGCCTGTATACTTTCGTCAAGTAATATACGTTTTTTCATTCAAGCTTTCGAAGTTTATTACGAGGTCTTCGACCTCTCGCTCAACAGGTACCTAAAAAATAAAAATAAATAAAAATTCATTTTTTATTACTTTTTTTTGGAAAATTTGAAAATATTATATTAAAGTTGTTAGGAAAAATAAAATTTTACTTATTTTTGAAAGATGAGAACGTGAGTAAAAAATATTTTGGTAAAAATTATTGATTTGAAATGAAAAAAAAAAAAAAAAATTAATAATAATAATAATAATTGTTGAAATAATAATTAAAAAATCAGCTTTTCTGACGCCAGAGTTTTTTTTCTTCATTTTTTGCATCATAAACTGAATTTGTGCTGATGTATTCCAAAAAAAAGAAAAATATTCAATTCAAATTAATTGAAAATTTGGTTATTCCAAGAGATTCTGTTTATTTTTTTGTTTTGTTCCAAAGGAATAAAAAATATTTTATTTAAAAAAATGAAAAAGTTTAGGTATAAGAAAACGAAAACAATCATTCAATGAAGTTGAGGATTTTTTCTCTAAAACAATTTAACTAAAAAAAAATAGCAAAGAATTGGGAAATTTCTCTAAAAAGAAATCAAAAATAATAATAATAATAGGTAAGATAATTATGCATTATTAAGACTTTTTGAAATTTAATTGCAAATTTCTTCTACTTAAAAAAGTTGAGAGATATTTTAATTCAAAACTTTTTAAATTACACATACACGTGCTTCTCAATTTTTTTTTTTTTTTTTTTGGAGTGCTCAGTTGAAAATTTTCAAAATGTTGAATGTAAAAATTATTTTTTTTCTCCAAAAAATGCAAAATAATAATTTATTTTTTGTTATGAAAGGATTGAGAAATTGGAGAAAAATTTTCTATTCCCAAAAATTGGCATTTTTCTAAACAAATGTGATCGTCCCAGACAAAACCGACCTTCGGTGCGAAAAAATGTTTTCGAGAAGGACGCGTTTAAATGAATTTTAAGTGAGCAAAGAGTGCGAATCAGGAAAAAATAAGAAAAAAAAATTTTCGCACCGAAGGTCGCTTTTGTCTGGGACGATCACAAATACAGTAATTTTTTTCCAAAAAACTAGGATTTTCCTATTTTTCCACCAAAAAAACTAGAAAATATTCATGAATGAGGGGTTTTTTTTTTTCAGAAAAACTGAGATTTTTCAAGATTTTTTTATTTAAAAAAAATTAAAAAATCGTTTCAACCCAAAAAAATTGATAATTTTTTTCTCTTAAAAAAAGTCAAAGAAGAGTTTTTCCCTGCAAATATGTTCCATCTTCATCCAAAAAAATCTCCTTCAAAGAAATGCAGTAAAGATTGAGACTTAGTTTCCAAAAAAATATGTTTTTTATTCCAAAAACATGAAAAAAATATGCAGTGAAATGAAGATTTTTTCAGAAAAAATGTAGATATTTTTTTCTCCGAGAAAAGTGGAATATTCTTTTAGCCAAAAATTAGAAGTTCTTTTCCAAAAAAAAATTTAAAAAATATGAGTCCAAAACCGGGGGTTTCCAAAAAAATGAAAGATTGCTGGTGCTATGAATAAGAAATTTCTTTGCCAAAAAAAATGAGACCAAGAATTTTTTCGAGGTCAATGCCACCTTTGTTTTTACTTTTAATACTGAACTTTCCCCTTTTCATTATGCTTTTTGAAAATTTTCATTTATTTATTTTTCATAAATTCGCGGGTATAACGTAGAGGTGATCTGTTCTTAAACAGATCGTTCTTTAAGAACTGATCTTTAAAAAGAACTGTTCTGTTCTTTTGTTCATTGACCAAAAACCCTGTTCACTGTTCAGTCTGTTCTTTTTGCACATTTTTCGTTCACCACAGCTTGGAAAGTATTAAAACAGTAAAAACAGAAACAGAAAATAAAATGCCAAATTTTCGCAAAGAACAACGGGAACGTTATTTTCTTTCTAAAGAACACACGAAGAATGAGCATGGTGGAAGTTGAATTAATTAAAGAACAAGAACAAAATATTTTGCCTGAAACTGTTCTTGTTTTTCGTGGTGTTGTTCAAATAGACGTTGTTCAAATCACACTAGTTTGTCAGAACATGTTCAGTGTTCCTTAAAGGAACGAATGAACAAAAACAACAGAAAAGAACAGTGAACAGTTTAAAAGAACAGGTAATGAAAAAGAACAAGAACAACGTGAACAGGTTTTTCAAAAGAGCGGTTTTGCACATCACTAGTATAAGGTTTTTTCAGAAATTTTTCCCCCGAATCCTCAATTCATTTTTCCTATTAGTGATTCGTACTTGTCACAAAACAAAAGAGCTTGAGAGTTCAAATGCAGTAAACACAGCAGAATTTGTTGACTTTGTTGACCAAATCTTTGACTCCTTAAACAGCAGAAACACTCGGGACAAAGACCCATACAGGCGTGCCGTCTCTACCTGAGAAGGTGAATAATATAAATGGCGCAGCAGGTGCCCTGTGTACAATACATCACACATTCTCAACTAAGAACAGGGGTGATCAACGTTGATGCACTTTAAATTAACCAGGGTTGCAAACCATATGAGAATTAATTGGTGGTGGTGGTTTTGAAAATTTTCAAATAAATGGTTTTTTGATTTGGTTTTGGTTTTTTGAAATGGTTTTGGTTTTGGTTTTGGTTATTTCAACTTTTGATCATTTTGGTGGTGGTGGTGGTGGTGGTTCTCAAAAACCAAAACCATTTCAATTGGTTTTGGTGGTGGTTTTCAAAAACCAAAACCATTTCAATTGGTTTTGGTGGTGGTTCTCAAAAACCAAAACCATTTCAATTGGTTTTAACCAAAATCATTTCAATTGGTTTTTTGGTTTTCAATCGATTTTTCATGTTTTTAAATGGAGCAAATAATATACTAACGAAGATTTGATACAACCAGATGGAACCATTTCCTATGTTTTAAATTTTAATTCTATTATTCTAATTCAATAATTAACGATTATACTGAATTACTGATGAAGTGATGAGAAATCAAATATAGAAATCAAATATCAAATACAAATACAAACTGAACTACAAAGAGAAGAAATGAATTAAAAAATAAAGAAGTTATTGAAAAAACCTTTATTTAATGGCCAATTTGGCAAAGAAACAACCGAAACGAGAATTAATTAATCATAAACATAAAAGAAAAAAAAAAAAACAAAAATCTTAGGTTCAATGTTGAGTAACTACTAAGTACTAACTAAATTAAATCAGCAAAGGTAAAACAAAGGAACGAAACATCATAACACCATTAGAGGCTACTAAATTAAAATTAGGACGAATAAAAGGAACAAAAAACAACAAAAAGTAATGAAATGAAGAAACATTTCTGGTACCTATTAGTTTCACCTTAAAAACTAAAAAGTTTAAATTAACTGCTTTTAAGCAAACATCAAAAATAATCACAAATTTGCATGCAATTCAAATTTAAAAAAATAAAATAAAATAATAATCTTAGGTTGAATGTCAAGTAACCAAATTAAGTCAGCAAAGGTAAAATCAAAGGAACAAAAAAACAAACAATGAAAAAGGGTATTCCTTTGGTACGTATCAGTTTCATCTTAAAGTTAAACTTAAAATTCACTGCTTTGAAAAAAAAAAATCAAATGAAAATAATTGCAAATTCAAAAACAAGTGAAATTTTAAAACACAAAAGTTACAAAATTAAATGAACACAAATCAGAGGAGTGAAAATCCACGATTAAGTGAATAAACAGTTTGGTACCTTTTAATAACTAGGTTATTCGAAATGAAAATCGAAAATAATTACATATCCAAATTCACTATTCAGAAAATGACAACGAAAACAATCATTTATGTGCAATCACAAATTACCATTACTCATACGATCAATTACTCTCCAACACAGTTCGTTATCTGCAGCAATGAGATCCAAATTAAATCGTAGTAATAGAATATTTTCAATCGTAATTCCATTCAATCGATTTCTTATACGAGTCAAAACTAGATTCAAGGCTGAAAACAACCTTTCCACACTAACTTGAGTTCCTGGTATTTGTAATATGACCTGAAGTACATTTTCCAGCATGGGATACGCTTTCAGTTTGAACTTTTCCATCCAGAAGTCCACTATGCTCACCTCAGTACTTTTGAACGGTTCTTTATTGTAGTAATCTCGCAATTCAGCAGTGAATTTCATCAATTCGGAGTCTAGATTTTCACTGGTCACTTCTTTCTCTACGCAGTTGGCTTTTTCCGAAAGTAAAAATTTGTCCAATGCATTCAACTCTGAAAAAATAAAATAAAAACAATAGGAAACAGTATAATCTAAAGGGAAGCATTACGATAATTTTTTGAATAATTTTGAAAATCAAATTTATTACCTTTATCATCTACAAGAGGCGCTCTAGATGATTCCTCTGTTTCAGACTCAGAAGTAGAAGTAGAAGCCGTAGAAGTTGTAAGAGTAAGAGTAAGAGTACGAAGTTTTGTGAAGACATTCTGAAGGTAGACAATTGCTTCAACTTGTTGACTTGGTGTAAGGGAATGTTTACAACTCGGATCCAAAAAAATAGCGCTAATAAAAGCTTTATTAGTCATGAGCATGCTGAGTCGTCTTTCTACGTAAAATTTCAAACCAATTGCGTGAGTACAAGTTTTACCTGCAACACAAGCCATTTGAAACTTCATTATTTTTAGTACACAAAGATTACAAGTACGTGATGGCATGAAAATAAGCTGAACAACTCACCGATGTCGGAGAGATGACGTATATTATCTTGGAATGCGAGATTTCTGTGATTTCATTAATTTATTTTATTTTAAAATTTTTTTCTCATTTATTTAGGCATTATAATCGAAATTGGCTCGAATAAAAGTCATAAAACAAAAAAACCGATTCAATTGATTTGGTGGTTTTTCAAATCTAAATGGTTGTGGTGATGGTGGTTTTTTTTTTTAAAGCTCTTTTTTGTGGTTTTATCAAATGGTTTTCCATTTTTTCTGCTTGCAAACGGTTTTGATTTGGTTATGGTTTTACAAATTTTCCAATTGGTTGTGGTGGTGGTGAAAACCATTTGAAAACCACCACCAAAACAATTTTATTGGTGGTGGTTCGAAACAGTTTGCAACCCTGAAATTAACTATGTCTATAAGGTACCTTATTTATGTATATTCGTTTCCTTATGGAGATGGAATATAGTGCAGATCAACGTTTTGTGTGTCAGATATGAAAATGTCGGCACTGCTGTTATTAAATGATAAGGTCTGATATCTTGCAATTCTGTCTGTAATGTAGAACAAAGCCATTCAAAATTCAAAAACCATTGCACTAAGATCAATTTAGAATGATTATACTTACAACTTCCTGTTTCAATCCTTCAATTTCTCGTTTCAATAGAGCAAATACCACCTTCTGCACGCAGTTTTCGCATGTATGTACTTTAGTATGTACCGCGCTGGAAAACAAAATTAATGAAATAACAAAAGAATATAAATATAATTAATTGGCAATTTTAACACAATTTTAATGATAACACTTCTTCACAAGGCACAATCATTCGCTATACTATTTAGGGATCGGCAAATAACCGGATCCTTCAAATAAAATCCGGATTTTATTCGAATAGTCATTTTTGAATGGAATTGCGGGTATTTCAAGGAAATTCTGTCTGGAGTGCTAAAATGATTTTGTGATTTTTTGATAACGTACTCTGCTGAAAATAAATGTAACTAAAAAATTTCAAAATTTCACTTGGCCACCATGCCTACTACAAATGAAAATCATTGATGAGCGCTGTTCAAAAAATCCGGATATTTGTTTCAAAAAACGAATATCGTTTATTCACGAATCCGGTTATTTGCCGATCCCTAATACTATTTATGTTCTTTTTGCCACAACAAACCCAACATGTTCGAAAGGGGATTTGCTAAATGCACAGACTTGTGTCCGGAGTCGAATCAGTTGGTCTGTAAGTTGGAATCGTTTGTCATAACTCATAACGCGAACGCCACATCAATAGTTCAAGTCTTACTTTAATTTTTTTTGGGGAATGAGTTTATAAACCAAGAATACGAATAAATTATTAATTTTAAAGCATTTTTAAATAAACTTTTGACATGATGGAAAAGGAATACCGTAGAAATTTCTCCTTCCTCTAAAGATGTGACCGCGAATAAAACCTTCGCCATCATTGTAAAAGAATTCTTTAATTTCGACAATTTCACCGGTTATAACTCCACAGTAGCAGTCAGCCACCATGTTCGACGCTTTTATTTTGAATGTGAAGTCATTTACAGTAAAGGTATCTTTTGAAATTTTTTGTTTCGTGTCTCTTTTGCTCAGATAAAATACATCAAAGTTGTTTACAATTTGTTTTAAAGGATTTTTTGCATTTGGTACAGTTGAGTTCAATCTGAATAAAAAACTTTCAAATGGGAAAGCTGAAAAGTTGTCCAAGATTCCAAATTTCAGTGCATCTTCTGCCAAATGTTCCAACTTGTGAATGTTGTGACCGACTGCCTTCTCTCCATACAATTCTTGGTACTTGTACGCGTAGTATTTCAATATGGGCGAAGCAGTTTTCGTAATTATCTCCAGGGTAATATATTTTTTTTCACACATCAATCTACAGACATAATGCAGATAGATTCAAAGGTTGTACAGCTCATCTGATAGGCCGATACCACTCAACACAACTGGTGGGTTAAATCACTGTTTAAAGGCCGATACCACAATGCAGATAGATCCAAAGGTTGTACAGCTCATCTGATAGGCCGATACCACTCAACACAACTGGTGGGTTAAATCAAGGTTTAAATCACGTTAGACTTAAACTGCGTTGTGATTGGTTGTTGACTGTTGATATTTTGTTTGGTGAAAGTCTAGTGGAAGCATAGACACCGGTGAAAAAAAAAATTATTTTATTTTCATTAATAAATAACAGTTCCTCCGATTCTGATTCCCAAAGTAGTGAGGATGAATTCATACAGTTCGCAGAAATCGTGGCTTTCCCAAGAAGAAGGAAAAACTTTCGATTCTGTCCTGATCGTATGGTAATGTGGAATGATATGGAATTTATTGATCGATTTCGCATATCTAAAAATACAGTCTTATTTGTTTTGAGCAAAATCGAGAATATGATTGATAAGTGTCTAATTTAAAGTGAATTCAATGTTTTTGATATTCTCACACGTTCTTCAGAAATCGTGCTACTGGTTTGATAATTGCTATGTGTAGCGACTTTGTTGGAATTCATAAATCCACAGGTAGCAGAATTATTTACCAGGTATGTTCAAGGAATTGTAACACGTAACACAAAATTCATAGTATCGTTGGCGCCTGCTCCAATTTTATACATCGGTTATTTTTTCAAGGTTTCTCACGCATTGGCATCCAAAAGACCCGAGTTCATCAATTTCCCTCAGACTGCTGTGGAAATCAATGACGTTCACCAAGAATTTTTTAATATAGCAATGACGTTCGTCAAGAATTTTTTAATATAGCGAAGTTTCCCCGCTGCATAGGCGCGATTGATTGTACGCATGTAAGAATTCGTTCTCCAGGAGGTGACGATGCTGAAGTTTATCGTAATCGTAAGATGTGGTTCTCCATGAATGTGCAAACGATTTATGAAGCAAATTTAAGAATTCAAAGCATCGTTTGTAGATGGCCTGGAAGCACGCACGATTCTACCATTTTTCGTCAGTCTACCATAAATTCCAGATTCCTACGAGGGGAATTCGCAGGAAGCATTATGGTTGGGGATAGTGGATATGCCTTGAGTAATTATATTATAACGCCACTACGAAACCCAGCCACACGCGGGGAAGCACTTTTTAATGAATCTCAAATTAGGACAAGAAACCCTATAGAAAGATCCTATGGAGTATGGAAATGTAGGTTTCCAATTTCAAGTCTAGGAATCAGTACCCGAAGAACTTCTGCAGAAAGCATTATAATATCTACAGCAATACTTCACAACATTGCCCGTCATTTTGGTGATAATATCCTACGAGTTCCCAAAGGCATAGAACGTGAAATTGAGGCAACTAATTTTGATGCATTACCTTTGAGAGATGCTGCCTGCACCAATTTATGAGCGTGAAATGGCAAGAAAATCGCTAATTGTTTATTTTAATGGACTAGCAAACTAAGGTGTATAAATAATTGATAATTGAATACATAAACATGTGAATTATATGCAAATATACGAGTCAAAAAAAGTGTATATTTTTATTTCCATAACAAGAAATAAACATAGAAGTACGTATAGGCAGAGCTGGGGCGACTCACCTATGTTGAGAGTCCGATTCTTTGGTCGCGATTCTTTGATAAATAAATTTTCGACTCAGTGAATCACGATTCTCTGCTTATGTTTATCGGATGAATGGTTTGACTCGACAAATCATAAAGAGAAGTGGTATCTTGGTGAAGAAAAAATGCCCATATTTGATGAGCAGTCTCTAAAACCACCAACTGAACTGAGTTGGCAACCGCATCCTATCTCAACTCAAAAAAAAATGGAAGGTGAGCAAATTTCAGAATTTCCTTCTCTATTATTCGTTTTATTGTTTGGATTGATGCTGGAGGAATACCTATACCAGTGGTCGGCTCTTATTCATAGTATTCAAACTTTTCTCTTACCATTCATTAGTACACTCAAAGAATGGCAGAGTGCAACCGAGGCAATCATATATTTGATAGTTAACATTGAAGAACTTTATGGAATCCGATTCTATATTTAATCCATAATGACAATTCCAGAATTAAACACAAAAATATTATGGTACATGTATTTCTTCCATCTCAGCTTTGGCCGATCTATCGGCTCCTGGTGTTTCTTGCGTTTCTTGCTCCTGATAAGAAAATTTAATTATAAGCAAATAAAAAAATATTTTTATTATTTATTATATTAAATTAAAAAAATATATTAATTATTAAAAAAGATATATTTAAAGTAAATATAATATTAGAAGAAATGTAAAATAAATTTGGTATAATTATTAGAGATTGTTACGATGGGGTTGGCCTAATCACTTTGAGACTAAATCGGGATATATCTTGGTCAGCGTGCACTCTGCCCAAGTATATTCTCTCGTATTACGAGTCGTATTGAGACAGAGATCTACTCTACCATGATATAGAAAAGATACTGACGAAACCGTCACGGCGGCTATCAGTTCCGGTAGTTTCTACCAAATTACTAACCTTATTTCAGTCATTTACACTATCGGTTTTATTTTCTATATCAGTAGTAGCAGTAGTACTGCTATTCGTATTATTAAATAAATCACTAAGCCGTTGTAGGCCCTTACCTAGTCTTGAAGTGGGGATTGAGCTGCCTTTGGCTTTTCCTCGACCTCTGTTCGACTTGTAACAATCCGCAATTCCTTCTTTCGCTTTTTCCGCAGCTGGACGATGGTATCAATCTGCCATTAGCTTCGTAAAATATCACCGTAGAAACACCACGTATTAAAAATGCGACGTTGAATGCTACATCGTCGTCGGTTCGGCAAGATGGCGGATGTAACAGACGGATTTCATGCAATGTTGAACTAGTTGACTGCGTCGTCGACTGCTGCACGTTATCGTAGGGCGGGTGGGGTAGGGTACTGCACATAACGTGCACAGAATGGAAATACCCAAATTCTCGCGATTTCTACACAAATATACAAATACGAATACGCGAATCACTACACCTATTATACATAGTACATATTAAAAAAACACTGAAAACAAAGAAATACTTTACTTTGGTCACTCTCGTGGATAACCACCATGGAGAGGCCTGAAAAACTGCTAGGACGTTTTCCACTTGGAAACGCCAAGATTAAAACCGATTTTTGCAGCAAGCTGCCACTCGCAAACACGCGAAATGAACGTTTTCAACGGGAACTCGGCACCAGTGTTACAATGTGGTTTGGGGGGTAATTATAGTACTTGAGCTAATACCTAATCACTTTGACCCTAACGTAGCATAATTGAGACAATGACGAAATAGCTTGTTCGTAAACAAAACGTTTATTGAAACCGGATAGAATGAACATTAATCACTTTAAGACTAAATCGCGATATATCTTGGTCAGTCTGCAGCTCTGCCCAAGTATATTCTTCAGTGTTACGAGTTACATTGAGACTGAGTTCTACTCTACCATGATATAGAAAAGATACTGACAAAACCGTCACGGCGGAGTTACGCCGAGCTAGCGAGCTACCTCTGCGTATCCCCCTACCACATTATCTACCTAGAGAGTGTTACCCTGGTATAGCGAACCATATCTACCTGTATCAAGATTACTAAGCATTTATTTACATCTAGAGCTGTACTTACCTCTGCCCCATTTCTTATATAATTTTGCAAAACATATTTAATAAAAATTATTGTTAAGTATATTGAAAATTAAGTTTGCAATTATTCCGTCTAAAATGTTACTTAAAGAGACCATTTTTTTCAACACTCAAGAAAATTTCAACACACAAGACAAGAAAATTTGTTATCTATTACTGACCCGATGTGATTGCTGAATTTGAAGGTGAAAGAAACCTTCAACTCAACACTCTATACACGTTTGTTATTCATAATTGTGTTCCCATTGTTGACGAATAAAGATTAATAAAGAGTGATTTGATTCTATTATACAGGCCACAGGGTAAAAAGTTTGGCCTATTGAATGCCACAAACCAGACTTTTCTGTCTCACTTGGTTAAAAAGATAGCCATTTCAATTTAGAAATTGATACAGAAAAAAATGAATTGATTTTTAATTTTTTTCATTTCTGATTATTTCAATTTTTGGAACTTGATATGGAACTTGATAACTAACATAACTGATGATTATGAGCAGGCCTCGGATATATATGCGCTAAAAAAAAACGCAAAATATGCGCATAACGCGACCATTTATGGGCGCGTAAACCATCCCTAGTCCAGTGCACCTATTCCTGCAACCATAAACTCAGAATATGATTGCGCGTAAGTGTTACGCGTCCACACGCACCCATTTTGTGAAACCTAGACACGCGATGGTTGCGTGCAGTTGCGTTGATCCATTTCACAACTGCGATTATTAGAGAAATTTTATGGGTGTGCAAATGGTCGCGCGTCTAGATGCACTGCCATGGTGGCCTGAGGAACGAAAGAATAAACAAAGGTGCACTGCCATAGTGCGCTTCCATCATACATACTTTCTTAATATAGGGTAATTGTACTGGTTCGCGACACATTAAGCACTAGTTCAAGTTGTAACACTAACATAAAATTGTTAAAAAGAGGTAGGAATTTGGGAGACTGATTTTTAGAAAGGTGTATAGATTCCAAATCGTAATGCATTTTTAATTTTATTCTACCTAATCACAATTTTATTTAAATTAATTAAAAAAAAAAAAAAATCATTTGGACTAGTTTGTGACACAGCTGTACTAGTTAGTTCGACTGATTTGTACTAGTTTGTGACAGGTACATATTTTTCTGCAATTTGAAATCGAATAGGTATGTACCTACCTAATTACACGTACATGTGAATTTAAAAGTGAATCATTAATATATATTTTTTGTGTTAGAACTGTTTTTACAATGACACATACATCTCGTTTTTTATTTGATGTTTTTATTCCATATGAAAATGTGAAAAAATAAAGAAGTAGAAAGCAAGTAAGTAAGTCTGTAAAATATTTATTGAGTTCACAGTTTACAAATCTTTCGAATTAATGTTAAACTTGAGAAGACCACGTCCATACACAGCTGGCGGTGGAAGAAGTTTTTTGATTTGCTCGAACTTTACGTGTGATATATCTTCAACATCCGGATAAGAAAATACAAATCCATTGAATTCTCTTGTCATTCGTACTCGCAAAAATCTGGCAAAAAGTCGACTATTTTTGACCTCAAAAATATTTCCAATATAACGCCTGGGTTGAGAATTCGGAACGTCGTATTCAGCCACGATCCAATCTCCAATTTCTACTTCTTTTGGGTTCTCTATAACTTCTGTAATCTAACAACAAAAAAAAAAGGTTAGTAAATAGGTAAGTACCTACTGAGAGAAATGAGAAAAAATTGTATTGAATTTTTACTGGATTTTTGGCAGGCAACGAATTTTCAACTGACGATGGCTTTCTCTGAATTGAATTTTCAACTGGTTTTTTCTTTTTCACATTTTCTACGGATGGCGATTTTCTCTTGACACGTTCCTGAAAAATTGAGAACATTTCAAAATTAGGTATCATTGATATGTACAAAAAAGTGTAAGTAATACCTAACCAAGACCAATATTATTACCTTTACTCTTGAGTTTTTAAGTTCTTCTCTTTTTTTGGCGGCATTTTTTTTCTTTTCTTCGAATTCCTTTTGTTTCAAATTTCTCAATTTTTTACGATCCTCTTTCATTCTTTCAGCTTTGTTTTTTTCTTCCTCTGATGCAGTCTTTAAAGCAATCCAATTTTGACTGGTCATAACCGAGGGTAATTTCAACTGCTTCCGAAAATTTTTCTTTTTTGGAGTCGAATCTTTCTCTTTATATCTTACAATAGAATTTAAAATTTCTTCAACACTTTTTCCAGATGAAGATGACGTCGATGATGATGCTGTGGGAGGAGTAACGACATTTTTCTCAGATGATGTGGGAACTACAGGTGTGTTTTTCAAATTACAAGTCGGATTAGATGGCACTGCAAGACTGAGATCGAGTACTACGTTCGTATTTGAATTTTCAACACAGGAGACAGAAGCAGAAGGAGTATCAGCTGTGGAAGTCGTAGCTGTGGAAGTCGTATTCAAATCATTCTGATTAAAATCATCGTTGGGTACTGGCATGTCTGGGATATCACCGTAAGTAACTGAAACATCCAAGTCCACATGGCCTTCAGCTTCGAGATTTTCAAATATATCGTTAGAAAACGTAAATTCGAAATCAGTTTCTGAAATTTGAAAGATATGGGTAAGTATAAATATACAAAAGTTTTTTACAAAAATTGATAAAATATAATCTCACCATTTTCTGGTGAATAAATTGGTTCTATTCCCCGCATACCATCCGAAATATCACTACCTTCTGGCGAATTAGAATTATTCAAGGTACATAGTTCATTTCCAGGCAAAAGTTCGAAGCTCAAATTGTATTTCAGTGATTTGTAAAAGTTGAAAAGACCCAACAGTTCTTTACTTCCGGACCATTCCTTATCTAGACCCAATTCATCGAATTGTTTCTTAATAGAAATTGGCAGCTGTAGTTCAAATTGTTTCAATGCGTCGTCACAAACGATATTATTGGCTTGGGTCTCTGTACAGTTTTCTTGCATCGTATTTTCATCAATTTTGAGACATTTCGTGTAGTCAACTGCGTCAGGATTGTAAGGGTAAAGGCCGCATTTTCTAAAGCCACTGATGAGATCTTGAGCAAAATTTGGCCTCGTTATAAGGTTTTCTAAAATAGGCAACACATGGCACTTCCTGGGTTCGATTTTTTTCGTCAGTAGAAAATTCTCCAGTTCGCGGCTCCACAATTTCTTCAACGGTCCAAAAAAACTTACATCCAAGGGTTGAAGGATGTGCGTTGCATTTGGCGGTAAGGCGACTAAAATTATTTGTTTTTCCAAACAAAACTGACTGAGCTGCAACGATATGTGGCTTCCATGACCGTCAAGAAATAGGATGACTGGTTTTGGTATATTTTTGATACTAGGTTCGAAAACATTCGCAATATATTCGAAAAAACTTTGACACGTCATCCAGCCATTTTCAGTTCGTCCAATCGACCATTCAGGATTCGCAGTGGCTGCTATATCCGATGGAATTTTTTTATACGAAACCAACGCTAACGGAGGGGCAATATTTCCAGCTGCACTGCCAGTAATCAGAACTGTCATGTTTTCTTTGTTGCAGGTTCCGCTGGCATCGTAAACGTTTTTTTGGCCTCTGGTGGCAAGTACAGGTCTGCTTTTTGGATGAAGAACTACGCCAGTTTCATCGCAGTTAAAAATTCTGGTTGGATCATTCCAAATATCAATGTGATCCTTCAAATCCGCGAAAATCTGTGTATGATCATAAAACATATCGACTAAGGTAAGTATTCAAAATTTTCACTCGAATTAAATAAGTAATTACATTTAAATACATACATTTTCAAACCATTTTCGAATACTTTCTTCAGTCACCGCTGCTCTTCCTTTATGGACGTATTCCGCTGCCCTTAATGTCATCGTTGGATGCCTCCTCATGAAGCCTTCAAACCATCGCCTCCCAGGACCTTTTCCTGCATTGAAGGTATTAACCAGTTTGCCGTGTCCTTGCTTTAGAAGTTCGTTTGCAGAATGAAATAATGCTGTCTTTGTCAATGGAAATCCTCGTTTTGATACCTGTTGTATCCATTCGACAAGAAGTTCTTCGTTTTGTGTACCTGTGATTTGAATAAAAGTGATATAATATAACGCAAATTTGTTGTTTTAATTGTCAATTTGATCGAGTAAGCAGTGAAAATCATACCAAGCATGCATTCTGGTCCGGGTCTTCGGGTTTTTTCGGGTCGTTTACCTTGTACTTTATACAGCAGTGTGGTTCGTGGTATCCCAAAACGTTTACTCGTTTCATTAACACTCATTTCACCATTTCGAATTGTTCTCAGTGCTCGACCCAGTTTATTTGGTGAATAATTCAATCGTTTATCTGAAAAAAAAAGGTTGAAAGATAAGAAAGTCACAAACCAGTACTAGTGGTAAAAATATATTGTACTAGTTAATTTGACATGCATCACAAATTAGTACATCGTCATTTTTGATGTACTAGTTCAAAAATTACCAATTAAATATATTTATAGTTGAAAGAAATTAATTTTGCTTACTTTTATTGCTTCTTTTAGCATTTCTCTTTCGTTTATTCGCCATCTTCACAAAAATTTCGAATTAAAATGACGAGAAAATGAACTAGAAACACACATGTCACTTTGTTCTTGCTATTAAAAAACCGGCTAATTTTATAGCATTCGAGTATGTGGATTTTTGAACAGCAGTATTCTTAAAGAAAGCATTTCCACAGATGAAAAGTAAGAGAAGTTTCAGAACAAGGAAAGATCGAAATTTCAGGGAAAAATAGATCACTTTAGTTAAAACGCGTAATTTACCTTAGTATTTACAATTTTTTACAAAAGTGTCACAAACTAGTCCCATGTCACGAACCAGTACATTTACCCTAAGTACAAGTTTGAGACTGAGGTTTAAAAAAAATTTACATGGGGAAAAATTGCAATTTAAAAATTGTCTAGTTTAAAGTAGGTGCCGCTCACCTGCATTAAAATTGAAAATTTATTTGCTCATTTAATTTAATTGTACCTACCTACAAAATTGAAGATATAAAAAAAAATTTGAAAAGAGAAAAGTTATAATTGATTTTTCTTAATCAATCTGAAAAATAATTATACCAATTATCTACACAAAAATTCAATTTCAATGCAGTTTTGTAATCAGAAATGATTGAAAACTGAAAAATAAACCTATAAATCAATAAAATTAAAAAGAAAAAACTTCTGACAAAAAATTTGAAAGAAATGAATCTTGTAAAAAAAATATTGAATTAAAAATGAAAATATTGTTTACTGAAAAAATCAATCCGATTAAAAATTTTAACATTTCTTTTTTTTTTGATACTTGGCCTAAATTAAAGAGGTTAAATATTGAAAAAAAAAAACATTCAAAAGCTCTAATAATTTTAAGATCCAATGAAATTTTTCAATGAGAAATGAATGTGGTTCTGTTCTTCTCTAAAAAAAAAATTTAGAATAAAAAAAAAAAAAATGTAATCTTTACTTACTTATCTAATCAAACTTTCAAACTTTGAAAACAAATCAATTCCATTACAAATTTTAAAAATTGATTTTTTTTGTAACATTTGAAGAAAAAAAAGAAATGATGGAAAAGCGTTCCGATCAGAAGATTTGAAAAATTTCAAAATGGGGAAAAATTATACCCAAGTAACTGAAAAAATTTAAATCAAACTGAAAAATGAAAAATTCAACTGAATTAAAATTAGAGAATTTCAATAATAAAAAATAAATCTATAATTCAATAAAAGAGAAAAACTTCTGATTGAGAAATCTGAAAAATGAAACCTTGCAAAAAAAAAAAATGAAAAAATGAATTGTTCAATAGGAAAATTAATCAGATTAAAAAATTTAAGAATTGTTTTTTTTTTTTAGGTACCTAGTCATTAAAGATTGGAAAAGAAAACATAAAAAGATTTAATTTTTAAAAGAGAAATACCTATTTTGCTACCTAATTCCTAAGAAAACGTTTGAAATTTCAAAAAAATATATATACATTATGAAAAATTAATTTTTCACTCAAAATTTTAATAAATCGATCGGATAAAAAAATTGATCAAATTGCCATTAAAAATTAAGAAACAAAGAAGAATAATTGGACAAGATT
Organism: Balanococcus diminutus; assembly: GCA_959613365.1. NCBI lineage: Eukaryota > Metazoa > Arthropoda > Insecta > Hemiptera > Pseudococcidae > Balanococcus > Balanococcus diminutus. Next base: position 41,021,875 of record OY390716.1, read on the forward strand.
CGAAGAAATTTTTCAATGAGAAATGACTAGGGTTTTGTAAGAGAAAAAATTTATAATAAAAAATATAGTCTTTATCTGGGCAAAATTTGAAAAATAATTATCAATTTGATTACAAATTCTAAAAATTTAATTTTTAGTAGGTACCTACCAGAGCATAGCGCGATGCCAACATTATATTTTAACTCGGCAATAACTTGAGACTGAGTCAAGTTAGAGATTTCGTTGTTGGCTCATTCGAAAGAGGATAAAATTTTACGCATTCGCCTCGCTTACACCACCTATCTAGGACTTATAGTTTTTCCGTTATTTTAATGTAAACTTTATTTTTCTTTACATTAAAATATCAAAAAAACTAATGATCGTAGATATGTAGTGTAAGCGAGGCGAATGTGTGAAATCTTATCCTCTTTCACATGAGCTAACAACGAAATCTATAACTTGTCTCAATCTCAAGTTATTACCTTAAACGCAACGCGTAGAATAGTGCTCTAATACTGTACTCGCCATACTCGCAGGTATCGGCATCGCAGGGAGCGATTACTTCTACTCACTTTTTAACATCGTACTCGCAAAAATGCGAGGCGAGTACGATGTCTCGCGCTCAGAGAGCGGCATCGCGCTACGCTCTGGTACCTACCTAGCATTTGAAAAAATAAAGTTTCACTTTAAAATAGAAATAGGAAAAACGGTTTGATCAGAAGATTTAAAAAATTTCAAAATGGGGGAAAATAATAAAATTTAAATCAAACCAAAAAATAAAAATTCAGTTTGATGAAACTTTGAAAATAAAATTTTGGAATTTTAATTGAAAATGAGATGTATAATGGCGGAAAACTGAAATAAAAATTCATGCTTGAATAAAATTAGAAATAACCTCCTATTAAAAAATTGGAAAAAAATGCAAGAAATATTTGAATAAAAATTTACCTATATTCTTCACTGAAAATTTCAAGGGATTAATGAGATTAAAAATTTTGAAAATTGAAAACGTTTTGATTTTGGACTCCCTTTTGTTATTAAGTGCACCTTCATTAATTATTGATTTATTATAATTTTTCTTTGCCAGCCGGGAAGTATAATAATACGTGTATACATATAAATTATGAGAAGTGACGCACTACCTACCAAAAATTTGGAGATGAACCAATTAGTTCACTTGCTCCTATAAAGCTGAAAATAAATTATGAATTAATAAAGCAGAAAATGAGATGTTACCTTATATTCCAGAAATATCACATCAATTACACGAACGATAAAAAAAAAACTATTTTAAAAAATTGTAAAGTAATGTAGGTACCTGTTAGAAAAAAATGATAAAATTTACTGAGAGCGAATGGAGAGAGCGTCGAGACGCATCTTTGATCTGCTTTAGTATATTTTATATTTTAACTAGGCACATTACAGGCGAATTATTCTGTACCTGTTAGAAAAAAATGATAAAATTTACTGAGAGCGAATGGAGAGAGCGTCGAGATGCATCTTTGATCTGCTTTAGTATATTTTATATTTTAACTAGGCACATTACAGGCGAATTATTCTGTACCTGTTAGAAAAAAATGATAAAATTTACTGAGAGCGAATGGAGAGAGCGTCGAGATGCATCTTCGATCTGCTCTAGTATATTTTATATTTTAACTAGGCACATTACAGGCGAATTATTCTATCTATTTTTACTACATGAACGATTTACATCACAATTAATATACGAGTATATAAATAGGTATATCGAAAATACACCATAAAAATCTCATTAACTTCTACTTACTTCAAAATTAAATTACAACGCCATAAGTCACACGAACATATTACACACCAAAATCTTCCTTACGACCTCCTCTCTTACAATATCACCTCATAAATCTTTAAAACACTCGCATAATAATTAAAATGATTACAAAAAGCTCGAAAAACATCACGAAAATACACTCATCAATCATAAAAATCATTAGAAATATTAGAAATAAGCAGAAAACTGCATAAAAAAAAACTATATAAACCCATAAATCAATTCATCATGAGGAAATTATAACCATTAAAACAATTTAAAAAACTAAAATTTTATATGAAATTAAATTAAGAAAAACATTAAAAATCTATCAAAGAGGTAAAAATCAGTATTTATTTGTTTTATGAAAAATTGAATTATTAAATCAGTTAAAAAACTATTAAAAAGCCATTATAAACTATCATCATTACGTTACTCAAGAAATAGACAACCAAAAAGAATTATTAAAATATAAAATATAGAAAGAATTATAAAAATAAAATAAAATAGAGAAAATCAAAAAGAATTATTAAAATATAAAATATAGAAAGAATTATAAAAATAAAATAAAATAGAGAAAATCAAAAAGAATTATTAAAATATAAAATATAGAAAGAATTATAAAAATAAAATAAAATAGAAGAGTTCGGACTCAAAAAGCTCCTCCTTCGGCCATTTTAGTATTGAAAAGTTTTAAGATAACGAAATCTGTTGGATTAAAATTACGTTAATTGGATTAAAACTACAGCAGAATAATCATAAATGATTATTCTGAAAAGATTACAAAAATTCAACCGTTTTCCAATAAGGTATCAAGCAAAATGTAAAATAAAAAAAATAAAAAAAATTGAAAAAATCTGAAAATCTTTACTTTTATCCAAAATTATTTACGTTGATTAAAATCATAATTTAAAATAGAAAAAGTACCAAAACCACCGTTACAAGACCTTTAGAAAAAATAAGGGTATAATAAAATTACAGTTTTACAGAAAAAAAGAAAATCTGAATTATTGCTCAGATTATTACAGAAACAAAATCTTCATTTTTTGTGAGGAAGAGGTCATTAAAATTTTTTAATAAAATTCACCTTCATTGGGGTATTAAGAATATATAACGTGAAGAAAAATAATGAATTATGAAAATTATAGATATATTTTTTAATATTGTAATTCAATAATTTTGATTGAATAATTGTCATTATTTGTGCTAAATTTAATTTCATATTATTATTATTAAGTCATTAATAATTATGTTGAATCAAGATTTCATATAATTTCACATAAATAAATTTCAAATTTCAAATTATTACTAAAACAAAAATTATCAAAATTAGGATATCTGTTGTATTATTTGCGACAATTTTTTAGTAAACAGCACCTCTTGTTAATCTATAAAGTACTTTTTGAATCAGTTTTAAGTTTTGGAATTTCAATCTGGGGAAATTCGGCTAAAGACCACCTCTCTAGTATAACAGCCCGGTAAACACACCGCCTGCTATTCGTATGCTAAAATCACAGAGACGAAAATCGCGGTCTATTCGCATACGAATAGAATGCGAAATCAAAGCAAAAATCGAAGAAAATTTTCTCAGATAAATTCGTATACTATACGTGAGCGAATATCATGCTAAAATCGTATTTAAAAACCTGTAGATGTTTTGTGGGATATTAACGCGATATTCGCTTGCGTATCGCATGCCTGAAATCACATTGAAAACAGGCAAAAAGTTCGTACGATATTCGCATACGAATCGTATGCTAAAATCGCAGTGGAAAACGTGCAGATATTTCTTACGATATTAGCGCAATATTCGCTAGCGAATAGCATGCGATTTTCACTACAACTTCTTTCAATACATTTTACAAATGAGAGAAGTCAGTTTCAAACATGAACGTGTACTTGAATGTATTGCAGTGACATTTAAACAATAAAATAAAGGTTTTTCTGGGTTTTTTGATTTTGTTGGGGAATTTTGTGTTTTGTTTGATGTTTTTTCTTCTTTTTAAGTAAAAACGCCAATGATTTGATTTCAAAGTGATAAGAATGGAGACGAAGGCAGAATTTCTTGGACGATTTCCACTCACAGTAAGTTAATTATTTTGAATTTATATCTAATTTGTGATCGCGTGAATCTGTGTGAAATTAAATTTTATCAAATCGTAAAAATTTTAGACGTCTTATCAGTGCTATAAAATTTTTCAATTGTTCCTCTTCCTTCTCCAATTTGAACGCAGTATTATGCGAAATTATAAGGAAAGGAAGAGTCAAATCAAAATTTTTGTAATAATCGAAATTATTTCTAAGATTTCAATCTACAACTTTTGTTTGAAAAAATTTTCATTTGGGACTGAGGGACAGCCCTTCTTCCCTCTCACAATTCAGAGTAATAAATATACGTTTTTATACCTATCTAATCTATCTATCTAACTATCTACGTAGTATTAAGCATAATTGGAGGGGGGCTCAAATTGAGAAATTTTTCAAACAAAAGTTGTAGATTGAAATCTTGGTAGTAATTTTGATTTTCCTAAAAATTACTTTATCAAATGCCACTGATAGGTACTCCAAAAACTTTACGATTCGGCATAATTTCATTTTCCACAGATCTGCGATCACAAATATGATATATTTTCGAATAATTAATTTACTGCTGAGTGGAAATCGTCAAAAATCATTTGCCTACTTTTTAGAGGCGAATTCCGAACGCTAATTTCGCATACTATGAGCGTTCGAAATTAGCCGCTAAAAAAGCGGACATTTTTGATATGCTAATAGTATGCTATTTTTGCATGCTATTCGTATACGATAAATGCGAATTTAGCACTCTATTAGTACGCGATTCGCATACAGTGTGTTTACCGGGAGTGTTACAAAAACTTGCGATAAGAAACATTTGTGGAGTAGGGGCAAAAATTTCTACAAAAAATCTATTTTCAGAACTAAACTTACTCAAGCTTGAAAACCTGGTAAAATTGAATACTATCCTATATGTGAAAAAGAATACTGAGAAATTTAAAATTGGAAGAAAGGAGGGAAAAACTCGCTCAGCAAAAACCCAAGTTGCACTGGTACCTGATTGGTATAAAACCCATTCTAGACAGCAGTGTGCTTTTGTAGGCCCAAGTTTATTTAATGAACTTCCTGAAAATGTTAAAAATAAAATACCCCTAAAATCTTTCAAGAATTTACTAAAAAAATTACTTTGTGAAGAACAAAAATTGTAAAAAATTACTGCAAATTTTCCAAGTAATAAAATTAATGACCTGTTTCATCCAAATTGTTGTTTCCTATATTGTTGTTTTTGTATTTTGTATTGTTTTGTTTTTTAGTTATACCTATTTGATAAGTTTGTCGAGTTCAATTAATTATCTTCATCATGTTGTACTTTCAATAATCCATGAGCCCGTGAGCCCGTTCGCGCATTATTGCGCATAGGGATCTCATGTGAAATAAATTTTGATTTGATTTGATTATTATTATTATTATTATTATATTTGACTGAAAAAGTTGAGAGCCTGTGGAATTCGAGGATTTATGTTGGACTGGTTTGCATCCTACCTCTGAAATAGAAGGCAGAGAGTAAAAATTGGTGGTAAATTCAGCTCATGGTCTGATATCGGCTCTGGGGTTCCCCAGGGTAGTGTTTTAGGCCCAATTTTATTCTTGATATACGTAAACGATTTGCTGAAACTCAGGTTTTTCAGCTCAATTTTCTCTTTTGCTGACGACACATCTTTGGTTTGCTGTGCTGCTTCTGGTAAAGAGCTGAAAAATTACCTTGAAAACGATCTGAGAATCCTTTATGACTGGTTGCAGCGCCATAATCTAAATTTGAACATTGAGAAATCTAAAATAGTGTATTTTGCCTATAAGATGGTTTATTACTTGTGAAAACCAAAATATCAACTGTACGTGTCTGTCACTGGAAATAACGAAAAACTATAAGTACCTTGGCCTGATAATAAACGAAACACTCTCCTGGTCTGATCACTGTTTGCTACTCAGAGGTAGGATGCGAAGCCTAAATTACTTGCTCTTTTATCTTTCGAAATTTGTTTCTGGTCACCATCTCAGACGTTTTTACAGAGCAGTAATTGAATCAGTCCTCCGCTACGGCTTGCCTATCTGGGGGGGGGGGGCTGTGCCAGTTACCACCTTCAGCCTATTCGTGTGTTACAACATAGAGCCGATTATTTTTAAGACTTCAAACTACAACTTTTGTTTGAATTTTTTTTCAATTTGATCCCTACCTCCACCAGTTTAGAATAATATAAGTACTTGAGTCATATTATGCTGAATTCTGAATTGGAAGGGAAGGGAAGGAGGAAAGGGTCTAATTGAAAATTTTATAATAACTGAAGTTACTTCTAGGACCTCAATCTACAACTTTTGTCTGAAAATTTTTTCAATTGGACCCTTTCTCTAATTTTGAAACCCTAGCTACCTGATGTTATGTGAAATCAGAGGAGAAGGAGGTGTCCAATCGAAATTTTTGTAATAACCAAAATTATTTTTAGTACTTCAAGCTACAACTTTTATTTGAATTTTTTTTCAAATTAGGCCCTTCCTCCCTATCACGATCCAAAATCACTTCATTTTCAGACTGTGATATTTTTCATTAAATCCAAAAAATTGAAAAAAGGGCTTTGAGGTGCTCTCGGGGGCACTGTTCTTTACAACATATCCAAATTTCATCAAATTCCGTCCAGCGGTTTTCCTGAAAAATGGGAAAAACCACAGCGAGGTGAGAAACGCATTCGTTTCTATTCACGCTTATAATTCTGATTCTATGAATATTTGGGCACATTTAACGATTATATTTATTTAATCTAACATTATGCCAGCATATTACGAATTGAAAAAATTGCGCCTGATGGCAGGATAGGCAACCTGCTCCCGCTAGAGCACTGCCTTAATGCTCGAACGAAATTCCTTGAATTTTTCAAAAAAAAATCTCAAAAAAGAGAAAAATACGAGTTTTTAATTGTATTTCAAACTTAAATTTGGTGACATTGAAAAAAAAACGAAAAATTCAGTTTGCAAAATGCAAAATGGGAAAAAACTAATTTTCAAAAAAAATAAATAAAAAATTGATAAAAATTCTAAAAAATGATTTTTCAAATTCGGAACTGGTTTTATTAACCTCCAGCAAAAAAAAAAAAGGAAAAAAGTTAAATAAAGTTTTCAAAAATTCGAACACTCTTCAGAATTCTGCATTTATTTTGCAGTAGGTATCTCCTCAAGCGACTGTCAATTAGAAAACAGAATCTGTTTTGCTGGGTTTTTTTTCTGTAAACGCAGAAAAGCGCTCGAACAAAATTCTGTAAAAACAGTAAAAGCGCTCGAACACATTTCTGCGTCTTCTGTACACAGAAATGCAGAAACTAGACCTTTTACTTTTATATATGGACCGCTCGTGTAAATCAGCGGTTTTGTAGCACAAGTAGAGTAGTGTGAGTGTGTATTTACAATCAACTTACGTTGTGTGCGTTACCAACACAACGACGTATCATCTGTAAAATACACACACGTTTGTTTGCGCATGAGCAGAAGCGTTTTATCAAAATAGAACGTCGTGCTTAGTGATGTTAAAATATCGATATCGATATATCGATTTTAACAAAATATCCAAAATATCGATATAAAATATTAATATCGATATTTTAAAAAAAAATTCCAAAGGACAAGCCTAAAAAATCTAATAAAAGAACGGAAATTGTGCTAGACTTTCACCGTTCGCGCGTTCTTACTTCTTATCACACTTCACACGTTCACAGTTATTTTCAATGGAACATAATGGAGTATTGGGGAAGGTATGAATTCGCTGAATTAAGGGAGATTGCCCAAGAAATTTTAATAATTACAGGATCATCAGTCTCAAGTGAACGTGACTGCTCAAGTGCGGAATATACGATAAACAAAAGAAGATCTCGATTACTCCCTGAAAACGTAAAAAAAATCTTGTTTCTCAATCGGAATTTAAAGTTTATTGCGAATACCGAATTATATTAGGTAAATTGGTGAATTTTGAGTTTTTGAGTGTTCAATTTTGTTTTATATAATTTACATTATATTATACGTATTTTTTTGAAAAATTCCGGTTTTTATTCTTTTGTAACTTTCCAGCGTTGAATATTTATTTGTTTATAATATATTTAGATTGAAATTTAAATCATTAAATCTTAATCTTGTAAACAAAAAACAAATGAAAATAGGTATCACACTAAAAATATAGGACATTTTATTCAATTTTTAGAAATATCGATATTATATCGATAATATCGAAATAGGCCTGGAAAATATCGATATATATCGATATAGAAAATTTGGAAATTTTAACATCACTAGTTGTGCTTCAAAATCTGGCTGATTTTAACATTGGACTAGCGGTCCATATATAAAAGTAAAATGTCTATGGGTATTTTAAACACTAACGTCTAGATTGATTGTTTTGTTTACATTCATGGGGTGCAACTTCGATAAATTTTTACCAAGTCCAGTGCTACATAATACTTTATAGTCAAAATTGGAAGGGAGGAAGGGGTCTAATCGAAATTTTTGTAATAACTAAAAGTATTTGTACAACATCAAGCTACAACTTTTGTTTGAAAATTTTTTCAATCGGGCCCCTTACCTCCCCCCTGTTTTTAAAAATGTATTTGAAGGAGTTGGATTATCCAAAATTGGTGGGGAGGGAGGGATCCGATTGAAATTTTTGTTATCACCAAAATTATTCCTAGTACTTCAAGCTACAACTTTTGTTTGAAAATTTTTTCAATCGGGCCCCTTACCCTCCACCTGTTTTCAATAATGTATTTGAATGAGTTGGATTATCCAAAATTGGAGGGAAGAGAGGGGTCCAATCGCAATTTTTGTCATGGCCCAAATTTTACCCAAAACTTTGAGCTACAAGTTTGTTGCAAAAATTTTTCAATTGGACCCATTTCCCCTTCCCCCTTCAATTTTTAATTAGTATTTTGGGAGTGTTATGCAAAATAAGTGGAGAGAGAGGGGCTCAATTGAAAAAGTTTTCAATAAAAAGTTGTAGCTTGAAGTTTCGTTAATACTTTTGGTTATCACAAAAATTGCGATTGGATCCCTCCCTCCCCTCCAATTTTGGATAATCCAACTCATTCAAATACATTATTGAAAACAGGGGGAGGGTAAGGGGCCCGATTGAAAAAATTTTCAAACAAAAGTTGTAGCTTGAAGTACTAGGAATAATTTTGGTGATAACAAAAATTTCAATCGGATCCCTCCCTCCTCACCAATTTTGGATAATCCAACTCCTTCAAATACATTTTTAAAAACAGGGGTGAGGTAAGGGGCCCGATCAAAAGTTGTAGCTTGAAGTTGTACAAATACTTTTAGTTATTACAAAAATTTCGATTAGACCCCTTCCTTCCTTCCTTCCAATTTTGACTATAAAGTATTATGTAAAACTGGACTTGGTAAAAATTTATCAAAGTTGCACCCCATGAATGTAAACAAAACAATCAATCTAGAGGTTAGTATAATACAAACCTCTGTATCTGTGTATAAAGATTACATAGATAAAGGTAGTAGAGTAGTTATAGTTAGGTACAACAATGAAGTCAAATTATGTTGAAGAAATAATATATTGGTGGCCCTGAAAAGGGCCGTTTTAGATGAAAATATCGCAGACTTATTTCTTAGTGATGGTCTTCTTGGCTGCTGGTTTCTTCGCTACAGTTTTCTTCAGCTTGGGAGACTTTGGTTTTTTAGCCGGAGCAGCTTTGGTTGGCTTAGCCTTACTAGGTGTCTTTTTCAGAGCAGCAGCTTTATGTTTGGAAGATACTTTCGGTATTGTGGCCTTTTTAGCGGCTGCTGGTTTCTTAGGCGATGCCTTGACCTTCTTAGCTTTCGGTTCGGCAGATTTTTCTTTCTTGGCCGCAGTAGGTTTCTTCTTTTTGGGAACCGTAGTTTTCTTCTTTTCCGGTCCAGCTTTCTGGGCCAACTTGAACGAACCAGAGGCACCTTTGCCTTTAGTTTGGATCAATTCACCTTTTTCAACGGCGCTTTTCAAGTATTTCTTGATGAACGGCGCAAACTTTTCAGGTTCAACTTTGTAGAGTCCGCTAATTTGTTTTTTGATAGCTTGGAGAGACGAACCACCACGTTCATTCAATGCTTTGATGGCATTATTGACCATGGTGGACGTAGGTGGATGAGAAGCGGTCGTTTTAGCGGCACCAGATCTCGCTTTGGCTGCAGTCTTCTTCTTTTTCGGCGAAGCAGCTACGGGAGTGGCGGGAACAGTTTCAACTGTAGATTCAACCATCTTGACAGCAAGGCACTTCACGTCAACGAAATAATCAAGTAACTCGAAGGAGGTATAAAACGTAATGATGCTTGCAGTGGAACTGACGCGAGTATATATAATAAGAAGTAATACCGTAGTGAAGAAACTGCGCGCGAAACGTGAACTAATACCGTATCGAAGAAACCGTTCGCCTTCACGAGTTTGTAATTGCGAATTTTCTTTTTTCGTGTTTTATTAGTTAGTTTATTTAGGTATTATCTTTCGTTAAATGAATTAATTCATTTTAAAATTATTTCAGCATGTTCTTGGAAGATTATTGGTTGAAATTATGTATAGTTTACGTGTATTTAATTCAAAGTGCGACTGGTGGAGGGCACTTTTCGTAGACAAGTCGAGATCAAAGTATTGACACTCGTAATTAAAAACGTTTTATGTAAATAAATTAATCGGTAAATGTGTTCGAATAATTTTTTAAATAAATCTAGAAACATTGCAGATTACAAATTACCTAAATTTATTCCGCTGCGTTCAATTTTAATAGCTCAAAAAAATAATTTCTTCGAGCACTCAAGAACAAATTTTTCAACGTTGGTAAGCTAAGAACGATACTTCTGTTTTTGTTGCAGTTTGAAAAAATATCATTTTTTAAACTTTTATATACTTATTCGAAATCTGTAGATATTGGAGTATACGTCACGATGCAATTTCTTTTAATATAGATGTGAAAAACTTGTTGAACTAAACTTGTGAAGTTTGGTGGCTTACATAATCACTCTATGTTTGTACATCAAACATGTATGTATAGAATTTTTTCTACTTAGATAAAAGTTCTCTATTGAATGAATAAAAAAAATGATGAAGCAGCTAAATTGAAAATTAAAATTCAACTTGATGATATTTTTAACCGATGCGAATTAAATTAATTCTACTAGAGAAGTGCATATTATACAGTTGACATGTATTTTCGTTGTTTCAGAACTTCAAAAGTATCTAAGCAAAGTAATCGTGTGTTTGGATCTTTAGATGAATGCTGTATTTTTAAAGAAATTTTATAATAAATTGCTACCAATTGCTACGAATGAATTAAAAAATTTGATTTATTAGTTAATTAAATTATTCTTCAACATTCAAATTCAATATTAGATACCTATACCTATTGTAATGACGAATAGGCCTACGTTGCTTACTGCCGATGTTAAATTACCATTTCAAAATTAGGCAGGTCTACATTTTCCATTTAAAAAAATAAAATTAAAATTGTGTTCTTATTTGTGAGAAATTACTTTCAAAATTATTTTTACTCATCATTATTGTAATCGCACGGAATTTGCCTATGCGAAACGAGTATACTATACACTCAATACATAACTCTGATTGGTAAAAATATTCAACTTCAATTTTCTCATAATATTTGATACATAGCGATTTTAGATGAATTGTAGGTAATTCAATGTTCATTATTATTGAAAGCAATTTCAACGATTGGATCCCGGCAGTACTGATTTTTTGGCACCATCAAAAATTCGCCAAGTTCAATACTGTATAGATGCGTAAATTCAAAATTGGAGGGCAGGGAGGGGCCCAATCACAATTTTTGTAATGATAAAAAAAAATTTAAGACTTCAAACTACAACGTTACTTTTGTTTGAAATTTTTTTCAATTGGACCCCTACCTTCACCAGTTTTTAATAATATAATTTTAAGTGATCCAAGTCCTGTTATGCTAAATTTGAGGAGACGGGAGGGTCTAATGGAAAATTTTATAATAACTGAAATTACTTGTAGGACCTTAATCTACAACTTTTGTCTGAAAATTTTTTCAATTGAACGCCTTCCCTAGTTTTGAAAAAGCATCTGCCTGACATTATGTGAAATCGGAGGAGAGGGAGAGATCCAATCGAAATTTTTGTAATAAGCAAAATTATTCCCAGGATTTCAAGCTACCACTTTTATTTGAAAAATTTTTCAAATTAGCCTCTTCCTTTCTCACTATTTCATTTTTTAATTAGTATCTTCGGAGTGTTATGCAAAATCGGTGGGGAGGGAGGGGTTCAATTAAAAAAAAATTTCAAACAAAATTTGTAGCTTGAATTCCTATGAATAATTTTGGTTATTATAAAAATTTTGGTTGGACGCCTCCCTGCCCTCCAATTTTGAATTTTACGTATGCACGAAGTATTAGAACTTAACAAATTTTCAATGGTGCCAAAAAACCAGTACTGAGGGGATCCAATCGTCAATTACGAGACTTGAATTTCAACCTGAAGTCTAATTCCAGATCACGTTCCTTGAGAGTATTCTAGTCCTATCTCAGTTCCTGAGGACAATTTTGAAGAAAAAAAAATTCAGCAAAAGTTTGAAATTGAGATCGTTGGAATAATTTTGATGATTAGAAAAATTTCGATTGGACCCCTCCTTCCTATCAAATTTTTATTACGCATGGAAATGACAGAATGATTTTCATTTCATAAGTATTATACAGAACTGGAGGGGGAGGAGGGACCCAATCGAAATTTTTCTAATCATCAAACTTAACGTATTCCAAAGATCTCATTCTTAAACTTTGTTCGAAAATTTTTTAGAATCCGGACCTTATTATAATTATGTAAGAGAAAGAAAGGGAGCATTTTTGGAAATAGAATACAGAATAGGCTCTGAAAAAAGGTTATTCATCTACCTATGTCCATTTTTTGTGGCTTCTTTTTTCTGAAGATCCATCTACCCTTCTTGTGAATCTCCTATCTCCGTTTCTGAGTCAGCTTTTGAAAATTTTTTCAAACTAAAGTTATACTTATAGATTGAGATCATAGGAATAATTTTTGTCATTACAAAAATGTCGATGGGATCTCTCCTTCCCCTCAAATTTTACATAATACGTATGGAAACGATAACATGATTTTCATTTTTCATACGTGCATCACATCAAATTGAAGGGGAAAGACCGAAAGAGGGGTCTGGTCGAAATTTTTGTTAAGATGATCATAATATTGAATGATTGTTTCAACTTCACTTCAAATTTCAATTGTCATCTCATTTCAGTATTTCAATTTTCAATTTTCACCATTTCATTATCCAACTTATCTATTATCCAAGTATAGTGAAATTATTAATCTATCATGTAAAGACGAACGATTAATAGATACAATGAATGAAAATTGCCCAATGCCCAACTTACACCAAAAAGGCAAAAACACATCGGGTGTTGTTATTTCCACCCGCCTGGGTGAGTAGTTGCTCGGATTTGTAGTGAACATGAACGAAATTGCTCACACTACCTACTTCCATCAGTTCAGATTCTGAACTTGGAAAATTTCCTTCAATTATTAACATGTAATTTATTCGAAATTGAAGGGGAGGGATGGCTCCAATCGAAATTTTTGTAATAACTAAAATTATTTCCAAGATTTCAAGCTACAAGTTTTGTTTGAAATTTTTTTCAATTGGACCTCAACTTTCGCAATTTTTTAATATTATAAGTGTCCATCGTCCAAGCCATTATGCAAAATTGGAGGGGAGGGAAGGGTCTAATCGAAAATTTTATAATAACAAAAATTATTTCTTGGACCTCGATCTACAACTTTTGTTTGAAAAAATTTTCAATTGCACCCCTTCGACAAATTTTGAAAAAGTATCTACCTGATATTATGTGAAATTTGAGGAAAGGGAGAGATCCAATTGAAATTTTTATAAGGACAAAAATTATTTTTAGGATCTTGCTCTACAACTTTTATTTGAAAATTTTTTTAATCGGAACCTTCCTCGCTTATTTATCTGAGATTTTTAATTCATATCTTTGAAGTGTTGTGCAGTTGTGCAAAATCAGTGGGCGGGGGGGGGGGGGGGGGGGTCAAATTAAAAAAAAAACTTCAAACAAAAGTTATAGCTTGAAGACTTAGGAACAATTTTGGATATCACAAAAATTTTGATTTAACCTTCCTTCCCCTCCAATTTTGAATAAAATAAATGTCAATCGAAACTTGAAAGAAATATTCCAAGTCCAGAGATTCAGTTGATTCATTTCTATGAAGTATATGAACTAGTTATGAACTGAACTACTCACCTATGACCCAGGCGGGTGGAAATAACACCTAACTCGAACACATCCAATAACAATGTTTATTCAAATATCGAAGAAGAAATAGATTTGGTGGCCCTGAAAAGGGCCGTTTTGTTTTCGGAATGTAGTAACTACTTCTTAGGCTCGTTCTCCACGGATTCTTCTGGCCAATTGGATATCTTTTGGCATGATGGTCACACGCTTAGCGTGGATGGCGCACAAGTTGGTATCTTCAAAGAGACCGACCAAGTAAGCTTCACTAGCTTCTTGTAAAGCCATAACAGCCGAGCTTTGGAAACGTAAATCGGTTTTGAAATCTTGAGCGATTTCACGTACCAACCGTTGGAATGGTAATTTACGGATCAGCAATTCGGTACTCTTCTGATAACGACGGATTTCTCTCAAGGCGACGGTTCCGGGACGATATCTGTGCGGTTTCTTTACACCTCCGGTGGCTGGCGCGCTTTTACGAGCGGCTTTGGTGGCCAACTGCTTCCTCGGGGCTTTTCCTCCGGTGGATTTACGGGCGGTTTGCTTGGTACGAGCCATTTCTGGACGTTGAAGTGAACACGTGAAAACACAACTGAACTAACGAAATTGAAAAATCAAGTAATGATGTTGCAACGCGATTCCGCTCTATTTATACAATTTTCGTGTGTTGTGTTTCAAACGGACGAATACGATTGGCTGACGTGGTGTTCTCAACCGACCAATAGCGACGCGTGTAACCTACGTTTGGGATTAAATAGCCTAAGGTTGTTTTATAAACTATTTTGGGATGAATAATCTATTATTTATCGATTTTCTTGATTGTTTTGATTAAAAACTATTTTCGTTTTATTATTAAATACGATAAAATTCATTCAGTTGATTATAATTATCAAGAAAAGTATTACACGAGGATTATAAAAAATTCATCCACCCCAGTTGATCGCCTTGGCCGTTTATTTTAAATTAGCCAATGGCAACGCTACTTTTATGCACTCTCTTCCCTTTGTTTTCTAAAGGTGTTTCCTTTCCTGTATAACGGTTTTATCATTGTCAAATCTCTTTGAAAAAATCGAAAAAATACATCTGCCTTCTAGAAGCATGTGTTTTTTTTCTTCAATGTAATCCGAATGTAATATTTATTTTGTTGAATTTTTAAATTTACCGCTGAAGTCTGGTTTTACGTTGTATGAAAGAGAGAGATTTGGAATTTGATTCAATTTTATAGCCTACCATTTACCAAGATCTTTTGATACATAATTTGATTATTGTACTTACTTGATTGAAAAATAAATGCAATTATTTTTTTCCTTCCCTCCAACCTTGGAAAAGTATGAAATACCTACGTTTTGCATCCTTGTGCTTATACATATTTATTATAGCTTATACTCTCGATTATGAATTTAATATGATCGTTATCATAATTTCATACTACTTTTTAAAAAACGGCGCGTTTTGATTTAGAGTTTATTACCAATTACTAATTAGGTACAAAAAATGGTACATAGCATTGGATTATATTATAAGGATGTCGGATGTCTTATTTACATAAAAAATACAGATAGGCACCTAACTTTGAGCAATGTTATCAGATTATATTTTATATTGATATAAAATCACTTTCAAGTCATTTATGATTTCAAATAGCTCAAAATCGCATATAAAAATGTTTCTTTGAAAGACTTTTTTGTTAAAAATTTTCATCGGGTGTATTTTCATTTCATGACGTGGTTTGTTTCAATTTTTCAAATTTCAATATTTCAAAACGCCGAACCGAAGAAACAAAATTCTTGAGTGAAATTTTAAAGTTTAAACAGAACTAAAAAAAAAAAAGAAAAAAGAATGATTATAAATTTAAATTTGAAAAAAAAATTCCAAACAGAAACTAAAAAGTTGCTTTATAGTAAAAGTTGCCTTTTTTCGAGGGTCAAAATTCTTTCCAAAAAATCTTCCTATCTCTGTACCTAAGGTACCTGTCGAAAATTTTTTCGAATAAATAATGTAGGATAAGGTTCATGGATTAAATTTTGTTCTTACAAAAATTTCGATTAGACCCCTGCCTTCTCTCCAATTTCGCATAATACATATGAAAATCATCCGGTGATTTTTTCATACACATTATGCTGATTTGGTGGGAAAGGGAGGGTCCAATCAAAATTGTTGTAATAACCAAAACTAATCCTATGATTTCAATCTACCACTTTTGTTTGAAATTTTTTTCAAATGGACCCCTCCTCCACCAATTTTCGTTTTTAACACTTTGCCTGCCGGCGTACAAAAGTCAAAAATCACCAAAAATGCCAATGTCATTTTTGGATAGGCAACCTCTCAGACAACTTGAAAAATTATTCCAAGTTCATGATACTAACCACTAAGAGCGCCACAGTCGCTGGTTTAAGTTGTGTATCAAAATGATACATTGGCAAAAGCTATTTTTATTTTTGTACATTGCCAGATGTATCAAATTGATACACACCAAAGACTACGAATTTGATTGGCTGACAGGCATTATTCAGTTGTGTATCAAAGTGATACACGTGGCTAAACACAAAAATAAATGCTCCCGTTATATCAATATGATACACACACTACACATTGAATGAAGAGAGCACTGCAATTACAGAGTCAAGTTGTGTATCAAAGTGATACACGTTTCAAATTTACTCAAATTACACATTGCCAGATGTATCAAATTGATACACGTTTCAAATTTACTCAAATTACACATTGCCAGATGTATCAAATTGATACACACCTCATGCGGCCATAAGTGTCATTTTGATACACACTACAATTGAAGGAAATCCGAAACCAATTATGAAATGAACTTTATATAGAACTGAATATTGAGACTATAATGTATAGTTTTCAAAAACTGCGAATTTTTGTCGAAAAATTGAGATTTGTTGTGTGTGTATCAATATGATACATTGGCAAAAAACGACAAACAATATATGTATCATTTTGATACACATGGCAGGCAAAGTGTTAATGGTATTGTACATAAGAGTCTAAGTAATATTATCAAAATTGGAGGGGAGGGAAGGGTCTAATCGAAAATTTTATAATAACAAAAATTATTGCTAAGACCTCAATATACAACTTTTGTTTGAAAAATTTTTCAATTGGGCCCCTCACTGATTTTGAAAAAGTATGTACCTGATATTATGTGAAATCTGAGGAGAGGGAGGTATCCAATCAAAATTTTTATAATAACCAAAATTATTTTTAAGATCTTAATCAACAATTTTTATTTGAAATTTTTTTTAATCAGCCTCGTCCTCCGTCCCGTCCAACCTCCAATAATTTGTATTTTGCATCATTGGAGTTTTTTGCAAAATTGGTGGAGATGGAGGGGTCTAAGTGAAAAAATTTTCCAACAAAAGTTGTAGATTGAATTCATAGGAATAATTTTGGTCATGATAAAAATTTCGATAGGACCCCTCCCTCAGCTCTAATTTTTAATTTCAAGTATCCAGGTACGTAAGTATATTGGACTCAGGGATGGGCATAGATCACTTTCACTGCACAAAAATATCACCAAGATTGTGATCTTTTAGAGGAACGTAGATCACTTTTTTCGTGTGATCTTTTCATAAAATTAAGATCACCAAAATCAAGATCACACAATTAAAAAATTATTAATTTTTTTATATTTTGGACTTGATAAAATTCAATAAAAACGATAGCCACGAGCCATCATTGTAAACAAATTGAGTACCTAAACTG
This sequence comes from Balanococcus diminutus, assembly GCA_959613365.1. NCBI lineage: Eukaryota > Metazoa > Arthropoda > Insecta > Hemiptera > Pseudococcidae > Balanococcus > Balanococcus diminutus. Next base: position 41,039,698 of record OY390716.1, read on the forward strand.
GACACACTAGTCCTTAACAATAAAATGCTATCCAGATATATCTTCGAATATTCAATAATGCATAATTCTTTTCACTCGCTGTGATTAGCTCCTTAAAAAGGGGAGAATTGTTAATTTTTTTAACCCTGCATATTTTGACGCTTGTTTTTGCGCCACCCGTTCACTTATCAAAAAAAATTATTATAACCTTCTTGTTGAAAATTTGATTACCTTCAATTTTGGTCATGATCATTTTTTTTGTATCTATTCTATAAACCTGTCCTTCCAAACTTGTCGTTATTCGTGGAAATGGAGCGATAATCTTAATTGTTTCGCCTCTGTAAGTTTTGACTTGCATTTTTGCGTCCCTCATTCATTTTTTTTTTGAAGAAAATGAATATACCTAAATGAAAATTTTTAAAATCTAAAAAAAAATCAGAATTGGAATTCATCACTTCCGAATTTTTTTATCGAGTTTTTTCAATATTCATTCTGAACTTTGTTGAACATGATAAAATGTATTTTTTGTACATTTTGAAAATAAACTGCATAATGCGACAATGCGTTTAAATTTTTTCAGAGAAGCAATTTTTAGAACCGTGTAACTAGTTTTTCAAAATTTGGTCTGACCCTCGATTTACAAAATTTTATACTTCCAAGTTCCACTTCCATTATTCTAATTCATTATAGCACTTTTTTCATTTATTTAGCATTTATAGCCCAGTAAAGTTATTTCAAAATAGAAACTGGAGTAACCCTAACCAAAAATTTTTCTCTGGAGGTCTCCCAATCTCAAACGTGGCCTAATAAACAGTCGCTTCCTCGTTGCATAATTGATCAATTATTTCTACCTCATTTGACGCAGCCTAGACAGAGATATTTCATACGACTGTCAAAATAAATTTGACAACCACTCAACCACTACAAAGTACAACCAGCAACGTATCATTTCATAATCGTAGAAGAAATAAAATTGGTGGCCCTAAAAAGGGCCGTTTTAGAAACTCCGATGACGTACAGGTAAATCTACTTCGAACTGGTATACTTTGTGACGGCTTTGGTACCTTCAGATACAGCGTGCTTAGCCAACTCACCAGGCAACAACAGCCTTACAGCAGTTTGAACTTCCCGACTGGTGATGGTGGACCGTTTGTTGTAATGAGCCAATCGGCTAGATTCAGCAGCAATTCTTTCGAAAATATCATTCACAAAAGAGTTCATGATACTCATCGCTTTTGAGCTGACTCCAGTATCGGGATGGACTTGTTTCAACACCTTGTAGATGTAGATGGCGTAGGATTCTTTCCTCTTCTTAGTACGCTTTTTCGCATCTTTTTTGATGTTCTTCTGAGCCTTACCGGCCTTCTTCACAGCTTTACCAGCACTTTTCGGAGGAGCCATAGTGAACTGATCAACGTACAACAGCAGACAACAGACAATTTCACAATGATTACACACTGGAATGAACGAAGCTTATATACAAAATCGTGAAAAATGAACTACCAATCAGAGCGCAGCATTTGGTGACATGTTAGTGATTGGTTATAGGATGGAAGTTAACGTTGTTTTTCAAATAGTACGTTTCGATATGATGAAATACAACTCGAGATGATTCTATGATTAGAATAAGACAAAATACTGAGTAAAATTATTTGAAACAACTTGTATTATATATTTATTCGTTTTATATCAGTAATTACCCCTTTTCCAGCGAAACTTTTGCATTTAGAACGTCCAAATCGAAGAACAACGTTAACTACGTTACTTTGTCATATCACTAAACTTCTCTAAACATCTAAAGATAAAAATGTCTTTTGCTGTCATAATGAATGAAATATCGTATGAACAACCATTGTAGTTATTTCTTTAGGTTATTTACTCGGAAATATTTCAATTATTTTCATCTATTACTTGATAAAATACAATATATTTCAAGAATAACTAGTCTCAACAAAAACAACATTAGGTAGTAGCTCAGATTTCGGATCTAAGGTTATTGTCATCCTATGCGCATAAGCAAAGAAACAGCTGCACACACACAATATCACTGTTATCAAAAGTCGCTCTCTTATTGGTCGAAACGAATATCAATATGAACCAATTAGAGAACAGTATCAGTTTATAGTTTCATATAAATACGAATGCGAGCTGTGTTTTCATCATTGTGTAATTTGTTCTCTTGTCGAATTGTGAAATTCAGTGCTCAACTATTTCAAAATGACTGGCCGTGGTAAAGGTGGTAAAGGTCTTGGAAAAGGAGGCGCCAAACGTCATCGTAAAGTTTTACGTGATAACATCCAAGGTATCACGAAACCAGCTATCCGTCGTTTAGCCAGACGTGGTGGTGTGAAACGTATTTCTGGATTGATCTACGAAGAAACTCGTGGTGTATTGAAAGTGTTCTTGGAAAACGTTATCCGTGATGCTGTCACTTACACTGAACACGCCAAAAGGAAAACTGTCACCGCTATGGATGTCGTCTATGCTTTGAAACGTCAAGGTAGAACCTTGTACGGTTTCGGAGGATAAGTTTGGAAAAATCTGCGAATTAAAACGGCCCTTTTCAGGGCCACCAAATCAATTTCTTCTACAATTTTGAAATGTATTACATAGGTATTCATATTCATATTGGTAATTAGTACGTAGTATGTAATTATGTACTCAACTCAACATTTCTACAAGAAGCGGAAAAGGATCCAGATTTTCTTTTTCCAATATATTATAGTAGCAGATAGATGCAACAGTGGTGTGGAAAGTGGATTATTCCATTTTTCCATGTGAATACACGAAAGAATTTTCAATTTGATTACAATATTATTTTTGTCTTGAATGTTATGGGGTTGAACCATGTTGAATGATAATTAATATAAAATAAATACCTACATGACCTCATGTCGATTACCTGGGTGGGGTCTATGGATACAATAAATGTGTCACTTGTCTATCTTGAATTTTACAAAGTCCAGCAAGTGCACTACATAGATACTGGATATTCAAAATTGGATAGGAGGGAGGGGTTCAATCAAAATTTTTGTCATAACTAAAATTATTCATAGAACTTCAAGCTACAACTTTTGTTCGAAATTTTTTCAGATGGACCCTTCCCTCCCAACTAATTTTGGATAATACAACTTGAGTTAGTCAAAATAAGTTGTATTATCCAAAATTGGTCGGGGCAGAATGGTCCAATCAAAATTTTTGTCATTACCAAAATTATTCATAGAACTTCAAGCTACAACTTTTGTTTGAAAATTTTTTCAATTGGACCTCTCCCTCCCCACCAATTTTGGATAATACAACTTCTTTTGACTAACTCAAGTTACATTATCCAAAATTGGAGGGAAGGGAGGGGTCCATCTGAAAAAATTTTCAAACAAAAGTTGTAGCTTGAAGTTCTATGAATAATTTTAGTTATGACAAAAATTTTGATTGAATCCTTCCCTCCTTTCCAATTTTGAATATCCAGTATCTATGTTGTGCAAGTGCTGGACTTGTTAAAATTCAAGAGACCTAATGTGACACATTTATTGTATCCATAGACGCTTGTATTTTGATCTAACAACATTTTGTACCGTTCATCAAAAATCAAAGTAGGTATAGTTGTTTTGTAATTTTATCCATTATTGCACTCGATTCCATTTCCCCGATTTTATAATTCCAATTTCCATATCGAATGAAATTTTGAAAGAAATGACTCAACACAGTATTATTGTTATGAATAGTCATCCAATTCATATTTTTTTTTCAAAGAGAAGTCATTGAACTTTGTTCCCTGAATATGGATGTACGTTACGTGTTTATTATCTACTCTAGGTATGTTGGACCAAATAATGATATTACAGAGAGAATTACAAATTCGATGCTAAATTGTTAAGATAATAAATAATAAAAATGTATGTAGGTATGTACATTATGTACATTTTGAATTACATAACAGATACGAGACATGGATAATACCTATACAAGAAGTAGTGTAAATTGTAATGTAAAATTTTCTGGGATAACTTTAAAGCTAATAGGTTTAGTTTGGTAATAAATAGCCTTAGCCAGCTTGAGGTGGTCTTTCCCTTTTTTTCATGTTATCTTGAACTTTGAAGTAATTAATTTTTTATTCCAATAAACATAATTTTTTTGTAAAAAATACAAAAATGCAATATTTTACTCCATAGTATTCCTATTCCCCTTTCGCGTTGGACGAAACTAAACCAACCAATTACAAAGCTTCAATTGCTTAGATGTTCTAAGGTTGTTCTAGTAATTTATTTTATGATTGAATTGTTTACTATTTGCTTTAATACATTTACAGTGATTTTTTATTTGAATACATGTTAGACTGGATAAAAACTAACGAAAAATGCGAACGTATGCGCTATTCATAGACATTGGCGCTATTATTTCTTTTGAGAATTTCGACTTGATGAATAATTTCTCTTCATGCATGTTAATTCCCAATCAGCCAATAGCAATTCTTCAAATTATGTTACCACTAAGGTTCTTCTTTGAAGTGATTTGTAAGAAAACTTATCATTTCTTATGATTGATCGTTGATATCAAACTTGAAACTGGAATTGAAAAAACTCACATAATGAGAAAAATTGAAAAAAAAAATATCAAAAACTTCGAAAAAAAAAGGAATAAGAAAATTGAAAAACCACCTTAACCTCTGTGAACCAATCAGAACGCTTGTTTATCCCCAAACGCTTACGTACCAAATAACGCGTTCTGATTTGTCCTCCTATTTTACCCATTTTAGTATATAAGGAGCCCGTTGCTGCACAACGATCATTACAGTTCAATTTCTTGTTCCTGTTGTGAATCGTGTTATCTACTTTGAATCAATCATGTCTGGTCGTGGTAAAGGTGGTAAAGTAAAGGGAAAGTCCAAAACTCGTTCGTCTCGTGCCGGATTACAATTCCCAGTCGGTCGTATCCACAGACTGCTCCGCAAAGGAAACTATGCCGAACGTGTGGGAGGAGGTGCTCCAGTATACCTCGCCGCTGTAATGGAATACTTGGCCGCTGAAGTTTTGGAGTTGGCAGGTAATGCCGCTCGTGATAACAAGAAGACTCGTATCATCCCACGTCACTTGCAGTTGGCCATCAGAAACGACGAAGAGTTGAACAAATTGTTATCCGGTGTAACCATCGCTCAAGGTGGTGTTTTGCCGAATATTCAAGCTGTTCTGTTGCCCAAGAAGACCGAAAAGAAAGCTTAAGCTTTTTCACCGATTTCTAAAACGGCCCTTTTCAGGGCCACCAAAACTATTTCTTCACATAATAAAACACATTGTTAGCTTTGTCGAATCGTCACCATCTGATCAAACTGATGACTTGTAAAATAAAATATCATGAATATGAATTGAACAAAATACAAACTACAACAACTTGCTTTTGAAAATTTTGAAGGAGTGTTGACCCTTCTATTTCCATTTCCTCAAATTCTAACTAAAGCTGAATGAAGGTCTAGGTCTACTTAGCTCTACTAGAGTCCAGACAGGTGTTTCAGTCAGTCAGTGGTCATTGGTCAATGTCAATGGTACTAGTAGTTTCATAATAATATTTTTTTTGTTGCTTTAATCGAAGTAGAAGCTTGAAGTTTGATATCAGTTTTTTGCCACATCAACAATTCTGAAAGGTGTCAACTTGTCAACGTACAGACATATTTTTAGGTTTGCATTTCAATAGAATGCGTGAGTGAATTGATAAATACCACTACCAACCTAACCTAACAATTCTAATTATTTTTTTTTCCATTTATACCTACGTACTTTAGGTGCGATTTATAATTATGTGTACAGTTCCTCAGATCCTCACACTCTAGTCAGAGTGTCACTGTCATAATTATAATGAGATTCAATTCAATTCGAATCTAATTTAATCCAAGCATTATTTCATTTCCTATTTCTATCAAACAGTGATGAACCAACAATAATATTTTATTATCGAAAATGATACACCAATAGACTAGGGGTTCTCAATACAGATTATAAAATATTTCATTACGAAAAAGTAACATATTTGAACGAAAATTCATTTAATAAAAATTATAAATGAACTTATTTACACAAAACACTTTTCACATTATTTACACGTCTTATTCGAAAACTTGAAATACAAATTACGAAATATAAATCTTACGAAAATAATATCGTTTTCTTTTCCTATAAAAGTGCAAATATAAGATAGCAATTTAATTTGCGCAATCGAACAATTTTCTTTCATTTATTATGCGCTGAGCGAACTATTTTTGATATTATGTTATCACTTGGAAAAACGAACATTTCGAAGTGTTTCAAATATTCGTTCGCACGAACACTATAACGAGAAAAACTGCTACGAGAAATCCTTGGAAATGAATTCATTAGGATTATTTTCTACTTTGTAACGTGTTCGACAGCCAATCCATTGCTTCGTCGAGACCTTCTCCTTTCTTGGCCGATGTTTTAAATATTTGAAAGGTTCGATTTCTTAACGTATCCAATCCTAATGATTTGTGCACTTCTGGTAAGCTCATACATCCTTCGATGTCTTGTTTGTTCGCCAGCACAAGTAAAATAGCATTTTCTAGTTCTTCTTCCTGCGATTAAAATTCAACAATTGTGTTCAAGTAACAACCGGTACAAAATCTTCGGCAAAAATAAAAGTATGTAGTATCTGAGTGAGTTCTTACCGCTAACATGTGAAAAAGCTCATCTTTGGATATCCCAATCCTGTCCTTATCTGCTGAATCAACAACGTAAATGATTGCATCTGTGTTTGAATAATAACATCTCCAATAAGGCCTGAAAGTATCGACACATAAATCGAATTACTAATCTGATTAGGTACACATAAGTACGACAGTGTAATTAAATTGACAATACCTTATGCTAGTTTGACCACCTAAATCCCATACTTGAAATTTCAAATTTTTATATGTCACTTGCTCCACATTAAAACCTATGGTTGGAATCGTTGTAACAATTTCGCCGACTTGTAATCTATACAGTATTGTGGTTTTTCCGGCACCGTCTAAGCCTAGTATTAGGATTCGAAGCTCGCGACCGCCCAAGAAACTCTTGAAATAGCTCAATAAACCACCTGAAACAGAGAAAAATGAGAAGAGTTTACTGAGTGTGGTGTCGAACTTGTGACGTTTGAAAATTATCGAGAGGGCAGCCGGAAGTGTAATTATTACTTACCCATTGTCGTTGGAGGAATTAGGAACGAATAGATGCGAAAATTGTCTCCTTTTTGCGAATATTTTCGGAGAAAATTATAAAATAATGTACCGCTTCCACATCTACATTATAGAATTATCAATTTTCTATCTATCACAACTGATATTTTGTTTGGAATAATTTTTTTGACTTATACTCCGCTAGTATCGATATTGTTAGGTTTCGGTTTCAGTGGCCGATGACGTGAAAGCTGAGTCAGCTGACTGGCTGTGACCAAGCTGTGACGAATTTGAGGATTTCTTTGGCGGGATTAGATTTGGGCAGAGCTGGGGCGACTCAGAGTCGCTGAAGTGAGTCGTAAGAGTCGCAATGAATGATTGGGAGTTCGATTCACGAGTCCGACTCCTCACTTCAATGAATCGCAAATGAATCGCAAAATCCGGACTCTTCTTCGAGAGTCGTTCACTTCAAACACGTGCGACTCTCATTTTGCGACTCCTTGCGACTCCTTTTCAAGATTGCGACTCCTTTCCTCGTTTTTTTTGTTCAATATCAATAATATTCTTACGTTGTTTTATTCAATTTATTTCGAATAATTTTTCTAATTATTTTTGAATGAGTTGGATTATCCAAAATTGGAGGGGAGGGAGGGGTCCAATCGCAATTTTTGTGATAACCAAAAGTATTAGCGAAACTTCAAGCTACAACTTTTTTTTAAAAACTTTTTCAATTGAGCCCCTCTCTCTCCACTTATTTTGCATAACACTCCCAAAATACTAATTAAAAATTGAAGGGGGAAGGGAAAATGGGTCCAATTGAAAAATTTTTGCAACAAACTTGTAGCTCAAAGTTTTAGGAAAAATTTTGGCCATGACAAAAATTGCGATTGGACCCCTCCCTTCCCTCCAATTTTGGATAATCCAACTCATTCAAATACATTATTGAAAACAGGGGGAGGGTAAGGGGCCCGATTGAAAAAATTTTCAAACAAAAGTTGTAGCTTGAAGTACTAGAAATAATTTTGGTGATACCAAAAATTTCAATCCGATCCCTCCCTCCCCACCAATTTTGGATAATCCAACTCCTTCAAATACATTATTGAAAACAGGGGGAGGGTAAGGGGCCCGATTGAAAAAATTTTCAAACAAAAGTTGTAGCTTGAAGTACTAGAAATAATTTTGGTGATACCAAAAATTTCAATCCGATCCCTCCCTCCCCACCCATTTTGGATAATCCAACTCCTTCAAATACATTTTTAAAAACAAGGGGGAGGAAAGGGGCCCGATTGAAAAAATTTTCAAACAAAAGTTGTAGCTTGAAGTTGTACAAATACTTTTAGTTATTACAAAAATTTCGATTAGACCCCTTCCTCCCTTCCAATTTTGACTATAAAGTATTTTGTAGCACTGGACTTGGTAAAAATTTATCGAAGTTGCACCCCATGAATGTAAACAAAACTATCAAACTAGACGATAGTAATCAAATTTGAGAAAGAACACACCAAACGCGGAGGATAGAGTCTAAAATTCCAAAAAAGAGTTGTATGAGAGTGGAAAAAAGAGTCGTAAAAGAGTGAAAAAAGAGTCGTAAGAGAGTGAAAAAAAGAGTCGTAAGAGAGTCGCAAGAGAGTCGAAGCCAAAAGAGTCGGACTCAGAATCCGATAAACATAAGCAGAGAATCGCGATTCACTGAGTCGAAAATTTATTTATCAAAGAATCGCGACCAAAGAATCGGACTCTCAACATAGGTGAGTCGCCCCAGCTCTGGATTTGGGGATTTCCCTTTGATTTGAATCATTTGAATGAGGACTTGACCACAATCAACATAAAATAATTATTATTCAAGTAAAAGTGATCAATCAGGTCAGGACGTCAGCAAAGAAATATCACAAAAATCAATCATAAAAATGGAATCAATAAGAAATTTACCTAAAAAAAATTAACAAACGATCGAAACTTCGACTTATTTCGTAAAAATCCATGCTTTATTTAGAAATCATCTTAGTTAATCGAAAAAAAAACATTCGTACATAAAAAACAGTAACCAAACACAAAAAATATTATTATATGAAAAAAACACATCGAAAACATTAAACAACATAAAATGATTCGTTCCGTTGTAATTTCAACAAAATAATATATTAAAAATACTTCTTCGCAAAATCGCTTTCAATACTCGACTCAAGTTTTTCTTTCAGGCGAACCAATAATTTTCTGTAAACATTCGAATTAAATTTCAATCATCAATATAATTACGAAGAAATCAAATAATTTGCAAACACGTACTTTAGGACGATGAACTTGGGCATCTTCTCTGATTTTTTTCCAAACCAATTTCATACAAGCAACAGCATCTTCTTTACTGTCGTGACCAAATTCTAAAAAAAAAAAATCGGAGACAAAATTAAGTAAGTACACGTTTTAAGCAAATAAAATTCCATCAGGTAATATTGTCATGGCTGGTAACTTGGCATACCTACTCGAGGTACACTCAAAATTGAATAATATTTCCATTTTTGTTAGAACATACCACTGAGATGTAGATATCATTTTATGGAAAAGAATCTCTCAGTTTTTTGGGATAGAAAAAAAAACTTAATTTTCTGTCTTCATTTCTTGAAAAAACATCTAAAAAAATCTTCATTTATTTCTCAAATTCTTGTAGGAATAATTTTTGAAAAAATGCGTTTTTTTTTTCAAAGTGAAAAATTTTTAATTTTTTTTTGGAGTCAAATCAACGCAGCAAAATTTCTAAAAATTTTTGAAGTAAAAAAGTTTTCAATTTTCTTTTGAAGAAATTATTCTTTGAAATTTTTATGAATGAAAAAAATCACAATTTTCCTGAATTAAACAGAAACAAAAATAGATGTTTTGAAAAAAAATTCCATTGTTTTTTAAATCTATCGATTTTTATTTTTTTTAGAGAAAAGACCTCAATTTTTTTTTTGGATAAAAAATCTACGATTAAATAAAATTTTTTAAAAAAAGTAATTTTTTTTTTTTTTTGAGAATAAAGTTTTTTAATTCTATGAAGTGAAAAAAAATAAGAAAGGACCTCTTATTTGTTTTTATTAACGTCTGATTTTAAATTTTGATAGAAATATTTTCAATTTTTTCGGGAGAGAAATTCATCATTTCTTTCGGAAAAAAAATTTCTGATTTTTTTTGACAAGGAATAAATTCTTCAATTTTTAGTTTTTACAGAAAAAAATCCACAACTATTTTGCAGTGAATAATTTTTTTAATAAAATGTTTTTTTTAAGATTTAAGTAGGTATATTTGATTTTTTCTGAGTCCAGCGATTTAGAAAAATTTCTAAATTTTTTCAAGTATTAAAAAAAAAAAAAAATCAAGACAAATAAGAATTTTTTTTTAATTTTTGGGGGCAAAAAAATCAACTTTTTTTCTTGAATGTTCCGATTTTTGGAAGAAAAATCTGCTAATTTTTAGGGAAAAAATATTACTTTTCTACTTCAATTTTTGAAAAGAAAAAAATCTTTTAAATTTTTTTGAAATAAAAGAATCTTCTTCTATTTTTTTTATTGGGGGGGGGGGGGGGTGTCCTCAGTTTTTTAGATTAAAAAATTCCTAAACTATTTTGGAGAACAAACTCTTTTTTTTTTTGAATAAAAATATTTCTCAAATTCTTGGAAAAAGAAGCTCAATTTTTTTGAATTAGGAAAATAAGTGAAGAAAGTTCTCAAATTATTTGTGGTGAAAAATTTTTTGAAAAAATGTTTCAATTTTTTCAGAGAATGATGAAAAAATTTCAGGTGAAGAAATCTTATTTCAAAAAAATGAAATGTCTTTAAATTTTTATGCAGAAAAAAATACCCTCCTTTTTGAAATGAATGATTTCTAGAGGAGACAAACCTCAATATTTTTGGAATAAGACAATTATGAGTGTCTCAGTTTTTCTGGTAGAAATCATTCTTACATTCAACTTTAAAAATAAGACAATAAATAAGAATATTTACCACTTTCTTGAATTAAAAAGTGGGCCACCGTAGATGACAAAAACTTGAGGGAAAACTTCCTCTCTGGAGCATCACGATGGGGATACATGACACTTGTATCGACTATTCTGCGATGTTGTATCTGCATAAATCGTAAATTATTTAATAAAATCTAGCATACAACGCGAGTTACCGCAGAACAAAGGTAAATTTTACTTTCAAAGCTTTCAAATCGTTCTCCAAACTGTGTCCTATCAAAATTGTATCTTTAAAAATGAATTTCAACAGATCTCGCCTCACTTCGTCCAGAGTTTTGGTCACGTTTCGTAATTTTTCTTCGGTAATACCACTGAACCTATGTTCGAAAAAAATGACAATCGTTAGAGAAAATGCACAACCCGATTCATTGGTATTCTCGTCGACTACTTACTTGGTGCAATAATCTAAAATAGGGTTGAACGGTTTAACCAAACTATCGTAAATAATTTCGCAATCTGGTTTGATCACAGTCACTCTGGTTAATTCGGAACCCACGGTGGTGCAACACATTTCACAATCTAGCGAATAAAACTGCCTAGCTCCGGGATCACCTGGCGGAGGATCCTTGGTCTCAACGAAATCTTCTAAGCAATCGTCATCTGTCGTGTCAGGAGTATGATATTCGGCCACCATACAACCCGATTCAGCGATGCTTTTATTGCAGCAAGGATAAAATAATTCGTGTCGCACTGGAATCATAAAAAATATTCATTTTAGAGAAATTTGCATAAATCGTTTTCAAGATGCAAATATAAAGTACTCACGTCGACCAGGTTCCTTTCTCGGTCTCAGCGTATGAAATTTACAACCAGTTGAAGGCGTAATTGGTAGACCAGTCTCGGGGTTCATTTCAAATGGCTCTTTACATTGCATGCAGAAAAATTTATCTCCGCTTCTTTTACTCGTCAAAGGTTTATAGTGAATTGCTTTAGTCGATATTTTACAACATCCTGGCTGGTATCGGATTGGAATTGGGAACCCATTTACCTCCAGTTGTTCACGAGTTAGGATGTGTTTGCTCAACAGATCGTAAGTCGAATAACCTACATGAAGTAAATAAAATAATTAACGGACTTGTAAATAAAAAATAATAATAATAATAATAATAATAATAATAATAATAATAATAAATGTTATCTAACTCACCATTAATTTCAGAAGGGAACTCAGTCTGTTTTTCTGTATTGAAACAGAAAAATAATCAGTTACAAAAATTAGTTTTAATTTTATGATTTATGATCTTCAGCTCAAGCTCAACTCACCAGTCAATTTAGCAGGATTTTCTTTAGATATCCTATGCAATGCCATCGCCAAAGAATTCAGATATACTTTTACAATCGTAACCTTCTCGTGAATAGTTTGCTCTTCTTTCAGCGCCTTAAAAAAAATATTACCATTAAGCAAAAAATTTCCTAATTTAAAAAAAAAAAAATCGTATATTGCTGGGCAACTTGGAGCAGTGAGCTAAATTCAAAATTTCAAAAAAAAAACTCCGAAAATTGAAGAATAAATACACACTACCTAAAAAAAGTCTATTTTTTATATCAAGTTTTGAAGAGAAAATTTTCTGAATTTTCCCGATACATAAAATCTTTCAATTTTTTTGAGGACAGCGTAAAAATGTCATCAACTAATTTCGTGAGATGGGGGGAAGGGGAGGAAAATCATTATAAAAACTGTCAATTTTTCTTAAGTCAAAATATTTCTTAAAATTTCTGGAAAAAATTCAATAGAAATAATTTTTTAAACCAAATTTTCCAAATATTTCAAAAAAATTTCTCAAATTTTCTGGCAAAAAATTTCTCAAATTTTCTGGCAAAAAATTCTCACTTTTTCAATTTAAAAAAAAATCAATTTTTCAATTTAAAAAAAAATCAATTTTTTTATGAAGAAAAAATCTCAATTTTTTGATGAAACAACGAAAAAGTTTCTACATAATTATAAATTATTATAATTATTAGGTACGTATCCTTGGCGAGGATAATATTTTATTATTATTATTATTTTAGCATAGTATATGCTTTTACGGAGACCAAAATGGAAAAAAACGACAGGAAAATCCGAGACCAAAATCCTACCCCATTGGATTAGGTTAGACATTAGGTTAGGTTTGGATGACATAAAAAAACTTGGAAAATTTTCAATAAATTCGACTTTTTAGACATTATGTCAGACATTTTGAAACTTGTAAATTTTTTGAAATTTTATGACTTTTAGACATTTTTTAGACATTATGAAACAATTTTTTAATGATATGAAAAATTATCTCAATTTTTTGAAAAATTTTCAACTTTTTTGTTAAAAAATTTTCTCATTATTTTATTTTATTTTATTTTTTTAATGAATATTAAAACAACTTATTGTTTGGAGTAAAAAAATTTCATGTCTATTTTTGGAAAACCAACTCAATAAAATTTTTGAAATTTTATTTATAGCCAGAAAAATCTTCACAGCAATTTTTTTAACTTTTTGGAACACTGAAACATCTCATTTTTGCATGATAAAACTCATGTGTTTTTTTTTCATTTCAAGAAAAAAAAATCTCATTTTTTCGGAGAAATTTTTTTTTTTAATTTATTGGAGAAAAAAACTGTCAGTTTTTTTTTGAGAGGGAGATTTTTTGAATTTTCTTGGGATAAAAAAAAAACTATTTTTTTTCGAAAAAAGCTCAATGTGCTTAAACCTTAAACTGTATTGGATAAGAAAAATATTTTTCAAATTTTTGTTTCTTTTGGAGTGAATTTTTTTGAGATGAAAATTTTCAATTTCTCAGAGTAAGTAATTTAAAAAATCCCATTTTTTGAAGTAAAAATAGATCAAAATTTTTGGAAAAACTTCAATATCTATCCAGTGGAGATGAAAAAAATTCTCACTTTCAGCACAATGAAAAATTTTAGGGAAAAATCGAACTATACCCCAGAAAATTCCAAGTTGCTGTCTCTGAAAATAATTCTATTATTTTACCAATTCACAAGCCAATTCTGGAGGGACTTTTTTTGAAAAAGCACCGTACAATCTGTCCAAAGCATTTTGACGTGTTGGCAATGCTATATTATTATTCGCCTTGTACGAATTAATCGTCGGTTTTAAAGCTACCGCATGAGCAGAAACATCCTAAACAAAAAAAAAAAAAAATGAAAAATAAATCATCAAAAAACTGGCATAATATGAAAAATCAGTTAATAAAAATAAATACCTTGGGAGGTGGTACTTCGGCAGCAATGTGAGCGCTTCGATTTTTACCCTTGGGATTGGTTTGGACCGATGTACGAACAACGGAAGGAGGTTGTGGTTTCGCTTTATTAAACAAATCGGTTTTCAGTCTTTCTTTCGCTTTCAAAAGCAACGCAACGTTAGGAACATGAGATATGCGTACACGATCATCAGGTTCTGTGGGAATATTTTCAGAAATTAGAAATTTTGATTTCTCTAAAATAAATATTACTGAAAATTGAAATAATTACTGGAACTGTTTTGAGAAGCTAGAGCTGCTGCAGCCTCTTCTGCCTTCCTTTCAGCTTCTCTTTTTTGCATTCTTTGGAACATTACTTCAGACGGCGTGGGAATATTTTTTTTTACGAATGTTTTTTTATGGTAAGGAAGGATTTTATCTTCGGTGACGTGAGATACTCGTTTTTTATTAGAAGTCGACGGAATTAGATTGGCATTAAATTCCGAACCGGATTTCGACGTTTTCTGCTGCTGCTGCAAAAAAAAAGAATTAGAAAACCAAAATTTTAAGTTATTCTAATAAAATGTATTCAAACCTCCAATACTTCGACATCACTATCCTCATCAAAATCAACAGGAGGACCGGTATCGTCTCTATCATTTCCAATATCTTCAATATCGGAGTAATTTTCATCCGACGAAGGTAATCCCGAGGCATCGTTCGTGGTACCAAAGTCTGGAATGAAGCATTCGATGAAAATAAACACAAAGATGATTTTTTAAAAGAAAATTTCAAATACGAACCGGAATCATCGCTGATGACAACTTTCTCGCTGGGACTTTCCTTATGACTAGACTTGGAGGATTTTTTCTCGGATACTGATTCTTTTCTTTCGACTTTCGGTTTCTTATTTTCAAATTCACTCCGATCGCTCAAAGATCTCTTCCTGATTTTCGTATCAGATAAACGACGATGCTTAGAAGGCTTTTTACTTTCATCGCTGCTGGAACTTTCATTTTCATCCGAGCTTTCGCTTCGGTGTTTTTTTTCTTCGTGTTTCGATTTCGAAGATTTATGTCTACTCGAATGCAAAGAATGTTTTTCACCGGAGCGTTCTTTCTTATGATTACTGGATGATTTCGATTCGCTTCTGGATTTATGCTTAGTACTGTGATGTTTCGAGTCGTGATGTTTATCTCGAGAAGAACTACTTCTCGATTGAGATTTAGAATCCAGATTTACTTGACAATGGGCATTTCTCGTTTCAGGTTTGATAATCGGATTGCCTCGTTCGTCGCAGGGTATTCCTATCGACATGATTTCTTTCGTTATGCTATTCAATCCGTCTTCGATTTTACGAAAAGGTGTATCCAGATGGCTCGGCGTTTCGGTAACTTTATCGCAGGGTTTGACGTTAGCTTTAGAAAATGCGCACAGCATTATGTTGTAACACTCCATGCAATTTTTTAAATGATCGCAAGAGCATACGAAAGGTAATCCATCGGCGAGGGAGATATTTTGAGAATGTAGCTGTCGTATTTTTTCGAAATTGAATTGCGGGTTTAGCTTCTGAACCAAGTACGAAAATAGAGGTTCCAATAGATTGAATATTTCCGTCCCGTAAACGCGACAGGCGTCGCTGAAGTCGAAAAATTGATCGATGTTGGAGCAGATTGTATTTTTGAATAAAGTCTTTACTCGATTTTGCTCGGCTAGTGAAGCTGCCGATGGAGAAGTGACGGTAGGTTGTGGTAAAGCTGCAATTAAAATAATATTTATTTTTAATTATTTTGTTATGAAAAAAGCACAATAACGTAATAAAATTTACTCTTACGTTGAGTGCATTCGTTGCCGTCAGTTTTTTCTTTTTTTATCTCAACGATGGTGGAACTATCTGGAAATGATTATTTTCTATTATTTCTCGTCTAACATTGAATTGCATATTTCTTACGTAATTAAAAGTACCTTTATTCTCAACACTACTCGTACTTCGACTGGTCTGTAAAACGGGTGACTTTTCTCGAGTAAAAGGCTGAGTAGGAATATCACCGAAATCCAGAGACGATTCTGCCTCTTCGTTGAATAAATTTAATTTACAATCGAGAGCTTTGAATTGATCCGATTGAAAACTCGGTTTTTGGTCTTTATCGTCCTTTTTAGGCGCTGTAAAAATAAAATCGAAACAAAATTTAGAACAGAAATTCAAACGAAGGAGTAATCGAGCCGAATTTCACACGATTTTAATACCAACCAACTCTGAAAATTTGTGGGTTCATCAACGAAATTTGAGTGAGAAGGCTATCTGAAAAAATGAATACATTTATTAGCATTTTTCAACAATTATGATCCATTGAAATACGTCAGTCTCATACGTACCAACTTCAGCATCTTCATCCGAACTATTTTCCGAAGCTGGATCTTCTTGCTTGACTGAAAATAAAATTATCGCATTATCAGCTTCTATTGATTAAATTTCATTCAAAAAATAAATATTCTTACTATTTATCTGATTACTCTTCGAAGTACTGCTAGTTTTAGCGCCACTAACTCCTGTATACAAAAATTAATCATAATACAGGATTTCCGGACACAGTCTAGAGATTAAATGAAATAAACACAAACCTTGAGAAGGAGTTTCTTTCAGGGTTTCGTTACCGAAATTCTCCACTGAAACATAAAAATAAATCGATGATCTCATTTTTAACCCCAGAAAAATAAAATAAATCCAATTACCAGTAGCGAACTTTTTCGGCCTGATTGTTCCTACACGTCGTGGATAAAAATCGGAATGCTTTTCTAGAAGTGGTAACATAAAAATCACGTAATCGAATCAAGAATTGGATATCTTATGAAATAAAATTTCTTCAAAACGAAACGTACCTATTTTTTCAAGGCATGAAAATATCAGATGCCTTCTCTCCAAAGGATTGGACTTGTTATGTTCTGCAACAGAAATAAAAAAAAGATAATTCTCTTGGGAATTTTTTTTCTCCAATTTTACGTCTACCAGTTTACGTACCAGGATTTGTTTCTTTTTTAGCACCTTCTAAAATTTGTTTCAATGGGCTATCATCTAAACGAGAAAAAAAAGAAGATGAATCATGAATCAAATTTCATGTAGTATTTTTTAATCAGATAAATCTGTTGGAAAATCGTACCCAGGGCAGTATCTTCATCTTCGTCTTCCAATCCTGCTTCATCGAGACTTTTCAAGTTGCTGTTTCCAAGGTCTTGAAAATACATTAAAAAAATTATATCAATAGGTACAAATGATTTTCAATTTTATTATATTAATCACATTAATGCTTACCTGGCGTTGATTCGTTCGCAGAAAGATCCCAATTATCTTTAGAAATTTCAGGTAAATGTAGATTATCTGAAATCACAGAGATTGTTTTAGAATACCATTATTTAATTACATTAATGTAGTGATATTTCTTACCTAATAATTTATCACAGCCAGGAAACATGTTCTTCAACTTATTAGACAGTAATTTTTCTGAAAAAGTTACCACCAGGTAAATGATTAAATTGGAAAATTTTCATATTATACCAAAAGTATCAAGATAATGTCTTTATACCATGTTTATCTTCTTCTTCTTCGTCTATTATTAATTTGAATTCATCTTCTGAATCTACAAAAATGATAGAAAAGAAATTACCATAGTGTTTCTATTTTCATGTTTTCAATGTGAAACATTACAAAGATACATACCAAGATTTAAATCTTTGTAGATTTGTTTCTCTAACGTTGAAATGGTATTACTTTCAACGGATCGTTCGTCAGCACCTAATACAAAAACTTGTTGTAAATATTATTCTAATTTTTTTTTTTTTCAAATCGGAGAATACGAAAAAGAAGTTACTTTTGGCATGCCTATAATGGCAATATATTCTTCCACATTGTCCTTCCAGGTGAAAAGGACAGTGCAATGATTTGAAATGTCCTTTAGATGGAAACATACTTGGAGTGTTTCGTTGATTTCAATCATATGAGATTTTCGACGATGTTGAATCTAAAGAAATAGAAATGTCATGATTAAGCTTTCAAGATATATGTAGAGTTATCAGTCACTGTGAAAATTAAAAACGAATCTGTAATTATTATGTTATCCGGAGAACAGGTCATTGTGTCAAAAGTGATAAATCTTTTCCTTTTCAAAAGAAGAAACACAACATGGACTATGTGGAGAGATCAAATTGGTACACAGAAGAACATGGATATGAACATAGATTACAGTGCTTTGAGACTTGCGTTTGAATCATATATTATCGATAGTTTAGCTTTATTGAGAAAATATGGATCAAAGATTAGTTCAAGTAACGGGATCCGGTGAAATGACAGTCACAGACGTACGACAGAAAAAGCATACTGAGTTACAGAATTAATTCACACGAAATCGTACCTCATGAAACGTATCAACTATAACATAATTCTAAATTTTCATCAAGATGTACTAATTAGCGAACAGCTTAAACAAATAATTTTCAAAAATAAATTCTTCATCTTCAAAAAAAATTGAAAAATTCCTCGAAAAAAAAGAAAACAGAAGGCATTTTCTTAGCTTTGCAAATAAGAAACACGTTGATAAATTTTTTTACGTAAAAAACCGCAATTACCGTGATGGTCAAGAACTTTCAAAATTTAAATATTATTTAATTTTTTTTTTATTATTATTTTTATTTTTTGAGAAAATTATACATCGAATCGATCTTATGACTATTTTAAATTAATTTGAAAATTGTGAGTTGTTAAAACTAATAAAAGGACCCAGACAAGTCAACGACAGATTTTTTTCTCGAGAGAGAGAGAGCAAAATTTCATTTAGGAATGGACAAGATGAAGATGACAAAGATCTAGATCATTGATTCACTGATAATCTATTGATCTCAAATGATCTATCTGCATTTCTGCGTTGTTTCAAGATCACGAGTGTGTACTTTACCACAGTGTGTTTGTTTTGTAGTGAATCTCAGATGAATTTACTCACTTTTCAGTTTTCAACAATGACCCTTTTCTTGATGATGAAATAATTATTGATGATGAAGATCAAGATTACTTACTTAGAAAATTACAGTCCCATTTTTCTGCTCTGCCAACTCATGAACTCATCACAACACGACACGTGAGTGGCTTATGGGAAAAAGAGCCTAATATTTTTCGGCGGAGAGAGAAATTTTTCCCTGGCTCATCCTGTTGACTGTCGGATTAAATGAAAAAAAAATTTGTACCTATAAAAATTGAAACATTTTTGTTGACCCGATGGGATGCGCTGGGGAGGTTTTTTTTTCTCTGCTGAAAAATATTTTCGATTGTGACTAAGGCCATTTTTCCCATAAGCCACTCAAGGCTTGTACTGATTACTGGGAGCCTTCTGGAAGTGAAAAAGGACATGTTAAACAGGAAATTGAAACTTGAGCTTACTACCTAAGTAAACGTACTTGTGTAAATGTGTATTGTAGCCTTTTTTGTTTGTACTTTGTACTTTGTACCCAATCAGGCTTCGTACCTACCTATAGTGTTAATTCGAAAGAAGAAGATTTTGATCTTGATCTAGAGCAGAGCTAAAGATCATGATGGATTTGAGTTGCAAAGATCAATTTTCCCAGCATTAAATTGAATTGAATTGAATTAAATTAAATTTGAAAAATGATCTTGATCTTGGCTCTAGGTATCGTACGTCTATGTATGTACATGTTGGTGGTGATAGGTATGAACTTGATGATGATCTCGTATCAATTTTCAAGTGATCAATGTGATCTAGCCCATCACTGATTTGTTTTTAGCTAAGGAATATAGCATCAAATCAGACTACTTACTCGATCGTTATCTTCTCAAGTTCCAAGCTCAACAGAACTTTCAAACTAATTAACAAATAATTTTTCATTTGCACATTTGTTTCAAAAATATAAATGAGCTAGCCGTTAGGAGCTACGTTTACCAAAGCAATAGAAGCGCAGAAAAACACATTGAAATTACATTTTTTTATTTTCAGAACACACAAACATTTAATAACAGTAGTTAATATAAACGCCAAGTCTAAGCTTTCCAAAATGGGTACATAGATTAGAAGGAAAACGACAACAAAAGCATAGTAACACGAGCACAAAGAAAAAGGTACATAGATACAGATAATAGATAGTTATCTTTCAATACAATAAAAAATATCTAAGTAGAATTTTATTCCATCTTAATTACAGTCCACATTTCATAACAAACAAAATAAAAAAAGAACAAACTACCACTACAGGAACTTGAAGAACTTAAAAATTAATTGCATAGATTTTGTGAGATTTATATCCTTAAAATGATCTAGTTATTTTACTCGAATACTGAAACAATGTCATACCATTTTTACGTTAATTTCAAATAAATCATTTGGATTGGATGACGGATATTATGACATTAAAATTTAATTTGAACAAAAATTTTAAAAGTTGACTAGTCTTTGTACAAATTACATAATATACTAATTGCACAGCAATACATGGTCAAAAAGGTACAATGAAAAGTCTATAATTAAGCATCTGGTTGGAGAAAATGAACAAAAAATATTACTTATCTAATTAAAAAGAAGAAGAAAAATGGGCTTTTTACGTATACGAATTAAATCAAAAATCAATCACATAGATTAATAAAATTCAGTTTTTCGAGCATAAAATTATTACAAAAATGAAAAACCTCTTAATGATATGTAGTCGATAAATAAATAAAAGAAAACGAGAATAGAAAAATACGCAAAATAGATAACAGTGTATTTGAAAAGGTCATCGTGAGCGTAGCTAATTAAACGAACCAAACGATAAGCATTGTATCCAATGTACACAATTCTCCCACCGTTATCTATTTTTATGCCTAAAATTATCCGTTTGTGATCGATAAAATGAAAAGGCAGTAGTACATAAAAAAATGTCAAAATAAACAAAAAACAAAATATAAGATACAGAGACGTTACGATGAAATTTGCCAATAACTTTAAGATAATAGCAATGTTTGTAAAACGAAAATAAAAGGTAAATGAAAATTAAATACAAATTTTACATGGTAACTATAAAATAAAAAAGACTGAAAACAGTCGAAGAGTAGTGGAGTCAATAAATTCATATCAGATCGTAATTTGAAGACAAATCGTGTTAATTGAATTACCTGAACTTATTGTCATTAATAAGTAATGCATTTTTCTCTTTGGTAATGCAAGTCAGTTACATAATATGGCACAAGAAATCTACTTTTACACACAACGACATAGAAAGGGTGAGGCTTAGATTAGGAACATCTTTACAAAAACGTGTAATTCAATGCGCCAAGGCTAATCTGTCTTGTAAGAAATCGACGAAGTCGTTGGTCGCTCTGGCCACGTAATATTCCATATTACCCCATAAAAATCGGAATTCTTCTCTGTAATACTTATGCTTAATACGAGTGGTTTCTATACGATGCATTTTCGATAATATTTCTAAAACGATGTTCCTATAATCGTAATTGGAAAGATGAGGAATAATTCGATCAAATTGATTAACGACGACACCGTGGTAGGGCCATTTTTCCAGTAATCCATTCATTAATACGAAACCACATCTTCGTGTCAATTCCCTTCGGGCTGGTCCGTCCACTTTGTTCATAATAAATAAAATCATTTCGGAATACGACGGGTATTTAGTTATGGTAAAGGCTGGATAGTTGAAAATTTGCATCAAAAGAGGTAGAACTCCGCTGCACTCTTCTTTCTTGAGTTTTTTCCAAAAGTACACAAATCCTTCGAAATTTCCTTGCTGGGCGTGATACAATAATAATTTCTGCGTTTCGCCTCTTCCTCTGGCGATCACATTGGTAGGATCGTCGATAAATTGAAATTTGTTAATCGAATACTTGAAAAGATGACCGCAAAATATGAACAACTGATAAGGATCCGCCGCCATCGTCAAATAAGAGAAATATTTCTGAGTGAAACTGGTCATTCTTCTATTTTTCATGATGCGAATCCATACTCGAATGATGGTGTTTTCTATACATAATGGGCACGCTAATCTGATATGTGCGGTGGCACATCTGTACGAGAAATTACGATGAGTTTTGATTTTATCTATGGTACCGAAAGTCGTCCAGCTTATTTCTTCGACGCGAATGTAATCTTTACGGCAGCCGTCGTAAGCGTAGCAATCTTTGAAATACTTGAGGAATAGGAGTAACTCGTGACCGACCATTTCGACGATAAATTCTATATGGTCGAGTAACGTCGAAGGTAGATTCATTTTATTCAAGTCGACAAACGCTTGCTCGGTAACTTTCATCCAGGTACGTTCCCATTCTACGATACTGTTCTTCTTACGACAACTTAGAAACAATTCGGTAACGCTGTCGTTCCATTTCTTCTGCGTCCATATGGTGATGGCTATTCTGATCATGGCGAAACGTTGCAAATTCAACGTACCCAGCGAGACCAAATTCAAATTCGGATAATCAATCATTGGTTTTCTGACACTGAAACGGAAAGAAAGGCATCGAGATTTATTAGAAATACGATTCAGTGTTTCTGGTTCAGTTCATTTCCTACTGAAAATATATAATTATACTGATTAGTCAAACTATACGCGATAAATTACGAGTGAAGTTACTCATTGAGACGAGGAAAGTACATTGCAACGAAATATAGCCCAAAATATGCCAATCTCGAGCTCGACAATAAACACAAAGTATTCCTTATCAGTA
The DNA here is from genome assembly GCA_959613365.1 of Balanococcus diminutus. Classification (NCBI taxonomy): domain Eukaryota; kingdom Metazoa; phylum Arthropoda; class Insecta; order Hemiptera; family Pseudococcidae; genus Balanococcus; species Balanococcus diminutus. The sequence continues at coordinate 41,062,713 of OY390716.1, forward strand.
ATTAGTACGACGCTGAAATTTCATAAAACAAAGCAACCGATCAAATACTTACTATTCGCTAATAAGCCTGTGGAAGTATTCATCACACATCCGTCTGCGGTATTGGAAAGTAACGCATATATAACAATAAAAACACATCACAATTTTCCAGCCTTCAAAATGTAAAAAATTTTAACATTTGAAGGTAACTAATTCTGATGGATTCACGTTCGAAAGCTCGACTTTTTTGCATACAATAGATCTAAAAGTTTCCACTCAATCATGTAACGACTTCATTGTAAATGCAGAAGACCAACTACAGAATAAATTACAGCAAAACAAAGAACATTTTCAATCAATGCAATTTCACTTCGCTGCAGTTTTCAACGCGAATATGCATCAAAGAATGTAAAATACTGAAAAACTGAAATTTGTTATTGTGGTAGTAAATTGCATATTGCAGAATTTTTGAAATTTTGATACGACGTCAGTCGATGTACTAGCTCCTAGTTTGCACTGCGAAGGTTGGGATTGAGCTGATGCTGAATGAAGCTGAAATTATAGTTGTAAAAGATACCTTTCAAACCTATTTCGAATACAAAATACAAGATAGGTGATTTCTAAAGGTATTTTCAAAATACAGATATAAATACCTCTGAAAAGGTATCTTCTTGAAATTTTTATAATGACTAAACTTATTTTTAGGATCTTAATCTACAACTTTTGTTTGAAAATTTTTTCAATTCAACCTCTCCCTCTGAAGCTGAACGTAAACACTGAACCCATTTTTCAATATTGAATGCATTCGTACTAATATGCAAAATTAGAGGGGAGGGAAGGGTCCAATCGAAATTCTTATAGCAACCAAAATTATTTATAGGATCCTAATCTACAACTTTTGTTTGAAATTTTTTCAATTGGACCGTTCCCTCCGCTCTAATTTAGCTTTTTTGCATATTTTTTTGTCCAAGACACTCATTATTGAAAAATGGGAGGGAGGGAGGGAGAGGTTGAATTTAAAAAAAATTGAAACAAAAGTTGTAGATTAAGATCTTAGCCGCAGATCATTACTTTCTCAAATGGTGCTCACATTGTGGTGGCCGAGGGGGAGTTGGAAAAAATTTCATTCTAAAAAAGTAAAAAATTAAAAAAAAAATCATTCTAAATTTTTTTTTTAAATCGTTCTAAAAAAATTGTAAAAAAATTTTATTCTAAAAAATAATTTAAAAAGGGTCCCAAATCTCAAAAAAATTATAATTTTTTATTCTAAAAAAATGAAGTGAAACTTACCTACCTACCTATACCTACCATTTAAAAATCAGGCCTCAAAAAATTCAGAATTTTTGCATTACTTACCTACTTTTTATTAATTTTAGATTGATCCGAAGTACGTAAAGCGATGTATACTGTGCACTTTTTGTTTTTAGTTTGTTCAGACGTTTTTATAAAATTTTTACAATAGGTACGAAGTTTTTTGTTGCATTATTTGAAAAAAAGAAACGAATAATCGATTACTTATCCGACCTGGGCCTATTCTAAGGAAAATTTGGAGCTGCATGTTTAGCTCCATTACCAGAGTCATATTCCATAGGGCAAAACCACCTAGAGATACAAGCCATGAACGTAGAAAGGCAACGTCGCATTTTTGAGTAGTAGACGGCCGACTTTCCAATCCGTTTTTTGACGATAACTCGGGAAATATTCATCGAATCGAAATTCTGACAACACATCAACGAAAGGAAATTTTCTGCTCTACAATTTTAGTTCAGACCAATTTTCACGAAAAATGCTTCGTTCGCTCTGAAAATGAGAATATGTGAAAATTTGCATATCCAAGAAAACATTTTACGCTGAGAAATCGAGGTATTTTCGTCAAATCGAAATTTCAATAATTTTAGAGTGAAAGGATTTTTTTTGCTCTACAATTTTGGTTCGTATCAATTTTCACGAAAATCGCTTCGTTGACCGGGAAAATGGGAAAATTTGGTAGACGGCCAACTTTAAAAAAACAGTTTATCGACGATAACTCAAGAAATATTCGTCAAATCGAAATTTCGACTACACCAAACAAAAGTAAATTTTATGATCTACAATTGTGGTTTTTATCAATTTTCACAAAAAAGGGGTCGTTGACCTCGAAAATGAAAAAAAAATAGTTTTTTGACGATAACTCAAAAAATTGGTCGAATCAAAAATTTTAAAAGCACTAAAACGGAAGGATTTTTTTCTGCTCTACAATTTTAGTTCTTATCAATTTTCATGAAAAACGCTTTGTTTATCCGCGAAATAGGAAAACATGAAAATTTGCATATCTGAGAAAACAGTTTTTGCTAATGAATCGAGGTATTTTCGTCGAATCAAAACTTCAATGATTTTAGGATGAAAGGATATTTTTTGCTCTACAATTTTTGTTCTTATCAATTTTTACGAAAATCGCTTCTTTGACCGGGAAAATAGGGAAAATCTGGTAGACGGCCCATCTTTAAATCAGTTTTTTGACCGTAACTCAAGAAATATTAGTCGAATCAAAATTCCGAATACACTAAACGAAAGTTAATTTTTCCTTCTACAATTTTGGTTCTCATCAATTTTTTCGAAAAACACTTCGTTTGCCCAGAAAACGTATTTTCAATTGCTCAAGTCGGCCGTCTTCGGCAAGGTTGCCAAAATTAACTTCATGGCTTGTAGTGTCTAGGTGGTTTTGAATAGGGGCATTCCGTCGTCACGTAGGGGACATTTGTACTCGATTTTTCAATGTTTTATGCTTTCTACATGGAAAGTAAATTCAGATTCAATCTAAATAAATATCAGAGAACAAAACATGGGTCATCTACATTCTATTTCTCTGTGGAAATAATACCAATAATTAATATTTATATTTTTTACAAATTTTTGAAAATTGTCACGTATGGGGCGGTCGAAGTCCACCAATTTTTGATATTTTCATGGTTGAAATTCAGCTCAACTAGATGATGTATGATCCAAACTGACCAAGTGCTGAATAGAGCATTTATTTGGGTACAAAAAGCTGTGTTAGTTTTTCATCTAATATTTTTTGGTAGTGGATGGCCATTTTTTTTCAATTTGTCACGTTGGGGACACAAGTGTCACGTCAGGGACAAAGTTCATTTTTTTTTTTTTTAATCAGAGGTAGTACGCTATATTTACAAGAGGGTCCTACCAATGTGTTGCATAGACCATCCTGAGTACACCACACTATGTATAGCTCCCTTATCTCCTCAAGGTAGGCAACTATATACACTCTATGAAGTACTAACATGCCAAAATTGAAAAATTCACATTTTCTCAAACTTGGTAATTTGAGTAATAGAATTTGTAGAGAAAAATTTTCTCTACAAAGTGGTAAAAAAAAATTTAGTCTAGCTTCATTTTTGAAGGAGTTATAAAAGTTTTAAGTTTTCAAAAAAACTTTGAAAATTCTAAAAGAAACTCAAAAATTGAAACTTTAATAACTCCTTCAAAAATGAAGCTTGACTAAACTTTTTTTTTTATTTTGTAGAGAAAATTTTTCTCTACAAGGTCTTTGTCGAATTTTATAACAAAACCATGACCGTCTACATTTAACAGGCCAGGAAGGCTCACTTGACAACGCTGTAATATCTCGACGGCGTAGGCTGACTTTTTGGATTCTCCATAAGACACAATGCTAATTCATAATGCAATAACTCGAAAACTATCAATTTTACAAAAAAAGTCAAAGAGACCTTTTTTAAAGAGAATTAAAAGAGCTTTCCATTCATATATAAATTTTTTGAATTTGAGTGAAATTGACGAAATTGGCATTTTTCACTTTTCACTAAAAATTTCACCAAATCCAAAAAAATTCTATATCAATAGAAAGCTTATTCAATTTTCTTTAAAAAAGGTCTCTTGGACTTTTTTCGTAAAATTGATATTTTTCGATTTATTGCAATTTGAATTAGCATTACATCTTATGGAAAAACCAAAAAGTCAGCCTACGTTTTGACGTTGCCAAATTTAGCCTTCCTGGCCTGTTAAATGTAGACGGTCATGACAAAACTCAAAAGAGAAAAATTGTGTATGGTGTCACTCACAATTGTCACGTCGAGGACAAGATTTTCAAATCAATGTCTCTGAAAACTGTTGGCCGCCAAAATTTAAACTTTTATCACGAATTTGTCACGTATCAGTGTTGTCTTCGAAAAATATAAAAGAATTGCGAACGGACTTTCGACGGTGCATAGACAAAATTACAACTGGCTAAACGCGTCACGTTGGGGACAAGCATTTCTTGATTTTTGAAAAATTCAAAAAAAATATTTACTCAAAGTAATTATTATTTTCAAGTGGTGAAATATGTAGTAGATGATGTACTTTTAACAACCATATATTCAAAGTTGACCGATGGTTTCAATAACTCTTTGATTTTGTGTAAAGTTGTGTAATTAGAAATCAAGAAATTTGAACACACGTCACACAAGGGCAACACTGCAAGTTTGAATTTCGCGAGTTCACACCAAACATACGCGCTCTACAGATCATTCTTGCAACTGTATGAATATGGGATACTTAAATACGTCATATAAGGGGAAAATACTGTTTTTTAAATTTTTTAGCAAATTGAGCGGGTTTAGGTGAAATTTTTATAGGACATTATTTTTAGAGAATAAAAAATCCTATTGAATGGTATATTTGACAAAGTTTTTATACCTTTTTTTCATTGAGATTGATCTCTTGAAAGAATCATATGATAATGAGAACTTGTAATTTTTTACAGTTTACTCAAAAATGAGTGGGTTAAGAAGAATTTTGGAAGAGACTTTATTTTTAGAGAATAAAAAATCCTATTGAATGGTATATTTGACGAAGTTTTTATACCTTTTTTTCATTGAGATTGATCTCTTGAAAGAATCATATGATAGTGAGAACTTGTAATTTTTTACAGTTTACTCAAAAATGAGTGGGTTAAGAAGAATTTTGGAAGAGACTTTATTTTTAGAGAATAGAAAATCCAGTCGAATGGTCTATTCATCGGAATTTTACATGTAGTTTACTCAGAAATATGGAATATAAAATTATTCAAAATTCCATAGATCTGAGCAAACTGCATTCAAAATTCCGACGGATTTTTTATTCTCTAAAAATAAAGTCTCTTTCAAAATGCTTCTAAACCCACTCATTTTTGAGTAAAATGTAAAAAATTACAAGTTCTCATTATCATATGATTCTTTAAAGAAATAAATCTCAATGAAGAAAAGGTATAAAAATTTTTCCAAATATACCATTCAATAGGATTTTTTATTCTCTAAAAATAAAGTCATTTCAAAAATTCTTCTAAACCCACTCATTTTTGAATAAAATGTAAAAAATTACAAATTCTCAATATCACATCATTCTTTAAAGAGATGAATCTCGATTAAGGAAAGGTATAAAATTTTTGCCAAATGCACCATTCAATAGGATTTTTTATTCTCTAAAAATAATGTCCTATAAAAATTTCACCTAAACCCCCTCAATTTTAAAAAAAATCCAAAAAAATGAAAAGCCACAATCATCCAGTATCCCATAATGGTCTGTTTAGTAGCGCCAACATCAGCGCTCCAAGCGAGTTGTGAACTTCCCAATTAAATTAGTAAGTTTAGACAACACCACCTATAGTTAAAAAGGCCTGGGCGCTCGATTTATGACGTCACTACCCGTGGGTATAACAAAACGATAATAAACTGGAGACATTCAATAATTTATTTATTTTTTACGTATTTTTCTATTAAAATTTCAGGAACTTTTTCATTTTCTTCTGATTTTCTTTTTTTTTCAAGACTCTGATGATTTTTTGGTACCACTGAAACAAAAAAAAACAAAAAAAAGTATTTGATTAATAACAAAATAATTAAAATAATTTGAAAAAATTGCAAACCAACCAAATTATAGAAAAATAAAACAACATAAGAAATTGGTTACTTTTTATAATGCAACGCAAAATTAGCAGTTAACAAGCACAGAAAAGAAGCAAAATAAATGATTAATGAAAACATGAGAGAATAATGTTAAGTTTTAAAAACTAAAACAATTATCCACCCAAGTGTTGGAAATAATTAACAAGCATAATAATGAAACAAAGCACACCAAGGTTAAATGCGAATATTTGAAATGCACAAAAATCGACGAACACGAGTAAATTAATACGAATTGCAAAAAAAAAACATTAAATCAAATTACACGAGCATCTCGAACAAATTTGTAAGAATGTGAACTTATGGAATGAAATATCGCCGAAAGAATCATAAGATCAGTGGAATATCGATACTGTTACGGCGACGTAATCAGAAAACGAATCTGTAACAAATGACATAAGAGAAAAGAAACTTATATACAATTTTATAGACCCCTACGCCCTTCATTGCATAATAAACAAATCGACACTAAATCTGCAATGAAAAAATAATGAAATACTTTTCTCTAAGGGTAAGCACTTATTAGTTATTACCACCACCAATTAGTGTATCAATGAAATTATACTCGAATCTGGCATACCTGTTCCTGAAGAAATTCAACAGATTTCACCTGATCGTCGTCAACAAGTTCACGTAGTTTATTGAAGAGCTTATTAATCGCATTTACACAGACAGCTACTTCACTGGTCTTTTCCTTACTAGATGAAACATTGAAAACATGGTTTAAAATTACACCAAGTTCGTTCAAATTTGTTATTTTCGAAAGCTTCGCGACACCACTATTTATAAAAAAAATTTCAAAATTCAATTCAACGTCTTCATTATAAACGCGAACGTTGCACTCATCATTTAAGGTAACCGCATACCTTATTTTCGGAACCGAATTTTCAAGAAGTAAAAACAACACAGCGTTTCGTTTATACACAATTATCTCACTCAGCGATATTATCAATGAAATTTTTACGATTTTCGAAGCACTGCAAAAATTCTTGGAAATGTGAGAAAGATATTTTTTGATTGTACTCTTCGTGAGATTTTTCACTTTCGGCGATAACTTGTGCTAGTTGCTCGTTTTCAATACGTATTCTTCTTTCTTCAGCGCTTTCACGTTTGCTGTCGGTTTTCGTTAAATACTGTGGACAGTTCGGTAGAATCTTAGGAACAGCATCTTTAACCAATCTAGGATTTTTTAAAGGCGCGCGGTAAGTGATTCCCGTTCTTGGATCGGTATACACAGTCTCGTCTCTCAATGTCGCTTTCGTGAAAATGTTTAATACAAACCTGAAAATACGAATACTACGTGAATAGGGATAACGAGTGTTAGACACTGATTCAATAGAAAGAAATAACTTACTCTTGAATGTTCCGTAGTTCCGTTACTTTGTAAGTTTTTTCACATTTGATAGTTGAAAGCCACTCTTGCTTCATTGTCTCGCTTTTTAGAAAACCGAACGTCGAAATATTCTCACCCAGTTCATAATTGCTTTTGCAATTAGGAGCACAACACGTATGTCTCATGATTAATTGATTATTTTAATATTTGTCACATAATTTTACAAAATCAAACATAATTTGATGAAAAATTCTCGTATAGTTAATTTGAAATTAACCGTTTGTTTATACCCATCTATCGTGACGTCATAGCTCGATTTGATAAGAGCGCCCAGGCCTTTTTAACTATAGGTGGTGTTGGTTTAGACCACTAACGTCTAGTTTGATTGTTTTGTTTACATTCATAGGGTGCAACTTCGATAAATTTTTACCAAGTCCAGTGCTACATAATACTTTATGTTTATAGTCAAAATTGGAAGGGAGGAAGGGGTCTAATCGAAATTTTTGTAATAACTAAAAGTATTTGTACAACTTCAAGCTACAACTTTTGTTTGAAATTTAATTTTTGTGATAACCAAAAGTATTAGCGAAACTTCAAGCTACAACTTTTTTTTGAAAACTTTTTCAATTGAGCCCCTCTCTCTCCACTTATTTTGCATAACACTCCCAAAATACTAATTAAAAATTGAAGGGGGAAGGGGAAATGGGTCCAATTGAAAATTTTTTGCAACAAACTTGTAGCTCAAAGTTTTATTTGGATAATCCAACTCATTCAAATACATTATTGAAAACAGGGGGAGGGTAAGGGGCCCGATTGAAAAAATTTTCAAACAAAAGTTGTAGCTTGAAGTACTAGGAATAATTTTGGTGATGACAAAAATTTCAATCGGATCCCTCCCTCCCCACCAATTTTGGATAATCCAACTCCTTCAAATACATTTTTAAAAACAGGGGGGAGGTAAGGAGCCCGATTGAAAAAATTTTCAAACAAAAGTTGTAGCTTGAAGTTGTACAAATACTTTTAGTTATTACAAAAATTTCGATTAGACCCCTTCCTCCCTTCCAATTTTGACTATAAAGTATTATGTAGCACTGGACTTGGTAAAAATTTATCGAAGTTGCACCCCATGAATGTAAACAAAACAATCAAACTAGACGTTAGTAGTTCAGACCTTATACAATATAATTAATCAGTTCTCCGCAGTCAATTTTAAAAATTGATGAAAAGTTCCCTTTTTTCATGGAATGCCCCCATATAAGTAGTATGGGTGTGTGGTTGAGGGGGGAGAGATAAAACCATCACTTGTGAAATTATGATGGATTTTCAGAAAATTCTGACAAACACGTTAAAATTATCGCAAAAAAAATTCCTCGACGGAAAAAAATAAAAATTATTCTTCAAAATGAAAATTTTTTCGTGTGTTTAGTTTAGGTAGATAGTTTTTACTAAAATAATTTTTTTTTAAATCTTTTTTTTTTTCGTTTTTTTCGGCTAGGTATTTAGAATTTTTTCTTTGAGAGTTACAAAATAAAATCCCCGATCCCAAACTACCAAACACAGAACCACAGAAGTATTTGAGTGTAAGTTTTATTGTATGTAATTTTTCTAAAGAAGTCGTTATTATGATTTTTTTGTAAGAAAAAATTTTCATGAAAAAATGTTTGCCAATGGATTCTTATTAGAAGATTTTTTGACAAGAGATGAATTTTTTCTAAAAGAAATAATTATCAGAACAAAGGTATTTTTTAGAAACTAAATTGAGATTTGTTTGGAAAATCAATTTTTGATAGGATTTTTTATCAAGAAATTTTTTTTTTTGAAGATTTTTTGTCAAAAAGATATTCCTTTGTCAAAAAAATATCTTTTGGAGATTTTTTGTCAAAAAAATATTTCTTTGTCGAAAAAAAATATTTTTGGAAGATTTTTCAAAGATTTTTTGTCAAAACATGTTTTTTGAAAATTTTTTGTAAAAAATATGTTTTGAAAAAATTTTATCAGAAATTTTTTTTTGGTCAATTTTTTTTTTTAATTTCTTGTCAAAAAAATATTTTTTGACGATTTTTTGTTGTCAAAAAAAAATTCATACCTACCTACAAGACTTTTTGTCGAAATTTTTTTTTGTTTTTGTTCTTGTTTAAAAGATGTTTTTTGAAGATGTTTGAGATAATTTTTTTTTCAATTTAAAAAAAAATTGTATCAATTTGAATTCGAAGTCTTGACTTCTTGAGTACTCAGCGCAAAAGTATCATTATTTAAAATAAGAGAATCACAATAAATTTATTAGGTGTTGCAATTATTATTTATTATACTCCATTTGAAATAAGAGTAAAAAAAAAACACTGATCATCAACACCCTTTTGTGCAAGGAAATTCAAAATTAATCAAATAATAAACATAGCCAACTATTGCTTGGAATTGTTTTGCTTGGCGAATTCTCTCCTTTTCCTTTCCCTTCACGTCCATCTGCTGATGTATTTTTTTCAGGGTTGCAAACTGTTTCGAACCACCACCAATAAAATTGTTTTGGTGGTGGTTTTCAAATGGTTTTCACCACCACCACAACCAATTGGAAAATTTGTAAAACCATAACCAAATCAAAACCGTTTGCAAGCAGAAAAAATGGAAAAACCATTTGATAAAACCACAAAAAAGAGCTTAAAAAAAAACCACCATCACCACAATCATTTAGATTTGAAAAACCACCAAATCAATTGAATCGGTTTCTTTGGTTTATGACTTTTATTCGAGCCAATTTCGATTATAATGCCAAAATGCCTAAATAAATGAGAAAACAATTTTAAAATAAAATAAATTAATAAAATCACAGAAATCTCGGTATTTTACGATATAATAATTAAAAACCAATTCATTTGGTTTTGGTTTTACCAATTGAAATGGTTTTGGTTTTTGAGAACCACCACCAAAACCAATTGAAATGGTTTTGGTTTTTGAGAACCACCACCACCACCACCAAAATAATCAAAAGTTGAAATAACCGAAACCTAAACCAAAATCATTTCAAAAAAAAAACCAAAACCAAAACCAAAAACCATTTATTCGAAAATTTTCAAAACCACCACCACCACCACCACCACCAATTAATTCTCAAACGGTTCGCAACCCTGATTTTTTTTACTCTTATTTCAAATGGAGTATAGTCAATTTATATTAGGTTCGTTCAAGCGCTTTTGTTTTTCTTGTTTTTGTTTAAAAATTTAAGAAAGTCTTAAAAACTAAAGGTGCCTTTCTACTAGGGGACACAAGTTGCCGTGTAGTTCTATACCCATCATTTACTTAATAAGTTCGTAGTTTTTTTTTTTTTTTTAATTTTATGAACCTTTTAATATTTCTTCTTTTTTTGCTCCTGTCTTACTTCAGTAACTTCGGATTCTTCTACATCTACCTCCAGCATGAGTTCTTCATTCGGTATACACTCCATTTTAAATTTTAAACTTGTTTTTAACTCAAAAATTTAAAACATAACTAATTCTGTATCACTTCAAAATCAAAAACCTTCTTTCAAGTTTCACGTACATTGATAAAATTATTTGAATGTAGCCATTAATTTTTACTCATTTGAAATTACTGTAAATTAAGTGTGGAGGCACCCTTTTTGCGAAATTTAAGAATTTCTTAAAATTTTAAACAAAAACAAGAAAAACAAAAGCGCGTGAACGAATCTATTATTTGGTGAGTTCAGTTTGTCGTTTGACGTGTTATTCATTTTTCATTTTTTTTTTGGTGGGTTGTGAATTATTGTGATTGAGTGAAATTTTTTTACCAATTGAGTTCAAAATTTTTGCGCAGTTCCTGAAAATGATAATTTTGGTAATATTATAAAAAATTAAAAATCAAATTTCGAATTTTCGACTGGACCTTTCCCTCTCCTCAAATTTCGCAGCTCAATCCCAATCTTTGCAGTGCAAACTAGGAGCTAGTGAGAGAACTCACTAAAGGAGATAGTTTTCGTGATTTTCAAATTTCAATGAAAAAATTAAAGAAATTGAAAAGTCAATTATTCGACAAAATTTCTCTTACAATCATTTTTTTGAATTTTATTACTTTTTTAAAGCTTTATTTTGTTCAAAAAAATTCAAAATTCAAAAAAACATTTGAAATTTGATTCGAAAAATTGAAATTATCGATGAGTAAAAAAAAGTAAATAACAATCAGCTGATTTTTCACGAACCCTTGTTTCCTCCTCGATAATATCAACAATAACAAAAGATTCCAAAATAAGCAACCATTATGGTGTATCAAAAAAAATAATGAATAGTTCTCATTTCTTATGGTTTTTTTGTTACACATATCTGATGTCGAAGGGTCTCTCATAAGTTTATGCAAAATTTTCGAAGAAGTTATAAAAGCTTAACATTTTCGTTGATATGCATTAATTGAATTTGTTTTTTGTCCGGAGTATGCACTATAAAGATGACTATCCTCTCAAAGAAGAAAACTCCTCACAACAAAACTGAAGAAAAATCGGATTCTCCGCATCAGAATAACCACAACCACGGATTATCCTTGAATGCAATCCCATCTCATTCTCAGGTATGCGACTAAAGTACTACTTTGCAAGTTCTCGTATTTGCCTCGACTATGATTCGAATTTCATAGGTAATGGATTACCTTTTGTAAATGGGACGAGTATATTGTTGTGCGAAATTAATCGAAGATAAACTTGGTATTTCTATTACCTTATTGAAATAATGTTAGTGCCATGTCATTATTGAGGGTACATCTCTCAGCTGTACCATGGTATATGAGGAAGTTTTAAAATTATTAATAATGCTCGAGTCATGGTACTTGCGAAATCACAGTTTTGAAGATTTTTTACGTTTTATGACGTAGGTCGAGCAATGTTCAATATTAGTATATTTCAGTCGTAATTTATCTTGAACTATGCGATGGTTTGTTATAGGCTTATGATTTGAAACCCTCTGATCATCTTGAATTTACGTTTATTTCAGATATGTGAAAGAAGTTTAGAAGACTGCTTAAACAGTGGTCAATGCTGTTGGCAAAATCGTGAAGAAAAAAGAAGTGCTCAAGATTTATTAGAAAGTGGCCCAAGTAGTGGAAAAAGAAGGCACAAATCTAGCCCTCTTCGGTAAGCCCGAACCCTGCCTTATTTATCATAGTGCTTAAAATTTTAAAATATTACTAACATAGTAGTACTTCAAGAAGTAACAAACTCAGAGAACGTGTGACTACTGGATCACCTCGTTCGTGGACCGATTCTCCAAGTTCCTCTCCGAAAGCTGGCCCATCTTCTGCCATCGATGAAGATGCTAAAAGCACTGGCTACAATAGTGGAGACGAGTACGGTGCTTCAACTGGCCAATGTACCGAAGCTGAATGGATCGAGGTGTGTAAAGTAACGTAAAGTTGTTCAATTTAATACTTCGAGGCGTAAACTTAACGTAATATTTCATACCTACAGCGCGATCGTATATTTGAGAAGCGAATGAGGAAAAATGGATTCATTGTTAAAAATATGAAAGAAGATGGCGCATGTTTATTTCGAGCGGTGTCCGATCAAGTCTACGGCGATCAAGAAATGCACGACTTCGTTCGAAAACAATGCATGGATTATATTGTAAGTATTCTTACAATTTATCCTTTGACTTGCAGAAAGAGATTAATCGATTATTTTGGTAGGCTGCCAATCGAGATCACTATTCTCAATACATGACAGAAGATTTCAATAATTACGTCAACCGTAAGCGTTTAGATCGAACTCATGGTAACCATATTGAAATTCAAGCAATGTGCGAAATGTACAACAGACCCATCGAAGTGTTTTGTTACTCTAAAGGTATTTTCTTTTTCATTTTTCTTTGTCACGTTGTCAACTCGTAGTCGAATACAATTGGTTTGATTTTACGCAGATCCCATCAACACGTTTCACAGTCATAAAGCTACGGAAAACGTCAACGAACCGATTCGACTTTCTTATCAACGAGGAAGCCATTACAATAGTCTCGTTGATCCACACAAGGCCACCATAGGCGTTGGCCTCGGATTGCCAAATTTTTCTCCTGGTTCTGCCGATAGGAATTTAATGCACGATGCTATCAGGCAAAGTGAAGAATTGGAAATTGAGCAGGTGGATTTAAAAAAAATATAATTCAGATTTTTTATACGTTTTCGAGCAAATGTTTCAACTTTCAATTCCATGAAAGGTGTTGGTAATTTGACAAAAAAAAAAAAAACCTTTTTGTTTACCTGCTAAATACTTTGGTGTTATTAAATTTTATAGATACTATTCCGGATCACATTGTATCTAAAAATCACATTATTTCGTGTAAAAAAATTCGACCTTAGAGTGTTTATCTCGTGAAATGAATGCAAGATAAATACATCATTCGTATTAATCTGTTCAATTCTTCGAAAACAAAATAGCAATCACATCTGGTTCTTTTTATCAGTTTTAAAATGTATTCTCTGTTTTTCTTTTTTTAAAGACTATGTTAGAAGACAAGCTACGAGCTACTGATTGGGAAGCTACTAATGAAATGATTGAAGAACAAGTTGCTCGAGAAAGTTATTTGCAATGGTTTAAGGATAACGAACGACATAAAAGGAGCACGGTTCGTATGGTTTTAGAATAAATTTAAACAATCGATTCAGTTCTTCCCAAATGGGCCTCTGATTTAATATTTCTTTTTTAAAATGTTATCTTTATTCATTTGACGTATTTACAGACCACTGTTTCGTCACCGATGCGAGCTGGTTCATCGTCAACGGTCACGTCGGCTGAAAAAAGTCCAAATTCGAAACCATGTTCCGACGAAAATAACAAACAAGTGGCTCATTCGAGTGTTTCCGTTCCTCCAGCGCAACAGTGTTCGTCTTCAGATTTCCATATCAATGAACACGCTACTTTCCTGAATAATTTCCCACCTGAATGTTTTGGTAAAATTTCACACCAACGTCGATGTAATTTAAAACGATTTATTTACCTAATTAATTAACACGTGACATTTATAGGTATCTCAGACTGGGACGATTACGGTATCCTGAGTCAAGTGCTGGCCACATCGCAGCAAGAATATCTAGAAAGTCTTAAAAGGCAAAAAGACGGAGACGACATTTGCGAACAGTGATCTGTTTTTCCACAGGTATTTTAACTGAAAATCCACCCCCATATATCCGTTTATCGTGTTCAGAGGTTTTCTATTTCCTTTTCTAAACCGTGGAAAATGTTACCATTTGAAATTTCGCTACTGTAATTTTTGACTTTTAAAAACCATGTTTTGTTTATTTTCATTTTCAATATAATCCTAGTTTTTTTCTTCTCGTTCCTGAGCCATACACTCGAGTGAAAATCGTTTGTTTATTAAATTCACAGATGCATTTTTTTTTCTCTGCTCTTTTCTGTATTTCTAAACGCATGCGTAAAATTTTCAAAATCTATGTGATACGATTTTTTGATGGTGAATTAATTTTGTATTACAGAATTAGGAGGATGGAGAGTAATTCACGATGGGTTTTAGCTTCGTTGGTTATTTTGGTTTGTTTATTTTGTTGTCTAAATATATCTTTTTTGATTTATCGGTTGGAAAAAAATTCAAAGGCATCTGCATTAAAAATTTCAGTTATCAAAAATGTACCTTTTCTCTTTCTTGAGGCATATACTTTTTTCTTTCGTTTATATATATTTGTATATAGTTTTTACACATTTCAAAAAAAAATCATTAGAACATCTTTTTTCTTGAATTTCGTATGATGAGTGATATTATTTTAATATTTTTTTTGTTTATTTAGTTTTACATTTTCTTTTTCTTTCTTTTCTTCTTTCTTTTGTTACGTATAGTTATTTTATTCATTTCGTTATTGTATTATAACTATCTCCCTAATTGAACGGATAAAAAATATTAGTTTTAGTTAATATTTTCAGTATGCAGATTCAGTTTTAAAGTTTTTTTTTTTTTTTTTTAACAATTGTTTCAAATAACTACAAATATGACTATATAGACCATTTATGAATTTGAGGAGGATTTTTTTTCTTTGTATTTGATTTTCTTTCTTATTTTTTTTTTATTTAATTTTTTTCTTGAAGAAATATTACAACTCGGTGCTTGTTTATTGCGTTCAATGATTAGTTGGGGAGTACTACAGTTTATTAACTTGCCAAATATATCGTTATACTTATAATTGATTTTTGAAAAAAAAAAATGTTAGTATTAAAATTAGAAACTTAAATATTCGCATTTCTTATTTGCTAATTAAGAATACGATAGAGTCTGAAAATAATATATGAATATTGCAAAATTTACAAAGTTTAATGAAATCTTGTTTCGTTTTCAAAAATACACAAGTGATAATGAATGTACATAGAATATGATAAGATTATTTAAATGGATATTCGTAAATGCTTTCAAGTATTTATTATGATTACAATAGTCTGGTGTATCTGTAAGAAAAGGTAAAGAAGTTTATTCGATTTAAAATTATTTTTATTGTAATATGGCAGTTTTTACAAATACACTTTGCTTATTTCATAAAATGAACTTATTTATTCTTCGTAATGGCATTACTTTCATGTTTTTTTTTAAAATTTATTTTTAAAAATAAATTCTTACAGCGATCGTTAATTTGAAAACGAAAATCATCAGGCTGTACTTGTTTGAAAAAATGCAATTATTGTGGGTACTTACCGAAGTGGTTTTTATTTCGACTTCTGATTTATTTCCAGTATTTCCAGTGGTGTTTCTTTTTAAGAGAAAATAACGCGCTACTTTTTTATATTTTTTTGTAGGTCTGGTGAATTTTTAGTGGTTTTTTTTTTGTTCTACTTCTAACCCATCAAAGTTCTTCTTTTCCATGAAAATAAACCCCAAATTTTTTATTTTTTTCCATGGCCGACAACTTGGCAGAAGTTCGCTCGATGCACAAGGCTCCACCCAGAATTTCAAAAAATGAGGTGAGTTGTTACAGAAAATTTCATACCACTTTTCAACTTTTATCAAAGTGTTTATCACGTGACTGTGACGTCACCACTTTTATACCTTATCAGATTCGATCAGATTACTGAAATTATTTTAAAAAGTACTGCATGTGAATTCTGTACTACAAAGTTGAAAAAAGTCACACTCAAGCCGGTTTTACACTTGCATCTGTGTGCAGACAGATTTCGTCACCAAATCCGCAAGTACACTTCGGACCTTTGACTATTAAACTATAATGGACTGTGCCAATGATAATATGAGAAAGCCAACATAGGAGAATCAAAATTGGCATAATATCTTTGTGTTAGTTTGGTGTTAATATGTATTTACGCGGACTGCGTCCGCTATGTTCGAGGCAAAGTGATATAGAACAAGATAGTTACCACACTCCCCATAAGAATAATGCATTTCTTTTCTGCCACTCTTACGGCGAGCAAATCGCTCACTATAGAGCGCGCTTGATGCGACGGTTGATACACTCTTATCAAATCATCATATGAAATGTGAAGTGATTAACCATGATCAACTGTTGCATGTGAAATGTTTTAATGTGAATTGAAACATTTATAATGATTTAAATATTTAGTTATTGATAAAATGGCCTATTGTTGTGTTCCTAATTGTAAGACTGGGTATAAAAACAGCAGCAAGCGAGATAAAAATGGGGAAAAGCTACACTCATTCTATGTTCCAAAGGTAAGATTTTTCAAAGTTTCATTACTTCACAAAAATTGGAAGGGAGGAAGGGGTCTAATCGAAATTTTTGTAATAACTAAAAGTATTTGTACAACTTCAAGCTACAACTTTTGTTTGAAAATTTTTTCAATCGGGCCCCTTACCTCCCCCCTGTTTTTAAAAATGTATTTGAAGGAGTTGGATTATCCAAAATTGGTGGGGAGGGAGGGATCTGATTGAAATTTTTGTTATCACCAAAATTATTCCTAGTACTTCAAGCTACAACTTTTGTTTGAAAATTTTTTCAATCGGGCCCCTTACCCTCCCCCTGTTTTCAATAATGTATTTGAATGAGTTGGATTATCCAAAATTGGAGGGGAGGGAGGGGTCCAATCGCAATTTTTGTGATAACCAAAAGTATTAGCGAAACTTCAAGCTACAACTTTTTTTTGAAAACTTTTTCAATTGAGCCCCTCTCTCTCCACTTATTTTGCATAACACTCCCAAAATACTAATTAAAAATTGAAGGGGGAAGGGGAAATGGGTCCAATTGAAAAAAATTTGCAACAAACTTGTAGCTCAAAGTTTTAGGAAAAATTTTGGCCATGACAAAAATTGCGATTGGACCCCTCCCTTCCCTTCAATTTTGAATAATCCAACTTATTCAAAACACATTATTAAAAACAGGGATGAGGTAAGGGACCCGATTGAAAAAATGGTCACACAAAAGTTGTAGCTTGGAGTAGCTTGGAGTACTAGGAATAATTTTGGTTATAATAAAAATTTCAATCGGGCCCCTCCTTCCCCATCAATTTTGAGTAATATAACTTATTCACACTTATTCAAAATACATTATTAAAAACTGTGTGGTGGTAAGAGGTCCAATTAAAAAAAATTTCAAACAAAAGTTGTAGCTCAAAGTCCTAGAAATAATTTTGGTTATTACAAAAATTTCGATTGGACCCCTCCCTCCACTCCAATTTTGGATATAAAGTATTTATGTAGCACTGGACTTTGGTAAAAAAATTTTATAAGACTGAAAACCTCGAACATAGCCGACGAAGTCATAAATGTACTTGCGGATTTGGTGACGAGCCGACGAAGTCATAAGTGTAATTGCGGATTTGGTGACGAAATCTGTCTGCACACAGATGCAAGTGGGTTTACACCATCAGTCAGTTTGTGCAAACTGACTGATCGTGTAAACACTTTATTCATCAGTCATGGTTTAAAAAATGGTTGGATGACTGAAGACTGATGTTTGATGAAAATCAAAAGTGTTTGATATTCTACACAAACTGAGTAGAGAGAATGCGAGATTTTAAGGAGGGTGCATTTCACACTGTAACCAAATACGTTACAGTGTAAAATGCACCCTCCCTAAAATCTCACAGAGAGAATGCTTTTTTTATCGGACGTTATCATCTAAGTTGTAATGTTTTGATTATTTTTTGCCTTTTTTTATGATTAGTTTTGAGATTTGTTACTTTTTTCGCGATTTATGCATTTCATACTGATAATTGTAAAAATTAGATGAAGTTGGTTTGTGTCGTGTAAACGCCTGCCAGCTGGATTGACAGTTTTTTAATTGATAGTTTGCACAAACTTGACTGATGGTGTAAACCTGGCTTCACAGCAGCACTCTCACTTCTCAGTTCTCAGCTGCCTTTTGTTTTTATGGTTTTTATTAATAAATTGGTGAATAAGTTCCAGTTTTAACTTCTGCTCACTTTTGTGATAGTTATATTACGCAAAATTGAAAGATGTCAATTCGATTCAAGACCGATGAAGAATTTATTCTCGAAGTGGCAGACATTATTCGCAACCGAAGAGAAACTTGTACTGCCTCAACTGATGATGCTCCGAATGTTGCTGGTCCATCTGCTATTCCCAGTACCACTTCATCTACATCTTTACATGAAGAAATGGTACAACGAAGTCATTCTGTTGATGCCACCGTCAGCGAAGAGCCAGAGAATGCTCAGCCGATTTTAATATCGTGTTTGGACCACATCTTCGTGATGAAATTCTTCTGTGCAAGAATCGGACCATCTCTGCACATGAATTGGCCATTGCCAGATTCATTTAATGCCACCTTCGCGCATTATTTCTTTCAAGGAGAGTTAACGTTTAAATTATTGATATTTAAAGACGAAATCGGCTATCACGTTCTAGTGCAGGTAAAGTTGATAAATGAATAAAATAATCACAATACAATTTTAAAATGTAATATGCATGTAAATTTTACAGAACGTTGATAAACCCTTAGAATACAAGGTATTTCCTTGTGACGATGTAGTCATTCCTACATTTAAAATATTCGGTGATGACGGATCCGTGCTTCTTGAACGATTGGTTGAAGAAACCCATAAATTTTCAACAGTTTTATCTTTTGTGACAAAGAGACTACTAAAATCTTTGTACGTTGATAATTTTTATTGAAATATGTTAAGTAAAAATATTTTTACCACGCTTTTAGCTTGGTACGTATTTGTGTATGTGAATCGACGGATGTTAAAAGGCACTCATTCCACTTTTTTGAGGTATAGGAGTTACGAGTGGGGTGATTTTCAGAAAAAAAATCTGCATCAGCTGATATGGTCGCCGACCTCATTCCGAGCGTAGAAGTGGGAGAACTAGAAGTGTCTTTTTTTAAAAGGGACTCATTCCGGAAACAATGCAAAAAGTACTGTTACATATTACGGAATGAGTGCTTTTTAACAAAAGTTGGAAAAAGAATTCCACTTTTTTTTTACAACTTTTTTTAAAAAGCACTCATTCCACGTTTTTGAGGCTCCATAACAGGGGCGGTAGAGGGATTTTTTAAAAAATGACTCCGTAGTTATGTCGTGTATGCTTCAACGTACATATGAGCCAAATTTCAAAACCCTACGATTTTTTCTCGATTTTTGAGATAGTTTTTTTCGTTTTTCTCGGAATCACTTTTTATGGAATGAGGGCCTTTTCACATCCGCCGATTCATGTATGTCTCATGATCCCAATTGTATGTTTTCGCCCAAAGCTCTCGCATTTCATAGTATTACAAGAAATGAAAAGCCAAAATGCTCGCATTAGGGGTTTTCGAGGTCGCTGAATTCGATTTTTGAGCTCAAATTTACCCCTGACCCCAAATTGGGCCCCTATGAGGGGTTCAATTTTGAAAATTTCGAAATTCACAACATTGGTATCAAAATGTAGGTTTTCGAGGTCGCTAAATTCGATTTTCGAACTTAAATTTACCTTCGACCCTGAATTGAGCCCCTGAGAGGGGGGGTCAATTTTGAAAATTTCAAAATTTACAACATACATATGACCCACTTTAAATGAAAGCGTGGTTTTTTAAAATTTTTTTACATTTTTATTAAACTATATAAAATTGTAAATTTTCAGCATAATAATGAAGAGGCGTACCCAAGTCGAGTTTTACACAAAAGCAGTTAGCTATGAAGATGAGCCGAAAAAGCCTAAGCTTGTTGAAAGTAAGAAAAAATATTTTTCTTCGGTACTTCACTTCACCAAAAATTATTATTGCTTTTGGTAGGTATTATGATTTAAATTTTATTTCGCAGCTTTCGCAAGACCTTCGACAACATTGGATGTTTTGACCAAACTTCTGGATAACATTCCATCGAATGAACACCCAAACCCTACTGCCCTTTTGATGGGAGTTCTAGTAAAGCTAATCAGCGAAAATAAAATACTTTGTTCAGTTGAAATGAAGGATCTGTGGCCTGTACACAAACATTATGCTGGAAGTGTGATTAAAATTGAAATGAAGAGAGACTACTACTTAACACTTACGGAAGTGGAAAATGGTTTTGTTCTCAATTTGAGAGTAAGTAACCTCATCGCTTTCATTTTTCACATAGGCGTAACCAGACCTTTTGAGTAGGTTAAAAAGTGCAAGTGATACAGAAACAGAAATTTATAGTCTGATATTAGAAAAAACAAAATCAATTTAAAATTGATATCTAAAACTAATCAAATTTCGTAAAAAAAAAATCAGAAAGTAACACTAGCAAACCATTTTTATTTGGGTTTTCAAATTAAAAAGCAGTCACAATCAGATCTTACGATTTTTTATTTTTTAAATCGTCAATAACCTCTTCAATATCAATTTCCAGAGCTAGACCTTGCTCCATATGAACGGAAGCATCAAGTTGTCTAGTCTTTTTTGCTTCATGGTGGACCTTAGCTTCGATTTTATATGAGAAAGTTTTGAAAAACATCGTTCACATGAGCAACTGGTCACTGGAATTACTGGGAATTTTTTTTTTGAAAGAAAAACCGGTAGTGCTGCTGGAAAAATTTAGGTACCTTATATGTGGTTATGCCAATGATTTTTCATAGAACATGTTACTTATTTTTAGCATTTTGTTTCAAAAACTTATTTATTTTACAGAATACAAACTACATATTTATCACTGGCCGTTTAATTTCAAAACAACTTGTTCCTGTTTTTGATGAAGATAGTAAAGATGCAGATTACGGACGGTTTACAGTTTTATCATCGTACATTCTCGCCATGTTAGAATACCTGTAAGTAAATGCATTTCGTTGTGTATGATCAATGATTGTATACTTTTGTCAATTTTTATCACCTATTTATTAATTCAACAGGAAAGATAACCCGGTTCGATCTACGCGATCATCGATATGTTCATCATCCGAAGTTAGTCCCAGTGTCCTACAAAATAATCTGACCGTGGGAAACTTCCTCGCCGCTCATAGATAATTTTTTTCAATTTAAAGCTACTTTGTTTTGTTCGATATATCGATTTGAATTTTTATTAAAATGATTAGATTTATCTATGGATAAAGTGGCTTTATTTTTAGATGTATTGTCTCAACAGGAAAATGATTTCGTTTGAGTAAAGTGACTAGAGACTTCATTTTGTCATTGACTATTTATTGATGGTGGGAGGTGTAAAATATTCTGAACTGCGCGTCACGCGTAATGAACTAAAGTCTAGATTGATAGTTTTGGTTTACATCCAAGTGGGGCCTCGATGACTTTCGGACTTGTAAATTTTTCACGATGATATAAGTAAAGCTGAAAAATCGGGGCTTTTTGCAAAAAAATTTCAAACATGTTGTAGACCGAGTTCGAAGGAATAGTTTTAGTCATTATAACAATTTTGATTCGTCCCCTCTCTGCCCACTATAATACGAAGTAGATAATTGATATGCAAAATTAGAAGGGAGGGAGGGGTGCAATTGAAAAAATTTTCAAGCAAAAGTTGTAGATTGAGGTCTTATGAATAATTTTAGTAATCATGAAAATTTCGCTTGGACCTCTCCCTCTACTCTAATTTTGCATAGTTTGTAGAATTACTTCCATGCAAGTTGTAACCAAGGGCGATTTTCTTACGTATTGTGCAAAATTAGAGTAAAGGGAGAGGTCCAAGCGAAATTTTCATGATAACTAAAATTATTCATAAGACCTCAATCTACAACTTTTGTTTGAAATTTTTTTCAATTGCACCCCTCCCTCCCTGCCAATTTTGAATACCAATTATCTACTTTGTATTATAGTGGGGAGAGAGGGAACAAATCGAAATTTAAATTCCAAAAAAATGGGGGGGGGGTGAGAAAAAATAAAACATAAAATGGATACCATAATGAGGACACGTTCTCGTCGTATCCCGTGTAGCAACGTCGATGCTAATTTTCGATATAAATATCGACACATCGAAATCGGTCACTTTTCGATCGTACATGTCGACACGATTGTGGATGGTTTGTCGAGCTTATTATCGACATATTTGGATGGTCGACAAACATGTCGATAATAAGCTCGGCAAACCATCCACAATCGTGTCGACATGTACGATCGAAAAGTGACCGATTTCGATGTGTCGACATTTATATCGACACCCACATCGACATTTGCAATGGTGAGATTTTGAAAAATATGCTAAGTTTAAATATTCAATATATGTATATATTAAAATTACACCAAAAATAGTGTTCAAGCCAACATTTTGACATTTTTTGTCAAATATGCGGCATTGAGGCCACCTTTGTAGCTGGACACATGCGAGTGTCCAACTAACATAGAGATGATTCTTAGACCTTATGTACTAATTCACAACACACTTTATCTGCGAGTATCACAATCACCCTCAAGACGTCGACAGTCAAGTCGATGCATTATTCGACCCTCGACAATTAGATCGACATTAACTCGACTTAAAATTCCTCTGGTCGACACTGTCGACAGTGAAGTCGATGCATTATTCGACCATGGACAATTATGTCGACAATAACTCGACAAGTCGTTGGATTATTCAAAACTTTGAAAAATAAGAAAATTTTGTGATTCTTTCAAAAATTATTTATTCCTGAGCTTAAAATGTTCTTATTAATTGTTTTTAGTTCTTTTTAGATATAAAATTTGTAAATTTAATTGGCAGAAATTGTCGACATAAATGTCGATGCGTTTATCGAGTATCGATTTTTACATCGACTTGTCTATGTAGAAAAACAACGTTTTCTAAATTATAGGAAAATACTGAGAAAAATTCAAAAATTTTGATTGAACAGTTATGTTTAACATAGAACATTACTTTAAATCTCAAATATCATTTTTAATTCATCGTTAACCGAGAAAAAAATGTGTCTGAATTTTGTCGACATAAATGTCGATGTCGACAATTGCTACACGGGATTTCACGATTCCTTTTTTTTCTGCAAAACGAGTTTTATCAGTATCAAAAAAAAAAAAAAAAAAAATCAAGGTCAAGATGTAAAAATTTTATAAGCACTTTGGGAAACTATATAACGAGCCTTTTTTTTCTTTTTCTTTTTTTGCACCTTCATAGTAGGTATGCAATTTTCGACTATTATCAAAACTTTAAATGATACTTTGTCAAGTTTTTTAACCATTAACGTTCCTCGACTGACAATAAAAAATTTCCAACGGCAATATCACGGTTGAAATATTTTCGGAAAAATTTCTAGATAGTTTATATCGATTGAGAGAATATTCCTGGGCAATTTGGCTTCAAAATTGAGGCTTATTTTATCGTACCAGACCGAATTTAAATACCTACGTAGGTTCAAAGAAAAAGATACTCATGCTTAATGAAATTCATTTCAAATTACGTATCTAGTCATTCATTATAAGAAAATCCAGCTTCAAGGTCCTTTTAAAAATATACTTACCTGGGTAGATTAAAAAATTCAAAGGATCGAATTTTCAATCGATTTTTTTTTCTAAATTTAAATATGTACCTACGACGTTATCGATAAAATCCGCCATGTTATTTCAGCTTGTGTAGGTAGGTACCGCAACGACGAGTCCACACTATGCAAAAAAATTTTACTTCGACGCTTCGCACAATAAGCCACCCTCATAAACTTATATTTTAAAATCTGTTTTACGTGACTAAGTTATAAAATATTGTTGATTTAGTATTGTTTGTATGAGTAAATTGTGTATACACCTAAAAAGTAACCATTGCATTTCCCCCGAGCAAGCTAAAGCCACCGTAAAGCTCGCAGAAAAAGCTTCATTGTTATGTACTTTGTTTCAGAATAACTAATTTTTACGATGCAGTTTTTTTTCTTTTTCGGAATCACACTCCGTATCAAATTTCAATCTCGTTTTATTTTCATATAGATTTCGAGGAGTCGAGGTTGCGAGATGCAGCAGCAGGAAAATACATAGATTCGACTGTCTAAACCTTTTTTTTTTTTTATTATTATTATTAATTTATTTTACTATTTGTTTTTCCGCCTTTTGCTTCTTTTTATTATTTCATTTCGGGGAATATTTTGCACGGTGTTTTTGTTACCATGTCTTTGTGTGTGTATTGGTAACAGATGTTTCGAAAGATCATTTTCCCCGCTGCTTGGAAATTATTTGCAGAGATTCGCTTGTTTTTTTTTTGTTTTTTTTTTGTTCCTATGTGTGTTTTACATTTTTTTTTCAGGAAAAAATTATTACCATAATTAAAAATGCTTTAGAGATAGGCTCGGTTTTATTGCTACCTCTGTAGATATTGTCACATACTACTGACCGATAAACATATCTAAACAAAATGTTTCAATGAGAATGAGTATGCGATATACAACGATGCCAAAATTACGTTGAATGAGTATAAATAGATGAAGAAAGTTCTCAACATGGCCATGAAATTGGCAAATTTTTCGACCGTGATAGGGTCTCGCGAATTTTTATCAGTAGCTTTTTAAATAACTCACCTCAGTGTATGGTTTAGTTTCGCGTGTGTTAGTTTTTCCATCATTCGTTATTGTATTTTAAATAATAATTCGTTATTAAGTATTTTTTTTAAGTAGGTAGTATTTTTATTATTTTTTCCCAACGTCCTATTTAGATACGTATTTAAACGTGTAAATATAACACCTAACACCTCGTCGAGTAAGGGTGTTTTTATTTGAAAATTTCACGCCATTGTGAACAGATAAACGTTGCTAAGGGTAAATTAACTTTACGCGTTTGATCCTTATGAAAGCGTTGAAGTTCACCCCTTCGTACGTATAAAAACATCAAAAGACATTCGGTTTGATTATGCAAAAACAAATCACAATAGCGTTTCCCAAAAGAGTGAGGGTTTTAGTGGACAAATCTGACACTTTGGTGTTGAATACGCGATTAGTGTGAAAAAAAATCATTCAACGGTAAAGCTATGAATTTTAAAATAGCTACGTATGAGGGTGGAATTTCCACTGTGGTGTTTTTTTCTCTGGTGTGTTTACAAGATCGATGATAATGGAAATATAATCCTGTTCGATGGAATCCATTTTGATGCTTTGGGTAAGTATGGCTGTGGAACGAATCGAAAAGTATAAAATGAATGTATTGGATATAAATTCGATATTAATTCGAATCAGTGACGTGCTTTTACGTGAAGGTATTGTGATCAGAGAAAATGAATTTTGAATCGCTATAAATAAAAAGCGCGAAGCTTTTTCAGCCTTGTTTTTTCAATTTTGAATCTTGTAGGTCTGTATACTTTGCCACGAAATTCATAAGTTAGGAAGATGATTTCTGCATTTTTACACCTTCTTGAATTGTTGAAGCTTTGTAATGATTTTTATAATCAACTAGGGGGCTTGGCCCCAAACCAATTGCTCGTTCCTCGGGCGTTAACTTAGTGCTTCTACAAGAAATGAAAAAAAGGTTGGAAGGTCAGAATCCCTAAAAGGCACATCTAGGACTTCTACTGAACTTACAGGCCAAAGAACAGCCTCTTAGGTCAATTGGGGTGGCCTGTAGCCGTGACACAAAATTAAACAAGGCAAAAAATAGCCAAAAATGACCTCGAAATTGCGTTTTTAGGGATGGAAGGAGGTGAGAAAGGGTTGGAAGGTCGAAACCCCAAAAGGCACATCTAGGACCCCTACCAAACCTACATGCCAAAGGACGACCTCCTAGGTCACTTTGGGTGACCTGTAGCCGTGACACAAAATTGAAAACAGTGTAAAATGACCTCAAAATTGACTTTTTTGGGGGTGGGAAAGGGTTGAAAGGTCGAAACCCCAAAAGGCACATCTAGGACCCCTACCAAACCTACATGCCAAAGGACGACCTCCTAGGTCAGTTTGGGTGACCTGTAGCCGTGACACAAAATTGAAAACAGTGTAAAATGACCTCAAAATTGACCTTTTTTGGGGGTGGGGAAAGGGTTGAAAGATCGAAACCCCCAAAAGGCACATCTAGGACCCCTACCAAACCTACATGTCAAAGAACAGCCTCCTAGGTCAATTTGGGTGGCCTGTAGCCGTGACACAAAATTGAAAACAGCGTAAAATGACTCCAAAATAGCGTTTTTCGGAGGTGGAAGGGGGTGAAAAAGGGTCGGATGGTCCCCCAAAAGGCACATCTAGGGCCTCTACCAAACCTACATGCCAAAGGACGACCTCCTATGTCAATTTGAGTGACCTGTAGCCATGACACAAAATTTTTCAAGGTCAAAAAAGTGACAAAATAACCGGTTTCTCCCCTCCTAATTGCTCTAGGAAGCTGATTTTTGAACATGTTGTACAACTTTTCATTTCCTATCGACTGGTTTTTGAATTGGCATTTTTTGAGATTTTCTGCACCCCCACTCCCTCCATAAATAAGTCGACATATCTGAATTTCAGTTCAAGGTCATCCCCACCTCAACCACAAAATATACCTTCCGAGAAAACCCTATTGCCCGAATTTGAACTTATTTGGTGAAAAGGGGGCTGAGCGAGGGGCTGAAAACCTGCGGGAAACATATATATAGGTATAGGCTCCCGGACATGTCGGCCACCTTGCGGGTTATTCTTACATTACAAGTCAGCCACCGTACATCTCGGCCATGGTTTGGCGCATACGGGTTATTTCTACATTACAAGTCAGCCATTCTCAGCCACCTCGACTGCAGGGTTTCACAAACTCCGCGCAACCCTTAGAAATCAAGTCACAGGGATGACCGCGAGCTCTACAATTAATGCACAGTGTGTAGAATCACAAGCACTGACCGAGATGTACGGAAATATGCCGAAACTAGATATACACGACCTCAACTTTGACTCATAATTTTTCAGTATTTTATCGACGCACAGAAAAGTTATTGATACCAAAAATTTTAGTACACTGCAGGCTTATACTTAATCTGAAAACCTATTTAAAATTTGAATTAGGTAGGCCAATTTTTTAATTTTTTTCCGCAAACTTCATCCTAAGAGTCTCATTATTTTTTCCAATGCGTATTTCTTGTATATTAGATCGAATCTGTGATTGAAATTTTTATAAATTAATTAGAACAGAGTCAAGAAATTTTTTTCAATTTTGACATTTTTCGTAAATTGGACAAATATATATGAAAAGTGGCCGAGATGTACGGAAACGGGCAAATATATATATATACATCATGATACAGCATAATAGCCTTGTTTTTTTTTGACAAATTGAGAAAAAACAAGGCTAATTACAATAGGTACCTAACCTACTTTAGGAAATGATTGAACTAATTTGAAAAATTAAACATACTGTACCACGAAAAGTACAAAAGGAATCAGAGACATCACAGTATTTAATCCAAAAAATTTTCAAAAAAAAAATCAGAGTTAGATATTTTTATTATCAATATCAACTTCACATCAGGTAAGTAGGTAATTCCTCACTAAATTCTTAAAATTTTCGAAATTTTGTTCATTAAGATTTTGACGAAAATTCAAAATGATGACTCTCTGATGTTATTTTCAAAATTAAATAGGTATTTTCAAATTGATTTTTTTTTCTTTTTTTTTGAAATTAGGTACGTAATTTTTTTTAAAGTTGGCCAGTTTTTCAAATTCAGTCAAGTTTTTAAATCAATTTAAAATGTCAATTTTCAAAATTTAATAAATTATACACAGGCTTGAAAATTTGGTGAATATTATTTTAATAGGTATGTGGCCAATGTTCAAACTTTGATTATTTTCAAGTTTTTATCAATTTATGAAATAAACTGATAAATTCCACAAAATTTTCAAAAAAGAAATTAAAACCAATAAAAAATTGTAAGTAGGATAATTTTCGATTTGAATTAAATTTTTGAAATCATAGTAGATCAACTTTCAAAAATTAGGTTCAAAATAAAATTGAAAATGTCAGTTTTCATAATATTATTCTAATCAAGTTTTTAATTTTTTTTTTTGATAAAAATTTCAAATTTGCACATGTCCAAGTATTTCAAGTGATATCAAACATTTTTAAAATAATTTAAAAATGACAATTTTTGAAGCGTAATCAATCTTTACTGTTTTCAAAATAAAACAAAATATGAAAATTTTGATAATTTTCAATTTAATTTTTTTTTAAAATGTGAATCAACTTTTAAGATTCTGTTAAATTTTCAAAAAAAAATCAAATTTTCATTTTCTTGGCTCGATTATTTTTTTTATAATTTCCAAAATGTTGCTAAAAAATTCAAGTTTGGAAATTTCCAGGTCTTGACAAATTTTTTAACTAGAGATGAACTTTCAAAATTTTGGTAGATTTCAGATTTGGAAATTTTGAAAAAAATTTCAATCTTTTTTAAGGTACCTAGCTACCTACCTATACTTAGGTACCTAACAATTCTCAAAAAAATTATAAAATCCCAATTTTCATAGTTTAACTAATTTTTACTACTTTCAAAATATTGAAAAAAATTAAAATTTAGAAATTTTTACTTTCTGTTCAATTTTTCAAAAATTCCGAATTCGAAATTATAAACATTTTCAAAATTAAGTGAAAGTTTAGAATTAATAAATTTTAATAAAATTTTGAAATGTCAGTCCTTTATTGTAAAACGTCCATTTAAAAAAAATTCAAATAGGTAGGTACTTATTTCAATTTTTATAACTTTGATTAATTTTCACAATTTTCAAAATTTTGCTACAAAATTACAAATTGGAGCATTTTCAAGTTTTTATTTTAAAAGCTGGATCAATCTTCATAGTTAGATCAATCTTACAATATTGTCAAAATGGAGTGAGCATTTGAAATTTACAAATTTTTTTATTCTAATAAATTTTTAAGATAGGTAGGTTAGGTACATAAAACATTTTGAAAAATTAAAAAAATTCTCATAGTAGTTTGATAAATTTTTACAATTTTTAAAATTTCGATAAAAATTTCAAATTTTTAATTTTTAATGGGTAAATAAAAATTCAATAAATTACATGTTTCAGTCAGATTTTTCAAAAATTTGCAATATAATAGAAATTTTCAAAACTATGTGAATGTTTGGAATAATTAAATTTCAATAAATTTTGTAAGTCCATTATTTTTAAAAAAATCAGCTAAATTGTTCTAAAAATATATATAGGAATGTAAATTTTCATAATTCGATCAATTTTCACAAAATATTAGAATGTACATTGTACAAGTTCCAAATTTGAGCATTTCCAAGTTTTGATAAAATTAAACATCTGGACCAATTTTTTAAAATTTATTTAAACGTTAATTTTCATATTTTGATTAATTTTACAATTTTTACGACTTTAAAAATTGAGTAAAAATTTGAAAACCTATTTTTCAATTAATATTAAATTTTTAAAATAAGTAGTAGGTCCTTTTTTAAAAATCGGCTGAATTTTCGAAAAATTAAAAAAATCCAATATTTTGTAGTTTTATCAATTTTTACCATTTTCAAAATTTTGGTAAAGATTTCCGATTTGGAAATTTTCAAGTTTGAATAAATTTTTGTCGCTGGATCAATTTTCTAACTTCAACTGGATTTTTGAAAATTTTGAAAATGTCAATTTTTAATGTTTGGCAAATTTTTATCATTTTTGAAATCTGAAAGAAAAAATTTTAAATTTGGGTAATTTTGAATAATACTTAATTTTTAAAATTAGGTCAATTTTTTTAAATTCTAGGTACTAAATTGAAAAAAAAATCGATATTACAATTTTCATAATTAGATCAAATTTACCATAGGTATAAAACTTTTAAAAAAATTGTAATTTTCAAAGTTGAACTGATTTTACAAAATTTGACAAAAATTTAATAATTTTGAAATTTTAATAGGTAATTTTTCTAAATTGCATCAATTTTTAATATTTTTTCGTAAATTTTTACATTTTTGTAAATTTGTCAAATTTTTTAAGTAGGTATAAATTTTTAAAGTTAGGTTATTCCTAAATTTGAAGAAATTTTTGAAATTGGATAAATTATAAAAAATTGATCTATTCTTCAAATTCATTTACATTTTTTCTTTAATTTTGAAATGTTAATTTTCAAAATTTGATCAATTTTTACGATGTAAAAAAATGAAAATTTTTTAATTATAGTAAGTATGGTAAATCTTTAGAAATTAAATTTCTAAAATTTAGTTGATATAACAGACTGATTTTTTTCAACCTTTTTTAGAATTTTTTTATTTTTTTATTTTTTTATTATTATTTGAACGTTTTTGAAGCATCACGTGACTTTATTTGAATCTATATTTTAATAAGATTTAATTTTTTTTTAAATAAAAAAATTAAAATAAATAATTCAACGCATCGAAGACGAGAATGATATTCGTATATCAGGAATTTACCATTTTACAGAAATAGCAACGTAATTTTTTATTTTTGCTCGTTCGGGTTAAACGGCTTTTTAAGCGCGGCGTTAAAAATGGCTGATTTTTCACCACTTTATTTCCAATAATAGGCGTCTATAAAATAAAAATAGCGCCGTTTTCCATACAATAAACTGTTTCCGGGTGCTTTTTGGTTGCCATATTGCTTCATACAAAAGAACGTTCGAGATCGATAAAAATAGTATACTGTAGCATTGAAATTGATTTCGTATGAATGACTATCAAAGCGAAAGCGGCAATACCCGCATTAAAGAATAAATCGAAAATTTGCATCGAAATTACATTACCCTGTAATAGGGTAGAATTGGAAATATGCAAGTTTAAATAATTACCACTGTCGTATTGTAACGTTGCGTTGGTGGTAATTTAACACGAATCACTGTTTCGGTCTTGCTTCCGTTTCACCAGCCAGCCCTATTATTTCACTTTGAAAATTTGTTTCTGTTCGATCCGATGCGAAGTGCAAATAAAGAGTGGGCTTTTATTTATCGATTCTATATCTGTACGTAGCACGCTGGATTTTGCGACGATTTTTCATTTCGACTGGTCGACTGGTCGATTGGTCGTACAATGAAATATTGGCTTGTATGCGTATTAATCGAGTACAAAGTATGTAGATACAAGGTTCCTAGAGAGAGTAGGGTAGTCTTTACTTTGTATTTTCGAATTTTATCTCAATTTTTTTAAATTTTAATTATTGTTTCCTAGTATGTCTAGTTGCCCACCCATTTTTTATAAAATTAAAAAAATTCCCATTCTCAATATTGTCCATTTTTATGAGAATTAATAATTATCACTCTGTTTTTGGGGGGAGGGGAACTTTTGAATTTTTCGTGGAATAAAATGTTTCAATCTTTTTGGAGAGCAAAAAATCTCAATTCATTTAGTACCTATTTTAATTTTTTGGAGTCAGCATGAAAAAATTATCGATTTTCTTGAAGTGTAAAAAAATATATAAAAACTCTGACGCATTAATGCGTCAGAAAAGCTTATTTTTTAAATTATTATTTTATCAATTATCATTATTAAATGTCATTATATATATTTTTTTTTCACTTCAAATCAATAATTTTTACCAAAATACTTTTTACTCACATTCTCATTTATTAAAAATAGGTACTTAAATAAAATTTTATTTTTCTCAATAACTTTAATAATGCCTAATATAATACCTATTTTACAAATTTCAAATTTTCCAAAAAAAAAGTAATAAAAAAAATCAATTTCAATTTATTTTTATTTTTTACCTATTATTATTTTTTTGTTATATCTATAGATTGGTCTTCTTTGTCAATTTTACTAACTTCGATTCAATTATAATAATTTAAAAAAATATATATATTTCAAATTTTTTATCTAATACTTTTTTTTACCAAAATTTATACAATTTATTTTCATTTGAAAAACCAAAAAATAACGAAGTTTCGTTTTTCTTTGAACTCAAAATGGTTATTTTGAAATTATTAATTTTTTTTTAATTTATCATTTTCTCAAAAATTTTCAAAATGTCTATTTTGTATAATTTAGTCTTTCTAAAAATATGATATTTTTTCAATTTTCTCCAATCCATAAACTTTTATTTAATTTAAAATTTTAATCATTTTAAAAATAATTTTCCTACTTCATTTTCCTTATTATTAATTATTATAAATAAAAGAGGTGAATTATTTCTTTATGGACAACACTGATCAGCGTTTAGGTCGAGTGAATCGAGCTTTTAATATTTGATGCATTTTTTATAATATTTTAAAATTTTCCAAAAAAAAGTAATAAAAAAAATGAATTTCAATTTATTTTTATTTTTTACATAAGTATTTTTTTTTGTTATTTGTCAATTTTACTCATTTCGATTCAATTAGGTATAATTTTTATAAAAAAATATTTCAAATTTTTTTAATATATATTTTTTTTTACCAAAATTTATACAACTTATTTTCATTTGAAAAACCAAAAAATAACGAAGTTTCGTTTTTCTTTGAATTCCAATAATTATTTTGAAATTATTAAAAATTTGATGTTTTTTTTCAATTTATCATTTTCTCAGAAATTTTCAAAATGCCTATTTATGATTTAGTCTCTCTAAAAATATGATATTTTATCAATTTTCTCCAATCAATAAACTTTTATTTAATTTAAAATTTTAATCATTTTAAAGTCACCTCTTTCAATAATTTTCCCACTTCATTTTCCTTATTATTAATCTCTATAAATAAAAGAGGTGAATTATTTCGTTATGGGCAACACTGATCAGCGTTTAGGTCAAGTGAATCGAGCTTTTAAAATTTGATGCATTCTTTATAATGCCTAGCAATTTCAATAAACGAAGCGACGTCTATGAAATTTTTTAACGCGCACCTCGACCCTAATAAAAGAGGGGAGACAAATTTCATTTTCTTCAGCCTGAAATAAAATGCTAGGCAAAACATTTATTCGAAATAATGGACTAAATTGGTCTAATTTAATTCTGACCATTTCTTCCCAAATAATGCGTAGTAATGGTCCAAAATTGCCCAAAATCAATACGGATCTATTCTACACGGTCCTTGATCTCCCATTAAAATTTGAACAAATTCGGTCTATTAGAACGAAAGTTATCGTCCGGACAAAATTTAGTACATACATACATACATACATACGTACATACATATCGCAAGAAATGCCAAAAAAATCGGAAATAAAAACTAATAGCTGATTTTGAAAAAAAACAGCTAAAAAAATGTAATAATTTCTTCACCCAAAAAATTTTTAAATTTTTTGAGAGAGAAAATCTCTTAGTTTTTTCGGAGAAACAAGCTGTGTTTTTTGAGAAAAAAAAAAGTTTCTCATTTTTTTTTTTGGTACAAAATATTTTTCAAATTTTTGAAGATAAAAAACTTTATCATTCAATTTGATTTTTTTTGGAGAGGAATATTTTTCGAATTTTCAAAGAAAAAAGTTGCAATTTTTGAAGAAAAAAATCTTTCAGAAAATAATCATTTTTTAGAAAGAAACCACTAGATTTTTTGGAAAAAAAAATTACAAAATATGAATGAATGAATTAATCTTTATTGTAATGTGAAGCATTGCTTTCTTTACAACCTTTAAAATGAAAAATTCTCATTTTTTTGAAAATGAAATACTATTTCGCAATTTTTTATAGTAAAAAATTACATTTTTTTCGGAATAAACAAGAATAAATTTTTTTTAAATTAGTAGGTATTTCAAAAAAATGCTTACGATTTTTTTTATATTACGTACCTAAACAATTTCTTAAATTTGTTAGTGTTGGAGCCTTGTCTTTTTGTTGGTCAGCAAATCCTTTTATTGCCACAGTTGATGTTTTTTTTCTTTCTTTCTTTTTGAAAGAATTGTAATTTAGGCAAGAGAGAAGCCACCCTCTCCTGAGAGAACACCTATTCTTTCGCCCTTCCGCTAACCAGTTGTTTCATATGAAAATTCATCTCAATTTCTATGTGGAATAAAAAAATTACATTTTTGTAGGTAGGTAAGTAATAGTAATAATTTGTTTTCCCAATTTTTTGGAACAAAATTTTTTAAATTTTTATACCTACAAATTTTTTTTTTGACAAATTTCTTATTTTTAGAGAAAAATACTTCAATTTTTTCAAAGAAATAAATTTTCGAATTTTTTAGAATTTTTTATTCTTAATTTTTTGGAGTAAAAATATTTTTCAGCTAATATCTGTAGAAAAATTGTCTTAATTCTTCTGGAAAAAAATTTGAATATTCTTAATACATAAAATAAAAATGTCTCAAATTTTTGGGGTCCGCAAAAAAAATCCCAATTTTTTCAAATTTGAAAAACGCTTGACCCCTGAAATTTTTTATTTATTAAAAAGATTTTTAGAAAATCTCTGATTTATTTTCAGAAAAATAATCCAGTTTTTTAAAAAATATTACTAAAATTTTTGAGAGAACAAAATCTTAATTTTTTTGCAGAAAATATTTTTCAATTATTTTCTTGGGTAAGAGTAAAAAATTCTCATTTTTTAGAATTAGATAAAAAAGTCTCTTTGAAGCAAATCTTTTGATTTTTCAAGATTTGAAGAATTTCTCAATTTTTTGGAACAAAAGCAACAAATTTTCCATTTCATTGAACATATGATTTATTTTTTTAATTTTAGAGTTGATAAATAATTTTACTTATTTAATTATTTTTTTTGCGCTAGGTAAAAATATTTTAATGCAGAAAAGAACACACTTTTTCTAAGAGAAAACATTTTCAAATTTTCTTGGGATGAAAAAAAAAAACTTTAATGATAACCGTAATAATCCTCAATATTTTTAGGGTAGGTTACCTACTTTTTTCCAATTTCTTTTCGATAACAAGATTTTTTAATTTTTTGAAATGAAGGATTTTTTCGATTTTTTTTTGGAGTAAGTGAAAATGTTTCAATCTGAGGACCTCCGAAAGTCTCTGAGTAAAATATGCAGGAGAACTCCTCTGTTCATAGGTTAAAACCGAGAAACTCATAAGATTGAATATTTGATATATTTTTTTTAATGGGAGGGGGCCAATGGTATCTTTTGAAATTCACTTGGGGAAAATAAAAAAATTAGGGAATTATTTTCCAATAAAAAAGAACAACTTCAGATTCTCTATAAATTTTTTTTTTTTTTTTTTTTTTTTTGTAAATTTTGGTGCCCTGAGATAAATACTACTTGAAACTGAGTTGGTGAAAAATAAAAAATTAAGAATTGATTCTTATGAGAAGGAAAAGCTGTTGGTGGATTATAACAAAAAAAAAACCGCAAAAGTTTGAAAATTGGTAAATTTTTTCATTTTTTCATTTTTCTAATTTTTCAAAAAAATGGGATTAACTAGGGCCCAATTGAAATTCAGTTGGGAGAAATGAAAAATATGGAATTATTTTCTCATAAAAAGAAACAAGTTTGGGGGTGAGAGAAAAAAAATCGAAAGCCTAAAATAAAGACCATCCCTACGAGAGGTACCTTACCTATGGCTATGTTATCAGTTTAATTAATTATCTGTTCTGTTTTCATTTCACAGGCCAAGATGACGCGGTCTGTGTTCGATTTGATGAGAAATGGCGTAAATTGCGAAGCTAAGAACCAGCTATCTAATCCGGTATATTCGATGCATCGAAATCAATCAACTATGGCTGCTTCGGTCGCCGAAGGAGGTAAGTTGAATCGACTCGAGCACGGACAAACTTTCGGTTAAATTCCCGCAATAAAGGTCTATTGCGAAACATTATTACCTTCTAAAAGTACTTCAGTTCGTATTAAATTACAAATTGTTTCGTTAAGACGCGGTCGAGTTAAAATCATGTAGATATATTTGCGCCGATGGAAAGTTTCACGAAGCGAACCGAGAGCCAGATATTAATTTCAAGTTGGCGAATATTTCACTGGAATGATGAGAATTTTTCCTAAATAACTGAGAATATAAAAATTGATTTTAATTAGATAAATGAACTTGGTAGATATTATTAGCTCCTTTAATTTAAGAGCATTTTCTGAAGAACTATGTACTATAGACTAATATTATTTAAAAATAAATAAATAAATAAAAATGCCAATCCCTCAAATAGGTATCGATATTTCGTCAAAATGAAAATATTCACATTTTTTCACTCATTCCCATAACCAAAAAACGCAGTAGAAAATTGTTGAAAATAGATACGTTCGGTTAGGAAACGACAAGACACGAGTAAGTAGGTACCTATGAGAGGCGGCATATAGGCATAGATTTTCTTCGCAATATGTTGTATATAAATCTTCACTCTATTTGAAATTCCACATTCGATTTTGTACTCTTGGAAAATTGCACCGAAGTTTTATATTTGTCGTTGAGAAAGAGAGGGAAAAAAGTAAAAGTCATCTTTAACTAGTTTTTATTTCGTCTGGGGAAAGTTTAATAAAAAAAAAACACCGAGTTGCAAAATCTTTATACAAGAAATTTTCTTCGAGTACCACGTTGAATATTTTTACCAATAAAAATACTAAGTGAATAATGCATTTCGAATAAAAACGGTCCAAAATACAGAGTTTGTATTCGAGTTGTGTGATTTAAGATTTCGTTTCCTTCCTTTTGATATTTGATTGCCTTTATGCCTTATTCTGAGCCGGTGTCGTTCTCAAATTTTTCTTTTTCTTTTTGATGTTTCGTGTAAGCCAGTTTTGATGAAATGGCCTACTTGCATTTATTATTTTAGTTTCGAGTGTGCTGGCTTTAACAAAAAATTTAAAACTGAATTTTTCATTTCTTTTTTGAAGGGGGGGGGGGGGTGGCTTCCAAGCACCCAACTTTGATTTAGAATTTGTTGAACAAGTATATACAATACCAAAAAACATCCACGAATATAAAGTAGGTATTTTTTGACTAGAAAAAAATCAATATAGTTTCAACAACTATCGTTACAAAATCGTTGAAATATCGAAGTCGATAAATTTCATATAATGTGTCGATAATATAGTTTTAAATATCGTCACAAAATCGTTGAAAAATCGAATTCGAGAAATTTCATATAATCTGTCGATAATACAGTTTTAAATATCTTCACAAAATCTTTAAAAAATCGAATTCGATAAATTTAATATTCTTTTTCGATAGTATAGTTTCAAATATCTTCACAAAATCGTTAACAAATCGAATTCGAGAAATTTCAGATTATTTGTCAATAATATAGTTGTAAATATCTGCACAAAATCGGTGGAAAATCGGATTCGAGAAATTTCAGATTATTTGTCGATAATATAGTTGTAAATATCTTCACAAAATCGTTAAAAAATCGAATTCGAGAAATTTCAGATTATTTGTCGATAATATAGTTGTAAATATCGTCACAAAATCGTTGAAAAATCGAATTCGAGAAATTTCAGATTACGTGTCGATAATATAGTTTCAAATATCTGCACAAAATCGTTGAAAAATCGAATTCGAGAAATTTCAGATTACGTGTCGATAATATAGTTTCAAATATCTTCACAAAATCGTTAAAAAATCGAATTCGAGAAATTTCAGATTATTTGTCGATAATATAGTTTCAAATATCTGCACAAAATCGGTGGAAAATCGGATTCGATAAATTTAATATTCTTTGTCGATAGTATCGTTGACGAATATCGTCCTAAAATCGTAATACTATCGAATTCGATAGTTTTTAGATTTTTTGCCTATAAAATCGTACAGCTAAATCTGTATCTTTAGATTTTTAAACGATTTTTTATCGATACGTTTCAACTTTCGATATTATCGATCGAGTGTGCTGCTCGGGTCATATTTTTTCATCATTTTTTTTTTCAATTTTCAAAAAAATGATCCAATTATTATTTTTTGGAGGAGGAGTCTTCATAATAAAAATTTAAAAAATGTATTTCTTGCATTTACCAAAAATATCTCAAGATAAATTTTGACCTCTGATCCAAAACAGTTGAAAATTAGAAATGAAGTGGTACCCTAGCAACTCAAACTGTACATGTGTAAGAAGGTTTGCCAGTTCTAAGATGATAGGGGACAAGGTCGATAAACACCAAGTACCTTCCAGAGGTGCATATTGCATGACTTTATTTCATTAAATTTTCTAAAATAATTTTACAAAATTAACAATTTTTTTTCAATACTCAAGTTACAATTTAGGCTTATTCAGATTCAATTTTAACCTTAATGCTTTAGAAGTTGAGACGTGACTTCACAGCCTTTAATTTCGAACCCAGCTGTCGTTTGGGATTAATTAATATTCTGTCAACTGCTGTCAATACATTTCCTAGATAGGTAGGTAGATAAGAAACGTAACTACTTAAATACCTACCAAATAAATAAGATCCCCAGTCTTATGGGGAAATTTTCTTCTGCTGAAAACGTTTGCTAAAATTGATCGCTTTTAAATACCACATCTATAATATAGTTAGGCTTTTACTCGAACGTCAAACTCTTTTATAAACTTTTTTGATGTTTTATATTCATACAGAAAAGTTGATGTTGCCAATTTGACGTTACTCAAAATTCATGTCGCGAAAAGCATACCTATACTAGTTCTTCGTGAAAACTCGTGTTTTCTCAATACGACCTCGCAAAAAAATATTCGAATGACCAAAAAAAAAAAAATGCTGAATTCCACGGTACATCGCCCTTTTGACGTAGAATAATAACATTATACTTGCAAATAATATGCAAATACCTGCGTATGCGTATATACCATCACACATATCAAACTTCCTACTCCACCTAGTGAAAAAAACATCACGCCGGCAATCGTGGCATTTTTCGGGCGAATTTTACGACGAAGAAAAAGAAAATACACGTAAGAAATGATGAAATTACACGTATCAATATTTCTCTGCGATTTAATTTAATACACTGGGTAGAAAATGGAGGTAAAATGTACGCTACGCGTAGATTCGCATTGACTCTGCGAAGATGCCACCGTCGCTCGTCGTCGTGTCATTTTCTTTAATAAATCGGAAAATGTTTGATGGTGACATTTTAGGAAATAAGCTCGCTCTCTCGTCTCACATATATATGAAAAGAGCAAGATCGACGACATTGTAACGTATAATAATAACGATATCGCACTTTAGATAAGTACAAAATAATGACTATTTTATTAGAAAACTTTATACAGCGTAAACTTTGTAATGCAATATTACCTAAATCAAATAACTTGGTCGATTTATCGAAAACAAAATGAATAAAGTTTATTAACTAATGACATATTTACCGAACCACCATAGCACAGCTACATACGTATCCGGTTACCGTAATTATTTTCGCGTAATTAATCGCCGACGCATTGAGTTACCTTTTTATGTAGGTACCTACTGAAATTAGTTTCTTTATTTTTTTTTCGCCTCGGTTTTTCTTTGCTGCAGCAACGTTGTCGCAGAGTTTGGTAATACGAGATTTGCTTTTTATAAATTGCAGCCCACTGTGCTACGGTACGTCTGCGTCTGGTATCTGAGAAACAAGATACAAAAATATTTTGTTCAAACAAACCTACTCTTTTGTTACATACCAATTACCAACTACCTACAATTCGTATAAATAGAGCTACGTATGTAATTTGGGACCTTTTGCAGCCATCGCATTATTTTTTAACCCAAGGTTGTAATATTTTTGATTACAGATAGTTGCGAGTTTGCATCGACTCAATATTACGCTTTGTGCGGTCTTGGTGGTATTTTATCATGCGGTATAACCCATACACTCGTCACACCTTTGGATCTGGTAAAATGTAGATTACAAGTCGATCCTGCCAAGTATAAAAATGTAGTCAACGGATTCAAGGTAAGTTTCCAAGTTTTATTTTCATCATGGCACGTATTTGTCGTGACGATGGCCTATACAGGGTGTCTTATAGCTGACTGAGTTCCTTCCACCAGGTGAATAGGCAACCCATAAGGAAGAAAAAATATTTTTATAAACACGTTACCTATCTTGAAAATTGAAGGGGCAAGGGAAAATTGAATTAGGAAAAAATAATTTTTGATTGGACCAATGAATAGTACTAAAAAAATTAACTTTTTTTTGTTTCGGACATTTTTTGCCTATCTTTGAAAATGAAGGCGCAAGAGAGCTTTGAACTTTGAAAGAAACCGGTTTTTCAATTTTCAAAGCACTGTAGCTCCTTCAGTTTCGAAGGTACGCAAATTCATTAGATAACATTTTTTGCTTATCTCAAAGAGTTACACCTGTTTCATGTATTAACATCTTGATATTTTGCAGTTTTCATTTTCCAATAATGTGCACTGATAATTTGAAGCTCAACTGATCAATAGGTACAAAATGAGACATGAAAATTGCAAAATTTCGTAAAGATGATGCATGGAATAGGTGTAACTTTTTGAGATAAGCAAAACAAGCTATGTGGTGAATTTGCCTATCTTCGAAAATGAAGGAGCTACAGAGCTTTGAAAACTAAAAAACCTGTTTTTTCAAAGTTTAAAGCTCTCTTGCGCCTTCATTTTCAAAGATAAGTAAAAAATGTTGAAAACAAAATTTTTTTTTTTTTTTTTAGTGCCAAATACCAACTATTTATTTACCTAATCAAAAATTATTTTTTCTCGAATAAATTTTCCCTCGACCCTTAAATTTTCAAGATAGGCAAAATGTTTATATGAAATTTTTTGTTCCTTAAGGGTTACCTATGTAACTGGTTGAAGGAACTCAACAAACAAACGAATAATTCGTTGCACTTCGATTTTTTTTACTGGTTCTTTCTCTTGTTCATTTTTAAATTTCAATTTTATTTCTAATTTTTTGTTCGGAAGGGGTGTTCAGTTGAAAATTTTTTGAACCTCGAATAAGGAATTATTGTGGAATGATATTCTTTCACCAAAAAATCA
Organism: Balanococcus diminutus; assembly: GCA_959613365.1. Classification (NCBI taxonomy): domain Eukaryota; kingdom Metazoa; phylum Arthropoda; class Insecta; order Hemiptera; family Pseudococcidae; genus Balanococcus; species Balanococcus diminutus. Next base: position 41,103,952 of record OY390716.1, read on the forward strand.
TGTTTTGTTTTCAAAGAAGAAATTTTTTAATGCAAAAAGATTTTTTATCTCAAAAAAACGAAAGATTTTTCTGCTACAAAAAAATCAAAAAAAATTACTCTCAAGAATTTAAGACATTTTTCTATCCCGAAAAAGTTTCGAATAAATTAGGAACCTTTTACATTGAGTCACTGACTTCAAAAAAAAAATCAAATTAATCAAATTTTTTTTTTTTTACTTTAAAACCCCCATTTTTTTTTTAAATTCACTTCAAAAAAAATTGATAAATTTTTCAATTCTTCAAAATTTGAAGATTTTAAAAAAAAAATTTATTAAACGAAAAATTGGAATTTTTCCTCGAAAAAGTTGAAAGATGTTTTTTTCTATATCTACCATGAATAAGAAACTCATTTTTTTTTTTTAAATCACAGACTTCGAAAAAAATTAGAAATTTAATTGTTCTAAAAAATTGATTTTTTTTTAATTGAGGCAAAAAATCTTTGACTTTTTTACTCAAAAAATTCAGAAACCTTTCCCAAAAACCATCAAAAAGATTTTTTTACCCACTTTTTTTTTACTTCAAAGAAATGATAAATTTTTTCTGATACAGACTCCAAAACTATTTTTTTTAAACCGAGAAAATTCAGATTGAAATTTTTCACTCCAAGAAAGTTGAAAGGTCTGTTCCCAAAAAAGTAAAATTTTTCTCCAAAAAACTGATTTTTTTGAAAAAATGTTGACAAATAAATTTGATGTTAGGTACCTATATTCCAAAAAATAAAAAAAATATTTTCTTCAAAAAAAGGTTTACCCTTTTTTTTCACTTGAAAAATTGAGATATTCTTTAATCCAAGAGATCGGATTTTTTGAAAAAAAAGAAGTAGGTTGGGTCAGAGCACATTGGAACAATTTTAGATTCAATTTTTCAAATAAATTGGATTCATAGAGTTTTATCTCGAAATTTACTATTTTTGTAAAAAAAAAAAATATCAATGGGCTATTTTGACTATTTTTTAAGAATCGCCAAAAATCAACTTCAGTGAGCAATATTTCAACTCAATTCCAATACTTGACTTTGAAAAAAATTGTATCCAATTTGATACTTTTCGCCATAAAAAAAAAAAAAAAAAACCAGTTAGACAAAACATTATATTTTTTGTAGGTAGTTCAAAAAATTTCTATAGAACTTTCTAAAGAAAATTAATAGACCCCCCCCCCCAAATAAAAGATTTCCACTCAATTTTAGAAACATTTTCACAGAAATCAAAAAAATTCTTTCTAAAAATGCATGTTTTTTGAAAAAAAAATGAAATTTCAGAGAACATGCTCAAAAGTTTTAGGAAAATTTGAAAACTTCTTAAAATATTTCACAAAATTATAAGGCTGTAAAAGTTTCCAAAATTTGTTTGTAGAATTTTCTACAAACTTTACAATGATTGATTCTCCTAATTACAAAATATGCCTATATCACCCAATTTCGGAAAAATTTTCGTGAAAATTCAAGAAAACGTTTTACTGAGGGTGAAAATTATCCCAACTTTTCAGGACGGTTACAGAAATTTTACAAAATTTTCATGAAATTATTCAAAAAATTACAAAATTTTTATTAACATTTTTCACTTTTTTCAAAAAAAAAAAAAAAAAAAAAAAAAAATACAAAATTTTAGAGAATTATTCCAAAGTTTTAAGATGGTTAGAAATTTTTTATAAAATTTTCCATAATAAAAAATCATAAAACTTTGCAGAATTTCTTACAATTTTTTTTTTTTTTTAATTTCCAGAAAAAAAAACTAAGATTTTTTTCACAAAACGTTAAAGAATAATTGTTTCCAATGTTTCAAGAAATACACAAATTTTTTATGAAATCTCTCACAAAGTCACAGATTTTTCATAAGGGTCAAAAAATTTTCAATGTAGTTTTCACGGGAAATTTCTCGAGGATTCCCACTAAATCTCAGATTTTTTTACAAAAGTCCATTCCTTACACCTCAAAATTTTTATATGCTTTTGAAAATCTATTCTCACAGCTCAAAGTTCTCCTACGTGCAGTTGATTAATATTTTTCGACAAACGTTCTCCAACACCGCGAGTATCATTTTCTGCGAACCGAAATTCTCGGCGAAATAGTATACAAAGGAGCTATTAAAAATGAAAAATTACTATTTTCACCTTTTCACATATCAAGTAAATTTTCATATTTCACATATCATCATTCCCAAATGGAATATATCTGCGTAAAAAACAACTACACCGTGAACGAAATCGTAACAACAATACCGTATGCAGACGCCAAACACTAAATTTCAAACAACTGCGACCGTTGTCTCAAAAACCATTTTGAAATAATAACCGAAGAAATTGATGACGAACGTACTCGACTTTGGAAGTCTCGCAGTGAAATTATAAATATCATTAAACAAAACGAACGAACGTATAGTTTGGAACAACAAACCGTTAAACATGCAGCGTTTGACGACGTGAATTTTCAAAATTACCATCATTCAATCTCTGGTTGTTCAACTTTTTGCTATGTTTTCTTTCCGGTTGACTTATTTTTTTAAAAATTGTCTGAGAACTGCATCCTATATCGTGTATACGTAACGTAGTATACGAGAAGTATAGAACGAGAAAGAAATTACGTCTTCTGTTTTACGCGATGAACTTGGTAAATTGACTGTATAGGTACTTTGAAAGTATAAAATATACCCAGATGACTCGTTATATGAGAACCGGTAGAATTATTTTTGTAGAACATTATCAATTAATGATGTAAAAAAGTAAATTATGTATCAGAAGAAAGATTAATGTTGAAACTAATTTGATTTTTTTTTTTTTTTTTTTTGCTATACAGGTAACTGTTGCTGAAAGTGGAGTTCGAGGATTAGGTCTCGGATGGGCACCAACTTTCTTCGGATATTCGATGCAGGTAAGTGAGGGATTTTGTCCCCTTCAGATACTTACGTAATCATAATAAGCCGATGGTATTCATTTGAGAATTACTTTAAACGTTGTTTGCAAAAAATGCAAAGTTGATTCGTATTACGAGGAGGTACTTTTATACCTACCTACTAAAAATAGGCATACTATGATATGTCATGGGATTTTCAAGCATTTTCGAGTTTATGCGATGATAACTTGACAAAATGATGTTGAAATGAAAAAAAAAAATCCTTCAAAATCAACGTTTATATTCTTTCAACAAGCAACTACCAACTTGGGAAAAAAATTGGTACCTAGTTCCATTTTTAAAAGTAAAAGAAGATATTTTCAATTTCTTCATAAAAAACAAACAAATAAGATTTTTTCACTAATTTTAAATCAAACTTGAAAAAAAAATTTCAATAATTTTTAAACCACATTTTTTTTACTTTATAGATTTTTTGAAAACGCATCTACAAAAAAAAAAAAAAAAAAATTAAATAAATTTTGAAAAAAATTTAACTTTACCTATAAATTGAAAGAAATAATAATTATTATTTGAAAATTTACAAATTTTTACATATATCTACCTAAAAATAATAATAAATATTAAATACTTAATAAAAATTTAATTTGATTGTAACTTTTTTTCATTTCTTTATTTTTTGAAATTTAATTTTCACAATTTTTTGGGATCACCTTTCATTTACATTAGAACCTCGATTATCTGAGCGAAAAATTGCAACCGATTTCTTTTAATTATCCAATGTTCAAAAGTAAATTAATTTTTGATTGTCCGGCACCCCCCCCCCCCCCCCATATGTTTCTTTTCATACAACTTTACAGATGCTCCGAAAAAGTCTAGAAATTTTTTTCTCGAAAAAATGGAGAATTAGAAATAATTTTTTATTTTCAAAAAATCAACAAAAAAATCAAAATTTTTAAAGAATATTTTCAGTTTTTGAAATTTTTTTTATAAATTTTATTCCAAAAAATTGTAAAAGAATTTATCCTTCAAGAAAACTAGGAATTTATGATACCTACTTATTCTCAAAAATTGGGAATTTGTTTCGTTCCAAAAAAATTGAAATAAAATTTACCTACTCTAAAATTGAAAAGAAAAACTAAAATCCCAAAACAAATTTAAAAAAATTGAATTCCAAAAAATTAAGAATTGTTTTATCTTTAAATAAAAATTGAAAACTTCTTTATTCCAAAGAATTTTTTCCCTACTCCAAGAAAACAAAACAAAAATAAAATAATACTTGTTCTAAAACTTTATTTATTAAAAGGTTTCCACGTTTCTAGAAAATTGAGAATTTTCTTATATTTTACTATGTAATTTAAAATTACCCGAAGTAATTCGCTGTGTGCTTTTTTTGTAATTTTCTGTTTGTTCGATCATTTCTATAAAACTCTGCACTATAGGTAGGTACATTAGTTTAGCAAAAAAAAAATCTTAGCATACAGATTTGACTATAAGCTTTCAATTTTTTTTAAATCAAAAATAGTTCGACTTTATTTTATATTTTTTGAAATTAATTTTTTCAATTCTTTGAAATGAAGAAGTTGCTCGTTTATTTTTTTAAAACAAATCCAAATTTATACGATTTTTTTTTTCAAAAACAAATAATACCAGTACAAGTAAACTTAATTTTTGAACATTTTAATAGGTACCTACCTACATGTATTTAAAAAAAAAAAATTTACAATTTTTTGAAGTGCGCATTTCGTATATTGTTGAAAAAAGGTCGATTTTTTCAATTTTCAAGTTTTTTTCAAAAACGATTTTTTTTTCTTTTCAAATTACCTACCTATTTAAAAAAAATCTAGGAAATTCAATTTATTTTTTCATTTTATTTTCAGAATAAAAATTTCATTCATTTTTTAAAACAATTTTATTTATTGGAAAATTCATTTCTAAACTTTTTTGAGAAAAGTTTTCAAATTTTTACTCAAAAATAGTTCTTGGTATTTAATTTTTTAGAAAACTGATTTCCCTGCATTTTTTGAAACGAATGCAAAGCGCGTATATTTTCAAATACAAATTTCAAGTTTAATTTTGAATAAATGAATTTTCCCGTTAGAAAAAAAAATTAATTACAATTTTTTTTTAAATAGGTACCTAAGTGAATTTTTTTTTTTTTTTTTTTTAATTTCAATTTTGTTCAACTTCATCTTTTTCAACTACAATAAATTTTAAAAGTTTTTCTCAAGAAAATAAATGATTTTTCAATTTTTCCAATTTTTGCAAAACTAGGATTTCGTTCATTTTAAGTAAAGAACAAAATCAACTGAAAAATCGGAAAATCCACTAAAAAAAATTGAGAAATTGTTTATAATAATTTTGTTTAATCGATAAATTTTTGACGATTTTTTCTAACTCATCCCGAAGAAAAATCATCAGGTTTTTGGTCTCCTGCCATTCCCTACCTCCATTGTCGTCTGGTAGGTAATGGTGGTATGACTCTATCTCATTGTTGGTTCTTCACGTTTCTTTGTTGATTAAGGCACAATCCGGTACATACCTTCAAAGAACTGAAAGGCCTCTCCGGTGTTAAGGAAGTTCCAAATCCGTGGCATCAATTAAAAATGTGGTTCGCTCTTGCAGAAGTATACTGTAAAAAAAAAAAAAAAATGTTTAAAATATTTCAATTTTATAAAAATTTGCTTTTTCAAATACGTAGTTTTATTTTTATTTTGAAATATTTATTTATTTTTCAAGTAGGTAAGCAAAATTTGATTTTTTTTTTCAATTTTCCTACAACTTCAAATCTTTTTTTAATCTTTTTTCAAATAATAATTTTTAAAAAGCAAATCATGATTTTTTAAAAAAGTTAATCATCAATTATTTCAACAAAAAAAAATTGTCAATTTCTTCAAGCTCATCAACCACAACAACTCCAATACTACCAAGTTTAAAATTGAAAAATGAGTTACCAAAAAAGGAACTCATTATAACCTGCCAAATTTCGTACTTTTTTAATATCACCATCATAATAGGAAAAAGATATGCTTACTGTAATAAAGTAAGATTAACGAGTATTTTACGCATATCTAAAGAAACTTTCATGAAAAGATTAAAGAAAACCGATGAACTAGGCGTACATTAATTGTCTTCAAACCCTTGCACACCCCACTGTGAAGTTTTAGATTACTTATATCGGACCCTAGATTACATAGTGGTCGTGTGTCGGTGGTACACGTGCCATCAGCCAACAACCGTTACGTATTTTATTGACATTCGAGAACAAAAAAAATGCTTTCACCGCTATATCTAATAATTGGAAAACTCCATTCAGCTATAATAAAATGTATCTAATGAACAAGACGAGGCACACGTTAGTTCTATACGTACCTATAAAGGTAAAAAATAAGCCTCCAACGAAAGAAACCAACAGTTGAACCTCGATTATCCATTTATCCGACCTTTGATTATAATATTACATGGAAAAAAATGAATTTTTTCCAAAAATGGGAATACCTAATGGAAAAATTATGATTTTTTTCATCATAACCTCTCAGAATGGACCCGAATAGTGAAAAAAAAAATTTTGGAGACAATTTTTCCAAAGAAATTGAATTTAAGGGAAATGTGAAGTTCACCATTATGCTTAAATTCATGGCAAAAATGATTTTTTTTTTCAAAAATTGGGAATAATTGAAAAATTTTGAATTTTTTTATCAGAACCTCCCAGAATAGACTCGATTATTGAGAAAAAAATTGTTTGAACAATTTTTTTAAAGAAATTCAATTTTAAGGAAAATGTGTAATTTACCAATACAAAAATGTGTTTATTTAAATTTTCTTATTCTAGGTAAAAGTTTAAAAAAACTTCATAGAAAATTTTTTCTTACCGAAAAATTATAAAATTTCCCCATTCCTAAAAAATATTTTTTTTTACTATAAAAAATTGAAATAAAATTTATTTCAAACTTTTAAAAAAATGTCCTAAATCCAGAAGGAAATAAAAGAAATAAGTATCTACATATTCCATAAATTTTTCATTCAAAACATAATTTTTAGTTCCTATATTTCATAAAAAAATGAAATTTTTTCATCTAAAAAAGTTGTAAAGTGTCTTTATTTCAAAGAAAAAAACTTCAAAAAAATAAAATTTATAATAAACTAAATCTTGAAAAAAATTAAAAATTTTATTCTAAAAAATATACTTAGAAAATTTTTCATTAAAAAAAAAACAACAAAAAAAACTAAAAATTTGTTTACTCCAAAAAAAAAAAAATTATTTTTAAAAGTTTAAAAAAAATTGCATCTTTTAAAATTGAAAATTTTTCATCTCAACCCAGTCTGCAAAATAGAAACTGTTTCACTACAGGAGACATTTTGCACTTTTTGATACCATACGGTAGGGGAATGTGGTGGGAGTGGTCAACACACCAGTAATTTTTCGACTGGAAATTTCGGAAAATTTCCGAAGAATTTGGCAACCTTTTGAGAAATTTTTTCCAATAATAATTTTTGAATTTTTTTTCAAAACCGTACGAGTAGATTTAAGTATAAAAAAAATTGAGAGCATTTTTAAAAATTTCCCAATTATTCTATCACAAAACAATTTTTTCAATTATTTTTGCGAAAAGCATTTTTTTTTTCAAAAAATTTTTACACCAATTTGGGAAAATTTCATTTCTTGTGTAATAATTGTTAGATCGATTTTTTTCAACAACAAAAATGTTCAAGAATTTAGAAAAATATATCTATATTTTGACGATGAAATGTTGCCCCTGTGATGCTTTTTAAATTGTTGAATATCGCCATTCACAAGACTCGAAAAATTCGAATGCTTAGTTTGAGGGGGGAAAAAATTATCCCATCCAAAGATTTTTTTTGAACCAACAAAACTCTTAAACCTGCTCTATGCTCTGATTGTATAAAATAACTTTGCCCTGTAATGCAATTTTGATTCACAAAACATAACTCGAATCACACTCCAAATATCGACAGTGTTGCGATATTAAATTCAAACGAATGGGTGTGACAAAATGCATAATTTGCAACCCCAGTTATTGGTAAAATTTCTCCTTTTTTGTTGGCATCGAAAAAATCGACATTCTTCTTCGCCAGCACTTGCCAACACTTTATTCCCGCGAGAAAATTGTTCAAATGGAAACAAATAAATTAAAGAGTTTTTCAAAAAATAACGAAACGAAATGAAAATTACAATCCGCAGAGAAACGAGAGAGTTGGAAGAAAAAAACCACCTAACGAACGTTTAAATTATGTAAAGAAACTATAAAGCTTAAAATTGGGTGAAAAAATTGTTCAAGATTTGAAAAATTACAACACCATACGTTGTCCTAGTTTCCATTTTGCTCCATTTACTCGTAACTTCACATTGGCTTTCGTTTTGTCTCGTTTTCACCTGCTTCAAAAAAAGCGTTGTTAAAGTTTTCACATTTTAAAGATAAAACCCGGCGAGCTGTCTCAGTCGGTTAGCGAGCTTCTTTATTACTGTATACAATTTTTATAAACTTTTTTCCTACTTACTTTTTTTTTTATCGGGTCAAAGTTGAGCAGAAATGAGTAGTAAATTGTTAAGAGAGGAATTTAGTGCGTTTTTGCGCCCTAGATTACGATACGGTTACTTTAAAAACCAACAGATTAGCGGATGGTTTGTAGGTACATATTTTTAAAAGTGGATTTCGTTGGAAAAAAATTTTTACTCGTGGAAATCCGCAGCGAAGCGAACTTTGAGGCTTTGTTAATTGAGAAATTTTTACTCGACGAGGATGAAACATCTGTAGGGGGAATGAATTCAGCTTTGTGAGAGATGTTAAGGCGCAAAACGATGCGATGCTTTTTGCCATATATGTCCTAGGCACCTATTACACATTCCACGAATGTTCTTATAATGTTGGTAACGACGTAAATCCATCTTTTTTATGACGGCAATGAACATTATTCGTAATAGAATACGAAACTCGAGAATTGCCAACGTTTGGCAAAGAAAAATTTATCTCCAGCTGGCGTCGGTTTGATGCGAAATTAAAAATAAATACTAAATGAATTCGAGTGTGTATTCGAGACTCTTTGTCCAGGCCAAAAAAATCCTTTTCATCCCTATAGTTTCATACTTATAAAAAGTGACGATTAATATTTTCAATTTAAAAACAATCGTAACCGAAAACATCTGTAAAATTTCACGAAATGGAAAAGTTTTAAGCCTTCTGTAAACAAAATCTCCCTTCGATCGGACGAATAAGTTTGTCTTGGTATTTTTTGCTGAAAACTTCCCTTGGTCTACTCGTATTTTCGAATTGTTTATACCGTTGAAATAATATTTTAAAGAAAAGTCTCGATGTTAACACGTTGTTGCTAATTAAAATTAGCCAAAAAAATGTACTCCGTTTGAGCGAAAAAAATAATACCACTGCGAAAGAAAATTGCACTTTTAAGCTCTGAAAAAAAAAGTTTTAAACGAAACAAAATAATAGAAAGCTTTTCAGTAATTTGAAACTTTTATAACGCCTTAAAGCGAAGCAGTAAATAAAATTGAGAAATGTCTTGTGGCATGAAAAAAAGGACTTTTTAAAAGGCCAGCTGTTCTTATTCAAAAGTTTTTACCTTTTTAGAGTAAGTTCCATAACTTTAGTTTTAATGAACTTCATTCATTTTATAATTTTTGCAATTTCAATTACACAGCACGAGGTTTTTTAACGGTAATTGCCTATTTCGAGCGGCATATTCGGACAGTATTTGAGAAAAAAGAAATGCTCTTCGCTCATTAATAATTCATAGTATTCCGCAAATGGTAAACTTTTTTTTCTCGCGAATTTCCCGAATGATATGATAATGCGATTTTTAATTTTTCCTCTTTTTTTTTTGCTTTTTGCTTTTTCCAAATCATTCGATTTTACGCGGTGGTTGACGAGGCGGTTTTATGGTTCTATTGAAAGAGTATTTTAGTTATTTTATAGTCTACTTCGTTCCATGAATATTTATAATGGTTAATTTAACTCTTTCGCTTTGTTTTTCTTACCAGGTATTATACGAGCAGGGTGGGATTTTTTTTTTGCTCGGTAAATTTTTCGCGCTTTGATTAACACCCCTTTGGTTCATTGGTTCGATTTTCATTTTATGGCGAACAAGTCCCCTTTAACGTTTAAGGTAATAAAATAACTAATTAATTTTTATATCAAGTATACAGTCTTTTCCTCTTTTTTCCTTTTTCTTCTTCAGAGTTGGAAGAATCGTTTGCATTGATCATTATAATTATTTTAATTGTTTGATTTTCCTGATTTTTCTTTAAACTTTTATCTGATTATGTTACTCGAGGAAAGATCGGATATCGTGAAAAATCGAATAATAGATTTTTCATTATTTACTTATTTGTTGAAAAAATTAAACAAATAAACACTATATTATTGCAAAACCAATAAAAAAGAAGTGATAGAGAAATTTCTCAATTGTTGAGATCTATTTTTGAAAATTATTTGGATTTAAATCTATTTTCATTTTACCGGAGTAAAAAAATCATTTTTTTAGAATAAGGAAATTTCACAATTTTTGAGATGGAAAAATTTTACACGTATGTATTTTTAAAAACACAATTTTATTTTTATTTTTTAAGAAATAAAAAAAGTCATATTTTTTGAGAATAAAAAAAAATCTAAATTTTTTGAAACAAAATTTATAATTTTTTGGGAATTCAAGACCTTTTTTTAACATAGTAAGTATATGTTTTTACGAAGACCAAAATTAAAAGATCCGAACAAAAATCCGACACGAGAATCCGACACCAAATCGAGTTAGGTTAGGTTTGGGTGACATAAAAAACTTGTAAAATTTTTAATAAATTCGATTTTTTAGACATTATGTCAGACATTTTAAAAACTTGTAAATTTTTTGAAATTGAAATTTTATGACTTTTAGACATTTTCTAGACATTTTGTCAGATAAAAAAACTTGCTCACGAGCACAATTGCTCAGATGCTCACGAGCACAATTGCTCTGATGCTCACGAGCACAATTGCTCTGATGCTCACGAGCACAATTGCTCAGATGCTCACGAGCACTATTGCTCAGATGCTCACGAGCACAATTACTCACGAACACATTTGGTCACGAGCACATTTGGTCACGAGCACAATAGCTCACGAGCACAATAGCTCACGAGCACAAATTGCTCACCAGCATTATTGCTCACGAGCATTATTGCTCACGAGCACTATTGCTTACTAGAACTATTGCTCACGAGCACATTTGCTCACGAGCACATTTGCTCACGAGCACTTTTGCTCACATTCTGAATGAAACTTGGATTTTTTTTTCTTAAAAAATATTATGACTTTTAGACATTTTGTCAGACATTCTGATTTTTAATTTTGATTTTCTTTTCATTTTTAAATTTCCATGGGAATTAATTTTTTATGAATTTTAATTCATTATATTTAAAAAAAAATTTTACTCAGACAACTTTTCACTTTTCGATATTTTTTATACGATTTTTTCAATTAATTTTTTATTTTTAAATTTCCATGGAAATTAATTTTTATAACTTTTAGACATAATATTATCACAGAGTAAAAACATACGGTAGGGTACACTATGTTTCATACTTTCAAAAAGACTGATATCAGGCTGATACCGCGAGGTGGGTATCAGGCTGATACTGCAGAAAACAAATTTTCCCCCAAAAGTATTCTCCAACTATGAATGACAATAAATATTCAAACTCGGCGCTTCGCGCCTCGCCAGGGGGGTTTCGCCCCCCCTGGACCCCCTGGTTGGCTCTACTTCCACACTACGTTTGAAAGTATTAAACAGTATATGCTTTACTCCGTGACAAAATGTCTAAAAGTCATCAAAATTAATTTCCATGGAAATTTTAAAATCAAAAAATTCTAATAAAAATAAAAAATAAAATAAAATTTAAGAATGTATGATAAAAAGTCTAAAAGTCATAAAATGTTTTTAAAAAATTCCAATTTTCAGAATGTCTGACAAAATGTCTAAAAGTCATAAAAGTCATAAAATAAAAGTCATAAAGTTTTTTAAAAATTTCCAAGTCATTTTATTTTTAAAAATCTTTCTAAATGTTTGAAAGTCATCTTTCTAAAAAAAAGAATATAAATTTCCATGGAAATTTAAAAATCAAAAAAAGTCTGACATAATGTCTAATAAAATCAAAAAAACTAAAAAGTGTAATAAAATTTCTAAGTTTCAGAATGTCTGACAAAATGTCTGAAAGTCATATTTCTAAAAAAATTTCCAAGTTTGAAAATGTCTGACAAAATGTCTGAAAGTCATCTTTCTAAAAAAATTTCGAAGTTTCAGAATGTCTGACAAAATATCTAGAAAATGTCTAAAAGTCATAAAATTTCAAAAAACAAGTTCCAAAATATCTGACATAATGTCTAAAAAACCGAATTTATTAAAAATTTTCCAAAGTTTTTTTATGTCATCCAAACCTAACCTAATCTAGCCTAACCTAACCCAATTTGGTGTCGGATTTTCCTGTCGTTTTTTTTTTTCATTTTGGTCATCGTAAAAGCATATACTATGCTAAAACTTTCATGTCTTCAATTACCTCAAGTCAGAATTATTATTGATTCTTAGAATTCAAAAATAATATTGTTTGCGGCAAAGCAACAAAAGTGTCGTTTTTCAGAATTATCATTAAAAGGGGTTATTATTTGTCAGAACTCTCATTTTCCAGCTTTAATTATTGCTTGTCGTCTCATCAAAATGCACCTTATTCACTTATTCACCACCAGTTCAAAACAACGAAAAAGGGACAATTTAAAAAATATTTCCAACAAATACTTTTGCCAAGTATTTAAACGCTCGAAAAGAAAGAAAAAAACACCTCAAAGGGCGCTTGTTTGTTATAAAACAACGTTATTTTTCAGCCCTTAGAAGTTGGTAAATTTCAAAGATTAAATTTCCACGCACCTGAATCAAGTTCGCTGGAAATTTGCCCTCCCTATGCTCCCTTTTAGTCTACACAGCACTCTGCACCGCAGGAAGGAAAACTTCTAACTGGAACCATATAGGAGTATAGATTTTCAAAAACTCGATTACTTTCGATCAAAGATTAAGTACACAAGACATTCGCAAAGTGAAAATAAAAATATTACCTAAAGTTTCCTGTATTGCTTCTGCATAGCCACCGCGGCGTTTGATTTTTCGCATTCAGCCAACATTTCATCGTGAAGGGACCAATCGTAGGAGTGAGGGCAATAAGGAGTTTAATTCGCTTTTATAAATTACGTAGAACCCCCTCTGTCGTAACGACCACCCTGCAATTATTATTTTACAAAACGTTCATGAGAAAAGTACAAGTTGTATCATTGGTAGCGCCATTGTGCGGGATTAATAACACCTGCTATTATTCTTCTACTTTGTAAAAGGTCGCTCCGGCAGCCGGCGTTTTATGAGATAAAACGCAAAGCAAATATTTAAAGTAAGATTTTATTTCCGGCCGTTTGTGATTTTCGGTGAAAACTGCGTTGTGCGCTCCAGTCGAGTCGGATCCGCCTTGAATTCTGTCATGTACATACCTACTATTACATCAGAAACACTTGCCGAGGGCTTTTCATTGTTAAACATTTCCATTAAAATGTATAATAGCTGTATTTGCGATATTATGAGAGGGGATTGTACAATATAGGTAGCGGAGTATTTGTTGAATTACGCAAGTATTTCAAATCGTGTACGTAGCACCCCGAGCGGCACACTCGATCGACAATATCGGAAGATGTAACGTATCGATAAAAAATCTTTTGAAAATCTATAGATGTTCTCACGATATTATCAAGATTTATCGGTACAACTTTATAGGCAAAAAATCTAAAAACTATCGAATTCGATATTATTAAGATTTTATGACGATATTCGTCAACGATACTATCGACAAAGAATATTAAATTTATCGATTCCGATTTTCCACCGATTTTGTGCAGATATTTGAAACTACATTATCGACAAAGAATATTAAATTTATCGAATTCGATTTTTTAACGATTTTGTAAAGATATTTAAAACTATATTATCGACAGATTATATGAAATTTCTCGACTCCGATATTTTACCGATTTTTTGACGATATTTGAAACCATATTATCGACACATAATATGAAATTTCTCGATTTCGATTTTTATACGATTTTGTGACGATATTTGAAACTATATTATCGACAAATAATCTGAAATTTCTCGAATTCGATTTTTTAACGATTTTGTGAAGATATTAAAAACTTTATTATCGACACGTAATCTGAAATTTCTCGAATTCGATTTTTCAACGATTTTATGACGATATTTGAAACTATATTATCGACACGTAATATGAAATTCCTCGAATTCGATTTTTCAACGATTTTGTGACGATATTTGAAATTATTTCCAAATTGGTGAAAATTTTTCTAAGTCCAACACGTCTGGAAGTACTAAACTGCCTATTATAAGCGTTTTATTGCTAATTCCTCAACGATAAGGTATGGCATAGTGGTTAAGGAAGAGGATTACCATGCAGGAGGAAGATGGTTCAAGCCCCACGGGTGGCAGATTTTTTATAATTTTTTTTGACTTTTTCTGAAATGATCCTCTTGCCGCAACATGAATAATGTGTTTAGGCATAGTTTAATGTATTAATTATGCTAATTAAGGATTTTTAATTATAGAAAAAAGCTAGTAAAAGACGAAAAATCGGAATAAAAAATCGACAGAATATCGAATTTGATAAAGTGTCGCAAAAGTTCCGCCTAAATCGTGAAATTATCTTTCGATATTATAGATATATTATCGATAAAATATCTTACTATAATCTCGAAATTTTTGCTAACTATAATTCGTCGATAATCTATCTATATATCGAAAGATAATTTCACGATTTAGGCGGAACTAACGCGACACATTATCGAATTCGATATTCTGTCGATTTTTTATTTCGATAATTTGTCGATTGTGCTGCTCGGGACATTCGAGATGAAAATTGTCGTCTCGTTGGCGAGCAGAGTAATAATCTCGTGCAAATTCAAATTGTTTCAGCGTGTAAATAAAGGTCGCCGTTGCGTTATTTCGATTACGTAAAAGCTACCGCAAAAATTATTATATTTAAAAAATGCTCCGTTCATATTCGAGCTGCGGCATCCAGACTTTCAAAATTTTGAAATTTTGGCCGCCATCAACGATACGGTTCGTTTCAGTTAAAAATTCTCTCCGTCTTCGTTTCTAATAACGTATATTTTATTTCTTTTTCTCATATCGAAGAGGTTAGAAAAAAGGTTGAGATATTTTTTCATGGTCGTTCGTTGAATCGCGTTGCGTTGCGTTTCGGTGTAGGTATAAATTAAATTTTCACCACTTCGCTCGTCGAGCTCGTATAAGTCGAAGGAAAAGCGAATTAAATTTGATTTATTCGATTGATTTGTTTGATACCTACGATGATACCTATACACCGAACGTCGATTTTTCAACGGTTTGTACGAAAAATATATATTAAAACTACCAAACAAAAATCCAACAAAAATCCTCTTCAAGCGGACATACTAAAAGGGGAATTTGGTACGAAATTGGATGATTGTGACTCTATAGGCATGGTCAAAAAATACCCCAGGACGACTTCTTGTTTTTTAGTCATAATGGGACTATTTCTGGGCCTGGCACAAATCACCTGCTTCGTCCAAAATGAAAAATAAAACGAAAAAATTCAAAAATATCCATAAGTTTCGAAATGTTGAAAATTTACAATTATGTAAGGTAGTTGCACCAGTCGTTGGCCACGACCCAGTGGTGGGTCACTTGAGAAGAAAAATGTTTATAATTAAGCGTATTTTTAAAATAGCTTCAGAAATTTTTTTTAGAGCAAACCTGGAACATTTCTGCATAGAACCACATAAAAGTTTTTAATCAATTCTGTTCAAGTAATTAATAATGATCGTCTGAAATTTTTTTGTTAGAACAATTTTCAAAATGATGCCAATTCTAAAGATTTTTGTTAAGCCGAAGTGTTATCGAAATATGAATTTTACACTATTAAGATTAATAAAACTTGAAATATAACCATTTGGACCTGAATAAGAAGAGTTTGGAGATTCCATTTCTTCATTAAAATAAAAAATATTGCCAAAATTCTATCAAATATGGCGGTGACTATCTACTGGAAGGAAAAAATGGTGTTTAGCCAGTAGTTGATCATTTTGATCAAGTACTAGACTTACGAAATTTTTGTAAAGTTCTAGTGGTTGATCATGCAAAAAATTGGTAAATATTCACGAAAAATAATAGTTTCTCTTTCTCATGGCTAATGAGTGACAATTTTACCGAATACTTATTGATTTTTTTTAAAATTAAATGGTTGAGAGCCGTTGTCATAATCTGATTGACCAACTACTGGGTGATCAACTACTAGCGCGTGACCAACTACTGGGTGGTCAACTACTAGATTATCTTGACCAACCACTGGACTTTTCTATTTTTTCACTTAAAATGGTCGTAATTTTCAAAGAAATGAAGTAAAATTAAAAAATTATAGCGCATTTTGTAGTAGAATACACAAGGAATCGTTTGGTATATTCACCATTTCGCCAACGTTATTAGTTTTTAAACCAGAATGTTTTTTATAAGACACTTCCACTATAAGGGTCCACCACTGGTGCAACTACCTTAATTAGATTTTTTTAAAGTAAAAAAAAACTAGGGCGGCTAATTATTTTTGGCAAATTTCGAAGAAAAAAAAATGGGGCACCTAAAATGACTCCTCAAATTAATTTTGAAAAACGTATAAATCGACAAATCAACACTTACTTTTGTACACTTAACTGAATAATCAAGCATTTTGAGATTACAATTTTTTTTTGCAATTCCGGCGTATTTGCATTTTTTTTCTCGTTTTTTTAACCCTACAATTGTAGGGTTTCTCGAGTAATAATTTTGTGAAAGATTTCAGCAATTTTGTAGAAATTTGAGTTTATGAGTGGAAAAATTTTATTTAATCAATTTAGGTCCAATTATAGAGTCGATTTTGCAGATTTTTTTCAATTCCGGCGAATTTTTCAATTTTTTTTTTAACCATACAACTGCAGGGTTTTTTGAGTAATGATTTCAAGAAAAATTTCATCAATTTGTTGAAATCAGAATTTTTATGAGTGGAAAATTTTTATTTATTCAATTTTCGTCCAATTTGAGTCAGTGTTAAATGTTTTTTCAATTCCGGCGGTTTTTTCAATTTTTTTTAAACCCTACAACTGTAGGGTTTCTCGAATAATGATTTCTAGAAAAATTTCGTCAATTTGTTGAAATCATAATTTTTATGAGTGGAAAAGTTTTTTCAATCATTTTTGGTCCAATTCGAGCAAATTTTGGATTTTTCTTCAATTCTTGCCGAATTTGCGTTTTTTTTTTTTTTTTTTTTTTTTTTTTTTTTTTTTTTTTTTTTTTTTTGGTAGGGTTATTTCAGCAATTTTGTAGAAATTTGAATTTATGAAGTTTTATAGCCCAAACAATAAAAAAATATTCATAATTATTAGCCACCCTTGAGGTATTCTGAAGTGGTCTCTGAAGTGGTCTAGAAAAGTAAAAAGTGGTGTAGACTCATCAGAAATTGTTTGGGAAAACTGAAGAGGTTCGCATCAATAAAAAGTGATGTAGTCTGGTCAAAAGTTGTCTAAACCAATTCGAAGTATTTTAAACCAGTCTACAGAAGCTATAGACTAGTTCAAAGTGGTGTCTGAAGTCTGAAATGGACTATAGATTGATCAAAAATGAATTCTTTTAACGTACCTATATTTTCAATTTTTATTTTTCATTTATTACTTTTCAGGCGCGGCTCGTGGGTTTTTGAAGTAGAGGGGCTGGAAATTAGTAGATTGATGATTTTTTTTAAAAAAGGGAGGTGTACCACTGTACCTATACCTACTAGAAATATTTTTTTCAATCAAGCACCACAATTTCATTTCTTAAATCTTATGTAAAATTATGAAACTAGATAAATAATTTCAACGTACGAAAAAAAAGTACCCATTATACCCAAGGCAGATTACAATTTTTTCACAAACGATTTTTAGCTTTCATGACATTCTATCTAGAAAACTGAACTTTTAAAATTTTGAAATACATGTAAATAGTAAGAAAAAATGATTCAATTTTTGAAGGAAAAAAAAGCATAAGCACCTACTTATTTAATTCAGATAACAATTTTTTTTTTAATTTGGAGTATATTATATGTATAGACAACATTCTAGGTATACGAAAAAATAAATTTTTAAAATTTGGAAATGTTGATGGAGATTGAAGAAACTGAACAGTCAAATCCACGCATAAAAAAATAAATTCGTTGTCACGTTCGGGCTGGTTGTCGTGCAGCCCCAACGCGGACGAAATATGCATGCGCACGCAACCTCGTCTTGCCGCGCTTCCTCCCTGTGGTTGTACCTAAACTCCACAAACAAGAGCTGCACTTTGTGCAGCCCATGCCACCGGTTTTTCGCCGGAATTGGACGCGTTCGTTCAGGGTTTACATTGAGAAAAACATTTTTTATGGGGAAATTTCTGTTTGATGACCAGCTTATTATTTAAGAGATCTTTGAATATAAAAAAAAAAATATGGGGAATTTATCAGGGGGGGCTGCAGCCCTGCAGCCCTTATGCACGAGCCGCGCCTGTTACTTTTTCCCAATTTAAAAAAAAAAAAGACACCTCTATATTTGAATATTTCTTTGATTGTCAAACGCAAAATCACCTCTCATTCGAATTATTTTTCAATAAAATTCGTATTTCGTTGATTAATTTATGATTACAGTTGCTCAACCGTTCAGAAAAAAATCTCTCAAACTGAACAATACGTATCTATCGAAATCGATTCGTACACGAGATAAAATTGAAAATAAATTTATAAAAAAAGTAATAAAAAGCTCGCATCGAGCTCACATATAGATATCTACCATACACAAATTGGTAAAATGTTTACCATCGTCGTCGCTTTGATCACTTTAAAATCATATAAAAATTGCTGCGTGTATTATTAGATTTTTTTGTCGACTTCATTGTAAGTTATTAGCAATATCAGATGAAACCCATAAAAAAAGCAAAGAAATGTATCGCAAAATAAAAATGCCGGTTCTTTGTGAAAACTTTTTACCTCTTAACGGAAGTCGCTTAACTTCCAGTTGAAAATTTTTTTCTTTGAACAGTTTTTTTTTTTTTTTTTTTTTTTCAGTGAAAAGTCTTATAAAATGGAAATGTTTAAATTACCTTACATACTAAAAATGAAATGTTCCGTTCATATTTTTCAATTCTAGGCGAATAAAAGAAGTTTTTTTTTTGTGTTCGTCAGTTCTTAGCTCTGCTGTTAATTTAAAATGAAATACTATTTTGGTGTTCAACTTGCACTTTGTATAGGGTAATAACTAATAAGTCGTGGTGGATTCAAGACGTACTTACATTGAAGTGTGGGAAATTTGGAAAACTTTTGTATGAGAGATAAGAACTTGAAAAAATTTCCAAAATACGAAACAAGTAACTATTTATGTTTAAAAAAAACTACAAAAAAAAACTACAAAAAAAACTACAAAAAAAATTCTCATGTTCATAAATTTGATTTTTTTTTTGAAAAATTGCCACGATTAGAAATAATTTGGTACCTACCTAAATTGATTTAATTTTTGAATTTTTCAAAAACCCGACTTCATCCTCAAAATTGACTTAGTTTTAGAATTTTTCTGATGAAACAACTTTTGAATTTTCAAATAAATTCCTACCTTTCGAAATAATCAAAATTGGATTTAGGACTTTTCTAAAATGACATTGAGCTCATTTCCAAATTTTTTAATACTTTTGTTCAGAAATATAAATTATTGAAATTAACTCAATTTGAGTATTTTTCAAAGGTTTTTCAAAAGTCGAGTTTTCAAAAACTTCTAAAATTTAGTCAATTTCACTAATTTCTGAACGTGAAATTCAACAAAAATTGATTTTCGACATTTTTTGAAAAACTTCCATAAACAGGCATTATTAAAATTGACTGAATTTTTAAAATTTTCAAAAATAGGTATATATTTTTTTTTGAAAATTTTCCACTTTCTGAAATATAAGAATTTTTCAAAAAAATTGACTTACAAAATTTTTTGGGACAATCAGATAACTTTTAACATTAAATTTTCAATTTTTTTTTTTTTTTTTTGAAAAATCCCTTTGTTTGGAAATTAATGAAACTGAGACTGAACGAAATTTAGAATTTTTCAAAAATTTTTCAAAGTCGAGTTTTTAAAAAAATTCCCGAGCAGCACACTCGACAAATTATCGAAATAAAAAATCGACAGAATATCGAATTCGATAAAGTGTCGCGTTAGTTCCGCCTAAATCGTGAAATTATCTTTCGATATATAGATAGATTATCGACGAATTATAGTTAGCAAAAATTTCGAGATTATAGTAAGATATTTTATCGATAATATATTTATAATATCGAAAGATAATTTCACGATTTAGGCGGAACTTTTGCGACACTTTATCGAATTCGATATTCTGTCGATTTTTTATCGATTTTTTTTATTCCGATTTTTCGTCTTTTACTAGCTTTTTTCTATAATTAAAAATCATTAATTAGCATAATTAATACATTAAACTCTGCCTAAACACATTATCATGTTACGGTAAGAGGATCATTTCAGAAAAAGTCAAAAAAAAATTATAAAAAATCTGCCACCCGTGGGGTTTGAACCATCTACATCCTGCATGGTAATCCTCTTCCTTAACCACTATGCCATACCTTATCGTTGAGGAATTAGCAATAAAACGGATATAATAGGCAGTTTAGTACTTCCAGACGTGTTGGACTTGGAAAATTTTCACCAATTTGGAAATAATTTTAAATATCGTCACAAAATCGTTGAAAAATCGTTCGACAAATTTCAGATTATTTGTCGATAATGTAGTTTCAAATATCGCCACAAAATCGTTGAAAAATCGAAATTGAGGAATTTCATATTACGTGTCGATAATATAGTTTCAAATATCGTCATAAAATCGTTGAAAAATCGAATTCGAGAAATTTCAGATTACGTGTCGATAATAAAGTTTTAAATATCTTCACAAAATCGTTAAAAAATCGAATTCGAGAAATTTCAGATTATTTGTCGATAATATAGTTTCAAATATCGTCACAAAATCGTTAAAAAATCGAAATCGAGAAATTTCATATTACGTGTCGATAATATAGTTTCAAATATCTTCACGCAATCGTTAGAAAATCGAATTCGAGAAATTGCATATTATGTGTCGATAATATAGTTTCAAATATCTTTACAAAATCGGTAAAAAATCGGATTCGATAAATTTAATATAATCTGTCGATAATATAGTTTCAAATGTCGTCAAAAAATCGGTAAAATATCGAAGTCGAGAAATTTCATATAATCTGTCGATAATATAGTTTTAAATATCTTTACAAAATCGTTAAAAAATCGAATTCGATAAATTTAATATTCTTTGTCGATAATGTAGTTTCAAATATCTGCACAAAATCGGTGGAAAATCGGAATCGATAAATTTAATATTCTTTGTCGATAGTATCGTTGACGAATATCGTCATAAAATCTTAATAATATCGAATTCGATAGTTTTTAGATTTTTTGCCTATGAAGTTGTACCGATAAATCTTTATAATATCGTGAGAACATCTATAGATTTTCAAACGATTTTTTATCGATACGTTACATCTTCCGATATTATCGATCGAGTGTGCCACTCGGGTTTCAATCAATCAAAATAATTTTTGAAAATTCAACTTTTGGAAATTTTTGGAAAATCTTCACATTTTAAAATTATTAAAAAAATAACAAAAATTTCAAAATTTCATGAGAATTTTGCTTTTGAAACAATTTTTAAAATCCATCATGCTTGAATTTCTTTGATAACTGTGCAAAGAGGTCAATTTCAAAATGATATAAAAATAAAAAAAGACACTAAATACCCCAATGACTTTTTCAGGTCGAGAAAAAAAAAGAGAAATGTTAACGAAGTAGATATAGAAAATAGTTCTTGCGAGAATGAAATACTCACTCTCGCGTGTATTTAGATTAGTATAACTATACAAAAATTTACACCTTCAAAGGCGTCAATTTACGCTATTTATTTAAGAATTAGCATAATATCGGCGAAGTATTCGCATTTCTATGAAAATTCAGCGACTAGGTACATAGCTAATTCGTCTGAAATATAACACGGTATTGTTGTTTCATGTTTAACGAAGTTTCATCGCAGCGGCGCGCATATCCTTATGTACGTACTCTTGGTACGAGTACTACCTACATGTGCATTCGCATAATAAAATGGTATTTAGCGTTTGGAACTTTGGAAACACGAGTCACAAGGCAAAAATGCGCTCGTCTGTTGGCGCTTCGTATTAAAATCAGGTAATAACGAGAACTTTTCAAAAAGTTGTAAATTACAAGTTGAAACATTAACTCATTGTTGGTAACCATTTGTAAATGAAGAAAAGAAAGCTCGTCGTTGATAACTTTTGAAGTAGCCTATCCAACGGATGTATTTGCGTATAAATTACGCAAGCGGTAAACTTTCGCGAGCGCAAAACACGAGAGCTTTTTTTACACTTTAATACTAAACACTCTCGACTAATATTCCGACTGCATATTTGAACGTAGTGTATTTCACCAAGTTCGTGTCACAAATAAGTAGATGCCCGTTTCGGGTTATTTGCTGCTTGGAATTTCATTTAAAACCTCATACGTATATTTTTTTGCATCCTTCGGAGCGTAAACAATGTTACACGTCAAATAAGTACACGCTTCATTGGAATTTTCCTGGCGAAATTGACGTCGGCGTCGTCTTACCATGCTCATTCGAAAGAAACCTTGACATACCTAATATGCCCAAAAGTTGATTCAACAAAAAAAAAGGGCACCCACCTATGCAGTGTGTCTCGGTTAAGAATATCCACCTTCGACTTAGTAATTTGGCAACTTGTTTCAACAGTGTGTAGATATGTTTGCATAACCCTATTATTAAAGGCGCTGGGATACAGTCCAAGGACAGGTAAATTATTTGCTCGAAAAAAATCAAAACTGTTCAGCAGAAATATATTATTATTTTTAGTTATTTCACTTTTAGTGAAAATTTTTAGTGATATTTTTGTAATAAGTTATTTGTATTTCTTTATGACATTTTCTAGAGATCTTTATTATACCTACCTAATATTAATTCGTTGCGATTTTATAGTGTAATTCCTATTGCTTTTTTTCTAGTAAAAAATTTTGAAATAGGTTTAAGTATTAATTTTTAATTACTTATTTCATTGGTGATACTTATTTAGTGATTTTAATTAGTAAAAAATTTTTAGTGATATTTTTTATGATAGTTTTCTAGTGATTTTGTTGATGACCTTTTTGGAATTTTTTCAGTGATATCTTTAGAGACAAATTCTAGTTATGACATTGCGGTGATATTTTTGTAGTTTATTGATAATTTCTACTTGGTGTTTTTTTTAGCGAAATTTTATACCTATAGTCAAATTTTTAGTTATTTCGTTGATATTAGGTTGTTGTAGGTGATATTTTCAGTGATGCATAAGTATAATCAATTTTTTATTCAGTAAAAATTTTTGGAGATTATTTTAACAAAAAAAATTATAGTAGATACTTAGATAATTTTGTAAATGATATTTCATTTTTTTTTTTTGTGAAAATTTTTAATGATACTTACTTCTAATGATTTTGCTGGGTTTTAAATTTTTAGTGATACCTAATTCACTAAAATAATTGAAAAATTACTAGATAATAATTTAAAAGATCATAATTATTTTAGTGCTATTTTTAGTGAAAAAGTTTCCATCAATTTTACAAGTGAATTTTTTAAAGGTGATTTTTCAAAACGTCTTTTTTGGTGAAATTTTTAGTAATTTCACTCATGTTATAATTTATTTTAATGATATTTTTAGTTAACAAAAAAATTTAGTAGATACCTCAATTTTGTAGGCGATTATTTTAGTAACATTTTTTTTGATTTTTTTTTCAGTGATTTCGCCAATTTTGAAATTTTTGGCGATAACTTTCTGGTGACTTTATCAGATTGAAATTTATACCTACCTAGTGATATTTTCAGTAAAAAAATGTCTAGTAAGTTCATGATGCCATTTCTAGTAATCTTACAAACTTGGAATTCTTAGTACTTACCTAAATAAAATTGCTGGTAATTTTGTAGGTGAGGATTTTTAATGAGGATTTTTTTTTTTTTTTTTTTTTTTTTTTTTGTAAATATTTTCAGCGAATTCGCCAATTTAGAACTTTTAGAGATAATTTCTATAGTGATTTTATCAGGCTAAAATGTTTTGTGATAACTTTTAGTGATTTTTACCGACGTTAAAATTTTCAGTGAAGAAATTTCTGGTAATTTCATGATAGTTTCTAGTAATTTCACCAAGTTACAATTTTTAGTAGGTAAACAAAATTCTAGTTATTTTGTAGAAGATATTTTTATTTATTTCATCAATACCTATTGAAATTTTTATAGTTATAATTTTTAGTGACTTCATCAGGTTAAAATTTAGTGATATTTTTTGCGATTTCCACCAAAATTAAAATTTTAAAAGATATTTTTAGTGGAAAAATTCCAATAATTTCGAAGGTCGTGATTTTTTTTTTCAATTTTGAATGGAAAGTGTAGTGATTTTATTTATCAAGTTGAAATTTGTAGTGAAAAAATATCAGTAATTTTGTGGGTAATATTTTCAGTGATGATTATTTTTATTTCATTTTTTTGTTGATTTTTTTTGAGAAAATTGTTGATGATACATAATTCTTAATGATTTTACCAAATTGAAATTTCCACAGATTTTTATTTTTTGTTTACTTTTCAATTTCAGCAGTGAAACGTTTTATTGATAGTCTGTATTACTTATTATTTTATTTATTTTTCTATAATTATTTTATTGATGATATTTATTTTTTAGTGACATTATCTATTATTTTTTTCGCGACAATAATAATTTTAATTATTTCATTCATGATAATTTTTGGTGATTTTATTTCATACCAATTAGCTACAACTTTTAGTTTTAATGAATTTGTTGCGGTGATATTTTTAGCGATAATTTTCGTTTTCGGTCTGCAAAAATTTTTAGCGATGATTTTTCTATCAATGTTATTCATCAGTAAAATTTTTCACTGATATTTCTAATGATATTTTTAGTAATACGTGTACTTCTAATGATTTCGTAGGTAAGCGATATTTTCAGAGAAGGTAATTTTTAGTGATTTCATTTGGTGAAATTTTCACTTATGCATAGTCTTTGGTGACTTCTTTAATGATATTTTTAGTGATTTCATTTAATAAAACTTTTGATGATACATTCATATTGATTTTTATGAAAATTTTCAGTGATAAATTCTACTTATTTTATTTATTTTATTTTTATTTCTTTATTTTGCTGAAAACAATTTTGATTGGTTTCTGGGAATTTTTCTGAGAATATTTTAGTGATCATTCTTATTGATTTTTTGTGAAAATTTTCAGTGATAATTTCTAGTTATTTTCTGTTTTTTTTTTCTTTGCTGAAAACAATTTTGCTTAGTTTCTGGGAATAAGTATTTTAGAGATAATTTTTATTGATTTTTTTTGTTGAAAATTTCAGTGATAATTTCTAGTTATTTTCTATTTTTATGCATTAAGTATTATTGTTATTTATTTATTTATTTGAAAACAATTTTGAACACTTTGTTGCACCCATTTGAAGAGTTTTCTTCTACAATTGCAACAACTGTCCTTATTTTATACTGATTAGTTTCATCAAATACTTTACATTAATAATACTGGAAACTCCAATGGGGAAAAGTGACCCCGACAAAAGCGCTCTTTTAGCGGCTCGGCATGAAACTATTCTCAGACTTTCGACCGATCGTCATGTCTTCGACCAATCAGAGGGCGAATCACGCGACGATTAGTCGAAAACCTGGAATTAGTTTCATGCCGAGCCGCTTAGAGAGCGCTCTTCTTGGGAGTCGAATCAAAAGCATTGAGTTTCCAGTATTATTAATGTAAAGTATTTGGTTTCATCTTCAT
Source organism: Balanococcus diminutus (assembly GCA_959613365.1). Lineage (NCBI taxonomy): Eukaryota > Metazoa > Arthropoda > Insecta > Hemiptera > Pseudococcidae > Balanococcus > Balanococcus diminutus. The sequence goes on from OY390716.1 coordinate 41,129,885, forward strand.
TTTTCCGTCTATTTCTAATTAAGAAAACAAATGGTTTATGTACCTACTAAAAATTGAAATTTTTTCATAAGCTGTATCTCACACTCTTCAAAGTCAGGGAAAACTATACACACATTGTTGATAGAAGTTGCTCACTTACAAGGTTGAAGAGAGATATTCCAAACTGGGACACCTTGTATACATAAACTTATTCTATATTTCAAGGTAATGCAACGCAACGTCTAATTAAATTCCTGCCCGAATCTTATTTTTCCACACAGCTTTGATTAAAGCTCCGAAAGAAGAAGAAAAAATCTTTATTCATAATTTTTTAAGCGAAAGTTTTTAAATCACGAGCGAGTATATTAAAAGTCTTGAAATGGAACCCTCGGAATTAAGAACGGAAATCCGTAAGCCGTCAAATACGATTAAAATCGAGTAAACAATAGGCCGAACCAAGTCACTGTTTTTAATAACGACTGTCGTATCTTTTAACTGAAAACTTACATAGCGAAGTGACATTAATTCAGTTTACGTGGTATAAAATACGTCGAGAAAAAGGGAGCTCGAGCAGTTCGAAAATTTAAATACGATAATCGAAAACTGTGTTTAGTGGATACGGCGAGTAATCTGCTTTCGTCAAATTATTAAAAGCAAAAATTTTAATTTTAAATTTACCCTTAAAATTTTCGTATTTTTAATTTTCACCGACTCGACTCGACTCGACGCGGTGAGAACTATTTAAACGATTTCGGATATAAATACTTTTATTAAGAATCCTCAGTCGAAGAATATTATTAAAGTTTGAAAAGTTGAATGTAGATTCTTTTTTTTTCTGGTCCAAAACTAGTCCCACTTTTCTGGTTAAAATTATAATGAATTTTATATCGATTATGGCGTATATATCTGCCTAACTATTCCTCTTCCTGTATCATCCTGTCAAGGATGATTTGCGAAGGAGGCAGGAGGCAGATCTAATTTTCAAACTAGCCAAATTGAGGAAAAAATAAACGATAATATAAAAATCATTATCGTAGCCTTCGAACAGATTAATTTCAACGTCCAAATAATTAATTAGAAATTCGAAAATGAAAACCACACCGGCTGTAATAAAATTACTAACTCGGTAAGTACTGGAAAATAAATAACCTTTATGTTGGTTACGGCTTACAGGGTCTATGCAAATTCGGTTTATACGAAGTTTTCAAAGTTCTCTACTCCGATTTATTAGGCGAAGAGAATTATTATGTGTATCGTACATGGGTTTACTTAGCAGCTTCAGCATCTGCCGAATTTTTCGCCGATATTGGTCTCAGCCCTATGGAATCCGCCAAGGTACGTTAATGCAATTTGGTTAAAATAAAAATACCTACAAATCGTTTGGTAAAAATAATAACTATTCCATGCCGAGCTTGCGTTAAACGGGCTTAAATATGTCAACAAGGACGTGTTTAATTTCACATTAAAGTTTGAACACGTTGTAAGGCGTTAAGCCTACTCGGAGCGTGTAAATTTTCGAAAATTAAACACCACTGGCCTAATTTCGCCAACTCAACCGTCAGCTTTGCTTTGGAATTTATATTAGTTGCAGAATTCTATAGAGCAGTGTATCAGTCTGTTCTTATAATCGTACCTACCATACGTATAAATTTACTGTTGAAAAATATTCTCCTTTTATAGGTACGAATTCAAACGCAACCTGGATTCGCTCGTACATTAAGAGAAGCAATCCCAGCGATTTATAAAGCAGAAGGAATGAACGGATTTTATAAAAGTTTGGCCCCACTGTGGTGCAGACAAATACCATACACAATGATGAAATTTGCATGCTTTGAAAAAACTATCGAATTACTTTACAAGTAAGTTGAGTAGGTTCTAGGTACGCGATGTGAATAGAAAATAGGCCAGTTTCCAGTTTAGAGATGTTTAAAATTACACAAGCAACGGAAAAACCCTATGAGAATTCTTCTACTGTCCAAAATAGAACGAAATAGGATTTCTCTCGGAATTTTTTATAAAAGCGCAAATTTTGGAATTTTTCAAAAGATTTTTTGAAGAATCGAGCTTGAAGAAAATTGAGAAAACTTATTTTGATAGAGAAACTTAAAAATCTATTTTGAAAAAAAGCCTATACAAGAAAAAAAAATTAAAGCTGGGTTATTTTTTCGAAAAATTAATTTTTTGAAATTCCTTTCAACATTACGTTTTTCAAAATTGAATTGCTAGTAATTCTCTATTTCGTAAGAACTAATTAAATTTTTATCAAGTTATTAAACAGAAATTTTCTAAATTTTTATTGTTTTAGAAACCGTTTTACAAAATAAATTATGAAAATAGATTTTTCCAATTTTTTTTATTTTGAATTTCTTTCAACTTATAAAAATAAAACAAACTTGATAACATTTTATTGAATCATTTTTTTTCAATAATTGTAGCATCTTTCTTATGAAAAAAAAACTAAAAAAAAGCTAAAACTAAAACTTAAATAAGGAAAAGTAAGTAAATTTTCTACATTTTTCATTTTTTTTTCTTTTTTTTTTAGATATTTGATTGTATTGAGTCATCTCAACTCCCAACTAAATAAATTTTTTCAATTTTTGAATTTTTTCAAGACATAATTTTTTTTCATTTTCATTTTTTTAAAAATTTTTCCCCCCAAAAATAACCATTTTTCATTACACATTTTTTTATATAAATTTTTCAACTTTTCAACAAAAAATAAGGTAGTTGCACCAGTCGTTGGCCACGACCCAGTGGTGGGTCACTTGAGAAGAAAAATGTTTATAATTAAGCGTATTTTTAAAATAGCTTCAGAAATTTTTTTTAGAGCAAACCTGGAACATTTCTGCATAGAACCACATAAAAGTTTTTAATCAATTCTGTTCAAGTAATTAATAATGATCGTCTGAAATTTTTTTGTTAGAACAATTTTCAAAATGATGCCAATTCTAAAGATTTTTGTTAAGCCGAAGTGTTATCGAAATATGAATTTTGCACTATTAAGATTAATAAAACTTGAAATATAACCATTTGGACCTGAATAAGAAGAGTTTGGAGATTCCATTTCTTCATTAAAATAAAAAATATTGCCAAAATTCTATCAAATATGGCGGTGACTATCTACTGGAAGGAAAAAATGGTGTTTAGCCAGTAGTTGATCATTTTGATCAAGTACTAGACTTACGAAATTTTTGTAAAGTTCTAGTGGTTGATCATGCAAAAAATTGGTAAATATTCACGAAAAATGATAGTTTCTCTTTCTCATGGCTAATGAGTGACAATTTTACCGAATACTTATTGATTTTTTTTTAAATTAAATGGTTGAGAGCCGTTGTCATAATCTGATTGACCAACTACTGGGTGATCAACTACTGGGTGGTCAACTACTAGATTATCTTGACCAACCACTGGACTTTTCTATTTTTTCACTTAAAATGGTCGTAATTTTCAAAGAAATGAAGTAAAATTAAAAAATTATAGCGCATTTTGTAGTAGAATACACAAGGAATCGTTTGGTATATTCACCATTTCGCCAACGTTATTAGTTTTTAATTCCACTATAAGGGTCCACCACTGGTGCAACTACCTTATCTAAGATTGAAAAAAAATTCTTTGGATATATTTTTTACAATTCTCAAATCATTAAAAACGAACACCAATTAAATCTTTTAAAAATGCATATTATTTTTATAGAATCATTTGAAAATTTTTATGATCATTTTGAAATATTGTAAGTATGATTTTTAATATTTTCAAAAATGTATTTTCTATTTTTCAACGTTTTCGCTTATCAAAAATAAATTCTTTAAATATTCAAGTAATTTAAAAATTGAGTTTTGAAATTATTTTCAAATAATGTTGAAATGCCATGAATTTTCTATTTTTAAAAATTTCAAAAATAAAATTGACAAACACCCTAAAAATATTTTATTCTTTAGAAATTGTTTTATTTTTTCAAAAATTAATGCTCTAAATTTTCAATTTTTTTCTTCAAAAAATAAAACATTACCTATTTAAGAAAAATCAATTACCTGCCTATTTTTAACATGTTTTTACAATGGCCAAAATGGAGAAAAAATTAAAAAACGATGTTTATAATTTTCAAAAATAAGTTTTTTTAATTTTCTAATTTTTATACCTAAACATAACTTTTCTCAATAAGAAAAATATCAATAGGCAATTATTTTCCAAATTTTATTTAAAAATTCAAAGTACAGGAGGAAACTTAGGTACACCTACATACACACCTTTTTCAATTTTTGGAAACTTTTTTCGAAAAAAAAATTTCTCATTATCAAATATTTTCGAATATAGATTTCCAAAATTTCCAATCATTTTATGTACAAGGACAATTTTCAATTTTTAAAATTTCTCAATCTTTTCAGTTTGATTTTTTATTATTAGGTAAGTAAATATCAAGTACTTTTTTTTTATCGAAAATTGATCTTTTTTTCCCTTTTAATAATAAAATTCTTGGAATTTTTTTTGAAACCAAAATTTGGTATTTTAATTAAAGAGAAAATTTAGTACCTACCTATGTTACAAGAAATCGAAACTTCAAAGAAATTATCTAAACAAAAAATGAGAGTTCAGAGGATTTATTTTATTTTTTTTTTTAATTTTCACAAGTAAGTAAGTATTCTAAACAGAATTGGAAATTTTATTTTAAAAAAATGTTTTCAAAATAAAAAAATGATAATTTTTGCATTTTTTCAAAATAATATTTCCAATCCTATTCAATAGGTATACCTACTTACTAGGGAAAATTTAAAAATTTAAATAAATCCTCTGATCTCTCTTTTTTTTAAAGTTAACATACCTAGGTAGGTACTAAATTTTCTCATTAAAAAAATTTCGAATTTAAAAAAAAAAAAATTATTTTTTTTGGAAAAATGATGCAACTTAACGTTTTAATATTCTTTTGAAAGATGAATTTCAAAAATACGTAGTTTGGGATTATTTGAACGAAAAATTTAAAATTTTCTACATTTTTAATTTTTAATTTTTATTTTATTGAAAAATACATTCAAATTTTCCTATGTATTTGTAAGTTCTTTTAAAAAATAATTTTTTTAACATAGTTTTAGAAATAAGCTTTTCAATTGAACAAAAAAAATCATTTTAAAAACATAATTATTTTTTTGAAAAATTTCCAAACAAATTTTATAAAAATTGATTTCAGTTGAACATTTAAAAAAAATTGTATCATTGAACTTTCAGAAAATTACCTGGCAATTTTATTTCAAAATGTGTTTGAAGAATTGTTATAATGAAACTAAACTTTTACTCTCCAAACATTTCACAAAATTATAAAAAACTAGGACTTGAAAAAATTAACTCAATTTATTTTTAAAATTAAGAAAAAAAAAAATCCCTTTTTTTTGAAAAATTTTTCTTTGATGTCCATGTTAACTTACGGGTTCATTTATAAACAGGCAGAATCTTGGAATTATTCTTAAATTGTATACAAGATTCAAGATCCTATTTTGAAAATATGCTACTTCCGAGTAGGTATTTCATACATTAAAGTTATACTTTCGACCTCTCTCAAGTTCTAAAAACGAAAGATAAAAGTAAATTCTGAAACTTTCAACACGAAGCAAATGAATTCATCGTGTAGACTTTCAAAAAGTATTTGGATATGTAATAAAACCGCAAATTCATCAAAAACGGAGCCGACTACACTACATGATGCATTTCGTACATATATCTACATAATATGTAGATGTACCTACAATAACATCCAGGGCACTTCATATTTTCCTCGTTGAAAAGTTATCGTTCTTTCATAATAATAAACTTTTATCAAGTTTGAAATTATAAAGTTATCCGAGTGTATTATTTCACGAGTCTTATATTACATGTACGAGATTCACGCAGGTAAACAGTATGTATAGGTATAAGACAAAACCAAATCGACGTTTTTATATACTTCGCACACTTCACATAATAAAGTAAAAATCGATAATTAATTTTCTAACATTGTAAATTTTACATATTCACTCGAATTTGCATCCGATAAGACTGTAATTTGGCGTAGATTCACGTTTTTAATTCATTTAAAACGCTTCGTTCTCTCATTTTTTTCTCACGTAATTAATTACAGGATCAAGATGCGCGTCACTAGCAGTTCATTAAAACAGGGCGAACTGCTTGGTAAATTTTTAATGGTAAAACAATTTAACAAAGATATGGTAAAAGAGGCGAAACTCGAGAAGGAAGACCAAACGTCCTTCTGAAACATTCCTCATCCCCTCTGAGGGGAGAAAAAAAAACTTAATGATCTCTTAGTCCATTTCAATATTATAATACCCTACATTGGAATAAATTTTAAAATTAAAGAAAGAGAAAAATCACGCTCAGGAATGTATTAAAGAGTCAGGGGAAAAAATACCATTGGCAACCCCTCTGGATTTTGATCAAACTGGGCATTAAAAAAAAAATTATCGCGAGTTATAGAAAAGTTTTTGATTCACTGCCCATTTTGTTCAGAGGCGAGAAATAAAGAGGCAGAAACGCGCGAAAGGAATTAATTCTTTAATCTGGTGTAAATTTGAACTGGCAGCAACGTATCGTGCGATGGAGAAATTATATTACGTGTGTAGATTTTATAGTATAATTCAATAGTATGTAATCGTTTTCAGATACGTTGTTCCTAAACCACGATCGGAATGCACAAAAGGGGAACAACTAGTCGTAACCTTTGCCGCAGGTTACATTGCTGGAGTATTTTGCGCCATTGTTTCGCATCCCGCAGATACGGTAGTTTCGAAATTAAATCAAAACAAAGGCGCTTCTGCTCTCGATGTCGCTAAAAAACTTGGTTTCGTCGGTACGTACATAGTTTTTGCATTTCACCTTTATATTTAGTACGCCATTGTTTCGCGAAACTTTTCAACTTTTACGCGAATATGTCCACTTGTGCATGGTATTGTTGTGCATTTCACCACGATGCGATGGATTGTGGATGTAGCTACCTTAGTTCCTTTTTATTTTTCAAAAATAGGATTGACGTTTGAGGTAAAATCTCCAAATAGCGTGCGATATCCGAGTTGAAATCCATGTACGTGGAAAGCAACAGGCTACACATACATTTATACTATTACATTAAATAAAAATATAATATATTAAATAGGAAAAAATTACAACAAAAAAAAAGAAGCACAACAGAAACCTCGAAAGATAGACTATACGGTAGTTCATTACAAAGATAAGCATCATAAATTTTCATTATACTTTTGGTGCGTGTCTTGGTCACATTAATTAAAGAAATTCGCCTTCTGTATTTTTAGTTTTATTTCGCTCAAGTCCCGTAAGTATATTTAATATATAAATTAAATCAGCCTGGAATAAAATACACTAAATAATTAGCCTAATACTCGAGTACTTTTTTTTCTGGCCGATAAAGAAATCCTGATAAGGGAACGTTTAATTGCTGTTGCTCAGCCTTATTTGACACATTTGCAATTGAATTTCATTTCGTGCATGATACGGAAAAGTTACCAAAACCACAACGACTGGAGCAAATTTTCGGAAAACTTCGTTTTTATTAAGAATACTATACGCCTGATTTCAAATACAATTTAGACTTCATTTCAGATTTCTATCGCAAAAATGATTTCACATGAAATCCTACTATTATCGCGAATAATCATGATATTCGCATGGAATCTCAATTTTATCCCCAATAATCCCGACTTCACAAGATGAAATCTCAATTTTTTCACAAATAATTCAGATTTTACAAGAAGTCTCAATTTGAACAAAAATAATGCTGATTTCAAATGAATTCTCAAATTTTATCAAATTATTTGTAATTTTACAAGAATTCTCAACTTTAACACAAATAATCCTGATTTCACATGAAATTTTCAATTTAGTGACAAAATAAACCTAATTTCGCAGGAAGTTTTAATTTCGTTGCAAATAATCCTGTTTTAGTGTGAAATCTGAATTTTAACACGATTTCCCATGATATTTCAAATTTTACGCAAATAATCTTGTTTTCATATGAAGTCTCAATTTTATCACAAATAATCCTGTTTTCACATGAAATCTCAATTTTATCACAAATAATCCTGTTTTCATATTAAATCTCAACTTTATCACAAATAAACCTGATTTCACAAGAAATCTCAATTTCTACGCAAATAATCTTGTTTTCACATGAAATCACAATTTTATCACAAATAATCCTGATTTCACAAGAAATCTCAATTTTTAACACGATTTCCATGAAATTTCAATTTTTACGCAAATAATCCTGTTTTCATATGAAGTCTCAATTTTATTACAAATACTCATGTTTTCACAAGAAATCTCAATTTGTATGCAAATAATCCTGTTTTCACATGAAATCTTAATTTTATCACAAATAATCCTGATTTCACAAGAAATCTCAATTTTAACACGATTTCCCATGAAATTTTAATTTTTACGCCAATAATCCTGTTTTCATAAATGAAGTCTCAATTTTATCACAAATAATCCTGTTTTCACATGAAATCTCAATTTTATCACAAATAATCCTGTTTTCATATTAAATCTCAACTTTATCACAAATAAACCTGATTTCACAAGAAATCTCAATTTCTACGCAAATAATCTTGTTTTCACATGAAATCACAATTTTATCACAAATAATCCTGATTTCACAAGAAATCTCAATTTTTAACACGATTTCCATGAAATTTCAATTTTTACGCAAATAATCCTGTTTTCATATGAAGTCTCAATTTTATCACAAATACTCATGTTTTCACAAGAAATCTCAATTTGTATGCAAATAATCCTGTTTTCACATGAAATCTTAATTTTATCACAAATAATCCTGATTTCACAAGAAATCTCAATTTTAACACGATTTCCCATGAAATTTTAATTTTTACGCCAATAATCCTGTTTTCATAAATGAAGTCTCAATTTTATCACAAATAATCCTGTTTTCACATGAAATCTCAATTTTATCACAAATAATCCTGTTTTCATATTAAATCTCAACTTTATCACAAATAAACCTGATTTCACAAGAAATCTCAATTTCTACGCAAATAATCTTATTTTCACATGAAATCACAATTTTATCACAAATAATCCTGATTTCACAAGAAATCTCAATTTTTAACACGATTTCCCATGATATTTCAAATTTTACGCAAATAATCTTGTTTTCATATGAAGTCTCAATTTTATCACAAATAATCCTGTTTTCACATGAAATCTCAATTTTATCACAAATAATCCTGTTTTCATATTAAATCTCAACTTTATCACAAATAAACCTGATTTCACAAGAAATCTCAATTTCTACGCAAATCATCTTGTTTTCACATGAAATCACAATTTTATCACAAATAATCCTGATTTCACAAGAAATCTCAATTTTTAACACGATTTCCATGAAATTTCAATTTTTACGCAAATAATCCTGTTTTCATATGAAGTCTCAATTTTATCACAAATACTCATGTTTTCACAAGAAATCTCAATTTGTATGCAAATAATCCTGTTTTCACATGAAATCTTAATTTTATCACAAATAATCCTGATTTCACAAGAAATCTCAATTTTAACACGATTTCCCATGAAATTTTAATTTTTACGCCAATAATCCTGTTTTCATAAATGAAGTCTCAATTTTATCACAAATAATCCTGTTTTCACATTAAATCTCAATTTTATCACAAATAATCCTGTTTTCATATTAAATCTCAACTTTATCACAAATAAACCTGATTTCACAAGAAATCTCAATTTCTACGCAAATAATCTTATTTTCACATGAAATCACAATTTTATCACAAATAATCCTGATTTCACAAGAAATCTCAATTTTTAACACGATTTCCCATGATATTTCAAATTTTACGCAAATAATCTTGTTTTCATATGAAGTCTCAATTTTATCACAAATGATCCTGTTTTCACATGAAATCTCAATTTTATCACAAATAATCCTGTTTTCATATTAAATCTCAACTTTATCACAAATAAACCTGATTTCACAAGAAATCTCAATTTCTACGCAAATAATCTTGTTTTCACATGAAATCACAATTTTATCACAAATAATCCTGATTTCACAAGAAATCTCAATTTTTAACACGATTTCCATGAAATTTCAATTTTTACGCAAATAATCCTGTTTTCATATGAAGTCTCAATTTTATCACAAATACTCATGTTTTCACAAGAAATCTCAATTTGTATGCAAATAATCCTGTTTTCACATGAAATCTTAATTTTATCACAAATAATCCTGATTTCACAAGAAATCTCAATTTTAACACGATTTCCCATGAAATTTTAATTTTTACGCCAATAATCCTGTTTTCATAAATGAAGTCTCAATTTTATCACAAATAATCCTGTTTTCACATTAAATCTCAATTTTATCACAAATAATCCTGATTTCACAAGAAATCTCAATTTTTACGCAAATAATCTTGTTTTTTCACGAAATCTCAGTTTTTACGCAAATAATCTTGTTTTCATATGAAATCTCAATTTTATCACAAATACCTAATCCTTATTTCCCTTGAAATTTTAAATTTTACACAAATAATCATGTCTTCACATAAAGTCTTAATTTTTTCTCAAATAATCCTGATTTCACAGGAAATATCAATTTTAACACAAATAATTCTTATTTCACTTGAAAGGTTCAAACTTTTTTCTGATAATTCTAATTTTACAAGAAATTTTAATTTTGTTGTAAATAATTCTAATTTTATGTGAAATCTAAACTTTATTACAAATAATCCTGATTTCACACGAAATCTCAAAATTTACATAAATCATCCTGTTTTCACAAATGAAACCTCAGTTTTAACGCAAATAATATTGTAGGGAAATATTTCTGTTTTCACATATCTACTTAAAATTTCAATTTCATCACCTGATCCTGATTTTTCTGTGTGATTTCAATATTGTTACAATAAATCATGATTTTGTGTGTAATTAGAATTTTCACAAATCAGGATTGTTGGCAACAAAATTGTAATGTCATGTGAAATCAGGATTATCTGTAATAAAATTCAAAACTTCACGTAAAATCAGGATTATTTGCAATAAAATTGAGGTTTAACGGGGAAAGATTATTTTGCCACAAAATTGAAATGTCATTTGAAATCAAGATTATCTGCAAGATAAAAAGGAAAATTCCACAAGAAATCAGCATCATTTGCAAAAAATTGAAGTTTCACATAAAAAAATTATTTTGCAATAAAATTGGAATGTCACGTGAAGTCAGGATCAAGTACTTATGACGTTATGTGCAATAAAATTGAAAAGTTCGTGTGAAATCAAGATCATTTGCGATGAAATTTGAATTCCACATGAAAACCTGATTGATATCCATACAATTAAGATTTCTTATTATGCAAGCAGGGTTATCTGAGAGTCCTGAGACAGAACTGAAACCTCACATGAAATTAGGGTTATTTGCTATAAAATTGAAACTTCACGTGAAATCGGCTAAATTATCTAAAATTATTGAAAATTGCACGTGAAATCTGAGTTATTTGCGATAAATTTGATATTATAGGTACAAGTGAAAACAGGATTATTAGAAACAAAATTTAAATTTCACGTGAAGTCTGGATTATTTGAGGTAAAAATTCTAATTACCTACACGCAATTAAAATTTTTACCAAAGTTTGTCCATCATGAATCAAAATCAAAAATTTTCAATTTTCATCAAAACAGCAAAATTGATTTCTGTTAAAAAAAATTAACTGATGTTTGGTTCATTGAAATTTACAATTTTTTTCGACTGGTAAATAAAATTAAAAATTATATGTACCTACATAATAACCATTAACCAAGGTAGTAGGTACATACAAAAAAAAAAAAAAAAAAAAAAAACAATAGGCCGACCCAAAAAATTTACTCCATAATTTTCTGTTTTTCCCCGCCATCTATGGGGTGAAATATACGTTTAAAATTCCTGTATAGGGTGGAAATGAGCTCGAATAAAAAATAATGTATACGATTTTCGAAGCGCGGGAAAGAATCCAATACATGCATTTATCATCAATTCGATTCTGTGAAATTTTTCGGTCATTAGTGTTTCCCCTTTGAGGACGTTTAGAATAGTCATTTGGAACCTTTGTTGTTATTTTTCGGTATCAATGCACGTTTGCGAATTATTTCCTTAAATTATTACTTTTCATTCCACCGTACGTTTTCTTTCGACAAAAAAAAAAGAACAGCTTATATACCGTATACGTTTCAACTTTTTAATACTATCCTTTTCCACGGCACGTTATTGAAAAGAAAGGAATAAAGGAGAGAAAAAAAGGAGAAAAACACAAACAAACAATCTTTTTAATATTTTACCACTTAGAGAGAAAGGAGAAATAAAAAGAGAAAACATTATTAAAACAAATCGAAAAAATGCTTCAATAAAATTATATTTTAACAACACCAAAACACACCATGTTTTTCTTGTTCACATTCACTTTGGCTTTTTGATTTTTTGCAACGCCGTCATTGACGACGATAAAAGAATATTAAACGGCGCCGAAATTACAGACTAGAGTTTGTAAACGTTTCAGTAAAAGCTTTTTATAGCACTTATAGTAGAAAATGAGCGCCCATATTTCTTTGTGCGTATTTAGTTAGCGGTAGAGAGAGAAAAAAAAGTTAATCTACTTTACATTCTCTACAAACGGATTTGGGTGGAAATTTTTTTCTAAATGGGCTTTCGGTTTTCGTGCCCAGCCCCTTGTGTATCGTCTGAAAATCTACGTGTAGCCGAATAGGTACGTTAGTCGTTATGTACGTGCGGTATACTAAAAATCATGATTCGATTACTGCAAACGAGAATGTTTAAATTAAAACTTACATAGATATGGTGTATACAGGGTGTTCCGTGACCAGTGCCCCGCGTTCGAACCTATGATGCGTCTACCCAAACTAAACAAGTGTATGCATGTTTGCCGACCCTAACATTTGAAGGGGCAAAGTTATACACTCGTGATGGTGATTTCTTCAGAACGTCATAACTTTGCAAATAATGTAGATAGACAAAATTTGCCTCAGGTTTTTTTTGTAGAACTCTTCAAGTCCTACAAAATCGGTTATATTCATGTTTTGCCTAGCTCCAAAATTGTAGGAGCTACAACGATGTGAAAATTTGTACGGCCGATAACTCCTTCAATTTTTAAGTTAGGCAAAATTTGCAAGAATCATTTTTCCTTCATTTTTTTGTGTTCTACAAAATGAGCTATCAATGTTTTGCCTAACTCGAAAATTGAAGGAACTACAACATTGAAAAAATGAAAAGAAGGGCAATTTCCTTAAATTTTTACTCAAATTTGAAGGAATTTGCCTTCCTTTTCATTTTTTCAATGCTGTAGTTCCTTAAATTTTCGAGTTAGGCAAAACATTGATAACTCATTTTGTAGAACACAAAAAAATGAAGGAAAAATTATTCCTGCAAAATTTTGCCTAACTTAAAAATTGAAGGAGTTATCGGCCGTACAAATTTTCACATCGTTGTAGCTCCTTCAATTTTGGAGCTAGGTAAAACATGAATATAACCGATTTTGTAGGACTTGAAAAGTTCTACAAAAAAACCTCAGGCAAATTTTGTCTATCTACATTATTTGCAAAGTTATGACGTTCTGAAGAAATCACCATCACGAGTGTATAACTTTGCCCCTTCAAATGTTAGGGTTGGCAAACATGCATACACTTGTGTAGTTTGGGTAGACGCATCATAGGTACGAAGGCGGTGCACTGGTCACGGAACACCCGGTACAGCATGTTGCGTCAAAATTTCACGTTCTGCTATGCTCGTCGACGTATACAATTTGCAATCACTGAACCTTTAATTGGAATTTTTTACCAACTCAAGAGTTACCTCCGCTACTACCCTCTTTCAAGCTGTGTTTAAATTCGCAACGTTAAAAGGCCCGATTTTTAATCCGAGCGTTGATTAAAATATAATGTATTGTTGGTTAAAAGCCTGCTGCCCGGATACACTTTCCCATATGTTTTTACGCTTTTAATTAGCGAATGAAAAAGGACGCGTTTTATATAGCGAATTTATTATTCATCGAGTTGTAGACCTAACCGTTTGTTCGATTTTTTAGGCTTGTGGGGTGGCCTCCTTCCTAGGATTGTGATGATTGGTACGTTGACCGCTGCTCAATGGTTTATTTACGATGCAGTAAAGGTATATTTACGATTGCCACGACCACCTCCACCAGAAATGCCAGAATCTTTGAGAAAGAAATTGGAAGCGTCGGGTGAATTGAAGAATTACTAAGGGTCTAAAATGTAAATAAATTTGTAGATGTTCAATTTCATATTCAGTGATGTAGTTATGTATGTAAATATTCATTGTTCAGTTGTACGTGTAAAAATAAATAATTGTTTCGTTCTGTCCGAAGTGATTTTATTTTATACAGGGTGTCCGGCGAGTGGTCTGCCAAATTTGAAATCTGGATATAACCGAGGACCACTAACAAAAATCTCCATGTAGGTGCCTATCTCAATTTTGGAAGGGCAGTGATGTACAAAAATTTCAAAAATTTGGTGAAAACAATGCACGAACCAGGCGTAAATTTTCAAAAGGAACATAAATAGTTATATCAAAAATTTGTCTATCTTTGAAAATTAAGGCACTAAAATGCTTTGAAAATTGGTATTTTCAAAGTTCAAGGCTCTCTAGTGCCTTAATTTTCATAGATAGGCAAAATTTTCAAATAACGTTTTTTGTTCCTGCTCTCAAAAAGTTACATCTGTTTCCTGTATTTTTAGACCGAATTTCGCAATTTTAATGCATCACCACTAGGGTGGCCCTTATTTTTCGAATTTTGGAAATGTTGTCGGGACGGGGGGGTCAATTGGTGACATATTGGTAGAAAATAATTCCCTATTTTTTTATTTTTCCTCTAACTGAATTTTAAGCCGTTTCTCAGTGGCCCCCAAATTTGAAAAAATCAAAAAAAAAAAGAAAAAATAGAACATTTTGAAAATTTTTGAAAATTTTTAGCAAAATGGTCATAGGGATGGTATTTCTATAAGACAAGACTATTTTCGATGATTTCTTATCTTTACCCCCCTTTTCATGGGACATAAAAAAAACGTCATTTTTTACGTTTTTTTTTTAAATTTGAAAAAAATGACTAAAAATTAAAGAAACATTTTTTTTTGAATAAAATGTTTTTTGCATACATGTTATCACCCAAAAAGGTCATTTCCGGCGATTTTTCATCCTTACCTTCATTTTTGGGAACCTCATTTTTTAAAATTTTTGATAGTTTTTGAAAAATTCTCACTGATACGGCAGTGGTGAAAAATCACCGTAAATGACCTTTTTGGGTGATAACATGTATGTTGAAACCATTTTATTAAATTTTTTTTTTTTTTTAATTTCCCGAGCAGCACACTCGACAAATTATCGAAATAAAAAATCGGCAGAATATCGAATTCGATAAAGTGTCGCGTTAGTTCCGCATAAATCGTGAAATTATCTTTCGATATATAGATAGATTATCGACGAATAATAGTTAATAAAAATTTCGAGATTATAGTAAGATATTTTATCGATAATCTATCTATAATATCGAAAGATAATTTCACGATTTAGGCGGAACTTTCGCGACACTTTATCGAATTCGATATTCTGTCGATTTTTTATCGATTTTTTATTCCGATTTTTTGTCTTTTACTAGCTTTTTTCTATAATTAAAAATCATTAATTAGCATAATTAATACATTAAACTTTGCCTAAACACATTATTCATGTTACGGTAAGATGATCATTTCAGAAAAAGTCAAAAAAAAATTATAAAAAATCTGCCCCCCGTGGGGCTTGAACCATCTACCTCCTGCATGGTAATCCTCTTCCTTAACCACTATGCCATACCTTATCGTTGAGGAATTAGCAATAAAACGCTTATAATAGGCAGTTTAGTACTTCCAGACGTGTTGGACTTAGAAAAATTTTCACCAATTTGGAAATAATTTTAAATATCGTCACAAAATCGTTGAAAAATCGTTCGACAAATTTCAGATTATTTGTCGATAATGTAGTTTCAAATATCGCCACAAAATCGTTGAAAAATCGAATTCGAGGAATTTCATATTACGTGTCGATAATATAGTTTCAAATATCGTCATAAAATCGTTTAAAAATCGAATTCGAGAAATTTCAGATTACGTGTCGATAATAAAGTTTTAAATATCTTCACAAAATCGTTAAAAAATCGAATTCGAGAAATTTCAGATTATTTGTCGATAATATAGTTTCAAATATCGTCACAAAATCGTTAAAAAATCGAAATCGAGAAATTTCATATTACTTGTCGATAATATAGTTTCAAATATCTTCACGCAATCGTTAAAAAATCGAATTGGAGAAATTGCATATTATGTGTCGATAATATAGTTTCAAATATTTTTACAAAATCGGTAAAAAATCGGATTCGAGAAATTTCATATAATCTTTCGATAATATAGTTTCAAATATCTTTACAAAATCGTTAAAAAATCGAATTCGATAAATTTAATATTCTTTGTCGATAATGTAGTTTCAAATATCTGCACAAAATCGGTGGAAAATCGGAATCGATAAATTTAATATTCTTTGTCGATAGTATCGTTGACGAATATCGTCATAAAATCTTAATAATATCGAATTCGATAGTTTTTAGATTTTTTGCCTATGAAGTTGTACCGATAAATCTTTATAATATCGTGAGAACATCTATAGATTTTCAAACGATTTTTTATCGATACGTTACATCTTCCGATATTATCGATCGAGTGTGCCGCTCGGGTTTGTAGTCATTTTTTTCAAATTTTTTAAAAAACGTAAAAAATGACGTTTTTTCATGTCCCATGAAAAGGGGGATAAAGATAAAAAATCATCGAAAATGGTCTTGTCTTATAGAAATACCATCCCTATGACCATTTTGCTAAAAATTTTCAAAAATTTTCAAAATGTTCTATTTTTTCTATTTTTTGATTTTTTCAAATTTGGGGGCCCCTGAGAAACGGCTTAAAATTCAGTTAGAGGGAAAATAAAAAATAGGGAATTATTTTCTACCAATATGTCACCAATTGACCCCCCGTCCCGACAACATTTCCAAAATTCGAAAAATAAGGGCCACCCTAATCACCACTGCACCGTAATAAATCGATGTAGGCAATATTTTTGACTGGGATTTTGCGTCGCTGTAACTCCTTAAATTTTGAAGATAGGCAATCCAATATGATTACAACTTTTATTGCTTTTTCGAAGATCTATCCAATGCCGGTGTCGAATTTTTTTTAAACGCATTGTTGCCAATTGATTTTGTTAGCAAGGGAACCTCGCCAACTCGTCACTTCCGATTGAGCTGAAATTTGGCTCTCACTAAAAGAGCATGCCACCCAGACCTCACAACCAAATTTTTAACTGCCGAAGTTGATTTTTCACCATTTTTTGAAGATAAAAAATGTAGATTTCAAGATAGAATCCTGAAAATTGTTTTTTACACTAAAGTCGATCTCCCGAGTCAATTGGCACCATTTTCAAAGCAATCTGAAGCCTACAGGAAAAGTTGAATTTTCTCCAGCGCACTGGAAAATCTCCAGACGGCGTTGTATTCAACTTCGGCAGCTGAAATTTTTTTCCTAGCGTTAGTATGATGCCATCTATCAATTGACGTAGTTGAATCCAAAATCCGAGGTGACGAATTAGCACGTGATTTTTTTTAACAACTTGAAAATTCTGCATTTTTTAAAAATTTCCAAAAAATCAATTTCTCCAGCGTATCATTCGAAACTTCGTCTACCCCCCTAAAGTCGACCTTTCGAGTCGATTGGCATCATTTTCGAAGCAATCTGGAGCCTCCAGAAAATGTTGACTTTTGCGGTCTGCAGAGATTCCAGTGTGTTGGAGAAAAGTCAACTTTTTCTGGAGGCTCCAGATCGCTTCGAAAATGGTACCAATCGACTCGGGTGGCCGACTTTAGAGCACAAACCAATTTTCAAGATTCTATCTTGAAATTTACAATTTTTTTTCAAAAAATGTTTTTTTGGAGGCGGTTTTAGCCATTTTCAAAAATTCGCCAAAAATCGAAAAATCAACTTCGGCAGCTAAAAATTCGATTGTGAGGTTTGAGTGGAATGCTCTTTCGGTGAGACAAATTTCAGCTCAATCGGAGGTGACGAATTGACGAGGTTGCCTCGTAGGTAAAATACCGATTTTCAAACCATTGTAGCTTCTTCATTTTCAGACTTGCAATATGCGTACTATAGACACTGGACCTAACCCAAGACATCCAACTCCGGGTAGGAGGGTCCCGCGTACCCGGTCGGATTCCTGAGTTATTCCATTTTATCCCGCTGGGTGCAGATGATGTCGCTGCAGTCGAATTTTTATAAAAACCAACTCCTGAAGTCCAAGATATCATCTAAAGAGTTGCATTTTTTATAACTGATACAATCCAACATTTTGTCATGAGAGGCAGAATATTTTTTTAGTTTTATTTATTGTGAATTTCAATTTGAATTGACAATTTTCACAATAAATAACAGAAATCAAATAATTCAAATCACATACAACGTGTTTTTCCGCGTACTTTTTTGTTTATCACTTTGAAAAAAACGAGAACAGCGCGCTCATCTGCACCCAGCGGGATAAATTGGAATAACTCAAGACAATAAACGTCCTGAAAAGTGAATTATTTTTTCAAAATATTTTTCTATCGAATTACCTACCAAGTTTATTAAGTTAATCAGTGACTAATGAAAACGAATCGTAGTCTATTTGAAATACTTATACGGAAGTATACGTGCTCGTATGAACTATTTTTCATTGGGAAGAAACGTCACATTATATTCGTCAACTAGCTTGACATAATTTGTACCATAAACAAGCATGATAAAAGCTAAATTCCAGGTCTTTTTTTTGAAGAGCGTTTTTCCTAGGATTTTTTCCCAAGAGGATAGTTTTTACAAAGAGAATAATTTTTCAAGATTTATTTTAGGAAATGTAAAATTTTTACCACAAAAATACATCTCCCACGTTTCTTAGAATTTTTAAAAGAATTTAAAAAAATCAACGATTCTTTTAAAAATATTTTTTGAATAAGTAGATATTTTTTCCAAGAGAGGAATATTATTTGGAAAATTTGTTTTGCAAAAAAAAAAAACTTATTTTCTACCATTTTTCAATAATAAAAAATAAATAAATAAAAAAATGGGAAACTTTTTTAATAGCATACCTACATCTATTTTTAAAAAAAGTATTTTCATTAAATTTTTTTTACAAAAAAATACCAACATCTCTAATATTTCCAAGATATTTTTTCAAATATTTGAAAAAACAACAAATAGTTAAATATAACTCGAGCTTTCCTTTGGTATAATTTTCTAATTTCGCCAAACTTTTTCTTTCAATTTTTATAAATTTTCTCAGCATAAAAATGAGGACTTTGGGTTTTTTACGACCTCGTCGCTTTTGAATCGAACGAGCTTCGAGGTATTTATTTTACTAATTCAATTTTTTTTTCTTCCACAAGAAAAGTAATCTCGAATTTTTAATTTTATTCCAGAAAAAAGGTGTCGATATGACGAGTAGGTTGAGGTTCAGCACTATGAGAATAGGTATTTCGAAAAGGTGACCTTCTTTTTGGCGAATTCGTCGTATTTTTGCTAAATTTAAATTCGAGTAATTTTTCCAATATTTGCTCATACCTGGCGCCCTCCCTTTCAAGAGACGTGGGGCGAATAAAACGTCAATATTAATTTAATACAACTCGTATAAATCTCGTTGGCAAAAAAAGAAGTTATTTTTCACTTAAATCGACGTTGGTGGAGAATCAACGACAACGGCGATAAAATAATACTTGGATATGAGAGAAAATTGAAAATAACATCAAATTACGTGTACCTTTTTATTTCACATATTTTTGAAAAATAAGGAATTTTTTTCACTTCATCGGACTTGGCTGAGAAAACTGAAAATATCCTAAATGAAAAAGGTAAAAATCGAAAGAATTGAAAAACAAAGTGGTGAAAAAACAGTCGAACATGGAACTCTTTCCGAGGTATGAAGGCGAGGTGAGCGTGAGTAAACCACTGAGATCCAGTTGAATCACGATTTTTTTTATGACTGGGTAAACGTGTTTTTAAGAGAAGTTATATTTGATCAAATTTTTAAAAAAAAAATTTTATTAGTTTCAAAATGTCTGAAGAAAAAACTTAAAAATTTGTACCCGAGCGGCACACTCGATCGATAATATCGGTAGATGTAACGTATCGATAAAAAATCGTTTGAAAATCTATAGATGTTCTCACGATATTATAAAGATTTATCGGTACAACTTCATAGGCAAAAAATCTAAAAACTATCGAATTCGATATTATTAAGATTTTATGACGATATTCGTCAACGATACTATCGACAAAGAATATTAAATTTATCGATTCCGATTTTCCACCGATTTTGTGCAGATATTTGAAACTACATTATCGACAAAGAATATTAAATTTATCGAATTCGATTTTTTACCGATTTTGTAAAGATATTTAAAACTATATTATCGACAGGTTATATGAAATTTCTCGACTTCGATATTTTACGGATTTTTTGACGACATTTGAAACTATATTATCGACACATAATATGCAATTTCTCGAATTCGATTTTCTAACGATTGCGTGAAGATATTTGAAACTATATTATCGACACGTAATATGAAATTTCTCGATTTCGATTTTTTAACGATTTTGTGAAGATATTTGAAACTATATTATCGACAAATAATCTGAAATTTCTCGAATTCGATTTTTTAACGATTTTGTGAAGATATTTAAAATTGTATTATCGACACGTAATCTGAAATTTCTGGAATTCGATTTTTCAACGATTTTATGACGATATTTGAAACTATATTATCGACAAATAATCTGAAATTTGTCGAACGATTTTTCAACGATTTTGTGACGATATTTGAAACTATTTCCAAATTGTTGAAAATTTTTCTAAGTCCAACACGTCTGGAAGTACTAAACTGCCTATTATAAGCGTTTTATTGCTAATTCCTCAACGATAAGGTA
Source organism: Balanococcus diminutus (assembly GCA_959613365.1). Classification (NCBI taxonomy): domain Eukaryota; kingdom Metazoa; phylum Arthropoda; class Insecta; order Hemiptera; family Pseudococcidae; genus Balanococcus; species Balanococcus diminutus. The sequence continues at coordinate 41,150,927 of OY390716.1, forward strand.
TGGCATAGTGGTTAAGGAAGAGGATTACCATGCAGTAGGAAAATGGTTCAAGCCCCACGGGTGGCAGATTTTTTATAATTTTTTTTTGACTTTTTCTGAAATGATCCTCTTACCGTAACATGAATAATGTGTTTAGGCATAGTTTAATGTATTAATTATGCTAATTAATGATTTTTTATTATAGAAAAAAGCTAGTAAAAGACGAAAAATCGGAATAAAAAATCGATAAAAAATCGACAGAATATCGAATTCGATAAAGTGTCGCGAAAGTTCCGCCTAAATCGTGAAATTATCTTTCGATATTATAGATAGATTATCGATAAAATATCTTACTATAATCTCGAAATTTTTACTAACTATAATTCATCGATAATCTATCTATATATCGAAAGATAATTTCACGATTTATGCGGAACTAACGCGACACTTTATCGAATTCGATATTCTGTCGATTTTTTATTTCGATAATTTGTCGATTGTGCTGCTCGGGTATATTATAAGTTTCAAAATGTCTAGGTAAAAGTTATCAAATTTTTAAAAAAAATTCCAATTTTTTTTATGTCTGACATAATACTCAAAACCAAACCTAACCTAACCCAATTTGGTGTCGGAAAAATCTGTCGGATTTTAGTCTAGTTTTTTCCCATTTTTGGTCATCGTAAAAGCATTTTTTATACTTATTGTGCTAAAATAAACCTACGTCGCTTATTACATAATAAAATCAATTTTTGAGCACTTTGTATTCTTACAAACCCACATTTTCGTTACAAGAATGAAAATAATGATGATAAAATATACCCCAAAATAAATATCAGGTCGGCCTACTAAATTGACAATGATTTGCGGCAAACGGATAGGCAATACCTTAAACGTAAACTCGATTTAAATATCAATGCACCTAAGACCAAGCTCCTCATGCAATTATATCCCCGAGCTTGTTACACGATAAGTAAAAAACCCAGGATACAGAATAGATACCTAGTACTCCTAAACGTCACGTTTTATAAACGTATATTTTATTTTACACCTGACGGACTCATTATTTTCTTGTCACATTATGGAAATATTGACACGCTTTCGAGTAAACAAAAGAAGAAAAAAAAGTACGAGTAAATATTTTGGGATACGTTGAAAAGGAAGACTTCGCATTATTATGTTAACGAAATAAAGCGGCGGCTGTGAACTGATGGACACATAGTATACGCAGATAAAGGACTATATTGATCAAGCGTGACGTCACCAACTCACCCCTGAAGTGTGACCTATTGCATCTTGTAGAGTATCTTTCACGGTGGTTATGCTACAATGTAGTTAAAAGGGCCAGGATCTTGTAAGCTTTTACTGAAATTCTACACCCTCTTCCTACATACGAAATTAAATTACAAGCTATAATCGAATAGTAAATGGAAAATTAAGTTAAATTTTTAAATTAACAGTTCCGCTCGACCTATACATTAATTAAAGCTGAAAACTGCACTTTTAAGTGCACCGAGTTTTTTTTTACGAGGCGATAATTCTTTAATGCATTTATACGTGCTCGAGTTTTCAGCATAAACAAACTATAATTTATATTCGAATATATGATTTCTCTTTTCGATTCGTTTCTATTTTACATATTCGTTCATCGAAGAGGTAAAAAATACTTCATTTGCGAAACTGTAAAAATAAAAAAATATAAGGAAAAAAATCTTAAAATAATGAACCCCTTTTTTTCGAAATTACTCGCAAAAGAATAGAATATAAGAAAAATTCGCAGGTATTGTCGCTCGGTCCCTCCAAATACGTTTTACATTTCATCATTATCATATCTGTTTCCTTTTTTCTCTGTTTTTTTTTTATCTGGAGAATATTTCCCATTTTGGAATTCTTCGTGAAAAAAAAGTAACAATTTCGACAGGTCGGGGAAAAAAGTACTTCTAAAATAATCATTTTCTTATGTACTTTTTTTTCTCTTTCCAATCAACGCGCTCAGAATCCCCAACAATCTTGAAAGTTAGCACTTCGGTTTCACAGAGCCTCCATTAACATTTAATAACATTAGAAAGAAGAGGGTATGTGAGTTTAAGCCAGTGGTTGATAATATGGCGCTGCAGGGTTTTAATGTACCCTTCTTCTGTGCCAGCGAATGTTAATAAAATCAGTGTTACATTTAGGATAGTGATTTGGAAGGTGGCATCAATTAGGAAGAAAACTCTAATAAGGGTAATATTCCTCTTTGTAGTGTTCATGGTTTAGAGCTATTATTGTTACGAGGTTTATTTCACTGTGCGGTTTATTTTTCCACGAGAGAGGAGTAGTTATGTTTGATTTGGGAAGGTAGGTGTATTCGAGTCAGTGAAATTTGTTTATTTTTGAAAATTAATATCGATGATTACGAAAGTAGAGTAGGAGGTTGTTTTGAAGATGGGTGTAGCGTGTAGTGCCTATTTCAGAGTTTCTCAACAATGAATAAAAGTTGGCAGGAAAATACATGTAACTTGATTCGTCCGAAGATGGATGAAAAACATTATTATATTATAAGGATGTGATTCTTATAAAAGGATTTGATCCTTATATAAGTATGAAAAACATTCTTATAATATAAGGATGTGATTCTCATATAAGAATGGAAACCATTCTTATTTAAGGATGTGATTCTTATATAAGAACAAAAAACATCCTTATATAAGGATGTGATTCTTATATAAGAACAAAAAACATCCTTATTTATAAGGATGTGATTCTTATATAAGAATGAAAAACATCTTTATACAGGGTGTCCCGTCACCAGTTGACACCCCTTCACCAGCGACATAGTCAACTCAAACTAAGCTCATGTATGCATGTTTGCCGACCCTGTGAATTGAAGGGGCAAAGATATGCTCAACTGAAAATTTTCATTTTTCAGTTTCGTTTCAGATTTTTAACCATGCGCTACTCGACAGCCGAGATAGGTAGAAAGTTGCACTTTGCGGCGTTGGAAAGGAAATTTTGTGTAGAATTTTTTAGTGGGGTTGATAATTGTACTAGGTAATCAGGGGGGTCTGTACTGCACTAATTATCTTAAAAAACGTGTTCAAAAATTGCGATTTTTTTGGAATTTTTGAAGAAATCTCAAAAAAGTTTCATCATTTGGTCTTATTATTATGGTTTCCCTTGCATGAAAAAAGTTTGACCTTTTGAATGCCGCAAACCGGACTCTTCTATCTTTCTCGGTTAAAAAGTTATAGCAATTTCAATTTCAAAATCTTAGCAGAAAAAAAATTAATTTTTTGAAAAAATTTTAAAATTCCTTTTTATGTTATTTTTGAAACTTGATACCTAACATAACTAATGATTTTGAGTGAAACTCGATGTTTAAAATAAAGTAAACAACATTTTAGAAAAAAAATTTTTTTTTGAATTTTTTCATTTCTTTTTTTTAGACCTGATTTTGAAATTGAAATTGCTATAACTTTTTAACGAAGTGAGATAGAAGGGTCTGGTTTGCGGCATTCAAAAGGTCAAACTTTTTTCATCCAAGGGAAGCCATAATAATAATACCAAATGATGAAACTTTTTTGAGATTTCCCCAAAAATTGCAAAAAAATTGCTAATTTTGAACACTTTTTCAAGATAATTAGTGCAGCACAGACCCCCCTGATTACCTAATTCAATGATCAACCCCATTAAAAAATTCTACACAAAATTTCCTTTCCAACGCCGCAAAGTGCAACTTTCTACCTATCTCGGTTGTCGAGTAGCGCATGGTTAAAAATCTGAAACGAAACTAAAAAATGAAAATTTTCAGTTGAGCATATCTTTGCCCCTTCAATTCACAGGGTCGGCAAACATGCATACATGAGCTTAGTTTGAGTTGACTATATCGCTGGTGAAGGGGTGTCAACTGGTGACGGGACACCCTGTATAAAGATGCGATGCTTATATAAGAATGGAAAACATCCTTATATGAGGATTGAATTCTTATATAAGGATGTGATTCTCATATAAGAATGAAAACCATTCTTATATAAGGATGTGATTCTTATATAAGAATAAAAAACATGCTTATAAGGATTTGATTATTATTTATGTATAAGGATGTGGTTCCCATATAAGAATGGAAAACATTCTTATATAAGAACGAAAAACATCCGTATAGGTATATAAGGATGTGATTCCTATACAAGAATGAAAAACATCCTCATAATATCCTGTGATGCTTATATAAGAATGGAAAACATCCTTATATAAGGATGTGATTCTTACATCCGAATGAAAAACATTCTTATATAAGGATTTGATTGTTATATAAAAATGTGATTCTTATATAATAATTTCATTCTTAATTTTTTTTCATTATTTATTTTATTTTATTTTTTATTTTTTTATTTTATTTGATAATAATTCTCAATTTTACCATTTCTATTATTTTATATAAAGTGATTTTGAAAACACATATTTTAATGTATGATTTTCCTCAATTTTTTGCATCACTCCCCTCCGCCTCTCAATTTTGGTGATTTTTTGTAGAAAGTTTCTGACACATATTTTTTCTTTTATTGGAAATCAGCCATTGGACATGCAGTTTGTCAAAGTTATATTTTGCAAGAGTTTGGTTTTGTCTCGGTTTTGATTTGTCAGAATTTTGATTTTGCAAAAAATTCAATTTTTCAGTGTTTCGGTCTTGTCCAAATTTTGATTTTGCAAGGAGTTTTGATTCATCAATGTTACATTGTTGGGAGTTATTGTTTTGTTCAAATTCATAATTTTGTCAAGGCTTTCAATAATTGTTGAGGTTTTGATTTGTGGTTATTTTATAATTTCGTCTGCAGATTTTTAGGTTCATCAGAATTAGATTTTTTCTAGGTTTAAGTTGTCATTGAATTACCAACTGTTGAGCTATTTTTGTAATTTTCAAAAATTCATCAAAAATCAAAAAATCAACTTCGCAGTTGAAAATTTGGTTCTGAGAATTGGGTAATGTGCTTTTTCAATGAGGCAAATTTCAACTGAATCGAAGGTGACTATAGTTGACAAGGTAACCTTGCGAGACTATTTTGGAATAAATTTTTATTAATTAAATTTTTTGGTTCATTTGTTCTTGATCCTGAATAAGTATGTATCTAGATTTGAGGTAGTTTTGCGGTGATTTTTTATTTTATTTCAGAGGGGGTTTTTTTTTCTTCAATTTTTGTTATTTTAATTAATTTTTTATCGCATCATTCGAATATGTAAATGACATTCCTGCGGGCAAAAGCAGAAAATAAAAAAAGAGAAAAATAAGGGCAACTAATATCTCGCCACCATTGCAGCATTGTACATGTATATGTAGGTAGGTGAACAAAAATATCGACTACGTTTTCGCTCAATCGGGTATAATTTCTTTTCTTTTATACGAATATTGAAAAAGTAGGTTTTCAAGGAAATGGTATGAAAAATTTAATAAATTCTCAACTATTGATAAAAATTTAGCTTCTATGTTTATTGTATAAAGGAAAAAATGTTTATATTATGTATATGAAAAGCTATAGCGAATGACGGAATGGCAGATATTATAAGAAGAGAAAAAAAAAGCTGAGTTGAACGCGATTTCAATTTTCACGTTGAAATATTATATTCAACGTACGGTAGTATGTACCTAGACCTACAATACCTACATTCGAGTCTATAGACTAAAGTATTGTGTATCTATTGCCAGCACAGCGCGCAGTGCTCCATTGAACGGTACCTTTTCTTCTTTTTTTTTTTATACGAGGCGTAAAAAGTAGCAAGAAATTCACTCTAAACGGTTACAAAATTACGGAGATCGAATTCAATAAGTTTTGTGCAGAAGTTAAAACGAAAGCATTGGACTTGAAAATGCTGTGTAAAATGAAAAGTTGCTAGAAACGTGCGCGCCCTTTTCAAAAAATGAAAAATCTAATTTAAAACGGGCTCGCAAAAGTACTTTTCGTTACATTGAATTTCCATAAGAAGTTGATTGGCTTTCTGTTGCCTTAACTAAAAAGCATCGTTGCAAGGGTAGAAATGCGTTGCGTTGCGTTGCGTCGCGTCGCCGTCGCCGTCGCCGTCGCCTCTATTCTTCCCTCTCAGCAAATGAACTTCGTTTGACCCATGCTGCGCTATACATCGGTAATTGGCTTGTCGTTCTCTTAATTAATGTGTTATCTCCCTTTCCGCGACCGCGCCGTTGCAATTTCATATATACGATGCGACGTGTGATGGAGCTGAGGTAAATAAACAAATTTTACCAAAGGGTGAACCCAACAGGCAGTAACTTCAGTATCTCGTTTAAATATTGTCATTTTCACACCGGATAGAAGAGTCTGTTTAACTTTTGATTACTTTTAATTAACATTTAAACGATATTCGTTTGATTACATGTCTTAGGTATGTTATGTATATCAAAATAATTATACCAATATTAAATTCATAGGTACCCATATATTCATTTTTATACACATGCAGTAGAACCTCTAGTACCTGAGTTAATTGAGGGGAGGGAAAATTGAATAGCATGAAAAATTGTATGGGCCTAATTGATTTTTCATTTATTTGTTGAAAAAATGAAACAAATAAACTCAATATTGCAAAAATTTTATAGAAATGACCGATCAAACAAAAAAAAAAAAAAAAACGAAAATCGCTTGGGATACATCTAAAACCAATAAAAAAGAATTGATAGAGAAATTTCTCAATTGTCTGAGATCTTCTTATGATTTTTTTTTTAGGATTAAAATCTATTTCCATTTTCCTGGAGTGAAAAAATCATTTTTTTTTTTTTTTTGGAATAAGCCCGAGCGGCACACTCGATCGATAATATCGGAAGATGTAACGTATCGATAAAAAATCGTTTGAAAATCTATAGATGTTCTCACGATATTATAAAGATTTATCGGTACAACTACATAGGCAAAAAATCTAAAAACTATCGAATTCGATATTATTAAGATTTTATGACGATATTCGTCAACGATACTATCGACAAAGAATATTAAATTTATCGATTCCGATTTTCCACCGATTTTGTGCAGATATTTGAAACTACATTATCGACAAAGAATATTAAATTTATCGAATTCGATTTTTTAACGATTTTGTAAAGATATTTAAAACTATATTATCGACAGATTATATGAAATTTCTCGACTTCGATATTTTACCGATTTTTTGACGACATTTGAAACTATATATTATCGACAGATTATATTAAATTTATCGAATCCGATTTTTTACCGATTTTCTAAAGATATTTGAAACTATATTATCGACACATAATATGCAATTTCTCGAATTCGATTTTCTAACGATTGCGTGAATATATTTGAAACTATATTATCGACACGTAATATGAAATTTCTCGATTTCGATTTTTTAACGATTTTGTGCAGATATTTGAAACTACATTATCGACAAAGAATATTAAATTTATCGAATTCGATTTTTTAACGATTTTGTAAAGATATTTAAAACTATATTATCGACAGATTATATGAAATTTCTCGACTTTGATATTTTACCGATTTTTTGACGACATTTGAAACTATATTATCGACAGATTATATTAAATTTATCGAATCCGATTTTTTACCGATTTTGTAAAGATATTTGAAACTATATTATCGACACATAATATGCAATTTCTCGAATTCGATTTTCTAACGATTGCGTGAAGATATTTGAAACTATATTATCGACACGTAATATGAAATTTCTCGATTTCGATTTTTTAACGATTTTGTGAAGATATTTAAAACTTTATTATCGACACGTAATCTGAAATTCCTGGAATTCGATTTTTCAACGATTTTGTGGCGATATTTGAAACTACATTATCGACAAATAATCTGAAATTTGTCGAACGATTTTTCAACGATTTGGTGACGATATTTGAAATTATTTCCAAATTGGTGAAAATATTTCTAAGTTCAACACGTCTGGAAGTACTAAACTGCCTATTATAAGCGTTTAATTGATAATTCCTCAACGATAAGGTATGGCATAGTGGTTAAGGAAGAGGATTACCATGCAGGAGGTAGATGGTTCAAGCCCCACGGGTGGCAGATTTTTTATAATTTTTTTTTGACTTTTTCTGAAATGATCCTCTTACCGTAACATGAATAATGTGTTTAGGCATAGTTTAATGTATTAATTATGCTAATTAATGATTTTTAATTATAGAAAAAAGCTAGTAAAAGACAAAAAATCGGAATAAAAAATCGATAAAAAATCGACAGAATATCGAATTCGATAAAGTGTCGCGAAAGTTCCGCCTAAATCGTGAAATTATCTTTCGATATTATAGATAGATTATCGATAAAATATCTTACTTTAATCTCGAAATTTTTATTAACTATAATTCGTCGATAATCTATCTATATATCGAAAGATAATTTCACAATTTATGCGGAACTAACGCGACACTTTATCGAATTCGATATTCTGTCGATTTTTTATTTCGATAATTTGTCGATTGTGCTGCTCGGGAGGAAATTTCAAAATTTTTTGAGATGGAAAAATTTTATATTTTCAAGAAAATTTTTTTTCAGAATGATAAAAATTTTTTTGAACAAACAAAAAAATTTCCTACTTTTTAGAAATTGATATATGTGATCGTTCCAGACAAAACCGACCTTCGTTGCGAAAAAATGTTTTCGAGAAGGACGCGTTTAAATGAATTTTAAGTGAGCGGAGAGTGCGAATCAGGAAAAAATAAGAAAAAAAAATTTTCGCACCGAAGGTCGGTTTTGTCTGGGACGATCACATATTCAAAAAAAGATTGAATATTTCACATCTACAGAAATTACATTGAGTAAAAATTCGAAAAATTACAAACATTTGACAAATTATGTAAAATTGAAAATTTTAGAATAAGTATAAAAAATTATGCAAAACTAAACTTTATAACTAATGTTAAAAAATCTTTTGAAATTAACAAAATTTTAAATATTTTATGATAGGTAGAGTCTAATTAAAATTTCATGATAACTCTTATCAATAAAACTAATTAATTGTGGCATTCTCCCATAATTATTTCATGGGGCCCTTATCCTGAAAATGTGATAACCTTCTCCTACATTTATGATAATCTCAAGTGATGTTTTATAAATTTATCCAATATTTCATCATGACCTTATTCATAGTCATGATAACCTTATCTTAAACATATGATATGTTAACAATACCCCTTATTTCATGATAACTTTATTCAGCATTTATGATAACCTTATCTGATATTTCATGACAACCTAATCTTGAATTTATAATCACTTTATCCTATGCCTATTTCATGATAATCGTATCTTAAATTCTAGATAACATCAAGATTTCACAATTTTTTTGAGTCATCGTGAAGAAATTTTTTAATTTTTTAAAATGAAAATCTGGTCAAAAAGATTTTTACCTTTTTCAAAAATAGGTATTAGGTAGATACTTTCAGTTTTTTAGGAGAAAAAAATCTTTTATTTTCAACGAAAAAGTATTGAATTTTTGCTTCAGTTTTTTTCGGAGAAAAAAATCAATTTTTGTTTTACCATGGGTTTTTGGAGTAGGTATAAAAATTTCTCAACTTTTCAAAAGTACATACAATTTTTTTCAAATTTTTGTATTAAAAAATTTTTGATTTTTTTTTTGAATAACAAATCTATAAATTTTTTGAAATAATTTTTTAATTTTTTTGAAGAAAAAAATTTCTTATTTTCAGAGACGAAAATCACATTTTTTCAAAACAAATGATTATTTTTTGTTTCAATTTTTTTAGGAGAAGAAAATCACTTGTTTTTCTTGGGGGTTGTGATACTAAATTTATGGCGACTTTATCCAGAACTTATGATGACCTTATCGGGAATTCATAGTAACTTCAACTTTTTTTTTCAAGTTCAAAGTTTCTTTCTAATTTTTACAAAACCTTGATTTTTTTGATCATGTGTGAATAGCTAGGTATGCCAATTTTCAATTTTTTCAATTGACAATTTTTGCAAACTCTCAATTTTTCTCCAAATTTTCATTTTTCCAAACGCAGATTCTATTATTTAAAAAAAATTTCAATGTTCCTTGACATTTACTAAAATTATAAAAATTTTATTTCTCCCGATTACCAATTTTTCGAATTAGGTAAGTACCTACATGAAATGAGTAATTTTTCCCCTTTCCTAAATTATTTTCTGATTTTTTAAAAATTGACAACTTTTTTTTTTCTAATCTCAGTTTCTCAACAATTTTTTATTTTTCCAATCAAAAATTTGTTCACTCTTATATTGTCGATTTTTTCCCATTTTCTGGATTCCATATTTTTTTCAAATATTGTAAATGTTTTCTAATTGTTTTAAATCTCAATCTTCTACCAATTTTTGATTTTTTTCAAACTTTTGAAAATGATTGCTAATATTTTTCAGTTTTTCATTTTCATTTGTGAATATTTCAACGAGTAGAAATTTTTCAAAAACTTTATTTACGTAACTCAAATTTCTTCATGCGATCTATAGATAATCATTTTTTTTTTTTTTATTCTTTATATATTATGTATCTATAGTTCAATTCAACGTCCATAGCCATGATCTCTCATCATCCCGTTGCAAAATTTCATCCCATTTACTTTTCTCAAGCCTCTCAAGTATACCTGTACCCTAGAAAAGTACACGTGTACGGAAAAATAATACAACCCGAAACAACAATTCGAAATTAGAGTTAGGTACTCGATATACAAATACGTATGGTAGGTTTCCATCGTGAATAGAAAAAAAAAAAGCAAATGCTATTTTATTCGTTCATGCAATTGTAGCGATTCGGCGAGCAAATTACTTACCCTCGAAATTAGGGCCACGTGTCGTTTAACCCTGCACTTGGTATGAAAGTGATTACGGATATGGAAGAAGGAGTTTTGCTTGAAAAAAAGCAATAAAAGCTTTTGGTTAACTTTTTATAATAATTTGCCAATTTCTTTTTCTTTTTTTTTCTTCTTTTTTTTTTCTTATTCCCGCAACATTCTACACCTGATAATCATCGTTATAAAAGGAAAAGCAGGAAAGAGAATAAGAAAATTTGCAGAAGCGCCGAATGCCTGTACATTTGAAATTCAATTTCTTTTAGGTACTATTATGTTCTTCCTTTGTATTCGAGTCGAAGAATCGTCGTCAGCGTCACACCATTAAATGCACCATGCAGAAAAATTCCACTATATGCATTTCCTGACCAGTTCTTTCCATTTAATTGCGTTTTATTATCGACTTTAGCCTTTACTTCTTTTTTATAATGTCCTTTTACAGTGCGATTTTATAGAAGAGAAAAATCTATCGTGTATCTCATGTTTTTCACACGCTCGTATCCAAACCAAAGTGATTGTTTAACTTTGGAAAAGCATAGAAAAAGGAAAGGACTGTTGTAGATATAATCGGACTATCGGGAATGTAACATTATTTGAAATTCGATATGCAGTACATTTTTAAAAAAATTTATTCATTTGGGAAATTTTTTTATTATAAAATAGAAAATTTATTGATTTAAAAAAAAAATTATTCTTAAAAAATATAAAATTTCTTAATCTTAAAAAATTATAAAATTTTATTATTCCAAAAATCTAAATTAAATTAATTTTAATTTTTTTTAAAAGGTCCTAAAATTTCGAAAAAAATTATGAATTTTATTCCAAAAAACTTTTAAAAATTTTCATGAGAAAGAAATAGAAAAATTGTTTATTCCAAAAAAATTAATTTATTTCATTCTTAGAAGTTTAAAAAAAATTCTCTCAAAAAATTGTGAAATTCCTTGTCCCCCCCCCCCCCCCTCAAAGAAGAAAACTAAAAAAAAATAAAATTTAATTTATTTCAAACTGTTTTTTTAAATGTCCTAAATCTTCGAAAAAAATTGAAAATTTATCTAGGTACCTACTTCATAAAATTTACAAATTTTTTATTATTGAAATATCGGAAATTTTTTCATAAACAAAAATAATTATAAAATTTGTTTATTCCAAAAATTTTAAAAATTTTCATTCTTAAAAAAATAAGAAAAAATAGAAAATTGTTTGTTACAAAAAGTAAAATTGTAATTTTTACTTTTTATTTTTACTATAGTTTGAAAAATTACATCTTCAAAAAATAGAGAAATTTTTCCTCTCAAAAAATTAAAATAAAATTTATTTTAAATATTTAAAAAAAATATCCTAACTTGTGAAAAAAATAAAGGGTCTTTTGGTTTTATTATAAAATCATCGTCAATTTTGCACAAAATCCGAATTGCCAAAGAAATATTGAAAATTTTTCATATTTTTTTTTTTTACATGTTGCATTTAAAAGTACGTCAGCACCAGTTTAAATGTATCTCTCTTTTGTTCGCACCAATTTGTAAAAGTAACTTTATGTCGAGTTATATTATTTTTTTCAAAATGAAAAACCTATCGAGGCGAGAAAAGCGCGCCAAATATTTACGATATAAATAAAATAAAAATAAAATAAAAGAATAAAAAAAAAACAATCAATCAGTTTCTCAGCAATTTTCACAAAAACAGTTTGATTGACGCTAAAAAAAAAAAACTACGTTTGTTCGTTTTTGTTTAATTTTAATAACTAATTCCGCACGAATAAATTGGCCAAACGACGAGGGGTAAAAAATTTCGTGTATTTTAGCTGATTTTCTCAAAGAGAAAAGCCAGCTATTAAATTTGACCTGATGATGGAAGTTGGGGGTGAGGGGTATTTTTCTCAACGTTTTGGGTCAAAATAAGACGATTGGCATGATTTTCGCATTTTGGTATTTCTTTATATATATATATACCCGAGCAGCACAATCGACAAATTATCGAAATAAAAAATCGACAGAATATCGAATTCGATAAAGTGTCGCGTTAGTTCCGCCTAAATCGTGAAATTATCTTTCGATATATAGATAGATTATCGACGAATTATAGTTAGCAAAAATTTCGAGATTATAGTAAGATATGTTATCGATAATATATCTATAATATCGAAAGATAATTTCACGATTTAGGCGGAACTTTTGCGACACTTTATCAAATTCGATATTCTGTCGATTTTTTATCGATTTTTTATTCCGATTTTTCTTCTTTTACTAGCTTCTTTCTATAATTAAAAATCCTTAATTAGCATAATTAATACATTAAACTATGCCTAAACACATTATTCATGTTGCGGCAAGAGGATCATTTCAGAAAAAGTCAAAAAAAATTATAAAAAATCTGCCACCCGTGGGGCTTGAACCATCTTCCTCCTGCATGGTAATCCTCTTCCTTAAGCACTATGCCATACCTTATCGTTGAGGAATTAGCAATAAAACGCTTATAATAGGCAGTTTAGTACTTCCAGACGTGTTGGACTTGGAAAAATTTTCACCAATTTGGAAATAATTTCAAATATCGTCACAAAATCGTTGAAAAATCGTTCGACAAATTTCAGATTATTTGTCGATAATGTAGTTTCAAATATCGCCACAAAATCGTTGAAAAATCGAATTCGAGAAATTTCAGATTACGTGTCGATAATAAAGTTTTAAATATCTTCACAAAATCGTTAAAAAATCGAATTCGAGAAATTTCAGATTATTTGTCGATAATATAGTTTCAAATATCGTCACAAAATCGTAAAAAAATCGAAATCGAGAAATTTCATATTACGTGTCGATAATATAGTTTCAAATATCTTCACGAAATCGTTAGAAAATCGAATTCGAGAAATTGCATATTATGTGCCGATAATATAGTTTCAAATATCTTTACAAAATCGGTAAAAAATCGGATTCGATAAATTTAATATAATCTGTCGATAATATAGTTTCAAATATCGTCAAAAAATCGGTAAAATATCGGAGTCGAGAAATTTCATATAATCTGTCGATAATATAGTTTTAAATATCTTTACAAAATCGTTAAAAAATCGAATTCGATAAATTTAATATTCTTTGTCGATAATGTAGTTTCAAATATCTGCACAAAATCGGTGGAAAATCGGAATCGATAAATTTAATATTCTTTGTCGATAGTATCGTTGACAAATATCGTCATAAAATCTTAATAATATCGAATTCGATAGTTTTTAGATTTTTTGCCTATGAAATTGTACCGATAAATCTTTATAATATCGTGAGAACATCTATAGATTTTCAAACGATTTTTTATCGATACGTTACATCTTCCGATATTATCGATCGAGTGTGCCGCTCGGGTATATATATATAATTAATTTTTATTTGTTTAATAAAAACATAATTTAAAGAATTTAATTTTAAATATATTCTGCTCAATGAATTAATATTTTAAATAGCTGCAGTATATTAACTGTACAAAGGTAGCATAATAATTTGTATTTTAATTGAATAATAGAATGAATGAATAAATAAAAAATTTATTTTATTAAATTAAAATAATGAATTTAATTTTTTAATTAAAAAGTTAAATTAATTTTAAAAGACAAGAGAGGTACTTTTCACCTCAAATTTCAAGGAGCGTTTTCGCCTCCGTTTCATACTTTCTGGAACTAACTTTTGTCAAGGAACACAATGCACATGGTATACACCGAAGTCAAATTTTGATAAAAAATACTTTTCACCTCCGTTTTAAAGCTCATCCACAAGCTTAACTTTGAGATTTTTCAAAAAACTTGCAGAGTATGTTTGTAGAGGAAGGTCTAAAGAACATTTCGGCTCTTCGTTCAATTTTCTAGCTCAATTAGCAAAGCCTGTGTGAAGTCTCAAACATGAGGTTCTCAGGTTTAGGTGTAAAATAGTTTTGGCCTCCAGAAATTTTTGGTCAAAGAGGGGATGGGTGAATATTTTTGGATGGTTTAAAAGGCGGAACGTGTTCTCCTGATTTTCTCCTTCGAGTCAAGCCTAAGTGCAACCTTTTTGGTGCAGAATTCATGGAGTATACACGCTCTGTACTTTTCACCTCCGATTTTGGCTTTTTCGCCTCAAAAATGAGGCGAAAACTCCGCACTATTTAAGAAAAAGAGGCGAAAAAGCCTTCCTGCAACCATATATATATATATATATATATATATATATATATGTATGTATCCCCAAAATTTGTCCAGACGATAACTCGAGTAAGAATTAACCGATTGAGCTGAAATTTTCATGAGATGTTTGTTACTACTGGGAATAGAACCCTATTGTTTTTGAGAAAAATCGGTGAACCGGTTCTCGAGTTATTAGCGATTGAAATTTTCAAATGCTTCTAGCGCCTCAAATTAAGCAATTACGCGAAATTAGTAAATAACCTTTTTAATAGTACTTAAAAAGACGCACAAAAAAGGTTCTAAGCATTTTTCATTTTAATGAACCGGTTCTCGAGGAATTCGCCATGGAAAATTTCAAAACAAACAGCTGATCATCATTTCCCATTTTAAAAAAATAAATGGCTAGCAAAGTTGTAAAAATTCAAAACTTTTGCAATGCCTATCTAACTGCCTACTTTTCATGATAATGTCGTTTCTTATTGGTTTAAAACTTGTTAAAAGTTTTTATTTATCAAAAATAGCTGGCTGTAAATTGTATAATTTTTTCAATCACTTTAAAATTTTCAATTTGATAAAGTTTAATTTACACATGAATTTACATAAATTTTGAAAAATAAAAATAAAAATTGAAAATAAAAAATAAAAATAAAAATAATAGAAAATCAGCTTTTCTAGCGCATTAACTGCGTTAGAGTTTTTTTTTTTTTGTTTATTTTTAAAAGCTCGAATTAATTGTACTTTACGTATACAAATTATATACGTTTCGGCATTTACTCGATACAATGATTATTCTGCAAAAAATAATTGAAGTGAGTATAGAAGAGGATTACTATATTTAAATGGAAATAAATCGCGATACGGCGCTAAAATCGAACTAATTTATTCAGTTCGATTGGCTGAATTGTATACGTTATGAATTAGCAAACTCGCCATGGGCGACAGCACCCAGGACAAAAATTTTTTCCAACGTCCATTCGGGGCGATGCGATGGTTATACACGAGAGTTAAAAACGTAGAAAATTAAAAATATCAGCATACCATAAATCAGCATATAGTCACTAGTCAGTGACCCTTTTACGTCAATGTACTCAAACCCAACATAAACGTATAACTTATTAAACTAAGTGCCTCATAATAAAATAAATGGCGCAGAAAGATTTACAAAACCTACGCTTGATTTCGTCGATGAACTTAATCGACGAATAACGAGCGAGAAAAAAAAATTCAATACAAAGCCAATTGGCATAGAAAGGGGACAAGTTTTTGGAATTTGAATCCCGTTTTCACATTTTATTACGTCTCGTTTGTTTGCTATAAGTTTTCTCGCTTTTAACCCTCAACTTTGCCGACGAAATTCTCGAGGGTTACCATGACGAGAGTAATTTTTGTTCAAAGACAATATGTTGCAGTGCCATTACAACAGCATTCGGTTCATGATTAGACGCTTGCGGTGGTTTCGTCGAAAGTTTCCCTGTCAACGAGTTAGAATTAACGTAGTCAATTTTTTAAACAATTAGAGTTTTTCATTCAAAAAGTAGATATCTAATCTGACGTGAGACCGATGAGAGAAATGTACCTATTTATCTCGCAAAATTGCTTAATGCGTTTAAATTTAAAATTAAACAGCCTTAATTTAATATGTGCGGTGCGCTCTCACAAAGGAATCAAAAGTTTAACTCGGAAGTAATTATAAAAGTAATCTTTGGCGCTTATTAGAACTTTTACAAGTTGACAAATACAGTGTGTAACCGGTCGTGGTTTTCTCAGTTTGTAAGTATAAAATACCTACGTATTAAGTAGGTAGGTATGCTACGTTTCTGTATAGAGAAATTAAAAATATTTAGGAAAATCATTTTTTGGGAATTTTTACTGAAATGGCTTTAATTTGGTTAAATTTCGATTACAAAATACATGTATGGTGGAAGACGATTTAAATAATTATTTTTTACTGAACTCTATAAAGTTGGTTTTTTTTTGTATTTTAATTCTTTGAATAAGATTTTTTTGGTATTTTAAATCTTCCCGTGGGTAGTGCTAAATTCACTCTTCAATTTTTTTCCAATTTTGAAAATGAAAGAGGTAAACTTCGAAAATTCTTATTTGTGAAGTTTCAGGCTCCATAGTGCCTTCATTTTTGAAAATAAACAAATTTTCTCGCAATCATTTTTTTGTTGCTCTCAAAAATTTGCACTGGTTTCATGTACTGTCTTGACGAAATTTTGAAATATCGATGTCTCGAAGGCGCCCCATAACAATTACAGTCTCAAATAAAATTGTCGATGGGCACAAGCGGTACGTAAAAATTACAAAATTTTGTTATGAAAATGCACGTTAGTATAAGGGTAACTTTTTGAGAAGAATAAAAACATCAATTTTCGAAAGCTTAGTAGTAGGCCTTTCATTTTCAAAAATGGGGGAAAAAATCAAAACTGTCAAGAATGAAGATTTTTTTAAATACTAGGTACCTATACTACCAACAGTGCTCGAATTGAATAAAATTACAAAGTGAAACACATTTTGATCCAAAATTTTGACCAAATCATGTCAAAATCCCAAATTGAAAATTGTTCCAATTTATTTATTTATTTATTTATTTTTTTTTAATTCATTTATTGTGCCATATACAAGTACTATGCTTAGAGGCACATTCTTAAGATTAGGATGGTATGTAAGTATTAAGTGTTATTAGGTAGGTATAGGTATTTTGTTAATCCCTCTTTTTAGTAATTTTAGATTTTTTGACGGGATATTCAATATTTTATAGGCTTTTGAAAACATATACCTAAATTGAAAAAAAAATTACTTAATCCATTTTATCAATATTTCGTTGGACATACCTATGAAAACAATTTTTTATAAATAAATCCAATTAATAAGTAAATATTATACGAATTCAATTCATTCGATTGAAACTCTTTTTTGGCAATGAGACATGAGAATTTTTCAAAGTTGGCTTTAAAAAACAAAGGTATTTTCAATTCCAAGAAAAGATTTTTTCAAAAAAATTCTTTTTTCTTCTACAAAAATTTAAGAATTTTTTTTTAATCCAAAAATTTGAAAAAAAATCCATGAAAATTAAGATTTGGTAAAAAAAATTTATCTCAAAAAAACTGAGAATTTTTTCTCCAAAAATGAAAGATTTCATCCTAAACAAAGAAGGTTTTCACTCAAAAGTTTAAAGATTTTTTTCACAATTTTTTTCTCTAAAAACTTGAGAAATATAAGAACTTTTACTTTTCGACGAGATTATTTGAAAAAATTATCGCCGAAATTAAAAGATTTCATTCTAAGAAAACAGATGTTTTGCTCAAAAATATTTGGTAATTTTCTCAAAAAAATTCACATTAATTTTAGAGATTTTTCCTCCAAAAAATATGCAAAATTTTTTCAATTTTTTTTTCCAAAAAAATTGAAAAATAACATCTCAGAAAAATTGATAAATTTTCTTCTCCAAAAAATTGAATTTTTTTCTCAAAAATTGCAAGGCTTTAATTATTTTCTAAAAAAATGAGAGCGTTCCTTCCTGCATTAAAAAAGACAATTTTCCTCAAATAATTTTTTTTTTTAATTTGAGAATAATTTTCAAATTGCTATCTGACTGCTACAGAAAAACTGATAGCGATCTATTTTTAAATAAAAATCAAAAAAAAAAAGTTTCAAGTTTCCTTCACAACTGGACAATTTTTAGGCATACATTTTGTCAGACATTCTGAAACTTAAATGTATTTTTATAAAGATTGATTTTTTAAAATAAATTTTGGCTTTTTTTGCATAATAAAAACTGAGGACTTTTTTATAGGTGACTCCAAAAAATTAAGGTAGGCATTTTTCATCCCAAGAAAATCCAAAAAATTGTTCATCTTTCTATGAGAACGCGTAATTTTATTCTATAAAAAAATTAAAAGATGTCTTCCTCCAAAAATTTGAAAAAAAAAATTTCCACAAAAAATTGAGATCCACCAAGATTTTTTTCGATAAAACTAGAAGTTTTCTTGCTGAAAATGAGAGATTTAATACTAAACAATAAATATTAGGTATAATTATATTTTTTTTTCATTAAAATTTTTTTTTTTTAATTTTCACTATTTTTTATTTAATTTTTTTTTTTAGATAATTGCGATTAATTAAAAAAATTTCTTCAAGAATACCTAAAAGAGATTTTTTCCAAAAAAAATGAATAATTTTTTGTCTCAAAATAAATGATTTCATCCTAAACAAAAATGAAGACCCGAGCGGCACACTCGATCGATAATATCGGAAGATGTAACGTATCGATAAAAAATCGTTTGAAAATCTATAGATGTTCTCACGATATTATAAAGATTTATCGGTACAACTTCATAGGCAAAAAATCTAAAAACTATCGAATTCGATATTATTAAGATTTTATGACGATATTCGTCAACGATACTATCGACAAAGAATATTAAATTTATCGATTCCGATTTTCCACCGGTTTTGTGCAGTTATTTGAAACTACATTATCGACAAAGAATATTAAATTTATCGAATTCGATTTTTTAACGATTTTGTAAAGATATTTAAAACTATATTATCGACAGATTATATGAAATTTCTCGACTTCGATATTTTACCGATTTTTTGACGACATTTGAAACTATATTATCGACAAATTATATTAAATTTATCGAATCCGATTTTTTACCGATTTTGTAAAGATATTTGAAACTATATTATCGACACGTAATATGAAATTTCTCGATTTCGATTTTTTAACGATTTTGTGACGATATTTAAAACTATATTATCGACAAATAATCTGAAATTTCTCGAATTCGATTTTTTAACGATTTTGTGAAGATATTTAAAACTTTATTATCGACACGTAATCTGAAATTCCTCGAATTCGATTTTTCAACGATTTTGTGGCGATATTTGAAACTACATTATCGACAAATAATCTGAAATTTGTCGAACGATTTTTCAACGATTTTGTGACGATATTTGAAATTATTTCCAAATTGGTGAAAATTTTTCCAAGTCCAACACGTCTGGAAGTACTAAACTGCCTATTATAAGCGTTTTATTGCTAATTCCTCAACGATAAGGTATGGCATAGTGCTTAAGGAAGAGGATTACCATGCAGGAGGTAGAAGGTTCAAGCCCCACGGGTGGCAGATTTTTTATAATTTTTTTTTACTTTTTCTGAAATGATCTTCTTACCGTAACATGAATAATGTGTTTAGGCATAGTTTAATGTATTAATTATGCTAATTAATGAGTTTTAATTATAGAAAAAGGGTAGTAAAAGACGAAAAATCGGAATAAAAAATCGATAAAAAATCGACAAAATATCGAATTCGATAAAGTTCCGCCTAAATCGTGAAATTATCTTTCGATATTATAGATATATTATCGATAAAATATCTTACTCTAATCTCGAAATTTTTGCTAACTATAATTCGTCGATAATCTATCTATATATCGAAAGATAATTTCACGATTTATGCGGAACTAACGCGACACTTTATCGAATTCGATATTCTGTCGATTTTTTATTTCGATAATTTGTCGAGTGTGCTGCTCGGGGATTTCTGTGTGTGAAAAAATGTGAGATTCTCTTCAAAAACAACAACAACAAACACACAAACATTATTTACTCCCCAAAAAAAATTAAAAGATTTTTTATCCAGAAATTTAAGAAATACCTAAGTATTTTTATTTCCGAAAAACGTAAGAAATTTTCTTCTCCAAAGAATTGTTCTTTTTAAAAATTAAAATCTATTTTTCTTTATAACATTGGGAATAAATATATTCTTTCAAAATAATGGAAAAGTTGAAGTTCCTCTTTCAAAACTTGAAAATAATTCCACTGAGAAAAAAAATTGAGTTTTTTTTCTCAAATTTTGACAAAATGAAACATAGGTAGGTAGGTACCTACTTAGAGTTTTCACTAACTGGAACGAAGATTCTTAATTTTTTCACGAACTGTTCCGGCTCAATTCGAGCACTGACTACTAATATTGTAGATAATCGATCAAAAAACTCTGCCAATTTTATTTTCTCTTGCTCCTTCATTTTTTGAGAAAGGCATCAAGTGTACACAATATGTTTTCTTTCTAATGGGATTCCTATTCACTCTGAATAGAATTTCTTGCATCACTCGCAGAAACTACCAAACAATATTCAAATCATGATATTTTCCCAAACAATCACGATACTAATTAATTTACCTACCTATTATTTTTCTCGATATAAATTAAATAAAACCCTTCGAACTGGTAAAATTCTGTTACCAGTAAACACGCTCGGCTCAGGGCTCACGAAAGAAAAGGAAACCTCGAGCCTACGTAATTAATCTTTTTTAAGTTGTTTAAACTGATCGATTCCACGGATGGAAAAAAATCCCAACGAAGCTCTTTTTTTTATACCCGAACCAATGCTTTTCACCTTCCTACTCTCGGACAGTGCGCGATCCCTTTGGGAAATAAGAACACAATGTACATCGAACACCCTGCCACGCCAGCAGCGTGTGAGCAGGTAAATTTAGAATAATTTCAAACTGCACAAACGCGGCGTGGAATGCTGATTTTATACAACAATGAATCTATAATGAAAGCGTTTAATAAAATTCCCATACAGTGGAACTCAACTCGCCCAGGCGTATTTTTTCATTCGTACTTCGCTGTATAAAAAACCTCCGTCGGCGTCGTAATTTTCGTCAGCAGCATTTTTCATCGCGGCCGAATGAATTAAAAATTAAAGAGATTAATCTTCGAATCTTCGAGGCGTGTAAATTGTGTTGCAATAAGAATAAATTATTCATATTTGGTTTACCGACTTTATAGGAGAATTTTTTACCCGCACGTTGATTAATTTTTTTTTTTACCTATGGTAACTATTATTCGCGCAACGTCGACTCGTCCGGTGAACTATATTTGTTGAACAATTACGCGATCGCGCATAAAAATGGCCATAATTTGAGCACTTTTTTCATTCAGCCATTCTACCAGCTAAAAACAGCTAAGTAATTACGAACGAATTCATAAAAGGCAGGATTTGTCTCGATGAGTTGACAACAAACAGAACATCTTCGCGCCTTAAGGCTGCAAGAAAGTATAAACTTTATAAAAATATAAGGGAGGAAACTAAACCTCTACTTCAATTATCAAAGCCATTTCTCAACACGGTGCCGCACAAATTACACGTAGAAAAAAAAATCACAAATTAACCAACCCAGCCGAAGGAATTACCAAGGTAAAAAAATTTAATAATAGGAAAATATTCATCGAGTTGGTTTAAAAAGTTCTAAATTAAATATTGTTTTTAATACGATTCCTACTCGAAATGTTTTTTTTTTGTTGTTTTTTTTTTTGCTGAGGTGGGAGGATAGTCCTTGAACCGAGAAAACTAATATTACAACGCGCCTGAAAGTAATCTGGAATAAAATTTCTACATTTAAGCTTGTTTCCTTTCGTTCAACAACAGTTTAAACCGGAGAAAGGTTCACTAAAAGTTCATTTTCGTTAAACAAACATTAATTAAAATTAACTGTGAGTTTCTGGTTTGCAGTTTATATTACAGTTGCCTCGCCTCATTCGTGAATTGTGTAAACAATTTCTTTTGTTTTACCATGATTAAGAAGAACTTTTTTTTCCTCTCTCGATGACTTTTTAAATTAAAGAATAACGAGAGTGGATATTAAATTGAAAAACCCTAGCGCCAGAATTTATTCCGTAGGAGGTATAAAATTTGACGAACTTGTAACCCACGAGCTCTGCAAAGTTGTGCTTTATATAAATAAAGCAAAACAACGCAGACTGGATTTTTTTTTGAAGTCGTTAACCTGGTTGAGATTAATTTTGAGGAGTCTGCGACGAGTATACGACATCATATCATAACCAATTCAAGTCAGTAACCATCAAAAGACCCAACGATAACACTATTCCAGTCTACGTAATATGAATCCAATTTAATATACTTCGACTTGGTAAATATCGTAATAGGTAATTCGAAGCTAGCAAAGTTACACTTTGCAAAAATAAACACAGCCAAGATTCTATTGATCAAGATAATCCCCTCTCTCGCATACCGCATGTTGTCATCCAAGGTGGAAATTTAGCGACAAACGTTGACTCGTTGCTTAATCCTTAATTAACAAATATTTAGCGTGAAAATGAACCTTGTTTTTTTTCTACCCGCTGCAGCGAAAGCTCAAAGTTAAATTTATCCTTTTCTCGGCGTTTTTTCCTGCAATCTCCGCAGGGATTAGAATATTCAAATTTTCATTGCTCTTGTATTTATCCAAACATTCGTGTCCGAATGGGTGTTGTCGTCATCGGTATTTTCCGCAACACTGACTTAGCATTTTGCCTTTTTGTATCATTGGCGCGCGGCAAGGCAAAGGCAGTGCAACTTTTACAGTTTAATGTAGCAGGACTACGTGGTTAGTGTTCTGATTTGATCAACGTACCACTTTGTAAATTTATCTTTTAGGCGATACTAGAAAACGAAACGAATTAATTTGTTTTTCTGTCGTACGCGCGTAGCGTGCCACTCTGCGCTCTGTTCTCCGGTCTCTGATGGGGTTCTCATATATACTCAGCCATTAGAAGAAGAGCGAACGTAAATGAGATTTTAGGCGTGAGAAAAATACAGACACCGCTGCCATATAGAAATTCGATCTTGGCGAACTTTCTCAATAAGTACGCATCGTATAACCTTTTGATCACTTCTAGGATTCAATTTCCAAACTTTCATTCCCGGTTTGATGTATTAATTAAAATGCTTTTAAACGTGTTCTTCCGCAGATACACGGTTCAATGAACCGAATTGTTTTGCCAATCGTCGACTACATCTACGGTTTAATGACGGTTGATATTTCACATTAGAATTTTTCATCGAGTTTTTTTTTTCGGCTTTTGAAATAGAAATTGTGTGAAACAAATAATACCTATGGTGAAAGAGAGGAGGTATGTTTGATTTATGAAAAAATAATTTCCTATTAGTAGGTAATTTAGTCCCCGTATACAAAAAAACTAATAGTTACTATATAATACCATTAGTTACTATAAGTAACTATTTAAATTTTAGTGGTAACTAATGGTAACCATTACAAGTCCTTGGGTGATTAATAGTAACCATGAAACATCATATGGTTACTATTGGTAATTAATAGTAACTAGCATATTTTGATACTCGCAGATAAGATGTGTTGTAAATTAGTACATATAGTCCATGGAAAACATAATACATTTGGCTAGACGTGTGCGTCAAGCTTTGAGAGGGATGTCCACAACTAGACAGGGTTTTAATGAGCCTGCCAGGATGTGCATAAAGACCTCCAATTTTTGAATCAAACATGGTGTAAATAGCCAACTACTAATAACTAATAGTTTTACCATTAAAAAAAAACCAATGGGTATTTCGCCACTATTAATCTCTAATGGTACTGGTAATAGTAGTGGTAACATTTACAACTAAAATTACCACTACTAATGGTGGCGAAAAAACCATTAGGTTTTTTTTATGGTAGAACCATTAGTTTTTTTTTATACGGGTCACTCTTAATTTTTTAGAAAAATGAAAAAAAAGACTGAAGTAAGTAAGTAAGTAGTAAGTACAAAAGAAACATATTCCTCGTATGGTGCCTATGCCTCGACTATGCTACGCGTCACCAACCCAGTTTTGTGTATATTTTACTTCTCTTAGATAACCGCTGTCGAGATACAGTACAGGAGGTCAGTTTGTCAGATCCCTGATGCTCATTACCGAGCACGATGCTTATTATATATATTTGAAACTTTGAACAATCATTGAGGGGTCCTAGTGGAATATTAATTTCCTCATAATTTTTACCTCCCTTCTTTATGGCTTATTTCACAAAAAGAAGCGATTTTGAGCGAAATCAGGATTGCCGAAACTAAAAAAAAAAAAAAATGCCAAAAAATATTTTCAAATTACGAATATCGCTCATAATATCAATTTTTTTGTGCTTCATGACTTTCTCGACCATTTTTAACAAAAAAAAAAAAAGAATAATAATAAATAATAATAAAATAAGACATAATATTTCGTCGGTGGCCTGCTAAATACCTCTTATGTGCAAAAAATAAAATTTTACAGGAGCGCATAAAAACCTCCCAGTAATTATAATTTTCAACATAGACCCTTGCATTTAAAAAAAAAAAAAAATCATGTTCATCTACCCCAGTCCTTATTTCAATTCATTTTAGTGATTATTTTGTTCATTTAGCCATAAAACTGGTTTTTGTTTGAAATTTATACACATAAGAGGTTTTTTTGGTTAAAAATAAGTCACATAAGAGGAATTTAATACAAAATCTTAATTATTTAGTTTTTCATTTTGAACCAAAAAAACAATGATGTTATTACATAAAAAAGCGAAGAAAAATAAGAAAAAAACACGAATTGTTTTTCACTATTTTTATCATCATTATCTTCAACATAGGTGCACATAGGAGGTATTATACGAGACCAATTTTTCAACAGCGGTAAAAATATGACCTAAGAAGATGAAATTTTTTTTTTATTCGACGCAGTTTGACGAGCTTTATCCAACGAACCAAAAAACCTATTTTACGAAAAATTGTCACATTAGAGGTATTTAGCAGGCCACCGACGATTTATAATTTTTTTTTTTTAAATTAAGAAATTGGATTTTTTTTTTAATCTAAGAAATTGATTTTTTTTTAAATTTTGGGTTAGTCTTACCCTCTGGGAGGCTAAATATTGTTCCTAGGACCATAAAACCATTTTAAATCGATTTTTTTTTCAAATTGAAAAAAAAATGATTTTTGATTTTTATTGATTTTGGGTAAGTCTTGTCCTCTGGACGGCTGAATATTGCTCCCAGGACCATGAAACCATTTTTAAGGGAGGGGGAGGCGTCAAATTTTTTTCCTGTTAAATGCATAGCGTTGACAAGCGGAATTTTCTTAGACCTTTGCATGATGACGTCATTTTAATTTTTCAGCTATGAAGTTTTGAAGAAAAATTAAAAACTAATATTTCAAATTGTTTTTTTTTTACAAAAAAAATTAATTTTTGATTTTTGAAAAAAAATGCATGGACCCAAGCAGCACACTCGACAAATTATCGAAATAAAAAATCGACAGAATATCGAATTCGATAAAGTGTCGCGTTAGTTCCGCATAAATCGTGAAATTATCTTTCGATATATAGATAGATTATCGACGAATTATAGTTAGCAAAAATTTCGAGATTATAGTAAGATATTTTATCGATAATATATCTATAATATCGAAAGATAATTTCACGATTTAGGCGGAACTTTCGCGACACTTTATAGAATTTGATATTCTGTCGATTTTTTATCGATTTTTTATTCCGATTTTTTGTCTTTTACTAGCTTCTTTCTATAATTAAAAATCATTAATTAGTATAATTAATACATTAAACTATGCCTAAACACATTATTCATGTTACGGTAAGAGGATCATTTCAGAAAAAGTCAAAAAAAATTATAAAAAATCTGTCACCCGTGGGGCTTGAACCTTCTACCTCCTGCATGGTAATCCTCTTCCTTAACCACTATGCCATACCTTATCGTTGAGGAATTAGCAATAAAAAGCTAATAATAGGCAGTTTAGTACTTCCAGACGTGTTGGACTTAGAAAAATTTTCACCAATTTGGAAATAATTTCAAATATCGTCACCAAATCGTTGAAAAATCGTTCGACAAATTTCAGATTATTTGTCGATAATGTAGTTTCAAATATCGCCACAAAATCGTTGAAAAATCGAATTCGAGGAATTTCATATCACGTGTCGATAATATAGTTTCAAATATCGTCATAAAATCGTTGAAAAATCGAATTCGAGAAATTTCAGATTACGTGTCGATAATAAAGTTTTAAATATCTTCACAAAATCGTTAAAAAATCGAATTCGAGAAATTTCAGATTATTTGTCGATAATATAGTTTCAAATATCGTCACAAAATCGGTAAAAAATCGGATTCGAGAAATTTTATATAATCTGTCGATAATATAGTTTTAAATATCTTTACAAAATCGTTAAAAAATCGAATTCGATAAATTTAATATTCTTTGTCGATAATGTAGTTTCAAATATCTGCACAAAATCGGTGGAAAATCGGAATCGATAAATTTAATATTCTTTGTCGATAGTATCGTTGACGAATATCGTCATAAAATCTTAATAATATCGAATTCGATAGTTTTTAGATTTTTTGCCTATGAAGTTGTACCGATAAATCATTATAATATCGGAGAACATCTATAGATTTTCAAACGATTTTTTATCGATACGTTACATCTTCCGATATTATCGATCAAGTGTGCCGCTCGGGGAGTTTTCAAAAAAAGAAAATTATTTTCATTTCGCATTTTGATGATGTCATTTTGCAGAAAATTAATATGGATAGATTTTTTAGAAAATGAAAAATTTCAAGTGTCAAAATTGAAGAAAAACACGGTTTTTGGTAAATGTCCCGTATCCAAAGAAACTATGCAACCCACAAGATTTTTCTGAGAATGTTTTTTATTCAGTACAGTCTGGTCTGTAGTCTGACGAGAGGGTTTTGCAAAATTTTAATTTGCTGACGATTTCTTCCGAGTAGACCGGAATACTTCGATAAAAATTATGAGAAAGTTTGATAAAATCGTAGGGAAAGTAGAAATTTTCCAAAAGCATCTTGTCAGACTACAGACCAGACTCTACTGAATAAAAAACATTCCCAGAAAAATCTTGTGGGTTGCATAGTTTCTCTGGAAACGGGGCATCTACCAAAAACCGTGTTTTTCTTCAATTTTGAATTTTTGACACTTAAAATTTTTCATTTTCCAAAAAATCTATCAATATTTTCTGCAAAATGACATCATCGAAATGCAAAATGAAAATTTCTTTTTTTGAAAACTCCATGCATTATTTATTTTTCAAAAATCAAAAATTAATTTTTTTTGTAAAAAAAAAGCCATTTGAAATTAGTTTTCAATTTTTCTTCAAAACTTCATAGGTGAAAAATCAAAATGACGTCATGCAAAGGTCTTAGAAAGTTCCGCTTGTCAACGCTCTGCATTCAACAAAAAAAAAAGTTGACCCCCCCCCCCCTAAATGAAAGTACCTACAGGTCAAAATTGACCAAAAATGGTCAAAACCCCAAAATCGATTTTTTGGCGCATCCACACTCACATTTGACAATTCTCAAAATTTGACAATTTTCCAAATTTCGACAACAATAATTTTTCAAAATTCAAAATTTTTTCAAAATTTGACAATTGAAATCAAATTTTGTCAACAATTTTTCAAAATAGGTATGACATTGTTTCAAAATTTGACAATTTTTCAAAATTTGACAATTTTTCAAAATTTGACAATTTTTCAAAATTTTACTTTTTTCAAAATTTAACATCTTTTTTCCAAATTTGACTTGAACATTTTTCTATACGAGTGCCTAATCATTTAAAAGCTACGCGCAGGTGTCTAGTTTTTCTTTGAAAAGAAAGTTTTTCAAGAAATTTTTGATTTAAAAAAAATCGTATTACCTAGGTACAAAAATTTTGAAAAACTAACTTTCATCAAAAACGCTGTTATTTTTTTTAAATTTTTGAATAATAAATTCTTCAGAAAATAATTTCAAGAATCCTATAACTTTTTTTTTATATCACACAAAACTTTTAAAAATCAATGTCTTATCAAAATATCACAAAATTTCACAAAAAAAACATTAAATTATTTTATTTGAAAAAGAAATTTTAGCATAGTATATGCTTTTACGATGACCAAAATAGAAAAAAACGACAGAAAAATCCGACACCAAAATCCGACACTAAATTGGGTTAGGTTAGGTTACATTAGGTTAGGTTTGGGTGACATAAAAAACCTTGGGAATTTTTTAATAAATTCAGTTTTTTAGACATTATGTCATACATTTTGGAACTTGTAAATTTTTTAAAAATTTTATGACTTTTAGACATTTTCTAGACATTTTGTCAGGAATTCTGAAACTTGAAATTTTTTTTTTAGAAAGACGACTTTCAGACATTTTGTCAGACATTTTGAAACTTTTATTAGACTTTTTAATTTTTTTAAATAAATTTTATGACTTTTGGACATTTTGAAACTTAGAATTTTTTTTAGAAATTCTATGACTTTTATGCTTTTTGTCAGACATTCTGAAACTTGAAATTTTTTTTATTAATTATACTTTTTAGATTTTTAAATTTCCATGGAAATTAATTTTCGTGACTTTTAGACATTTCGTCACAAAGTAAAAGCATATACTATGTTTCATACTTTCAAACGTAGTGTGAAAATAGAGCCAACCAGGGGGGTCCAGGGGGTGAAGCCCCCCCTGGCGAGGCGCGAAGCGCCGAGTTTATTTCATCAAATTTTTGATTTGAAAAAAAAAACTTACTACAAAAACTTTGAAATACTGTAACTTCCACTAAAAATCTTTTCATTTTTTTTCTCTAAAAGAAAGTACTTATCAATTTGAAAATTCTTCAGGAAAGAATTCATGCAACCAATAATTTTTTTGAAAATCACAAAATACCTTTAACAATCAAAGTATTATCAAAGTATCTCAAAAAATCACTAAAGTATTTTCTTTGAAAAGGAAATTTTTCAACAAATTTTTGATTTAAAAAAAATCTTGTTACAAAAATTTTGAAATACTTTTTATCTTCCACCAAAAATCGTATATTTTTTTTGATAGAAAGTACAATCATTACCTACCTATTTAAAAATTCTTAGAATCCTATTATTATTTGTTTTAATCACTAAAAAACATTTCAGTACGTATTTTTTTCAAGTTTCAAAAAATTTTCAATATTATTATGAAGCTTTCTTATCCAAAAAATATCCATTATTTTTAATTTTCATCAAAATGAATATGTAGATTCTAACATGTTTTTTGTAGTTTTAAAATTTTAAATAGGTATCTAAATTTTCGAAACCACATAGAAAATTTTTGAAGCTGATTAATTTACAAGCAACGATGCGTTAGAATAGTCTGTGAAACACACTTACCTATATACTACAATCTCCTGTTTCGATGATACCATTATTGGAAATTCAGCCGAGTGAAAGCTCACCTCTGAGAAAATCCTTTGATAAATAACGACTTCGATGCACCAACTCGATTCTACTTCTTAACGCGGAATAAGCTGCACAAAAGAAAAAGATCAAACATTTTCATCATCGCATCGAAAGAACCTCGAACAACATATTAAATTTTAATCAACGCATTTTAATGACTACATAAAAAAAAAGCTAAAAATCCTCTAAGCTCTTTATCCGTATGAATCTATCTACATCTTACACGTTCGGTTCAGCCGCAGCTGAAATTGATAAAAAGGATTTTATTAGTTCTTTGGAACGATTTTCCTTTATTCCTTTCATAATCAACGCAGTCATAACGAAACCTGGTTTATAGAAAGGAAAAAGAATTTCAAAAGTTTAATATAGCAAAAGACGGCATTTGACACACGCTTTTCTCAACTTCTATTACGGTTAATGTTCGGTCCCCTCGTTCAATAGGAGGATATTGGAACTGAAAAGCTTAAACCTTAAAAGTATTAGAACCACTTCTAGCAATGTTTTCAGATTAACCACGAATAAGGGGTAATGATTTCGAAAAGTACAAGTACCTTTACTTTTACATGCCTCTGCCTATACTTAATCTGAACGTAATTTTACCGCACAAATAAGAATTACTCCAACCCCAACAGCCGACTTTTGAATAAAAACTTTTATTTTTTTAATATTCCACATCGATTATAATAATGTGGAAAAAATTAGCAATAATGATATTTTACGAGGGTAAAAAAAAAACGTGAAAACAATTTCACCCCATTAAATATAAAATAAAAAAGCAAAACTTCGCGAAAATTTTCGTCCGTCTTTAAATCAAAAAATCGACGCCTTCGCACGTGATGATTATAGCGTTTAAATACCATACCGAGCTCGAATTTAAGCGAGCCAATTTTTGTATGCTAGTCGAATATTTTAAGAGGCTTGTTATACATGGTAGCCAAGTTTTTACTCTGCATTTATTGTTATCTACGAAGTTGTGCAAGTCAACTTTACCACCAAATCGAGTATTACTAAAAGTAGCACGTACTACGGTTTCATCTTAGATTGTGGTAATATTTTGCATTTAAATAGCTATTTTCTCGTATAGCAGTTGAAGTTCAAAATAAGTCGAAAAATTAACGTCAACGTTAAACTTTCCCTATTTCTCGCCTTTAAAATGGATTTAGCTTTTTGAATGTTTACATTTTAAAAATATCAGCGAGATTTAATGTCTCGACTGTTACCGCACTTTTCGTCTCGCTGTAGGTCATCCAGACTATAATAATGAAAACCCTTTACCTTGTCATTAATTTAAAAATCGTAAAAGATGAACTTTTTAATTATTTTTCATATAAGAGATGATTTTTCTCGTGAAAAATATCAACCCAATGTATATTCCTAGAAGTGTTCTAGATGCGCTTTGTCGTCCTGAAACAATTGCAAGCCTTTGCGGAAGTCCCAGACCACTTTAAACACGTGAAATCGCAAAATTTCTGATTTGGAAACTTTTTCAAAGGCTCTTGCTTTCTCAAAAATGCGAGTATTGCAATTTTATCCCTCCTGTCACACATTTCAAAGGTCAAATAAAGTGTTCTAAACTAGCTTTGTGTTCCTGAGTCGATTGCAAGCCTTTGCGGAAACCTCAGACCACTTTTTGGCCAAAAATTCATTTTTCATCAATTTCGAAAAAAAAATTCAGTTTCAGGCAATTTGAAAACAGATTATTTTTCTTCAATTTTGCCAGAAATTTATTTTTCAGTAAACACGCATTGAAAATGTGACATTTTATGCTTGAAGCTCGTAAACAATCATTTGGAATTTGAAAAATAACAAATTACTGTATGCATCTGTGCGCACTTAAAAAAGTGTCCATTATTTCGGCTGACGATTGTACCGAAAATTATTATGTGAGACCAATTTTGCCAACATTATTTTACTTCAATTTTGCAAAAAAAGAAAAAAAATATATTAGTATTTCGTTAAGTTTGCCAAAAATATACTTTTCGGTAATTTTGTGATAAAATTCAATTTTGCAAAAAGATTATTTTTCTTCAATTTTGCCAAAAATATATTTTTCTGTAAACACGCATTGAAAATGTGACAATTTCGAAGGTCAAATGAAGTGTTCTAAATTAGCTTTGTGTTCCTGAGTCGATTGCAAGCCTTTGCGGGAGTCTCAGACCACTTTAAATACGTAAAATCGCGAAATTTCTGATTTGGGAACTTTTTCAAAGACTCTTGCTCTCAATAAAATGCGAATATTGCAATTCCAGCCTCCTGACTAACATTTTAAAGGTCAAATGAAGTGTTCTAGATGAGCGTTGTCGTCCTGAGTCAACTGCAAGCCTTTGCGGAAACTTCAGTCCACTTTAAATACATGAAATCGCGAAATTTCTGATTTGGGAACTTTTTCAAAGGCTCTTGCTCCCACAAAAATGCGACTATTGCAATTTCCTCCTCCTGACTAACATTTTAAAGGTTAAATAAAGTGTTCTAGATGAGCTTTGACGTCCTGAGTCATTTGCAAGCCTTTGCGAAAACCTCAGACCACTTTTAAACACGTAAATTCGCAAAAGTTCTGATTCGGGAATTTTTCCAAAGGCTCTTGCTTTCACAAAAATGCGAATATTGCGATTTTCTCCCTCCTTTCACATATTTTAAAGGTCAAATGAAAAAATGAAGTTGGGTGTGTAGATATTTGTTGGGTGAGTGGCTGCTGATCTACCTTTGCGCGCCAGTATTTTCAAATCCTGTGCACGCCACTGGCTGCTATACATGCATATTCCACATAGCATAACCACAGAAAATAGTAAACAAAGCAAACAAAGAACATGGTAATAGCTTTTCCATGTTATTAACACAGTAACTTGGAAATTGAAAATAACTTGGTAATTTTATATGATAGTGCAGCGTTTGTTGTACGAATTTGTGACAGTACCACGTATATACAATATACATATCTACAATGGCGTTTAAACAGACACCCTGCGCTTCATTAAAGATTTATTGTACTCTAAACGGATTCCTTTTGCGAACCAAAGGAAATCAGTTCTGTTCGACTGTTTGAAATAGGAACATGGCACTTGAAATCAATCTCAAATCTTAATCTACATTTATTCTAATAAATATCCCTTATACAAAGACAATTAGTAATCAAAAGTAAAAAATTAACAAAGTGTCGAAAACCTCGTACAAACTTCGTAATATGAACCTTGTATAAATGATTTTTTTTTCAAATAAACAGAGATTTAATTTTTTTGAATTTTAGAAGAAAAAAAATTATTTTTTTAGAATAGGTAAACAAGTTTTAGCTGATTTTCTCAAAGAGAAAAGTCAGCTATTAAATTCGACCTGATGATGGAAGTTGTGGGTGAGGGGTATTTTTCTCGACGTTTTGGGTCAAAATAAGACGATTGGCATGATTTTCGCATTTTGGTATTTCTTTATATATATATATACTTTTACTCAATGTAGTTGTGGCACCATTTTACATACTTATTGTAAGTTCAGGCACCAAAATTTTCGTTGTGGCACCACGAAATGGTGCTACAACGTTTCAAGTCTGAAACCATGCGGGGTGGTATCGTAAGGTCACCAGGAGTCGATAGGCAAATTTTTGTACTGGTGCCACAACGACACTTATTATATATTTTTATACGATCATATAAATATCAAAAAATATATACTGAAAAGACGTTGAGGCACCATTTCAAGTCTCATGTCATCAAGTGGAATATCATTCTTAAAAATTCGTTAAAATTTTTATAAACAGATAGTGCTGTAGGTAATAGGTGCGATTCTCACTTCATACTTAAATAACCTAGTGGCACCAGTCGTTTTTCTCCTATCTATAACTGGTCAAGGGAAAAAATGGCACTGGTGCCACAAGAACATTCAACTAGGTGGTGCCTCAACGTTATTAAAGTAGATATGGATATATATATATATATATGTATTTATGTATGTATGTATCCCCAAAATTTGTCCAGACGATAACTCGAGTAAGAATTAACCGATTGAGCTGAAATTTTCATGAGAGGTTTGTTACTACTGGGAATAGAACCCTATTGTTTTTGAGAAAAATCGGTGAACCGGTTCTCGAGTTATTAGCGATTGAAATTTTCAAATGCTTCTAGCGCCTCGAATTAAGCAATTACGCGAAATTAGTAAATAACCTTTTTAATAGTACTTAAAAAGACGCACAAAAAAGGTTCTAAGCATTTTTCATTTTAATGAACCGGTTCTCGAGGAATTCGCCATGGAAAATTTCAAAACAAACAGCTGATCATTATTTCCCATTTTTTAAAAATAAATGGCTAGCAAAGTTGTAAAAATTCAAAACTTTTGCAATGCCTATCTAACTGCCTACTTTTCATGATAATGTCGTTTCTTATTGGTTTAAAACTTGTTAAAAGTTTTTATTTATCAAAAATAGCTGGCTGTAAATTGTATAATTTTTTTAATCACTTTAAAATTATCAATTTGATGTTGTTATCATTAAGTACATAAAAATAATTTAATTTACACATGAATTTACATAAATTTTGAAAAATAAAAATAAAATTGAAAATAAAAAATAAAAATAATAGAAAATCAGCTTTTCTAGCGCATTAACTGCGTTAGAGTTTTTTTATTTTCTATTTTTTGAAATTTTGTTTATATGGTTTTTGTTCATAAAATATTTTTATCGTGATTTTGTTCGAATCAAAAAGAATAATAATAATTATAATAATTATGATTTTGTTTTTAAATTTTGTTGATTGAATGTTTTTACTTAGGTAAATTCATTCTTAATTTTGTTATTTATTTTTCATTTTTAAATTTTTGCAAAAAATTCAATTTCTGTTGAAAAAACTATATTTTTTTTGTCTATCAAGTTGGTATAGGTGAAAGAAAAGCCTTGTAACCTAAATTATCAATAATTTATATCTATATTAAAATTGTTTTTAACTAAATTTTATTTTTGTAGGATTTTTTTTTTTCATTAGTAAGTATTGTGTACGTCCAAGCATAAAGGGACCATCTGGCCGGTTTTAGTTTAGGAGATACAGTCGTTTTTGTGATCTCGAGTCAAGATTGTCGATTTCGGGATTTTTTGCGTTTCTTGTAGAGTGACAATTTCCCACCACCCCAATCTACCTCCAAACCCGAGATATCTTCGTTTGAAAAAGGAGGTTGAAATTTTTTTCAGTTTTTTTTTTTTTTTTTTTACAGAAAATCGTTGAAAAATCTGTAATATATTGATCTGAAATACTGATCTTACCACTTTACAACATTTATCCGATATACCTGAGCGATTTAATTTCTCCATTTTGTACTAAAAATCAATTTTCCAGAAAAGGGACCATCTGATCGATGACCCTTTCTCCAGCTGGAGTGGCTGGAAATTTTCGAATAATTCACTGAAGAATTCAAATTCTTCATTTCCAAGCGATGGAAGGTTCCACACCATAGAATTATTCTAAAAATCAATTTTTCAGAAAAGGGACATCTCTTCGGTAACCATTTCTCCAGCTGGAGCGGCTGGAATTTTTTGGAAAATGAGGTTCTACCAATAAAAGTGTCCAATGCCCTCGCTGTATGAACGCTTGTATAAATGTCATATAAACCATAAACTCTTGTATAAACCTCGTATAAACTTCGTATGAACCTTGTATGAACTTTGTATAAACCTCGTATGAACCTTGTATGCGTATAAACTTCGTATGAACCTTGTATAAATGTTGTGTAAACCATAAAACTTGTATAAACCTCGTATAAACGTCGTATAAACCTTGTATGAACCGTATAAATGTTGTGTAAACCATAAAACTTGTACAAAAATCGTATAAACCTGGTATATTTTTTGGAATCAGAAAAATTGTTGGTTTAGGCACAAAATTCATACAAGTTGTAAAAATTGAGCAGTTTTTACAAAATTTGCATGAATACTCTAGCCATGTTGTCTAAAATTGTCTCAAGAGATGTTGTCTAGACACAAAATGCAATTTGTCAAAAAGTTTGGCGATTTTTCCTAAATTGAATTACTGAGGTCATGTTGTCTAGAAAATAAATGTTGTCTAGACACGGACGATTTTTTTCAAAATTTATTTACCCACCCACATTATTGCCGAGGGGGGACGTTCCCCCAAAAGTTGAAAAGTTGGCAATTTTGAGTTTCAAGTTGGCAAACTCAGTATTATGTTGAAAAAAATTTTGAAAAGTTGGCATTTTGAAGGTATATTCCCCCTTCAAAAAATCATTACGCTACGCCTCTGAAAACAACAGTTGTCTGACAATTTTCTCGAAATTCAATTACTGAAGTTACGTTGTCTAGAATTGACTTCGAAAAATATTGTATACCATAAACTCTTGTATAAACTTGTATAACCCTCGTATAAACCTTGTATAAATGTCGTATAAACCATTAATATTTTTTAAAGAAAATTATTTCTAAATTTTTGTAAAATAACACTAGTTTTCAACAGTGTTGAGCAAGCTCAGTTCTTTTTAAACGTAGTACTTAGCTCCTACAAATTTGGAAGCTATTTTGAAAATGTGAAATGTTTTCAAGTTTTTGGGGGTGATCTGGGTGAAAGCACGCGTCAACCCAGGCAAAGAAATTTGATTTTTTTTTTTTTCATGAAAAGATTTTCGCACTTTCTGACAAGCCTTTTCCAGCAGATTTATTCTTCAGAAGCTTGGAAATTTTTATTTGAAGAAATTAATTTTTTAATGAAACTTTTTTTGGCACGTGTTATGACTATGAGACGTGTTGACCCCTGCAAACATATGCTTACACGTGCGTACAGACAGATTTTTTTCCAAAGCACCAAATATATGAAAGAATTTCCTATAAAGAAGTGTAATTTTCATTTTCAAAAGTTTTTAAAAGATCAATTTTCAACGCTTGATAAATTTTTACAATTCGAAGAAATTCCAAACATTTCCAAACTTTTCAAGTGATCAATTTTTAAAGTGCGATGAAGTTTACAATTTTCAAAATTAAGTAAATCTTGATCGTTTTCGCAACAATCAGTTGCGACACCTCTATTCCTTTTCTTTTTTCAAAACGTTTTGTTAAATAAGCAGAATTATTAAATAGAAATCCTTCGAATTGGTACCCTCAAGAATCTTAAATTATCCATGTTTCTATTTTCGTCATAAATTATAAAGACATTCATCATTTTGAAGATATTCTTCCTATGTAATATATAGAGGGAAATAAACTAAACTAATTGATTTAATTATCGAGAGCAAAGTTCGTTAACCGAGTCCATTCATGGTGGATTAATTCTGAGGAATGTTTTTTGAAAAATAATCTCATTATTAATAAACGAACGTTTTGTTCGACGAAGGCAAATAGTAAAACAGACGTACCTAAAGTTGATCAAAACTTCATAGTGAAAAAGTTTGTTAATTCCGCGATGTATTTTGTGTAACGAATCATATTAAACAAGTTCCGTACATTTTCAGATAAAATCAGCTTAATTAAAATTTCAACTTACGTGCCCCATTAAGAATTTCGAAAACTTATATCAAAGTAAAAATTATGTAAAACAGCTTTCCACCAGTTCGCGACGATAACGAGAGGACAAAAAGCTGGTTTTAAAAAACCTAAACTTTTACCGTATAATTTGGCAGAAACGTACACGTTTAGATAAAGTATTATAAGAACCAACGTCTCTTAAGAGTTGATCATGATGGAAGTAGAGATTTTTTTTTTCATCGCCATTCAACTTACTCAACTCAGCACGCAACTATCAGCATACAAAATTGATAAAAATCAGTAAAGTTTTTATTGTGAAATTGAATTTTTTTTCTGACTTGTATGTATTGGCTGATCCGAGCCGAGTGCGCGAATTTTCGATAAAACTTTTAATAGAAAAGTACTAACTTTTCGCTTTCGTATTTTTTGGCCGGAAAAATTCCGACCATGTTTTCATCCATATTATAATGACGTCAGTCTTAACGTAAATGATTCGTTTTTGTTTGTTAAAGCACCAATTTATGTGCAAGTGTTTTTGCACGAGCACGCTTTAAATACTTCGAGTGCAGTTTGAAAATATATGATTTTCATACGCATCGTTAATGAGTAATTATACAGCCAAGATTTATGGCAGTTCAAAAAAAAAATAGGTCAAAATTTTCATACGAGATATTATCCTTTAACAAGGTGTCTCGGAAGTGAATGTCCCAACTTGTGATTTTTTCGAGTCTAGTTAAACACTTCTCACCTGATCAGTTCAAATAAAATAGGAAAACCCAAAACTAAAAACTTGAACTTGGACTGACAAAATCAATTCAAAAAAGTACCAATGAGTCAAGTCGTCAAGTTGTCAAGGTAGCAATGCTGAGTTTACACGGACTAAATTAGTATTGTGTAGTGATGGCTCAATGTGCGTATCTGGATTTTTGGTTGCGCGCATGCGCGCAAAAATTTCTTAAAACAAGAATACAAGTCCAATCTTTAATAGAAATCTCTGATTTTTAGAGGAAATAATGCAAAATAAAACCCAGAAAAGTTGATTTTTATTTTTCATGAGAAATGGGTGTAATATAACTACCTTATAATTCAGTGTTACCAGACGAGTGTTTTGATATGTCACACGATTTTTTAAAAGCGCGCAAATGCTCATTTTTTAGTGAGCGCAAATGCGCGCAATTGCGCGAGCCATCACTACTAAGGTGTCGAAGTGCCAAGTAAGCAAGGTATCAAGATGAATTTCCAAGGTTTCAAACTGTCAAGGTGTCATGCCAATATGTCAAAATGCCAAGATGCCAAAAAATTTACATCTTTTTTCGAAATTGATAATTTTGACTTGTTTTCTGATTTGATAATTTTATTGCATTTTTTGAATATTGACAGTTTCGATTGACTTTGAATTTTAAATAATTCCATTGAATTTTTAAAATAAACAATTGGATCTTATTTTTGAAATTAATGGTTTTATTCATACTTATTACTTCCAAAATTCATGATTTCAACTGACTTCAGAAAAAATTTTTTAAACAGTAATTTCACCTAATTAAATGTAGATGCCTAATATTAAGAACAACAATTTTATTAAAATTTTCAAAATGCCTGTTTTTAAAGACAGTAGAACTTCGAAAAATTATCCGATTAAAAAATTTCAACCTATTTCTTTCGACTATTCGATATTCAAAAGTCAGTTAATTTTTTAGTATTCGATTACCCTTCATTTTTGCACATTAAGAACTTATTGATTTCTTTTTTTTTTAAATTCTGATATTTTTTCTAGAAAAATTCGAGGAAAAAAATATAATTTTTTTATTTCAAAAAAATGAAAAATAGGTAGGTAATTAATTATTTATTTCAAAAAAAATTATCGGATCCGGAAAAATTTTTAAAATTGAATTTCCAAAAATTAGGATTTTTTAAGTAAGTACCGAAAATGAAATATATTTCAAAATTGTCCTTATTCAAAAAAAGGTCTCAACTCACGAAAAAAAAATTCAAAAATTTGATTTAAAAAAATTCTGATTTTTTTTTCATTTAAATTTTTTTTAATTCTAAAAAAATTAAAACCTAAAATAATGATGTTTTTTATCACAAAAAATTCTGAATGTTTTTAAATAATAGTTTTTTCGTGATTTTTTTTTTGAATAAAATTTTAAAATAGGTATATTTAATTTTTATTTTTTGAAGTGAAAAAAATCTACCCAATTTGTTGAAAATAATTTTTTTTAGCATAGTATAATATGCTTTTACGGAGACCAAAATGGAAAAAAACGACACCAAAATCCGACCCCAAAACTAGACACCAAAAAAACGAGACTAATTGGGTTAGGTTAGGTTAGGATCAAAATTATAAGAAAAATACAAAGACAATACTGTATTAACATTATTATGGCATATAAAACTTTATCTTACGAAGCGGCATTTCTCCTCTCAAAAAGCATTCCCCTTGATTTAGATATTATTATTAGGAATTTGAGATATTATGCTCAAAGAGGGGTGCCCTTCCCAAATTCAACAATTTATACCAACATACCTCCCCCTGAAATCCATAAAGTCACGGACAAAAAATTTAATATTAAAATTTTAATACCAAAAAACATACTTGAAATTAAACAAAATACTCTTTTTGAATCTGATGAAAAAATATTTAATGAAGTAACGACAAAAGAATTAAAAAATATACTCAAAACATGGACCCTACAAAATTTCCAAATAGAAGTTAATTCAACTGAAAACGCTGCAATCCCTAAAAAACTCGTACCAAATCTCAAATTATATTACGATTCAAATTTCGATCTAGATTATACCACTACACAGGTTTTCTCCTCTCACGGTAACTTCCAAAATTTTCTCCATAAAATTAAAAAATCTGAAAACCAAGCATGTCACTGCGGATATCATGAACAAACTTCCTGGCATCTAATTAAAAAATGTCCCTATCTAAATGATAAAAGAAACGAATTTATTAACTTGATTGAAGACGATCTTAAAAACTCACCACTTAAGTACTATACCTCAAACTTTAAGAAATTTTGTAGAGAAATTATGGACTCTCAGTATGAAAAATACAATTTCCCCTAACTGGACAAACTTATCTTTTCAAATAGTCTATAAACATGTATTATTCATAATTTCATTAAAAGAACTAAGTTAAGTTGTATGGACCGCCACCCCCTACGTTATTCATAAGTTGTCTAATTAAATATTATTTTAGTGCTACCACAGAGTAACCCGAAAAACATTTGGTCAGGGGCTCTGTGGTAGTCATATGTACACCTATTTTTGAAATAAAATTACCCCACCACGTTAGTGTGGACTAGGGTACCTCGTAAAAAAAAAAAAAAAAAAAAAAAAAAAAAAAAAAAAAAAAGGTTACAACTCGTAGGTTAGATTTGGATGACATAAAAAAACTTGGAAAATTTTTACTTCTTTTTTTTCGATCTAAGAAATTTGTATTATCTAGGTCTATTTTATAGGTTTTTTTAAATTTTTCAAAATAATTTTCCTCATTTTTTTTGAAATAAAAAAATTATATTTCGAAAATTTGTCTAGAAAAAATACTATAAAATAATTAAACTTATCCTCAATTTTTAGAGACATGTCTCAAAAAATAAAAAAAATTTCTATCACTTATTTTAATATTAGTTTTAGATTAATCCGAAATAATTCACTGTGTACTTTTTTAGTTTTTTTGTTGTTTTCTGTTTGTTCAGACATTTCTATAAAAGTCCTGCAATAGGTACGAAGTTTTTTTTTGCATTTTTTCAAAGAAGTAACGAAAATTAGAGTATTCGACTTCCCACGACGCGACATCCGATCTTCTTTCGCCCCAATTAACCAGTGATGGAAAACTGAAATGATTATAGTTACAATTTCAGTTTCAGTTTCAGTTACAGTTTTTGATCACTTTTTAGTTACAGTTACAGTTTCTGTATTTTTTTAAAAATTTCAGTTCCAGTTTTCAGTTTTCAGTTACAGTTTTCATTTTCGATTTTTTTTTGGTTCATTTTCGTTTTCTGATTTTCAATTTTCGTTAAATTTTTTTTTTTTTTTTTTTGCAATTTTAGCATAAATTGAAAAATTTTCAACACTAAACGGGGCCGAGAGGGGGGGGGGGTCAAACATCAACATCAAATCAAAACTGTGAAATTGAAAATTTGAATTTGGCTGATTTTGCAAAACTGAAAAATGACACCTTTGGAAAAACTGAAATGATTTTAGTTTCAGTTACAGTTTTTCCCAGTTTAGTTTCAGTTTTCCATCACTGCAATTAACTCGGATAATCGAGGTTCTACTGTAAAAAAAATTAATTTTCAATGATTCTCAAATTTAGACATTCTATTGAATTTTTCAAAATTTTGAAATTGATATAATTTCATTGAATTTTCAAACTGAGTAGGTAGGTATAGGTACATAACTTTGGTTGACTTCATTTTACCAAAAATTTTCAAAAATTGATAATTTCCCGAGCGGCACACTCGATCGATAATATCGGAAGATGTAACGTATCGACAAAAAATCGTTTGAAAATCTATAGATGTTCTCACGATATTATAAAGATTTATCGGTACAACTTCATAGGCAAAAAATCTAAAAACTATCGAATTCGATATTATTAAGATTTTATGACGATATTCGTCAACGATACTATCGACAAAGAATATTAAATTTATCGATTCCGATTTTCCACCGATTTTGTGCAGTTATTTGAAACTACATTATCGACAAAGAATATTAAATTTATCGAATTCGATTTTTTAACGATTTTGTAAAGATATTTAAAACTATATTATCGACAGATTATATGAAATTTCTCGGCTTCGATATTTTACCGATTTTTTGACGACATTTGAAACTATATTATCGACAAATTATATTAAATTTATCGAATCCGATTTTTACCGATTTTGTAAAGATATTTGAAACTATATTATCGACACGTAATATGAAATTTCTCGATTTCGATTTTTTAACGATTTTGTGACGATATTTGAAACTATATTATCGACAAATAATCTGAAATTTCTCGAATTCGATTTTTTAACGATTTTGTGAAGATATTTAAAACTTTATTATCGACACGTAATCTGAAATTTCTCGAATTCGATTTTTCAACGATTTTATGACGATATTTGAAACTATATTATCGACACGTGATATGAAATTCCTCGAATTCGATTTTTCAACGATTTTGTGGCGATATTTGAAACTACATTATCGACAAATAATCTGAAATTTGTCGAACGATTTTTCAACGATTTTGTGACGATTTTTGAAATTATTTCCAAATTGGTGAAAATTTCTCTAAGTCAAACACGTCTGGAAGTACTAAACTGCCTATTATAAGCGTTTTATTGCTAATTCCTCAACGATAAGGTATGGCATAGTGGTTAAGGAAGAGGATTACCATGCAGGAGGTAGAAGGTTCAAGCCCCACGGGTGGCAGATTTTTTATAATTTTTTTGGACTTTTTCTGAAATGATCCTCTTACCGTAACATGAATAATGTGTTTAGGCATAGTTTAATGTATTAATTATGCTAATTAATGAGTTTTAATTATAGAAAAAAGCTAGTAAAAGACGAAAAATCGGAATAAAAAATCGATGAAAAATCGACAGAATATCGAATTTGATAAAGTTCCGCCTAAATCGTGAAATTATCTTTCGATATTATAGATATATTATCGATAAAATATCTTACTATAATCTCGAAATATTTGCTAACTATAATTCGTCGATAATCTATCTATATATCGAAAGATAATTTCACGATTTATGCGGAACTAACGCGACACTTTATCGAATTCGATATTCTGTCGATTTTTATTTCGATAATTTGTCGAGTGTGCTGCTCGGGTTTAACTGACTTTGAATATTTCTTTTGCGTTTCCAAAGTGATATTCACCGCCGACTAAGGAAAATTTTCTGAAAGCAGTATTACCAATAGATTTTGCTCTCAAAATACCATCAACTTTCGAAGTTCATGTAACGCCTTCATTTACAAAGATAGGCATTCGATGTACATAAATGTTTTTTTTAAATTTTTTTAGTGGTACTTCTGGTCAGGGCTGGTTGAACAGAACAGAACAGAACAGAACAAAATAGAACAAAAACAAACAAAAAAACTTCATTTTAAGTTGAACAATAACGGAACAGAACAAAATAATTCTCTGAACAAATGAACAAGAACAGAACAGCACAAATCGATTTGTTCTGTTCTGTTCATGTTCTTAAATTCCCCTTTTTGAAGTACCATTTTCAGCTTTTAAACCTTAAAAAATTTTGTTTAGCTACTTTTTTTTTTTTTTTTCAACAAATGAGCAGAACAGAACAGAACAAAACCTGAACAGAACAAAACATTCAATTTTTTCTTGAACAAAAACCAGAACAGAACAATAACTTCTCAAAATGATTTGTTCTTGGACAGAACAGAACAAAACGATCGTTTTGTTCACCAGCCCTGCTTCTGGTTACATCAATATCTCAAGTTTAGTTGTTCACTTGCGAGACACCTTGTGTTCAGACGTATCAATTTCAATAAATTATTTCTCATCCGAAAGAAAAATACAGACATGTAAGTAAGTATGAAAACCTCAAGAACACGAATCACATCAACGAATTCTGCAGCATGATTCAAATGCTTCGAAATGTTTACACGCAGCATTTTAATCCGAACAAGATCCCAGCGAGTGTTTCGTTTATTTATAATTTCTGTAGCGTGACGTTAATTGAGTACCAGACGATGCGATGTAGATGAATTTGAAACATTGAAACGTGTATTCAGTGACCTGCGAAAGTGTTCGCTGTTCATCATTGCGTTTCAGACTCTCGGAGAGATGGAGCATTTCGATTGCTTGAAAAGGATTTAGCCTTCAATAAATATAACCGTTTATCAGCGAAAAACACCGGCATTTCAATGTAATATTTTCAATGTGGCTTTTTCCCTTAAGAAATTACTACTGGACGTTTACAACACTTGTACTGGTAGCATTGCGGTGCGTATCGTGGGGAAAGAAACGAGCCGCTTGAGCGCTCATGCAATTACAAAAAAATAAATAAATAAACATAAAAAAAACT
Organism: Balanococcus diminutus; assembly: GCA_959613365.1. NCBI lineage: Eukaryota > Metazoa > Arthropoda > Insecta > Hemiptera > Pseudococcidae > Balanococcus > Balanococcus diminutus. The sequence goes on from OY390716.1 coordinate 41,195,434, forward strand.
TTTCAACACTATCGAATAAATTAGAAAAAATTCTTTCGCGACGTTTCGTTTTATCCTTTCAATTTTTAATATTCAAAATATTTGAGTATTACAACGAGGAGAGGAAATCTCGACGAAAAATTTATCATAAAAATTAAAAGTCGAAAAGTGTAGGTAATCGCAGAGGTTTCATACCTTTTAATAAATTAGTTCCAGCATATTTTAAATATGATTTTAAAAAAACGTAAACTTCCCTGAAAAAGAATTCAATTTCCACAACAATTCCTGAGGTTGATGGGAATGAAAAAAAAAAGTTTTAATTTTAGTTAGTTTTACCCTGGCTTACCTCGAGTTTCTAAGTCTATTAACATTTACTGGATAATTTCTACTGCTCAAAGTTCCCATTCTCAGTTCAAAGTTTCACTCGAGAAATATTAAAATTATTTTAAAAGGTTTTTCATCGCAGGAATTTTTTCACCGCATCCGGGATGAATTTTTCTTTGATTATCATCTCGAAAGCAGCCTGTATTACCGTTAAAATAGTTCCACTCAAACAAACTTTTCCGAGTTCATATTTCTTTTTTTTTTTGGTAGGTATTTCGTTGGCATATCCGAAAATTTATTAGAAAGAAAAAAATTCACTCGAATGGGACTCGAAAGGCCGTCAAATAATCGTTCTTTCGAACGCAGCTCTGAGAAAGCTAATCTAACTAAATGAGAAAAATCCGAGGGGACTAAATTAGCAGAGTTGTCGAACCGAATTAAAATTACATCTACTTCAAAATAATCACGACGATTTTTTGTCACTTCATTTTTTACGATTAAATTACACAAAGGAAAACTTTCTTCCCCCAAAAGTTATAAGACCGACAAAGAGAGACGAGTACCTAAAGCAAAAAAAAGTGGTAAGTATGTGTTGCGTTATCGTTGAAAATTTTCCCATTCAAACGAGGCTGTCCATTTCAGAACTCGGATGACTTTCAAGTTTTAACATCGCTATATCTAATTATTCCAACTTCAAAAAGGGGTAGGCTAAATTAATTTTCTGCTATTTTAAATTTATTGGCGCTAAAAGATGCAGTTAAGCTTATTAACATAAAAGCTCTAGCTCAAAGATAAGTACTGCTCTGCAAGAGACTGCATTTTCTCTAAAATTATGGGGACGTATCATGATTAGCGATGATATATTTCGACAAACTTTCCAAGGGTTATTTAATGAAAAGAACCGTGAGATTTTCGACTCGAAATTAATTCGCTTATGGTATGTGAAAAAAATTCGGGTAAAGGCCCATTTTCTGGATAATATGTTATACAAGAGTGACACTTATTTAAATCGCCCTAATACTTGGTACTTCAATAAAAAAAATAATAAAAAAAATAAATAAATAAAAAGAAACCACGCACGCGCAGATAAGTATAAAAAAGTTATTTTATATAGTTACTTACTTAATTTCACGAATAAGTTGAATGGGATTTTTTAACAAGAGTAATTATAATTTTCATTTATTTTAATTAAACCAAGAACCAACTTAAAACTCCCAACAGTAATAATTAATTACTAATTTATTATTTCATTGTGTCCAAACAAATTCTCATTTTATATAAAGCAAAATATTTCATTAAAACTTTTTAAATTTTTATTAACTATTTTTTTTTTTTTTTTTTAATACCTACGAATAGTATAAAGTGGCAATTTGAACGTTTCAAGGTACAGTATAATATTTCAATCAAAATGAATATTCAAAGATAAACAAAGCAGCAACACTTTTAAGACTTGGGGACAATTTGAAAAAATATTTAATTTGATAATTACATTTTTACAAAGCTAAAAAGAAATGGAAAAGGGAGCGGTTGCTATGAGACAATTCGTTTCTTATATTTGCATCACAGAACTTCTTAGGGATTGAAATAATAGTACCTACACTTTGGAAAAAAGAATGTAAGAAATGTATTTATTTTAGACTTTCCCCCAACGTTGGAATTTGTCACCGAAATTAATTCGGTCTTGATTCCTTGGGCGTCGGGAAAAGTGAAAAGTAAACATTTGAGAATTTTTATTTCGTTGCGGAAACTTGTTTTGAGAACAACTATAGCTTCGCACGTTGGAAAATCTCTTTTTTAAGATTTTTAAATTTTATTCATTTTTTGGGAGGATGGGAAAGGGGCTTATGTTGAAATTATTTTTTTAATGTCGCCTAAAACGCGGATTTTTTCGAGTTTTGTTTACAAATAATTTTTTATGAAAGCGATTTTCCCAAATTTTGTTGTAGAAACAGTATTTTCAATTTTGCGCTTTGTATAGAAATTCGGGCAAACAATGAATTTTTTCAATCTAGGATTAAATTGAGTTTTTTCCGATGAAAATGAACTTTTCTGGGCAGAAAGAATTTTTTTTTCTCTCAAAAAATTATATTTTTAAAATTTTGTTAAGAAATAAATTCTAAAAATTTCGTTAAAATAGTTAAGTATAGACATAGTCTGTTCAAGAATTCAGTAGAAAAATACATAATTTTTTAATACCCCGCATCATCAATATTTTTCAAAATCTGGCACAAAAAAAAAACATTTAAAATTTTTATAGAAATAAATAATTTTTTTGACAAACCACAAAAATATCAACGATAACTAATTTCAAATGAAAAAACTAATTTACAGATTCTAGTTCAGTTGGTCAAATAACATCGATAAACCTTATTTGATAACAAATTGACTTGAATTGTTAAAATTCACATTTTTACAAGATAATTCTTTGATTAAAATTAAAATTTATTCTTTTGTAAGGTTAGCCTCATTAAGGTAGGTGTAGGTGAAATGCCCCTGTTCTCAGATTTTGGAATAAATCTGGAATATTGTTTGGTACCCCTAAAAAACATTTTCTGTCGAAAACTTTCCCGCACCCTCCCCTCTTGGCCAGAAAATTGAAAAAAGTTCAAGTGCACACCGAGGGCGAGTGCAGTACACTAATCGAGGATGAGTGCAGTACACCAATCGAGGGTGAGTGCACTACACCAAGGGTGAGTGCACTCACTCTAGATTGGTGTACTGCACTCACCCTCGGTGTCCATTGTGAGATATCGAGCTAAAAATTTTGTCACGGGCGTTTTAGACCATAAGGACCAATTTCCACTGGAAAATTCAAAAATCGGTGCTCAGGGCCAAATCACCCCTATAAACCCGGCTAGACTCTTTTCAATTTTGTAAATTTTCAATAACCATGATTTTTCAATATTTTTTGTATCAGACACAATGAAATTCATTACATTTTTTTTCTCAAAAAAAAATTAATTTTATTAGATACTTTTATCTGGTTATTGTTTTTTTCAAATAAATTTTTATTCAATTCCAGTGGATTTGACAATTTTTTTAAATTCCAGCAGATTTTGCAATTTTTCAGTTTTTTTCAACCCTTCCACTGTACTTGGGGTTTCTCGAGAAATAATTTTGAGATAAATTTCATCAATTGAAAAAACAAATGTTCAATTCCAGCAGATAAAGCAGATTTGACAATTTTGTTTCAATACCAGACAATTTGGTAATTTTTTCGGTTTTTAAATTTTTTTCAACTTTACAACTGTAGGATTTCTCGAGGAATTATGTTGAGAAAAATTTCATCACTTTTGTTGAAATTTGAATTTATGAGTCGAAAAATTTTATCCAATCAATTTTTATTCAATTCCAGCGGATTTGGCAATTTTTATTTTAATAGGTATCAGAAAATTTGATTTTTTTTTTCAACTCCACAACTGTAGGGTTTCTCGAGAAAATATACCTACTATTGAGAACATTTTCACCACTTTTGAATTAATGAGTCGAAAAACTTTTTTTTAAAGAATTTTTGTTCGATTCTAACGAATTAGGAATTTTTCCAGCCCTACAACTGTAGAGTTTTTCGAGAAATTATTTTTAGAAAAATTTCATCAGTTTCGAATTTATGAGTCGAAAAATTTTGTTTAAAAATTTTTTGTTCGATCCCATTTGATTTGACTTTTTTTTCAGTTCTAGCTAATTTTTTTAATTTTTTCGTTTTTTAAGCCCCACAACGTAGGGTTTCTCAAGAAATAATTTTGATAAATATTTCATCAATCTTGTTAAAATTTAAATTTATGAGTCGAAAAATTTTATTTAAACAATTTTTGTTCAATTTCAACATATTTGACAATTTTTTTTCAACACCAGAAAATTTGGCAATTTTTTCGTTGTTTTTTTTTCAATCCTATAACTGTAGGGTTTCTCGAGAAATTATGTTGAGAAAAATTTCATCAATTTTGTTGAAATTTAATAATTTATTTCAATACCAGAAAATTTAGTAATTCTTTCATTTTTATTTCAGCCCTGGGTTTCTCGAGAAATTATTTTGAGAAAAATTTCATCAATTTTACCTATTGAAATTTGAATTTATGAGTCTCGAAAAATTTTGTTCAAACAATTTTTGTTCAATTTCAACAGATTTGACAATTTTTTTTCAACACCAGAAAATTTGGCAATTTTTTCGTTGTTTTTTTTTTCAATCCTATAACTGTAGGGTTTCTCGAGAAATTATGTTGAGAAAAATTTCATCAATTTTGTTGAAATTTAATAATTTATTTCAATACCAGAAAATTTAGTAATTCTTTCATTTTTATTTCAGCCCTGGGTTTCTCGAGAAATTATTTTGAGAAAAATTTCATCAATTTTACCTATTGAAATTTGAATTTATGAGTCTCGAAAATTTTTTTGTTCGATTCCAGTTGATTTGGCATTCTTTTTTTCAGTTCTAGCTAATTTTGTAATTTTTTCGTTTTTTTCAGCCCCTAAAAACTGTGGGGTTTCTCGAGAAATAATTTTGAGAAAAATGTCATCAATTTCGTGGAAATTTGAATTTATTATTCGAAAATTTTTTTCCGTCACCCTTTGAGATAGGGGTCTCATATTCTCTATGGTGGACTTCCACCACAAGCTGAATCACTCTCGATCTACCCTATGTAGGTTTTTACATGTTTTTTAAATTTCTCTTAGATAAATGACAAAATTGTCGTACAAAATAAATTTTATAAGTTTTCTTGGAAATTATTTTTTTTAATAAACATATTTATTCTAAATTTCGTCGCAACAATAAATTTTCAAAATTTCATTTAAATAAAAACACATTTAAATAAAAAAAATTGACCAAAAAATAAAAATGAATTTACAAATTTTTTGTTTGAAATTTTTTTTGAATAAAAGGTATTTTTCAAAATTTTATTTCAAAAAAAAATTTTCATGAAACATATGACCTCCGGTAGGTAAGTAAATTTTTCACTTTTTTTTTTAAATTTTTCATGCAAACAAATTTCTGCAATCGTTTTTCCTCCTCTTTCAATCAACGTGAACCAAAACTGGTCTAATAACACTGATTAGCATAAACGTACGGAATAAAATCTCATTAATCATTCGACGTATATATACGAATCACGAGACGAATACGTGCCTCCGCATAGTCCAAACTCCTTAGGTAAAGTACGCGAGCGAGTATAGCGAGTTTCAATTAAATTTTCACATAATTTCATTGAACTTCGATTGTCGGCGCAACTTAACGCCATTCCGGCTAATTAAATTACTCGAAAAGGTTACAAACTTGGCGAAATTCATGGTACCTTTGGACGCCTATAGTACCTACGTAAATTCCCAGCAGCGGCAGCAGGTAAATATGGCGAATTAAATCAATGCAAAATATCGGCTTATAAACGCTCTTCAGTCTTCACACTCTGGCTGGTCGCACGAGCGATGAGGCCTTTACGCGTGTAACAAGTTAAAAACTCGCCAGCAAAGATAAAAGGCTCCAGGGGTGGCTGGGCATGGCGCTCGAGTCCGGAATAATTTGTCGAGCACCCGGTACTTTTGGAATGATTTTTGAGGTACAAACGATGTTCGGAATAAACGATAAGAAAGGCCTACGTGGGCCTAAATCTGTCAGAGACAGAACCCCCATCATCCAGACATCCCATCAGCCATATCACCCAATGCACCGCCTGCCACAGCGAGCCCATCGATGTCACCCTACCGAATTTCAGCGCATGTAAACTAGCACGCTGGAGTTTGGCCTCCCCTTTTTCCACACGATGCCACCATCGTTCGGGCTACTTCACGATATTACGTAGGGTTGAAGAGGTACAGCTTTTATAGATCCGTCACCGTTTTCTTCGTTGTTCTCGTTCCGTTTAGTGAACTCGGTTAATGTTCAATATTGTCCGCTGGTTCGCGAATTTTTTACCAACATAAACATTCGGTATCGTCCAGTTCGCAGGATTCGAATCTCGAGTTTTTTTTTGAAAATTTATTTCCCATTTTTCTGGTGTCGTTCGTAACTGAGAATCTCGTTCGGAATGATACATCTAAAGTTGGTTCATCTGCATCCGAACTATGGCAACATGAGTTAGTGATAAGATTTTTCCAAAGGACTTTGACCAATATTCGAGAAATACACGTGCATCATGTTATTCGAGCCATTGGCAAGCAGTGAGTACTATTTTACTATCCATTCTCTGCCATAATTTCTCTCATATTTCGTGGCACGTGCAAATTATCTACGCAGGTTACCACGAATGAGTTTATCGATTCGCATCCTCGGTGTCAAAATTAAAACCAAAGGTATTTTGTAGAAAATATTACTCAGTCCTTTTTTCACCTATACGACAGTGAGCAAATTCTAGCCTGGCTCGTGCTAAGGCAGGTGTTTTCTCGGTGTATTTTCCATTTATATAGGTACATGGAACACGTCAATTTACCTTATACTTATAAGTTACACCCCTTTATTTATTCGCAAATTTCACATAAATATAGGCTCGTCGATTCCACCTCTGGTTGCTTTGTTTTCCATCCCATCGTAATTTCGTAACGATATATTAAATATTGAAACAAGAATTAACAAAATTCCTGCGTGATTTACTCCAAAATATACGAGGTTGGTAAATTAGCCGAATATTATGAGACGAAGGTTGCGTGAAAATCATCTATTTTGAAAATAGTTGCGGTCTAGAGTGAAATTTCTTACTTATTTTGTATATTCGAGATAGGTACGTGTGGATTATACCATCGTTATAGCTTCGTATCACATATTCGGGCCGTTGTAATATATTTTTCATAAAATAGGGTAAGAGACTTCCTTTCAGATAATGTTAGATGCAAAGAGCTTTACCAAAGGTTAGGTAGGCTTATATATTTTTTAGTACATCAAACCTTGAAGATTTTTTTCCACCGAGGAAGTTCCCCTTTTGCCAAATGTTTCCTCTAAAAAATATTCCCACAAGCGCCCTTTATTTTTTAAAGATTATGTACCTCTATTTGTGACATCTTTTTTTTTTTTTTACTTTGCTCGAGCTTAAGTCAAAAACTTCGTCACCTATGTGTGGTATTATAAGGGTACACCTTCTACGTGGGTATATCTTTTTTTTTTTAGAAAAGTGGCACTATACAGGGTGTCAGGTGAGTGGTCTGCCAAACTTGAAATTTGAATATAACCAAAACCACCTAGACACTACAAGCCATGAAGTTAAATTTGGCAACCTTGCCGAAGACGGCCGACTTGAGCAATTGAAAATACGTTTTCTGGGTAAACGAAGTGTTTTTCGAAAAAATTGATGGGAACCAAAATTGTAGAGGGAAAAATTAACTTTCGTTTAGTGTATTCGGAATTTTGATTCGACTAATATTTCTCGAGTTACGGTCAAAAAACTGATTTGAAGATGGGCCGTCTACCAGATTTTCCCTATTTTCCCGGTCAAAGAAGCGATTTTCGTAAAAATTGATAAGAACAAAAATTGTAGAGCAAAAAATATCCTTTCATCCTAAAATCATTGAAGTTTTGATTCGACGAAAATACCTCGATTCATTAGCAAAAACTGTTTTCTCAGATATGCAAATTTTCATATTTTCCTATTTCGCGGATAAACAAAGCGTTTTTCATGAAAATTGATAAGAACTAAAATTGTAGAGCAGAAAAAAATCCTTCAGTTTTAGTGCTTTTAAAATTTTTGATTCGACCAATTTTTTGAGTTATCGTCAAAAAACTATTAATTTTTTCATTTTCGAGGTCAACGACCCCTTTTTTGTGAAAATTGATAAAAACCACAATTGTAGATCAAAAAATTTACTTTTGTTTGGTGTAGTCGGAATTTCGATTTGACTAATATTTCTTGAGTTATCGTCGAAAAACTGATTTTGAAAGTTGGCCGTCTACCAAATTTTCCCATTTTCCCGGTCAACGAAGCGATTTTCGTGAAAATTGATACGAACCAAAATTGTAGAGCGAAAAAAATCCTTTCACCATAAAACTATTGAAATTTCGATTTGACGAAAATACCTCGATTTCTCAGCGTAAAATGTTTTCTTGGATATGCAAATTTTCACATATTCTCATTTTCAGAGCGAACGAAGCATTTTTCGTGAAAATTGAACTGAACCAAAATTGTAGAGCAGAAAATTTCCTTTCGTTAATGTGTTGTCAGAATTTCGATTCGATGAATATTTCCCGAGTTATCGTCAAAAAACGGATTGGAAAGTCGGCCATCTACTACTCGAAAATGCGACGTTGCCTTTCTACGTTCATGGCTTGTATCTCTAGGTGGTTTTGATATAACCGAATACCACTAACAAAACTCTTTATGTACACACGGTGCCTATCTCGATTTTGAAGGGGCAGTGATGTAGAAAAATTGTCAAATTTTGTTAAAGCAATGCACAAACCAAGTGTAACTTTTTAAAAGGAACAAAAATTGTTATGTCAAAAATTTGCCTATCTTCGAAAATTCAGGCGCTACAAAGCTTTGAAAATTGGTATTTTAAAAATGCAAGGCTCCGTAGCGCCTTAATTTTCAAAGATGGGCAAAATTTCATATGACATTTTTTGTTCCTCTCAAAAAGGTACACCGGTTTCGTGTATTTTTTGAGCGAATTTCGCAATTTTAATGTATCACCAATGCACCGTAATAAATTGAGGTAGGCAATACTTTTGACTGGGATCAAAAATAGGCAATCTAATATGATTACAACTTTTATTGCTTTTTCGAAGATCTATCCACTGCCGGTGATGAATTTTTTTTAACGCAGTGTTGCCAATCGATTTTGCTAGATAAAATACCGATTTTCAAACATTTGTAGCTCCTTCATTTTCAAACTTAGGCAATATGTGTGCATAAACTTTTTTGTTAGTCGTACTCGGTTATATCTGAATTTCATGTTTAGCAGACCACTCACTGGACACCCTGTATATGCTATCTATAAGGACAAACAGCTACCTAGTTATCCTGGATGAAGTAAAAAAAAATTTGGACCAATCGTGAGTAAAATTATCAAGATTTATTTACCACAAATAGGCGCCTAGAATAATTATTGGCCAAAATAGGTAAATAAATAATCTAACGAGAGCTATGGTGATAATCCAGTAGCATAATCAGTCAGGCGATTGCAGCTTATTTTAGTCGTATAAATACAGACTGCTATATAGCTATAATACGTAAACGCAAAGTTTTAAACTCTTCGTGAGCGAGTTAGCTACTTTAATTGAGTTTTCAACTCAATATTCGCGAAATTAATTTCGAAACTTTACATAACAAGAAAACAAAGTAAACTTTAAATAAATTTAGTTTCGATATTTGGTTGAAAGTTTTTGTACTTATAATACGTCGTACAAGATAATTAAAGACGATTAATAAAATCTATGAATTCGCTCATGATGAAGTCTTTCTCTCTGTCTCTAGCTCTACTCTCAATCGAGCAAATCTCGTTTAAATCGAGTGTTTCCGCGGTTTATTTACCAGGAAGCGGAGGTTCGAGAGTTTTTATCGAATTTACGTGTTAGTTTTGATGAATTGGCAGAACCCCTTCTGTGCTTGGCTCGCCTATTTACTGTTTTCATGCGGCGTTCGATTTGAGAGGATTGGTCGAAGGGTGTATTAGGTTCTGAGCTTTTATAAAAAGTAAATAAATAAATAAATGAAACAACGAATGAAATTTTAGAAAAAATTAAAAATGTGTTCTATTTTACACCAAGGTATAAATTTTACGATAAAGAATGTTGCCAACTAGGTACGAATTTCAAAAAAAATATATTCGATTTCAAAAATATTAGATAATAAACTTTGAAAAATTAAAATTTTTTGAAAAGGACCAAATTGCAAAAATTATAAATTTAAAAAAATGAGTACCTACATTTTGAGAAACAATGAATTAAAAAAAGAAATAAGTTCAAAATTTTTGAAAAACTAATTTTCTAAAGTAGGAAACTTTTTTTAATAATTAAATCCAAAAAAAGAGACAAATTTCAGAATAGGTATATGCCAACTTCGAATTGCAAAAAAAGGAGTAAATTTTGAAAAACAAACAAATTTCAAAAAATACAATTTTTTTGACAAAGAAAATGTCAAAAATTTTAAAAAATTTCAAAACTTTCAAATTCAAAAAAGTTGAATTTTACAGTTGTGGGAGGGAGAGTCGCAGAAAATGCCAACTTCAGAACTAAAGATTTCCAATTCGATCTAATTCACTTTAATTTCACGTTATTTTCAAAGGGTAATTTACGTATTGAAGTTTTTTTTTTAAATCTGATTTTTGAATGAAGAAATTTGGGTTTTTTGCATAAATTTGAGTGGGCGAAATTGTACTTACTTGTCCAACTAATAGGTATTTAAAAACAAAAAATTTACTGACTACAAGTGCCAAATGAGCAAATCGCACCCTTACCCCTTCAAGTTGTGTCTCTGAACATTTGAGAACTTCAAAAAGGACGCTGGAAAAATTAATAAGTTTTAAAAAATGAACAAATTTTGAAAATACGAAAAATTTTGTAAAAACTAAAGAACTCGAGAGATGGAAACTTTTTGAAAATTTTCAAATTCTGATGAATTGAAAAATTTTGAAAAATTGAACGACCTTAAAAAGTTAAGAAAAATTAGTAGTACCTTTGATATATTTTAATTTCTACACTCAAATTCTATCTATAAAAAAAAAACACCGATTTTATTTCTTAAAAAGTGGGATATTTCTTAAATTAAATACCAAAAAATTGACAACTCTTTAAAACTGTTTTTTTTAAATTTGGCCTCTCTTAAAAAGTTGGGAAAATAAAATTTAAAAAAAGAGTTGACAAAAAAATTGAAGAAAAAAAATTTTGAGGAGTTGAAAATTTCAAAAAGGTAACCAACCTTGTCAATTTTGAAAACATCAAAATTTTTGAAAAACTAAAAAACTGAAAACATGAAAAATACATACAGGTACTATTTTTTTTTAATTTTAAAAATTTTTAAATGTTGAAAAGTTGAAAAAAATTAAGTAAGTTTATTATTTTGAAACACAACAATTTTTTTAGAGATGAGTAATTATATACCAAATTTTTAATTAATTAATTAATTTATTTATTTTGAAAAAGTGAGGAATTTTATAAAATTACTGAAATCGACAAAATACACAACCATTAAAAAATTGAGAAATTATTTAAATAAGTCTTTTCCTAAAAAGTTGAAAAAACTCAAATTTTAGAAAACAAAGAAATTTGCAAAAACTGAAAAACTCTTGAGAAATAGACAATTTGAAAAATTGAAAAACTGTGGAAAGGTGGACACTCGATGTTGAAAAAAATAAGTAGGTATTGCTTATTTCGAAAAAAGTAGGCAACAATGAAAAATAAATATCTGCGGAACAGAATTTTTAAATTACTAAAATTTAAAAAAAAAAAAAAAAAAAAAATCTTAAAAATCGTCAAATTATATATATTTAAAAAAAAATAGTAATTATCTAACTTCTAAAAAATTAAAAAATATTTTAAATCGCATAGTTTTAAAAATTACAAAAATACATTTTTGGAAAACTCACATTCAGAAGATTTTTAGAATTTGAAGGTTATAAAAAAATTTCAATTCAGAAAAGTTGGAAAAAATTTCAAAATTTCAAAAATGAATCAATTTTGAAAAACAAACAAATTTTTAAAAATTATAAATTTTTTGAAAAACTGACGAATTTATAAAAATTGGGAAATTGGATAATATTTTAAAACGTTAAAAAAATGATCAATTTTTTTGAAGAACTAACTCACAAAATTAAAAAAAAATCATCTAAAAAAGTAGATGTTCAGTGATAATTTAACATCTTTTTTAGATAAGTACTTAGAAGTACAAAATTTTTTTACATGTCAAAATTAGCTACACTTCGAGTAGGCTTACTGTGTTTTCGGCGAGTGGTAGGCAATTATTGAGATTTTGGATGTTTCAAAATTTCAGATTTCTTAAAGTCAAATTCAATAAATGAAACAGGTGTAACTTCTCGAGAGGAACGAAAAAAGTCATGAGAAAAATTTGCCCAGCTTTGAATTTGAAAAAACCGTAGAGCTTTGAAAATTGACAATTTTTTGGAACACCATAATTATTTTTCAAAGTTGAAGCTGTGTATAGCGCCTTCATTTTCGTTGATGGACAAATTTTTCACGTAACTTAATGTTTTCTTCCTCTCAAAAAATTACAACTGTTACTATACTATTTATATGCATCATTTTGAAGGAATTTTGTTATTTTCAAGTCTTGCTAGTGCTCCTATGAGGAAGACATACTTTTGCTATGTATTTCTTGTTATGCTACAACTCCTCCAATTTCAAAGATAGGCAAGGCACCCTAATGTAATTAAAACTGGTCTGTTTGTTCGAAGTGCTGTTGACTATACTGGCGCCGGAAAATATTTGAATGAAAGTGTTGCCAGATGACTTTGTTTAGAAAATACCAATTTCAAAGCTTTGTAGCTCCTTTATTTGCAAAGATAGGCACACGGTGTACTTGAAGTTTTTTTGTTAGTGCATAATTCTCGGTTATATCCAAATCTCAAATACTGTCTACCACTCACCAGACACCCTAATTAAGTAAATAAAAATAATAAAGTGAAATCGCGAGCGCATTATTATTTGTTTTACTTGAGTGCATTTTTTTTTAGGTAAACTTCTTCATTATTTTTGGCCCTGACATAGCTAAATATAAATTCAATATTCGGCGCTAGCCATTTGGCGTCATATACCACCTTCTCCTTCTCCCCATTCAATTGTTTATTTTCATTCTGAATTAATTTTTCGCACAACTCATACCTCATATAGTTCCACATCATAAAACCACCACCAGGAAACCGTTTTATAAACACGGAAATTCACAAAATAAATTCACCCGTACGAAGTGGAAACAATGGAATGACCTTGAAGGTGGAAAATCATCAACAAAGGTACACTTGGAAATTACAAATAAGAAAATAAAAATCGCATGACTTCCACAAATAACCATACGTTGTTTTCCTTATCATTGTAACGGCCGACTAGATTTCATGAGATTTTTCCACGCATTCGAATAATAAATGAGTTAGCTAAATGTACTACTTTAGACTCGGCTAGATATGAACAAACGTTGATTTCGACGCCCCCCCCCCTCCGGGCAGGCAGAACGTGGGTCAAAGGGGAGGAGGAAAATTGATACAAAAACCTGGGGTAAAAAATCAACTCTCGTATGAAAAAAAATATATCAGAATTTAATCCGATCACGAAAACCCAGACGGGTTTATTTTACTAAAATGAAATGTTACTTCGAAAATTAAAATCAACTCGAACGTGCTTAAGTACGTTTTTGTTCGAAAATTAAAAACTCGTTTAAATCTTATAAATTTTTTCATAATTGAGATTTTTTCGAAAATTTAAAACAATTTTGACATTTTGTTAAGAAACACGAGTCTGTTTTTTTTTTTTACTTTAACAAATTTTTCAAATATTTTTTCACATTTTATAACCTCGAACATAAATATTCTTTCGCATCTCGTAATTCCCAAGAGGGACAAAAAAGAAATAAACTTTGGAGAATTTCGAATTGAATAGCAAAAAATAAAAGAAACGTTCAAATGAGTATTTTTCTTGGCTGGAAATTTCCAAGTGTCTTGATACCTTTTTTTTTTTTGGTAAAAAAAAAATAATGTAAAAAAGTTCTCATGATTTATACACCTAACTTAATTTCAGATAAAAAAATATATAGACTACCGAATAACTAACTCTCGAATTCGCGTTAGATTATTAAATTCAGTCGTACAATTGAATTTACGAGATTTTTAGAATCGAAAAACACTTTGAGAAAAAATCATTCTTCATTTTGCACGTTTATTTGATTCGTAAAATTAAATTTTCTCGACAAAAAGATGATTTTTTTCTCTTTCTTTTTCAAACGTCGTGAAAAAAATTCAAAATAACCGCTAAACCGAGGATTCTTATTTTTTTCGAAATAAATAAGCAAGGCTATACGAGTAGGTATTTTTGAGAGATAAAAATATCATGCATCGGAGCGAAATTTGAAAAAATAAAAGTAACTTTAGTAACCTGAAATTTCAAAAAAAGTAACCAAAATTATGGAAAAAAGTAACCAAAAATTTTCCATTTCCACTTGAATATAATGACTCATAAACCCCTCCCCTCCCCTTGTCTCCGTTTTTCTCATATTTTCGCTAAATTTGACGTTTTACAACTCTTGAAATCAATGGTAAAAATTTTGAAAAAATCAAAATTTTTAATTCAAAAATAATAATTCATGCATTTTTTCATAATTATGACGAATTTTAATAGAATAATTGGCTTAATAGGTGCTCAATTTTTATATCATAGGAAATTTCAATTCTTGAGAAGCTCACAATAAATAATTTTTGAGTTCCTATCAAATCTTAATTTTTTTTGAACTCAATATTGAAAATTCAAAAAAAAATATTTTTTTTTCTTGAAAATACTTGATATCAACTTTTTTAAGTTTTTGAACTCTTATTTGTTTTGAAATAGTTTTCAGTTTTCAAATAATTGTTGATTTCAAAAAACGTGAATTTTAGAAAAATTTTAAATTACAAACAATACTGTCCTTTTTTTAATTTTTAAATTTTAATTTTTTTCGATTTTTTTTATTTTTCAAACAATTTTTAATTTCTATAAATTTAAATTTATTAACAATTTGTAATTTCTAAAAAGTTCTGGATTTCAAAAAATTAAACTTAAAATTCTCAATTTTTTGATTTTTAAACAATTTATATTTAATTTTTAAAAAATAGTCGTTCCTAAAATTCATGTTTATTCAAATAAAAAATTTCCAATTTATAAAAATTGTAATGCCTAAGAATTTAAAGTCTAAAAAAATCAATTTTTTGATTGGCTTATTGCAAAATGAGTAGATACAAAAAAAAATTAATTTTTGAAAAGTCTTCATTCTCCACAAAAAAACAATTTTTCAACGTGTGAAATTCACAACTTTTCAAAATTTTTAAAAGGAAAGTTTTGCTCATTTGAGAAATATCAAATTTTTGAAGCATTTTAAGTTCACGAGTTGAAACGATTTTATGTTTCATTTTTGAGGAGTTCTCTATTTTTCAAACATAATTTTCAAATACTTCGAACACATTTTTTTTTTTTATTGAAAAAATTACTAGGTATTCTCATTTAAAAAAAAAGTTTTTAATGAGGAGAAATCGGTTTTATTCTTCGACGGCCTCTACTTTTTTTGAAAAGAAATTTTGAGAAAAAATCGTTTATTTGTCGAGAAAAGAATTTCTCAATTTTTTCAAAAAAATACGGCTTATCTACTTACATTTTTTTTTCAAGAAATGTGGCTCATTTTTAGACAAGAATAAATCTTAATTCTTCAAGAAAAAAAATCACAATTTTTCATACTGACTTGAAAAATGCCTATAAGAGAACTTTCAATTTTTTTAGGAGCAAACATTTTTCTACCTTGAATTTCAATACATAAGTACAAAATAAATATTCCTGAAGTTCGAGCAGAAAAAATCTCAATTTTAAAAGAAGATTCAATAAATTGTTCAATTAAGGTCAGTTGGGGTAACTGGGCCACGTTTTTACAACTCTAAAAAATCTTTATTCAAAAATGCCTCACTAGTGAAGAATAACCTTAAATCTTCAAATGGGACGTGTAGAGGGGTGTCATAGAGGTACGCTCACTTTTTTGATTTTGAGGGTGAAGCACATACCTGAGCTGAGGAACACCTCACTCTACACAAAGAATGGTGGCCCAGTTACCCCGAAAAATGGGGTAACTGGGCCACCAAATTTTTTTTTTATTAAGGAAGATTCAAGATGTGTAATTCACTTACCCCCACTCAAATCTGAGTTTTGGGGTAACTGGGCCATGTCATGTTACTCAAATTACTGAGGCCTCCTCAAGGGGAGCTAGGAACCGAATGATAATTGTTATGGTGGGCTTACGATGTCAGTGTTACCATGCAACCAACCATTTACGTCAAGACGATTTTGGAGGGGATTAGGAAGAGAATGGCCCAGATACCCCGGTGGCCCAGTTACCCCAACTGACCTTACTTAATTCATTTTTAAATAAAATATTTCAAATTTTTTGGAAGCAAAATCTCTGAAAAAAACTTTCAAAACGTTTTTAAAGAAATTTTAAATTTTAATGGCAGCTGTTCGTCAGATTTTTGACGAAATAGTAACCAAAATGAGTCCAAAAGTAACCATAGTAACCAAAATGAGCCCAAAAGTAACTAAAGTAACCTTGCCTTTAAAAAAGTAACCAAGTTACTAAAAAGTAACCGTGTTCCGATGCATGAAATATGTATTTTTTTTGTTGCACAGTTGAATCCTCAGTACGATATATTTTTTTGCTTCACGTTAGGTTCTCGAGTGAAGAACTAAACTAAAAGGAGATTCGTTAATAAAATATCGCATTAAAAATATACATTATATTTTTCAAGGAAAAGGTACCTATGAAATTTATGACGACGTAAATTTGAGCGAGAAATTACGGCTAAAAGTATAACACCAAATAACACATAAATTTCCGGATAAAATTTTCTGACAGATTTTATTCTAAAACTTCGTAACTTTTCGTTAAAAATAACGTCCAACTTTAACACATTTCTGTTTTAGTAACACTTTTTAAAATGAATAAAAAATAACTTCTCGTTCTTTATTAAATTATAACGTACGAAAGCCCGGAAACCAACGAAAGATCGAGAGTAACAGCATAATATTTTTCTGTCATATTTTTCCAGTTGAAAATATAAATTCGTTTTGGTGCTTGATCGTAGAAAATACCTATGAATGAGATTTTGAAATTGATACGTTCGCAAGGAAGTTACACTTTTTGTAAGTGCAGTGATGCGATGACCAAAGTATCAAATTTCTCTTAAATTTTGAAAATGTTGAAAATTGTAAAACTGCAACAAACTTGGAAACTTTATCTAAATTTTGAAGAGTTTATCAAATTTATTGAAATTTAGAAATCTTAAATCGAAAAAATTGTTAAAATTCCTGGAACTGAATTAAAAGTAAACATAAATCAAAATTTGAAAATGATTCGGTTAAAAAGTTTTCAAAATTTGGTTGAATTTCAAGAATCAATCCAACTTTAAAAATTTATTAGAATTCAGAAATTACGAAATTTTGAAAAAAATGAAAATTGTCAAAATTCTAAAAAAGTTTAAAAAATTATCAAACTTAGAAAATTGGCACTTGAATTTATTTACAAAGCGGACCTAATTTCAAAAATTTATTAAAATTTTGAAACAACAAAGATTTTTAATTTTTTTTAAATTTTAAGAATTTCTCAAAATTTGAAAATTGATTTTTATTATTTTTTTTCTTCAAAATTTATGGATTCTGAAAGTTGATTTATGAACTTCAAATTAACATCATTTTAGAAATTACAGGATTTTGAAAATTGAAAAATTACAAAACTTTGAAAATTCGTCTACTGTCATTTTTTTCAACATTCAGCATTAGTTTAAAAACATGACCCAACTTTAAAAATTCAACATTTTGAAAATTTTAAAAATTCTATAAATTTATCAAAGTTGTGCCATATAACTGTCATATTAACAAATGAGATTGAAATTTGATTTTAGGATGTCTGTTTTTTTTTCTCGTATCTTGAAAATTTCCTATTCCATACTTGAAAAGAAAATTTCGCCGGAGAACTTTTTTCATTGAACTTATTACGGAAAAAAAATATATATATTGCCGAAATGTATATAATTTTCAAAGTTTTCAAAACAGCTGCCCTTTTCAATTTAAAAATAAATAACACGTGCTGACAAACTTTTAGGCTTCATGTATCCACCTATCTGAAAAATTCAAAGTATACCAGACGTTTCACTTATGACTCTGAAAGTCTGAATAGAACCGGGGAAAACTCGAGCAGTAGATAAAAAAACTACGTTCGTTATCAACACGTTTACAAGTAAATGATCGTTTTTTCAATAAAATTCGCGCCGAAAAAAACTTCGATAAAAAATTCAACAACGAAAAAATTCCTCTTAAATCCCTCGAGAACTTTCATTTCATCGCAATTTGGCAAAACTTTTAGCGTAATAAAAATGTAAAATACTCGAATATAATGAATAGCTTTCTTTTAAAAAGAAACATAATCTTATGAGAAAAAAGTGGTAAAATATCGAACAAGAATATTTGAAATTATCCAAATTTTCCTCAAAGTTCAAGTACCTACCTATACCAAGCTACCTACCTATTTTATAGAAGCTCGTATAATAAATTTAATATCTTATGAAATAATACCTCTAATACTTTTGAAATCCTTTTAGGAAATTTCATATTTTTCTTCCAATCGAATAATCTAATTTTCCCTTTCAACCACACTTTGAAACGTTTAATTGATCAATTATCGCGAAAATTACACTTACGTCGAAGAAAATAAGTATCTAATTTGTAAGGAATTCTTGATGTTGACAAATAAAGCCTCGATCGTTTATCGTTCTCGTTCATTTCATTTCTTTGCCAAAAATACGTTGTTCTTGATAAATGTACACGATGAAACAGCTCTTATTTTGATTTTTCGGAAATTTATTTCTTTTGAGTTTTGTAAGTGGGTAAATTAACAAAGAGTTTAAGTTTCGACTCGGATGTTCGTGTACGACTTATTCTTTGTTCGTTTTTCAAACGTGGTTCTCTTTTCCAAATGTATAATTATTCGAAAGTCATCTTCACAAAAATAGTTCCAAAAATTCATCTTTTTGTAGGTGATGATTGCTCTACGGTTGTCAATTCAAAAGTCTTATCGAAAAATAAGCAACCAAAGAAAAAAATTCATTTGCCAATTTTACTACATACATAAAATGTTGTTAATACAGACAGTGACGTGGCTGGAGTTTTCTAATGGTGGAGGGGGGGGGGGCCTGGGAGTTAGATAAAAGTTACCGTTATTTTTCTGAAAATCACCTTGAATTTTTTTTTAAATTATTAAATCGCTCTAAATACTGATGAAAAATACGTTTCAAACATTCTTTTGAATTTCGTATATTTTTTTAAAAGTTGAAATGAAGCTTATTTTCGAAGCCACTTTTTAAAAGCAGCAAAAATTATAAATAAACAAATACATTTTTCAATACAATCTTTAAAAATTTCCTAAAAATAAGAATTTTTTATACCTACCTATTAAAGCATCTTTTGCAAGATTTTTTTTTCGAGTAAGATTTTTTCACCATGAGAATTTTTGTAAACTTTTTAAAAAAGATTTTGCATAAAGATAATTTTTCAATTTTTTTTGTATTTTTTGTATTTTTTTTTTTTTGTAAAAAAAATTGAGAAGAACTTTTTAACTAGATTTTTTCAAGAATATCATTTGATCAAAATTTTGTGTCAAATAATTTTTTTATGAATTTATTTTTCAACAAAATTATTTCTCGAGAAAGTTTTGTCGCAAATAATCAAAAAAAAAATCAACACGATTTTTTGGCCAAGAGAATTTGTTGTAGATGTAAATTTTTTTTTGAACGTGGAGTTTTTTGTCAAAATAACTTTTGATAATTTTATTTTTCCTTAAATTTTTTTTCAAAAATAGTGTTGTTTGGGCCAAGAGAATTTTTTGAAAAAAAATTTTCTAGAACCTTTGCCAAAAAAATTTTGCTAAGAAATTTTTTTAGTATCATTTCAGTATGATGGCTTTTTACAGATTTTTTTGTCATAAAGCATTTTTTCATAAAGAGTTTTGTTGGGATTTTTTTTTTGAAAAGTTTTCTTGACCAAGAAGCAAGGAAGGAGATACAATTTTTGCCAAGAAAATTTTTGTTGAGAAATTTTTTTAGAATCTTTTCTGTTACCGGTGATTTTTTTGCAGATTTTTGGTCAATACTTAACATATTTTTTTTAAAAAAAGAATGTTTTTTCAAGAAATCTTTTCCAAGACGATTTCTGGCTAAGAGAATTTTTTGTGTCAATTTTTTTTCGAGTGAGGAGATATTTCTGCCAAAAAATTGCTTTTCAGTAAAGATTTTTTTCTGATTTAAAAATAAAAAATAAATAAATAAATAAAAGAGTTTTCTCAAGAAATTTTTATCGAGAAGATTTTTTGGTCAAAATAATTTCTTATCACATTTTTTTTTCAAGCGGAGAGATTACCATTTTTTTAAGAACCTTTTCTATCAAAATGATTTTCTACAGATTTTTCTGTCAAAAACATGTCAAGTACCTATTTTAAAAAAGGTCTTATCAAGAAATTTTTATCGAGAAGATTTCTTGATCAAGAGAATTTTTTGTAAGACTTCTTTTCGAGCAAGGAGGTACTTATTTTTGCAACCAAAAAAAAATTGTTGGGATTGTGAAAAAAAAAAATTTCCTAATTTTTCTCTCAAAAACAATTTTTAAGAATAATTTTAACAAGAAATTTTTATCCAGAAGATTTTTTGGTCAAGAGAATTTTTTGTTATAATTATGCCTTTTTTCGAAAGGACAGATATTTTTGTGTAGTCAAGAGATTTTTAAGAAGCTTTTCTGTCAAGATGATTATTTTCTAGATATTTTAGTCGAAAAAATATTTTCTGAAATTTTTTGCAAGATTAATTTTTTTCAAGACAATGATTTCTTGTTCGAAGGAATTTTAAAATTTTTTTTTTCAAACAAGAAAATTTTTCTATCAAGAAAATTGTCGACAAGCGATTTTTTAAACTGACAACAGTGGCAACAGACTTTTTGACCCCCCCCCCCCCCCCAAGCAAGATTGCTTTTGTCCAGACATTTTTATAACCGATTTTTATATCAGAATGATGATTTTTTTCAAGATACCTTTTCTATCAAAACAATGCAATGCACAAAAAATTCATGATTTTAAAACCAAATTTCGTGTTTTTTTTTCGCTATTAGAACAATATCTCAAAAATCAAGTCCGTATAAAAAATTCATTATCAAGGTCTTGCAAATTTTAATTTTAATCTGTAAGGTTGCCTAAGACTGAGAAACTAGAAGTTTCGTTCAATTTATTTCATTACCTTCATAATTTTATTGCCAAAAATGAAAAAATCTTCAAATTTTAAAAAAAAGTTAATAAAATTTGCACGTTTGGCAACACTGAATTACTCCATTCACGTCTTCATCCAACATTCACGAAACCCCTGCCAAAAATTAATGTAAAAATTTTTCAAAAATCTTTCTTATAAACTGGAAACATTCCCCACATGAAAAGTACATGCACTACCCATACAGAAAAGTTACCAGCACATATCGATATGTATAAGAATAAATCACGAATTCTCAGGCGGTATTAACATTATTTAACAAGAGTTTGAAATTTACTATACGGCCATCTATGGGATTTGATTCTTTTCTAGGGTCGGTGCGCAATTAACAAGGGGCTTCGAGTTCGCAGTACGCTATAAATGATGATTTGAATCCACAAGCGTCGGGCTGTACTGTATTGTACGTAATAGGGAACCTCGCCTCGCTCGCACAAGAGACTGTGTAGACCGAGCAAAATCGCACATTCATTTTGATCTTTTTATTGGTCGAAAGTTGCATTCGAATGGAATGTAAAAGATATACCTACGACCACGTATACGAGTAAATTGTACGAGCCAATGATAAATGACGTTAAAAGTTGGGAGAAATACGTACACCGAGTATATGTATATATGAGAGAATGCATCGGCGAAATTCTATACCCATTTACTTTATCATTTCCTTTTTATTCCGGGGGAGTCAGTCGTGTCGTGGTACATGTCTATGTCTTTATTTTAGCCTTAGCCCATAACGACGTTAACTTTTCAAAGTCGCCATTTTATAAGACGACGACAGGTCAGTAACACTAGCGACGAAAATTTCCCTACGTGGCCTGGAAAATTTTTACCAGAAACCGTTGCAATCACCCCATTTGGTTAATTTCAACGGAGCTTTTCTTTTCACGTCGACCTAGGAGAAAAATCCAATAAAAATAAGGAAAAAACGATTCTCGTAATATGATGAACCAAACAAAAAAAAAAAAAGAACACAGCGACGACGCTGGCAAAAGATAAATGAACACAGACACCCGAACAAAGCCGCACTGGCGAACAAACGAAACCTAAATTGAAGGAAACTCGGCATAGAAACGCGGGGAGAATAAGTAAACCAGTGAAAGATAAGTTGGTTTGATGGGCGAAGGAGAAAAAAAATAAGGCTGTAAAACAAACAACCCAGCGACAGGATTACCGAGAAAGAGAAAAAAAGTGACACAAACCAAGCTGGTTGGAAAGTATAGAGCTTGCGAAAAAATCTTGCACGATGTAGAAGTAAAGGTATGAAAACGTGAACGAAAATAAATAAATGGAAAATGCGCCACCGAGAAGCGAGAAAATTAAAAATTAGTTTATACATTGATTTGTAATACTTTCCACTTGCAGCTCGCCCAATAAAAAGTTGGATAATTTATTCCAACAGCTTATTCTTCTCTTTGATTAAAGAATTAATGCTGTACCCTTCTTTCCTGTTTTTTTTAATCCTGTAATTAAGCAAATTACCGTCGTAATATTTCCTTCTTTGGTTTAAACAATTATACGTTATTTTTATACCGTAAATTATCCAGACGATAATTTTCACAAAAAGAATACCTCTACGATACTTTTAATTGAACGAGAAACTCTGCTCGACAAAGTAACTAAACTTTATCGTACATTGACTCGCATTCTTATCCGCTTCAAGCTGCAAACGAAAAAAAAAAAAAAAATCTATCAAAAAATTCTTCGTCTCATCTTTCTCGTATTTTTACACTTGAGAAGTATTATAGAGCTAGAGCTGACGAAGAAAAAGCAATAATAGGAATACCGATCTGGCTATATTGAAAAACACGTGTTAGATCGGAAGCCAAACGACAATATCGGACATTTTAGTATTCTCTCGGTTAGTTTTCCGCGTATTATACCTCAGCATTGCTAAGGAACGTTTCTTTTTTTAATATTATTAATTTTTTTGGCTCGTTTTTAAAATACCTTCGAATTCCGAGAAATATTCTAATCGTAAAAAATACGAATACCTTTATCGAAAGGTAAAGAAGAGTCGAATTTTTCACGATAGCAGGAAAAGAGATGCGAGGTCTTTACCTAAATAACCTCTCTCCAAAGTAAACGATACACTCGGTTTTTATTTCTGCAACATCCGCACCCGATATGAGGCATATACCGAATAAGATTTTTTAATAAAAGACTCTTCCGTATGTTATTAGACGACATATATGAAAGGTCGAAAAAGTATAAGAGGGTTATGTAGGTACTAGAACGCATTACGAACGTATTCATGAAATGTTTCCAGCTTCTGTTCCTTTTTCTACTTAGTATCTATTCAATAGCTGCTGGGCAGAGTTTTATTAAATACGTACAAGCGTTTCTCTTTGTCGAAATATGCCAGCGAATTTATTACACATTTAGGCATAGTTTATAGCAATCTTTTTGCAACGTAGGCTAAACATATAAATGTAGGTAAAGTTTCAAACGCAGTTGGATGGAATTTAGTCGACAGCTGACGATATTTCGTTGGACCTATTTGTTGTAGCTCGTGATCATTATACTTTTTATAATAAAAAAATTAAAAAATTCATCGTGCGTCGTTTGAAAGTTTTTAATTTCCCACAAGAAAATTCATATTTCTATTACATCGAAAATTTAATTCAAAAAATCAATTTTTTACAGATTTTAAAAGAGTTAGGTAATAATATTTTTTTTGTTAAAAAAATAAGTTACTTACCTAAAAATTTTTAATTTCCAAGTACTTAGGTATTTCATTTCTCATTTTTGAAAAAATCAATTACATTTTTTTAAAAACTAGATGACTAAGTAAGAATAATTCTTGGATAAAAATAGATCCAGAAAATTAAACTGGGTCCCAAAGTTTTTCAAAATTAGTTACCTACATATAAGTTGAGATTTACAGTTTTTGAAAAAAATAGTAAGAAATAGGTCTAAGGAAATATTGCATGTATTTTTTATGCACAAAAAATTCTTACTTTTTTTCTTTAAAAAATTTGAAAAAAAAAATGTTTTTCAAAAATTTGAGAATTTTTTCCCTCAAAATTTTTGGGAACATTTTTGCTCAAAAAATACTTGTATTTTATTATACCTAGGTTCAATTTTTTTTTTTTAAATCACACACGTTTTTTTGTTTACCTACTAAAGATTGTAAGAATTTTTAAAATCAAAAATTGAGAGAAAATTAATTATTTTTTCATTACAAGATCTAAGTATTTTCTTTTGAAAAATGAGAAAATTTTTTATTTCAAAAAATTCATTTTTTTCTACATAATTAAGAAAATTCTTTTGAAAAATTGAGAACTTTTTATTTTAAAAAATTTAGAAAAATTTTTATTGGAAAAAAATTGAGAAATCTCTGGAAAATTAGATAGAACCCATAATTTTGTTCTTTTTGAAAAAATAAATGTTTAAAATTTTTCAAAATTACCAATATTTACCTAAAATTGTTTTGGGAATAAAAATAATAGGTAAGAAAACACCTAATGCTGGTATATTTTTTACAAAAAATTCTAAAAAATTGAAAAAAATACCTATATTGCTTTTTTTCCAAAAACTTGAGAATTTTCTCCTTTCTCGTCAATAGAAATAAAAGGATTTTACAATTTTTGAAATATTATGTTTCCTCCAAAAAATTAAGTGAGTAAATATTTTATTTCATTTCATTCTAAAAATTTTTTCTTCAAAAAATCATCGACTTTTTTTTTCTACAAAAGATTGTAGGTAAGTAGGTAAGAATTTCTGACTTCAAAAAAAAAAAAAAATTGAATTAAGAAATTCCGGTATCTCCTTTAAAAAAATTGAGAAAATTTTTCGTTCTAAAAAATTCATTTTTTTCTAGAAAATAATTTATTAAGAGATTCCCTCTCTAAGAAAATTAAGAAGAATAAGATACCTACACCGAAAAAGTTGATAAATCTTCGTTTTGAAAAAATAAAGGATTTTCGCTCTAAAGCAGAGCTTTTTCCTTTTCTTAAAAAATGAGATTTTCTATTAACATTTTTTTAAGAAATAAGTCATGAAGTATATAAAAGTTATGGAATTCATTTTTACTCTAAAAAACTTGAAATGTTTCAGCTTCCAACTTCTTCAAATAAAATTGAAGAATTTTTTTTGCGAAAAAAATCCATCCAATAAAAAGAGTTAGGTAGTTCAATAAATAAATAATTATCAATAATTCTTCCTAAGGGGAGCTCTAAAAATTCCAAAAAATCCTCAAAATAAATTCAGTAAAAAACAGATTTGCCTATTTTCAAATTATGAGGAATTCATTCCCTCTCCGTTTGCTACTTCTTATTTAAAAAAAAACATACCTATAGACCTATTTATTTTAAATTTTTAAAAATTATTCATTTCTTGGAAAAAAAACAATAATTTTTCAATTTTAAAAGTATGTCATGACTTTTTTTTAAATTGAAAAATATATAATTATTTTTCTATTTTCTCCCCTTCAATTTATTTTTTAACTTTATATCTAGTAAACAAATGTTCAAAAAAATTTTAATTCAGGTAATAATTTCCATTTTTCTTTAAAAAATTGATATACTTGAGTCAGAAAACCTCTCAATGAAAAAAAATTGTTTGGAGAAAAACTTCACAAAAATACTCTTTTCAACAAAAGAAAAGTTATTAAAAGTGTAAGTATAACTATATATTTTGTTATTATTTAAAGAATGAGTTTTCAAAATTTTTTCGAAATAAATTTCAACTTTTGTGAACCTAATTTTTAATGTTGAAAAAAAATTTCCAATAATTTTCCTACGGCCAGGGACGTCTGTAAATCCCGAAAAATTCTTGAAATAAGTCCTGCCAAATAGGTTTGCCAATTATGAAACTTGAAAAGATTGCTTTCTTATATTTCCTCTTTATAAATTTTTTTCTTTTCCGGATACCTTTTTTGTTTTCAAAATAAGGGATCTTTCAGCTCCAGATAAGCCACATACCACGGATAGTCCACATACACAGACACACGTACTTACTGTTTATTGAAAAACTTATTAATACGAATAAAATGTTAAAAATACCTCAGATATCATACTATATAGAAACCGAGGCAAAAATCTCAAGCCACTAAATCACTCGCGAGTCCGCACATTTGCAATCCACGAGCACACTATGCAGCCTAAGAATATTTCTAATTCGATTTTTTCCATTAACGTTGAAATTTACTACGTGCTGGAAGTTTATTAAATAAAACGAAAAGAAAACTCGACGAAGAAAAGTTGGAAAAAGACGCGCGATAAATTCGAAGAAAAATTTCATTCCATTTCGTTCGAAGGAGGAATTTTAAAAAGGCGAGTTTTTAATTATTAACCTTAAATTACTGCTTTGAACATTACCACCACGGTGCTATAGTAAGGGGGAAAGAGAGGGTACCTGGGTTTTTACGCGTATTAAAAATCTGCCATTTTGTTGTGTTCAGTGTGATGTGCTGGGATGTCATGCGATATGGACTTTTATAATAAAAATTCTCGCCAATGATTTTAATACGTTTCGTCGTCGCTATTAATGTACCTACGTAATCCTTAATTAAACTTTTTTTATGTACATTCGTTTTCGCTGCGAAATTTTAGACAATTATTACAAGGTGGAATTTCGCAACGTTAGGCGTTTTTGTGAGGGTAAATGAGCAAGCAAAGTACTCAATAAAGAAATTCAAGGCGGCGAAACGAAGTAATATAAGCGCAATACTCGCGGGTACCACTGTTATAAGGTTACACTGTCAAATAAAAGCTCTCGCGGTCATCAATTCTTCACGATGTGACGCTACACGATCGAGCGACGTTTTCTGTCTTGAGACGACTGCTCGTATGGTTTAATAGCTCTTTCTTATGTGGAATTAATTACACGTAGGTACACGAGTCCAATAAATTTAGATTTCGCTTACATAAAATTCCAGGTTTATTACTCAAAAGCCTATTTGAACTGATTTGATCGGAATTATTTCTAATTTTATCGCGAATAAAATATTCAAAGTACTACAGTGTGTTTCAGAAATGAGATTTTGATGTAAAAACATTTTTTGCACACGGGATGATTATCTTTGTAAGTGAGGGACAAAAAATTCTCCGAAATGGGCTGTGGATGGCATTCGAAAAAGTGAAAAATGTCCTAACCGTTTCGGGATGTCTATCTTTTAAATTGAAGGAACTATAATTTTAAAAGTTCTCGTCAAAAATGTCAAAATAGTTGATTTTCTAAATTTCTTAAGGGGCATTAATAAGCCATAGAAATTGCAAAACTCTGCCATGACAATACACGAAACAGATGTAACTTTTAGTGAGGAATAAAAACAGATGAAAAAATTTCACCATTTTTGAAAATGAAGGTGCCACGAAAATTCAAATTTTGATATATATTGAGGTTTTCCAAAAAACCTAGATTTTCAAATCTCTGTGACACCTTCATCTTCAAAGATAAGCAAATTTTTCACATAGGTAAACTGTTTTGTTCCATTTGAGAAGTTACACTAATTTAATATTATACCTACATTACATGCCTATTTTCTAAAACTTTATAGCTTCAAGTTTCTCGATTTAATTGTTTGTTTCTCAAGAAAAATTGAAATTGGTCAATTTTTTGAAGACTTTGAATTTCCAAGTTACTCCAAGAAAAAATCAAAAGTTCTCTGAAAGTGCAAAATTGTATACACTTGCACACCGTCGCTTATTAAAATTTTAACATTTTTCAATTTCACTATTTTTTCAACAAAAAAAATCAAAATTGATTTTTGGAACAGAAAAATTTGAAAAAAACAAATATTGAAAAATAGGGAATTTTAAAAGGACCAAAAAATTTAAATAATATAAAATTGTCGAATATGTTTTTATTTTTCTTATTCCCAAAAATTGACCCTTTAATAATTTTTCTAAAGTTGCTAGTTTTTCGAATTTAAATTTTTTAAATTTTTTATGTTCAATTTTTCAAAATTTTAAAAAAATTTAATTTTTTTCAGCCCCCCCCCCCAATCAAAAATTCCTTAGATTTATAACAAGTTGATGATTTTTTTCCATTTTTCAAAACATAAGATCGTTTTAATTTTTTCAGGAAAAAATCTTAATTCGTTTGGAGCAGAAAATTTCTTTATTTTTGGGAATAAGAAAAATAAAAACATGATTCGCGAAAAATGAACGAATTGAGCTGAAATTCGGGCTAAAGGTGTACGAGGGAGTGCTTAGTGATGTACTATGAGGAAAAAATGTTGTGACCAAATTTCACCCTGCGTACACGCAAAAAACGTTGAAAAAACATGATTTTTTGCCATTTTAGACAATTTCCACCACTTGGAAAAATCTGAAAAAATTCATGGTGATTCAGAATACATCTAAAAATATATGGTAATTTTTTCGAGATGTACGTATACCTTAGTTTTTTTTTAAACGGCTGTCAAAGTTTTCAAACCACGTTTTGAGGTCATTTTCAAGGTCAAAAAAATCTGAAAAAATTTGGGGTTGTTTCCACTCAGAACCCTCCCCTGTACACCAAATTTCACTTCAATCGGTTGAAAAATATTCGAAAACGATGAAAATCGTGGTTTTTGAGGCACCACCTCCCTAAAAAGGGGCGAAATTTCAAAATACGTCTTGAAATGGTTGTTAATACATGAATTGTACTGCATAATGCGAGCGTACAACCAAAACTCAATTTCACCCTGCGTACATGCGTAAAATGTTGAAAAAACGCGGTTATTCGCCATTTTAGGCAATTTCCCACCACTCGGAAATATCCAAAAAAATTCACAGAGGTTCAAAATACACCTAAAAACATATGGTAATTTTATCGTGGTATGCGTGTATTTTTTTTTTTTTTAAACGGCTGTCAAATTTTTCAAAACGCATTTCAAGGTCATTTTCAAGGTCAGAAAAATCTGAAAAAAATTGTGCATATTGGTACTCGTAACCCTTTATCATCCACCAAGTTTCACTTCAATCGGCCGAAAAACGGCTGAGATAACGCCGAAAAAGTGAAAACCTAGTTTTTCGAGGTACCAGCCCCCTCGAGGGGATGGGAATTTCACGATACGTTCTAAAATCATCTTTTACCACTACAAAAAGATTTTTTGAAAAAAATTCTAAAATGGCGTCTGAGGCCGATTCACCTATGCTTATCCTGCTATAGCCTTTATATTTTTTCAACATTTCTAACTTTTTCTGAATTTTTAAAATTTTGAGTTTTTAAAAAAAAATTGTTCCATAAAATTTTCCAATTTTTCAATTATTCCAAACATTGTATGTTTTATAAAATTTTATGGTTTTTTAAATGTTGGAATTTTTCCTATATTTTTACAATTTTATAAATTTAAATGTTTATCAATTTTTTTAGAATTTTGGTTTTTTCAAAATTTGTGACTTTTTATAATTTTTTAATTTTTCAAATCTTTCCGGTTTTTTGAAAATTTTTAATTTTTAAAATTCTGTTTGGTTTATAAAATTTTCTATTTTTTTAAGTACATTTTTCAGAATTTGCAATTTTTCTAAAATTTTTCAGTTTTTTGAAATTTAATATTATTTTTAATTTGTCAATTTTTTAAATTTTGCAATTTTTTCTAAATTATTAAACTTTTTTATTTATTTTTGTTTTAAAATATCTCTTTTTTTCGAAACATACCTAAATATTCTTTTTATTCAACATTGAAAAGGATTTTCCTGACCAAGCTCTCTCACTTCAAAAATTCTCAATTTTTCCTTTAATTTAATAAAAAGAAAACTATAGCAAAGCATGAATGTTGCAAAATTTCACCAATACAATACAACTCATAAAACAGATGCAAAATGTAACTTTTCGAGTTGCCCATCATTGGAAATGAAGGTGCGCACAGCTCTGATGATTTTGGTTTTTCGAAAAACACCGATTTTCAAAGCTGTGTGGCACCTTCCTTTCCAAAGATAGGTAAACTTTTCACATGACTTCTTTTATTCCTCTCAAGAAGTTACACGCATTTTGTGAACTGTATTGACTAAATTTTGACAGTTTTGTCAACCACTCTACACCTTTAAAATCAAGATAGGCACCAGATGTAGGTCTAAATAAAGTATTTTTATTATATCCAAATCTGAAAGTTCGGCACACACTGTAACTATAGCAAAGGTACAATATTTTTTATAGGTACACGTACGAGTACTTCACTAAATTATGTAGATTCGTCTATTTCTTCAATTTCAACGTCTCATCACGACAACATGGAATAAAATTCTCGAGTTAGGCATTTTATAGAGCCTACGACGTTACCATACGGCGCATGCACTAAGTAGAATTTCATTAATACCCTTTCTCAGCAGTATCGATTAATCCATTATATGGAACGCACATCGTCGTAAAAAACATAATTAAAATACTCACCACTCGTTAGTGCACACTCGAAAAATTCTTCGGCGAAATGAAAACACATTCGAGCCCAAGTACGCGTACGGCGGAATATTAATTAAGAGACTTTCGGCAAGTTCGATACGTTGCAAAATGAAACACCTACTCGTATCTTCGTTGAAAAGTGTATTTTCTTGTCTGTTTCAATACACAATTCAATCATTTATCTTCCACTGGCCATACCATCAAAACAATCTAGTTTTTCCTTGGGGGTTCAATCTTCCCTCTTTTATAAAATTTCATCATAGAGAACTTGTCTTCTTCAATGAAACGCATACGTCTGACAACAAATTCGAAACCACGTATATGAACTTTTCGCATACGAGCCCGTTTTCATTCAACATTTATCTACAAGGCCTCTCTCGTACGTATTTATGCATATATCCCGCAGGCTGCTACTTCGCACGATCTGCTTTTATAAACGAAATTTAGGGTGAATACTTATTTTTATTAATATTCGCACATTTGTAAGTGTAAACCGTGACGCTGTGAAAGGGCATTAGAGAATCTTTTTCCATATGTAATCGTTTTCCGCATATCTGCAAAATATACCCATATTATATATATACGTGAAGTTTGACGCATTTCTAGGCTCAAAATATAACTCTGGTTGGCGATAAACGAAAGATAAAAAATTAATTTCCATGAAATATTATATAAAAATGTAGGTACGATTGAAGTTTTTAAACGATAATCTCAAAAATACGATTTATTTTCCAACACTTGATAAATTCAATCTCCTCTATAAACTCTCTTCTTATTTTTTTCCAGATGAATCAATCAAGTTGGCAGGCAGAAACCAATGGTGAAATGGCTACCAGATAACTTCAGGTAAATACACTCAGCTCACACACACACATTTAATATTAATTCACCTAAAACTTTGAAATGAGACACCATAGTCTACATATTATATGTACATACGTATCTAGTACAACATCAGATATTCATCTATTCTCGAAATTCGCGACACACACGAAACGTTCGTGGCAGAAATTCATAAATTAATTCATTTCAAACGCAAGAGAATCTGCATTACAGCCAGCAAAACTGCAACGAAATTAATTCTCGTGCTGGAAATCAGCCAGTCGTAGTTCATCGTAATATCAACAATGAAATTCGCATTCAAACTTTCGCATACGTAAAATAACCTTATACAGCAACTATTCCGGCGTTAATAAACCTAGTTAAGGGAAGAGAAAAGTTCACATTTCGTTTTCTTCATTAATATACCAGACGTATCAAATGTAAATTTTACTCAATTATAATATTTTTTGTGAACTTTTACTAGCGCAGCGTTTGGAAATTTTACACTATACAGGTTCTATTATCTATTCATCATAGCTGAACGTCTTCTTAGAGAGACGATGCAGTAATTTGAAGGGTAATGATAAAAATAAAAATTAAGTACTTCTGAAAATTGAAAAAAAATCAAATAAAAAATAAAAGGTCGCCAAAAAAACTGAGAATTGTGAAAAAATATAGTCATAAAAAACTAGAAAATTGGAAAAAATGAAAAATTTTGAGTAGGCATTTCATACTAACTTGAGAAATTCAGGAACGAAAAAAAATTAAAAAGTCGGGTAAAATAATTGAAAATTGAAATTGAACAATTTTGAAAGTAAAAAAAAAAACATTTCATAAAAACCCGAAAATTATGGAAAAATTAAAAATTGAAAAAAAAAGTAATTTATGTAAAAAACCAGAAAATGGAAAAAATAAAGAAATAGGATCCTGGATAGGTGAGTACAATTACTGGAAAAATTTAGAATTCTGGATTTTTAAAAAAAATGGAAAGTCAGGGAAAATTGAAAAAATTTTATTGAACAATTTTGGAAGTTCACAATAAAAGAAGGAAAAAAAGAAAAATGTTATTTGGGGTAACTAATCCAAAAATTTCAAAAAAGTTAAAAATATGAAAAAAATTGGAAAATTATGAAACAGAACGGTTCTTAAAAATTCAGGAGCTGCTGGAAAAAAATGTAAAATTTTGGAAATTCACAAAAATTAACACGTCACGAAAAATCAAAAAATAAGAAAAAATTGAACATAAATAATGAAGAAAGTCCGAGAAAAATTTAAAAATTAGAAAAAAATTAGGAATTTTGAATAGGTACTTAACAAATGCAAAATGTGTCTTGAAAAAAGCTGTGACCGGGCATAGGGAAAGGGACCTAGTAGGTATAAAATCGATTTTCACTTTTTTGGTGTTCTGAGGTCCACTCATCAAGGTCTATCACCTGAATCACTAAAAACTTCGAAAAAGTCAATATTTTCAATCGGCATGACAAAAGGGACCTAGTAAATCTGTAATCACTGTGGTTTTCGATGTATTTTTCATCTTATGATCACCTATGACACGAAATCTTCATAATTTAGCCTAAAATCAATGTTACATTTGTTATCAGTAAACTTCAAAAATTTACTTATAACAAAAAAATTTTCCCTTTTTGGCAACACTGAGTTTGGTCAAATTTCCCTTGCGCCATTATACAAAAATGTTCGCTCATAATCATTTTTTTAATATTGAAAAATATTTCACTTATACCCAGTAACAATTCCCCAAAGTTTTAGAAAAATCGGTCTATTCGTTCCAGAGATATTCATTTCCAAAGTTTGTTTTCGCTCTCCTGAAAAGTTTACGTTTTGGACACTAATACCCTTTCCCTATGCCCGGTCACAGCTGAAAAGTCGATTGAAAATTGAGTAAGTGCCTCGTTTTGGAAATTTATAAAAATTTTGAATAAATGTAGGTCTAGGGGTTACAACCCGAGCAGCACAATCGACAAATTATCGAAATAAAAAATCGACAGAATATCGAATTCGATAAAGTGTCGCGTTAGTTCCGCATAAATCGTGAAATTATCTTTCGATATATAGATAGATTATCGACGAATTATAGTTAGCAAAAATTTCGAGATTAGAGTAAGATATTTTATCGATAATATATCTATAATATCGAAAGATAATTTCACGATTTAGGCGGAACTTTATCGAATTCGATATTTTGTCGATTTTTTATCGATTTTTTATTCCGATTTTTCGTCTTTTACTACCCTTTTTCTATAATTAAAACTCATTAATTAGCATAATTAATACATTAAACTATGCCTAAACACATTATTCATGTTACGGTAAGAGGATCATTTCAGAAAAAGTCAAAAAAAATTATAAAAAATCTGCCACCCGTGGGGCTTGAACCTTCTACCTCCTGCATGGTAATTCTCTTCCTTAAGCACTATGCCATACCTTATCGTTGAGGAATTAGCAATAAAACGCTTATAATAGGCAGTTTAGTACTTCCAGACGTGTTGGACTTAAAAAATTTTCACCAATTTGGAAATAATTTCAAATATCGTCACAAAATCGTTGAAAAATCGTTCGACAAATTTCAGATTATTTGTCGATAATGTAGTTTCAAATATCGCCACAAAATCGTTGAAAAATCGAAATCGAAGAATTTCATATTACGTGTCGATAATATAGTTTCAAATATCGTCATAAAATCGTTGAAAAATCGAATTCGAGAAATTTCAGATTACGTGTCGATAATAAAGTTTTAAATATCTTCACAAAATTGTTAAAAAATCGAATTCGAGAAATTTCAGATTATTTGTCGATAATATAGTTTCAAATATCGTCACAAAATCGTTAAAAAATCGAAATCGAGAAATTTCATATTACGTGTCGATAATATAGTTTCAAATATCTTCACGCAATCGTTAGAAAA
Source organism: Balanococcus diminutus (assembly GCA_959613365.1). Taxonomy (NCBI): domain Eukaryota; kingdom Metazoa; phylum Arthropoda; class Insecta; order Hemiptera; family Pseudococcidae; genus Balanococcus; species Balanococcus diminutus. Next base: position 41,229,758 of record OY390716.1, read on the forward strand.
TCGAATTCGAGAAATTGCATATTATGTGTCGATAATATTGTTTCAAATATCTTTACAAAATCGGTAAAAAATCGGATTCGATAAATTTAATATAATCTGTCGATATATAGTTTAAAATGTCGTCAAAAAATCGGTAAAATATCGAAGTCGAGAAATTTCATATAATCTGTCGATAATGTAGTATTAAATATCTTTACAAAATCGTTAAAAAATCGAATTCGATAAATTTAATATTCTTTGTCGATAATGTAGTTTCAAATATCTGCACAAAATCGGTGGAAAATCGGAATCGATAAATTTAATATTCTTTGTCGATAGTATCGTTGACGAATATCGTCATAAAATCTTAATAATATCGAATTCGATAGTTTTTAGATTTTTTGCCTATGAAGTAGTACCGATAAATCTTTATAATATCGTGAGAACATCTATAGATTTTCAAACGATTTTTTATCGATACGTTGCATCTTCCGATATTATCGATCGAGTGTGCCGCTCGGGAAGGAATCATTATGAAAACATTAAAAATTAAAAACAATGGAACGTCATAAAAACTAGAAAAATTAAAAAAATCAAAATGTTTAATTACTTGACAAATGCAGCGAGGCTTAAAAAAATTAAAAACTCAGATAAAATTTAAAAATTTTCAAATTTAGCAATTTTGGAAATTTATTTGAAAAGAGGTAAGAGGTTACAAAGAACCAAAAATTACGAGAATATAAAATTGATATAATTATAAGAATTTTAAAAATGGTGAAAAACTAGAAAATTGGGGAGAATAAAAAAATTTAAAATACCGACTTATACTTGAAAAATTCAGGAGTAAAAAAAATTTAAAAATTGAAAAGTCGGATAAAATTTGAAAATTCTCAACTGAGCAATTTTAGAGATTCGCAAAAAGCCACAAAAAACAAAAATTATGCAAAATTTGAAAATTAAAAAAAAAGCAAAAAAAAAAGTAGAAAATTAGAAAAATGAAAAATTTCAAATGCTTGAAAAATTCAGGACTGGAAAAAAAAATAAAGTGAAGTACCTATTGGTAAATTAATTGAAAATTAAAATTGATGAGCAGTTTCGGAAATTTACAAAAAGTGACGTGTCACAAAAAAAAAATGTAAAAAATAGAAACGTCAAAAAATAAAAAGTTCAAAACTAGAAAATTTGAAAAAAAAAATTGAAAATTGAAAATTCAAGTACAATTGGCAATTGTTCAATTGAACAATTTTCGAATTTCACACAAAGTAACAGAATCACACAAAACCGAAAATTATGAAAAAATTGGGATAAAAAAAAATAGGACGTCGTATAAAACTGGAAAAATTGCAAAATCAAACAATTTTGAGCACTGAAAAATACACAAAGCAGTACAAAAATTTAATAAATTAAATGGTCAAGTAAAACTGAAAAATTTTCAAAATGAGTAATTTTGTAAATTTACAAAATTTTGAAGAAAAAAAATTTAGAGCTTAGAAAAAAAAACGAAAATTATTTATAGGTATAAAAAAAATAGAAAAAATAAAAAGTTGTAAAAAACTATTAAGAAAAATTGTAATACTAAAAAATATTTGAATTCAGCAAGATTTAAAACAAATCGAAAAGAGTCAATTCATGAGAAATAAAAAATTGAAAAAATAAATGGAAAATTTCAAATGAATAAAAAATTTAGAATTACCAAAAAAAATGTAAAAAAATACGTAAGTGACATGTAGGTACATGTAAAATTAAACATTGAAAAAAAAATTAAGGTACCTACTAAAAATTTGTAATAAACTGAGAAGTCCTTCATAAAAGATTAAAAAAATTATAAGTATGAAAATTTAAAATTTAAAAATCATAAAAAATTGAAAATTGATAATTTTAGAAAAAATTAAATCGTCATAGATGAAATGAAAAAATTTTCAAAAATAAAGAGAAACTTTTAATTAAAAAAAAGAAGAAGTTATACATTCAGTAGTTAATTGAAAAATATAAAAAAAAATTGAAATATCTAATAAAAAATGTAAAAATTGTCTATACATGATGAAAATGATTAAAATTTCAGTTCATTTGTGTTTCATTCCTAACATCTTCAATTTTACACTAATCACTCATATTCACTTGAAAAAAAAAAAATTTAAATATCCAACATCGAATAACTCTGCTCCTTCAAATCCAAGAACCGACAACTCTACATACACTTCTGAAATGTTGGTAACTTCATTATCGAAATAACAGGCATTCGATCGCAATCAGCACACCCTGTATAAACCACACTACTCCATTTAGAGCCACAAATTAACCCCGATAAAAAATTAAAAACAACGCAGTGAAAAATATCCTCATCGTATTGTACTTGTACAATCAAAGCTGTCAGAATTAAAGTTCAAAAACCCGAGCCAAAAATTAAACAAACATTAAAACCCCAAAAACTGTCCACGAAAAACAACACAACCGCGTATTGAAATGCCAACGTATCGTTTCATTTAGATGATAAGGGGTTTATTTAGAATGTTTAAATATTAAATACGAGCAAACGAAAAGAAAGGGATATATCTGCAGTTGGCATTTATTTATAAAAAAGTTTCATTCCTTTATAAATATTTTGAAAGGGTAAAATAAAACGAAATCCGAGATACATGCTAAAAGTTGTGTTTATGTCGGTCTTTTGTATATAAATATAGTATACCAAGCTGCGACTGCGACTGCGAAACGTTGAAATTCAACACCGACAATGGACAAAACGTTTGCGATATCGAGTCAAAGTCAAAAGTTAATTCAATGGAGTCAAAGTAAACCCATCAGCTTGTAAAACTGTTCAACTTGGAAGCCAGTTAGGTACTACCTATCATTTTTTTTTATTGTTAAAATAAAAAGAAATCCCGGATCACGAGGATAATAAACGTCGCTGGATAGATATCCGCCATTGTGAAAGTTTCTCTGGAAAACTGATACAGTTGAACTGGGTGACAAAAGTATTAAGCTTTCCTCTTTTCGCGTGGAATTAGTTTACGCGTAAAAAGGAAACGTTTAATAAATAATTACTTACTCGCTTCCTTTCAACGTTTGGTATACTATACTTTTAAAACAACTTGACGTAAACTACCATACCATGCAATGCAACGCTTCAGCGTATTTATTCAATTACCAACACATCACATTTGTAAGCGAATACACGATAAAGTACGTATTAATATTTATTATTAATAATTCCGAGCGATGATGTCCTTCTTCAAAAATAAGTATATGTCTTGACGAATAGAAAAACCGAATTGTGATTTATTTATGTGCACTGTACATTTTTCACCTAAACCGAGAACTTGTCTATTCAAGGAATAAATTTCATGCACACCTTTCCAGCCAAATCATCGAGTTGATAAAAAATTATGATTTAGCTAATCATTACATATTCTTATAAGAATATAAGATGTAAAGGGTGGGAAAGGAATTGTAAACTGGAAACTAGGTATTTACATCATCTACTAATAAAGCTAACTGTGGAAAAGACCCTTTTCAAAATGATTTGGGAAACATATACACTGGTTAATTCCTTCATAAACTCGGTGCGCTAAAGCTCAACAATTTCCGCACTCGTAAGCGCGGTAACCTAATCCTCGTAACTGACACAATACTATTACTATGCCATAGAAGGGGGAAACTGTTCCGAGAGAAATACCGTTTATAAAAACCGTACTACGGAAAATGAACAACGTAATTTAGGTTTCGTATTTAATTTGTAAAAAAAAAAAAAGTATCTCGAAATGTTGATACTCTGTAATGGATCTTAAGGAAAAAGTTTTCATCGTTGCGCTTAACGAGTCGTCGTTATGACGGTTAAATATCAATATCATTTTTAACGATTTAGAAAATGTTTAGGGTGTGTATTTTAGGTAGCCTGAGACACCCTTGCAATAATCTAGATCAATAATTTAATTTTAGATAAATTTTAATAGGTCAGCAGATATTATGAGTAACGTTTTTATTAGGCTGATTTGAAATGACAAATAATGACTAATTTTGTCGAAAAAGGGGGAATTTTTCTGATAAATTCTATTTCGTGAATGGAAATGTTCTTTCAGTTCATTTTTTTCTTACATAATTATTTTTTTGCCAAGAGATTTTTTTTAAACCAGGACCTTTTTTTTTGCAATAAAAAAAATTTGTATAAAAATATAGGTAAATTATTAAACATTTTTTGTGGCAAAAAATTCAAAATTTTTGCAGAAAAAGTTTTGTACGCTCTACAATATAGAAGCAAAAATTCAAAAATTTTCAATACTTGTATTATTCGTAAAAAAAAAATAAAGAAAAAATTGAAATATTTAGGTAGGTATGTAGAAAAAAAGTAATTGAAAAAAAAACTGCAAAAAATTGAAAGTTTTTGCTGAAAAAAAAAAATAGATAAAACGTTTTTGCAGAAAAGAAAATCGAACATTTATTGCAGAAAAAAGTTGTTAATTTTTTTATGTAGAATACCTGCTATATAGAAAAAAAATCAAAATTAATTTTTCTTGAAAAAAAATTGAAAGTTTTATTGAAAAAAAATTTGAAAATTTTGCAATAAGAAAAATCAAAAATTTTTCTCAGTAAAAAATTTTTTAAAACTTTTGCAGAAGAAAAATTGAAAATTATCTTGAAAAAATTGAATTTTTTGCAGTAAGAAAAATTTAAAAAAATTTTGCAGCAAGAAAAGTTGAAAATTTTTTGTAGTCAGAAAAATTGAAAACTTTGTAGAAGAAATTTGCAGAAAAATAATTGAAATATTTTTTTGAAAAAAAATGAAATTTATATTTTGTAGAAAAAAAAATTGAAAATAATTTCTAAAAAAGATACAGAAAAAAATACTTTGAATATTTTTATAGAAAAAACAATGAAAATTGCTTGCAGAAAAAAGTAAAAAGTTTTTGCAGAAAAAAAAGTTAAGTAAGCATTTTTACATTCTAGTTCAGGCCATTTGGGGGGGAGGGGGGGGGGTTGAGAAATCTGTTCTCAAATATAAAAGGCCTTCTAAAATTGGCCCCTGATGGGGCCTAAAATTCCTAAATCCAGATTTGTACCTATTTGACCAGAATTTTTTTTTACATCCGAAAAAAGAGAGTATTTGACAAGAGCTTTTTTGTGAAGACTTTTTGGTGACACTTTTTTTTTTGATGTTTTGCAAAGAAATTGAAAAAAAAAAATATCCAAAATACTTTTTCGTAATTTTTTTGTCGAAGAAAATTAAAGTTGTTTGGTCACAAGGATTATAAGAAATTTTCTCAAAGAATTTTTTTATGAAAAATTTCTTTGCCAAGAGAATTTTTTCAAGAAGATAACTTGAAAAAATAATTTAAAACTTTATTTTTCGTAAGATGATTCGAGTCATTTCCTTGTTCTTCCTTGAAAAGTAGCTATGCCAAGACGGTAAAAAAAGTAAAAAAATCAAGAAAAAATGACCTTTTTTGATTATTTCTTCATCTCCCCTTCCCTTTTTTCCCATTGAATTTGAAAAATACCTGAATTTATTTCTAGTAGACACTTGAATATATTATATTGTCAAAAAAAAAATTCAAAATGATTTCCTGAAAAAATTGTTTTAAAAAAAATAAAAAATATATTTAGGCTAATAAGTAACTTCAAAGTTTTAATAATTTTTGATAATCGCGCCTATTTAAAAATTTATTTATTTAAAAAACAACTTCAAAACTTTCTACCCAAAAAGAACTGCTTCTCCAGGGCGTGGCGTAGTTGTTGTATACAGTAATTTGAAATTGACAACAGGCCCACACAAGTTTTAAAAAATGCAAAAGGTTTTTGCAAAGAACATAAGTACCTAGTCACAAAGTTACAGAAACCACTTTAAAGAAAATCGTACAAAAGTCACACGTACCTATACTCGGACACACACACAAGGCTACCAAAAAAAAAGCACTCGCAACCGCCAATTCCCAATAACACCAAAATTTCAGGTCAGGCTCTCATCCAAACCATCCCATAAAAACATTTCAAAATACCAAACTATCAATAAAACCGTCTGTGCGTTTATATTTAAACCTTTCAATATAAATTTAAGAAACACGCAATAAATAAAAATTTATGAGTTGCTATTTCACCTGGAGAAGCATCAACGATCATTCAACTTTTAACACTATAAATATTCAGTGTCGGTGAAATGTCCGCATTAATTTAAACACTCTTTCGCAGCACCTCATTTTGTGCAGATGTGTGCCAATTTGCATATCCAAATTTTTCAAAGGGTGAATAATCTGATACCGAAGGTTGTTTTGCTTCTTCGCCGTGTCTGAAATTCAAACAACCCCGGAGCTTTCTCAGCGCGAGGATGTTTGAATATTTACACTTTGAACTAACGAATTTGTTGATATAAATTTTGGCTGCGTAGAAATCCTTGAACTTTTAATCAATATTTTGTATCTAAGTGTGAAGGGAAAAAAACAACAACAACGGTCCAAGTGGTGAATAGACTTGTGAGATTTTAATGGTTTAATTGCTATACAGCCTCGTGCCTTTTTGTCAATTCAAGTAAACAAATAACTTTTATCTCGAGAGAAATTCAAAATTGGGAAGAAAATTCCGAAGCTTTTGACCTTTGAAAATATTAAACTGCATCCAAATTTTCTAACTCGTGATAGAAATTATTGTAAAATTGGAAAAATAAAAAATAAAAAAATACCAACTTGCAAACTAACATAGATTGAACCTTTATAAAAATGTTCAACCGAAGCTATACTTAAAGAATTCCCAAGAGACGCAAGTTTATTTGATAGTGCGTTAAAAACAGTTAACTTAAGTTTTGCAATTAACGTAAATTTGTCGGAAAAATTTCTAAAATTTACTTCTCATTGCATAGCTAATTTCTCCAACACAGGTGTACAGCAAAAATTTAATTAAACTAGCACACAACAATGCTTAATATAACTTTTTCGAGAGAAGAAATTTCTACAAAGTAGATCCGATTTAAAAAATTCACCCGTGTAAAAAGTAAAATTTAATATTACCACGGTTTTTACTCGCTATAGTAAAAGTAATTGATTTTTTTTTTCAAAGCTACATTATCACTAAGCTCGGTAGTATCCACAATCCACATAGTTGCATCCCTACATCGTGGCGTTCTCATTCATTAAAACAATTCCAGTCAAATACACGTAGTAAAAAGATACCGCCAATGCATCATTTCAAAAAACGGATGTAGAATTTCGCGTTTTAAAACAGCGCCTCCTCCCACCCCCCGCCATTGAATAGTCTCTTGTTTTATCATTTATACACGCGATATAATCAATTGACAAAGAAAACGGAAAACACTGTGTTCGAAATGAGCGAACGAAACAAAGCGTTTCATTTGAAACTGCTCATTCGACCTTTACCACCGTGAAATATTTGTTTTTCATCGGATGGCCTTTTAATCTAGCGTACGTATCAGGTCTATCAAAAGTTGGTACCGGTAGTAATTTTATTCTATCTCGTACTCGTACGCCCGATATGTATACTCGTATATATAAAATTCTACGTACCAAAGGGTGTAACGATTCGTTACAAAACCGCATTTAATGTCCCTGGCTCCTACCCCCTTCTGCTGCTCGTGTCCATTGTCAACATATACGAGTACCGCGGACCGACTATGCCGAGGATAAGCGCGAATTGTCAGCGTAATTAACATTTCCTATGAAATGTATAGGTCTAGTGCAAATTTTAGCAGCAAATATACAACGATGTTGGCGATAAATTAACGAATAAAGAATTTAGATTAGGCTAATGTGCTGTCTTTTTGATAATTTCTATGTGGATAATGAGATTATGCATCGTGGTTCTAATTTTCAATCGTGTATGTCGAAATCAGTCTATTTTAGGAACATTTTCACAGCAAAAATAAGCCCTAGCTCTATAAAAACCAAAATGATTTTTTGCAAGAGCAAAAATTTTTAAATCTTTTTACTCGAAAGATTCTCGAACCAATTTAAAATTCATGTTTGAAAAAAAATTAATTAAATTATTCAAACAAACAAGGAATCTGTTGTTTGAAAAAAAATTTTAAATAATTTTTTTCCTGGGAGAAGTTGAAAAAATTATTTTTTTAAGAAAAATCCGTCAAAAAATTTAGGCATTGTTTTTCAAATAAATAAAAATTATTTTCGAAAAAAACTTTAAAAAAATCATTACTAAACAAAAATTACAAGAATTGTTTTGAAACAAAATTTTAAAAATAAGTATTATATTTGTATGTATTTTATGAAAAAATGAAAAAGAGTTTGGCACAAAATAATAATATAAAAAATGTTTTCCACAGGAAAAAAAATTAGAAAAATGATTACTAAACAAAAATTGAAAATCGCGTAACTAAAAAACGAAAATTTCAAAAAAAATTTCAAAAACAATATTTCAAAAAATTATTTGCAAAAAATGCCATATTTTCATCAAAATAAAAAATTGTTTTGAAAAAAAAATCATTTTAAATAAAAAAAAAAAAAAAAACTTGATAAAAAAATGTCAATAGGTAATTAGGTAGGTACCTATACGTAGTTTCCAAAGAAAGAAAACTGATATTGAGAAGAAAGTTTGTAGTCAAATGTTGATAATCAAAAAATGTAAACGTTCTTTATTCAAAAAAATTGCATAAAATCATTTTCAAATAAAAGTTTGCCAAAAATTTTTTGTGGGTAGAATTCGCCAAAAGTTATTTTTTTGACTAAAATTTGTAAACAACATGTTCTTGAAATCTCAATTAATGCGGTAAGAAATTGTTTTCCAAAAATTACAAAAAAAATGACTTATTCAAAATTTGCAAAAATTAGATTTTTTTAAGGTAAAAAAATGTCATTTAAGATATTATCAATTCGCAAAAATTTCATCAAAAAAAATGTCAAAAATTTTTATCAGAAAAATGATCAAAAAATTTTATCAGAAAAATTATCAAAAATTTTTATCAAAAGACTCGAAAATTTTCAAAAAAAAAACAATACCGTGAAAAACTTTTATCAAAAAAATTGCCAAAAATCTTAACACAAAATATTTTCACCATAAAAATGGTCAAAAATTTTTATCAAAAAATTCAACAATTTTCTTGGGGAAAAACGGTCAAAAAATTTTATCGAAAAACTGTCAGAAATTTTTATCAAAAAAATCGTCAAAAATTTTTATCAAAAAACTAAAAAATATTCATAAAAAAAACTTTTAAAAACTTTTATCAAAAAAACAGTCAGAAATTTTTATCAAAAAAACTGTCGAAAATTCTCATCAAAAAAATTCTCAAAACTCATCATCAAAAAAACTGTCAAAAATTTTCATTAAAAAAACTCAAAAATTTTCATAAAAAAACTGACAAAAATTTGAAAACAAGCCAAGTATTTTGAAATAGAATTTTTTAAAATAATTTTGAACAAGGTCTGTAATAAACTGTTCTTTTATTCAAAAATTGAGAACGTGTTTATCCAAAAAATTTCAAAAAATTGTGTCAAAAAAATCGTCAAGGATTGTTTGTTTTAGATTTTCTGAGTAGAATTTGTAAAGAGTTGATTTCAAGAAAAATTCACAAAAAATTCTATTGATCTAATAGCGTTAAAATCACTTGCAAAAAATTGGGGAAAATAGGTTTTTATGATCAAAATTGGAAAAAAATTTCAAGAATGAGTTTGATTGAGTAAAATTTGTCATAAATCCCGAGCAGCACACTCGACAAATTATCGAAATAAAAAATCGACAGAATATCGAATTCGATAAAGTGTCGCGTTAGTTCCGCATAAATCGTGAAATTATCTTTCGATATATAGATAGATTATCGACGAATTATAGTTAATAAAAATTTCGAGATTATAGTAAGATATTTTATCGATAATCTATCTATAATATCGAAAGATAATTTCACGATTTAGGCGGAACTTTCGCGACACTTTATCGAATTCGATATTCTGTCGATTTTTTATCGATTTTTTATTCCGATTTTTTGTCTTTTACTAGCTTTTTTCTATAATTAAAAATCATTAATTAGCATAATTAATACATTAAACTTTGCCTAAACACATTATTCATGTTACGGTAAGAGGATCATTTCAGAAAAAGTCAAAAAAAAATTATAAAAAATCTGCCACCCGTGGGGCTTGAACCATCTACCTCCTGCATGGTAATCCTCTTCCTTAACCACTATGCCATACCTTATCGTTGAAGAATTAGCAATATAACGCTTATAATAGGCAGTTTAGTACTTCCAGACGTGTTGGACTTAGAAAAATTTTCACCAATTTGGAAATAATTTCAAATATCGTCACAAAATCGTTGAAAAATCGTTCGACAAATTTCAGATTATTTGTCGATAATGTAGTTTCAAATATCGCCACAAAATAGTTGAAAAATCGAATTCGAGGAATTTCATATTACGTGTCGATAATATAGTTTCAAATATCGTCATAAAATCGTTGAAAAATCGAATTCGAGAAATTTCAGATTACGTGTCGATAATAAAGTTTTAAATATCTTCACAAAATCGTTAAAAAATCGAATTCGAGAAATTTCAGATTATTTGTCGATAATATAGTTTCAAATATCGTCACAAAATCGTTAAAAAATCGAAATCGAGAAATTTCATATTACTTGTCGATAATATAGTTTCAAATATCTTCACGCAATCGTTAGAAAATCGAATTCGAGAAATTGCATATTATGTGTCGATAATATAGTTTCAAATATCTTTACAAAATCGGTAAAAAATCGGATTCGATAAATTTATTATAATCTGTCGATAATATAGTTTCAAATGTCGTCAAAAAATCGGTAAAATATCGAAGTCGAGAAATTTCATATAATCTTTCGATAATATAGTTTTAAATATCTTTACAAAATCGGTAAAAAATCGAATTCGATAAATTTAATATTCTTTGTCGATAATGTAGTTTCAAATATCTGCACAAAATCGGTGGAAAATCGGAATCGATAAATTTAATATTCTTTGTCGATAGTATCGTTGACGAATATCGTCATAAAATCTTAATAATATCGAATTCGATAGTTTTTAGATTTTTTGCCTATGAAGTTGTACCGATAAATCTTTATAATATCGTGAGAACATCTATAGATTTTCAAACGATTTTTTATCGATACGTTACATCTTCCGATATTATCGATCGAGTGTGCCGCTCGGGTGGTAAGAAATTGTTTTCCAAAAATTACAAAAAAAATTACTTATTCAAAATTTGCAAAAATTAGATTTTTTTAAGGTAAAAAAATGTCATTTAAGATATTATCAATTCGCAAAAATTTCATCAAAAAAATTGTCTAAAATTCTCATCAAAAAAAATGTCAAAAATTTTTATCAGAAAAATGATCAAAAAATTTTATCAGAAAAATTATCAAAAATTTTTATCAAAAGACTCGAAATTTTCATAAAAAAACAATACCGTGAAAAACTTTTATCAAAAAAATTGCCAAAAATCTTAACACAAAATATTTTCACCATAAAAATCGTCAAAAATTTTTATCAAAAAACTAAAAAATATTCATAAAAAAAACTTTTAAAAACTTTTATCAAAAAAACAGTCAGAAATTTTTATCAAAAAAACTGTCGAAAATTCTCATCAAAAAAATTCTCAAAACTCATCATCAAAAAAACTGTCAAAAATTTTCATTAAAAAAACTCAAAAATTTTCATAAAAAAACTGACAAAAATTTGAAAACAAGCCAAGTATTTTGAAATATAATTTTTTTAAATAATTTTGAACAAGGTCTGTAATAAACTGTTCTTTTATTCAAAAATTGAGAACGTGTTTATCCAAAAAATTTCAAAAAATTGTGTCAAAAAAATCGTCAAGGATTGTTTGTTTTAGACTTTCTGAGTAGAATTTGTAAAGAGTTGATTTCAAGAAAAATTCACAAAAAATTCTATTGATCTAATAGCGTTAAAATCACTTGCAAAAAATTGGGGAAAATAGGTTTTTATGATCAAAATTTTTGGAAAAATAATCTTAAAAAAATTGGAAAAAAATTTCAAGAATGAGTTTGATTGAGTAAAATTTGTCATAAATTGTTATTATTCAAAAATTCGATTGCAAAAATTCTTATAAGAAAAAATTGCAAAATTCGTTTCAAACAAAAATTGACCAATGATTTCCTTGGAACAAAATTTGCAAAAAAAAAAAAGTTTTCAAAAAAAAATTACAGCAAAACTGACTTTGAAGCAAAATTTACAACGAATTGTTATTGATTAAAAATTTCAAGAATTTCAAAAATTGTTATGAAACAAAATATCAAAAAATGTCAATAAAATTACCTATACTTAAATAAAAACGTTATTTCTGAGCAAAAATTTGTTTCGAGACAAAAATTGCAAAAAAGTACATTTTCAGGCAAGTTTATGAAAAATGAAAATAAATTTGTTACTGTTTTCAAACAAAACCCCAAAAAAAATCCATCGCAGTATTTTCGAAGCTGCTGAGTTTCTTTTTGACGAATCTACACTATCTGCGCTCAGCGTGTCAGCTCTCTTCGTTAAAATATGTTTTTTTGCCCCCTGCTGCGAGTTTCGATCTCGATACAAATTTCTTCCATCGAAGAAAAACACACCGACCCAGATATTATTCATATTTTCTTTATCGATAGCCAGAAATTTAGACAAAAAAGCAGAGCAGAGGAAAAAAAATCATCTAAAATTTCATCATATAAATACGACGAAGAAACTGCTCGAAGCTCGGAGCGATTCCTCTGATCAAAACACGACTAACAAAATAAAAGCAAAACATTCGCCTTTTGGAAATATTTATAGGCAAAAGTAAATTTATTTACATAACATATTATAAAGCTCCACTTCGGAACAAACTTTTACCACATGTTGTAAAACGTGTATTAATTTTATAAAAACTACAGCTACGCGAGGAAATGTTTCGTCATTTGCTGTTTCCTTATCCTTATGTAGTACACGTACTCGTATCTATAGCGCTGCTTATACTTTGAAAATGTATCGCTTTGGAAAATTTTCAGATTTCAACACACCCAGCCAAGGTTATATGTACGTCGGCAATTTATGAAGCTGATAAAAAGACAAGTTTGTTGTACTCTTGGCGAAGTAATTTTAACAACGTTCGAGTACAAAAAGGGAAATTTTTTCGCGCAAACACGAGGGCATTTTTGAGAAAATCAGATTCGATGGTAGGAGAGTGGCGATGAAAAAAACATCGCTGGGCTAAAAAGCGAGCTATAGGGAAAACACTCGTCGAAAAATTAAATAGTCAAGGGCTCTTTATAAGAACAAAAGTTTTTTTTTTCACTGCCAAACGTTTACTTTGCAAAGATTGGCGCTTTCTGTGTTATTAGAAGTTTTCCATTTTTTAAGATCAACCTCGACGATTATTTTTTCAAATGTAATTAAAACTTAACGGTTCGGTACTAATAAGTAAAATAAATATTAAAAAATATGGGCGTTGTTGTGCGTCGTACGCGACATGGTGAAAAGTTCAAAGCATCACGCCTCGAAGTATGAAACGTCGCTAGGCGTAGGTAGGTACCTACTTTATACCTTCACGTTTGCGAATTCATTCATAAGAGAGACGATCTGAAGTAGTAAACATTTACCGTGTTTACGCAAACAAAACACCGTATAATATTTGACGAGCGTTTTAATGGCAGGACATTAGTCGTGAAATTTTGAAATTTTAATCCGCTAAAAAGGTTATTCCGATGCTGGTATTGTTTCCAAGCCAGCAATATGGCTCCGAGCTGAGATTTTCATCGCAGCTCGAAAATTCGGATTAACACGCCGGCGGGCTGAGGCCGCACCAGCGAAAAGATTTACACGCAACACGGTTGTAAGAGTCGACAGTTTAATTACTACAGCAAAGGCAGGCGGCGCAACGTCGACGCCAAATGGCATAGTCTATGCAATGCGGGTTAACTAATCTTAAACTTTCACGGGGGTAACTTGCTCAAATGCTTAGTTCATTATCTCAATGCTATTCATTCTCAGCCGAATGCTTTATTCCTAGTACAGATATTTGTCTTTAATTTGACCTTATTGTTTCGCTGGTGCAGCTTGATCTTTATACGTATGTATAGGCCTAGGCGTACAACAGATGATATAAGGGCGGTGATCTAATATAAGATTAAAGGGGAGATTCTGCGAAATATTGTGTTCGCTCCTCGCGAAGTACCTAATCCCACATCTCTCTATATATTTCAGCAGCCTTCATGTACAATATTTCAAACTAATTCAAAGAAGGGAAAAAATGATTATAATGTGAGATGGCACACCATAACATACCATGTCATAAATGATTTCAAAATTCCTACACACCGCGGTCTCCTTGCACTGCTCGTGTACTACACACACGTTTGTATATTAAATATTAACCATAAATCCTGCATCCTACTTAAGATAAAGCGAACTAGGGTATGAATTTAAATGATAACATATTCGTTCGAGCACAAAGATGTGAAGTTGCCTGATAACAAACTATGACTACGAAATGTATCTTACGTATCACACGTTACGTTTACACTACACGTTCAACTTTCAACGTTAAAAAGTAAAATTCAACGCGTGCGATGTACTACATTACATCTCCACATTTTTCGAGTACTCTTCAAACCTCCAGCAAGTAAGTGGCGAAAGAACCAGCATATGTTTAATATACCTATACTTTCCATACCTGCTCTTTTGAATAACTTGATTCAAAATATACACCTAATTGTAGTATAAGTCCATCTTCAAAAGAGGAGTTCTATAGGTACTAAGGTGGAGTGAAAAAGAAAAAATCGAAGGTCTTGGATTTTTCTCATTTTTGCATAATTATGTTGTTCATTTTGAGTTGAAAACTCAATACTACATACTACATAGATAGTTGATATTCAAAATTTGAGAGGAGGGAGGGGTCCAATCGAAATTTTTGTGATGGTCAAAATTATTCCTAGGACTTCAATCTACAACTTTTGTTTGAAAATTTTTATAGTTGGACCCCTACCCTAATCAAATTTTAATACTTAATAGTATAAGTATCAAAGTCATATTATTCAAAATTGGAGGGGAGGGAAGGGTCTAATCGAAAATTTTATAATAACAAAAATTACTTCTAAGATTTTAATCTACCTACAACTTTTGTTTGAAAATTTTTTCAATTGGACCCCTACATCCGCCAAATTTTATTAATATTATAATTTTATAAACATCTAAGTCATATTATTCAAAATTGGAGGGGAGGGAAGGGTCTAATCGAAAATTTTATAATAACAAAAATTACTTTCAAGACCTCAATCTACAACTTTTATTTGAAAATTTTTTCATTTAGACCCCTAACTCCACCAAATTTTAATAATATTATAATTTATAATTTTATAAACATTTAAGTCATATTATTCAAAATTGGAGGGGAGGGAAGGGTCTAATCGAAAATTTTATAATAACAAAAATTACTTTCAAGACCTCAATCTACAACTTTTATTTGAAAATTTTTTCATTTAGACCCCTAACTCCACCAAATTTTAATAATATTATAATTTATAATTTTATAAACATCTAAGTCATATTATTCAAAATTGGAGGGGAGGGAAGGGTCTAATCGAAAATTTTATAATAACAAAAATTACTTTCAAGACCTCAATCTACAACTTTTATTTGAAAATTTTTTCATTTAGACCCCTAACTCCACCAAATTTTAATAATATTATAATTTATAATTTTATAAACATCTAAGTCATATTATTCAAAATTGGAGGGGAGGGAAGGGTCTAATCGAAAATTTTATAATAACAAAAATTACTTTCAAGACCTCAATCTACAACTTTTATTTGAAAATTTTTTCATTTAGACCCCTAACTCCACCAAATTTTAATAATATTATAATTTATAATTTTATATAATCGTCTACGTCATATTATGCAAAATTGGAAAGGGAGGGAAGGGTGTAATAGAAAATTTTATGATAACAAAAATTACTTCTAAGACCTCATTCTATAACTTTTGTTTGAAATTTTTTTCAATTGAACCCCTCCCCCCATTCTGAAAAAGTATCTACCTTATATTATGTGAAATCGTGGGAGAGGGAGGGATCCAAACAAAATTTTTATAATAACCAAAATTATTTTTAGCATCTTAATCTACAACTTTTATTTGAAAGATTTTTCAATTATTAGCCCCTTCCTCCCTCCCACCACTAGGTTTTAATTCGTATCTTCGAAGTGTTATGCAAAATTGGTTAGGAGGGAGAGGTCCAATTAAAAAAAATTTCAAACAAAAGTTGTAGCTTGAAGTCCTAGGAATAATTTTAGTTATTACAAAAATTTCGATTGGACCCCTCCCTCTCCTCCAATTTTGAATATCAAGTATCTATATGTACAAAAGTATTGGACTTGGTAAAATTCAACAACGATCCGCCACCACGTAAACAAATTGAGTAAACTAGACACTAGTTTCAGAAATGATCGAAATCGAAAACTATCGATTTTTTTTATTCCACCTTAAGTAATATGTACACACCTAGATAGATACTTTGATAAAGGAAAGGGAAATATCTATAGAAGAATAATATTCTTCATCACTTAGGCAAAAAATACGCGCACCTATAAGTAGGTATATTTGAAAATTTTTGATACAAAATACCTAGCAGCGAATCCATAAATTCGCCCCATTTAAAAAAGCACTTCTCTGTTGGAATTACAATTTTCTTAAAATTTCAGCGACCTTGTTTCACTCGGGCCGAATTTTATTGTTTTTTAAGCTCTAAAGTAGCGACGATGAGTACGCACTACGCACCAGTGCACGGTATCGGTTACATATCATAAATAAAATCATCATTTTACCCTCCCTTTGCTATACTTTTTACCCCCAAAAACGTGAAAAAATCTAAAAATTTACATGATAGTTTGACGATTTATGAAAATTTTTCACCCTCGATTCGCTCAGGCAATATTTGGCTTTTCGCTTTTCTCATAATGGTAGTTTTTGTAATTTGAAAAAATGGTTTGCTTTCGTTTTAAATCAGCCTGTGAAATGTTCAAGAGTAGGAGTGAGTCTTTGAGAGCAAAGCTCGCTTGCTATGGGTGGTTCGCGAAAAAACTCACAGTCACAATGTTAAATAATGACAATTATTTTTTTTAAAAACTTCCTTCTTGCATTTTAAATTCTTTTTGTGAAAATTTTATTCTTCAAAATTAAAAAATTTCATTCTAAAAAAAATAGAAATTTTTTCATTTCAAAAAATTGTACAATATTTTTATTACTTAGTTAAAAAAAATTGAAATTAAATTAATTTTATTTGAATTTTTTTAAAGGTCCTAAAATCTCGAAAAAATTAGGTATAAATTTTATTCCAAAAAGTTTAGAAATTTTTTTCATTCAAAAATAGAAAAATTTGTTCATTCTTAAAAGTTTTAAAAAATGCCATCTTTAATAAAAATAAAATTTTTTCATCCCAAAAATTGTAAAATTTCCTTATACTACTACTATTCCTAAAAATTTTTTATGCTAAAAAATTAAAATAAAATTCATTTCAATTTTTTTTTAGTGTCCTATATTATCCTAAATAATGAAATATTTTATTTCAAAAAATTCCAAATTTTTTTATTCTTGAAAAATTGGGAACTTTTTCATTACCTACCTATTAAAACAAAAATTAGGTAGAAAATTTTTTTAATTCAAAAAAAAAATCATCTCAAAAAATTGTAAAAATTTTCCATTTCAAGAAAACATTATCTCAAAAATTTCATTCCAAAAAATTTAGAAATTTTTTCATGTTTAAAAAATTATAAAAATTAGTTTACCTATTCCAAAAAAAATATATGTTTTGTTTTTAAAAATTTTTCATTTCAAAATTTTTTTAAATGTCCTAAATCCTGGAAAGAATTAAAAATTTTCTTATTCCAAAAAATAATTTTTTACGTCAAAAAAATTGACATTTAAAAAAATAAAGGTAGGTATTAAATCCCCCCCAAAAAAAATTATATATTTTTTTCGTTGAAAAAATTTGTTCAAAAGATTTTTTTTCATTCTTAAAATAATATAAAATTTTTCCATCTGAAAAAATATTGTGAAATTTTTCTACTGGACTCGATTTTTCTTGTTTTTGTTTTGTTTCGTTATTTTGTCACTCTTATTTATTTTCGTTTCATTTTTCGTATTTCTAATAGTTTTATTATTTTATTACGACGTATCAATCTTCATTTAACCGTTCAGTTCAGTGAGAATTTTATTGGTCATTCGACAATCAAAATCCACAAATAGGTATCGTCAATATTTTCTACTACTAGTTTTTTTTTTTTTTTTTGGGTGTGTTTAATTACTAGATTATTACACCCAACGACAGGAGAGTTAGATTAGGTGGGTAAGTTTACAGTTTTTGATTAGAGTAATGATTTGTGTATTTCGTTAGGGTTATCTGGAATGATCAAAGAGTTTTCATCTATATTTGGAGAAGTTGTCGTTTTTGTTTTAATTGTGTACATTGAAATAATAGATGATTGATAGTTAGAGGTTGGTATGAACAGAACTGGCAGGAGGGTGGTGGAGCTTTTTGATAAAGGTAATTATGGGTGATTTTAGTGTGGCCGATTCGGAGGCGGGTTACAATGATTTCTTCTCGTCTGTTTAGATGAGAAAGGTTTTTCCAGGGATGAATTGTTTTTTTATGTTGGAAGAGTTTGTTTGTTGTTTGTTGAAACCAATAATTTTGCCAGGTATTTAAAATATTCTGAGTTAGGTAGGATTTTATATCATCTGAGGTAAATTTAATTAGGGGTGAGTGGTCAGCAGCTGCTTTGGCATGAATGTCAACTATTTCGTTACCTTGTATTCCGATATGGCTGGGTATATACATAAATTTAATTATGTAGTTGGATTGATTTAGATGAATTATGATGTTGTGTATATTCTGTACGATAGGGTGATCGGAAAATATATTTTGAATAGAAAGTAAGGATGATAGGGAATCGCTTTGTATCAGAAAGTGTTTATTTACTGTTTCAACATTAGGAATGTGTTGGAGGCAGTGGTATATGGCTGTAAGTTCAGCTGTATAAATAGAACAGCAATTGTGAATTTTGTAATTTATGATTTGATCATTTATAGAAAAAGCATAACCGATGTGAAGAGTATTAATTTTAGAGCCATCAGTAAAGCATGGGTTAAAATTGGAGTAATTTGAAATGAGTTCTAGATAATGATTTTTTATCACTTGGGAGGAGTGGTCTTTTTTTGAGTAATTTCTTAGATGAAGATCTACCTACAGATTTAATATCCAAGGTGGGTGTTTTATAGGTTCATGTACTAGTTTTTTTGGGTCAATTTGGGAGTTTTGTAGTGTCAGGAAATAGTTAGATATTGGGTCGTCTTTGTAAAGAGGAGCATTGTGGTTGTATTGATTTATTATTTTTTGAAGAGGATGTATTGGATTCGATGTTACAGTTGTCATAAATTTGTTTATTAAAAGAATTTTTCGAAAATTGGGCGAAAGTTCTGCTGCTTCAGAGTTGAAAACCTTTTTCCATAACATTTTACATTTGCATGAATGGTCCTAAAATTTTGTCCTTTCTTCACAAGTTGGTATTTTCCACTGTTTTCAAAAACCTCTCACCATGGCAATTTCCATTTTCTTAAATGACTCTAAAATTTTGTTTGGTCTTATAAGTCATAGGTATACAAAAAGATTCATAGATTTTTAAAAACACTTTTCCTAATTTTTTAAAAATATTTAAGGTAGTTGCACCAGTGGTGGACCCTTATAGTGGAAGTGTCTTATAAAAAACATTCTGATTTAAAAACTAATAACGTTGGCGAAATGGCGAATATACCAAACGATTCCTTGTGTATTCTACAACAAAATGCGCTATAATTTTTAAATTTTACTTCATTTCTTTGAAAATTAGGACCATTTTAAGTGAAAAAATATAAAAGTCCAGTGGTTGGTCAAGATAATCTAGTAGTTGACCACCCAGTAGTTGGTCACGCGCTAGTAGTTGATCACCCAGTAGTTGGTCAATCAGATTATGACAACGGCTCTCAACCATTTAATTTTTTAAAAAATCAATAAGTATTCGGTAAAATTGTCACTCATTAGCCATGAGAAAGAGAAACTATCATTTTTCGTAAATATTTACCAATTTTTTGCATGATCAACCACTAGAACTTTACAAAAATTTCGTAAGTCTAGTACTTGATCAAAATGATCAACTACTGGCTAAACACCATTTTTTCCTTCCAGTAAGTCACCGCCATATTTGATAGAATTTTGGCAATATTTTTTATTTTAATGAAGAAATGGAATCTCCAAACTCTTCTGATTCAGGTCCAAATGGTTATATTTCAAGTTTTATTAATCTTAATAGTGTAAAATTCATATTTCGATAACACTTCGGCTTAACAAAAATCTTTAGAATTGGCATCATTTTGAAAATTGTTCTAACAAAAAAATTTCAGACGATAATTATTAATTACTTAAACAGAATTGATTAAAAAGTTTTATGTGGTTCTATGCAGAAATGTTCCAGGTTTGCTCTAAAAAAAATTTCTGAAGCTATTTTAAAAATACGCTTAATTATAAACATTTTTCTTCTCAAGTGACCCACCACTGGGTCGTGGCCAACGACTGGTGCAACTACCTTACTCAGTTTATATTTTTCCAAACAGTTTTTTAAATAAATTTTTGTTACTTAACCAAATAAATGTGTGTAGGTATTACGTACCTACTACCTACGTCATGAATAACATAAATTTAAAAAAAGTAGGCAATAGTTTTATCTTTTTTTTGAATAAGTTAAACTTAAAAGAGTCTGGTCAAGAGAGGTAAAAATAAACATTTTCCAAAGGAGGAAAAATACACAAAAACTTTTAAAAATAATTTTTCAAGTTAGAATCAGGCCTAAAATTTTTGTGGAATTTCCACCCACATAAAATTCGCAACTTTTTTCCTTTTAAAAAAAGGCGAATAAATTTTAAATGTTAACGAACCTCTTCAACTTTCAACCTCTTTTCATACCATTTCATCCTACCCACGTTATCAAACAATTTAAACAAAATATAGGTCGCAAGTTGTAACTTGAAAAAAAAAAACTTACAAACTTTTCCAAGCATCGCTTTAAAAAAAATTCATTCGGATATAATAATTTTCAAAAACTGAAATCACAAATATATCCATCCATCTATACACGACGTTAATAAACCGCACAATTCGAACCTAAGTATTTTTTTGGAAAAGATGGAATCGTATATATGATAACATCGCTTGTTATTTTGAAGAAAGTATTAGACGTTTGGTAAAAAAAAAAAAATCCGCAGCATCAACATCAATTTCAACAATACCCTGGGCAAGGTTAGACAGCATTAAGTAAATTTCAACAAACTCGTATTTATTCCCTTACATAAATTTTTCACTCGTGTAAATTTTAAAATCCAAGAAAAAAAACACTGCTAAAACCTAATCCCGAAAAAGTTCAATTTAAACCACCATAGCTCCAAAGTTAAGTAGGTTGCCGCACAACAGCCTCGCTGTGAACAGCGTTTATCACAATAACTTTGAAAAAACATAACTCAACCGAACCAAAATAAGGTGGCAATCCACGGTAAATGGTTTTTTGCCAACATTTTATATACTCTTTTTTTTCTTTTTAACGAAACCGTTGAAAGAATCAGTATTACTATGACGTTTACAATACTGAACTTTTTTTATCAAATTTTCGCAGCGAGTCGCTTCAACGCTCGAGTGAAAAAAAATAACATAGTTTCGGCCTTATCTACTCTAGTCCCCGCGTACCTTGGCCATTGCAATATCACAGGATATGGGAAGCTGTGCGAAAAAGATATAAATATATGTTACGTAATATCTCTAGTTTACGAATAGAAAACAGTTTTAATAAAATGAATTACGTAAATAGGTTTTCATAAAATAGAATTTGACGAGTATTAAAAAAAATTTCAAATTTGCAAATGGAAAAATCGTATTAGTTGTTACGTTTACAATTCAAAAAGAAAAAAGAAAAAAAGGGGTACACTGCAACTTCATTAAAATAGTTCCCAATAATTCCACCCCTTCGTTATGAAAGAAGCCCTCGTCTATCTGGGCACATACCGACGTTGCTGTATTTACAGTTAACTTGGCTGAAATATTCGACGAAATATTTGAAATATTTTCAAAGCTTATTAATCTGTTCAGAAGGGATACACTGTATATATAAAGGATGGATTTACAGAATAGATTTTTTTTTTAAATACTATTTACAACGCTGGGTTAAAAATTATAATAGGAGTAGTGAATTATATTCTCTTAATAATGACATTTTGTATAGACGAGTATCCTGGCGGCTTATTGCAATATTGCTTTTTTGTCAAGGTTTAAGGGTGAAAGAGATTAGCGAGCTGAGGATTAGATATATTGATTATTCAAAATACAGAGGGTTGAAAATGCATCCGCTCGTAAATAGCACGTGTTCTTAGCATCACCAATAGGCTACATTTTCCTCGCTTTTTTCTTCCTTTTCCCAAGATTTCCACATCGAACTAACACCTTAACACACCAGGGAAACGAATACCCGGAAAAATTCGACATCGTTCTTTTTTCTCCCTCTCGTGCCACGTTTTTTTTTTTTCGAAAAAATTCCGCGTACAATTCGATTTTTTTTCTCTTCCAAACTCGCGTATCTCTCTACCCTATGAAAAATGCGAAGAATAAGAAGCGTAAAAACGAGGAAAAAGAAAACTAAAAAACCTTGTTATTTCGATACGAATTCCAATAATATTTTACCTGCTATTGTTGCGCTGATATTAGAAAAAAATGCCCTGGCGGAAGCGTCAAAATGAAAAATTCATCGCAGGTTCAAAGAAAAATACGAAAAAAAAAAATGTCTTCCAAAGTCTCCAGCTACGTATAAAAAACTATACAGAGATAGTCGACAACTATGGCATCTATTTCAAGTTAAGACCGTGTTGAGTCGCATATTTTTTTTATCACATTCGCATCATCGAATAAATAAAAAAAAAATCATTACGTAATTCTCGGCTGAATGGTAACTTACAAAATTAAATTTCAATACTCGAGTGAAAAAATTCTCTCATTTTGCAGGAGATACATACTTTTTTCTCTTCTGCTTTCCGCTTCGCTTCATTGACTAACAAATTCTGTACGAATGCCCTAAAGGCCGCTTCTCGTGCTGTAAATTCTAACCTACTTATGCTCTTTGTACTGGTTCCTTTCAACGCTGCTCTGGCGATATTTTAAAACTTTTCTCAGCGGCATTTTTCTTTCGAAGCCATTTACAAAAATACTATGTATAACCTTTTCTTAGACTATATTTTTGCGAAAAGATAAAAAACACCGGGCATAAGAATAAAAGTGCCAAGCGGTTGTCTTACCATAACTTGGCGTTCAGAGCCAAAAAAGAAAACTTTTCGCTATACAAAATTTTAACAATAAGTACTCGCTACGTAGTACGTAGCTATGGTTTTTTTTTTTTGGTAGCGAATTCGAAATAGGATCGATTCATTTTTGGAGGCCAAGTTTCACCTAAGAGAATTCCGAATTGAATAAGACGTGAAAACTAAATTTTATTATTTGTAGATAATGAAACAATTTTCTCAAAATTTTGGATAAAACAATTCTGAAAATTTTGCACAAAAATTCAAATTTCTTCAGATTTTGTATACTTATTTTTTTTTATAATTTTATGCACCATAAAATTTTTGAAAAATGGAAATTTTCAATATTTGCTTCAAAAAATACCTATATTTTTTTGAAATTTAATTTAAACAGATTTTTTAAAATTTTAGAAATTAAAATTAGGTATTATGCATGACATTCATTTTTTAATGAAAACTTTTCTTGAAAAACTAATGATTTCGGAAGTTCAACTTCAAAATTATTTCTTCTTTTAAATTGTGTGAAAAAAGTTTTCAACATTTTTTTTCACAAAAATATCAATTTTCGATTAGCAACAAATTATTTTTATTATTTTTATTTTGAAAATTATTTTTTAAAGTTTTTTTTTTAAATTTTATTCTGAAACTATTTTTTTTATTTTTATTTTTTTTCAAAAATACGATTTTATGATAAAAACTTTATTAGATAATTTTTTTCTCAGTTTTGTGAATAGGTAAGTTTTTCAAATCACTATTTTTAAAATTGTGCTTTGATATATTTTTTTCCAAATTTTATTTTAACGCAAACTCTTCAAAATTTTCGTGAAAAACATTTTTTAAATTTCTCCAAAAATGCTTATAAATTTTTTAAATTTTGAAGAAAATCAATTTGTAAACTATTTTTTTTTCAAAATTTTTCCTTAAAATATTTTTAAAAAATTTAATTTTAATTTTTCCAAATTTTTTGAAAAATCTACTTATTTTACCAAGTTTTTAATAAAATGTCTAACTATCAATTTGTAATTTTTTTCCTATTCTAAAATAATTTTTATTCTCATTTTGTGGATTTTTCAAAGTTTTTCTTTGAAATTAACAGAAAATTGTCAATTTGAAAAGAATTTCTTCGAATTTCAGGTGGAAATAATTTTTTTAATTTTTTACGAAAACATCTACCAATTTTCAAAAACTTATTTGTGAATGATTTTTTAAATCAAAAATCATTTTAAAATTTTTGAAATTTTTTTCGAAAAAGGATTCCACAACTTTTTTTACAAAAACATTCATATTATCGGTTTATAAAATTTTTGGTCAAATTATTATTTCAAAAACAATCTTTTAAATTTTGTAACCTACAATTGATTTTTACAAAAATAATTTTTGAACCAAAAATTGATTTTTACAAAAATACTAGGTAGATAATTTTTAAAAGTTTTAGGCAAAACCAATATTGAGATTTTTATTCTCTACATTTTGCTCTGATTTTTTTTTTCAAATTTCCTTCCAAAGCAAATTATTATTTTTTTTTTTTGTAAAATCGGGTTTTCAAATTTCTTACTTAATCAATATTTATCAACTTTTTGAAATTTTGAGTAAAACCAATTTTTTTCAAATTTTATGAATTGGTTTATGACATTTTATTCGACATTTCACTTCGAAAAATTCATGTTCATTTTTTTCAATTTGTGTATTAAGTAATTATTCTGCAAAACCAACTTTTTTCAAAATTTCGTACAAAAGCAATTTTTTAAACTTTATTCTATTACAAATTTTCCATAATTTTCTGCAACAAAAAATTTCTGATATTTAGTTTAAAAATAGGTATATATCATCAGATTTGTGCGAAATTAAATTTTTCAAAATTTTGTTTTAAACATTTTTTTATTTTATACTCACTTGCTTTTAAAATTATTCTTTTTAAAATATTCAAGATCTTTGTGTAAAATAATAATGTCGTGCGAAGTAAAGATTTTTTTGCAAAACCAATTTTCGAAAATTTTTGTTTCGACTTTTTCTTCAAATTTAATTCAAAACAATTTCATTCAAACCTCATTTTAAACCAAAATTTTCAAAATTTTGTAAAAAAACTTTTGTTTAATATTGTGCATAGTTGAAGATTTTTTTTCTCAATACCTACTCACTTTTCAAAAATTT
Organism: Balanococcus diminutus; assembly: GCA_959613365.1. Taxonomy (NCBI): domain Eukaryota; kingdom Metazoa; phylum Arthropoda; class Insecta; order Hemiptera; family Pseudococcidae; genus Balanococcus; species Balanococcus diminutus. The sequence continues at coordinate 41,255,193 of OY390716.1, forward strand.
TACATCGTGTCACTTTCTTCAAATTTTATTTAAAATAATTTTTTTTTTCAAATTTCACTGTGGATCAATTTTTTAAATTTTGTTATGAAATATTATTTTCAGAAATTTCATTTTTTTAAATAATTTTATAAAATTTTGTTTAAAAGTGATATTTTAAAAATTTGATTTGAAAATAAATAAATAGGTACCTATTCGACTTTGCTCGAAAATAAAATTTTAAACCCTGTTCGAAAGCGATTTTTTCCAAATAAAATGCCAAAAAAATATACCTACCAAACTTTGTCGAAAGTTTTTGAAACTTTCTCCACCAATAATTTTATACCAGACGAAGGTAAAAAATTTACGAATTCATGAAGCTTCAAAAATCCCTCAGAATAACTCCATTTCCTTGAACTTTCACAGGAAAAACAACCGCAATCCTATAATCAAACGTAATTTCCCAGTTCTGCTGTTTTTCGTGAAACTTTCCATTAAATTTTTTCGCATATAAAAATATCACTAAAAATTTTCCATCCAGTTCCATAAATCTGACACATTCACCTTGATGACTAAATAAAAGTTATACTTTCGCAACACGAACCACGCCAAACGGCGGTGCAGTGCACACTCCAAATATGGCGCAAAGTTTAGTATAGAATATTTCATCGCAAACTTCCATTTTGCTCGTACGAAAGTATAGGTATTTCCATCGAAATAGGTACCATTTCCAAGCTAACAAACGTTTTGAATTTTTAAACGCACGAACCAAGTTGAGAAATTCGATTGAAAATTAAACCTGTAGATAGAGTACGCTTGAGACGAGTTGTTTTAAGCGTTGAAAAATGACTGACAAGTTGAAGAGTGGCGCAGAGAGCCAAAGAGAGAGAAAAAATTAATCAACACTCGTTCAACAGTTCCTCGTAGAGAGTAAAATGTTTTCCAAACCTACGTAACATCCAATTTTCAACTGACACGAATACTATACGAGTTGTAGTTGTAGATGTAGGAGTAGGTAGTAGGTACTCCTACTCGTATGTGGTATTTGCAAAAGCTCCATCTCTGGCTTGCATTTTTTTTTTCGTTAAAATATACGTACATCGTACCCTACGATCCTTTTCTTTTGTTTCCGTTTAAAATTTAATTTCGCATACGCAATTGAATAATACACAAAGACGGAACTCGTGTATAGTAATAACGTGAAATATTCATAATTCGACGTAGTAGGCTCGAGGTAGAGCGCAGTACGTGCGAAGGATAAGTATAAAAGATGATCTTCGCTATCGTTACAGCATCTTCCCCTCCCTCCCCCTAAGTACACGAGTGAAATTTGCAATCAATACTACCACGCTTTTTTTTTATTTGGCACGATACTTCAGAGAGGCTTAAAGGTATAAAGTAAAAATTCTCGTGGGGAATTGCCATTAGCAATTTTTGCGATGCGAGCTTTTACAATAAACGACGGAAGTATATGAAAGAAATCAAATCATAAATTTGGCTCACAACTTGAATACCTATAAAATTACAAAAATCAAGCGTAACGATTTTGTATACGCGGCGAATGGTAACAATTTTTTATCGTATTCAGGTTGCATACAAGTTTGCTTTTTTCTACCCCTCTTGCCTTTGGCTTTGAAACGAGTAATGACTGTTTTAAAAATCAGATACACTCCTGGAATGACTAATGAACTTATCGCGCCATCAACTCTGACTTTTTTTTTCGCTACTATAATTACAAACCCGGGCATTATATAAAATATAGTATAAGTAAGGGATCGAGTGGCTTTTTTCGATTTTAATTTCGAGTTTTTTTTTGTATTTTTTTTTTTTCAAAATATAAAACTGTGAGAAATTCTTTCGCCTTGGTAACATTTCAGTATTAAAAGAGAAGGTTTACGTAATGAATAAAAAATCAAACCGAACCCTAATTTATTTTTTGATGATTAAAAATTAAAATCGCGGTGGTATCGTTTCCCATTTCGAAGCTGACTCATATAACACCCTCGAAATTCGAAAACCAGAAGCGTAAAAACAGCAATCGTATAAAACCAAAATTAGCAAAAATTAAACCATAAAAAATGCACGAAGGAATAAATATTGGGGTCTTGCCGATGTTATTATAACTCCTGAACGGTGAACCCTTTTTATAATGAAAGCAAGCAACTTGAAACTGTAAATCATACGTTAATCGATTATAAGCGAAACAACTGCAGAGCTGCGGTTGCCCAAGCTGGTGCAGCTTGAACACCCTTAAAAGAACATCCCACAGCGTAACCGAAAATAAAAAAATTTACGGCTGGAAAACAGACAATAAGAAGAACATAAAAAATAACGAACCTTATACCACACCGTATAATAAAAGGAAATTATTTCACGAAAAATTAATCGATAAACGTGAACGAGTGATTTTTTTCAGACTTTTTTCCCACTATTCGATATACCTACCTAAACCTACCTTTCTGGGTAGGTAATTATTTTGAAGATTTTTTTCAAAACTTTCACTCAGTTTGATGGAACTGGAGTCTGGTTTGATAACTTTGTTTGCACGAAAGTGGATTGATTGGTATTGAATTTAAATAATAATTAATAATATTATATGGATACTACTTAATTTTGAAAATTGGAGGAGAGGGAAGGGTCCAATCGAAATATTTGTAATGACCAAAATTATTCCCAAGATTTCAATCTACAACTTTTGTTTGAAAATTTTTTCAATTGGAGCCTCCCCTCCTCTCCTCTCCCATTTTACATAACGCAATGTAGATACCTATAATTGGGGTAAAAGAGAGGGGAAAGTCGAATTGAAAAATTTTCAAACAAAAGTTGTAGATTGTAGTCCTAGAAATAATTTTGGTCATTATACAAATTTCGATTGAACCCCCCTCTCTTCTATAATTTCACATATATACTACGTAGATACATATTAAAAATTGGGGGAGGTAGGGGTTCAATTGAAAAAATTTTCAAATAAAAGTTGTAGGTTTAAACCTTAGAATTAATTTTAGTCATCAAAAAAATTTCGATTGAACCCCTCCCTCCCCTCTAATTTTGAACATCAATTATCTAAGTAATATTGTACTTGAAAAAATTCCAAAAACAATGATCCACTTCCCTGTAAACAAATTTATCAAGCTGGACTCAAATCTTTGATGGATACCTCGTCTTAAAATATACCTACCTAAAATTTTTCAAACACATAAAACTACATCTCACCGCTTTCGTTAATTAGAAAAAAGAAAAAACAAGACTTATAACACCGCAGTCTACATACGAGTACAGAACAGTAGAAGTACGCACCTGTAATCACTCCATCAGTGTTCCATAGAAATCAAAAAGTAAAATCCGCACGAATAAAGAATAGTTATCTAGATCTACGTCTTCTTTTCAACGATCGTCGAAAGAAGCAACTACAACAATAAACGTCGTGTCTTTTGTACTGAAATGAAATTAAAAAAATAGATTAATGAATTTTCTAACTTATCCGTACAAGCGCAAAATTTATAAAACATTTCTACGAAATTCAATAGCACCGAGAAGAAAATTAAAAACGTTCGTTTCAACGCACGAGAGAATTACGAAAAACAAATAAAAATCGGTGCTAATAAAGTTGACGAAAACGAAGCATCTGCCATCGTAGCTTGATTTTATGTACGAAATACGGAAGAAATAATTTTTCGAAATGGGAACCGATCGATAATTTTTACAACCTGGATGAAAGTTCTGTAAAATATGTTACGATTGATTGAAAAGTATTGCGAGAAAAAATTAAAAGATTACAATGTTTTATTAGTTTTCGTATTATTGTGGCTGAGTGCTCACTGCTCGACAACTTGTACAAATTCGTAAGTTTTTATGGCTGTAAAGACACTGAACTTGGGGTAGTTCATGTTTGGAATAAAATTAGGTAATAAAAACAAAGAAACACATAAAAATAATGTGGAATTCTATATCTACTCAATAACTCATTTGAAAAAATTTTAAAATTTATTTACAAAAATTTTTTTTTTAAAAATAACAAAATAATTTCGAAAAGTTTTTGAACATTACTTTTTTTTAAATTAAGGCCCTCAAATTAGTTAATTTAAGTAACTTCGAAAATTTTTAGATATTTTTTTTAATTGAATGGAATTTTGAAAAACTGTTATCAAACAAAAATAATTTTAAAATGAATAATTTTGAATCAGTCTGGAAAATTTTTAAAACTACCTAATCTCTTTTGTTCCTATAAAAATTTTGATTTTTTCAAATAAAAAAATATATAATTGAATTAAATTCAAATTCAAATTAAATAAAATAGATGTTCTTAAGCAAAATTATTTTGACTTTAGGTATTACAATAAATTATTAAAAAACTACCTATATTTGAGACATTTTTAAAAACAATTTTTTTTGCTAATTGTTTTGAACACAATTTTGGACACACCCATTATTTGGATAATTTTTTTTTTATTTCACCTAAATTTTGTAAAATTTTGGAATCAGTTAATTTTCAAATCTTTGGTAAATCGTCAAAATTTGGAAAAAACCTCAAAATATGGCAACTTTTCAAAATTTGTCATTTTTAATTTTGAATTAAATGTTTTTAAGTTCGATCAGTAGGTACCTATTTTGAAACCCAGCTAAATTTTCTAGAAGTACTATTTCAACTCTATAATTTTTTGACAGAAAAATTATTTTGATAAATTTTAGAAATTGAATAGATTTTTTTAAATTCATTCAAATTTTCTAAAATGTAAAAAATTAAATTCACAATTTTTTTGTAAATTTTGTGGATCCTGGAAATTTGGAAAAAACTCAAAAATTCGACCAACTTTTCAAAATTTGATGAAAACTCAAAATGGATCATTTTTAATTTTGAATAATGTTTGAAAAATTTTTGCAAAAATTTAAAATTATTAAGATAATTTTGATGACAAAAATTTTAAAATATATACGTATTCTAAAAAAAAATTTCAAATTCTGACAACAGTTTTTGAAAATTTTTCCAATTTTAGAAAATAACATCTTTTAAATTTGAAACAAAATCCAAAATTCGTCATTTTCAAATTTTAATAAATTTTTGAACTTGGATGAGTTTTTCCTGATTTACATGAATTTTTACAATTAAGTCAAAATTTAATTTTTCAAAGTTCAACAAATTTTCATCATTTTAAAAATTTCATCAAAAAATTAAAATTTGTAAAAATTTTACAAAAATGACAAATAATGGAATTTTTATACTTTAATAAATTTTCAAAGTTATTTTTAAAATTCAACAGACTTCCTAAAATTAAAAAAAAATTGAAATGAAATAAAAATTTTAAAACTTGTTCTCAAACCAAATGATTTTCAATTCATTTTGAAAATTTTTCCCAACAAGTTTATTTTTCGTCTCTAACAAAATTCCATTTCGTTTACGACATAATTTTGGAAAATGGCTCCTATAGATGAAATTCTAAACTGAGAAAATGTTTTTAAACAAAATTTAAACGAGGGTTGGTTTGAAGCAGAATCTGCCATTCATTTTGTAAATAATGGGGGGGGGGGGGGGGTCCTTCGTAAATATTTTTTCAACAATTTTTCTCATCTTCAACACGTTAAAATGTGCACCAGTGTGCTTCGTTTGGAAACACCCCGATGAAATTTTCGAACTGCGTTTAAATCCAAAGCTGAAAATTTCTCGCTTCATTTTCCACTGGCTTGTCACATACGAGAAAGAAATAGTTGGCAAATAGTTTTAAAAACAAATTACACGAATAAACTTGAAATTTCGAGTTAACGGTTTTTTGAGAAAAACCAACCACAAAATGATCTATTTATGCACTCGAACGACAGCACATGTACTCGAACATACATACACGAGAAGTAGGTAAGGTATGTAGCTATGTACGTCAGGACTTGCAGGTAGGAGCAGAAGAGGGAGTAAAATATCTAGCAGATAACGTTTACCCAAAAAGCCAAGAAATAAGGCCAAACGGTATAATTCAATTTACGGTGAAACTTTCCATAGGAGTCATAAATTGTTTGCGAAAAGTTTTTGTAATTTTTCTTTTTACAAAACTAATATATACGAAAAGGAGGACGGGTGAAAAAGTTCATAGTAAACGGTTTACAGTTTAAGCCACGGAATGTGCGGCTAATTTACGATGTAACTTTTCGAGCACCCCATAACATCGATGGATATTGTTTCTGATTTAAAAAACAATTTCTTATCGAATATTTCCAGAGTATATTATTTTTTCGATATTAACTTATCTCTATCTGCAGTGGTCGATCATATTTTATGATTTTGATTTTCTAATTTTATTTTTCCTTAATTTGAGATGAAGGGTAAAAAAAATTGAGATAGATTTGTTGCTGGTTTTTTAATTTCCATAAAATCCCTTTTTCTATTTTAAAATGAATCTAGCTCGAGAAGACGAGGATTTAAAAACTTGAATCAAAAATAAGGGATTTTCAGGTCGTACATTCGTATATCATATTTGAGACAATCAAATTATACTCGAACATATACCTACCTACGTAGACTTCCTCAAGTAATCAAATTAGAATCAATTTCATCGTATATATCGGATTACGAATAGATTAAAATACGAAACGAAGCTCAACCTAAGCTTTCAGGCGAATTTTCTGCAAGGTAATTGAATTCGATAAATATTTAATTTTTTCATTACGCCATAATTTGAAACGACACTGCAATATGATTGAAAATGCAAAATGATGGCCGGTTTAGAGCACTCTTCTCGTAACTCGAGTCAACGATAAAATTGCACTTTTACTTTATTTTCCTTGCAACGACTCGTTTTATGATTTTTTTCACAGCGTCTTTTACGCGAGTACTTTTATGACGTAGGTTTCATCTTCTATATGGCATTATGTCTGCGTATACAATTACAACGCTGCCAGAACTAGCGAAATTCTACAGAAATTATTTTAATACGACATATCCTTCGAAATTTATCACGAATAAAAAAATTGTAGAATAAAAAATTTGGATTAGCTAAATCCACAACAGGTAATCACGAAAACGAACGAACGAGAATTCACCTCATATTCTTGTTTGAAAACTCGTGGTCATATTTTTCATTGCAAAGTGGACCAGTCAAAATTGACTTTTAATCCAATTTTTCACTAATTTTTCATAAACGATTCTCTCTAATTTTTCATCGAAATTTTTCCAGTAGGTATTTTTAATACATATAATTGCCTGTATCTAATTTTTTGAATTTTTCCAAGTTTTCCATTTTTCAAATTTTCTCTTTATTTTTTTTTAATTTTCATTAGATTTTTGAAAAAAAATTCTTGTGGAAATTTTTACTAAAGAAATTATTCATTTCCATTTCTCCTCAAATTTTTCATTATTTTTTTTTTCTGTTTGTCAATTAAAAGTAATTAAAACTTTTTTTTTAAATTAATTTTCCAATTTTTTCATCAAAATGCAACTAATCTTCAACATAATTTTTTCAAATTCATCTTTTGATTTTTTTAGGTGAATATTGTTAATTAATTTTATTTCAAAGTTGTTTTCAATTAGATTTAAAACAGTTTTCATAAATTTTTTCTTCGAAATGCTTCTAAATCTCTACCATATTTTTTCAAATTTTTCTTTTTGAAATTTTTTTGAAGTAAATTTTTCATCAAGTTTTTTTTGAGTTTTCCACCTAAATTTTTTCATTTTTTTTATTTCCCAATTTTTTTCACCAAAATGCAACTAAATCTTCATCATAATTTTTTCAAATTCATCTATTGAAATTTTTGAGGTGAATATTGTTAATTAATTTTATTTTTAAATTTTTTTCAATTAATTAGATTTCAAAACATTTTTCATAAACTTTTCTCTTCGAAATGCTTCTAAATCTCCACCATATTTTTTCAATTTTTTTTTCTTTTTAAAATTTTTCAAGTAAATTTTTTATCAAGTTTTTTTTTTATTTTTTTAAAAGTTTTCCACCTAAACTTTTCATTTTTTTTGTTTCTCAATTTTTTTCATCAAAATGGAACTAAATCTTCAACATAATTTTTTCAAATTCATCTTTTGAAATTTTTGAGGTGAATATTGTTGATTAATTTTTTTTTTTTTTTTTTTTTCAAGTAAACTTTTTATCACTTTATTTTAATCAAAGTTTTCAGAGGAAAAGGAAAATTTTATGGAAAAAATTTGTTTGAAAAAAAAAACACTTGTATCTAGGTACATTGGTATTTGCCAAAACAGGGATGAATAAAAAAGAACGACTTTGCCCTTACAATATGATTACTTGTTGTGGATTTAGCCACTCCCAAAAATTTCAAAATGGGATTATTGAAATAAGAGCAATATAATGAACAACGATTGCTTCTCGAGTGGAATTCTTCTAGCGAAATTTGAAACTACAAACCCCCCAGGCTCAAAATTGAAAACTCTGCGTTTACTCGTGACTCGATCTCGGAGAAAAATTTCTAATAAAAATATAATCTTTCGAGATATACGCTCTCGTGTCACAAACTTTCACTAGAGAATTTTTGATGAAAAAAATTCCATCTTCAAAGCTACACGTAATAAAAAACATAACACGTTTTGTAACAAAATTTATCCCTAGGAGAACTTCAAATACATCGTCTCGTTGAAAGAGATTTTTCCCAAAGTACGTCAAATGGCCTCGATTTCATGGCCTCGTTTATTGAAATTTTTTTCTCGCAATACACGAAATGATGAAATAAATACGAAACACCATATCTTGAAATTATGGTGAAAAAACCAAGCAAGGTTGACAAACACCCCAAATGTGGTTTTAATGCTTTCGTATTAGAAAATCCAACTCGCCAAATTCGTGTAAAAATAAAAAAAATAGAACTGGAAAACCATTCGACGTATCTTGGGACGAGTTTGATAAAAATTCAGAAGCTAGAAAATATGTATCGCGAGACCGAATATAGGGAACGTTTCTGGCCAAAACACAAGGGCATTATCGATTCGATTTTCGAACACATCTGCGTGAAATAGTACATAGAAGTCGACCATTGTGAAATCTAACGCGGCAACAAGCATTTAGGTAATTTATTTAGATAGAAATAAAAATGCGAATAAGAAACACGGCAATGGCAAATCGAAAAGATATAATGATAGGCCAGCTGTACAATAAAACAACGGCGAAAAAAGGCAAAATATTATTTTAATATGGTACTTAAAACAATGATCACGCTCGTTGCTGTTTCGAGTATCCCAAACAAAACCAATACCCTTTATTTTTAAATCCTATAAAATCTTAACGGCGAGTTTTATCGCAAGTAAGAAAAAATGCCATGCCACGTGTACGTATAAAATGAAATAAAAAAAAAAACTCGAAAACAAGTAACAAAAATAGGGAAAGATAGTGGTTTAATGGTCGAGCTGATATTACAATTGAAAAAAAAAAGGATTGAACAGAGAAAATAGTAAAACCAAAAAGGAAAAATATTATCCGCTTATAAAGCTAACTTCAAACAAGCAAAGCTAACAAGCACTTAGCCTTTTCCTTTCCTTTATAAATTTATCCTTTAAAAGCTTTTTCTATAGCTATATATTTATGCCATAAAAAGGATATCTGCAGCAGAGGATGGCGTTCGCGATAAACGCTCTTTCGTTTGATACAGCTCACCGAATCTTTCATAATACCTAATCTGTGTTCTTTACAGTAATAGCAAATAACGCCGAGAGAATAAATTCCAAGTGTTGAAACAAAGTGTAAATCGATTAAAATAAAATTTCCAAAGTACATACTTATTACGAGATGATTAAATTTATTGCCTCGAGAAAGGTGTGTCTAACGATGTTTCTTTTTATGAAAAATAAAAATTGCTTATAGATGAAAATTTCAGAAATCACTCGACGAATATTTTTACTTATTGCGAAATATTAGAGGTGAAAAAATTCTACCATAGCTTCGGGCTAGAAAATAATATGATCTTTTAAAATTGAAAATTTCCATCGAGGATGTTTCGAAAATCGAAAACCAGTTTCTTTGTGGTTAAATTCGTGTATTATTAGCATTTTTCTTGTAGATAAAAAAAGTTGCTCACAAATTTTATTTGTACATATCTTCTGTATTCAATATGTTAGAGGGGTGCAAAAATTTCCGTTGTAGAATGCAAATACATAACTTGCAACTATTTCAGGCCAAAATTTTGAAGAAAAAAATTATAACGAAAAACTTAATAAAAATGTTTTATAATAAAATTAGAAAAAAATTAAAAATAATCCACAAAATCAAAAAAATAGTAAGCATTTTCTAAAACTTCAAGAAATTGGTGTTTTTGTAAGAAAAGGCAAAGTTTTTTCACCCTTGAAAAAAAAATGTTTGAAATTAAATTTGAAAAAAATGGCAGAACTTTTTAAAAAAATGGGTTAAAAAATAAATGCACGAAATTGAAATAAAATGATTTTACAAAAAATAGAAAAAATAAAAAAGTAGCTGAAATATATTTTTTACAGACATTTAAAAAAATCTTCAAAATGAAATTTGAAAAAATAATTAGGTATGTCAGTAGAAAACTTTGTAAAAGTTTGTTTGAAAACAAAAATTAGGTAACCTAAAAAACTATATAAAAAATTAGCTTTACCCAACATTTCAAAAAATTTATATTTTTTCGAAAAATTAACAAAATTTTTTTTAAGTACACAAAATATGAAAAAAATTGCTTTAAATTAAAATAAAACCTTGAAAACGTATGTTTTGCAAGAAAAAACATTATTAGGTATAAAATTGATTGAGCTCATTTTTAATAAAAAACCATACTTGAACAAATTTTGAAAAATTTGCTTTTGTAAAAAAAATTTTCAAAGCAAAAAAAAAAGATTTTGCTTAAATTCTTCAATAGAATGGCTAAGATATTTTTGTAAAAAGTTTGGAAAACTGTTTTTACTCAAGGATTTGAAGAATTTGTTTCATATTGTGAGAAAAATTTTCTTGCAAAAATTCTTCAGAAGTTTAATTTATTATTAAGAATTAAAGTTTTCCCAATAAATTTTCTGGAATAGAATCTAAAAATTTTTTTTCCTGAATTTTGTTTTGAATTTCATATTTCTTTGGTTTTTTATTATTTATAGGCCAGGGGGGGGGGAGGAGTCCCCATTTGAAATCTTGTCAAAACTTTTCATGTATGATAACTGATAAGCATCTTGAAAAGTTGCTTCTAAAACACTTCTTAAAAAAAAATATATTTCCAAACTGAAGTTTCAAAAAACATGTTAAAATTTCAAATTCAACAATTTTTCAAAAAAAATGTTTGAATTTTTCTATTTCATTCATTTTTTATTTTTTGAAAAACTATTCTTTAGAAAACAGTTATAAAAACTCATTTTTAAATTATAATTTTAAAAATTTAACTGTAAAATAATTTTTCAAATTTTGATCAAATTAAATTTTTTGAAATCTTGTTCAAAAAAAAAAAAAATCTGGGAAAAAAATCTTGAAATTCTTTTTCTAGATTTAGAACTTTAAAAAAAATATCACCCGTTGAAGAATGAAAAAAATCGTTAAAATTTCAATTCCTAAAATTCTTTAGTTTTTGAACAAATGTTTGAAAAAAGAACTAAAACAAAATAAAACAAAAAAACAATTACATGTATTTGTTTTTCCTGGGTTTTCCTTTTCATCGCAGAAAAATAACACAAATTTTTCAGAAATTAAATTTGTGTTTGGCTCTTTTGTAAAGAAAGGGTGCTTATTTAAAAAAGTGACATTTAAATTTTATCCAAAACTCCAATCATAAAATAATGAATAAAAATTAAAAAAATTACAGAACACAATTGTTATGGAAAAGGTTTTTATGAAAAATTTCTGGCAACAAAATTCCTTTTGACCCCCCCCCCCCCCCCCCCCGCAGAAAAAGCACATTTATGAAATCCGCTTTCTTCTTTAAAGCGATTGCACATTTTTTTTAAACAAAATGACACCTTCTTTTGATGAATAATGGCATGTTTTCATTATTCTCTTTTTTTCATCAGAAGATTGCCTTTTGAAAATTTCACTCTTCAAAATTTTAGGAAATTTTCTCGAAACATTTGGAAACAATTTCTAAAAAGTTCCTATACCTACAGTTTTTATAATTTTTTCAGAACAATTAATTTAAAAAATCAAAAGAATTGTTTTGAAAAAAAATTCCATAAAAATTCTTTTTTTTAAAAGTATTAGGTAGGTAATTACATTCATAAAAAAATTCCTACCTATTATGAAATTATTCTTTAAAAAAAAGGTTTTTTAAGAAATCTATTTTTTTAAAGGAATAGAAAAAATTCCTAAAAAATGGCATTTTATCGACATTCCAATTCTTGAAATTCTGAATTTGATTTTTTTAATTATTTTTGTATTTTTTTAAAAGAAATTTTTACAATAGGTATTTTTTAAAATTATTTCTTTCTAATTTTTTTCTGTTGAAGATTTCGTTTTTAAAAAAATTCCCTCGTCGCTTTTCAAGTGGAAAATAATAATAATAATGCCCCATTTTCTTATCAAAATAGTTGCGGTTTATTAAAAATTCATCAACTGTAAAATTCTTCAAATTTGAAATTACTAAAAAAAAACACACACGGGCATATTCAAATCTCAAATTTTGACATTCACTTTTTAAAAAAAAAAAAACTAAATATCGAAATTCTTTCCATATTTTTTCTAAAAATACACCAGACGGAGCTCCGTATTATTCTGCATTTTTTTAAACGTCCCTGAAAAAATTTTCAGCAGCGTACCGCGTTCTTGAAAAATTTCGAATTGAGCTTTAAAGCTTTTATGGAAATTTAATCCCCGCTATGGTGAAAATTTTAAAAGACGAAAAATTGCCAGGATTATGAAAAATAATAGAATTTTCCAAATTGGGTCTAAAATTAACATAAGATGGTGATTTATTAGTGTATCAGAGTAGTACAAAGCCTTCAAGAAATATTTTCGTATTCTTGTTATACTCGCTGTGCGGACTCAGACATTCATTAGAAAACCTAAAAAGGCCGGTGGAACTGATTTTCGCAAATTAATCACGCAATTTTTCATTTATATTTATTCATTCGCGTTGTTTTCTATTCCTCGCAGCGAATGGGTTTTAAACTTATTCGAAAACATAACGCATTTTTTTCACATCGCATTCCAGACAAAAGAACAGGGTTGGGTTTAATTCGTTGTTTGTTAAATAAAATTTGCAGATAAAAAAAGGAGGTAGGCCTTTGAATAAATTGGACTTTTCGCGATTAAAATTTCGAAACGTAGCGAAAACTTTTGTTTTCGAACGTAAACAGCATCCAAGCTCGAGCAGCAACAAATCACGAGTCAAACTCATCCGCAAAGTTAATTACAAACTTTGCTATGTCTGTGTTCTCATTAAACTGTCAAGATTGCTCATAATTCGCTTTGACTATGCTATACCGGCTGCTGGAATTATTTTAAAACTGCAAACATGACGGAAACTCGGATGCTTGTGGTGGATGCGAGAAAAAGTTGGCGAGTACCGTACGTATTTTGGTGAAATTTTTATCATTCTTTGTAAACATGAGAAGTTTTTCAAGTCGATCGAGTAAACAAGTAGTTTTCAATTCATCTCGAGACATAAAAGAAATCACTTTTTCCCGCGAGATTATCGTAAGAATCGTATAAAAGTATACCTGCTCGACTGGCATGGCGGAGTTGGAGTTGGCAACGAGCGAGATTTATACTTTGTAGAGAGAATCGCTCTCGCTATCTCGATTTCCCAAAACAATACGATACGTGAAAACGTTTAAATTCAAGAATACGAATTCGATTAAAACATTTTCCCATTCAATCATAAATTGAACTGTCGGAACGAAATGAACGCTATTCAAAAATCTTGAATCTGTTGGCGAAACCATAATTGAAACCATCGAGCGGAGGAAGCCCTGGTTTGGTTTGGGGAAATTTTAAAAGTAATTCCACAGCGGAGCGCACGTTAATGCGAGGAGGTTGCTTTGACCGTCCTCGTCAGCATCGCATCGTACCCCGAGCTCGTCGAGTCATTTACAAAATGCTAATCCGAGCTTATTTTTCATCGGCCTGGCCGTCGAGATCCCTCTAATAACGCGGATTATGTTTCAATATTTTCGCTGAAAACGTTTGAAGTGCCACGTCAAAAACTGAAATAAACGCCTAACTTTTATAATTAGACGAAATTTCAAATACCGTACGATTTTTTCCATCGAAGGGGAAAATAAACGTTGAACGTAATCATAAAACTACGCTCCTCTTCAAAAGCAACTGCGAAAAAAAATGTTCACTCGCGCGTACCTAGCTTCCTACTCTTTCAACTTGGTGAGAAGAGAAGGAGAAGCGAAAAAAAGGAGTGTAAAGTTTTCTCAGCATTAAGGTTGCATCGGTATGAAAATTTTTAATTTTTTATCATCCGGGGTACTCGCGTAAAGGTAAACACCGCGTATAAACATAGCTTTGTGTTTCCACACAGCGATTAATTTATTATTCGAATCAACGCGAAGAGTACAGTTTTCCAAGCGGCCAGAAAAATTATAATAATAGTAATAAAAAAACATTCGCATTTGAGCTTTTTCATGTTTCACTTCAATATAAGTTTGAACGCGTTTTGTGAGCTGCGTTAGCGAGCGCGTTCGACTAAGGACGAAAATTATGTGTTATGCGTGTCTGAACAGCAGATTTATAATTTTTTGAACGATGCTAAATGACATTAACCCTTGTTACTGATTTCCCAAATATATTACCGACGCTTTTTCATTGCCAACTGGAATTTTTAAAAGGTCATTTGGAAATTTGATACGCTCGTAGTGTTTTTGAACTCGTTTAAAAACGTAGGTACAATTTACTATACTTTTGTGAAAGAAAAATGACCTTAAATTATTATACTTTTTTGGAATAAATTTTCTCAAGAAACATAAATCAGTTTTTTTCTAGTGTTTTGAATGTTCAATTTTTTAAAAATAATTGGGTGTTAGCGGGTACTCAATAGTATTGAAAAAATTCGCATTAATGTAAATTTGGAGTAATTAAAAGTGAAATTATAAAATAAATAAATCCAAACTTTGAATTAACCTCAAAATTGAATCCGGACTCCCTTTCTATATATTTTTTTTTTTTACATTTTTTCTAAGTGAATAATTCATCAAAATTTTTCAAATTTTATTAGATTCTCAACTTTTCCAATTTTTTAATTTTTGATTTTTTTTAAATTTCGATCTTTTTAACCCTTTCAGATTCAATGCCGAACCAGTCCAGATTGAAGCATTATCTTTTAATATCCATATGATATAGAATATTCCAAGACTCCTTGATTTTTTCAGCCCACTACCCTCAATACACATACCGAAAATCCCTTTTCTTTAAAATTGATGAGTATGCATTCTCGACCCAACTAAGTGGTTTTGAAAATTAAAAATTTAGTAGAAGTGTGATGTTCACTTTTTTAAATGATGATGATGGGAAGAAAATTTGATTCCTAAAGAGTTTGTATGAGAAATACCCTATCAAAAACATAAAAAATGAAAAAAAGAACAAATTAGTGCGCGGTTTTAAAAATACAATTATTGAATAACCGGAAATGTCTTTCAATTTTTGAACAACGAATGGAACTGTCTGAATGCTTACGTGTTTTTTTTGGAAAAACAAAAAATGGTGTCGAAAATCCATTTTAAATTTTTGAGAAGTTTTTGAAGAAAAAAAAATTCTGCTCCAATTGAAAAATGTTTCAAACAAAAATTGTGTATTTTGATCTCAGAAATAATTTTGGTTATTACAAAAATTTTGATTGGATCACTCCTTCCCCTCCAATTTCGTATTTTTATGAAAATCGCATGGAGAGGAGAGGTGATCCCACTTTTCTCTATATTTATAGGCCCCAATCGAAAAAAATTTCAAACAAAAGTTGTGTATTTCGATCTCAGGAACAATTTTGGTTATTACAAAAATTTTGATTGGTCCACCCATTCCCCTCCAATGTCGCAATTTACGTATAAAAATCGCATGGAGAGGGGTGATTCCTCTTTTCTCTATAATTATTATCTGTACCTAAGGCCCAATCGAAAAAAAATTCAGTTGTGTATTTCGATCTCAGGAACAATTTTGGTTATTACAAAAATTTTGATTGGCCCACTCATTTCCCTCCAATTTTGCATTATACGTGTTCATGTAGAATAATTTTTCATTAATAAGTACGTGATTTGCTATGTGATTCCCATACGTAAAATGCAAAAATAAAATAGAAGGAGTGATCCAAACAAAATTTTTGTAATAACCAAAATTATTCCTGACATCAAAATATACAACTTTTGTTTCAAAATTTTTTTGATTGGGACTTTGAAAATTTTTTTATAATAAGTATATTTATTTGTCAAAAACTTTCAATTTTTCAATGGATTTTCGACACCATTTTTTCGTTTTTCCAAAAAAACCCACGTAAGTATGCATTCCGACAATTCCATTTGTTGTTCGAAAATTGAAAACATTTCCCGTCATTCAATAATTGGATTTTTAATTTTTCCAAGTTTTGAAAATTACCTAATAGTTACTTCTTTTTCTAATTTTTCTACTTTTTTTAAATTTCACTTTTTTCTTTTTTCAAATTTAAAATTTGTTGTCACATATGCCTATTTTTCAATTTTCAGTGAAATTCAGCTGAGTACGTATCTTTCATTTTTTTAGATTTTATTATGTAGTTATTTATCATTTTTCCAAATAAAAAAAAATTGAATGGAATTTTTAAAAATAATTTCTTCTATTTTTCCAAATTTTCAAGATTTTCAATTTTCCTTTCCTTCAATTTTTTGTTAAAATTTTTTCTCATTTTCAGTTTTAAGTTGTTTTTTTTTTTTTTTTTTTTTTTTTTTAACGTCAAAATCAGAAGAGTTAACGTTTTTTCAGTAATACATAGCGTATTTCTTGAGATAACAATTGCAAGTGTTACGAACAATTTCAAAAATAATTTCCAATAGACAAATTACCTCCATTTTATCGAACACTTTTCGTAAAGTAAAATTCATACAAGTTCGCAATATCGAATTTTTGATAAATAACAAAAAAAATATAGAAAATTTACTCGTATATGAAACTGACAAACCTCGAAGAAAAATGAACTCGTATCACCTGTATGTAAAATGAAATGCAATTCCGCTATCGCGATATAAAATTCATTCCAATTTCGCTCTAATGCATTGGGGAGCAACATTATTTGTACTTTATGAATTTATGCAAAACCTCCGTTTGCTGAAATGCGAAAGAACGCAGATAGACTGAGTTTGTTTTCAACAGCTCATACGTCTTGGGGAAAAACAAATATTTACTAGTTTTACCATCCTGTTACATCAATAATGATATATTTCACTCAAAACGTACCAGTCTTTCCACGAGCGGTAGCATTTCACCGGTATCTTTCTGTATGTATATGAAATAGTATAAAGAGGGAAGTTTAATGTGCGGAGATATATTGCAAATTTTCGTCATTTAAATATTTAAAATAGCCTGTTAAGAATTGGTATCACTACTACATATAAATGTCTTTGACTTGAATACATGTATTAGTGAAAAGATGCTAATTTTATCGACATTTTCTAACTCGATGTCATGTGATGATTCACTTTTGTTAACATTTTTAACAAAATATACGAAGGAGTGTAAAAGTATAAAGATGACTGTCGCAAAATGATTGATTATCACTCACATTTCCATATTGTAAGGATATTACTTTTGAGCATTAGGATAATAGCATCGGTACAAATGACCGCTTTGGCTGAAAAAAAAAAAACTTTCTTACTGAATTTTGCCATCAAATTTCAATACCTAACTTGAAAGAAATTTTCAACTCGACTTATACCCAAACAAAAACGAATAAAATGTAAATGCCAACGAGGATACCAAAGAAATACTTCAATATCTCTATTAAACAACATCGTTGGATAAATAAAAAAAGTGAAACTTTTTCCTTGTCATATAAAAATAGTTATCTTAAGAAGTGTGCTTTTCACGAGACGATTTTCTGAAAGTAGATTTTTTCATTCGTGTAAGTACGTACTTACGTATTTTACCCCTCTTTCTAAATCGTATTCTTATCTCTTTCAAGTTAAATACAATTAAATCATCAAAAATGCACTTTTTAAAGATGCATGTTTTGTGAATCATCTTAAGAAGATTTTCGTTACTTACGAATATGTTGTTCAAAGCAGAGGGTAAAGCTTGCGAGGGATTTTGAGGGTCAATAAGTGGCTCTTCAAATACCTTCCTATACAATATATTTCTATTAAATGTAAGCAGAGAAATAAATAGAAGAATCGGATAAATAAATGAAAATTAGAAAAAATTGGAAAATTATGGTGTTCAAAACTTTAAAAAGAGAATTGGAACTCCAATTTTCAAAAAAAAAAAAAAAAAAAGGAATCTAAAACTTTATTTAATTGTTTAGGTATTATTTTATTATTTTAAGAAAGAAATTAAAAAAATTGTGAAATTTTATAAAATTAGACAAATTATAACAATTTTAGCGTTAATATGTATCATTATCCACTTCAATTTAATATGTAAAAATACTTATAAAGAAAAAATCAGGAAAAATAAAAAATTAAAGATGTTAAAAATTGTAATAATTATTACAATATTATTATTTTCAATTAAGAAAAAAAAATTGAAAAATTACGAACAAAAAAATGAATTTTATTGAAAATAGAAACATAAAAAATTTCAAATTTTAAAATAATCAAGGAAATGTAATATTTTCAGTTTTGAAAAATTTGAAAAAATAAAAAATGATTTTAAAAAATGCAAAATATATGGATAAAATTGGAGAAAAGTTGGATTCGAAAAAAATATCAAATTAAAAAAGTTACTAATAGATAATAAATTTAAATACATAGGTAAAAATTTTAAAAAGTAAAAAAAATATATTTTTTAAATGCCCGAGCAGCACACTCGACAAATTATCGAAATAAAAAATCGACAAAATATCGAATTCGATAAAGTGTCGCGTTAGTTCCGCATAAATCGTGAAATTATCTTTCGATATATAGATAGATTATCGACGAATTATAGTTAGCAAAAATTTCGAGATTATAGTAAGATATTTTATCGATAATATATCTATAATATCGAAAGATAATTTCACGATTTAGGCGGAACTTTCGCGACACTTTATAGAATTCGATATTCTGTCGATTTTTTATCGATTTTTTTATTCCGATTTTTTGTCTTTTACTAGCTTCTTTCTATAATTAAAAATCATTAATTAGTATAATTAATACATTAAACTATGCCTAAACACATTATTCATGTTACGGTAAGAGGATCATTTCAGAAAAAGTCAAAAAAAATTATAAAAAATCTGTCACCCGTGGGGCTTGAACCTTCTACCTCCTGCATGGTAATCCTCTTCCTTAACCACTATGCCATACCTTATCGTTGAGGAATTAGCAATAAAACGCTTATAATAGGCAGTTTAGTACTTCCAGACGTGTTGGACTTAGAAAAATTTTCACCAATTTGGAAATAATTTCAAATATCGTCACCAAATCGTTGAAAAATCGTTCGACAAATTTCAGATTATTTGTCGATAATGTAGTTTCAAATATCGCCACAAAATCGTTGAAAAATCGAATTCGAGGAATTTCAGATTATTTGTCGATAATATAGTTTCAAATATCGTCACAAAATCGTTAAAAAATCGAAATCGAGAAATTGCATATTATGTGTCGATAATATAGTTTCAAATATCTTTACAAAATCGGTAAAAAATCGGATTCGATAAATTTAATATAATCTGTCGATAATATGGTTTCAAATGTCGTCAAAAAATCGGTAAAATATCGAAGTCGAGAAATTTCATATAATCTGTCGATAATATAGTTTTAAATATCTTTACAAAATCGTTAAAAAATCGAATTCGATAAATTTAATATTCTTTGTCGATAATGTAGTTTCAAATATCTGCACAAAATCGGTGGAAAATCGAATTCGATAAATTTAATATTCTTTGACGATAGTATCGTTGACGAATATCGTCATAAAATCTTAATAATATCGAATTCGATAGTTTTTAGATTTTTTGCCTATGAAGTTGTACCGATAAATCTTTATAATATCGTGAGAACATCTATAGATTTTCAAACGATTTTTTATCGATACGTTACATCTTCCGATATTATCGATCGAGTGTGCCCGCTCGGGTGAATAAAAAAATAGGTAATCAAAAACAATGAGAAAAAATTTTAGTAGATATTTAAATAAAAACGCAATGAATTAAATAAAATTATTAGTTTTATTTTTTAAGTAAGATTTCCCAAATTTCGTCAAATTCATCCTCAAAAAATGCACTTCACTAACTAAAAGTTCACTTCGGTGTTTTTGTTTACGTCAAGCTCTTTCCATCTATTCACATACCTTTGTTCAAAATCCCCAGAGTTCGAGTGGCTCCCTCGTTATACGCGGTAATTCAAAATCGAATGACATGACATTCCCTCAAATAACTAATTCATAGCCATCCCCATATAGATTTAAAACGAACACCTAGGGGGGAAAAAATTAAAGATTCATTACGCAAATAAAAAAAATAAATCAAAATCCGCATACATTTGGTATTATAGGTAGCTCGCCTGTTATACGTATAATCTGTCAGGATTCGATAGATGGGTTATCATATACACGTAGGTTAGGTATACGTATAGTATAATATAACAAAACACATTGATACGAGGACTACGACGGTCATTTTTCACCATTTCAAATCACCGTTTGAATTATGGAAAGATTAAGGTTCCATGCTTTTTATATGATATTCGCCGAGCAGCATTTACGTGTTCATAGGAAAAGATGGTATAAAAATATACGTCGGTACGAGAAGAAAAAAAAAACGAAACGAAACGAAAAACGAATAAACGATGCAAATATATAGGATACTCGTCGGTATAACAAAAGGCAAATGTTGAAACAAAGCGTCACTGACATTTTGACATTTTTCAGAAGGAATTATTGAAAAAAAAAATGATATATTAAAACGATTATCGCCTCGACAAGTTGATCCTTATCAAAAAATTTCAATTATGTTAAAGGTTGAAATCTAAAACGAGAGACAAGATGTCCTCCCAAGTTAAACCTCGAACTAAATCATATTTTTCTGTTTCTCGTGTGTATTACAGATGTGACTGGGAGAATTTGAAAATTCATCTAATATGAATGGCAGAACGCATCACAGAGACTTGAATCACAGGCCGAGTTATGGCTCAGTACACGGAGGATCGACCCATAGCTCGACACATAGTTCAAATTACAGCACCAACCAACGCGTAAATTTAGGACCAAATCCGAACCATGGAACGTTGAATAATCATTACTTACACACCCGCGTTCGAACGCCAGTAACGTTACCGCCGACTTTTCCGGCTCATACACCATGTATACAACCGTACGCCACTTACGACCAGCCTAGAATCCGAATTAATAATCGATGCAAATCATTTTGTACGTGGAAATACGCCTGTTTAACCTTCCTCGCAACGACTGTTTTCTTAACCGCATTACTCATATATGTTTTCTGTAAGTATAACCTCATCTCGACCAAGAGGATTCTCTCTCTGAAAATACAGGGTGTTTCATAGCTGGCTGAGTTCCTTCCACGAGGTGAATAGGCAACTCATAAGGAACAAAAAATGTCAAATATGTTGCTTATCTTGAAAATTTAAGGGGCAAGGAAAAATAGATTGAGAAAAAATAATTTCTGATTGGGCCAAGGAATAGTACTAAAAAAATGAACTTTTTTTTGTTCTAGACATTTTTTTGCCTATCTTTGAAAATGAAGGCGCAAGAGAGCTTTAAAGTTTGAAAAACCGGTTTTTTAATTTTCAAAGCTCTGTAGCTCCTTCATTTTCGAAGATAGTCACATTCATCACATAACTTTTTTTGATTATCTTAAAGAGTTACACCTCTTTCATGTATCATCTTGACGTAATTTTGCTATTTTTATGTCATTCGTACCTATTGATCATTTTGAGCTTCAAATTATCAGTGCACATCCATTGGAAAATGAAAACTGCAAAATTTGCCAAGATGTTAGATGAAACAGATGTGTAACTCTCCGAGATAAGCAAAAAAAGTTTTGTGAATAATTTGCCTATCTTCGAAAATAAAGGAGCTACAGAGCTTTGAAAATTAAAAAACCTGTTTTTCAAACTTTAAAGCTCTCTTGCGCTTTCATTTTTAAAGATAGGCAAAAAATGTCCGGAACAAAAAAAGTTTATTTTTGTAGTTCTATTCATTAGCCCAATTAGAAATTATTTTTTCTCAATTTAATTTTCCCTTGTCCCTTGAATTTTCAACATAGGCAACATGTTCATATTCCATATTTTGTTCCTTATGGGTTGCCTACTCACCCGTTGGAAGGAACTCAGTCAGCTATGAAACACCCTGTATAAGTACCTAAGTTAATAGCTCGTATATAATTCGGGCATATATCTAGTGCCTCTAATTCGTAATTAATTTTTTCCCACATACATCGGGAGCCTGGCTCTGTTTAGCATTACTCGTATTTCGTTGTTGAATAATTAAGAATACGAGAACAGCAAAGTACATAGAAATGAACATTCGTTTCATATGATGCTTTTGTTCTCGTTTTAAATCGAAGTTAGCAAACTTTCTGTTTTCAACTGGCATTCGTTTGTATTAACTTTTGTTTAATGTCAAGGGAATACGATCAGAAGCTGCGTACAAACACCAGGATTTAGATAGGCCCTAACTACGAATTGTAAAACCGCAGCTAGTGTATCTGCACCGGCAACGTATTCTCGTGCCAGGGCTCTTTGGATGTTACTTCAACTTTTTAGTATATACAAACATGTACATTAGCTTAAACCGCGTTATCGTGTCACTACAATCCCTCGTGCTACAGCCCAGACCACAATTTACCAATTTCTGTTTCGTTACCCGTTTTTCAAATTATCGCGTTTTAATCTCGCGATATTTCGTCACCGCTGAGCGCTCTTTAACCGTTTACATAGCACGACCAGAACTATACAGCGGAATATCTCCACGTGGGTTCGCTTTATTGGTACACATAGAAGCTCGACGTGCGCATTTATTAATTAAATAACTGTTACAAGACTGAGCAGCTCGTTTTGCAAACATGTATCGAAATTAATATAACTTTCAAACGAACACATGTAGATGGACCTACCGATGAAATTATTATTTACTTACGTTAGTGTAGGCTTAGCTATTCTTATTCCGTATATTATGAGATCAAGGGGTAGGTGGCTTTTGCAGACCAATATTACAACTAAAGCCATCAGATCGGCTTGGAAATTTAGAGAGCAGTTATTTTTTACCCTTTAATTATAGTCCCTAGGGATAATATACGTAGGGTGTACCGGATTGAGAGTGAAGCCTTCCACCAGTAACTATGCAACTTATGATGAATCGATGTGAGTATGTTTGCCTAATCTCCGGACCGCAGGGGCTGAGTTCAACTTTTTGAGTTATCACAGAAAAATAAGAAAAATTGTCACTTTTCAAAATGTTTTTTCAAATTTTTTGCTCGGTATAGACTTTCTTGTCCAGTTCTAAAAATTGCCAGTTTCATGAAAAAATTCTAGACAAAATTTGCTAGTATAGTTGCCAAGAAGCGCAAAGTTGAAAACATTCTGCCAAAACAGAAGGGAAAATTTTGATGAGCATAACTCAGCCCCTGCAGTCTGGAGGTTAGGCAAACATACTTACATCGGTTCATCATAAGTTGCATAATTTCTGGTTGGAAGCCTTTACTCTCAATCTGGCACACCCTGTAGTGTTTCTCGAGTGATGAAGGAAAATCCATTGAGTGAATAGGCAACTTTGTAAGAAACAAAACTTGTTAATAAACATGGTGCCTACCTCAAAACTTGAAGGGACAATGGAAAATGAAATTGGTTTTGTTATTTGAATTCCTTAAAGTCTTCTCACAGTTTTTCCAGATTTCATTTCAAACATTTTTTTTTTTTTTTTTTTTTTTGAATCTCTCAAATTCAAAATTTTTTACAACTTGATAAGTACCTATGGAATTTTCAAAAAATGCCAAAAAAGAATTTTAAAAATTTATTTCAATAGAATTTTAAGAAATTAGCATTCGTAGAGAGCGTTGAAGATTTTTTTTTTCAAAATTAGGTTTGAGTAAAATTTTGACAAATTTGAGCGTCGAGGTTTAAAAATTTTTAAGCGTAATTTTTTTTAATAGGTACTTGAACGCAGTTTTTAAAAAAAACGGGTTTGCACAAAATTCTCAAAAATTGTGTTTTGGTAAATTTTGAAAAAATTTGTGTTTGTGCAAAATTTAAAAAAAAAATGTAAATCAAATATATTTTCATTTCAAATACTTACCTGCTGATAAAATTTTGAAAAAAAAATGAACTTGAAGAAAGTTTTAAAAAATTATTCTGAGTAAAATTTCGAAAAGAATAGACTCAAAAAAATTTTAATCAGTGTTATTTGAATACAATTTGACAACACTTTACATTCGCAGAAAATTTCTAAAACATTTTGGTTTTGAATAAAATTATCAAAAATTGAGTTAGAGTACCTGCCTAAAATTTGTAAAAATTTGATTTTGATTAAAATTTCCAAAAATTCGGGTTTGTGCAAAATTCAAAAAAATTGTCAATCAAAAACATTTTTGAAAATACCTCTTAATGGATTTTTGAAAAAAAAATGAGCTTCAAGAAGTTTTGAAAAATGATTCTGAATAAAATTTTGACAAAAATAGGCTTAAAATTTTTTTAAATGATTCGAGCTTGAAAATTTATTTTTTGAATTGGGTTTAAATTTTTAATTGTGTTTGGGTGAAATTTTGAAATATTTGTGTTTGAGTATGGACACGTTTGTGTTGGTGCAAAAATCAAAGAAATGTCAGCATTTAAAAAAATACGTAGTGGATTTTTTTTTAAATTTTGAACCAGAAAAAAGTTTCAAAAATTGATTTTGAGAAAAATTTAAAAATATAGTGTTTGAACAAAAGTTAGAAACAATGTTGTGCAAAATTAAAAAAACAGAAGAAAGCATGAAAAATATAAAATTATTTAAAAAATGAAACAACATTCGGCGTTCTTATCACGTAGTAATATTATTTCAAAAAATTTGTTCCGAGAAAAAAGTTTTGAAAAATATTGTTGGAGAAAAATTGTTAATGCATAAATCCTTTGGCTTGCGTTACGTTTTCTAATCATTTCCCTTTTTGCGAAGAATACACAAATTAATAGAAAAAGTTACACAGAAACTACCTACTTTTCCATCTTCGAATCGACGGATTAAATTTTTATCAAAATGTTGCACGAGCGATGTAGCAAATTTTCTGGATAATTTGCAATTTCACTTAGAATGATTTCTTTCGAAGCATTTTACCTAATTCGATCACCGCGCGCGTAGTTATTCGCAAATAGTTAAATTTTTACGTTTACGTTGCGCCGGCAAAAAAATAAAAATACCAACCGCGAGTTTCTTTTGAGATAAGCTTAGTTAGCGCGGCAGATACTCGTACTTGGTACATTCTCGTGTTAAAACTTTTTCAGCAAAAATTCCATAACGAAATGAATTTTAATCATCTCGTCTCTGAAGTTGCAAAACGCGAAATATTCTTTCACGCATTCCATACTTTCTATTCTACGGGTAAAAACGCAAGAAGGTTTTATAAAAATGCAAATCGCAAAATTAAAATGTTCACGGAACGATTACAAGACTTTGACGGAATAGGGGAAAGAGATTTTTTGAATTTAAATAGGTATTTGTCATAAAAATAGGAGCGCGTTTTCAGTTTTATTTCCACTCGCCCAAACTGCGTTGTGAAAATTGTGCTCTGTAGGGTGTGTCGATCGCAACTCGCAGCCTTCATTTGCTAATGAAGCAACCCGAAATATGACGGAATAAATTAGGCTTAAATAAGATACCCAAAGCGGCAAATGAATTTCAATCGTGTTCACGTTAATCGATGTTTTCGGATTTGAATATATTGTTTTTTTTAATGATTTTTTTTTACAAATTTTGAACAAAAATAATTTTTATTTTTGCAAATGTTCTTTAAAAACGTGTTCTTAAATTTTGATAAAGAACCAATTTTCTCAATTCTTGTTTAAATATACAATTATTTCTCTTGAAAATTTTGTTGAAGAATAATTTTTTCGATTTTGTTCAAAAGCAATGTTTTGATGTTTTTGACATAAAAAATTTTGCAAGACCAAAAAATTAAAAAATTTTCTATTTCGATAAAGATAATAGAAAATTTTTTGGCCTAAAAATTTTTTAAAAAGATTATTCAAATCCAAAAGTTAGAGATTATTTTTCATTTTGAACGTTTAAGGGTTTTAAAATTCAAATTTGACTTTTGTTCAAAAATATTTTTTTTAAAATTGTTGTTCGAACAATTTCTTAAAATTGTGTTTAAAAAATATTTTTTCAAATTTTATTCAAAAAATTTTTTGTATTTTTTTTAGAACTATGTTTTGAAAATTTTGTTTGAAAGCAACTTTTTTGATTTTTGTTTTTTTGTTCAAAACCAAATTTTTTAGATTTTATTTCAAAATAATTTTTTGGAAACACTATTTAAAAATGATTTCACCTAATTTATCCGAACACAATTTTTAAAATTTTGTTCGAAAGCATTTTTTGATTTTTCATCACCTGCCTACAAATCGTATTTCTTTTTTGTTCAAATGTCAGTCCAGTTCAAGAATGAATTTTTAAAGCAGAAAAGATAAGTTTTCAAAAAATCTTCAATTTTGTCCAAAGACAATTTCTTTGAATTTTTTGAAAACCATTTTTTTAATAAAAAAATCAATTGGTTATTCAAAATTTTCAATTTTTTCATGTTTAAAATTGGTAGTTTCATATGAAATAATTCCAAACATGAATTTCAAGTTGAAGTGAAGGTCCTTTAATTAAAAAATGAAAATTGGCAAATTTTTGCTCCGAAAAATATTCATCAAAATTTTTATAAGCTGAACTACTAATATATACAATTACCTATAATTTTAAAAAATCTGAGGCATGACGAGGCAATTTGATTAGTGAGGTGGGATAGCGTAAAATTAAGCATTAGGTAACAATTAATTTTTCAATTTTTTTTTTTTTTTTTGGTATTTTTCCAAACAATTTATTGAAAAAACAAATTCACGACTAAGGTGATTTTCACAAATTTAAACCTAATTTTTATTAATTTTTTCACAAAAAAATTAACAAATTTTACAACTTTTACGTAAATTGACCTAAAGGGTACTAACCTCCCTCTCACACACAGTGCCAATCCGGTCAATCGTCACGTCACTGATTTTGTGTTTTTCCTTTTCGTCACTTTAATAAGCTTCTAACACAATTTTCGAACAGTTTTAGCATTTCCAAACTATTGTTCCGAACCGACAAAACAATGTATTCCGCTGGAAGCATCAAAAGCAGCCGCCCAAGACGATCACAACACTGGTCAATCTCTGGTGATTACCGACAATACAGGGACCGAAGGTAAGCATTTTGAGAAAAAGAGTAGTGTCTAATTCACTCATGTATATTTTATCTGGACTTAAGAAAATTATATTTATTTCAATTATCATTTATTTTTTTCAAAATTGGAGGGGAGGGAGGGGTCAAATCGAAATTTTTATAATAACCAAAATTATTTTCATGATTTTGATTTACAACTTTTGTTTGAAAATTTTTTCAATTGGACCTCTTACCCAATTTTTAAAAAATATCAACCTGATATTATGTGAAATCGGAGGAGAGGGAGAGATCCAATCGAAATTTTTATAATAACCGAAATTATTTTCAGGATTTTGATTTACAACTTTTGTTTGAAAATTTTTTCAATTGGACCTCTTACCCAATTTTTAAAAAATATCAACCTGATATTATGTGAAATCGGAGGAGAGAGAGAGATCCAATCGAAATTTTTATAATAACCGAAATTATTTTCAGGATTTTGATTTACAACTTTTGTTTGAAAAATTTTAAAAATTGGCCCCTTCCTCCCTCACTCCTTTAATTTTCAATTAGTATCTTCGGAGTGTTATGCAATATCGATGGGGAGGGAGGGGTCCAATTGAAAAAAATTTCGAAGCAAAATTGTAGGTTGAAGTCTTGGAAATCATTTTGGATATCACATAAATTTCGATTGGGCTCGTCCTCGCCTCCAATTTTGAATAACATAAATATTAAATGTTGATTCCCGAGCAGCACAATCGACAAATTATCGAAATAAAAAATCGACAGAATATCGAATTCGATAAAGTGTCGCGTTAGTTCCGCCTAAATCGTGAAATTATCTTTCGATATATACCCGAGCGGCACACTCGGTCGATAATATCGGAAGATGTAACGTATCAATAAAAAATCGTTTGAAAATCTATAGATGTTCTCACGATATTATAAAGATTTATCGGTACAACTTCATAGGCAAAAAATCTAAAAACTATCGAATTCGATATTATTAAGATTTTATGACGATATTCGTCAACGATACTATCGACAAAGAATATTAAATTTATCGATTCCGATTTTCCACCGATTTTGTGCAGATATTTGAAACTACATTATCGACAAAGAATATTAAATTTATCGAATTCGATTTTTTAACGATTTTGTAAAGATGTTTAAAACTATATTATCGACAGATTATATGAAATTTCTCGACTCCGATATTTTACCGATTTTTTGACGATATTTGAAACTATATTATCGACACGTAATATGAAATTTATCGACTTCGATATTTTACCGATTTTTTTACGACATTTGAAACTATATTATCGACAGATTATATTAAATTTATCGAATCCGATTTTTTACCGATTTTGTAAAGATATTTGAAACTATATTATCGACACATAATATGCAATTTCTCAAATTCGATTTTCTAACGATTGCGTGAAGATATTTGAAACTATATTATCGACACGTAATATGAAATTTCTCGATTTCGATTTTTTAACGATTTTGTGAAGATATTTAAAACTTTATTATCGACACGTAATCTGAAATTTCTCGAATTCGATTTTTCAACGATTTTATGACGATATTTGAAACTATATTATCGACACGTAATATGAAATTCCTGGAATTCGATTTTTCAACGATTTTGTGGCGATATTTGAAACTACATTATCGACAAATAATCTGAAATTTGTCGAACGATTTTTCAACGATTTTGTGACGATATTTAAAATTATTTCCAAATTGGTGAAAATTTTTCTAAGTCCAACACGTCTGGAAGTACTAAACTGCCTATTATAAGCGTTTTATTGCTAATTCCTCAACGATAAGGTATGGCATAGTGGTTAAGGAAGAGGATTACCATGCAGGAGGTAGATGGTTCAAGCCCCACGGGTGGCAGATTTTTTATAATTTTTTTTTGACTTTTTCTGAAATGATCCTCTTACCGTAACATGAATAATGTGTTTAGGCATAGTTTAATGTATTAATTATGCTAATTAATGATTTTTAATCATAGAAAAAAGCTAGTAAAAGACAAAAAATCGATAAAAAATCGACAGAATATCGAATTCGATAAAGTGTCGCGAAAGTTCCGCCTAAATCGTGAAATTATCTTTCGATATTATAGATAGATTATCGATAAAATATCTTACTATAATGTCGAAATTTTTATTAACTATAATTCGTCGATAATCTATCTATATATCGAAAGATAATTTCACGATTTAGGCGGAACTAACGCGACACTTTATCGAATTCGATATTCTGTCGATTTTTTATTTCGATAATTTGTCGAGTGTGCTGCTCAGGTAGATAGATTATAGACGAATTATAGTTAGTAAAAATTTCGAGATTATAGTAAGATATTTTATCGATAATATATCTATAATATCGAAAGATAATTTCACGATTTAGGCGGAACTTTTGCGACTTTTTATCGAATTCGATATTCTGTCGATTTTTTATCGATTTTTTATTCCGATTTTTCGTTTTTTACTAGCTTTTTTCTATAATTAAAAATCATTAATTAGCATAATTAATACATTAAACTATGCCTAAACACATTATTCATGTTACGGTAAGAGGATCATTTCAGAAAAAGTCAAAAAAAATTATAAAAAATCTGCCACCCGTGGGGCTTGAACCATCTACCTCCTGCATGGTAATCCTCTTCCTTAACCACTATGCCATACCTTATCGTTGAAGAATTAGCAATAAAACGCTTATAATAGGCAGTTTAGTACTTCCAGACGTGTTGGACTTGGAAAAATTTTCACCAATCTGGAACTAATTTCAAATATCGTCACAAAATCGTTGAAAAATCGTTCGAAAAATTTCAGATTATTTGTCGATAATGTAGTTTCAAATATCGCCACAAAATCGTTGAAAAATCGAATTCGAGGAATTTCATATTACGTGTCGATAATATAGTTTCAAATATTGTCATAAAAGCGTTG
The DNA here is from genome assembly GCA_959613365.1 of Balanococcus diminutus. Taxonomy (NCBI): domain Eukaryota; kingdom Metazoa; phylum Arthropoda; class Insecta; order Hemiptera; family Pseudococcidae; genus Balanococcus; species Balanococcus diminutus. The sequence continues at coordinate 41,285,500 of OY390716.1, forward strand.
AAAAATCGAATTCGAGAAATTTCAGATTACGTGTCGATAATAAAGTTTTAAATATCTTCACAAAATCGTTAGAAAATCGAATTCGATAAATTTCAGATTATTTGTCGATAATATAGTTTCAAATATCGTCACAAAATCGTTAAAAAATCGAAATCGAGAAATTTCATATTATGTGTCGATAATATAGTTTCAAATATCTTTAGAAAATCGGTAAAAAATCGAAATCGAGAAATTGCATATTATGTGTCGATAATATAGTTTCAAATATCTTTACAAAATCGGTAAAAAATCGGATTCGATATATCGATAATATAGTTTTAAATATCTTTACAAAATCGTTAAAAAATCGAATTCGATAAATTTAATATTCTTTGTCGATAATGTAGTTTCAAATATCTGCACAAAATCGGTGGAAAATCGGAATCGATAAATTTAATATTCTTTGTCGATAGTATCGTTGACGAATATCGTCATAAAATCTTAATAATATCGAATTCGATAGTTTTTAGATTTTTTGCCTATGAAGTTGTACCGATAAATCTTTATAATATCGTGAGAACATCTATAGATTTTCAAACGATTTTTTATCGATACGTTACATCTTCCGATATTATCGATCGAGTGTGCCGCTCGGGTTGAAAGCAATATATTGGGGAAAAGCCCTTCTACGAGTATAATCGATATAGGCATTATCGACGATAAGAGCCTAATTAAGGCGTAAATTAAAGGCGGTAGAATCATCATCGGCAGTAGTGTAATCGAATTTTACGAATTAGTTGCAGGAAATGCGACTGCGGTGGCGACCGATTTACACCTAAGTTACAACGTTAGCGATCAAACCAAGTCACGCAACGGCGCGGAAAAGTTCCTGGAAAATCGTAAATTAGTAACACATCAAGGAAATATGGTTTTAGTTATTGACGAACTCGGAAAACCGTTTACCGCCGATTTGCAACCGTTTCATTTCTGGAATACGAGATTTTTTAGCTCAGACGAATCATATATTAGATTAAACATAACGGTATCGTGGATATGTAATATCGCCGTGTACGGTAGACGTAACAACGGCGTCAGTATAACGCAATATGATTTCGTCGAATTTATCAAAGACGGTCGATTAAACAATAAGATAAAACGACCGAAAAGGGATACGCGAGACCGAGACGAGCGCCGCGTGAGCCAAAACGTCACCGGCTATGGCGATGGCGAAGAAACAAAAACTGCGGATATCTTTCCGCACTACCTGTACAAAGCCGGATTCACCGAAACGTACGTAAAAAATGAACGTAATATCCGCAAGAGATCGTCAACCGTACCCGCAATGGCGACCGTATCGATTTTACATCTTTTGGAAGCCGGCAATTGGTTTTTCTCGGTGTATAACGACGATTTAGCCACTCACGAAGTTACCCTTACGATTGAAAAAATTAACGACATATCGAGATACTGTCCGAACGAATGCTCCGGACGTGGCTCTTGTTATTTGGGACGATGCGACTGCATAGACGGATATACCGGCGCTGATTGCTCAAAGAGTAAGTGTACCTCTCACTTATACCTTCTCACACCGGGGTATGGTAGTTTTTTTTTCACACACACACACAAACGCGTATCCCGTCGGTGGGTTCTTTTTAAAGGCGAGAAATAATTCGAAATTTCATCGCTACAAATTGTCTCGCCCGTGTATCCCGCTGGCGAAAAGTTTATATAATATATCGAGTTTTACCAACAAACCCTTCGGCTGCAAAAATTCATATATTCGCTTCCGTCCCCTGCACCCGTCTCCCATCGCACACAATCCGCCACAAATTGACAACATTAATCATATTCTTTTTAAAACGTTCGTACCGCGATAAAAGTGTATAAACTTGAATTTTTCAATGCTTATTTTCACTCATTTTTCGTTACATATTTGCCTTTTTAAAAGTGGTTTTAACGCGAACGCGCATTTATTAGTTTGCAGATCTTCTACACGCCATAATGATATCATTTACTATACTTTTATTATGCTTATTTATCTCTTTAGTTTACCCACTCAAAAATACTCTGCTACGACTTTCGACTAAGTTACCGCCGCGCGGAGGTTTCGATTTTTTCGCGAGATTAAAAGACGACGTTGTTTTCGTCGATGCTTCGTACGTATTTCTTTACCTTGGAAATGTTCGTCGCATCTTGGTGAAATTTCTTGAGTAGGTAGTTATATATTTACGTATACGAAAACAAGCTAAAAATAATCGAAAGATTTGAGAAAAATTTATTTTGATTATTCGAGAATACTAAATTTGAAGGGGTATTATGAAGACAGAAAAGTACAAAACTATCGAGTCGATATTATGAAACTTTCCTGTGAAACAGTGCAGAATTGCCACATATTATGTAAACTAACGTGGCAATATTTTAGGTTATAAAATTGAAGCTGAATTTAAAAAAAAAAAAAAAGTTTGATATTAAATAAAAATAAAAATTTTAAAAGTTTTTTGTTCGAAAAAAAAAGTAGAGAACATTATTTTTTTTGAAATTTCATAAGGAAGAGTTTTCAAAATTTTGTTTAAGCTACAAGATTCTAAAACAAACTTTGGAATTTTTCTGATTTAAATTCATTTGAATTTTTTTTTTTTTTAAGAACCATTATTTCATTTATAAAAAATTTGAACAACTTATTCAGAATTTTTTTTTTTTTAATTTTCTTCAAACTTGAATCTTACAAAATTTATTTAAACGTCGATTTAAAAAACAAACTAAGAGATTTCTTTATTCAGATTTTTTTGAAGAATTTTATTTATTTTTTCATTTGAAAAACTGTTTTAAAATGAAAATTTGAAAAAATTTATAGTGGAAAATTTTTTCAAGTCTGCTGCAAACCTCAATTTTCTAAAAAAAAGTTGTTTTTTTTTTCATTTTTTAAAACAAATTTTGAGAAAGAATTTTTCAAATTTTGTTCAAACTTGAATTTTCTTTAAAAAAATAAATGAATAATTTTTCTTAAATCAAAATTTTTTTGCGGAATTGAGAATAATTTTTTAAAATACTTAGCTCAAAACAAAAATTTGAAGAAGATGTTTATGAGAAATTATTAAAATTTTGTTCAACCTTCAATTAAGCTAATAAAAAACTAAAATGTTGGAGAACAGTTCCCAATAGTTGTTGTTGTTTTTTTTTTTTTTTTTTTTGAATAAAAAAAATGAAAAATATATATTTTGAAATTTTCTGAAATTTCAATTTTTCAACGTTTTTCGGGTTTAAACCTAGGTCATTTTTTTTTAAATTGAGAATTTCTCTCTAAATCAAATTTTTAGGTATTTGAAGAATTTCAATTTTTAATTTCAAAATCAACTAGATAATATTCAAAACCTCAATTAAAAAAAAAAAAAAAAAAAAAAAAAAGGTTTAGAGGTTTTTCTCTTTTGTTTTTTCAATTTTTTTTTTTTTTTTTGAATGAAAAAAAGAAGATTTTTTTGCAGAAAAAACTTTCATAATTTTTTTCTTTTGAAAGTTTGGTCCAAACTTGAATTTTTGAAAACCGTTCAAACCTCGCGTTCAAACCACAATTTTAAAATAGATAAATAAAAATAGTTAATGGCTCTTTCTAATTCAAAAATTTATTGTGGAATTATGATTTATTACCTATTTGAATAACGATTTTAAAACAAAAATCTGAAGAAAATTATTATGAAGGGATTAACATTTGAATTTTGTTCAAATCTCAATTTTCTAAAAAAAAGAACTGGGTGGACTTTTTAGATCAATTTTTTTTTTGATGAATTGAGGAAAAAATTGAAAAACATTTTTGAAGTTGTCTATTTCAAAATAAAAGTGTAAAAAAATTCTGCAAAAGAATTTTTTGAATATGCTTCCAACTTGAATTTTTCAAAATTAGATTACCTAAATCTCAATTTACAAAAATAATTTTTCTTAGTTCAAATTTATTCGGAAGAATTTCAATCTTTCGTTTGAAAAATTATTTTAAAATGAAAATTGAAAAAAAAATCTGGAATAAATTTTTAGGTAAGTAAATAAAAAAAACTTGAAGTATTTTTATGATTGAGAAGGTATTTTTTATTTATTTTTTTATTCTTAAGGATTTTCGATTTTTCAATTTGGGAAACTATTGAAAATTTTATGTTCAAAACGAAGATTATACGGCATAATCAACCACTTTTCAGGTTGAAGTTGAACAATAGGTACATGAATTTTGTTCAAAAATATTCTACTTTAAATCAAAACTTTTTGAAAAATAATTTAATTTTCAATACAATTTTGAGAAAGAAAGTATATTGGTGAAAGAATTCTTTATTACAATTTTGTTCTATAACCTGAATTTTTTAAAACGTTTTTTTTTTTCAAATCACAAATACAAAATGTTGTTCCGGTTGGGGAAAAGTAGGGGTTCTTCATAGAGAAAAAAATCTTAAAATCCGACACTGCACAGAAAATTTAAAGATATCTAGGAAGTAGGTAGCTAGGTACACATTGTACCTATACACACGACGAAAAAAGCCAATTCAAGTCTTACTTACTATCAGAGATATTTTGTCAACATAATGACTACTTTTCATCAAAATTATCATTAGTGACAAGCCTACCCATCATTTTAAAAAATAAAAAATAAATTACGAACCTCCGACCTATTTTTCCGATTTGGCAACATTAAGTAAAAAAAAAAAACGGATCAATTTAAAAATTATTAAAAACACATGGCAAGACTATCATTTTAGGGTTAATGATTATTCAATATTTTACCCTTATCGATCGCATAATTACGAAGAATAAAGTTTATTTTCCACTACGAAAATTTCCATCTAATTTTTCAATTTTTGGCATGACCTAGTTTTGACAAGAGTCCAAATTTAGCTACGATAGGTATGATTTTTCTCGGCCGAGCATATTTTTCATTCTTTACGAAGCGAAGGTAGAACGAATTTCTGAACTAAATTTAATGAGATGCTCATTTCCAAGCATCCTGCCATTTTTCCGCTAAATTACTGGCGGAAACGTTTAAGCCAATGTAGCAATCATTTTCGCTATAATGAAAGAAAATTCTCATCGCAGGTATATACCGGCCTTTTATAGCTAATAATGTAAAGTACGCTTACGAGGAAAAAAATGATATTTTTCAGGCGTTTGCCCGATTTTATGTTCGAATCATGGTACATACGGTGGTGGATTGTGTCACTGTGACGAAGGCTGGAAAGGGACAAATTGCGATGTTCCAGCATACGACTGTAAACTTTCCGATTGTTCGGGACATGGTAAATGTAACAAAGGAGTATGCACGTGTAATTCAGGCTGGAAAGGAGATAACTGTGATATAGGTAAGCGTAATTACACCCTATTAAGTTTTGTAGAATAATTAACCATAAGGTCTTATAGTATAAAGTACAATGACAAAACTGTTATTAGTTTTTGTTCATTTTCATCGTAATATACTATATTATATATAATATAACTCTATTAGAGCATAATTTTATGGTTTTTAACGCTCGAATAAATTATTAAAGGCGAACTAGGTGACGTGAAACTATTTAAATTAGGGATTTGTGGCGAAGCAATGAAAATATCACGTTTAACGTAACAATAATAATAATGACGATAAAATGTATACCAAAAGTATAATATAGTCTGTCAGTGGGTGCAAATTAAAATATTCCAACGAACGAGTCATCAATAATGGCTTTTATTCCGCAGAGGACTGCCTCGACCCGACATGTTCAGCACATGGTAAATGCGTCGCTGGTAAATGCTATTGTAAGGCAGGATGGCAAGGAGCCAATTGCTCAGTTGTTAATGAACAAGTGTTCCAATGCTTACCCCGTTGCTCCGATCATGGAACCTATGACTTGGAAACGGGCACTTGCGTATGTCACGATTTTTGGACAGGTTCGGATTGTTCGCAAGGTAAATATTTTTCTCCTTTTTCGTACACGAGCCATTAAAAATACACGTGCGAGAATTAATTTTTTGTAAAATCACTCTAGCATTGTGCCATTTAAATTGCGGACCTCACGGATCCTGCGACAGAGGCAAGTGCTCGTGCGAGGCTGGATGGACAGGAGAGAAATGCGATCAGTTACCATGCGATGCTCGATGCAGTCAACATGGTCAGTGTAAAAATGGAACTTGTATTTGTTCGCGAGGTTGGAATGGTCAACATTGCACAATTGGTAATAAAATCATACCCTCGTTCATTCGCAACTCGCATATAGAGGCCAATTTATACAATTACCTTTTTTTATAGCCGGCTGTCCGCAAAATTGTCATGGAAATGGTCGATGCTATTCCGAAGATGGAGAATACAGATGCGAATGCGAGCTAGGCTGGTCCGGTTATGACTGCTCCATACAGCTGGAAACAAATTGCAGCGATGAAATAGACAACGATCATGGTAACATTTCATTAAAATTTTCTACTAAGTAAATTAAAAACATTACGACGTTTGTGTGGTCGAGAGATGCCATAAAAAGTGTGTTTTCCATCATGCTCACGTGTATAGGTACCACAGAGAAGAAAAGAAAAATCAAAAAATTAATTTTAGATAGCAATTTTTTCGCAGCTTCAAATAATAAATTTCGTCGAGAAAAAATCTTCAAAGTATACAATAGTTTGTATATATCTTAAGAGCACCTACATTTAATACTCGTTAATTTTTTTTTCTTTCTTTGGTGCTTTGAAATGCTACAGAAAAGGGAAACGTTTAATAAGGTTTTTCCGAGTTAGTTCCTTTCTGCGAAGCCGTTCCAACTTTTTATTCGTTCTCCACTTTGCTGCCTTTCATTCTCATTTAATTTATGGGCCAAGTAAACTGTTTTTCTTTTTTTCTTGCAGGCGCTTTCAGTTTTGTAGCTATTTTTTACTTTTTTTTATCTCCTCTTTTTTTTTCTTATTTTTTCCTTTCTTTCGTTACTTCTCTCGAGTAATTGACAAAAATCTATAAGAATACGTTGAATGCAATTTCAAATTATTCGCAATGAAATCGATATCGACGGGGAATAAATGATGAGTTTCTTTTTCAAAGAATAAATTGCTTTATATTAAGTTGACAAAATTTTATAAAAATTGTAGATATCGGCTGAATGTATTTTCGAAAAGTGGGTACAGCAAAACCACAAAAATTTTCAATGAAACCACGTTCTGCTACCATATTATCCAAATGAACATACATTCTCAACAGTCATTCATTTTCTACGGGGTTTCGATTGGTTATTGAGTTCCCTCTATTACTTGAATAATATTAGGATTTATGAACTACAACCACGCTCTGCTACCATATTACAAAAATTCAATTTTCTTTTAATTGAGTATTCAGAATTTCAGATTTTGTCGATAATTTATTTTTTGAAAAAATATTTTCATTTATGGCTCACTGGAACTTTTAATTAAACCATGCTCTGCTACCATATGACAAAAATTGAAGTTTTCTAATCCAAACCTCAATTTCCCTCTAAGCTTCCAACTATCCATCAAAACTTTACCCATCCATTATTCATTTTTAATCTAATATTCAGAATTATAGGCTAAACAATTACCCAAGTTCCACAGATATTCGGAACTATCAACTATCGACTGCAAAATAATTATGACAAAAATTAACATAAACGAAACTTCCATTTTTTATCAAGTTTTTCTAATTTTTGTTGAGATTAGAGATTTTGTCCATGAATAATTTTTTTTTTTTTTGAATAATATTACCTATGACTCATGAAGAAGTGAAATTTTTGATGAAACCACACTCTGCTACCATAATATGAAAATGATTGTTTTCTTCTTTTCTTAACTTTCATTTTTCTTTAAGCTTCCAATTGTGTATCCAGATTTTGTCAGTGCAGTACCCATTTAATATGACTTGAATATAGGACTAGATTCAGAAGAAACCCCGAATGAGTAGACCTTAGGGCCTTCTTCAAAAAAAAAAAAAATTCTTACAAGTTACTATGAATAATAAAATGTGGTAAAGAGAGATGTCTGCTAAAAAATTAAAAATAAAGCCAGACATCTGTCAAAATTACACCCTGGAACCTAAAATTTCCAAGTCATGTTCGGCTTATGAACGACCTACAACTTTCAATATAATCACGATCTGCTACCATCTGGCAAAAATAAGTTTTCAAACAGTCATTTTCAATGAAGCTTTCAATCTATCCAGCATTTATCAACAATTCATTTTAGAATAATACTCATTAGGTATGACTCATATAAACCCCTGGATTGGAATTTTGGTGAAACCACACTCTGGCTTCTGCTACCATATTATAGAAATACGTGTTTTCTGAACCTCAATTTTCTGTAAAGCTGTGGATTATGTATTCAGATTTTATCTTCAATTCATTCATTTTTTGAATAAATATCACGACTGATGAACCACTAAAATGTTCAATGAAACCACGCTCTGCTACCAGATGACAAAAATAAATGTTTTCTAGACCCTTATTTTCATTGAAGCTTTGGACTATGTATTGAGATTGAGATTTTGCCCTAACTCATTTTTTTGACCAATATCACGACTGGTGAGCTAAATAATTACACAACTTTCACAGATGGAACCATCGACTGCGAAGACAGCGAATGTTGCAAACAAGCGTTCTGCTCCACAAGCATATACTGCATGTTTTCCAACGATCCGGTAGAGGTACTTCTACGTAAGCAGCCTCCATCGGTAACAGCTTCATTTTACCAAAGAGTAAAGTTCCTAGTCGAAGAAAACAGTGTCCAGAGTTACCCACAAGTTGACGAATTTAGCGAAAGGTAAGCTTGCATTTGATACGTTGAGTTTTCTCTACCATCTAGTTCTAATAATACAGGAAATAAAAAGCTCGCAAAAGCTTTAGACGGAAAATCACTCTTGAAAATCATATCACAGTGTTGGCTTGTATCGTATGATACTTCGTGCTACCGAATTCTTTCGAAATGTTTCAGTGTAAATGCTACTTTCCACGACCCTGTGTAATTGTGTTGTTATGTGTTATTTATTCCTCGACATAACAAAGCTTAACTTCCTTTAAGTTTGATTACGCCTATTGAAAAATTTTTATTTGCCGATATTTTTCTATTTTACGACGAATCGAAAATGGATCGATTATTTTGTACCAAAAATTAGCACGAAATATCTAATTTCTTGCGAATGAAGATTTTAAAAAAACAAAATAACCGATCCATCGTGCAAGTAAATCACTTTTACGTTAGCTACAAGTTTCAAAATCGTGATACGTGTGTAAAATATTGCAATTCGATTAAATCGAATGGAAAAATCATCTCGATTTCCGAGGCAATATTTTACACCGATTTTGTATAGAGGCAACGTGAAAATCACTCGATCGCATAAATGTTTTTCCTGTATCACGTCACAATGTAAAATCGTGTACATTTGTTACTGTATATTTATATATTGTGTATTTATTTTTTTAAGCCGCTAATTTAATTATATCTTTATTACAAGCCAGTACAGTAAATATTTAGACAACCGAGTAAATTAGTAAACGCACCGGTGGTGTTATTTCGCGAAATACCTCGCAACACGGTGTGAAATAAAAACAGTAAAAAGTGAACAACATGTCATGAAAATCTAAATATTTCATTATAACGCTGATGAAAGAGAAACTGTTTCACAAATGTGTTTTATTTTTCCGCTATCATATAGAGGCAAATAATAAATGGCGTACACGTATATAATCGTATTGCCGGAATGAGTTTTTCCATTCCAACCCTCTCTAAAATTTATTAATAATATTCGCCGGTATGGTATACGAGAGTGAGGTGTTTCTGCAATGACATTATGTGAAGAAAATAAATTCCTGGTTTTACTTTATTCAAGACGTGATTATTTATTCAACGTGTTTTTTTTCCTATTTACACGATATTTGCTGGTACATGTATATCCGTGTTATATGATGTTATTTTTGCATTTTTTACTCCAATGCTGCAAATGTTCGTAAGATGAATTTCAAATTCGTACCAGTCTAAGAATATTTTCAAAATAATAGCAGATACAGGCTAATTTTATTTAGATTCGAAGAAAGGACGATTAGTCATCTGGTAATTTTAAAAAGATTTTCCCTTTTTGTTAAAAAAGCGCATGACCATAAAAAATCGAATAATATTTCTACGTATAATTATGCTGTAGACAAGTAGGAACTAAAAAATATATTTATTTTATACATGTCTATGGCTACCCTAACCTGACAATTTTACCTTGATTTCATAGTTAACTTTTCATTAGCATCTCCCTCCAAAAAATTGATTCAACCCTTCTATTGTTACTTTTTGTTTTCAAATTAAAACGAAAATTTCCCACTAACCTCGAAGTAAAATCGAAAAAACTTTGTAATTCCCGAAAAAAATTACAAAATTTATTTTCAACCTTTTTTTACAATTTTTTAAACAATTTTCTTATAGGTAAATTGAAAAAATCAAAGAAAAAATTATTGTGACAGAATTTTTTGAAACTTAGTACGAGCTGAATTATTAATACCTACTTAAACTATTTTTTTAAAGTAGGTATCTAACGAAAACATTCAAAAAACGAGATTTTGGTTAGTTTTAATGATTTTATTGGACAACACCGTTTTTAAATATTTTTTTCACTCGAAATGTCAAAAAAGTCTGCAAAATATTTTTTTAAATTATAATTATTTTGGGGAAAAAATCAAAAATTTTGTTCAAGGAAAAGAAAAAAAAATTGTTTTTATCAATTGAAAAAAAATCAAATCATCTTTTGAAAAACAATTTCAAGAAAAATTGTTTTGATAGAATTTTTAAAATTTAGTACAAACCTGAATATTTTGACATTTCATTAAAATACATATTTTCAAAAATAGTTGAGTAAGTTATCAAAATATTCAAAAACAAATTTGAGTTTTTTTTATAATGATTTTATTGAATAACATTACTTTTAAAATTTATATCACTTGAGGTGCTGCAATTTTAGAAAAGATGAAATTTTCAAAATTTTTCAAAATTTTGTACTAGGTACCCCGATTTTATTTGAATTTGAACAAAACTAAAAATTTCTCAAATAAATAATTTTTTGTGGGGGGAGGGGGGAGAGAGAGTTGTAATGTTTTTTCCAGATTTTAGTGAATACTTTTTTAAATTTAGGTAGGTATTGTAAAAATATCAAAAAACAATTTTAATGGAAAAAGTTCAAATTTTTTTTTAAATGTTTAGCCCTTAAAAATTCAGAAAAAAAATCTTAATTTGTTCCCAAAACTAGTTATAGTTAATTCTAGAAAAAAATCATTCTGAATGAATTTTTCATGCACCTGAATTTTTTCAGAATTTTTATTAAAACACCTAAAAGAACCAAAATTGTCTAATAATTAAGAAAGAAAAAAGGATTTTGGAGATTTATCGGGTTTTATTGAAAAACACTTCATTTTAGATTTTCCTTCAGTTGAGAAATCAAAAAAATTGTTTAAATACTCAAAAAAGTGGAGCAATTTTATGAAGAAAAAAATTTAAATATTTTTGCTCTCCCAATTTCTTGAATTAGAGAAAAAATATATTATTTTAGATTGAGAAATTTTTTTGAAAATTTTGCACAGGCATGATTTTCTTTCTTTCAAATTTTATTAAAACACCTATTTTATGAAATGTCCAGAATTTTCCACACTAAAAAAGATTTCGGAGAATTTCTTTTTGATTCATTTTTTCTCAGTTAAAAAATTAAAGATATTGTTAATATACCTAAAACAAAAAATTGAGCAATTTTAGGGTGAAAAATTCAAACATTTTTGTTTGATCAATTATTCTTGAATAGTAAATTTTTTTTAATTGGCGAAAAGTTTTGAAAATTTTGCAGAGGCGTGATTTTTTATATCTTATTAAAACACCTATTTTATGAAATGACCATAATTTTCCAACATAAAACCATTTCGGAGAATTTTTTAATTTTTATTTTAATGACAAATAGTTATCATTATTTTTTCTCAGTTAAAAAATCAGATATCGTTAAAAGATTACAAAAAATTGAGCAATTATTGAGGGAGGGGGGGGGGGGGGGGGGTTAAATTTATGTTCAATAATTTTTTAATTTTTTTTTTAAATTGAAAATTTTATTTATTTATTTTTTAAAAGCGAAAAAATCAATTTTTAAAATTTTGCAATTAGCACAAATCTGATTTTTGTTGAAACACTTTATTCTTTAAAATAACCAAAAGTTTTAAAATAAAAATTCTTAATGTCAAATAAAAAGGGTTGAAGAATTTTTTACTAATTATATTATTGAAAATACTTCTTTTTAAATCAACTCGACCCGTCAAGTGTCGAAAAAATCTTAAAAATGAAAACAAATATATAACAAGGCTAAAAATAGTAGTTACTTTGTGAATTCGTTGGAATGTTGAAAACCCCTAATACTTGTTAAAACAAAAAAAGTTCGAAAATTTCTATTGAAATAATTGGCACAACAAAGAATAAAAAAAGAATTGACTTTTTTAAGTTAAAATTTTTTAAAAATAAAAAAAAAATCAAAATTTATTGTGAAATAACTTTGCCAAGTTTTGTTGAAATAACATCTATTTAAAAAAACGTATTCAACTCAAAAATTAAAAATTCAAGCTTTTGGAAAGAACTAGGGGTTCTCATAATTTCGGGCATAAAATTGAGAGGAGTGTCACATTCCGTTAGAGTAGATTGGAAATGTGCCTTGGTTTGGATATTTTTCACGATAACTGGAACTAAATCTCAGAAAAAATCTCAACCCTTTAAAGCTTCCCTCAGTAACTTTTAAAACAATCAACTTACTCGTAAGTTCATTTATAATTTTTACAAAAATATATCCATCCAAGATTCAGACGATTTCATACAGGAAAAATATTTATACAATAATAATAACAACGAGGAATGTCGATAAACTTACGTTTTCAGCGGCATTAAAAAATCGCAAATAGCATCGCATTTGAATTTATATCGCCGTTCACTCGGACACGTTTATGGTGAAAAGTGAGTTATTCCATCGCAATGAAAATATATTCATTATTTTCATTTCTATACAGGAAGACGACTAAAATAAAACCCATTTCGGATATTACGAATTGCGCTATTAACTACTATTCCACCGACATAAAAATACCCCTCATATACGCATTCCAAATGCAAATGTATAAAATTCGCAAAAAAAAAAAAAAACAAAAGACACATTTGGAAGAGAAATTTTTCACTAAACTCGACGAGAGGTTCATTTTTACATCGTTTCATTTGTTAAATCAAATAAGCCATGAAATTCAACGTGAAAGCGTTTCCCATCGTAATAAATTTTCTATATTATAAGATGGAAGAAAGAAGTTAAAGTGTTTTAGAGTAGATATATATAATATTTTTCGATGTTTAATAATTTTAGGGATTTATTATGTAATTTTAAATGCTCGGAGGTGAATTATTTTCATCTAGGTTCGAAGTAAAATTTCAATAAATTAGTAATTTTGTCTTTTAAGTTATATCGAAACAAGTATACTTCCTTATATCCATTCTATTTTCCATAATGTAATTTTAATTCTCTCGAGAGTTGAAAATAATATTTCAAAGATCGAGAAACTTTTTGAAACGAATTTGTAACGAATTATAAAACATGAAAAACATTTTTAATGAACTATTCGATGAAATTTCTAATTATCGAGTTCGTCAGGAGAGAGAATAAAAATTGGTACGTAAATTCATTTTCGAAATTAATACCTATAAAAAACCAATCGGGTACAATTTCATACGTATACAAACAGAAAATTAAAATCGGATTATGAAATTTCCCAGGTCTACGAGGAGAAAAAAATTAGGTAGGTAGTCGTAACAAAAACCATTTTAAACATCGGAATACTTCGTTTTATGTCAAAATTATTAACAACGGATTTGTGTCTAAAGGATAATCCGACTCTGACGCTATGAAAATCTATTCATGTTACAAAAAGGTACCTATCAGAATACTTCATTATCTAATTTAACAGCACGCCTGCTACCTCTTAATATACTTGGCGAGTATTCTAGGTATTCGCATAATTACTATAATAATGAGCGATCTGTAACACACGTAAGCCTATTATATCAAACGTGTTCGAGAATGGAATCCCTTTGACGATAAAATAGGTATTTTAAAATTTAGTTAATTTCAATTTGTACACATTTAAACACCCAAATTTGATTTTAAAAACATTACAATATATCTAGCTTGTTACAAACAATACAAAACATACGGTCGTGGTAATGAGCAGCTCGTAAAAATGAAAATTATCTATTTTATGCAATTTCAATGCGGTTTTGTATACCTAGTTTCATGTACGATATTTTTTTTCAATTCATTGCATGTTTATACGATTGAAATTATTACAAAAACCCATGTAAAAAAAAAAGGTGATCATTTTCCGTCCCCGTAGTTTCAGTGGAATTAGTTGAAAATTAGATTTGAAACGAGCATGTGTACAAAGCCTTCGACTAATTTATTCTACCTTTATCTACTAACGCGATAAAGGGTTTTCACAATTATATACATCGGAGAGAAATTTGAAAAAAAAAGTAACTCAAAAAAGTAACCAAAATAATGGAAAAAAGTACCTAACAAAAATGTTTTCCGCTCAAATAATGACTCATAACCCCTCCCCCTCCTCTACCTTTTCACCAATATTTCCCCTTATTTTAACGTTTGACAGCTCCTAACATTGGGGGGCCAAAATTGAAACTTTTAATGTTGGTTTTCAATTTTTACTCTATCGGAAATTTCATTTCTTGAAATCGCAATATCTAATCTTCAAATTGTAAAAAAAGTCAATATTAAATTCTCAACAAAAAAAAAAAAAGATTCTTTTAAACGTCCAGTTTCCTAACTTTTTGAGCTTGAAAAAATTATTTTTGTTTTGAAAATTCTTCAATAATTACAAACAATTATCGCTTATTTTTTTAAACTTTCGAATTTTCAATTTTTAATTTTTTTTTTTTGCCTTTTCGAAATTTTATATTTTCCAAACAATTTTCAATTTCTATAAATTTCAATACCTATAATTTTGAAAAAAATAATTTTTTCAAATTTCGATTTCTAAAAAGTTCTAGATTAAAAGAAATTAAATTTTTGAAGTTATACCAATTCTCAATTTTCAAAATTTCCAAAATTAAAAAAAAATTTTTTTGAGAAAATATATTCTTTTTAAAATATGTTTATTCAAATAGAAAATTCGAAATCAATAAAAATTTTAATGAATATAAAGTCATAAGTTGAAAAAATCAATTTTTGTGTTGTTTGTAAAATGAGTAGGTACAAAAAAAAAATCATTTTCCCGAGCAGCACACTCGACAAATTATCGAAATAAAAAATCGACAGAATATCGAATTCGATAAAGTGTCGCGTTAGTTCCGCATAAATCGTGAAATTATCTTTCGATATATAGATAGATTATCGACGAATTATAGTTAGCAAAAATTTCGAGATTATAGTAAGATATTTTATATATAATATATCTATAATATCGAAAGATAATTTCACGATTTAGGCGGAACTTTCGCGACACTTTATAGAATTTGATATTCTGTCGATTTTTTATCGATTTTTTATTCCGATTTTTCTTCTTTTACTAGCTTCTTTCTATAATTAAAAATCATTAATTAGCATAATTAATACATTAAACTATGCCTAAACACATTATTCATGTTACGGTAAGAGGATCATTTCAGAAAAAGTAAAAAAAAATTATAAAAAATCTGCCACCCGTGGGGCTTGAACCTTCTACCTCCTGCATGGTAATCCTCTTCCTTAACCACTATGCCATACCTTATCGTTGAAGAATTAGCAATAAAACGCTTATAATAGGCAGTTTAGTACTTCCAGACGTGTTGGACTTAAAAAAATTTTCACCAATTTGGAAATAATTTCAAATATCGTCACCAAATCGTTGAAAAATCGTTCGACAAATTTCAGATTATTTGTCGATAATGTAGTTTCAAATATCGCCACAAAATCGTTGAAAAATCGAATTAGAGGAATTTCATATCACGTGTCGATAATATAGTTTCAAATATCGTCATAAAATCGTTGAAAAATCGAATTCGAGAAATTTCAGATTACGTGTCGATAATAAAGTTTTAAATATCTTCACAAAATCGTTAGAAAATCGAATTCGATAAATTTCAGATTATTTGTCGATAATATAGTTTCAAATATCGTCACAAAATCGTTAAAAAATCGAAATCGAGAAATTGCATATTATGTGTCGATAATATAGTTTCAAATATCTTTACAAAATCGGTAAAAAATCGGATTCGATAAATTTAATATAATCTGTTGATAATATAGTTTCAAATGTCGTCAAAAAATCGGTAAAATATCGAAGTCGAGAAATTTCATATAATCTGTCGATAATATAGTTTTAAATATCTTTACAAAATCGGTAAAAAATCGAATTCGATAAATTTAATATTCTTTGTCGATAATGTAGTTTCAAATATCTGCACAAAATCGGTGAAAAATCGGAATCGATAAATTTAATATTCTTTGTCGATAGTATCGTTGACGAATATCGTCATAAAATCTTAATAATATCGAATTCGATAGTTTTTAGATTTTTTGCCTATGAAGTTGTACCGATAAATCTTTATAATATCGTGAGAACATCTATAGATTTTCAAACTATTTTTTATCGATACGTTACATCTTCCGATATTATCGATCGAGTGTGCCGCTCGGGTTTGAAAAGTATTCATTTTCCAAAAAAAAATCAATTTCTAAATTTATGAAAGTTCCGCCTTTTCAAAATTTCAAAATTTCAAAATTTTGAAACGTTTTTCTTATTTTAAAAAAATCTATTTTTGAAGACTTTCAATTTCACGAGTTAAAACAATTTTATATTTCGTTTTTGAAGAGTTTTCTATTCTATAAAAGTACATAATAATTTTCAATTTTCAAACATTGTTTTTAAATAGGTTGGTCAAAAATTATTGAGAAGAAATCTTTTTTATTCTTCGACGTGATTTGAAAAGAAATTCCAATTTTTTGTAGAAAAAGTCGTTCATCTGTAAAGAAAATAATCTCTCAATTTTTTCAAAAAAAAATCTCATCTCTTACCTACCTACTTTTTTTTTAGTAAAAATATGTTCCTTTTTTTTTCTAAAGAAATGTCTCATATTTTTAGAGAAGAATTATACATCTTAATTCTTTGAGAAAAAAATCTCAATTTTTCATCCCAATTTATTTGAATTTTGAATTGAATTTATTTTTGCATGAGTAGAATACATGAATACACGAGAGTACATTATGAATAACGGCCCCCCTATGCCAGAATGGCGAGCATTTAAATAAAAATATAAAAGAAATTTCAATTTTTTTGGAGCAAAATTTTTTCCCTCGCATTTAAATACCTACATACAAATATTCAATCTCATTTTTAAAAGAAGATTTTTAATAAATTTTTTGATTAAATATTTCTTAATTTATATACTTCTAGATAAAATCTTTAAATTTTTTTTAAAAGAAAATTTCTGAATTTTTCTTAAGTTCACTTAAAAATCGGTATTATTGGAAAGCGAAGAAAAATTAACGTAGTTATACATTGACCTTTGGCAAACATACGTTGAACAAAACTTCCAGATTTTTTTTTCAATTTTAAAGCTTGCTTAGCGAAATTTTGAATTTTAATGGAAGTTTGTTTTTTTCATGTCAGATTTTCTGACGAATTAGTAACCAAAATGGGTGGAAAACTAACCAAAATAACCTTCTTGTAAAAAAAGTAACCAAGTTACTAAAAAGTACCCTCGCTCCGATGCATGGAATTAGGCTACTAAAAC
Source organism: Balanococcus diminutus (assembly GCA_959613365.1). NCBI lineage: Eukaryota > Metazoa > Arthropoda > Insecta > Hemiptera > Pseudococcidae > Balanococcus > Balanococcus diminutus. The sequence continues at coordinate 41,303,248 of OY390716.1, forward strand.
ATGAAATTTGACGAATAAAAAAAATTCCTAGTTTAAATGGCTCGGCTGCTGTTGAAAAAAAAATACGATAAATCGAACGAGAAGAGAAATTCTATTTCGAGGATAAATTAAAATATTAAATACGAAAATTCACCCGTATACCACACTGGACGTAAATGGTACCGCATAAATAGACGAATTGGCTCACCAAATCCAACGTCCAATTGTATCTTCGCATTCTGATACCACAATTCATCGTTAACAAAGATTAAACTAATTGCGTACCGGGTTTTGTTAAATAATGTGACCTAAACACCACAATAGCCTTTACCAATAATAGACATGATTTTAACTAATTGGCTCCGTTCTGGATTTCGCAACACCACCGCACACTTTCCATTTCAATTCACAGGCTTTTACGTTTAGGTCGAAGTAAAACCGAAAGAATAAATGAAAAATCCGAGCGTCCAAATTGGCCAAGTTTTTTTTAGAACCAATTAACCGAATATTTTTAATTTAAAGCTAGAATAATTTTTGTCTTTAGATTTTTTTTCTGCTTAAAAACTTAGCAAGTGTTCCGTGAAATTGATGGCTTTAGCATCTTTGTAGTTATAAATAGCGGTTGTTGTGCCTCTTTTGCTATTAAAAGTAATTAACGTTTACTTTTCTTCTCACTTTTTTGTTTTTGATTTACTATTAGACATAAATTATACAACTTTCTTTAAAAATTTTTAGCTCGAATTTTTTCTCTTCTATTTTTCCTTTCTTCTTTATTGCCAACGATGAGCTAATATAAATCACCGCGGGGCGAGAAAAAAAATTTTCATTAAATTTTATACTTATATACGAGTATAACACGCGACATAGGCGAGGTTTCGATTTTTTCTCTTTTTTCTTTGTTCCTTCCATTGTTATAACGCGGTTACAAAAAAATATATATATTTTATAACGATACGTTTCTACGAGGTATCTATACGATTCCCAAGTATTTATCCCGAATAAATTACAAAGGTAATTTAATACGTTCATTAACATAATCTCGTATCACAGTTAAATGAAATTTAATACACCATCAAAGCTCTTTTTCAAAGCAAACTATAACGATTTGAAAAATACATTCGTTAGGGTACTAAAGTTGACATTATAGCGAATATTATTTTCCGTAAAATTAACTTCGATAAAATAAACCATCTGAAACAAGATCTGATACACAAAGATGTACACGAAAATATAGTGTACGATGAACTAGGATTTTTAATTTTCTTTTTTTTTTTCTATTTCAGTATAATGATGATAGTGTAATTTATATACTTTACGTGCTATCAATTTTATGAAGTAATTTTTATCGTTGGTCATTGTTCTTCATTTCACTACAAAATTATTTAGGCGTGATGAAATATAACCACATAAAAATAGATTTATTTCCAAAATAAATTCGTAACATGAGCCTGAACCTTCTCCAGAACATCAACGTAATTTAAAATTAGTTTTATCTTATATTATATTGCAGGGCTTGTAAATCATTTTACTCTGATATTTAATCACGAAAATGACCGAATCAGTGAGAAGAATGTCAAATAGTGCATTATTTTGGCGAAAAAAGGACAAAATTTTAGATGATTCCTATATTGAGGGGAAAAAATTTGAATCATTTTCTGACACCCTTTTTAAAGCAGACTTTGGTCAATTCTCATGGACAATTTAAAAAATAATAATTTATAAGATTCTTTTATAAAAAAAAAATTCTTCAACCACAACAGGTAGAAGTGAGTTTTTTTCGAATTTTATAACAGAACTTTTCTTGAAATATTTTTTATGAAACCTTTTTCAAGGAAATTATTTTTTTAGATTTTTCTTCCTCAAAGAATTTTATGCAAGAATTTTTTTTTAGATTTTTTTAAAGCAATTTTTCCATTACCAGGTGTTTTTAGAACAATTATTTTTCTATATTTTTTTCCTCTAGGACCCCCCCCCCCCCCCCCCCCCCATCTGAGAAAAAGTATCAAACTCATTTCTTTATTGAATTCGACTTTTTCAATCGTAAAAACTTTTTTCATGATTTCTTTCAAAAATTTGTTGAATTAGAACGATTTTTTTTCAATTTTAGATATTTTTTTGAAAAAGTAAAACTAAATTGGTTTTAAAAACTTTCTTCGAGAAACTAAAAAAAAAAATCATACAATAATTTAATTATTATTTCGAGAGATCTTTTCAAGAAAAATATTTTCTTGCCAATTTTTTTAAAGATTTTTTAAAACTTTTATGAGTAGGAAATTTTTTTGTGAATTTTTTGAGGAATCATTTTTCAGCAATTTTTTCAACACAAATTTTTTACAGAGGATTTTTTAAAAAGCCTCGTTTGTCAAAGATTTATTCAACTTTACTAACATAAGAGAACATTTTCATGGATTATTTCTTTTAGGTAAACAATTTTTAACGGATTTTTTTAACATATTTTTTTCCAAAGAATTTTTTTTTAAAGAATAATTTAATACTTGATTTTTTTTCCATCAGATTTTTTTCACGTGATTATTTTTAATATTTAATAATTTGACACAATTTTTTCATCACAGGATTCTTTTGGACAATTATTTTTCACAAACTTTTTTATTTTACTCTGGAATTCACCCCCTTCCCCCAAAAAATATTCAACTCATTTTTTCATAAAATAATATTAATTTTTTGCTTGTGAAATATTTTCATTCTTTTTTCAAAAAAAAAAAAAAAAAAAATAGTCGGGAAGAGTGTTTTAATTTCTATTGACTTTTTCAATTTAAAAAAAATGAGCTCGTAATTTTTTCAAAGGAAATAAATTTTTCATCATTTTATATTTTCTGTGAAAGGTTTTTGGCCAAATAATTTATACATAATATGTTCACATGAGAAAAAATTAATTATTTTTTTACTCGTACATTTTTTATATATTTTTTTCAATTGTCAAGTTTAATAATTTTGAAAAAAATTTCTGAGTAAATTGGCAAAGTATTTTTTTTAAAAATATTACTTGATTTTTTATGAAGTGAAATATCAATTTTGGGAATTCTTTTTTATAGGGTGGTTCGAAAGTCATTTTCCCACTATATTAAATGTTTTTACACGGAATCTGAGCATTCATTTCCCAGTTCGATTTATGCATTTTATCAGAATAGCTTTTTACTATTTTTTTAATGTGGAGAGTATCTATCATTGTCTTGACCCTTGAAAAAAAAATTAATTACCCAGGACTTGAACGATTAATAAAATAATTTTAGAAAAACCAATGCAATGATTTCACTATGCTTTTTATTCAATTTTTTCAATTACTTGGTCAATAAATTCCAAATGACTAAAAAAAATATTTTAGCAACACTACATTTTCATCAAGACGTAGGCCTACATTAATTGAAATTAAACTTTAAAAAGAAATTGAAAATTTTTCAAAACATAACTTTCTCAAGTCCACAATAAACGATTAAAAAAAAATCAAAAATTTCTGATCAATTGATCATAACATTTTACAAACGAACGCTTTTCAACAGCAACAATCCGCATTCTATATTTTACCTCACCTCGTCATAATCATCACCTTGGTTTACATATTTCTCGAATAAATCACCAATCATAGTCGCTCATAAAAAAGTACAGAATTCGCATTAAGATATCGCGTGATATATTCGTAATGTTTACGATTCTTCGGTGCAGCATGGCACTTGTACGGGTATAACCAGACAGAGCATGTGACCTTATAACACGTTTGTGGTTTTTTTTAGGTGTTTGTATTCAAACATGTAATATTTTATCACGACCATATATCATAAATATAGCCAAATGATTGTCGATAACAGATTTTTATAAGCGATTTGGGTCATTTTGAAAAATACGTTCAATTTATATGGGAATATTCACTTTTACGAAATAATACGAATGAATTCACGCTACTCGGAAGTACCCACGAGTACGTTGGTATTTTTTCATTCGTACATAAACGACCCAACGACGTGCGTACGTAATTTAACGAATGACTCGAGTTTTCGGTGACACGAGATACGAACCAATTTACGTAGTATTCGTGTTCGGAAGTATTTTTAGTACCTATTTCAAATCTCGAAAATAGAATAAACTGGTAAGAAGTTGATATAGGTAATTTGAATGATAAGTATACAAATACCTTGCTCATTATCACCACTTTGTAGATTAATTACTCATTGTGTAGGTACCCGAAAAAAAATCATATTTTTGATGAAACACAGTTTAAAGATTCAGTATTGTTTTAGATGTTGAATAAGTTGCATATGATTCGCCTTTGTGTGATTTAAACATCGTGTTAATAAAATTGCATAGCCTAGAGCCGCAAATACGAATGAAAATACGAGTTTGAATTTTTTCACAATTTTAAACCAGTTATTGAAATATAATTTCTAGTTTAAACAACATATGAGCATTTATATACGTGCACGCTCATTTTAAAATCACCGATAAGAAATAATTTCCATTTTTTTCTCGTCTTGGATTTTTTAAAAGACGCCCATAATTATCCTTGTACAAATAAAACCACAATGAAAATTCTTCGTTTGGTAAAAAAAAAAAAAAAAAAAAAAAAAAAAAATACGTACATGAAAAATTCATGACTTTGATAATGATTATTCGGCATAAAAAAAATGAAAATCAACAAACGTTTAAAAAATACACGCTTAATATTTACTGTACTGCGTAATATAGGGGGATAAAAAGTTGGTTTTTCTCCAGACCATCGCGTCCTGAATTCGAACCTTTCACTAGGTCGTTATACGTACGACGATACGAAATGGAAAAATTGCGAATTAAAAACAAATACGACGTAATTATTGGTATTCGAATGAGAAAAAAAAAATTCCATTTAAAAAGATCAGCGATTTTGAAAGTTTTTCAAAGCGATAAAGGTTTTTGCAATCGCGCCGAAAGTTCTCTCCGTTCAATGCGGAAATCTCATTTAATATCAAACTTAGTTAAATACGTCTTTTGTATTTGAGCTTTCGACTGCATAAAGAATTCCGCATCGATTTATCGATTTTGGCCAAAACGTCGATGTCGTTAGCGATTTTAAGGTTATTTTAAATCCGTATACTTTTGTTTAAAACGCATCTCTCTTTCACAATCTCACCGCATCGTATTGTACTTAATAATGGGATTTGGCCATTATTAACGGAACGACTAACTTTTTATCTTCTAAATTCTACCTTTTTTTTTGTGTTCGTAACTATTAGAAATAGATTACAAAATTATTGTGTTTTTCATAATGCTTGCACTTTCTTTCTCTTTCCCTCGTATCGTATTTCACCTTGTAGTGAATTCTGGAACTCCTTTTTGCCCCGGTAAGTTGCTGCCATCAATAAATTCGTTGCTTTTAGAATTTGATTTTTATTTATATTCGTTCGTATTATAAACTTGAAGTTTTTCGTTTTTACTATAGCACTCATTTTAGACTTGATATAGCACTTACGCTTTTTTCACTCACTGATAGTACAGTGGTAAATGGGGGGGGGGGGGGAGTCGTCCGTCGATCGAAAGTTTAAAAACGAGTTCGTGATTGATTCGCAATCTAGAACGTATTTTTCAGAAAATAAGCGAGGGTCATATTACTAAGAACCACCCTTCCTCAACCCTCCGTCCTATCTCTGTACCTAAGACCCCACCCCAATCGAAAAAAATTTCAAACGAAAGTTGTAGATTAGAATCCCTGGAATAATTTTGGTAATGATAAAAATTTCGATTTGACCTCTCCTTCCCCTCCAATTTTGCATAATTCATAAAAAAAAATCACCCTTGAATTTGAATTTGAATTGTACAGTTTGAAATCATCTCTGTGTAACTTTGGCTTGCAGTGCATTGGGGGGGGGGGGGGTTAATCAGTCGATTTGATCGTGAATTGCCCAGACAATCAGTTGAAAAATGAAAAATTCAGTCCGGGGGGGGGGGGGGGGGTTAAACAGTCGATTTGGTCGTGAATTGATCACATAATTCGATAAAACAATGAAGGAGTATTCCATTTTTTAATACTTTCTGTTCTTATGATCTCGATTGAAAAAATTTTGAAACAAAAGTTGTAGATTGAAGTCCTTGGAATAATTTAGGTCATTACAAAAATTTCGATTTGACTCCTCCATTCCCTCCACTTTTGCACAATTCATTAGAAAATCACCCTTGAGCATGAAATCCTGAATCGTACAGCTTGAAATTTACCTCTATGCAACTTTGGCTCGCAGTGCAGCCGAGGAGGGGGGGGGGGGGTGAACAGTCGATTCGATCGTGAATTGACTAGATAATTCGATAAAACAATGAATGAGTATTCCATTTTTTAAAACTTCCCTCCTCGTTCCTTGGTAGTTCCTCACACCCATTTCCAAAGTCTCGATTGAAAAATTTCTGAAACAAATGTTGTAGATTGAGGTCCTTGGAATAATTTAGGTCATTACAAAAATTTCAATTGGATGCCTCCCTCTCCTCCAATTTTGCATAATTCATTAGAAATTAACCTTTGGAGCCTGAAATCCTAAATTGTAAAACTTGAAATTACCTCTATGCAACTTTGGCTTGCTGTTCAGTCGGTTGATTGTTCCTTATATCCGTTCTCAAGGTCTCAATTGAAAATTTTTTGAAACAAAAGTTGTAGATTGAGATCCTTGGAATAATTTAGGCCATTAAAAATGTTGATTGCCCCCCCTCCCCTCCTGTCCATTTCACATAATATGTACTTATTAAAACCATCCGATAATTTTTTGCGCAAGTACATAATATGCGAAACTGGAAGGGGGTGGTCTAATCGAAATTTTTTGTGATGATCAAAATCATTCCAATGATCTCAATCTCATAACAATTGTTTGAAACATTACTCAATTGAGGCCTTAGATACAGCGGTAATTTTTTTTTAAACAGTGGATCTTCAGAAATTGGGTAGAGCTTAAAAAAATGTAATCTCAGTTCATTAAAAAAAAAAAAAAAAAAAAAAAACATTCTAGATTACGAATCAATTATGAAATCGTTAAAATTTTTGATTCACACGGAGCTTCCATTTGCAACTGTACTGCAAGTGTTTTATTAGATTGCAAAGAAATTTTCATGTCTACTAAAGTGGGTATGACTTTTATTAAAAATTCACTCACGTCTGAATTTTTTAGAATTTTTGATAAATTAATTCAAAATCATAAAAAAAAATTGTAAAGAAATATCACACAGCGAAATGTTTACCTTGAGACAACTTTCGTAAGGCAAAAACTAAAACACGAATTTTAAAAAAGAGCAAAATTAGACCAAAACAAACGAACCCTGATTCAGGCGCCATCTCCAGTCTCGTCCAAGTAAAAAAAAAAACCCCTGCCAATTAGTTTACGTTACGACACCATTATAATACGAAACAATAAGCCTAATTTTAAAAAAACCGAACATGAAAACGTAAAAAAAAAAGGTAAAAACTGAGCCTTTGCGTATATAAAGGTCAAAAGCAGATTATTAATTATTTTTTACGGCACCGGTTTAATTAAAATTTTAAATATAGGTGTTTTATCTGCTGCACTTGGTTTCTCGTATCGTTACGATAGTGAAAATTCTTATGGTAGCGAGAGAAAGAAAATATTTATTTTCTACACTTTAAAACCTAAAAAGAGAAAACAGCTTGGCGACATTTTTTTTTTTCTGCACTCGACTTTTACTTGAAAAAATAAATAATACCTACTAAATAATACCTACAGCGGAAAAATACAATTACTCGATTATTTACATTTTAATCGTAAAGCAAGAGCAAACAAACAGATTAGATTTTTGTCAACGGCGTTGTTTTTGAAAAACATAGAGACCGACGTAAACAAAATTTTCGTAAAATTACAATACCATAGTTTGGCTCGAGAATAAAAATAACAACGGCGAAAAAGATAAGAAAAAAAAGCTCTCGTAATACTTGCTCGCGATCAAAAAACCATCTCGAAATGAATAACCTATAAGCGAAGATATCGCCTGTATCTGAAATAACAACGTGAATTTAACCCACGAGACTGAACTAAATTGACCTACATTCGAATATACAATGTACCCAAAGTTAAGCATGGAGTACATCTACTCGCGATGCAAAAAGCTTCTGGAAACGTTTACTGTGTCAATTATGCCCCTATAAGTTCAACACCTTTCGCATTTTAGTTGGGAAAATTTAAAACCGGGAAAGGATTTTTGTACGATACGACGTTTAAATCATATCAAATAATACTTCCGCGTATTATAGAAATTTCTTTGTTAAAAGTGCAACATATTTATACGTCCATATTTGAGAATGCCAACGTACGTAGTATGTACTCGCATTATAACTCTTGTACAATGAGAGCATATTTCATATACGAAATGGACGACTCGTATAGCAAATCTTTGGTCTATATTGGAGTAAACATTCTAAAGAGGGGTTTTCGAAAAAATATTACATACGAAGCTCGATCAATCTATTTCTAAAGTCGTGTTTCAAATAAAATATTCATTCGTCTCGATTTTCTTTTCTTCGACGTTCGTTCCAGCTCCATTCACGATTTAGACGTTAAAAAAAAAAAAATTCAAATTCAAAATAAAATAAAATAAGAAGGTACCCAGCACTACGACGTAATATAAGGTATAAAATTCTACGTCTTGGAGTGGTTTCGTGGAAGAAAGATGAATTAAAAAGAGAAATTACGAGTATTAATCAGGTTCACCTTTCGTTCTTTATTAGGGTTAATTTTGGCTATTTTTTTTTCTTAATTGCTTCCTTATTTACCTAGCTTGGTTAATTACCCGCAATGTGGTAGGTAATTTTAATACCGCAAAAATATTGACTTTTGTTACTGAAAAATTTATCAACTATGTAAGAAGCATTTAATTATCCGAACGAGTAAAATATTACCCACTTTCAACTCGTATATATTACATTGCTTTTTCTCGTTCTTTAATAAACCATCAGCCTATTCCTATAGAGCACCTGCTCCAAAATAAATTTAGCCTATACCCTTTAAAAGTATTTAAAAAGAGGACTAGGTACTGGTATTATAGTAAAATACCTGCGTAGGATACCGAAACCTACACAGGGTGTTCCGGAAGTGAATGTCTAAAAGATTCGGATGTAACTGAGTGCTCCTAACAAAAAACTTCAAGTACGAGTGCCTATCTTTGTAAATGAAGGCGCTATAGAGCTTTGAAAATTTATATTTTCTAAACTAAATCGACTAACATCACTGTACTCGAAAAAAAAAATTCAAAGTCGAAAGTGTATAGCACTTTGAGAATGCGAAAAAGTTCTAACCATAGTGGAGTGTCTATGTTTGAAATTGAAGGAGTCATAGCAATAAGAAATTTTTTATTAAAATTTTTGCCTTCCTCGTTTTATCAGTGAAATTCTGTCAAGACAATACTTGAACCTGGTGTAATTTTTTAAGAAAAGTTATGTAAAAAAAGTTGCTTATTATTGAAAATGAAGGCAAAACAGAACTTAACACTTTGAAAAATATAGATTTCGATTGATTCGCAAAAATTCCAAAACAGTATTAAAATAGGTAACTAGTAAAAATTAAAAATTGATTGATTGATGAAAATTGAAAGACTGCTTGATTATTCAGGATCAAAAATTCGACTAGGTAAATAAAAAATAGAAAAAATCGAACAATTTACAAAAAATGAAGTATTTTATTATTTGACCGATTTTTCTAAATTGAAATATTAGATTGATTTCTTTTTAATGAAAAATTTCAGAAGTTAATAAAAATAGAGAAAATTGATTATTACTTAATCGATAAAAACCGAAATATTGAAAGTGACTGATCTGCCAAAACCAAAAAGCTTATGAATTAATAAAAAGTTTTCAAAATATTGATTTATGGCAATCAAAAAAATGTTATATATATAGATAAAAAATTGAAAAACTGATTGATTTGTCAAAACCGATCAATTAAAATTCAAAAAATTAGATTAATCAAATACCAGTCAAGAAAAAAATTAAAACATTGATTGGTTTGTCAGAAATCAAAAATTCTATCAATCAATAAAAAAAGTAAGAAAAATGTTATCAAACAAAGTTTTAAAAATAATTAATTTATGACAACCAGAAAACTGGTTGATCAATCAAAATCAAAAAAATCAAAAATACCAATCAAAAAAAAATTGAAAAATCGATTGATTTGCCAAAAACCAAAAATTCTATCGATCAATAAAAATAAAAAAAATATTTTTTAAAAATTGCGAATCAATAAAAAATCAATCAAAATCAAAAAACTATTCATTTAATGAATGTGAAAAACTGATAAATTTACAATAATCAAAAATGGGTATTTGATAATTTTTTATAAACTGAAAATTTAAGATATTCACTATTGAGAGGAACGGAAAACTTGATTAATGAAAGAATCACAAAAATTTTAAAAATGGTCAATTCATAAAAATTGTAAAATTTGCTGAATAATGAAAATAGAAAATTGATCAATCATTAAAAAATAGAAAAAGTGGATTAATTTACAAGAATCAAAATATACAATTTAAATATATTTTGATTAAGACTGAAAAACGGGTTCGTCAATGAAAATCTAAAATTTCTTCAACAAGTAAATAATTTTTTTTTAAATTATTGAAATTAAAAAATTGGTTGATTAATAAAAATTAAAAAAATTATCGATTAATAAAAACCAGAAAAAAGTTAATCATTACCAAAATCTAAAATTTCATTAATTAAGATATAAAAATTGAAAAAAAAAATTGTTGATGCATAAAAATTAAAAAATTGTACTATAATGAAATCAAACGATCGATCAATTAATTATAAATAAAAAAAGTCCATTAATTTACAAAAAATTAAAACATTTAATTTTTTGATAAAGTCTGAAAAATTGGCCCATCAACGAAAATCGAAAATTTTATCAACTAACATAAATTCAAAAATTGTTTGATTGATCGAAATCAAAAAAAATTATCGATTAATAAAAACTAGAAGAAATCGATCAATAATTAATCAAAACAAAAGTTTAATAGATTAATATATTTTTTTTAATTTTTAATATATGAGTATAAACATTGAAATGTATGCTGATTAATGAAAATGAATTGAAAAAAAAATATTATAGATAAAAAATGAAAAATTGAGTAAGTAATTAATCGGAATCAATAACTCCCTCGACCAATAATTTTTTAATTAAAATCAAAAAACACTAGAAGAAAATCAAAAAAAATGTTGGTTAGTAAAAATTGAAAAATTGGTTGATTAATCGAAATGAAATTGATTGGTCGATGAAAATTTTAAAAAAAATTTTAATGTTTGATTCTCCAAAAACAAAATTTTTGTCGATTATAAATTTTTTTCAGTTTGTTGATTTATAAAAATTAAAAAATGTGTTGAGTATTGAAATCGAAAAATTGTAAAAAAAAATTGCAAAAATAATTCATTTACAAAAAATCAAAAATCAAAATTGGATCTATTGATTAAAAACTAAAAAATCAATTAAAATCAAAAATTGCATTGATCAATAGAAAAATAGATTGATAACTGTTTCATAAACTGTCTTGATAGAATTTCGAAATTTTTGTAAACCACTGTCTCTTCAAAATCAAGATAGGCACCCACTTTAAAAGATTTATTTTTATTTTTATTTTTTTTATTGGTATTCGATTGCATCCAAATCCCAAATTTACATATTCACTCCCAAAACACCTTGTACTCGTACGAAGCATCAACTTGAAAAAAATATTTACAGCAACGCATACACTGATGGGCATGCATACTTCAATAAAAATCGATCACAACTCGATAAATATCGTTATCATAATTCTACTGCTTTGTACGCCAAATAGTTTGACATTATCTAATTAAAAAAGTATATTTTGATAATTAAATAATAACTTATCAGTTATCACTTATCGATATACAAACAACCGCTTAGTTGGTAGTTACTACGCTTGTACGCTTCACACTTTAAAAGCATTCGCATTATCCTTGTGACCCTGTGTAATTTCCTATTTTCCATAATTATAGCAAATTGTTTATAAAACTTTGAAGAGAAAAAACAAAACAAAAAACGGCTAGAGTGTTTCTCAATCAAGACATAAACCTAGGTAAAAAAGAAACCTATAAGGTGGTAAAAAATCAACACGGCGAAAAAACACAACCAACGCCGAATAATCAAGCTAAACACTCGAGTCGACGTATAAAAATCCGCAACGAAAATAAGTAACATTTTCTCAAGTTAGCAAAACGCAACGCAGCTTCGGCGTTCTACAAATATAAAGGACATGTTGGAGAAATGGGGTTAATGAGGTTTACTCTCCTTGGGGAAATGTTTTAAAGAAAATAAAAATTCTCCTTTTTACTCTAATTCACTCTCAAATTCACTCTCAAAAATGTTACTTCTAATTATTTCTAAACGAAAAACTATCGTCGATGGGAAGTGTAATTTCTCGCAGTGCAGCGCTTCTTTCTCTACGCTGTGCTGCTTTTCATTCAGTTCTATGCAGAATTTTTTTTCTTTTGGGAAACACTGAAGCTGGAAATTTAAATTCATCGAATCGATAATTTTCAGTCTAAAAAAGAGCCGAGTAAAGAATGGGAAAAAGTGAAAAATAAAACACATTTGAAACATAATTTCTGAGCTGCATGATGATTAAAAGCTTTTATAAAACGTATTACATAATGCAACGGTAATCAGCGTTTATAAAGTATAACTTTTAACTATACAAATATCCCTGTACCTGGATAAACTTCAGTAATAGGATTATTTTTCTTTATTTTTGCAATCAGCGATATTCTCAGCGTCGTTTATATTTCTTATTATTTCCATTTCTTTTGATGATTCGATTGGATAAAAAAAATTACCAACGATAATTTATTGGAATATCGCAGCGAAATGATTGAAAAATAAAAATAATTCTTGTCATCTTCAGTATCGATTTCTGTACTCGTTTTATTCGGGAACGAAAAAATTGCAAAAAATGAATTTTTTATAGAGATTATATTAGACCTAAAAAAATTGAAATTTGTCACTACTCGATAAAATTTCCAAAAAATTATTTTTTCGAAGGGTTTGATTTGTGGTGAGGGAAGGAGACGTTCAAAAATTATAAGGTAAATTTTTTCAACTTTTATGTGGCAATTTTTTCGTTCCTCGATTAAATTCCCCTAATTCCTAATTTTTCATTGGTTTAAACCACAGATGAAAGAACCGAATGACCAATACTAATTTTACCTTTGTTATTCAGGAGAGTGGCTGTTATTCGAGGACAATGTGTTTCTCAACAAGGTCTTCCAATCATGGGAATACGAGTTTCCCTATATCGCGATAATAAATACGGCTTTACATTGACACGTCACGATGGCAGGTTTGTGAAGATTGTGTACCTAATTTTTAGATTTTTTCTCTCTCTCCAAAAACGTACGTATAATTACCACGTAATTTTACGTAGTAACCTGATACAATAGAAGGGTCTGAAACGAGCTAAAGAACACGTGATTAATATATTTTTGGTATAAATTACATTTTCTTTATCACGCTGCTGGAAGCGTGTATGTGTGTGTTTTCTTGTACATAATGTCAAATTACGTGACACGCAGTATAATTAAATAAAGCGATCCGGCTTAATCCACGAGGATTACCGAACAAAACAAGATAAAACGGAAAAACCTAACTGAAGCTTATGAATGACCATATAAGGCCTAATCAAAAATTTTAACGTCCGCATTGGTTTCTGGATAATTTATTTAAGCGGATTATGAAATCTTTTGGGAGATATAATTGCTTATTTTTCATCGAATTCGCTCTACATATAAGAAGCCTACAGTATGGTTCTTTAAAATCGCGATTCTAGCCCCGGCTGAATTACTACGCTGGCGTAATAACGAATAGATTAAGTATATACTCTAATTCGAATAATCCTTTAGGTTTGATTATATGGTGAACGGAGGCGAAACTATTACCCTGCAATTTCAAAGGACACCTTTCAAACTGAAAATCATTACGGTATCGGTGCCTTGGAATCAAATGATAGTTATATCCCCTATTATAATGGAATTAAAGGATGAAAACCCATTCAAAATTCAAGTATTATCAACGCCGCCAGGTAAGATTTCAAAAATAGGTACCTATTCATTGGGGTAAATTTATCGTGACTCGAGTTGGGCTTATTTTTTTTTGCAGAAATACTGAAATTTCCGGCGCTAGAGCAAGGCATAGAATTATGCGTTGATCATAACGAGAGTAGTCTTAATCCGCATGTATTATCTACATGGGTACCAGAAAAAATAGGCGGACCGACCACCAAACGATTAATATATTTGGAATCCCAAGTAATTATTTTTTTTTTCTAACGATGCAGGCTTTGGAAATATTTTGCAATGTGGTTTTAAACCGTTTGAAATTATTTTGTAGGTGCTGCAAGATCCAATAAAGATACCCGGATATAATATCTATTTACTGTATCGAAATAGTTTATCTGCTGGATATTTGTCGTATCTACTGATACAGCTGACTGGATCTGTTGTACCTCCGACTTTGATGAGAATATACGTGCATGTTGAAGTGGAGGGATGTATATTTACCAAAGAACTCGAACCAGATCCTCATTTGACTTATACGTATACGTGGGATAAACGCAATATTTATAAACAAAAGGTGATTATGAAAGCAATTTTTTTAATGCCTTCAATTTTTTTAGCATGTTATATGCTTTTACAATGACCAACCTGGCAAAAAAAATGGTTTACAAGGAACTTAAATATTTGGTCATATAATATTATAAAATCGTTGGATTAAGTGTACTCCCAAAAAAAATTAAAAAAATTTTTCCCTTCAAAAAATTGAGATTTTTTTTTCAGTCCAAGAAAATTGAAAACATAGTTACAAAAAAAAAATATTCAAGTCTACTCATAAACAATAGAAAATAATTTTTTTTCTCCAGAAAATCGATTTTACCCTCTCCCCAGAAATTGATTTTTTTCACTCCAGAAAATCGAGATAAAAATTCAGTTTTCATAAAAAATGAAATTTAAAACCCAATAATAGGTAGTCTGATAGATACTTGCGAGATTTCTTTGTAAAAAAAAAAAAAAAATCAGCGAAAAAATTCAAAAGGGTTTCAACCAAAAAATGTAAGATTTTTTTTTCAAAAATTTCGAAAAATTTTTGCATAAAAAAACCAGGTAGGTACATCCAAAAATTTTAAAAAGGTATTTTCTAGTTACAGCAATTTTTTTTAAATTACTGTTTAGGCCTAAGTACGAGTATCTCTATAGAAATTCAAGATTGTCTACTCTAAAAAAAAATCAGTCCTTTACCTCTATAAAATAATACTTGAAAACCCCCTTCCAGCAGAAAAAAAATTTCTCCAAAAATAATATTTTCCCAAAAAATTGTAAGATTTTTCTCAGAAAATTTTTTATCCTTTATTAACTTTAAAAAATTGAAAAAAAATTTTATGTTGACTTCATTGACTTGAAAAAATGAGATATTTTTTGTTCGTACATAGAGAATTCAGAGAATATTTTCTCCAAAAATTTGAGAAATATTTTATTTCTAAAAAAAGTAGGAAGAGTTTTTCTCCGAAAATTTAGTTTATTTTTTCTTTAAAAAATTTAAAGATTTTTTCACCAAAAAAAAAGGAAGATGATAAGGAAAGAAAGAAAAAGATGTGGCTTATTTCATTTTTGAAAAATTTGGTGTGGCTCGAGTGCGACGTTTATTATTTAAAAGTTGAGAATTTTTTATTCCACGTTTTATTTAGGTACCTACTTATTTTTTTTTTTTTAAATTTCGATTACATTTAACTTTTCGGTTATTTTCATATTTTTGCACTTACATACTTCAATTTTCATATTTTAAATGTAAATTTTCTAGAATTTTCTAACTCGACCAATTTTCAATTTTTTTCCATCGTCAATTTCTCAATTCTTATACTTTTTTTGTATTTTAGTTTTTTTCCAAATTTCGTTTTTTTTCATCCCTTTGGTTTTTTTTTTGAACATTTACTAAGATTCAACTTTTTGGTGCAATTTCTTTTTTTTTCAGTTTTCATATTTTCAATTTTAAACATTATTATTTTTAAAATTTTAAAAGTTGAATTTTCTTCAATCAGTACCTAGTTTTTCAACATGACTTTTGACTTCTTCAAATTTTCGATTTTTTTTTCAATTTATGATTTTTTTTGTGTATTTTTTCATTTTCCTTACACTTTTATATTTATTTTGATTTTTTCCTGTTTTCAATTTTTTTGTGGTTTTTTAAAAATGAAACTGTTTATTAAAATTTTTAATGACATTCAACTTTTTGGGTACCCATTTTCAACGTTGGTTATTTCTAATTCCTCTTCCTTGATAGTCAACTGTTTAAAACTTTTCAATGCTCATACATAATTTTATTTCAATCAATTTCCACTTTTATAACTTCTTTACAATTTTTAATTTTCTTCAATCGTGATTTTTTTTGATTTCTTAATTTTCTCAATTCATGTTATGCCTACCTACTTTCCTATTTCATTATTTTTCTATTTACAATTTTTTCGTTTCATTAAATTACAAATATTTCATGTTTGATGGCATATCTATTTTTGGGTCAATTTCAACTTTTTTCAAGTACTTAGGTACCTATTTAAAATGTCATATTTTCAATTTTATTTTAACATATTTTTTTTTTACAATTTACAATCACCTTTAATTTAATTTGGATTTTTTCAATTTTTAATCTTTTTGTTCTTAATTTTTTTTCTAATTTTGTATGAAATTCAACTTTTAGTGAAGTTTTAAATTCTCAAATTCTATTTTATTTCAAAGCGTATTTTTTCAATTCTCACATTTTTTTTATTGTTTGAAATAAACTGAAATTAGAAAAGGTTGAAAAATAATAAAAATTGAATGTAAACGGGGAAAACTGATTTGACAGAACTAAGAATAAAACGCAATTTAAAATTTAAAAAAAAAAAAATCAAAAATAACTGGAAAGCGAAAAAAAATTTTTGAGAAATTTCTGAAAGAATTTTACTATTAATATAATAATTCTTCAAATAATTCTTTCTAAACAGGTTTATGGAATAACTCATGCCAAAGTATCAATCGGTTACCACTACACCAACTGTCCAAAAATAATGTGGGAAATACACGCAGCAACGATGAAAGGATTTGAAGTCGATACATCCGACATCGGAGGCTGGAGTCTAGATGTGCATCATCATTATAACTTCCACGAAGGTAAATACACAATCAAAAATATCCTACACGATCAATTAAGTAATAAATTCTAAAAAAAATCCTCAACTTTGGTCATCCTCAGGAATTCTACAAAAAGGCGATGGTACAAGCTTATACATGAAATACGAATACCCAAGAACTATGAGGGTGACAATGGGCACAGGTCTTCAGAGACCTTTGCTTTGTAAAGACTGCGATGGATTGGCCAATGAAGCGAGACTTCTAATGCCAATAGCTCTCGCTAGTGGACCAGATGGTAGTATTTACATAGGCGATTTCAACCTTATACGTAAATTAACACCAGATGGGCATATTTACACGGTGTTGCAATTGAGGTAAATATACATATACGAAAGATGAACATCAAACTAGTAGGTCTACATCCCTTACTCGAAATTTCAAATGAATAATGTTAATATTGTTATGTCGCAGTGCCACTCAAGTTTCCTATCAATATTATTTATGCCTTTCGCCGACCGATGGTAATTTATACATCTCTGATCCGGAACGACATCAAATCCTCAGAGTATTGAATCTTAATACCATTAACGATCCTACAATTAATTCGGAAGTCGTAGCAGGTTCTGGAGAGAGATGCGTCCCTGGTGATTCGAATAACTGTGGTGATAACGGGCCGGCATTAGAAGCTAAGTTGTCTCATCCCAAAGGTAAATGTCACATTAACCAAAAGATTCTTCATTAAAAGGAATTGTAGTATTTATAGTAAACGTCAAACCCATTTTTTATAGGCATCGCAGTAGGAACAGACAAAACACTTTACTTTGCCGATGGTACCAATATTAGATGCGTCGACACCAATGGCATAATCCGAACTTTGGTTGGTCACCATGAACATAACACCTTATGGCAGCCATTACCTTGCACCGGAGCTATACCAGCAAATCAGGTACCATTAAGACCAGAATTTCCCTTAAATGCTGAAGGTCATTTTCACACAAATTTTTCATCCAGGTTCAACTTCAATGGCCCAGTGGTTTAGCGATCAGTCCACTCGATGGGAGTTTACATTTCATCGATGACAGAACTGTACTGAAATTGACTGCAGACAAGAAAATCCAAGTTGTTGCTGGAATTCCTCTACATTGTCGTTCATCGTATAAATCAGACAAGACCACGGTACAGTTCATTTCACAAAAGTGTAATCCCATATTCGAATATTTGTTTTTAATTCTTTCAAATTTTCAATTCAGGGGAGATCACAGAAAAGTAAGGCTCGTCAAACACCTCTTGGTACTGTGCTGTCGATCGCGTTCAGTCCATTTGGAGAACTTTATATTGCCGAAAGTGATGCACACAAAGTCAGCTATATTAGAGTTATCGATTTTGATGGATTCATTTCTGATTTCGCTGGGTCTGATAATGAACAAGGAGCCATGACGTGAGTCTACTCATATTTTGTTTAAATGTAGTTTTTTCTCAATGGCAATATCTAATTCCTGTTTTTCTTGCAGAAATAATTGCGACTGTGCCATAAATAATTCCAGTTGCCAATGCGTCAACACATCCAGGGAGCATTTGTTATCAACAACAGCTAAATTCAGCATGATCTCTGCAATCATTTGCACTCCTGATGGTGTACTTCATATTGCAGATCAAGTAATACAGCACATTTTGGGATAGTCTCAACATTCATGTGCTGAAATTACTAATTACGTTTATTTAAAACAGGGAAGTCTGCACGTTCTATCACTTCAGCATTATTTACCAGTCCATGACTTGAACGGAGAGTATCAAATACCATTCCCAGGCACGAACGAATTATACATCTTCAATAGATACGGCCAACATATCCACACCAGAGATTTACAAACTGGAAAACAATATTACACCTTTGTCTACTCGAAAAATACTAGTTTTGGTAAACTAGCTTCTGTATCTGATGATTCTGGGAATAAGGTATTCTTCATAAGAGAATACAGCAACGTGGTAAGTACATGAATGTCCATCCAGGTTCACATTAATTATTTGAGCAAGTATTAATCGAGTCATCCATAAAATTCTAGGTAAGTTCGATAGAAAATTCGCTGGATTATAAGGCAGATTTAACCATTTCTGGATCTGGACTACTGGTGAAGTTCTCGGAAAAGGGAAAATCCGATATTAGTTTATCATATGATAGCAATACAGGCCTACTTACCAGTCATACTGGCGGTGATAATGTAATTAAGGTGAATTTTCAACTTTTTTTTTAGTATAAAAAATGAGAAGTAGTTCACTGAAAAAAAAATTGTCTTGTAGGGTGGTTCATTGTTCCTATTCAACTACAACAAACTTGGACGTCTATCTAGTACTATTCTACCTACTGGAGAAGTACTAGATTTATCCTCAACCATATCAGTAAACAACGATCACTTGGAATTGGGAATTACAACGCCACTGCACTCGAGAGAATCTGACGACAAGGATAATCGTAAACCATTCAGTTTGGATGTCCGTACCAGCAATAACGATTACAAAAAATATACATTGACCAGAGGTACCTTTAAAATTTGAGACAAAATTCATTATTGTAGGTGAATGAATTTTTTGAAATAATATTGACCCATTTTCAGGTTTTTCGTCAAACAATATCGTAAGCTATAGCAATGGTTCTTTCCTATTCAATTCCGGATGGAATGAAAATATCCGCTGCTTGGCTGAAGAGAAACATCCATTACTTCAACTATCACTTCCAACTGAGGCAGAAATGTTGCCTTTATTGAATCATTTCACAGCTAATAGGGGTTCTTTGACGAATGTCATGTCGTGGGATTACGAGCTGGTTGGTGATGCAGCATCAAACCAGCCAGTTTTGAGGAAAAAATTATTGGTATGTCTGAAATTGATTCTTAATGCTGATTCACTATAAAAAAATTCTGGTATAATAAAATCTCATTTCATTTTTATTACAGGTCAACAATTTCACAGCATTGATAATCGATTACGATCCAAAAGATAAAACGGAATTTGTATATGGAAGCAGAAGAACGTTGATGAAAATAAAATACAATAGTATCGCTTTACCTGCTTTACTGAAAGTTGGAACGAAACATTTCATAAATATATCATATGACAAGTAATTAGAACAATCTTATCATTTCTTCCTAAGACCATCAAAATTTCTCATTCTAATATTACTTTTTTTTTTTGTAGATATAACAGAATTGGTGGCTGGTCTTGGAACGATATTTCCGAAGAATATAAATATAACAAACAAGGTTTGGTGGAAGAGATAAAATCTCGAGAAAATGTTACCAAGTACACTTACAATGCTTGGAATAAGGTATTATTTTTTTATTTTTGGAATTCAATCAATTTAGTCATCGTTCATTCTGATATCATATGTTATTATACTGCCATAGATAACTCAAATTGAATTGCCAAGTGGTCGTAAATTTAAATACGTATACGATGATTATGGGGGATTGCACTACGCAGAATTGCCATCCGGTTCTAGGCACACATTTAGCGCTCTAACATCGTTAGGATTTATCAGAAGCTTGTATTTGGCTCCTGGCGCACTAAAACCGTACATTCAACACTACAGCTACACAGGTGTCTTACTTCAAGAAATTAATCCGTCTGATGGTACAAGAATATTATACAGATATCGGCCAACAGGACAACTGTCGGAGGTAAATTTTTTCAATTTCCATTTTTATTAAATTTTGAAAATTTTTAAAATCTAATTTTCATCAAATTCAAAACATTGTTCCAAAATAACAGTTCTCATCAGATATTCAAAATAATCGAAAATTCTAATTTTTAAAAATTTGAATTTTGATAAAATTCTGAAAAATTTTCCCACTTTTCATCAAATTTTAAAATGTTTCCAAAAATTTTTAATTTTTAAAATCTTGATAACTTATTAAAATTCTAATTTGTATTCAGTTTTAATTCCCATTTTTATCAATCTAAAAATTTTCCAAGATTCTGTTCTTATCAAATAAATATTAGAGCTTTTTTGATATTCCAATTTTCAACAAGTTAAATTTGTTTTCAATTTTAATTTTTTCAAATTTTGACATTATTCAATAATTAAAAATTTTTATTCATTTTTTAAAATTCCAATATGATCAATAAATGATGAAATTTTTCCTAAACTCTAGAAAAAAAAATTTTTCATCAATTAAAATTTTCACCAAATCTAATTTTTTTTTCCAAAATTTCAATTTTTAAAAATTTTTAAATTTGTTCCAAATTCTAATTTTTATTCAGTTTTGATCTTTTTGTTGATTCTCATTTTTATTGAATTTTGTAAATTTTCCAAGATTCTAATTTCCATCAAATTTTAAATTTTTTAAAAATTCCAATTTTCTATCAAAATTTTAAAAATTTTGAATTTTTATCAAATTAAAATTTTTTCAAATTTTAAATGATACCTACTTAAGTATTGAATTTTAAAAATCTGATCAACTTCAAAAAATTTATGTTTTATAACTAATTATTATTTTTCAGGTGATATACGGCGATGGAATAATAAAAATCAGCTATTCTTCCGGAACCGGGTTACCACTAATGATTGATCTCAGTGACCGCGATTTGGAATACCGTTGGGAATTTCAATACAGCAATGGTTTATTACTAGAAGAAAGAGTCGATTTTTCACCAAAGACTGGCCTGAGTAATGCAAAATTCCAATTCGATTACGATTCCAACTTTAGACTCACTTCCATCGGTGGCAGAATTGGTGGCCAGAGTATATCAGACTTTAAATGCGATTACAGCAAAGAGACGGGAAAGAAAAGCAATTTTGGTCAATTCAAGGTAGGCACCTACTTATTTGAAACAATTTCCCTTTCAAGGAATTATCATCAATTAATAAAATGTATTTTTTTTAGGTATCATGGGATCATGAGAATTCTACTTCTTATACCGATGGCACGGCAACATTTACCGTTCATTATAACAATTATTTCCAATTATCAACTATTTTGTTAGTTATTCATGGCATGGAAGTATTTAAAATGGAATTAAGCTACGATTTAAATAGGTATGCTACCATATTTCTACAAGAGGCTCATTATTCTATTTCTCTATGTAATCACTTTCTTTTCAATTATAGTCGAATAATCAATACTCTATCTTCTACGCAAAACGTTGGAGGGAATATACTAACAACAACTAAAAACTACACGTGGGATATCGATGGTCAATTATTATCTGTAGACGCTCAAGAGTCTTGGCAATTTAAATACGATCAAGATGGAAATATGCTATCACTTACTTACAGGTAAGAACTACTCAAATAAGGTCAAGTTTTTGAAAACTATTCGTTACTATTGTATTTTATACTCGCAGAGGAAAAGAAATCAAAATGGTCAATAGCGTATTAAACAGGGTAGAAAAATTCGGCGAAGGGGTTTATAAATACAATAATCGAGGTTTCGTGGTACAGAATGCCAGAGAAGAAAAATTCCAATACAATACAAGAGGATCGTTGGTAAAAGATCGAGTTTTTCAGTTAATTTTTTCGTTAGGAGGAATAAACTTTGAAAAATAATGAAAATTTTTTATTTAGGTTCGAGCAATTAAACGAGGTAGATTCGATGTACGTTACTATTACGATCATTTGGGTAGAATGGTGACGAGAAAAGATAACTATGGAAATGTTACTCAATATTTCTACACTCATCCTGAAAATCCTTCTTTGGTAAGTTGTCGAAGGTATAAAATTACTTAGATATTCGATCGAATGTATCTCTTATTGGACTATTTTTGCATAGATAACCAACATCTATAATCCACGAGATGGTCGACTGATGACGTTAATGTACGACGACCGAAGTCATCTTATTTTTGCTCAAATTTTCCGTCACAAATATTACATTGCAACTGATCAATGTGGCACACCGATGATGATTTTCAACCAATATGGCGAAGTAATTCGAGAAATAGTTAGGTCACCATTTGGACACATAGTGTACGACTCGAATCCTTATCTGTATCTACCCATAGATTTCTGCGGAGGGTTATTGGATCAGGTAGGCTATAGAAGGCAAACTACCTATAAAAATGTGAAGAAGAAAAAAAAATAACTTGAAAATTAAATTTTATAGGTAACTTCTTTGATTCATATGCCTAATGGCAAAGTATACGATCCTTTGGTGGGTCAATGGATGACACCAATTTGGGAAGGATTACTAAGCAGAATATACAATCCGAAGCAGCTGCATTTGTACAGGTTTAATGGCAATGATCCAGTAAACGTTAAAGAAAAAGATTTCTACATCAAAGGTAAATTCTTGAGATCACGTTGAAAAATATTTTAAAACTGACCTACTATAGCCTAACAAAAACAATTTCATTTTACTACAGATGAAAACGCATGGTTCTCAAGACTAGGTTACGATCTGAACAGCTTAGCACCTCAACTAAACCTACCAACCAGTATGTCTTCTTCGGTGATGACGGAAAATAACAACGATTTAGGAATCACACCTCTAATCCTCGTATCCAGTTATTTCAATCATTTCACCGAAAAATTAAAAACCAATCACTTGACACTGCTGTCATCGGTGAAAACAGTCATAGAACCAAAAGTGAATTCATTTATGACTGTGCCCGAGCCTTACGATCCGATAAAGTCGGCTCTGTTTAGGAAGACATACTCAAACAGAGAAATGAAGAAAGAAGATATGTACCCTGCGGCCAATGCCGAACCATTATTTGGCTATGGAATCGTATTATCCAAAGCCAACGACAATAAAGTGATAGTGAATGCTATTGCAGCATCGAATCCTATTTACAGAGACGTGTTGGTTTCTGTCTTCAACGAATCTTTCCTATTACCATTTAGTTTAGTGGTGCATGGACCTCATGGACCTGTTCAAGACACGTTTTATTTTGTAAAAAAAGATATAGAAAGAGCTAACGAAGATAAGCAAAGTTTAAGACGATTTGGCAGCGAGCTGAATACCACGACACATGAGAAAGATGATGATCAAGGAAGAAAGGTAAAGTACAAAATCTTTGTTCAAGGCTGGCAACTTAGAATAATCTAGGGTGTAGCATAATTTTATCATGAAATGTGGCAGGTTGGAATTTTTCAAATGTTAAATTTGAGAATGATTTTTTTTCTTCAAAAATTAGGGGAAAATTTTCATTTTGAAAAATTGAGTTAATATTTTAGGGCAAAAAATTAAAATGATTTCTGCTTCACACAAATTGGCATTTTGAATTTTTTTTTCTCTAAAAATCTGCAAGTTTTTTAAAATTCAGAAATAAGTATGCTTATCACTTTATTTTGAAAAATTCAAAGATTCTCTTTTCCAAAAAAAGAGATTTTTCAACTTCAAAACATATAGGTATAAATTTTCTTTCGCCAAAAATTTGAGAAATTTTTAAATTCCGAAAACATCAAAGATTTTCTAATTCAAAAAAATTGATAGGTAAATTTTTACTCAATTTTACTTCAAAAAAAAAAGAAAAAAAAACAGAATAAAAAACTCTAAAGAACTAAGCTGATTTTTTCTCCAAAAAATTAAAATATTCCGCACTCCCAAAAACTAAAACATAATTTTTTCAAAATTTGAAAAAAAAATCCCTGAAAAAATCGAGATTTTTTTTCTCAGTGAAAATTGATGAATTTTCCCCCTGTAACACTATAAGATTTTTTTCAATTTAAATTTTTTTCATTATTCCAAAAATTTTTTTGAAAAAATTCAGAGGCTCTCGATCTTCTCTCTTTTTCTCTAAAAAAAAAAATGAATAGATCCTTTTATTCACAATAACGTGAAAAAATTTTTTACTCCAAAAAAAGGAAAAGAATTTCTGCTTCAAAAAGCTGAAAAATTTCCTTACCCAAGAAATCAAGATATTCTACTCCGAAAAATTGGAAGATTTTCACTACCCCCCCCCCCCCCCCCTTTAATGAGACTTTTAACCTCAATTTTTTTATTTCTCCAAAAAATTAAAGTAATTCTAGTCCCGAAAAATTGATCTATTATTTTTCCAACAATTGCGTTTTTTTTTCTTAAAAATTTGAAAAATGAACGTTTTTTCTCTACAGAAACTGATAGACTTTTTCCATTGATTTTTTTTTTGCTATTGATAAATTTTTTCAACACTTCAAAACATTTTTAAAAAAAATTATTTGAAAAAAAAAATTTGAAAATTTTCTCAGCGCTAAAAATTAAGGAATTTTACTTTAAAAAATCGGATGATTTTTTCCTATGAGAATTTTTTTTGATTGAAAATTTTCTTCTACAAGAAATTGAGGGATTTTTCAACTCGAAAAAAATTAAAAATTGAAGAATTTTAAACTCCAGAAAAATTCTGAGATTTTCTACTCCAAATTTTTCTAAAAAATTGAGGAAATTTTAAATTACCAAAACATTCGTAGATTTTATGTTCTAAAAAAATAACATATTTGAAAATCAGATTTTTTCTTCAAAAAATTTAATTCTTTTCTCCATAGTTATAATTGAGGAATTCTTCTCAAAAAGAATTAAAAGGTACATTTTTTTCTTTTCAAAAAACAGTTTTTCAGAAGGAAATGAAAGTTTTTTTTTTTTTAATTTAGACGAAACTCAAGATTCTTTTCTTCAAAGTTGAGAGTTTTTTTCCATCTATAGCTAATTAACCAAGATTTTCTTTCTTTAAAAACAAAGATTTTTCAAAAAAATAATTGAGAAAAGTATTTAATTAATCATCAAAAAAAAAGACACATTTAATTACTTCATTTTTGATGCTTTGTATAATTCAATTTCATTTTAAATTTTGGGTGTACCTCGAGCACTCTCGTTCCAGCTAAGTTGCCGACTATGCAAATTTTAATCCATTAGAGAAGTCTAATTTCGAGTATTTTATATTCGCAGATCGTAGATATTCGAATTCATCGTACCGATACCGTACTAAACGTTCGATATGGTACAACAATAGAACGAGAAAAACAAAGACTTTTACACCATGCGAAAGTTAACGCAATGCGAAGAGCTTGGCATTACGAGAAAGAACTCCTAAAGAATGGTCTTCCTACCACTAAGGACTGGACTCCGCAAGAATCGGAGGAATTGCAAAAACTCGGCTATGTATCCGGGTACGATGGAGAATATGCGATTGATGTACAGCAATACCCCGAACTTTCTGACGATCCCTCCAATATTCGTTTTGTTAAAACCGTTTTTATCAAACATTAAATTGCGATTTTTTGTCTGTGTTTGTTTAACGTTTCCATTTTGATGTTACTTTTTTTCTTTTGTTCTATTTTTATTGTGAACAGTAATTTCTTCCCTTTTTGTATATTGATTTTTATGTCCGAAGATATTTTTATTTTTATCGTAAAAAAGAAACTGGTAACTCAAATCGCAACACGATTAAAACAGAAAACTGTGTCGTTTATAAAATTCATCATCGTGTTTCAATTTCCAAAGGAAATGCCAAAATTTGTGATTTGTGTTTGATCAAGACTCTTTTTTTTTCTTTTTTTTTTTTGAAATTTAAACGACACAATTTTCGAATCTTTTGAACCCTTGAAATTACGAGACGTTAAACAATCAATCGTACTTATTCCTTGTAATTTTTTTTTCGAGTTACCAGACTCATATTTGTCCTCTACCAAAATATTTTTTCGTACATACTGAATAAATATTTCGTTATTTTTAATTTTTTTTATTCCTGCGTTATACGTTTTTTATTCTCGTTATTTTTAAGTATAATTTATGTATGTTTGTATGTTGTGTATGTGTGTATATGTTTACGTATGCGCTTAGACGTAAATTAATACGCTAAAAATGTTATTCTAGTCGTGCTTTGTGAAAACAGTAACTTGTATTCATAAAGAAAATCTTCGAATGATTTTTCATTAATTTCTTTTGTTACTTAATGTCTTTTTTCTCTTTTATAACGAAAAATTAACTTGCGATTAAATACAAACATGTTTGTAGTTCTTTTTTAAATACGTAAGTTTCTTTATTTGTGAGTTTCTTTTCGAATAGGAAAACTGTCCCATTGCCGTTCAAGTTTTCAATAAGATAACAATACTAGGAAGAGAAGTTGACTGCTTGTCATATTCATTTCACATTCTAGATCTTCGTGCAAAGGTGATAATCAGTTGCTGATTGCTAATTCACTTTAAGAATAATTATTGTTTTTAAATTAGATTAGAAGTAGAAATTTTATCTCAACACTTACCATGTTCCTCAAGCAGTCCGTCAGTTGCCGTGTGAATTTTGAATTGTAAGAATCTTCAACCTTCATCGTGGTCAGCGAACAGGCGAACACTAATAGCACAATAATTGATCACTGATTCGAACTGCAATTACGTTAGCTTCAATATAAATCAAAAACCAAATCATTAATTATTCATATTAATTAACTCACGTGGAATTTTCAGCATGAAAAAGAGGCGCGATGTTTGTTTTTTTCTGTTAGTGATAAGCTTGTTGGAAAATCATGCGCGCGCAGAAACAGCACTGTTTTGAGTACTAACGTCTAGTTTGATAGTTTTGTTTACATTAATGGGGTGCAACTTCGATAAATTTTTACCAAGTCCAGTGCTACATAATAATTTATAGTCAAAATTGGAAGGGAGGAAGGGGTCTAATCGAAATTTTTGTAATAACTAAAAGTATTTGTACAACTTCAAGCTACAACTTTTGTTTGAAAATGTTTTCAATCGGGCTCCTTACCTCCCCCCTGTTCTTAAAAATGTATTTGAAGGAGTTGGATTATCCAAAATTGGTGGGGAGGGAGGGATCCGATTGAAATTTTTGTTATCACCAAAATTATTTCTAGTACTTCAAGCTACAACTTTTGTTTGAAATTTTTTTCAATCGGGCCCCTTACCCTCCCCCTGTTTTCAATAATGTATTTGAATGAGTTGGATTACCCCAAAATTGGAGGGAAGGGAGGGGTCCAATTGTAATTTTTGTCATGGGCAAAATTTTTCCTAAAACTTTGAGCTACAAGTTTGTTGCAAAAATTTTTCAATTGGACCCATTTCCCCTTCCCCCTTCAATTTTTAATTAGTATTTTGGGAGTGTTATGCAAAATAAGTGGAGAGAGGGGCTCAATTGAAAAAGTTTTCAAAAAAAAGTTGTAGCTTGAAGTTTCGCTAATACTTTTGGTTATTACAAAAATTGCGATTGGACCCCTCCCTCCTCTCCAATTTTGGATAATCCAACTCATTCAAATACATTATTGAAAACAGGGGGAGGGTAAGGGGCCAGATTGAAAAAATTTTCAAACAAAAGTTGTTATAGCTTGAAGTACTAGGAATAATTTTGGTAATAACAAAAATTTCAATCGGACCCCTCCCTCCCCACCAATTTTGGATAATCCAACTCCTTCAAATACATTTTTAAAAACAGGGGGGAGGTAAGGGGCCCGATTGAAAAAATTTTCATACAAAAGTTGTAGCTTGAAGTTGTACAAATACTTTTAGTTATTACAAAAATTTCGATTAGACCCCTTACTCTCTTCCAATTTTGAATATAAAGTATTATGTAGCACTGGACTTGGTAAAAATTCATCGAAGTTGCACCCCATGAATGTAAACAAAACTATCAAACTAGACGTTAGTGTTTTGAGTTTGACTGAATACTCGATTGTGATTGGTGCTGACCATTTTCAGTTTGATTCAAATAAATTTTGAATATTTTATTTTTTAAAAATATATTTTAATTTAATTATTTTATATTTTTTATTTTCAACAGTCCAATCACGGTACTCACAAAATTTATTCTGATAGGTTTACCTATACTCGTTTCTTACGACACAATGACACTGTAACGTCAATTTCCATTATCATCAAAAAACAGAAAAAATAATTTTACAAATTACAAATTAGGTAATCGACGTAATCAATAATCATTGAATATTGATGAACATATTTGGATTAGGTATTTATTTTCCATAATCAAAAACAATAATAATGAATGATGAACAAAATATCGTAAAGTACATGTTCATAAACAAAACACATACAATTAAAAAACAAATTATGCATATAAAAAAATCAAATTCAACTCTGATAATACAATTTTTCAAAAATACGTCACCTCGAAAAATCGAAAAATTTTGAATTGCAGTTTCTACACTTCTTCAAAAAAATTTCTATAAGAAATAAGACATTAGATAACTTTCAAATCGACTCGGAAGTAAATTTGCTAATCACTAATCAGTTCATGAACTGATTCGAGCTTTAAAAGTTTCTAAGCAGCGTCGTTCTCTTCAAAAAATTATTGCAGATAAATTCGTTTTTCCAAATTTGCCCCGACAATTAGGTAAATCAATTTGAATCACAAGCTCATCACTTCCTTCGACCTGACACGTTTCAATGGTATATTACAATAGTCAATCGGCATGTACTTTTCGAGGATCTGTTAATCTCGAAGTTAAGATATAAAACACCGTTGGAACAGGAACTAAAAATAATAAAAAGTAACTCCATTGCGGATCTTTCAATTGCGTTATACCGACGATACCGAAACCGTGGCATAGCCAATGGATCAAAACGATAATCATATTTCGACTGCTTGTGACAGTGTTTCTGATGAGGTAACCCATGGACTGAAAAAATAAATAAATGAGTGAATAAACTATTTAAAAATTAGGTGGACTTGATTTCAAATTTCTTACTTGGTTTATCTTCATAGCAAAGTGTACAGCATTAGAGATCACAGATACAATTATCACTAAATAAGGAAACATGTAATCTGTAAATATGAAGAAAAAAAATCAATATTAACACAAGTTGGGGTAATTTTCATTCCATGTGAAGCACCAGACTTACATATAAATCCGCAAGCGACAGCATGTAACAAGGCCAGCGTAGGATATAAATACAATCCAGCGTAAACTGTACCCAGTCCTCCGACATAGTCTGTATTCTTACTATCGATGAACCACGGCCTTATGGCCAATAAACTAATAACTCCGAGACCATAAAACACGAAAATCATGGTGTAACTAAAAACACAACAGTGGAATTAAAAAAATTACAAACATATTTCGATAAAGCTAGCAAAGTATTCAACTCACAATGGATAAACAATTTCTTGAGTACAGTAGATATAATCTTCGTATCCCGGAGAAGGATTGTACATGAATGTATACCAATCGGATAACGAATTTATCTTACAAGCGTATAATTTGAAACTCCACATTGGCTCCATGAGTAACAAAGTAAGTACAGCAGAAAGTGCAACTTCTATGACAGCGGATGTTATCAGCTTCCTCGATAACGTTGTGCTATTTATTTTGTAACTGAAAGTATGAAATCTAAATCAGTGGTTAGAAGGTAATTGTTCATGGGTGAAATTCGATGAAAACATTAATCACTTACTCGATATAGTACCAATGATAGAATAAAGGCATCATTGCCATAAAAATTAAAAACAGCCAATCGTAAAATGTAGGTTCTGCTACACAGTCGGTGCACTTATCGTTGTCCATTTCGGTTCGCGATCCTCTGGGACATGCTCCGCATGCACTCCAGGAATCATTGGAGATTTGGTATTTACCACAGTATAATCCAGGACAAGTCTTCATCATTAGTGTATGTGGCATCTGATTACTAAAGGAACATAGAGCAAAATGTAGTAAATCGTTACCAATCCCAAAATGGTAATAAGAACACCTTAGGTTATCAAAAAAATGTATTACCTATTTATTACAGATGAGCTTGTGATGAAAATGTTTCAGTTTACAGCAGAGTACAGCTACCTTTGTATTTCATTCGGTTGGCATTAATGTTACGAAAAGTTTTCAACACATAGAAATAAAGCAATGAATAATTCATTTTTGGTAACTAATGAAAATTTTAAACGAAATAATTAACAAATTCACATATTTCTTGTTAGTTATCAGTTACTAACTTTATCAGTAAATTTCCAACAAAAAAAAATAATAAATAAACTGGTTCAGTTGTAGCTCAATGTAACAACGAAAATGTACATTTCCTAGCAATGTTGCCACTTGAGTAACTTCAAAATCTCCATTCTAACGTGGATCGTGGATACTTGGGTAATAAATTAAATTAATTTGATGGATTTACCTAGGTATTTTTCAGTATTTCACATTATTTTTCCGTTCTTGTTTTATTTTTATTGTTTATAAATTACAAAATAACTTAGGTTTATCGATATGAAGTATGAACAATGAGGTAACCAAACATAACTTTGTTGTAGCTGTATTAAGTAATCCATTAATGTGAATTGCTTAGATCAGCATTTTCAACGGTATAGGTATGTTTAGGCTGCATATGTAATAAACAGTTAATTATTCCTTTGGTACCATTAATTCTTCATGCAATTGAAAATATAACACGTCATTTAAAAGGTGAATTGAATATTTTTTATCATCCTAATGAAAATTACGTGCACGTATTTTCGTATAAAAAGTTTAAATTTTTAGAATTCTGATGGTAAGTAATTAAAATCAAATTATAAGTAGATATTTTAAGTTGCTAATTTGTATAGATTTGTGTAGCTCATCATTTTTGTAAATTTCTTGAGGTTTTATAAATTTTTTCTGATGACGAGCAGTTTCAATAATTTTTAAAATAGCTTAGGTAGGTTTTTTTTTAACGAAAGGAACTTGATTTTGATTCGCTGCTCATGCTCTGCGAGAATAAAATTATTGAAAAAACAAAAATACAAAATTAAAATATTTCTTCTATCTATACCTAGCAACAATCTGCCTAATATTGAAATGAGCAACAAAAAGATAATGCAATGCGATTAGGTGAATATTTGATTCTATAATAGTCTAGAAACTTCATAAACATGATTTTGTTTCTATCGTAACAAATTCAAATATAAGAATATCGCGTGTCGGCGTACCCAAAACGTTTAAAATAAATCACTAATATTTTTGTGAAATGGAACACTTGCGGACTATCTAGCTGTTCTACACGCTCAGCATAATGATTTGTAAATAAATTTACTTACTTAAAGCAAAAATAAAATAAAAAATAGGTGTACTCTGAATTTTTTAATTACAGCTGATGAGTTTTTTTTTTGTTGATGATTTAGATTTTTCAGAAAATATATTATGACTGGAAAACTTCTACTTGCTTTGGGAACAACGAGCCTGTGTTTGTTCCAAATCATAAATTCTGCTTCCAATTCGACGCATTTAGACCAACACTGGGCGAATTTCAAGGTACCTTCTAAATACACTTGATTTTCGCCATGAAAAAAATTCCGATTGACTTACCTACGTGTACAATTGGCAAATTTTCCAGGAAAGGTTCAATAAAACTTACCATCCAGCTTTAGAGGACCGCATAAGGGACGCATGGGAAAAAAATTATGATTTGATAAATAAACATAATGAAGAACACGGAAAAGGCATTCACACTTATGAATTGGAAATAAATCACTTGGCAGATTTAGTAAGAAAAAAATTTTGAAAGTTCCTCTATGATTAACGTTAGGCAACTTATTGAACATATGTGACGAAAAGACTGGTCACGTTAATTGGTATGTGGCAGCGGTTGGCAAATTCAGTCTGAAAATGAAACGAGCTGCAACGGATGATAGAAAACTCGGAAAATGCCAAAATTAAATAAATGCATACCTACTTGTTATAAAAATACATACATAGGTATACTTATCTCAACAGCACTTTTGTAGTTGATATAAGAAAATTCTCATTTCTTTCATAAAAAAAAAAACATCTTGTAGGTACATTCTTTTTTTTTTTGAATAGAATATTTTTTAAAAGCCTTTTTTGGAATAAAAGAAATTCTCGTTTTTTGTAGAAGAAATAAATTAGGTACTTTTTTGGGAATATCTCAAAAAAAAAAAAAAAATTAAACATTCTCAATTTTTTTGCAAGTTGAAAAAATTCTAAATTTTGTGGAATTAAAAATTTCCTCTATACCTATTTTGTAAAAAAAATCTGTCAAATTTTTAAATTAAAAAAAATCCCCTACTTTTTTTGAAAATAATATCTTATTTTCTAAAGAAAAAATATTGAAAACATCTACACAGTATGTCGGAAAAGTTCCCGAACTTTTTTCTTAGCGCTCATACAAGTGACCGGATCTATTGAACAATACTCACACTGTGTTGATACATCCTTGAGGAGCGTGTGTACAAAATTTGAGCAGTTTTGGTTCGTTAGTTTGGGAGCTGGACGAGTTTTACTGAAGGTGTGTTTGTGTACCCGATACAAGCCTGAAAATGCATAGAAAAATCGAAGATTTTGCTCCATTTTGAGTCTGCGCCAAGCTCAATGAACAGGAAAAGGTCGGCAGAAGTCAGATCAGACCGATAGGGGTGGAGATTGATCATTGTGATTTGATTTTTGGCGAAATAACGCTTGAAAATGTTCGCCTAAGGCGCTGGCGCATTTGCCTTCCAACAGACTCCTCGATCCGGACTCCTTGTACTCGAGCCATACGCTAAGGCCCCGACGCCTGAGAAATTTTAGGACTTCGACGTAATAGGTAGAGTTCTCCTATTGATTTTGATGGCCCTTATTCGTGATGAATTGGCCGTTTTGAGTCAAAACATGGAAAGAGCATGATTTTCACCTTGAATTTTTCGTTAATTCACCTTCTGAGGTCCCGGAATGCCCGGATTGCACCGAGCGGGCATCTGAAGTTTTGTTAGAGGATCGTATTGAAAGCACCAACTTCATTTCTTTCATTTCCGTAAACGTTTTTTCAAATTTGAAGAAAAATTTAATCGCGACGCGATGTTCGAATTTGCCAGCTTGTACCGGGTACACAAACACACCTTCAGTAAAACTCGTCCAGCTCTCAAACTAACGAACCAAAACTGCTCAAATTTTGTACACACACTCCTCAAGGATGTATCAACACAGTGTGAGTGTTGTTTAATATGGGCGCTAAAAAAAAAGTTCGGGAACTTTTCCGACATACTGTGTATCTTGAAAAAACCTCTAATTTTTTGGAGGAGAAACTTCCATTTTTTTTTTTTTTTTTTTTTTGTAAGTATCAAAAAAGTCGTTTCATTTTGTTAGAGATTTTTCTGAATTAGGAAATTTCTAGAATTTTTAGAAGAAAAAACATTCGTACTTACCTAGGTATTTGGATTATAATAGCGTACTGTTTTTCGGGGATGAAATTTTTTCAATTTTCTTGAGCAAAAAGGCTTAATTCATTTTCAGTTTTCAAGTAAAAAAGTTTTCAATTTTTTTGAAGAAAAAAAATCCAATTTCATTAGGTAGGTACTAAAAAATTTCAAATTTCTTGGGAGTGAAAATAATTTTTATTTTTTTGAAAAAAGTGAGATAAAATGTTTTTATTAGGTATTTTTTTATTTCCAAATTACTTATTTTTTGAAAACAAAAATGTCTTCATTTTTTTGATCAAGATTCCATTATTCAATGATTCACAATTTCATAAAATTCAAAGGTCTTCATTTTTTATCTTCCTTTTTTTTAAATTCCGACTTTTAAAAATAATCAATTTTTTCAACTTTTTTAGAATGAAGAATTTTCTAATTTCTTTTTTTCAAGTGAAAATTTTTGGAGTAAAACAATTTCTCAACTTTTTTAGAAAAAAAATGTGTAAATCTTCATTCTTAATTTTTTTGAAAAAATAAAATAAAAAATTTTGGGAGTGAAAAAAATATATATTTGACCTGAATTTTTTTCAGTTTTATTGAAAAAATCTTTAAATTTTGTTCGAAAAAGTTATATCTGTGCCCAAAAGAATTCTCGACATTTTGAAGACAAAATTCTAATAATGTTTTGAAATGGAAAATTTTCTTATTTTTTTTAAGCAAAAAGATCTTGTAATTTTGTTGGAATGAAAAACTTCTTACTCCTTATTGGAGTGAAACGTAAAAGAATTTCTCAATTTTTAAGAATGGAAAATTTTTGCACTTTTTTAGAGGTGGAAATTTTTTTTCTAATTTTTCAAAAGTACCTAACCTACCTAGTATCTATACTAACTTTTATTTGTATTTTTTGTGAGTGAAAGAGCTTTCAGTTTTTTGACCTATAATTCTCTCAGTTTAGGGGGAGGGGGAATCATTAATTTGTGGAAGAAAAAATTTTAGCTTAGGTAAAGAAAAAAAATAGATTAATTTTTTTTGGAGAAGAAAATTCAAAGAAAAATTCACCTATTAGTTTTTGCTACAGTAAAAATATTTCTAAAATTTTTTAAAGGAAAAGCTCTCTGATTTTTTGGAGATAAGAATCTTTGAATTTTTTGGAATTAAGAAATTCTTAATTTTTTCGAAGGAAAAAATAATTTTTTTATTCAACATTTAAAAAAATTCAACTCGTCATCCATTGGAAAAAAATCGAACTACGAGTGGTACAATCTAGAAAATTCCAAGTTTCCGGCCTTGACCTAGTGATAAAGAAATGGAGAAATTTCAAGTTTCCCGTTTGTTACAGAGTAAGCGACAATATTTACGAGAAATGATAAAATTATCGAAGATTCACCATAAGATAAAACCTAAACAGAGAGAAGTCATATCTTTATCTCACCATAATCTAACTGGGATGCCCGAAGAAGTAAGTGTCAGTTCACATAGGTACCTACATATTATACTTACTTACCTACTAGAAGAGCAATTCCATTAGTATAGGTACATGGTACATGCTGCAAAATGAATTTTTATTAGTAATTCAAATTTTGTATAATTTTTAACAGACAATTAATTCTAATAAGCTGTGTCTATACAGTGAACAATTATTTTTTATACATTATCTATTGTGATACTGTCTATCGTGTACTGGTAACACATTTTTAAGTACATGTAGATAATTTAGGTAGGTCTGCTAGGTACTGAGTTTGAATTGAAGCTCATTCTTCACGCATATGATCATTTTAAAATAATGACTTGCGAAATTAAAGAAAATAAGTGATGAAAAACCGTTTTGATTAAAATAATGAACAAAGCTATTTTCATCTTGAGTGACTTAACCAAGTTATTAGAATATTTATTTTATAACCGATAAAAAAAAAACCTAATAATTATAACAATAGATCCATCCGATATTTTTGGCGACATTGAAAAATTCGAACAGTTTTAATATTCATCAACAAAATTGTTGATTACACCTACCTACCTATCTACCTAGATGTATTTCTTTTTGTTTGCAAACTTTTACGAAAATTTATTCAAAATTTACAGCTGGATTGGAGGAAAGAAGGTTTCAAAACAGAACCAGAAAACCAAGAAGAATGTGGTTCGTGTTACGCTTTCAGCATTTCAGGATGTTTACAAGGGCAATATTTCAAAATACACAAAAAAATTGTAGATTTGAGGTAAGTAAACGAAAATTTTGAATGAAACGAGTTGGTCGTGCGCGGTATAAAGGTCCTAGACCTACATTTCGTTGCTCACTAATCCATAAAACGTGACAGCTTGACACATCATAATACGTTCAAATTCGAAAGGGTAACCAAGCAGTTTTACTACCAATGACGTTCCCTTTGAATTGAAATTTCCTAAAATGTTCAAAGCCTATCTCTAAATGAGAGATTTAAATTTTCTTTGCTTAATGATTAACCTTTTTTTTAGCTCTCAGCAATTAGTAGATTGCTCAATAACTGCTGGAAACTTGGGCTGTGCTGGAGGTTCTTTGCGTAATACGCTGAGATATCTTCAATCGGTAGGAGGTTTGATGCTTGAAGATGATTATCCATATACTGCTAAGGTAAATAACAATTGAATTTAAGTACACAGCGTGAGTTGAAAAAGAAACGTCATTAGTTGCTAAGATTAGGTTCCAAGTTAGATAATGTATGAAAGAAACATTATCAGTCTGAAAACTTTTATAATTACGACGAGTATAGAAGTCCAATTTTAGAAACGAAAAAGATCTCTCTTTTCAAATACTAAATTAGGTATTTCAATCGAATAGTAGTTAGGTAGGTACTTGTTATAACGAAGTGTATTAGAAGCAAAAACTTCAAGGTGAAATTTAACAGAATTCACTAACTCGAAAATGTCCATGCAATAATAAGAGTTCCTTAAATAAGTAAGTAGGCAGATACCTACTTACTTAAATTCGCTACTTTTAAACGTTTCAAAGGTTTCACATCACAGATAAATGTCATCCATTCAAACATGATTTTTAAAAAATGTATGTAGGTAAATAATTTAGATGAGTACGTACTAGGTATGAGCATCCCCCTTTCGTTTTTCTTCATACGTCAATGTGATTAATTTTCATTTTTATGTTTGAAATTTCAGCAATCTATATGTGGTTTTAAAAGAAATAAAGCCGCTGTAAAAATAAAATCTTGGGCAATATTACCACCCAAAGATGAAAACGCTTTAAAAATCGCTTTAGCCACGATTGGACCGGTTGCTGTGTCAATCAATGCAAGCCCTTCAACTTTTCAGTTTTACGCGTAAGTTGAAAACACACTTATTCATTTATACTAACATGGCCTGCAATTTGCCAATGCCAATACCTTTTTTAAAATTGGAGTACAAATATTTCTTAATTAATTTTGGGCATCTAACTCTATTTTTGGAGTTGATGAATTCCTCAATTTTTTGAAATACCCAACTATAGAAATTATTTTTTAAATTTTTGGAAAAAAATCTTTTAAATTTTTTCCAAGAAATTAATAGGTACCTAATTATTATACCTAGGTATAGATACACGTTATTATTACTTTTTTTAGAATAAGAAATACCTCCAATTTTTTTTCTTATTTTTAATGAAAAAAAAAAATCAATTTTTGACAATAAAGAAACAAAATCAATTTGTTATGGAATTTAAAACATTTCAAGATTTTTGGAATGAGAAATAGTCAACTTTTTTCAATACAAAATCCATTATAAAAAGTCCATTATTTTTATATTTTTTTGAAATGAAAATTTTTAAACTTTTTTAAAATTAATATTTTCATTTTTTATTTTGAAATGACAATTTTTCCAAATTTTAATAATTAGATAACTAGGTATTTAATTTACAAAAATGATTTTTTTAATTTCTCAATGTTTTGAAATATTTTATTCATCTTCTTGAAATTTTTTTATATTTTTTGTTAAAAATTAAAATTTTTCATTTTTTTAAAATTAAAATTTTCAATTATTTAAAAGGAAAATTTTCAATACTTTTTTAGAAAGAAAATTTTCCAATTTTTTTTTTTTTTTTTTTTTTTTTAACGCCATATACAGCAATTCCAATTTTTTTTTGAAATGGAAAATTTTCAATTGCGGAATGAAAAATTTTTGAAATTAAAGAAATGACAATTTTTCCAATTTTAATCAATTAAAAATATGATTTTTTTAATTTTTAAATTTTTTTTGAAATATTTTTTGTTAAAGATTAAAATCATCAATTTTTTGAAATAATGAAAATTTCCAACTTTTTAAAATGAAAAATTTTCAATTTTTTTAAATGAAAATTTTTAATTCTTTAAAAAATAAATAATAAATAATTTCTTTAATGAAAAGTTTAAAAATTTTTTAAATATTATATTTTAAGAAAATAATTTTAAATTGAAATTTTCATTTCGAAACGACAATTTTTTATTTTTTGAAATGACAGTTTCTCCAATTTTGATTGAATCAATTTTTTCAATTTTAAAAAAGATGCGTTTTGATTTTTTTCAATTTTTCAATGTTTTAAATTTTTTTTTTTTATCTTCTTGAATTGAAAATTTTATATTTTTTGTTAAAATAGAATTTATAAATTAAATATTGTTTCTAAATGAAAATCTTTCCAATTTTATTTGAAAACTTTTTTTTTCATTTAAAATAAATAAGTTGTTTCAACTTCTTTAAAACAATTTTTTCAAATTAAAAATAAGGAAAATTTTTCAAAATTTTTGAATTTAAAAAAAAATTTATTTTAAAGGTTTTTTTTTGAATACTTATTTTCGTTCAATTTTTTTCCAATTTTTGTAAAATGAACCAAAAAATGTTAGAATAAAATTTTTAAAAGCTTTAGATTTTATGGTGTAAAGAAGTATTTATGTAGTGGTGGTATTAGGTACCTAGCGTACCTACCTAGGTCTTTATTTTTTTTCACATTCAAAACCCAAGGCTAAAATTTCATTTTTCCGGTCCTGCCAGCTTAGTACTTAGTACTTATTTACCTACTAACCATTTTATCAAAATCAATATTTTTTGCAATTTTTTGTATTCTTTATTTTTTTGTTATTTAAATAGTAAAGGACTCTACAACGATCCATCATGCTCCTCGGAGTACGTAAATCACGCTATGCTACTCGTTGGTTACACGAAAAAGGCATGGATTTTGAAAAACTGGTGGTCCGATGAATGGGGCGAGGACGGATACATGTACTTAGTTCGAGGGCAGAATAGATGCGCGATCGCCAACTACGCCGCATACGCTACCATTTCATAAAACGTAATTTTTTTCCATGTTTTGATAATGATTGTAGGTATAAAAAAATTTTAATGCTCGAAGAATACCTCGATGCGACGACTCACCTCGTCACCTGTAATCAAATAAAAATCGTGTAAATCATGGGGATTTTTTCTTAAGTGCGGAAATATTCTACTCATCATTTCCTGTGTGCATCTTCTTACTTCTTGATGTTTATTTTATTCTATTGGACTTTCTTTGGATTTATTATCCTTGGACTAGCTACCTGGCTACCTCCTAATAGTATTTGCAATTCGCAAAGTGATTTCACTCTCCAGTTGAACATACCAGTTTGAAGTTGTGGTGGGGAAAGGAGATGAAAGTGCAGCAACAACGCGGTGTTTACTGTTATGACTTATGAGAACAATATGAATAGACGAACGTGATTTCTATTTCGCCTTTACGCCTTACTAGCCGTTAGCGACCAAAAACTCCTATTTTACTCCGACCAATGAAAACGTGTTTACCTTAATCACCAAAACTGATAACGTCTTATATCTTTCATATAGGTATCTCAAATTAAGATCGTTTTATACAAAAATACTTCAAAACAAAATGATAGTAATATAAAATAATTCCTAAGGATATACTTTTCCTAGACTATGAATATTGAATAGTTAACATTTCAATTTCAAAGCAACAACACTTTTGTATGCTTAGCTTCTCCAGTGAAATTTTCAGTTTTGAGGTAGAAAATTAATTAATTTTAAAGGTGTGTACTCTCAATTAGTCTCGAGGAAAGAAAATTACTTTCAAGTCCAAGTTGAGAGACGTACGAAAACACTTGAGAGTAAAAGTAATTTTGGAAATTTTTGAAGTTGATATCCATTTCAATGTGATGTCCTGATGAGCTATTTTATTATCAATTTATCATGCATATCAAAAATTCAAAATTTATCTTTAATCAAATTTTCAAATTCAAACTTCTTTGTTCTTCGAGGCCTGGGGGAGACATGAGTCATTTTTATTTAATTTTTTTTTAGTGAAGTTAAGTTTTAGAGCGAGTGTTAACGTTAACGAGCGACTTCTGATTACAAAATGTACGTACGTATGTATACGTACAAGAAACACCACAATGATCATGCTGGATCACATTTACAACAAACATGGCATTAATTAGAACAATTGTTTATAAAATATTATAATGATTTCAAATTATTTAATTAATTTAATGATGAAAATTGAAAAATTTAGTAATCTGCGAAAATAAAATGTGTTATCTCATAAAGAGTAACTGATGGGCACATGATGTGAAGCCATGGGCCCAAGGAGGTGTCCCCCACAAAATGTTATGTGATACTCAAATTGAGAAGAAGGCTGGCAGTATGATTCCAAATATATTAAACTTGAGTATTTTTTATATTTTATCTTCTCACAAAGAATCATTTTTGTAGATACTTATTTTGAATTCGAAATTTTCGGATTGGACGACTTTGTTGTGTATGAAGGAAAATGGAAGAAAAACAATTTCACGAAAAAAAACTACCTCGCAATCATCAAGATGGAGCATGCAAGTACCAGATGCTCTTAATTCAAGTTTGTCTTATTTTTCTCCAACGGTAAGTGCAGGATTTTCTCTCCTTACGATGAATGAAGTTATGCCTTTATAACCCTAAAACAAAATTGAATAGGTGAGTTCGATCACCGTGGCCGGCAAGTTGGCAGGCTACAACTTTAAAAATTTCAGAAGTGAAATGTGTTACATTTTTTAGATTAAAGATGTCCAAAAAAATGCTTAAGAAGAACATCATGAAATTTTTTTAAGAGGCAGTTTTTTAAAAAAGGAAAATTACCAACGTCATTTTATGAGAATTTTTGTTTGAGGAGTAAAAATTTTTTCTGGAAAAAAATTTTCATAGGTAATTAGGTATTAAAAAAATAAAATGGATAAAAAAATTTTAAACTAGAATTTTTTAAAATTTGTCAATTTGCCTTCACCTACATACACTAAAAAATGTTTTCAATACATCAAAATAAATTTTTTTATTATTAATTTATTTGAGGGAGTCGAAAATTTCTAATTTCTTTGAAGAAGAAAGTCTCAAAAATTGGATACAATTTTTCGGAATTGTAAAATTTCTTTCATTTTCAAGTTCTAAAAGTTTTTTAAGCAAAAAAATCTATTACTTCCTTGAAATTAATAAATTTGTATACCTACTCATTTTTTGAATGAAAAAAAAATACTTTTTTGGAATTGAAAAATTTTCTCAATCTTTTCAATATGGTAAATTTTATTTTGTGAAGTATGTAAGCTCATTTGAAAAAGCGATAACCTATTTTTCAAATTTTTGATGAGAAAAAAGTACTTCTTTCAAAAATTTCAAGTTTTGGCTCCATATCTTCCGAAATAATAACGGAATAAAAATTCTTTTTATACCATTGGAAAGAGGATTAAATTTCCAATAAGGCAATTTAAAAAAAAACATAGGTCACCGCGATAAATTTTTTGAGGCGATTACTTCAAGTTGCAAAGTATGTAAAACATATGGTTATTTTCTTTTGCGAGTTTTTCGAGTAAAAATTCTACTCAATTTGGCAAAATACTCGATTGCGAGTGAACGGCTGGAGGGATTAGGATGGTATTTACATCATTAGAAAGAGCATGCAAATTCCTTCAAGATGCTTATAATTTTTTTCATGGTTTTAGCAATTAACCTCGAAAAGTTTCCATTTTTCTCTTAATAGGTATGCTTTAGAATGAAAAAATCCTCAATAATGCACGAATGGATAGAGTGATGATATTTTCGAATATGCCAATGAAAAGATCGTGAAATTTGCCGCGGGTATCATGAAAAAAAATTGTCCTGTGGCGATAATTTCCGAGTTAGGGTGTTAGATATTCCGCGAGATTGATGTTTTTTACTAATTTCTCATGCCCGAGCGTCGAAGGTACTCGCTCGAGTACGGCTCGTGGCGACCAAACTAACCCTTCGCGCTACCTTTCAAAACAGAAAAAGCTCATTTGCGAGCGAACTAAAGAAGCTAGAGAAAAATTATTTGCAACATTGGAAAGATTTCGTGATTTCCCATAAGAATTTTAAAAAATATTCATAGGTCGTCGAGGTGAATAAAAAGTTATCGGCGGGTAACGTGTAAATGTGTGCCTAAAAGTGAAGTCACGCGACTGCTAACACATAGTAGGTATGTTTTTCTCGAGCATCGCCACTTTAAAAATTCGTAACTTCTCGTCAAGTTTAAGGCTCGAGCTGAAATTTGCACCACTAGAAAGAGGATGAAAAATGGGGTCGTCGCGATGGTTTTAATGCTACAGCCTTAAATCCTTTGAATAAATTGAAAAACTAACTCGCGTCAAGTTGCCCGAGCGTCGAAGGTACTCGCTCGAGTATGGCTCGTGGCGACCAAACCAACCCTTCGCGCTACCTTTCAAAACAGAAAAAGCTCATTTGCGAGCAAACTAAAAAAGCTAGAGAAAAATTATTTGCACCATTGGAAAGAGCTCGTGATTTCCAATAAGAATTAAAAAAAATATTCATAGGTCGTCGAGGTGAATAAAAAGTTATCGGCGGGTAACGTTTAAATGTGTGCCTAAAAAGTGAAGTCACGCGACTGCGAACACATTAGTAGGTACATTTTTCTCGAGCATCGCCGCTTTGAAAAGTTCATAACTTTTCACAAAGTTTGAGGATCGGAATGATTTTTATCTCATTGCAAAGGAGATGAAAAATTCTATA
Organism: Balanococcus diminutus; assembly: GCA_959613365.1. Taxonomy (NCBI): domain Eukaryota; kingdom Metazoa; phylum Arthropoda; class Insecta; order Hemiptera; family Pseudococcidae; genus Balanococcus; species Balanococcus diminutus. The sequence goes on from OY390716.1 coordinate 41,346,382, forward strand.
GTATGGTTGAAAATAAAATTGGGGTCGTCGCGATGATTTCAAAGTTATCGCGTTAAATATTCAATATGTATGGAAAAATCTACTTCTCAGCTGAGCTTTAGCTTCGTAACTTTGAAATTTCTCGGCGGATAAAAATGATTTTTATACCATTAAAAAGAGCACAAAATTTCCTATAAGACTGTGAAAAAAAAAATACTATGGTGTCGCGATGAATTTTTTGCTAAACAACTTCAAAAATTCTAGGTATAATAAGAAGACTTATAAATAAGCCTGAAAATGCTATTATGTCGTTTAAAAAATAATAAATAAATTTATTATACTTCAAAAACATTTCATTAATATCATTTCAGGCTTTTAGTAATGAATAAATAATACTACGCATAAAGTTTAATAAATTAAAACAGTTTATTCGCGCGTATTCAATAATGCGGAAATACTGTCTATCCGCACACTGTTCCGATACCAAACGCAAAACGTGCGGTAGCGCCAACCACTTCACCCGTGAGCACACATTAGGTACAACAGTTGATGAGATTCTGACAGACTATCTCAAAACAACCAACATGCGCGTATTTTTTTTCCCCCACATAGGATGCGTCACATGAATCATGTGTTCGTTCACTGACGTATATTAATTTAACACTGGACTTGGAATATTTTCATAAAAGTTACGTACTTCTTCCGTTTTAGCTAAATAACTGCAAAACTATAAATTTTTTCAAAAAAGTGCGTTGAACATGTTTTATGAAGAATTAAATGAGCTTTCGATTCGTGTAAAAAGTTTTTGATTTCGTGTATTATTTTGCATGTAATTTAGTTATAAAGAAATGAAAAACGATTATCTTGAAAAAAATTGCAAGAAGTTTTAGCTTAATAACACAAAAAGTATCATTTTTTCTAAAAAAAGTGCTTCGAAAATAATAATTCTTCTTGAATTTAATAAACTTTCGATTCGTATATAAATATTTTGATTTTCCGTCCTGTTTCGCGAGTACTTAGTACTTACTGAATAATTTTTTATGGAGGAAGAAAAATTGAGAAAATATGACTATTTTTTAGTTCTTCATCATTGCACTACTCACAAAATAAGATGCAAAATCAAAATATTTATATACGAATCGAAAGCTTATTAAATTCTAGAAAAATAATGTTCCGACTACTTTTTTGAAAAAACTAATAGTTTCTGAGTTATTTAGCTAAAACGTAAAGTAAAACTTACTGCAGTTCTTTTCAAGATGAGAAGATGACCGTTTTTCATTTCTTCATTACAAAAGTACACGCGAAATGATACACAAAATCTAAAACTTTTTCCACGAATCGAAAGCTCATTTAATTCTTCACAAAACAGGTTTCAAACACTTTTTTGAAAAAACTAATAGTTTCTGAGTAATTTGGCTGAAAGGGCTAAACTTTTTAAAATGTTTGGACTTGGTAAAAATTCAACTACAACATGGAAAAGAATCATATTTCCCAAAGGGATCATGAAATGTGACGCATCCTCAGTGTTGTGAAACGGGAATTCCCATTTTGGGGATGCCTTAAGTCAGTGTTGTGAAACGGGAATTCTCATTTTGCGGGAATGGGAATTGTTCCCGGGAATTCCCGGGAACGTTCCCACCTTCATCAAAACCGGGAATTCCCGTTTTCAAATAATTTATTTTTTTGAAGCAAAAACGAGATTTAAGTGATGTAATGATGTTTAGAAATGTCAATTTGAATGAAAATTGGTATTGATACCCTAGAAATACTTGAAATTAATAAAATTATTCAGGGATATCGATATCCCATATTTTATTTTTTTAAATGGTAATTTCAAGGTAATTCTTCAGGTTATTACCACGTGATTGATCCAATTAAAAATATATTCTTTTTAAATTTAACATCAATTTTTGACAATTTGATGGTATTAAAATGTATTTTAACACTGAGGGAAACAACATGGTACCTCTTAATACCAGGAGGTGTCTAATAAATCTCAATATAATCAGAATCTTTTTTCTTGGAAATATTTTGAAAATTCCTGGGAATTCCCGGGAACAACACTTCGTTACCGGGAACTTTCACAACACTGCCTTAAGTTGAAGGAAATCCAACACCATTTCGCCTATGCGCGTTGCCGCTTCGTACCTACGCGTATACGTGTACGCGCGCATGGGGGGGGTAGTATTCGCAGTTAAGGTGCATGTATACCGTTTTAAAACGAGATTCGGCAAGCTGCCCCGGTGGCGTAGGTGCTAGAGCGCTGGCCTGTGGAACCGATGGACCCGGGTTCGAATCCTCGTGGAGGCGAAATTTTTTCAAAATTTTTTTTGACTTAGAATTTTTTTAAATCATTCTTTTTTCGAAAATTTCAATTCTTTTTTGTTGTTTCAGTTTTTTAACCTCTTTTTCGTATTTTTTGTTGCGAATTAATTTTTTTTACCGATTCTACTACTTGTATTTTCAAATAAAAAGATCCCGCTCGGCGGGATCTTTCCCCGCGTACCGCTCGGCGGGATCTTTCCCCGCGTACCGCTTGGCGGGATCTTTCCCCGCGTACCGCTCGGCGGGATCTTTCCCCGCGTACCACTCGGCGGGATCTTTCCCCGCGTACCGCTCGGCGGGATCTCTTATCCATTTTAGGAAAAAAAGCAATAAAAAAACGGGCATATTCGTCAAAATGGAGAATTGGCAACGTTTGGTGTTGGATTTCCTTCAACTTAAGGCATCCCCCCATTTTGCGGGAATGGAAATTCTTCCCGGGAATTCCCACCTTCATCAAAACCAGAAATTCCCGTTTTCAAATAATTTATTTTTTTGAAGCAAAAACGAAATTTAAGTGATGTAATGATGTTTAGAAATGTCAATTTGAATGAAAATTGGTATTGATACCCTAGAAATACTTGAAATTAATAAAATTATTCAGGGATATCGATATCCCATATTTTATTTTTTTAGATGGTAATTTCAAGGTAATTCTTCAGGTTATTACCCAAGTGGTTAGATTCGTTGATGGAGCATATTCGCTCAATATTGAATACATTGCCGAATGAAGAACCAAATTTTTAGACATGTTATCCATTGTTTTACATCTCTCTGTTAAAAAAAATCCCGATTAGGAATTTTATAATTCCTTCCTATGCCAGTTTGTTCGATTAATTCGTAACTGTTCTTATTGTACATAATTTTTTTCAAACAAAAGTTGTAGATTTAGATTGTGGAAGTAATTTCAGTTATTATAAAATTTTCAATTAGACCCTGCCCTCCCATCCAATTTTCCATCATAAATAGAAAATATAATCAAACCATAGAAATTTCGAAAATTGAAACATCATTTTTCGAGTTTCCACTTCCTTCAAATTTTTCCTATACCTTTTTTCAAAATACAAATTCTTAGACGTTAGGCTTGAGATGTCTCAAATAACTAAAACAAGAGAATGTTCACTCTGCATTTCTCCATATTTTTTTTCTTCTATAGCCATCTGACTGGATTTTAATCTAAGTCGAATCTAAACTTCAGCGAATTATTCAAGTAGTTACTTCGATACCTTTTTTTTTTTTTTTTTTTTTTTTTTTAAATCGACGTTGTTCTTCGTTTTTTGATATTTGTTATGGTAGAACAAAGAATATGAAATGATTGCCAATTTATTGCAAATTAACAATGTTTTCAAAATAGAAAAACTTGAACGATAAATCGTAATTACATGACTATAAAATTACAGTAAGTAATTAAAATACTTAAATGAAATAGTAACAAAACATCAGCCGTACTCAGCTACTCAAAACCGAATTAATAAAAAGGACACTTTCATAATTGAACATAAGAAAAGAAAAAAACGATAACATTATAGAAACATTAAATGAAAAGGCCCTCATAAAACGCATACAAAATGATTTTGAAAGTAATATGATCAATATTTACAAAATATTCACTTCATAATGAATCAGTTAAAAATTAAAGAATCAGAGTTACAAACTGGTATATACAATGAAAAACACAAGGTAGGTAAAATTTCTACACGGTTCACGAAGCTAAAGACTCAACATCGCTGATTAATTTTCTAATTTTACGTTCCGTATTATAAATACCGTCATATCGTTTACAATGTAACTGATGTACATAGACTTTGGCCATAAATTCGGAATTAATTTCGATACTTTTTTTCAAAATAGGAATGCCCGTTCGACCGAGTGATATTTGGGCCAAACAGAAGGATTTATTTTCCGGAATAACGTGTATATTCCAGTGAGGCATCGAATCGAATATTTCTTCCATTATTTCGTATATGGTTCTAGGTTCTTCGGATTTTTTATTTTCTTCCAGCATGGCTTTCTTAGGTCCGGCTTTGGTTTTCACAACTCTGGTATTGGTGAAACCCTCGAATTTCGATACGATGTCTTGAATATTATTACCGATGGTCTTCTTGACGACGGTATGGTTGTAATTCCTCGAACCTGGGGTTTGTTTCTGAGATAGGGGAGCGAGCGGTGGAGGATTAACCGATGAAGGTGTTCTATAGTCAATTTTGGTCTGTGTATTCCTCGGCGTCCAACCATTGGTACTTCTCGATATATATATATATATATATATATATATATTATTTTAATTTAATAAAATAAATTTTTTATTTATTCATTCATTCTATTATTCAATTAAAATACAAATTATTGAATCAATAATAAAATTGATTTAATTACTTTAAATCCCTATTCTTTAATTAAAGATATAATTATAATAATTAATATAATAATTTTATTTTTAAATTTAAATTTTTTTTTCTATTATTTTAAATAATTTTGATAATTTTAATGAAATAAATTATTTCATTACTCCAAATCATATTGAACAATTCTATCGAAGAAAAGTCAAATACCACCAAGAATACATGACTCGATTATCGTAAGTAACAGTTCAATTTTTTGTATTTGTCATTAAAACAATTTGAAAAAAATAATAATAATAATACATTTGATTTTACAGGTTCCAAAGGATCTATTTGCGGAGCTCAGTGATCTTCATGAAAAATTATTTGCTCGTTCCCTACTGATAGACGCATTGAAGAAAGCTAATTTGTATGAAATCTATAGTTCTGAGTGTTCTGACAACAGAACGGCTTGGGATCGTATGCCAAAAAATTTCAAGAAGAGACTCGGCGGTCGTACGCGACCATTAAATCAAGCAGCTCATTTAAAAATAGACACGTCGCCTAATTCGCCCACTTACTGTATCAATTAGGAGATACGAAATAGATATAAAAAACTCATTAACGAAATCCTAGAACAAGGAAAGAAACGAACAAAAAAATAAAACTGTTTTTTAATCTTTCACGTAATCCGAATTCTGCATTAGGGCTGTGTGAAGTTTCTTTCTGGTGTATGAATGTATGAAATTTATTATATTTTATCAGGTTAGCGTGAGTGTGCCGTATTTATTTTCTTTTACTCATGCCATAATTTTATTATTTATTTAATGTTCAAATTTTTTATTAATTTTTTATAGAGAAATATTAGTATTGAAACGTCTAAATATATTGATTAATAAATGTAGTAGGAAATTTTAAAAAGTTGCAAAACCCATTATTTCATCAGAACTCTGTGTTTAGGTCAAAATTACAGTTTTCAGGTTTTGATGTATTCTTAATTGACAGTCAACCGCATCACAGGTGTTGTTGAATCATTCGTATTAGAATGTTATGCATCATTGTATTTGCAAAGCGTATCCATTTTCATACTTACGCATTTTTAAGAATAAGAAAATTTAAAAAGTGTAAGATGGACGTTTGACTTTTCCCTCGGAGTTGAGCTCCCTCCGAGGTGTCTCACCTTATCATAATAATTAATCACTCGCGAACGCGGTACTTTGATTTAATAAAAAACACTACAATCCGAAATAGCGTATTCGAACTTGCATTTATTCAAAACATCACCCTGGAAATTATCGCCTCGAGAGGGTGATCAAACCTCCCTCGACAACTAGTATATTAGAATTATACAGTCCGGAGACGAAACTCCGAGCTAATATGGTAGTCGGCTACCGGGAATATCATCACGCCACATTTTACCCAGTGTTACCACCGGAGACAGGGCCAGTATGTACCTTAACAAAAGTAAAGAAATTTTAAAAAATTGAAAAATTAGTAAAATCCAAAAAAATTGCAAAAAACGATTTTAAAAGTACTTAAGGAAATTTTCATAAGATGAGAAATTTTGAAAAATGTAAAACTGCAACTTAGAATTAAAAAAAAAAAAAATATATATATATATATAAAAAACCTGAGAAGTCGAAAAAATTTGATAAAAATTTTAAAAAAAATTGTTAAACTGAAAATCTTGATAAATTTAAAAATCGAAAAATTTTTAGGCAATAATAATTAATTAATTTTGAAAAACTAAAAAATTATTTATTTTTTAGACACAAAATTTTAAATATTGATCGTTTTTGAATACTTATACCTAATTAAAAATTTTGAAAATTTTGAAAACGTTGAATTCTTTTTTAAAAAGATGAAACAAAAAAATGAATTTTTCAAAGTTTAAGAAAGGGTGAAAAATAAGAAAATTTCTGAATAGTAGAAAATTTTCAATAAATAATTGAAAAATTAGGAAATTTTAAAAAATGAATAAATTTTTGAAGATATAAAAATTGTAAAATTAAAAAAAAATGAAGGGATTTCTAAAGATGTAGAAATTTTTTAAAATGTGTAAATATTGTAAAATTGTGGAATTTCATGAAATTGGGGAATTTTGAAAAATGGGGAAATTTTGTAGCAGAGTGAGTAAAATCTAATGCATACATAAATAAGAAAAAGTTGAAGAATTTTGAATAATTGAGATGCTACAAAGAGAGAAAAATTTTAAAAATAAAATTGGAAAGTTCTATAGAATTTAAAAGTGATGGTGAATAATTGTAAATTTTAATATCTAGGTAGTAGGTACTTAATTGAGATATTATTTCGAAAATGAAAATTGGGAAATTAAAAAATTAAAATTGAAAAACTTACAATTAAAAAAAAATATAGAAACTATAAAATTTTCAAGAATTGAAAAGTTTTTAAAAATTGAAAAATTCTGAAAAATTGAAAAATTTCGAAGGATTAAAATTTCAGTCGCGGGCGAAAAGACGAAAAATATTTTAAATTTTGATAAATAAAAAACTTCAATAAAACTAATTCCTGGACAAAACTTGAACAAAAATTTAAAAAAAATTGAAAACTTTTCAATTTAAAAAAAATGAAAGAAATTTTTCATTCAAAATTTTTAAAAAATTGTTTTTCACTGAATTTCAAAAAATGGCACCTACTCAAAAAAATTAAATTCAAAGAAATTGTTTGAATTTCAAAAAAAAAAAAAAAAAAAAAACTTTAAAGAATTGAAAATTTTTTTCAAGAAAAGAAATTTTAAATAATTGAAGGGGAAGCGAACTTTCAAAAAAAAAGAGAAAAAAAAGTGCTTGAAGGAACTTGAAAATTTTTTTAATTAAAAAGATGACGCAAAAAAAATCTTCAAAAAAATAATTTTTGGCAAAAAAAAACTTGCAGAATTTTTTAAAATCAGAAATCAGAGAAAAGTTGAATTTACTGATCCAAACTGCAATTTAATTCATCTTTAGGCCCAAGGTTTAATTAGAAGCTCAATCTGCAACTTGGGAATTATCTACCGAATGTACAGAAGTAAAGATTAATATTAGGCACACCCAGAGGTGAATTTACGAATTTATTTTTCGCGGATTCTGAGAGAGACCTTAACAACTGCATCGACCATTGCAGGGTAATTTGCATTTATGTATGTACATCGCTATACACTCGTACACGAAACTTGTAGAAATCAATACAGGTGCAACACTGTTCAAACACAACCGCAATACAAATAAATGAAAATGAGAGTACATACATGCAAACTTCCTATCTTTCTACCTAATATTCATTTATCTTTCGTGTTTACAACGAAATTCGATAAAAGTACAATGTCTTATCGGTTGGTAAGTACTTTGTCTGTGTACTCATCCGGTTGATTAATACGTTTCAACGACGTGATCTTATAAATTATCAATTTTAACAAAGATGGTAAATTGAAAACGGCAAGTAATGATCTGGTAATGATACGCGGTGTAATTTTTATGACCATCCAGGGACGAACCCATAGGGGGGTTGGGGGAGAGCTATCCCCCCCCGAGCATTTGAAAGTTGGTAAAAAGTTGGCAAATTTGTGGTTTTTGTACATAAGTTGGAAATTTTTCAATTTTTCCAACTCAAATTTAAGCCAAAAACACAATCATGTTTTTCCATCAAAAATATTACATTTTTCAAAATTTTCGCCCTCGCGTCGCTCGGGCTGTGTTTTCTCTGTTGTTTTTTGATGCCAATTGTATGCTAAAAATACTTTTTTTTTTCTTCAAAAATTGAATGTTTTTCAAAATTTTTGCCCTCGCTTCGCTCGGGCTGTATTTTCCCCCCAATTTTTATGAAAATTGATACTGTGAATGAGAAGAAAGATATTTTCCGTTAAAAAAATCGAGTATTTAAAAAAAATTTCCTTTCACAATTTTTAATGTCGATAATATGAGTTGGAAAATATCTGTGATTCAAGTTGGCATTTTCAATGATTCCCCCCCCCCCCCCCCCCCCGAAAAAATCGCTTCGGTTCGTCACTGTGACAATCCGTTATAAGACGATAACAACCGACGCAACGCGCACGATCTAACAGTATCACGGAAGACCAACGCTGCTCCGGTGCGACACTGCGATTCTTCGGCGAAGTGAAGTGTTTTTTCAGTACACAATACGATATCGTGGTGTAAACTTGGCGAAAACTCGCGCTCGAGTGTGTTTTTCTTTTAAGGGTTGGTGGTGAATTGAAAAATTGTATGAAATTCGAGGTTAATCGAAGGTACCCATTGTGGTGATCATTTTATCGTTAAAAACGTGTAAAATATTCACGAAAATTATTCCTTACAACACATGTCCGAATCATCATGACAAGTAAGCGAGCTTTTACGCTTTTACGAATAATATTATGATAACTAAGTAGTGATATATCGAGCAAACCTGCCGGGTGTTGCGAGTTTCCACTTTTTCCTCCAACAACACGGTGCGGTATTGAGCCTTTGGTGGGTTTTTGTTATTATTTTTTTTCCATTGAGAGAATATTATACGGAAGAATGAGCTCGTAGAGGGAAAGAATATCTCTGGTTTTTAATTTGTTTATAATCGATTTAAAAAATCGAGTTGGGTTGGAGTTCAAAAGTCTGGTATCAATATCAATATCGCAAAATTTTTGCAAGTAGTCTATTTAGGTAGGTATTTTTTTTTATCACGGTCACCGAGTCAGAAATGGGATTTTGTCGCAACAATATTTCAATTTTTGACAAAAGTCGACGCGATAAAATTCTTTCGATATTTTGAAAAAAATGCCAAAATTTTATCAAATGAAAAAAGATACGCGGAATTAATCCAAAGTCGACGTCATTGTTTCGAGATCAACGATTCATTGAAAATTCTTTCCTTTTTTTTTACTTCATTGAATAGATAAAAAGAATTAGTCCCCGCCCCCCCCCCCAACATCAATGAAAACTACGTTTGAAAGCAAAAAGTGTACCAAACAAAATACTCTGTAAAAAAAGTTTGTGATATTTGATAATCCGCCTCCCTTGTGTTACCTATAACTTCATAATTAATTTAATCACTCTCCTACTTTCTTAAAATTTCTTGAAAATGAATTCTTGAAACATCAGGTAAAAAATGTACTGATATCTATAAATTAATTTAACCACCCTCCTAATATTTTAAAAATGAATTCTCGAAACATTGAAACAGTGGGTAAAAAATGTCATGATATAATTTAATAATCCGCCTCCCTTTCCGCCTCCTTCCTCCCCTTTCCGGCACCTAGGGTTGAATGCATTGATATAACTACTACGCTATGTGCAAAAATTTTGAAGAAAAAAATAGTTGAGGGCTCAGTCTCACTTTTTTGGTAAGTACATAATTATAAAAGACTGAGCCCTCAACTATTTTTTTCTTCAAAATTTTTGCACATAGCGTAGTAGTTATATCAATGCATTCAACCCTAGGTGCAGAAAAGGGGAGGAAGGAGGCGGAAAGGGAGGCGGATTATTAAATTATATCATGACATTTTTTACCCACTGTTTCAATGTTTCGAGAATTCATTTTTAAAATATTAGGAGGGTGGTTAAATTAATTTATAGATATCAGTACATTTTTTACCTGATGTTTCAAGAATTCATTTTCAAGAAATTTTAAGAAAGTAGGAGAGTGATTAAATTAATCATGAAGTTATAGGTAACACAAGTGAGGCGAATTATCAAATATCACAAACTTTTTTTACCGAGTATTTTGTTTGGTACACTTTTTGCTTTCAAACGTAGTTTTCATTGAGGTTGGGAAGGGCGGGGACTAATTCTTTTTTGAAGAATTTTTTTGAAAAATATCAGTAGTTTTTTTTTGTAAACTTGATGCAAATCAGTAGTACACATTCATCAAGTTATGGTTTTCATATCATTTCCGTAACAATTGTGTACAGCAAAATAATAGTAAAATGTTGAAACCTGAAGATATTTTAGAATATGATTATGAAAAAAATGAAATCGCAATAGTTTTTGTATGCAATAGTTTAAGAGCTGGAAATGAAAAGTAGAAGTAATGAACATAATAAACTTTCATTTTTGAATGAATCATTTTATCAATAATCAGTAGGTATGTTAATACAATTTTATAAAACTTGTAACATTTTAATATCAATGGTGAAAATTTTTGAACTTTTCAAAGTTGACTACCTTAAGGGCCTAATTTGGGGTTGGAGGTAAATTTAAATACAAAAATCGAATTCAGCGTCCCCGAAAACCTACATTTCGACACTAATGTTGTAAGTTTTGAAATTTTCAAAATATACTCTTTCTTAGAAGCACAATTTGGGGTTGAAGGTAAATTTAGGTACAGAAATCGAATTCAGCATTCTCAAAAACCTATATCTCGACAATAATGTTGTAAATTTTGAAATTTTCAAAATTGACCCTTCTTTAAAAGCCCAATTTCGGGTTGGAGGTAAATTTAAGGTCGAAAATCGAATGTATTTTTGGATAAAATTTAGCCTTCAACAGTTTGAGAATGATGAATATCCCCTAAACAAAATTTTGAACCCTAGAAAAGTCTCCACTATTCAGCATGTTATTTTTAATCTCCCTCACAATTATTATTTTTTACTATGTTCGTTTTTTTTTTTTTTTTTTCAAAGACATGTACCCATCAAACTCTCAAATAAAGATTTTTGAATGAATAAACGAATTAATGAACGAAATTTGTAGACTTAGTTACTTATTTAGGTAAGTGCATTTTCTAAAAGAAAATTTTACGAGAAAAACAAAGACAATAGGAACAGGTATTTATTTCATGTTTTTTTTTTTTTTTTTTGATAAAATTTAGCCTTTAACAGTTTGAGAATGATGAATATTCGCTAAACAAAATTTTGAACCCTAGAAAAGTAAAAAGTCTCCAAGTCTCCACTATATTCAGCATGTTATTTCAATCTCCCTAACAATTAGTTTTTTTTACCATGTTCGTTTTTTTTTTTTTTTCAAAGATAGGTCCCATCAAACTCGCAAATAAAGATTTTTGAATGAATAATTTTTTCACAAATACGTATTTTCAAATAAAATTCATAAAACTTCGAAAATAGGTATCGAAATCGAAAATTTATTCAGTTCGAATTTACCCTTTACGCAAATACTTTACATTAATAATACTGGAAACTCCAATGGGGAAAAGTGACCCCGACAAAAGCGCTCTTTTAGCGGCTCGGCATGAAACTATTCTCAGACTTTCGACCGATCGTCATGTCTTCGACCAATCAGAGGGCGAATCACGCGACGATTAGTCGAAAACCTGGAATTAGTTTCATGCCGAGCCGCTTAGAGAGCGCTCTTCTTGGGAGTCAAATCAAAAGCATTGAGTTTCCAGTATTATTAATGTAAAGTATTTGCTTTACGTATTATTAAAAAAATAAATTTAAAAAAACTGATCGTCGAAAGTGAAATAATACAAAAATACTAATCAGCGAACAAACGTTGTAAACTGAGTATGACAACAGCGAACTCTTATGTTACTCTAATAGAACCACCGCTCACATATCACTAGCATCAGTGCATCACGCAAGTCAGGGAGTATTTGAAAAATAACACTTTTCAAATATTTTGCCATTAAATATTTCGTCAAAAACCACATAATGTATAAATAATTGGTTTTTCAATTATAACTGTCGAAAATAAAGTTTAAAAAAATTTAAAAAATTTCCTCTAAACAAATTAGCGTAGAATCGAACTCGTGTACACTGTCACAGGAATCCGCAAAACATACAACGAGCCACCAAGCCACCTTGGTGATGCGCTCGTTGGTGAGGTATTCATACAACGCGCGCGCGCGTTGGATTTTCTAGTCACGTATACACACACTACTGTACACCATGCTCGAATGACATCACTCTGCACAATTACGCTCATTTCTTGAAAAGGGCTGTTTAAATCGAAAAAATAATAAAAACAAAAGTTTCCTAATTTTTCAAGAGCTTTCATTTGCGACCAAAACGAAGTTTCTACGTTTTGAAATTTGAAAATTTGAAAAAGTGCTGAATCAAATTTTGGAATTTTTGCGCTCCTCCACAGCTTCCTGTAATTGAGCAATCGAGCTGAAATTTTGCATGTGTATAGAGTTCGACGTGGAACAGGGCCTTTTGATACTTCCAGCCTGATTTTCAAAATTTTGGAGCCCAAAATGGGGGGGGGGGGGTTGAAGGGTCAAATTTCAAAATTTTCAAAATTCCAAAAAAGTCCCTCTAGATTTTGATAAGTAGAACCTAAATCCAAAATCTCGTCAAAATCGGTTCAGTAGTTTTTTCGCAAAGTGAAAATACATATTTTAACAAAAAAGTGCCATTTTCATGAAAAGTACCAATCTTGGAACTTCGCGAATTTTTATCGTAGAAAGTTCGTTTTGGTCTCAAAAAAAAGCGCTTGAAAAATTAGGAAAATAATGTTCAATCAACCGATACGCTAAAATGAGTTTTTCTATGCAAAAATTCTACCGGCGGCATCGCAACATCATAGGGATTCTAGTTTCAGAATATAAGTGTGCCGTTTGTCTTTCAAGTCATCGTCCGTCGTCGTCATCGTTCGGGTAGGTACGTTTATTTTAGGATCGGAGGGCGGGGGTTCGACGACCGTCTCACTTGATCTGTTCATCAACACGTTTCTAGACATTGAGACTGCCAAGTACACCTGCAAGAATAAGTAGGTCTAGATACGTTTCTGCAGGTGCCTGTTTTGATAAGCTTGGGAGATTTTTGGATATAGCATGTAACTGTAGATTTTAAAGGTAATGACATCGTTCTCGTAGGCACAATATCCATGAATAGTTGAAGATTTCTGGGACTGACATTCTAACATGTGAACGACTGAAAGAGAGTGCCATAGATTTTGATGGTACTATTTGAAATGTGAAAAAAAAAAACGCGTAGCAGTCAAGATGCTCCGCGACAGCCGAATTTTTTTTTACAAGTTAGTGTACTACTTTAAAAATGTTTTCATCCATGGTATTTCAGTTTCAATATCACTTTTAATTTCAATTTCAGTTTAAAAATGTCAGGTTTTTGTCTTCAGTTTTAGTTACTGTCTGCATTGAAAATTTCATCTTCAGATGTGGGCTCCGCCCCCATACCCCCGTTGAGGCTCCGACGCAATCCCCTCATCACTTTCAGCTCTCAAGATAGGGGCTCCGCCCCATACCCCCGCGTTGCGGGCTAACCTCCTCGTCACTTTCAACTCTTCAGACGGGGACCAACACACCAAAAACCAGGTTAAAACGTAAAAATTTCTGATTTTTGACCCTGTATGAGGGTCAAATGGGGCTCGAAACTCGAAAACCCCAAAGGCACATCAGTGACCTCTACTGACACTACATCCCAAATTTCGGCCTTTTAGGTCTTTTGGTTTAGGCTGCAGGCGGTTCAACGCATCAGAAAAGACAGGTTAAAACTTGAAAAATATTGATTTTTGACCCTGTATCAAGGTCAAAAAAGGGTTTAAAGGTCAAAATCTGCAAATGGCACCTCAGGGGCATGAACTCAAACTACTACAAAATTTTGGACTCCCTACCACCATTTGGGAGGACTGTAGCCTGATCAACTTGAAAAAATGACCCCAAAATCCACTTTTTAGCCCCTTAAATGGGGTGGGGATGACTTAGGGGGCTGAAATTTGACTATGTTGGAGGTAATTAGGGTTCTCATCCCTGGGGCAAGTTTCAAAAAATTTCATGATTTTGGGGCTCCCCCGCGTCCCTTCAAAAAGGGGTCATATCCCCAATTTTGAGTTAGGGCCCCAAAAATTTTATAACATCAATGCGTCTCGAAGGGGGCATCCAAATACCGAGTTTGACCTCATTCGACCCATTGGAGTCTTTGCCAGAGTCCCAAAAGTAGAGGGAAAATTACTCATATATATATATATATATATATATTTGCCCGTTTCCGTACATCTCGGCCACTTTTCATATATATTTGTCCAATTTACGAAAAATGTCAAAATTGAAAAAAATTTCTTGACTCTGTTCTAATTAATTTATAAAAATTTCAATCACAGATTCGATCTAATATACAAGAAATACGCATTGGAAAAAGTAATGAGACTCTTAGGATGAAGTTTGCGGAAAAAAATTAAAAAATTGGCCTACCTAATTCAAATTTTAAATAGGTTTTCAGATTAAGTATAAGCCTGCAGTGTACTAAAATTTTTGGTATCAATAACTTTTCTGTGCGTCGATAAAATACTGAAAAATTATGAGTCAAAGTTGAGGTCGTGTATATCTAGTTTCGGCATATTTCCGTACATCTCGGTCAGTGCTTGTGATTCTACACACTGTGCATTAATTGTAGAGCCCGCGTTCATCCCTGTGACTTGATTTCTAAGGGTTGCGCGGAGTTTGTGAAACCCTGCAGTCGAGGTGGCTGATAATGGCTGACTTGTAATGTAGAAATAACCCGTATGCGCCAAACCATGGCCGAGATGTACGGTGGCTGACTTGTAATGTAAGAATAACCCGCAAGGTGGCCGACATGTCCGGAAGCCTATACCTATATATATAAATATGTGACATGTGACAGATCGTCATCTTTTGGTCCCAAACGTCAACAAATGGGGTCAGATTTTTTTTTTAAATTCGGCTAAAAATGAACACTAAGGTTATGCCAAAATTGTGAATAATTGTTTTAAGAAAATTGTTTTCTAAAATTTTCCTTAGGGAAAGTACCGTAAAATTTCTGATTTTTGATCGAAGGTCAATACCACTCCTATTGAAAATTTCTCCTTAGGAAAAGTGTTGAAAAATGCATAATTCCTCATTTTTGATCGAAGGTCAATACCACTCCTATATCTTTACAGTTTGAGTTTGAGCTCGCTGATTAAATGGCCATACCAAAATAAAAGTACAGTTCCGATATACGCATGCATCTACATACTGTACTTCTAAACAAGATCGGAACGTGGAAATATTACACGCTCATTGAACAGCCGACGAAACATTTTCTAAACGGTTAGACATAGACACGGTTGATGAAGCGTTAAACATTAAATTAATGCAAGAATTAAACTACTTCATAATTTATTCACTAAATTACGAATGTACAGACACAGAGAGAGTGGATTAGCAGTGTGATGGCTAATTACATTACGCTAAATTGGTTAATGGATTTAGCTCATTCAGGAAAATTTTCTTCTTTACTTGGCGTATGCGAATCTCGCCGACCAGCTATTCTCACAATCAGTAATCGAAATACAACCGAATTAAATTATAAAATAATACGTAGTGTATACTTTTGGCTGAAAATATTATTCACGTGTGTAGGTCTACATAGGTTCGTAGTATGTGTGTTCCAAATGGTGTATCATACCGGTGCCATATGCCACGAGGTGAATTTATTTCCGATTCATCATTATATTAGAATTCTACATACGTAGATATATTCACCGAATAACATCAACAAGCTGGTTCCACTTCGGGTGCGTAGGTAGGATATTGTCGGGTCATAGAAATAGCACCCTTTTTTATTATTATTTTTTTTTAGGTTGCGTGCAAGAAAGGCTCTAGCTAAGCATATTATTACATTGCAGTTCCCTCGCGAATTTTCTAATTGCCGAGTACGCTTCGTCAGCTTGCCTGCGCTTCGAATGCAAGGTTGTCAAATCTTTTGCTCGACCAAACGACGAATTTTCAGCCGAAAAATCGAGATGAAACTCGAAACAATTTTTCTTCCTCGCAAGTTAGTCGATTTTTCAAAAAAACCATTTATCTTTCAACACACGTAAGACAATTTTTTCTCAAATTGTAATTTTAAACCGAGCCAGCTTGGTAAAAAAACTTCAGTATTGGTGATTTTTCAAACAGTAACACGAGCCAGGGTAAAGTAAAAATAATTGTGTCAATATGAAATTTCTTTCTTTTTTCAAAAAAGAGAAAAGCAACTGGGAAGATTAAACTTTTTCAAAAGCTCTCAGCTTGGAAATTTTTCATCATTTAAAATGCTGAAAAATACAAACATTTTAGCGCAAGATTTCAACTCTTGAGAAGTTTTTCTATATTAAGCCTGCCACGGATAGAAGTCTTTTTCTGTAAAAAGTACATATATATTTATCCAGCCAGCATTTGGGAGGAATTTTCCACATTTATTTTAAGGCTCGGATTAACCCAGTGAGTTAACAAGGGCTTTTAGGCCGAATTAGGCCGACTTGGAGTTGAAATTTTAAAATATTATAATCGTCGAGAGGGAATTGGTATAATTACTTCGTAGTTGAGCATATTACAGCGGGTACGTAGGAGCTGTCGGATACGTTGAAATACTTTTAACGGAAATAAATTCGTGATTGGAGATTGCCACGAAAGATATAATGCCGGATGTGCGGTGAACGTCCATTCATGTCTCGAGTCTAAACAATCGCGTAGAATATTAATCTAACCCTATTTTTTGTGAGTTGTTTCGAGACTTCTTTTCCTTTCGCAGATTTTTGAAAAATTCATGTTCGTGGTATTGTCACAAAAGTATAGAACTTCCGTGCTATTACATTTTTATAAGCAATTTTATGACTGAATCCTAATCTAAAATCTATAAGGAAAAAAATGAGCCGGCGTGTCATTTTGTAAAGCTTCTCAGTGGCGTATTTAAGGGGTTCGAGGGGTCCAGATCACTCTTGACGAAGAAAAAGTTGAAAAAATAACGAAAAATCAGGTGAAAATATGTGTGAAAAAATTTCCATAAGCAATTCGCATCTTTCAACAAGAATTTTGAGGTAAATTTTTTTAAAAATGATTAAAAACTAAAAAGGACTTCAAATTAATTTTTTAAATAGTTTTATATCAAAAAGTTCCAAAAATTTTGAGTTTGGATTTTTGAAGAAATACAATTTAATTATTTTAATTACTCGTATTTACCTAAAAAAATTCAAGTAGATTTTTTTTTTAATTTTAAACAAGTAAGTAATGCTTCCAAAAATGTTGAATATAGATATCAATTTCATTTTATTAGAAAAATTTAAAATTCGTGAGATTTCTTAATTAATTTTCTTTTCAAAAGTCCATAAAAAAAATTCGCAGATTTTATGAAAGAATTTTATTCGACAAAAAATTACTTTTTCTCTTTTTCATTTGGTTAGAGAAGAATTTTATTTCATTTTATTATAATTTTATTTTTGTCATACCCCTCCTTTTGAAAAAAAATCATCAAATTTTTGAATTTTGAATTTTTATGTTTCTAACCTATCAAAAAATTAATGTTTTTTTCATGAAAAATGATTCCTGATTTTCCATCTTTCCACTCACTTGATAAAAAAAAAAATTAAAAAACAACGATTTTCAAAATAGAAGATTAGTGGTAACACTTTGAATAAATTGTAAAAAAATAAAAACAGGGAGCTTTTTTCCAAAAAAAAACCAAAAAACATTTAAATGCTGGGTCAAAAAAAATTGCTACATTTTTGTTTCAAAAAATTGGGAGCATCCCAAAAATTGAGTGGGAGAAATAAAAATTTAGGAATTAATTTTCATGAAAAAGAGCAACGTTGATGGATTATCATAAAAAAAGACATGATTTTAAAAATTGGTCAATTTTTCATTTTTCTGAAAAATGGGGGGGGGGCAAAAGTCCACTTGACATTCGGTGAAGGAAAATGATGAATTGTTTATCTTTTTTGAAGAGCAACTTTGGTAGGTTATGGCCCAGAAATGGCAATTGTTCTTTTTTTCAAAATGAGGGTTAATGGGCACCACTTTAAATTCATTTTGGGAAAAAATGAAAAAAAAAATTATTTCATCATAAAAAGAAACAATTTGGGAGATGAGGCAAGAAAATAATTTAGAAGTTCAAAATAAAGTTCAGGCTAAGGTAAATAATATGAAAATCATTTGGTGGTTTTTATACGAATTCTGCAAATTGAGAGGAAAGGAAGGGTCCAATGGAAATTTTTGTAATAAGCAAAATTATTCTTAGTATCTCAATCTATAACTTTTGTTTGAAAATTTTCTCAAAATCGGCATTGAGAACGATGATAAGAGACTTCAAAGAAAATGATGTTGAATCCTCGAAAAGAAGAAGCTTTAAAAAAATGGCATACCAGCTCATTTTTTTCCATATAGACTCTAGATTAAAATTTAGTCATAAACTTCATGTTAACAATGCAACGTAAGTCATCGCACGGAAACTGATATTTCTCCCTTTAGGACTGTACTATCATCTGAGATGTGCTAGGAATTAGAATTTCAACATTAAAAATACGTCTTGTACCCACCTACGTTGTTATTTCTCAAGGCACCCCTGTCCTGCAAACCAACAAAGGTGGTGGTGGGGGTGTTATTAGCTATATAGGTACCTATTCAGAATTTAAATTAAATTTACGATCGATTTCCGCCAACGCTTCTTGCTTACCTATCATAAAAAAGAAAAAATACTTCCGCGTAATTTTATGACCAATTTCTTCACAATTTTGAGAAACCCTTCAAGTTGAAAATAAATCACACCAAAACTTAGGTAAATACCATATTATTTTAATTACTCGCGATACAATAATTAATTTCAGCACAATGCTACCTTCGAAATTGAAAAACGCGGTCAGTAAAACTCATTAAATATTTCATATGGAAATGCGTCACTCACACAAGTGTCTCTCGTTCAATAATTCACAAACTACTGTCACCGGTATATTTCAAAATTCCTAATGGACTATGAAAAATTGAAGTGAATTTTTTCTACCAAGTACAAGGTTGATTATGTGAAAGCGTCTGAAACCTTCGTAGGTATATTTTCCCCATACTATATTCGTTAAAGTAAAAAATATACAAAGACCAGAGCGGCACACTCGATCGATAATATCGGAAGATGTAACGTATCGATAAAAAATCGTTTGAAAATCTATAGATGTTCTCACGATATTATAAAGATTTATCGGTACAACTTCATAGGCAAAAAATCTAAAAACTATCGAATTCGATATTATTAAGATTTTATGACGATATTCGTCAACGATACTATCGACAAAGAATATTAAATTTATCGATTCCGATTTTCCACCGATTTTGTGCAGATATTTGAAACTACATTATCGACAGATTATATTAAATTTATCGAATCCGATTTTTTACCGATTTTGTAAAGATATTTGAAACTATATTATCGACACATAATATGCAATTTCTCGAATTCAATTTTTTAACGATTTTGTGAAGATATTTAAAACTTTATTATCGACACGTAATCTGAAATTTCTCGAATTCGATTTTTCAACGATTTTATGACGATATTTGAAACTATATTATCGACACGTAATATGAAATTCCTCGAATTCGATTTTTCAACGATTTTGTGGCGATATTTGAAACTACATTTATCGACAAATAATCTGAAATTTGTCGAACGATTTTTCGACGATTTTGTGACGATATTTGAAATTATTTCCAAATTTTAAAAATTGGTGAAAATTTTTCTAAGTCCAACTCGTCTGGAAGTACTAAACTGCCTATTATAAGTGTTTTATTGCTAATTCCTCAACGATGAGGTATGGCATAGTGGTTAAGGAAGAGGATTACCATGCAGGAGGTAGATGGTTCAAGCCCCACGGGTGGCAGATTTTTTATAATTTTTTTTGACTTTTTCTGAAATGATCCTCTTACCGTAACATGAATAATGTGTTTAGGCATAGTTTAATGTATTAATTATGCTAATTAATGATTTTAAATTATAGAAAAAAGCTAGTAAAAGACGAAAAATTGGAATAAAAAATCGATAAAAAATCGACAGAATATCGAATTCGATAAAGTGTCGCAAAAGTTCCGCCTAAATCGTGAAATTATCTTTCGATATTATAGATATATTATCGATAAAATATCTTACTATAATCTCGAAATTTTTGCAAACTATAATTCGTCGATAAACTATCTATATATCGAAAGATAATTTCACGATTTATGCGGAACTAACGCGACACTTTATCGAATTCGATATTCTGTCGATTTTTTATTTCGATAATTTGTCGATTGTGCTGCTCGGGGTGTTATTCCAGTCGAAAAAAATTACTTTGACGTGACTGTAATTTTAGTTTTGTTTAAAAATACCACAAATAAACCAACAAGATACAAATAAGTAAGAAGGGTCTGCTATCTATGTTTTATGCAAATTATAATATTCAAATTGCGAAGGTATTTAACAACTTTCAGACTGCGGTATAATTTTAGCTGATTTTTTTTACCTCAAACTTTTTTAAAGCCATTGTTTTCTTCAACGGCATAATAAAAAATTTGAATAACTTTTTCGAAATGTATAAAATTAATTTAATTCGAATTAATTAAATTGAATCTGATTTTTGATTTATTTTTCACCAATGACGTAATTCAAAAATTAATGTTCTTAAAATTATGGAATTGAAAGGTACTGAAATCAAAATAAAAGGTGGGCAATTAGGTGGAACGTAGAAGTATCACAGACAGTAAAATAATTCTCTCGGTTATTGAAACGTCGGATATAAATAAGTTAAATATTAAAATATAGTTATTATTCGAATCATCGACGCGCGGTAATTCATGATCACACTCATACTGACCGTTATTCGCGAATCTATCTTTCAATTAGGTACATTGGACTTCATTCGCAGTCTATACTCGATTTTTTTGTTGTTTGGGAACATGTGTTTTTTAAACATTCGTGAATTATGTAAACCAGCCCATTTTTTTAATACTTACATACAAAAATGTGTATCAAACATAATTCTAAGAAGTTTTTCGGTTGATAGTTTTCAATTTGAAAACATTCTACAAATTTTTCTATTCCAAAAAAATTGATAAGTTTGCTACGAAAAATTTGAATATTTTTCAATTGAGAAAACAAGAATTCAATAATTTGAAATATTCTATTACATATTTTTTCAAAATGAAAAAAATATGTAATAGAATATTTCAAATTAGGTATTTTCATTTGGAAGAGAAATTTGTCAATTTTTTCTAATTGAAAAAAAAAATTCCAATTTCTTGATTTTTTTAAATTTGATAAATTCACGTAAATATATATTTATAATTTCTGAAAAAAAAATTCAAGATTTTTTTGGCAATTTTTTATTGAAAACAATTGGCTTTAAAAAATAAATTGTTGGATGTTTATTTAGGTATTATCTATTTTTTTTTCATATTTTTATTTTTTTCGTCATGAATAATATTTTCATGATTACAAAAAAACATTCCAAAAATTTGAACCGGTTTATTTGTTAATTATTAGGTATACTTACCTACTCCAAATTTTTTTGGAAAAAGCTCTGAAGATTTTCCTAGTCAGGAAAAACAATGCATTCAAAAAATTTTAGCTTGAAGAAAAATGACAATTTTTATACTTATTCTGAAAGAATCTTTTTTGATAATGTAAAAATTTTTCTTCATTTAAAAATTAAATCACAAAATTCAAAAATTGAAGAAGAATTCAATAATTTTTTTCTAAAAGCTCTTGGAAAATTTTTAATGGAAAAATTTGTTTGATTTTTTTTATCAAATCCTAATTTTTCAAAAGATATTTGCTTAATTTCCTTTTAAAAATTAAGTTGATCTAAAAAAAAAGTTCATTAAAAAAAATGACATATACTTGATAATCATGGTATGTACCTACGTATTAAACTTATTATTATTATTTTTTTAATTTAGGAAACTCGATATTGAGAAAAAAAATAATTTAAAAAAAATTAACAATTTTTCATTTTGAAAAAAAAAATGTTTTCGACATGGAAAAATTTGATGATTTTTCATAATTTTAAAAATTAAATACAAAAAATTGTACTTTGCTAAAATTTGAAAAATTCAATAAGTACCTACCTAACTTTTAATTACCCGAAATTTAACATTTATATAAGTTTTCTTTTCATTTTTAAAAAACAATTTTCAATATAAAAAATTTCTTATCATTCATTTTTTTTTGAAAAATTTTATTGTTCAACTTCGATATGATTTTTAATTACAAAAAAATTATAATTTTTCATGGTTAGAAATTTTTTGTAGAAAAAAATGCTTTTTAAAAAACAACCGACTTTTACAATTTCGTAGGTATTGAAAAGTTTGGCAATCTCAAATTCTTCAATTTTTTTTTGACACGATTTTAAACATAGTTAATTTTAAATTTGAACTATTAAAAAAATTAATCATTTTATGCATCATCTTCATAAGAATTATGAATAAATATCTTTCACATCCCCTCTCCCGCAGCCAAATGAAAACTACCTAAGTATATACATATTTTTATTCCAAAGTTTGATTTATGCCTACATGTTTTACGACTTAGCTTTTAAAACAATAATTGAAAAAACAAACAATCACATTTCTATATTATGAGTTCGATCGTTCCACTCGAAAAACTTGATAATTTTTTACAAGAGTAAGTATTTCATGGTGTACCTATTATTTGTATGTCTGGTCTTTACCGTAATTTTCTAGTAGGTAACTGATTATAATTCCATTATTTACATATTTTTTATTTTTTCGAAACTCAACACAAAAATAGTTCAAAACACTAACAAGTTTCAAACAGAAGTGAAAAGTCTGACTCATTTTGATTTATGGGTTAAATTACCTAATCCACAGGTGATATGAAAATTTAGTATAAATAATGTGGAAAGCCAATCAACGTTTGATCGAAAATGTCGAATTGAC
Organism: Balanococcus diminutus; assembly: GCA_959613365.1. Taxonomy (NCBI): domain Eukaryota; kingdom Metazoa; phylum Arthropoda; class Insecta; order Hemiptera; family Pseudococcidae; genus Balanococcus; species Balanococcus diminutus. The sequence goes on from OY390716.1 coordinate 41,369,589, forward strand.
GCTCGTTCAATTTGACAGCTTCCACATGTAGGTAACTACTAACTAGGTATGAGTACCCTAATCAAAGGAAATGCTATGAAAGAGTATAGGCACTGCTACACTCATGAATCATTAACAACAGCTAACCCACAATAGAATACGTATACATTTACCTACTCGATGTATATAATAAAGAAATATTTTTCTTGTTTACTCGCACTATACTTTAATAGCGAATTGAGATTGATACGTCATTTTTCTACAAAAATGAATCATATTATAGATAGGATTGAATAAGTTAAATACGTCGTACAAAGTTCGAATAAAGTTCAACCATTGAATTATTTTTTAATGATACTGATTTTATTTGAAGACAAAATTATTAGCTCAATTACTTACCTATATATTCGTGAAAAAACATAAACTTGAAAATTTACAACGTGAAACACGTGGAATTAATAATTGGTCTTTGTACAAGGTACCTTTTCTGATGTACACGTTTATGCATTTGTTACTGCGTTCGTTTGAGCAGGTTATGAAAGTACTGATCCGTTTAGGGTGACATATGACGTATGAGTGACTCGATAGTAGGTAGGTAACTATTTATTTGGAATGAATATTCAAAATAATTCTATTCGGAAATGTCGAAAATTACATTTACATAAAACAATTGGGAAGTTCACAACTCGCTTGGAGCGCTGATGTTGGCGCTACTAAACAGACCATTATGGGATACTGGATGATTGTGGCTTTTCATTTTTTTGGATTTTTTTTAAAATTGAGGGGGTTTAGGTGAAATTTTCATAGGACATTATTTTTAGAGAATAAAAAATCCTATTGAATGGTGCATTTGGCAAAAATTTTATACCTTTCCTTAATCGAGATTCATCTCTTTAAAGAATGATGTGATATTGAGAACTTGTAATTTTTTACATTTTATTCAAAAATGAGTGGGTTTAGAAGAATTTTTGAAATGACTTTATTTTTAGAGAATAAAAAATCCTATTGAATGGTATATTTGGAAAAAATTTTATACCTTTTCTTCATCGAGATTTATTTCTTTAAAGAATCATATGATAATGAGAACTTGTAATTTTTTACATTTTACTCAAAAATGAGTGGGTTTAGAAGAATTTTGGAAGAGACTTTATTTTTAGAGAATAAAAAATCCAGTCGAATGGTCTATTCATCGGAATTTTGAATGCAGTTTGCTCAGATCTATGGAATTTTGAATAATTTAATATTCCATATTTCTGAGTAAACTACATGTAAAATTCCGATGAATAGACCATTCGACTGGATTTTTTATTCTCTAAAAATAAAGTCTCTTCCAAAATTCTTCTTAACCCACTCATTTTTGAGTAAACTGTAAAAAATTACAAGTTCTCATTATCATATGATTCTTTCAAGAGATCAATCTCAATGAAAAAAAAGGTATAAAAACTTCGTCAAATATACCATTCAATAGGATTTTTTATTCTCTAAAAATAATGTCCTATAAAAATTTCACCTAAACCCGCTCAATTTGCTAAAAAATTTAAAAAACAGTATTTTCCCCTTATATGACGTATTTAAGTATCCCATATTCATACAGTTGCAAGAATGATCTGTAGAGCGCGTATCTTTGGTGTGAACTCGCGAATCTCTCATCGCTCTCTGGCTGATAATCGCATTTACCATATAGTTATCAAATTATGCAATGCAGGGTTGCAAACCGTTTGAGAATGAATCGGTGGTGGTGGTGGTTTTGAAAATTTTTGGAAGTAAATGGTTTTGGTTTTGGTTTTGGAATTTTTTGTGACTCTGAAATGGTTCCATTTGGTTGTAATTTCATTTTTTCTTCTCTTATGTTGTGGTTTTGAAATGGTTCCACTCAGGTGGTTTTTTGAAATGGTTTTGGTTTTGGTTTTGGTTATTTAACTTTCGATCATTTGGTGGTTGGTGGTGATGGTTCTCAAAACCAAAACCATTTCAATTGGTTTTTGTTGTGGTGGTGGTTTTCAATTGGTTATTGATCTTTTTAAATTGAGAAAACGCTCAAGCTTTCAAAAAAACAGTAAACTTGAGTGGAAAACCACTTCCACAGGGGGCTGGTAACACTAGTATGTAATTAAAAAGTGAAAATATAGCGAAATATCGAGTAAAACCAAAAGAAATCAATTCAATTGATTTGGTGGTTTTTCAAATCTAAATGGTTTTTGTGATTTGGTGGTTTTCCAAATCTAAATGGTTGTGGTGATGGTGGTTTTTCCTTAAAGCGCATCACTCTTGTGGTTGTGGTTGTAACCATTTCAACATCAATATTTTTTTGTGGTTTTACCAAATGGTTTTTCCATTTTTTTCTGCTTGCAAACGGTTTTGATTTGGTTTTACAAATTTTCCAATTGGTTGTGGTGGTGGTGAAAACCATTTGAAAACCACCACCAAAACAATTTTATTGGTTGTGGTTCGAAACAGTTTGCAACCCTGATGCAATGTCATCGCAAGAATGACTTGATAACTTTCAAAAATTATCGCTCAAGTATTTCACAGCTGCATTATATGTCGGACACAAATGCGGAATTTCGTACCTACTGTTCAAAATTATATCGGAATAGTCGATACCTACATTATGTACATTATTTAGGCAAATATTTTCAATTTTCGCAATTGGTTGCATTAAATTTATCATAAAATATAAATCTATAGGTACATAGTACTTACTATAGGTATGTGAAATTTTCTATAAATAACTGATGTCAAATTTGAAAAAAGAACACGAAAGATTGGTTTTCGAGTTGGAATTAAAAGCATTGAATTTCAAATGGCCAGTCATGCAATATTGTTTTTGTCAAGAATAATGTGTTTCGAATCAATAAATTCGCTAAAAGCAAATACATGCGATATTGTTGGAAAATCGCGTGAGAAACTACAACAAAAATCATTAGTTACTTGCAAAGCAGAACGACCATTAAACGTGTCTCTAATTAATATACGAGTGCAAATGTTTCAATGCAAGGGGCTTTTCTTGCTGTGCTCTCCATTGCCGAGGTCGGAGAAATTTTCGAACACAGTGTTGCTAATTTATTGGCACCATGTATAAAGTTTTTCATCAATTGTGCTCCATATTTCATCAAAATTGAATAAAAATTCACCAAATTTTTGCATGAGGAAATTATTCTTTAAGGTAATTTTGGAGTCAGGTGTACCTACTCCTGTGTGACGAATTATACACATTGGGCGTATTTTTAAAGAAATTTTGTTGAGGTTTTATTTTTTTAAGAGGTTCCCTTTTTCCAAGTTTCACCCAACTTTCACATATAAAATCTCTTTATATTTGTACCTAAAGCACCAATTGAAAAAATTTTCAAACAAAAGTTGTAGATTGTGAGTATTGGAATACCTTTGGTTATTAGAAAAGTTTCGATTGGACCCTCCTCTCCCCTTCAATTTTATACGTATGCAAATCATCTTTGAACTTTATTTGTGCAGCTTTTAAGGAGTTGTTATTCTTCTTTGCTCTCATGGGATATGTCAGAAAAAACGTCAGAAGTACCTCGGCTGAATTCAGATTGCATTGGATACATGATTAAAATAATATAGTTTTATGAATGTAAGTTCAAGGAACCATTTGAAATTTTTTTTCTGAATTTTTGAAGTTTGAAATTTTGAAAAAACGAACAAAATTTTTTATGACATATTTTCACCTGTCTCTGAAAATAAATGGACTAAAAAAGAAAATTTTCATTTTCCTAATTTTTTAATTTGTCAATTTTTAGGTTTTTTATATTTCCAAATTTAGGGGGGAAATGTCTATCTTCAATTTTTTTGAAGGAGAGATTTCCAAGTTTTTCGGAATAGAAAACATTACAAAATTTTTAAAGCAAAAAATTCATGTTTTTTGAAGAAGAAGAAAAAACAATCAGAATCAGAATAATTTTATTTTACGACGCTCGACTGTTTTGTCATTTGCGTCTACAATCAGGTACAATATACTTTTAAACAACAAGATTGTCTCTCAATGATGTTCTCAATTTTTTTCAATTTTTCGAGTAGGTAAGTAAAAAGATTTTTCAATTTGTTATTGAAGAAATCATGCATTTTTTTGGAATAAAAATTCGCCATTATTTTAAACAATTTTTTTATGAAAGTAATCGAAAGATGACATTGGCGGGGGAAGGGGAAGAGGAAGGGCTAATGAAATGAAATGCATCAAGTATCTACCTAAATACGACGTATCTACGTATTTTTTACACCAACAAAAATTCCTAATTTTTTAATTTTTCAATATTTTTAAATTAGCTATTCCATTTTTTTTTAGGATTTCTTAATTTTCTATTTTTGTTGTTAAAGAAATAATGCATTTTTTGGAATAAAACCCCATTATTAAACAATTTTTCATCAAACCAATCGAAAGCGATTACATAGGCGGGAAAGGAGAAGAGCTAATGAAACGGAATGCATTAATTATCTACCTATAAATACATATTAAAGTCGACGGAGGGGGGAGGGGAAAGAATCAGTGTGGTAGGTGAATCCGCTGAGTTTTTATCTTTTTGCAATTGTGCGAAGCGATAAAACGATCAAGTATTCACATTGGAATATGCATCTTGATCTTATCTTGATAGGTATGTAAAAACACGGGTAAACCCCGGGTAATCCGAGTAAAACCCGGTCCAGGCCGGGCTCTGGTAGGCACCATTAAAAATTTAATTCGGAGAGGAATAAAAAAAATTTGTAATTATTTTAGAAAAATGAGAGATAGCAGGTAACTTTGAAGTGTTGAAATAAAAAAAAAATGTAAAAGTTTGAAAATTTGACATTTCCCACTATTTTTTTCAAATTTGAGAGGTGGGGATGGCAGGTACTAGGTATCATTTAAAATTTAGTTAGACTGGAAATAAAAAATTTATTTTCTAATAAAAAGGGAAAAAATCAAATTATAAATTTTTTTCTCATTGTTTTGAAAAATTGGGACATTCCAATGCACAACTTGAAATTTAGTGGGGAGAAAACTAAAAAATTGGGGATTACTTCTCGTGAAAAAGAATAAATTTTTGATGGATTATTAACAAAAAATAACAAATAATTGAAAATTTCTCATTTTTTTCATTTGTCTAAGAAAAGAGGGACCATCAATCCATGTGAAATTTAGTGGGAGCCAAAAAATAAAAAATAGAGAATTATTTTCTCATGAAAAAAAACACACAACTTTGGGGGTTTAAACCAAAAAAAAATCCAAAATCCAAAATAAAGACCATTCTAGTAAACATCAAAAATAGCACTTCGAATATAACTCGAGGGTCGAAATTCAAAATTTGATTGTAACTCGGAATCATATTACAAAAATCTATAGCTCCATAACTATTAATTTAGAGAAGGTATTCGGCGAAAAGTTTATACCCAGGAAAGCATAGATACAAATAAAACCCATCGCCCAATTTGCATCCAAAAGTTTAGATTTCCAAATACGTATTACATAAACGAAGGACACGAATGTTTTCACCTGGAACTTTAAACTTGGTAGGGTAGCTGTAGTTATACAATGAAAATAAGCAATACGACAAGTTGAATTAACTCATACCTATTACAAAATCCCTTTATAACGGCTCTTTAAATAAGTCATAGAATAGAAATTATTGTGGTAGGTATTATGTTGATGAAAAAAATAGGTAGGTAATGTTTTAATTGCATTTATACTTACGCAATTTAAAAATCGATTCATTTTAAATTAATTAGATCAACGTATTAGGTTCCCATAAGGAAATGCAAATTTGATGAAGAAATTGGATGGTACGTAAACATACCAACATAAAATTTTTCTTCTATTGTAATATTTTGGCAATAAAATCTACTAAAATGGATAACTTTTATAACCCTTCGTTTTTCATGGTGATTATAGAACTTGGTAGACTAGATACGTGACAAATTATCAAAAGAAAAGCGTGTTAGACAAGTCTGTATAGTGGCAAAGCCTGTTGAAAATAATACCCATAAGAATGAACCATTAGAGTGATTATGATTAGTTCGAAAATCTTCAAAGACAAACACAGTACCCATTTTTATAACGATAAAAATCGTGTTTTGTGGGTTCGATAATTTAGCCTCCTTTGTTGTTATACGTTCGTAAAATATTAACAGCTTTATTTAGATATGTATAAACTTTACAGTCAAATGCATAAAATCAATTTTAATACCCTACTAGAAATAATTATTTGCACCGTGAAGTTGATATTTTCAGCAGTCATGCCAAGTAGAACTGGAACACGAAAATTTATAGATGCAATATTTTGCTAATTATAATACACCTCTATGTACTCGTATGCACACTCGTGCCATAAAGCATTTAGCAATAATGAATGTACCAATATGGAAACGTAAGTATAAATACCATCATCGCCATATCCTCGTCAACCAGCCTCATTAAAATTGCTCCCGTCATACTGCAAATAGCATTTAATTAAAATATAAATTTTTTTCCACCATGAGGACAATAATAAATTGGGAAAATATTCGTTTTCAATTTTTCTCATCAAAGCAGCCTATATTTTCCTTGAAAGTATAACTGCGTGTAGTTAATTACTCGGTATTTTTTATTTTGCATTCATTACGTTTGCCATGTCTTAGGCAATATCAAGGTTCTAGTTTGCTTTATTTCGTTCACTTTCTTCAAATACCTAAGTATAAGTATTTCCGTCACCTTGAATAAAAATTTTTTTCTATAAAAATAGAACTCGAGTCGTTGACAAAAATTACGTAAATTGAAAATGTTTGAGTTTCTCGAATTTATGGGGGACATGACAGTACGATACCAATTTTGTAAAAAAATGTCAACCCAGTTCTATATAACAGCCAAAGGTCTTGAAAAAACTCGCATCTTGGCAAAAGTTAGGTATGTTTGGCCAAGATATTAGATGCATTGCATTGCATATGCATACCAGCGCAAGCGTCTACTGCATTTTTTAAAAAAAAGCGAGTAATCGTTATTATGAAAATACTGCAGTCTACTTAATAAATTGCTCCGTGAAAAAAAAAAATTTCAAGATAAAATTGTTGTTTTATAAATTTTACGTCGACGAGTTTTCATTTTTTTTTTCAAATTCTACTTCTGCTTTCCTGAGGGTTTCAAATTCGAGGGTAATTTGTGAAGAAAGGGAGATGTGAAATGAAAAAATGACCAGAATAATTTTTATGTAAAATTGAAGGAGGAAAAACTTTTATTTGAAAACTTTTTTCCTATAAGCAGCCATTGTTGAGATAATTTCAAAAAAAAAAAAACTCCTAACTCCTTGAAAGGTGTTACTCGAGTGATGTAGGTACTCGTAGATAGGTAAACCCACAGAATGAATAGGTACCCCACATGAAACAGGAAATGCCAATTATTTACATAATTTTACACAATCAGGGTGACTCTTATTTTGAACTTTGGATTTTTTAAATGTCTTGACCCCCAACTTTTTAAATTTTTTTTTAAAGAAAATAATTCCTTATTTTTTATTTTTGCCCCAACTGAATGTTAAGAGATGAACCCAAGTCACCTCTTTTTCAGAAAAATGAAAAAATTGACAGATTTTTAAAATCTTGCCTTTTTTTGGTTATAACCCATTGCAGTTTTCCCTTTTCATGAGAATGAATTCCCAATTTTTTAAATTTTCTGCTCAACTTGATTTTGAAGAGTAGGTACTTTGAGGCACCCCAACTTTTCAAAAAAAATTGTAAAAATTTTTTCACTCTGCATTTTATTAAGTTGTTGCATTTTATTAGAAAATAATTCCTTATTTTTTTATTTTCCCTTAATTAAACTTTATGAGGTGTCCCTCCCCTTTTGAAAAATAATAAAATTTTCGAACTTTCAGATTTTTCTTTTTTAAATTTTTGTCCTAAATGAATTTTAAGTGGACCCACACATAATTTTCTAATAAAATACAACTTATCAGGGAACCTCACCAACTCGTCACCTCCGATTGAGCTGAAATTTAGCTCACTGAAAGAGCATGTCACCCAGACTTCAGAACCAAATTTTTAGCTGCCGAAGTTGATTTATTGATTTTTGACGAATTTTTGAAAATAAGGCTAAAATCATTCCCCCTTCCCTATATAATTTTTTTTAAACAAAAATTGTAAATTTCGAGATAGAATGCTGAAAATTGGTTTGTATACTAAAATCGACCTTCGGAGTCGATTGCGACCATTTTCGAAGCGATCTGAAGCCTCCAGAAAAAGTTGAGTTTTCTCCAGCACACTGGAATCTTTCCAGACTGCAAAAGTCAACATTTTCTGGAGGCTCCCGATTGCTTCGAAAATGGTGCCAATCGACTCGGGGGAAGGGGTCGACTTTGGGGGTTGACGAAGTTTCGGGTGATATGCTGGAAAAATTGATTTTTTGGAAATTTTAAAAAAATGCAGAATTTTCAAGTTGTCAAAAAACCATGTGTGAACTCGTCACCTCAGATTTTGGATTTAACTACGTCAATCGATAGATGGCATCATACTAACGCTGGGATTAAATTTTCAGCTGTCAAAGTTAATTACAGCGCCGTCTGGAGCTATTCCAGTGCGCTGGAGAAACGTCAACTTTTCTTGGCGGTTCCAGATCGCTTCGAAAATGGTGCCAATTGACTCGGGAGGTCAACTTCAAAGTACAAACCGATTTTCATGATTCTATCTTGAAATCTACAATTTTTTTTCAGGAAATGGTTTTTTGGAGGCGGTTTCAGCCATTTTCAAAAATTAGCCAAAAATCGAACAATCAACTTTGGTAGCTAAAAATTTAGTTGTAAGGTCTGAGTGACATGCTCTTTCCGTGGGCCAAATTTCAGCTCAATCGGAGGTGACGAGTTGGCGAGGTTCCCTTGTAAGAAGCTTCGAACTTCGCAAATACTAATTTTCGAAGCTTTATAGTCCCTTCATTTTCAAACTTAGGCAAAAAATGTCAATAATGAAAAACGTTATTTTTTTTATAGTACTACCCATATCTTTGATCAAAAAGTTTTTTCTGCCAATTTTATTTCCCATTGCCCCTTCAATTTTTAAGATATGCTCAATGTGTATAAAACATTTTTTGTTTTTTATGGATTGCTTATTCACCACGTTAATTTTTCAACATCACTTGGGAAACACCATTCTACCTACAATCGTACAGAATTCATATCTTTGGAGTTTTGAGTTTAGGGTTATAATGGAATGCATCAAGTAGGTATTTGATTTTCTGCAACATTTTCGATTAAAAAAAAAAAAAAAAAAATGTTCTTAAAATAATATCAATTTTTAGCCGAATTTAAAAAAAAAATTATGGCTATTGTGTCCGACCCTAATTTAGAAGGAGTGGTGGTAGAAGAGTTCTGACTCCATTTCTCGACGTTTGGGACCAAAAGAAGACGATTTGCAAAAGTCACATATTTATATATAGTTATCTATGGATAAAGTGGCATCATTTTTAGATGTCTAACGGTAAAGTGACTTCGTTTTGGTAAAGTGGCTTCATTCTACTGAAGTCAGATTCCTCCACCTTGCCAGTGGACTCGGTTCAATGTAAGGATGCTACTGGTACAGTTATTTTGATGATGCCACTTTACCACTTATACAAGTGTAGAATAAAATTTCGGTCTAAGGTCGTACTGGCATCGTTTTTTAGATGTTTACGGATAAACTGACATCTTTTTGTAGAATAGCTTTTTGATGTCTAAAATTGAATAATAAGCCATGTGAATCATAATACTTTCGATAATTTCAAGTTTGAAACCATTTTACCGGATATACAAATTGAAGCCACTTTGACCTTAGATCACTATATTCCAACATACGTGGTTTTGACACGTCCACGTCGATATAACTACGTACATATTTTTCAATCAATTTATATTTTTTAGGTACTTACAATGTCATTCGTAAAAGAAAATATAAGTACTTTTATTTGAGAATGAATATAGGTAAGTGCTTTGAGAAGTACTTGAAGTACTGTCTGACTCTCCACATGTTTACGACTGACATAGATAATAAAAACCATGTCCTCATAAAGAAAAATTTTTTAAATTGTCTAAAAGGGGAAAAAATTAACAAGATAAATGTAAAGTTTTCAGAAGGACAAAAAAATAAATGCAGTTTTTCAAGAATCGTTTCTCAATTTTTTTTGTAAATTTTTTGCAAGACTGAAATTACTAATATTTTTGCTAGGTACGGGAAAATTATGAATATTTAGCAAAAATCATTATCTATTTATTTTAGGTACCTATTACAATTTTTTTCTTCTTCTTCAAGACAATATTTACTAAATAGGGGCATGGGGGCGGAGCCTGCATTTGAAGAGTTGGAAGTGACGACGTGGTTGGGGGCGAAGCCCCCAACGCGGGGGTATGGGAGCGGAGCCCCCATCCGAAGAGCTGAAAGTGACAAGGTGGTTGGGGAGGAGTCTCAACTGGGGTATGGGGGCGGAGCCCCCATCTGATGATTAAATCTTCAATGCAGACAGGAACTAAAACTGAAGACAAAAACCTGACATTTTTAAACTGAATTAAAAGTTGAAACTGATATTGAAACTGAAATACTACGGATGAAAACGTTTTTAAAGTAGTACACTAACTTGGAAAAAAAAATTCGGCTGTCGCGGAGCATCTTGACTGCTACGCATTTTTTTTTTCTTGCGAGACATAAACGCAAAGAATTTTAGATCACGATTTGTGTTAATTTTGCAATTTTAGACTTGCAAATTTTTTGGAAAAATTTTACAAATACCTACTTACAAAAAATGTATAAAAAATTCAGAATAAAATTTTTCCTGCATAATTCAAAATTTTTACGCTTTTGAACAATTTTCAAAAAATTTTATAAAAATTAATTTTTGCTATTTTTACTTTTATGAAAAATTTTCAAAAAAAAAAAAAAATCAGAAGGCTTTTATAAAATATATTTTGTAATTTTTCCTTCAAGAAAAATAATTTCTTGGTCCACTATCTGTATAGTTTTGACATTGTAAAAAGCCTTGAAAAATAATCGAGAGTAATTTTTGAAAAAATATTTTCATGGTGTCTTTATAGAAATTTGAAAAAATTTGAGATCGATAATAGTGTTACTGAGTATGTAGGTACTAGGCACCTATTCATAATTTTACCATTGAAAAAAAATGCAAAAATTGAATTCCTGCAAAATATTTTTTTCGAAAATTTTTACTGTTTCGTCTTTGCAAAAAATAAGCAAAAAATTTCAGAATACTTGCAAAAAAATTAGAAAAAAAAATAGATGACGACTTTTCCAAATATTTACAAAATTGCCCTGAAAAAATTTTAACCATGTCAAATCAAAATTTTTTCAAAGTTTTACGATTTCCTTCTTGCGATAAATGACCAAAAATCACAATTAAATGTTTGCAATTTTTATAAAATACTGAGAATAATTTTTGTAAAAAATATTTGCAATTTCACCCTGGTAAAATCCATAATTTTGGATTTGTAAAAGATTTGCAAAAAATTCAGGAAGTAATTTTTTCAAGTTTTATAGTAAATATTGTCTTGAAGAAGAAAAAAAAATTGTAATAGGTACCTAAAATAAATAGATAATGATTTTTGCTAAATATTCATAATTTTCCCGTACCTAGCAAAAAAATTAGTAATTTCAGTCTTGCAAAAAATTTACAAAAAAAATTGAGAAACGATTCTTGAAAAACTGCATTTATTTTTTTGTCCTTCTGAAAACTTTACATTTATCTTGTTAATTTTTTCCCCTTTTAGACAATTTAAAAAAATTTTCTTTATGAGGACATGGTTTTTATTATCTATGTCAGTCGTGAACATGTGGAGAGTCAGACAGTACTTCAAGTACTTCTCAAAGCACTTACCTATATTCATTCTCAAATAAAAGTACTTATATTTTCTTTTACGAATGACATTGTAAGTACCTAAAAAATATAAATTGATTGAAAAATATGTACGCAGTTATAAATGTAACTGTCTTTTTAGTCGAAATGGTATTTCTTTTTAAAAGTATTCTAGCCCTCTCTTCACTCAGTCGTACTTATTTTTCCCCACGAATTTTGACATCATTTAATTACCTCAACATGAGGATTAATACTTCAAATTGTGCCTTCTAAAATAATAAAGAAATACACTGAATAAGTCAGCCGGAAGGGGACTTGAAATCGAACAAATTATCTAAACTTTGAAAACCACAGAAACCACAAATTCCAACTATTGGAGAACTCGATCAAATCCTCAGGCTTATTCTACAACAGTCGTAAAGAATAAAGGAAAGAGCCGAAATCTAAATACCCAACCCAACCCCACCGCATTCTCCCCATTTCAAGACATTGCTCCGATAAAAAAAATATCCACTCGAGAAAACAGCGAAAAGATTAGCTTTTGATATTTGGTATTTTCCATTTGCAAAATAATCTCTCGAGAAGACTCATTTCCGATTGATTCGAGGTTCAATTTCCTTCAGATATACCTACGCTACGTAGACGTACCTATCCTATATTATACCTACATATCTCGTATAGGAATTCGAGATTAGGAAATTTTAATAGAAATAGAATTCCATTTTCTAAATGGCGTATGACGTTTCCATTGTTGAATGAAAAAATTAACGCGTTATGAAATTGTCGAGTGAGTATTTTCCATAGCTCTCGAATCGAGCTTTGGAAATTTTATCGTGAGTCCATAGATTCTTGCGGATCTCTTGTGTCAATAGTTATCACGATATACTCGTATCTATAATGTAAGGCTGATTGTACTAATAAAATAAATAAAAAAAAAATAAAAAAAAAAAAAAAAAAATGTATTATGAGTCTTTGATATCTCAACGAATTTATTCGAGTGATATTATCTCTAATGAGAAAAGCCCTCGAAAATTTCAATTGTATCTTTGAGTGTATATAGTTAAATACAGATAGGTAAAAAGCATGAAAGTGTTGGTGAAAGTGTCTTAATCCTTTCGGATCCAAGGTCGAACTATTTATCCCAGATTAAAGCATTATCTTTTAGTATCTGTATGACATAAAATGTTGCAAGACTTCTGAATTTTTTTCATACAATACTGTTATATTTGACTAAATAAATTGAACTTTACTTGAAATTATATTCGACTGTATATTGAACATAGCATGGTTTGATAACGATATTGATATTCTACTAATGCAGTGTTGCCACGTATATTTAATACATAACAATTTCTCCCCCACTTAATAAAAACTATAGAATAAGTAAAAATATAAAATATAGAATATAAAATAAACGAAATTAACAAGTAATACAAGGGAGATTGTAAATTAATACGTTAATCGGTTAGGCTCTCGCCTAGCCCTAGTTGATCGTCTAAGCTGGGTTTCGATTTGGATAGGTAATTTATTCGATGTTTGCTTCTGAGACAAAGTCGAACTTTTCTCTTCAGCTACAGGTTTCTCAAGATGTTTTTCCGGAGGTTTCGTAGTTTAGTCAAATATAACAAATTGGCGACGAGGATGAACTTTTAAAGCCATGTACGTTAAATTATCGCGTTTGAAATCAAATTAATAATTGTCCAATCGAATCAGTTCGCGTATTCAACAAATGAAAAACAATGAATGCATTTTGATGAATTTTAAAATTTTGGAATTCTCGGAATAGTATTTGTTATGTATTAAATATACGTGGCAACACTGCATTAGTAGAATATCAATATCGTTATCAAACCATGCTATGTTCAATATACAGTCGAATATAATTTCAAGTAAAGTTCAAGTTCATCCTCGTCGCCAATTTGTTATATTTGACTAAATAAATTGAACTTTACTTGAAATTATATTCGACTGTATATTGAACATAGCATGGTTTGATAACGATATTGATATTCTACTAATGCAGTGTTGCCACGTATATTTAATACATAACAAATACTATTCCAAGAATCCCAAAATTTTAAAATTTATCAAAATGCATTCTCGATATAATACATGATTTTAGCTGATTTTTTGAAATTGAAAATGTGTTAAAAGTGTGATATTTATTTTAATTTTTTTTTTAAAATGATGATCTTCAATTAATGTGTCACCAAAACCAGATTTTTTTGAGATCAAAAAAATGAAAATTTTTGAACCACTGGAAAAGATGAAAAGTTGACTCTAATGCGGTTTTAATTATGATATAAATAATTCTTCAAATTTTTTTAATTAAAAAAAAAAAAAAAAAAAAAAAACTAACTCTTGATTTGATGAGAAGTTCTCAAAGTTAAACAAAAAATTGTATTAAAAAAAAATAGAAAATTGATCTTAAACTTTTTGGGATTAAAAAAAATAAAAATTTTTGCAATCATTCAAAATGTAAGTATTTTTTTAAAAATAGGCACTACATAGGTAAATAAACTTTTTGGAAATTTAAAAAATTGTAAATTTTTGCAATCATTGAAAATGTGGAAAATATTAATGTATAAAAATTTGTGGAACAATAATTTGAAGAAAATATAAAAAATTAATTTGTCCTGAACTCCTGAATCTGCCAAAAAAAACATCAAATTTTTCGGCATAAGAAAAAAATACGAAAATTTTCAAAATTTTGAAATACGAAAAAACTGTATTTTTTGTAATAATCTTTAAGTGGGGGAAGGGGGGGGGAGATCAAAAGCAGAAATTACAGAAATTAAAAATCTCTTAAAATTGGACACAAATTACTCCTACTTGAATTGGAATTTTCATTTCTTCATTTTTACAATTTTTTGTACTCGATTTCGAGTTAATTTATACATCGATTAAAGTAGCAAAATTCATTTCAAAAGTCTGTAAAATTACTTTTGTCAATATATATGGCAAGCTGCAATATCGTATTTTCATTTATAAACGAATTGTTGGACTTTTTCTAGACGTGTACGTAATGTATTTTATACTTTGGAACATTTGTGTACCATGTTTCATTCTAATTGGATCACTTGTTTCCTTCGTACCGGACCAACAAATAAGGAAACGGAGATTTATTTCTTGTTTTTGTACATTAAATTGCTTTTACTTATGGCGATACCGAAGCGTATACAATTTGCACTATTCTTGCTATCTCTTCTTTGCTCGCTCTAAATTGTCAATACCGAACGTAAAAACGTCTTTTTATGTGAATCAAATCGTAAACACGAGTTCTTTTCTTTTTTTTATCGTAGCAAATATAAAAAAATTCAAAGGTACATCTAAAAAATATACCTCGAAAATTCAAAAAAAAATAATACCTAGAAAAATTAAGGTGAAGTTAGACCATCAAAATTAATACACATTATTAATTCAATTAATCGCACCTACCTCAGTAATTAAAATCAATTAGGTAATTAATCACACACATAGTACAATATACGTAGATTATTAAACGCCTCTATAATCAGGTACCTATATATTATATAAATAATTACAGAAAAGTGTAAAGTACACATATAGGGTAAACTCCACCCCCTCCCACAACACCTACCATAGCGAGAACCTCAATAAGAGTTAATTTAAAGTGGGCAGTAAATAGCTTTTGGTTTACCATATCATAGGCTGGTATAGCCGCATTATATGACTTTATGCCAATAAATAGACGCCGTTTAACGAACCGACGCATGCTTAGAATACACGATTAAGGTAAAAATTCCAACCTTAAGTATATAAACCGAATAGGTGTTTGTTGTTAGAGCCAATGTACCTAACGTTCGATCAATTAACCCATATCAAAAATTAACACTATAAATACCTACCAAAGTATACGGTGAAATGGGCATTATTCCATTAACATTATTTCACGCTGTTCTCGCTGAGAACATTTTAATTATTATTCAACCATCACGAGAACGAACTACTGTTTGAAAGATAGGCCTGTTCGAGTTCGATATAGGTACCTTGTGTTTCATCCAATGACGTTTCTGCCGTTTAAAGAAATTGTTTTTCGTCAAATAGTCGGACGTTTCCGTTGTGATATTAATTTTAAACATTGGCTAGAAAAAATAAACTTCTGCAACGAATCTATACAGAAGTAGAAGTTAAACTGTACAGATGCAATTTCGACATAAATTATCAAGACATTGTGGGTAGATTAAGAATAGAATAGGAATGTGAAATTTTAAAACTGCTGTGGTATGAAGTAGTCTGTGTAAGTATTTTTATTGTAAGTATACAGAGTCCGGTAGAGAAGTTCATCACTTTTCAAAAATTCAATACTCGACAATTACGAAACCGACCCAGCTCAAATTACAAATAAAAAGTACTTAATAATACCCAAAAAGTAGAAAATTGGAATTTCTAATAAAAAGTATTTTTTACTTTTTATTTAGTACTGAGTGTTTTTTTAGCCGAACTAAGGGTCCTACAATGAAAATGGTGAGAATCAAAATTGTAGAGCGTAAGATTTTCTTTCTGCACTTGGCAATTAATTTTTCTTCTAAAGGGCTTAGTTTTCGTGATTTTTGCAGTCGAAATTCAAAATTTAAAAATGAATTTCAAAATTTTGAACTTCGACTTCAAAAATAACGAAAACTGAGCCCCCTAGAAAAAACTTAATTGCTTATTGCAGAAAGCGAATTTTACGCTCTATAATTTTGATTCTTACCATTTTTGTCATAAAACCCTCAGTTCGGATAGAAAAAAACATTTTAGTTTGCATTAAAAAAAAAAAAAAAAAAAAACGTTTTTTTGGTGTTTGGACTTTTTAAGTCATCAGAATTTTTAAATTTTTTTAAAATCTCAAAAAAAAAAAATGTTGATACGTTTATTAAAACAAAGACCATCTTAATCCATTTTTCTCCATTTCGAGAGGTCAAAAATCTTAATTTCTCTGATTCCAAAAAAATTTATTAAGTACACATTTTCTTCATCTGATTTTAACAATACTTTTCTCGAAATTACTTTGGCATGTTTTTTTACTTTTATTCAGAAGATAAATGGGACTTGTGTATTCAAATTGTTTTGTTTTTAAAAAATTTGAAAACAAAATTTACCTACATCAATTTTTTGCAAGGGATTTTCGAGTCAATTTTTTAGCAGTGTTGTGAGTGATTTAATTTCTATTTTAATCATGATGATATTTTTTATTTCAGTTTGAAAACTGATTTATTTTACTATCAATTTTTTCAAAATCAATTTAGGTATTTTCTGGTATAAGTACATTTTTTAAATTATGAATTGAAAAAATTATTTAAAATTAACTCCTGTTTTTTTTTTTTTTAATATCTACATTTTGTTCAGGCTTTCTTTTATTACTGACAATGAAATTCTCACTCCTCCCCCCTCTATTGAGAACAGTTTGGTTACCACAGTGGTTCGGTTTCTTCGTGAAACCTATAAAACTGCAATCCCTTCCCATATGAAGAAACTCGAGCTATTCCACTGGCCCATAGGACCTCCTTAGAATCGATTGTCACGTTTTCCAGTAGTTAAAAAATTTATATATTTTTTAATTTAAAAAAATAATCTAGGTACTCATTAAAATCACTAGAATTTTATTTTCCACATTTTCAAAAGTTCCAAAAATTTGTCATTTTTTTAACACAATTTTTTCGTACATTTTTACAACTTTTTTCCCAAAAAAAGAGTTAGGCACTTGAGCATTTGCAAAATCCAGGACCCATAAGATGATCAAAATTAATTTTTCACGTTCTCCTGTGATGCAAAAAAATGTTCATTATTTTTTTAATCTTCCAAGAATATTGGTTCTTCTCGTCAAAACCTACTTTTCACCTTTTTAAAGAATTTTTTTTTATTCCTAAAAAAATCTATAAATTTCTTAACGCATTTTTTTGCATCTAATCAAATTGTGTTTTGAGTGCACTTTCAAAATATTTCTGTTATAAAAACATTTCTTCATAAATGATGCTTATTTTTATTTCCTAACCAAGTGCGACGAATTGTTTTTTTCTTCATTTCAATGTCGCAGTTTTTCTAGATTATTTAATTATCGATAAAAAAATAGCATCAAGTAATAACCCTGGATTCGTTCCTGGATTCGTTCAACATAATGGTATTCATGTGACGATACTAGATAAAAAAAATATCACGCGTTTAGAATGAATTTGCTTATTAAAATTTGGACGAGTCTATTTGGAAAAAATGATGATTCAAGTATTTTTCTTATGTAGGTATTTTCTCAAATTATAAGGTCAATAGCGCATTACAGGTAATTATTGATACCTAGTTTTGTGATATGGGCATTGTAAATCTTCTCCCTTTTTTTACATCAACAAAGAAGTAGGTATAAATGGCAACGCTGTATATGTATAGTTTAGAAAACACTTCAGCTTCGTATACTTGGATATACCTACAACTACATCTACCTACTTCGTATGCAGTTTTCTTTTCAAGTATACTTAGAACCAATTTCAAGGAGATTTTTGAATAAGACGATACGTCACGTGAAGCTTTATCTCGTTGTCAATCTGGTGATTTCGTTTAAAATTGTCGATGTGATAATAATCGATCAATTTGACGAAACAGTTTAATAAAAATGTTTACGTCTCGAGTCGAATGTTTTCATAAATGATGAATCACTAATTTTTTATCGACATTCCGCCAAACTACCGTATCACAAAACGGAATTACCTGCGAAAAATTATACAGCTAACGATAAGTGCTCGCGATATGAAACGTGGCCAAAAACAACCCCTCGTTGAAAATGTGAAAAAAAAGGTGACATTTCCGTCATTAGTAAAGCTTACTTTTAACAAACTTAATCAAGCTATTTGAGCTTTTGTTACGTTTTCAGTTCGACGAATTATAAAAAGCACGCGTGAGATTTGTACACATATCTAGAATGGAACAAAGCCACATTAGTTTGTTGTTAGTACTTCAAAGTACCTACCTATGTTTTATAATGTCAACACATATACGCGGAAGACTTTTTAAGAGCATTACTTCTCCAGAATACGAGTATAATTCAACTCGGTGTGAAGATTTTTATTCTTCTATCAACGCTAAATATTATTGTTGAATAAGAGTGCATTTGCATAGCTTTATAATTAGGCTCATACTTGCCCTCGAGTTTGATGTAATCTCAGAAAAGTAGGTAACCTTTGCGAGCTTTTGTCAACTATACGAGAAAAGTAGGTATATAGGTAAAGTTTGCTAGTACGTATTTGTATTTCCAATGATCATTTTACGAGCCTTCAGGTTCCTTGTAATTTCATCCGCAGATGAATCGTTCTATGTACGAGTATAACCTACCAATAAATGGAAAGGGTGTCTGGTATAATAAACATCGGAAGAAAATTAGTTTTACTTTTAAAAGGGGAGAAAATTAAAAATAAAAGGGTGAATAGAATAAGCTCGCCGTTTGATTCGAGGGAATGATTGTTTGGGCTAATAAAGAAAATTAAATAAGTACGTATACGTGTTTGGCCAAATTCAAGTCAATTTTCTAAAACAGATTCTGTGTAGTGGCAATTTCTTGTAATTGATTTTGCTAGTGAGTTTGCTTTGAAAGGGGCTATGACTGCTATGAGAGAAGAACGTATTCTTGCGAGCAGCTGTTCGCAGATTTTAAAGCTCCGAAAAATTGCTTTTTAGTTCGAAAAAGTTGATGGGAGTTTCGAAAAATGTAATGGTACGAGAATCTGTTTTGAATTCGTTATTTTAAAAATGGCATAGTTTTTAGAAGCCCTGAAACATATGACTTTGTATGTATCAAGTTGAATGTTAAAAAAATTTTTGTTAAAATAATGTTTTGAAATTTTTATTAGTTTTTGTTAATTTTTTTTCAATTTCTTTTTTACATGAATTATTATTACAAAAAATTTCCGAACAATTTTTTAAAGCTTTTTGTGAACCTGCTTTTTTTTATTTTCTTCAAAACTATTTTTTTTTAATTTCGTGTGAAAACAAATTTTTGATTTTCTGACATTTCGATTTTTTCAAAACAAGTTTTTTTAAAAATTATTGAAAACTATTTTTAAATTTCGTTTCCTATCTAATCAATTTCTTCTGAAAACAAATTTTGATTTTTTAACAATGTCTCGTTTTTTTTCAAAACAATTTTTTTTTTTGAAATTATTTAAACGATTTTTTTTCTTTCTTCAAAAATTTATTTTCTACCAATTCTACGTGAAAACAAATTTCATCCTTATAATACTCAGCCTTTGTCTAAAACAAATTTTTATTTTTTTATTTGGTATTATTATTTTTTTTTTATTTCATTATTTTTTTTTTTTAGAAAAAAGTTCCTTAAAATTTTTTTTTTCGTTCAATTTCAAAAGATTGACAAATTTTTCAGTTTTTGTTTGAAAGTGTTTTTTTATTTATTGACAAAAATTTCATCATTCAAAAACAAAATTTTTAAATTTCATCAGAGCAATTTTTATAATTTTATGTGAAAACAAATTTCCTCAATTTTTCAGTTTTTTTTTTTTAGTTTTTTTTTAGGTTTAGATTTTTTGAAGCATTTAAAAAATATATACCTACTCAATAAATGTAAATGTTTTCTGAACCACTTTTAAGCAAATTTTTGAAATGTTTCATAACTTTCACTTATTATTTTTTTTAACGATTTTTTTCTTTCCAAAAACAATTTTTTTAATTTTTGAAAATGTTATTTTCACAATTTCGTTCAAAAGAAACAAATTTGTTTACCTTTTCAATGATTTGTAATTTTTTTTAAATATATATATTTTTTTAAATATTCAAAAAGCGTTAATTTTTTAAAAAATACTCCCAAAGTTTTTTTTTTTAAATTTCATTGGAACTTTTTTTCGATTTCTTCAGAAGCTTCTTTGAAAACGATTTTGTATAATTTTTTTGAAACAAGTTTTTTTTCAGTTACACAAAACTATTTTTTTAATTTTCTGAGAAAATTTTTCCAATAGTTCAAAGGTCATTTTTTTCCAATTTCAAGTACATAAAAAGAAAAAAAAAAACGATTTATTGATTTTTAAAATTTCTTTTCGACACTTTTTAAAATTTCTTTGAAAACAATTCCTTTTAAATTTTTACCAAAACAATTTTTTTCGAATTCAATGTATTGACATATTTTTATTTTTTTACGATGT
Organism: Balanococcus diminutus; assembly: GCA_959613365.1. NCBI lineage: Eukaryota > Metazoa > Arthropoda > Insecta > Hemiptera > Pseudococcidae > Balanococcus > Balanococcus diminutus. Next base: position 41,390,496 of record OY390716.1, read on the forward strand.
TTTTTTTTGAACAAGGTTTTTGAAAATTTACAAAACGATTTTTTTAATTTTCCAAGATTTTTTTTTCAAACTTTAAAAGCACTTTTTTCTAGTTGAAAGCAAGTACATATTATTTCTTTATTTATTTCCAGTTTTTACTTTTTTTTAACACTTTTTATAATTTTTTTGAAAACAAGTCCTTTTAAATGAACATTCTTTCAATTCAATGTAAAAACAAATTTTCATTTTTTTCCCTACCTACCTGCTTTTTTATACGATATTTTTTTTATGATTTTTTTTTGTATAAATTTTCGCAGAAAAAATTAGGTCAATTTTTTCAAAAACATTTTTCAAGATTAATTTCGTCAAATTTCATTCAAAACAATTATTTTCCTCATTTTTTCATTTTTTTTTCAAAAAAGAGTTTTTATGATTTTCTTGAAATTGATTGTTTTGAAAATTATTGAAATAATTATTTTTTTATTTCACGTCATATTTTTCGTCAGAATTTTTCAAAACACATTTCTGAATTTTTTGTTGAAAAGTAGTCCTTTAAGATTTTTCAAAACATTTACCCAAGTTTTTCTTAATTTCACTACAAAATAAATTTCTTTAAGGTGATTTTTTGCAATAGAGTTTTTTGAAATTCTTCAAAACGAATTTTTTAAACTTATTTCCATCCTTTATTTTTGTTATAATCCTTGTGAGTACAAATTTCTTTATTTTTTGTTTGTGTTTAGAAAACTAAATTACATAATTTTTTAGAATTTCGATACTTTTGAAAAACTTTTCAAACATTTTTATGCAAAATCAAATATCTTCATTTTTCAATGTTTGTTTTAGAAACGATTTTTCTTTTTTCTTTAACATTTTTTTTTCAAAACAATTGCTTTTAAAATCATTTAAAAATTTTAATTTTTCAAAAAAAAAAATTTCAAAATTTCTTTGGAGTGATTTTTGAATTTTAATGTGAAAACAAATTTCTTCAGTTTTCCTAATATTTATAGATACTCATTTGTTTAAAAGATGATTTTTATAGTTTTTATTTTTTTTCAAAACTAATATTCAGAAATTCTTCAATTTTTTTTTCAAAATTTTGTACAATTTTTTTTCTTTGAGTTCTTAAACAAATTCTCAAACATTTTCGAAACAATATAATTCTTATTTTTTAAAATTCATTTATCAAAACACTTTTTTCTCAAAATTAAAAGAAAACTATCCAGTACCCGTGTAGCAACGTCGATGCTAATTTCGATATAAATGTCGACATGTACGATCGAAAAGTGACCGATTTCGATGTGTCGACATTTATATCGACATCCACATTGACATTTGCAATGGCGAGATTTTGAAAAATATGTTAAGTTCAAATATTCAATATAAGTATATATTAAAATTACACCAAAAATAGTGTTCAAGCCAACATTTCGACTTTTTTGTCAAATATGCGGCATTGAGGCCACCTTTGTAGCTGGACACATGCGAGTGTCCAACTAACATAGAGATGATTCTTAGACCTTATGTACTAATTCACAACACACTTTATCTGCGAGTATCACAATCACCCTCAAGACGTCGACAGTCAAGTCGATGCATTATTCGACCCTCGACAATTAGATCGACATTAACTCGACTTAAAATTCCTCTGGTCAACACTGTCGACAGTTAAGTCGATGCATTATTCGACCCTCGACAATCACATCGACACTATCTGGACTTAAAATTCCTCTGGTCGACACTGTCGACAGTGAAGTCGATGCATTATTCGACCATCGACAATTATGTCGACAATAACTCGACAAGTCGTTGTATTATTCAAAACTTTGAAAAATAAGAAAATTTTGTGATTCTTTCAAAAATTATTTATTCCTGAGCTTAAAATGTTCTTATTAATTGTTTTTAGTTCTTTTTAGATATAAAATTTGTAAATTTAATTGGCAGAAATTGTCGACATAAATGTCGATGCGTTTATCGAGTATCGATTTTTACATCGACTTGTCTATGTAGAAAAACAACGTTTTCTAAATTATAGGAAAATACTGAGAAAAATTCAAAAATTTTGATTGAACAGTTATGTTTAACATAGAACATTACTTTAAATCTCAAATATCATTTTTAATTCATCGTTAACCGAGAAAAAAATGTGTCTGAATTTTGTCGACATAAATGTCGATGTCGACAATTGCTACACGGGTAGGTATCCATTCTTTAAAGAACTGCTCTTCAATTTTTGTTTATTTCGATTCTTACCAAATTTGTACCAGATTGATAATTTTTTCTTCGCATTTGCTCATCAGGTTAATTTCCATTGATTGCGTGAAATGGGTAGAGAGACGTTGTTTGTCACATATATTCGACAAAAAATCGCTCGCATGTGCAAATAATGTAGAACGGAACGTAAACAAAGCACACGTGTTAATACATTACACTTGCGTAATAAGCTTACACATAAGTATGCTGCTGGGTGTCTGCTGTATAAACTTATTTCCTGACGGTTTAAGAATAAATCGAACATCAATAAATTGAGTAATTTTGTCACCAACGAAGTAAGAGAACAAAGGGAGTAGAAAATGAGAAGAGATGAATGCCTAAGGCCTATACATATACGCAGATATACAATTAAACGGAAAACTGGCGTGCTGGGATGACGATTTCAATCTCATGTATCCTTTTCAAGTATATACGGTGCGCATACAGCACCGCTACCCAGATTGTTTAATTTGGTTTAATTGAATTGAAATGGATTAGTTAATTTATCTAGAAACTATTTCCAGACTTCGTCTCGAATTGTTAGATTAGGTAGTGAAATTCGAGCAGAACGATTCGAGTAAATGGAATCCCCCGAGATGATTTTAAAGTCATCTTGGTACATATACATACCTATGTAGCATTTTAGCTAACACTCGAACTAAGATTAATTTATTTACTCGCCTATTCACATCCGTGTACAATTTTTCAATTACAGGTTCATTACGGAATGCGCGCAAAGTCAAACGCAGAAGAAATGCCTCATAATGCGAATACATCTGACATCGGCGACTAAAATGTGGATTTTGACCTCTCTGGCATTTTTTTACATTATTATACAATACCATGTCAGTAGTACGTGGCCACTACCAGCCGGTGATATTAATCCGGACGACGTAGCCTCGACAAAGCTATGGTTCAGGAACCTGATCGGAGATGCAAAAATGGTGGACGAGTTGCATAGCCTGACTGGCGAAAAATTCGCCCGAGAATTGGCTGTAAAAATTAGTCGGACGTTAGAACAACACTCTTGCTTTTTCAATCTAAATGTTACCAATTTTGATACTAACGAACCGCCTATATATATCGTGACACCAACCTACCGAAGACCCGAACAAGCCGCTGAGCTGACTAGGATGGCTCAAACGCTGATGCATGTACCAAATATTTATTGGCTCGTCGTCGAAGATGCCAAAGAGAAGTCGGAGGCGGTGTCTCAATTGCTCAAAAAAACTGGAATACGATTCGTTCATTTGACTGGTGAGTTTCCATTGAATAAAAAATTTTAATTAATTATTCTCTTTGGGACGCTCTGTCTCTGTCCTGTCCTATGGAAACCATATTATGACCTAATCAAAATCCGTTATTTTGTTTGAAAAAAAAAAATATATGTCACAAACGAATTAACCGAGCGAGTTCTTCGTTCTGTTTGTTTTATAATAGAGCGGAAAATTGGCGGTTGATTTAATGAAAGGGTATGAGATTTTTCGGTTTGTGGGTTTAAATATACTCGATGTTCTGGTGTTGATAAAAATAAAGTGCAGGTACCTACCTATCTAATTGGAGGAAGAGTCGACCATGCAATTGGAAAAAATTTTGGTGGCATATTTTTTGTGGAAAACTGCTGAATGAGGTCCCAATTGTCACCACATAGAACCATCAGTCTCACCTAGCTCCAGCGACGGTGTGAAGGGAGTGCAAAAAGTGCACTTACACCGAGCCAGAATTTTTCCTATTGGCCCAACCAAGAGATTTTTATAAATTACTTTTGAGACCAAAACTTGATATTTTTTCTCTAAAAGTAAAAAATTTCTTTATCAAAAAAAAGAAAAAAAAGAAACAGAAACAGATTTTTTCGCATGAAAATTAACAGATTTTTACTCTAAAACAATTTTTAAAATTATTTATTCTTTAAAAAATTATGTGATTTTTTTACTCCAAAAATGAAAAAAAAATAAAATTCTTTTTCAAAAAAATTAAGAGATTTTTCTCTAAAAATAAGTAAATAAATGAAATTATCTACAGATTTTTCCTGCAAAATTATAAGGTATAGGTATTATTTTTATCATTTTAAATGGCTAAGGCAAAATTTTCTTCAAAAAAGTAAGAAGTTTTTTTTTATACAAAAGTTGAAAAATTTAGGAATTTTTTCTCCAAAAAAATTAGAGATTTTTTTTAACTTAAAAGAAAAACTAGATTCTTATTCTCAAAAAAAATATGACCAAAAAATCATGATTTTTTTTATCCAAAAAGTAAAACTGAAAAAACTGAGATTTTTTACTTCAAAAAATTTACAGATTTTCCTACGAAATTGAATGATTTTTTCTTCAAAGAAATAAGAGTAGTTTATTTATTTCAAAAGGCTAAAAAAAAATTACTCTATAAAAATGTAGGAATGTTTTCCCAAAAAATAAGTAAGAAATTCTGTTTCCAATAAATTTGAGAGATTTTTCCCCCTACCCTACCCTCCCCTCCCCTCCCGCCTACAAAAAACAATGGAAACATTTTTTTTTCAAAAAAATTCTGCATAAACTTGCAAAAAATAAATGACGTCTTTTCAAAGAAAATTGGAAACAAAAATCGTGATTTATTTTTTCTCTAAAAATATTTTTTTTAATTTATGCAACAACAACAACAAACTAATAAAATAAAAGTCAATACTTGGATTTTTACTTTTAAAAAAATTCTTTTACTACAAAAAATTTGTATACCTATAATTACCTCTTAGAGCTTCCAAAAAATTTGAACGGTCGAATTTCAAAAATAAAATGTAATAAGAATAAAAACAATAAAAATATGACAAAAAATTGAGTTTTTTCTCTAAAAAAAATAAAAAGTTTTTTCAAATTGATTTTTTACTCTAAAAATTTTGGGATGTCTTCCTCCAAAAAAATGTGATTTTTTTTCTACAAGGATTAGATCACGAAGAACTTCCATTTGTGACTAGACTAAATTACGTATTATACTCGAGTAAATGCATTAATTTTCAAGCACAAAGTCTACCTACATTTTTATTATTTCGCAAAAAGGTAGTCAGATACCCACCTACTTAAACTATTAATAGGTTTTTATAATCATCAATGGGGAAAAAGGCCACGTAATGAAAAAGTTGGTTGGTTCGTAAGTCCTTGAAAAAAAATTAAATTCGTCAATAATAAATAGAAATTCAAAACGAATGGTAAATTGAATGGAAAACACCATTGAATAAAATATGAGATACTAATAACTAATAAGGCTCCAGTCTAGAAAAATCCTTCGCGGTAAAAATAGGTACATCATACTAACTATTCAGATAAGAAAACAACAATAACTAAGGGTATTTTTTCGGTCAAAATTATTTTTAAAATGTTGATTGTTTGGGTGTCTCTTCGCAGAAACCATTTTGAATCATTTAAGTAGTACCCACGCTGATCTTACTTATATCTAGTAGACCAAATCACATTTCTCCAGATAAAGGCGTAATTCATCAAAGAGAAAATGAAAATATAATTTTAAATGATTTGATAATGTGTGGAAGTGTCAAGTATGGTGAATTTAGTGTTCAGGTTACGAATCATGTATCCCGCATGAGAGTCGAAGTTTTAAAAAAAATAGACGAAAAGCTGTTTTTCGAAATGTTTCAATTGAAGAAATAAATGATGACGTTTGTATCGTTCAATTAAAATAAGCCGTAAGTAATTGATACAAAATTTAAAAAAAATAAAATAAAAAAAACTTAGTTATCTGAGGCCCTGCTGAACAGGGCAGATCCAATAAAATCAACTCTTCATGTGAGTAATTCTAATTTTTGACGTGAATTCAGGCTCCTGCACTGATTCAACCCTTTCACTAAGAGTTGAACATTAAAATTTAAAATATCTTTGGTAGGAGCTTTAAGAGTAAAATATACATTACCTGTAGTTATTTTTAAATTCTGTTGATGATAATAATTTTTTTTAAAAATTGAAATTCAAAAACATTGAAAATTCTGTAAAAACTGTCATTTAAAAAAAAAAAAAATACGAAAATTCGGGAAAATTTTGAAAATCTGAAAATAAGAAAAAAATCAAAACATCGTGATTCGTGAAGAATTTAAAAATTTACAAGAATAACAAAATCGAAATATACTTACTTATCGGACAATATTAAAACATTCCGAAAAATGTTCAAAGTTGAACATTTCAAAAAATTAATTAAAATGTTAAAAATTAAAAAAAAAATGAAAATCACAAAAAAATAAAAATTTAGATGAATAATTTTTTTTAAATTTACAACTTGAAAAATTGATTGAAATTTGGACAAAAAAATCGAAATCCAAAAAGAAAGTGATAGTTTGAAAAATTTAAGAATGCACGAAAAACTTGAACATTTGGAAGACTTCATTTTCGGAAATTTTTTCAAATTGGAAAATTGAATAAAATCTTGAAAAAAGTATAAAAAAAATTAAGGAATAATGGTAGATTTATGCATCAATTTTTTTTTTTAATTGCCTAAGAAAAGAAATTGAATACCTATTGAAATCTATGAATTTTTATTATTTCTGAATTTTTAAATAAATAAATACCTACGTAAAAAATTAAAAATTAAAGAAAAGAAATCATGAAGAATTTGAAAATTTGAATGAATTTAGAAAATGAAAAAATACTCGAAAAATTAAAATATTCGATATATTTTCAATTTGGACTGAAGGGAATAATTGATTAAAATATTGTGGAATTAGAAAATGTAAAGAACTAAAATTTTATAAAAATTAGGGAATCATGAAAAATTTGAAAATTTTAATGAATTAAAAAATCATAAATCGTCTGGAAATTAAAATTAAATTTTTAAAAATTTAAAAATTGATAATGAGCAATGAAGAATAAAATGTTAATGGAAAAATCAAGAAATATCCGAAAATTAGAATACCTATTTCAGTTTTTTTTTAATTGGAATTTAAAGAGTTTTTAAATTAAGGAATTTCAAAAAATGGTAAAATTTTAGAGACTTTGAATAATTAAAAAAATGTAATATATACAAAAATATAAAAATATCATAAAACTACTCTTAAAGAAAACAAAAGACTGGAAAACGTTTCCAAAAATTGGACCTAATGAAAAAAAAAACTCATAAAAAAATACCCATTGAAAGAAAAATTAATGAAAAAAAAAACATTCGTTTGGAAAGAAATTGAAAAAAAAGTTCCAAGCAATTGAAAAAATACAAAAAAATATTTAAAAATTTGCTAAAATCGGCTGAAATTGGACTCAAGTTGTAAGGGGCTTATTATATCTAATGTTTTATGCAATCTTAGAACTTGTGTAGAATTATGAATCCAAACTCATTTCACATTTTCTTTTCAGCTCCTTACCCAACGAACGTTAAATTCAAAGGCGGAAAAGCCAAAGGAGTCGCTAATCGTGTTCGCGGATTAAAATGGATTCGAGAGAACGTAAACGAAGGCATTCTATATTTCGCCGACGATGACAACACTTACGACATTGAGCTTTTCAAAGAGGTAAATTTCTCTCCTCATTTCTAATAGGCAAAATGATAGCAATTACCTAACAGGTTTATTTTCGCATGAAAATATGAAATATTTGACTCCGTATCAAAATAAATACGTATATACCCTTAGCTCGAATTGCTAATTATGGAACAATTAATAACTACGCTAATATCAGCGAAAATTAGGGTAGAAAATGTAGAACAAAACGCGAAAACTTGGTCAATTTCGCGATAAAAGTTTCCGTAATTATGCACGACCCAATTTTTTTTTACAGATGCGAAGCACTCAAAAAGTTTCCATGTGGCCGGTCGGTCTAGTCACGCAAACGGGTGTTAGTTCACCAATTGTAAAAAATGGCCAGTTTCATGGATTTTATGATGGATGGATCGGAGGGAGGAAATTCCCTGTAGATATGGCTGGTTTTGCTGTTAATATTAAGTTCCTAAAACAGGTAGGCAATGACTCATTCTAAATTCTATTTAAGTACGACGATAGTCGACAACTGGGTTTAAAAAAATTGTGAACTTCATGAAAAAGAGTGGATCGTCGCAGTACTGTTTTTTTGGCACCATTGAAAATTTTTCAAGTCCAATACGTATGTAGATACTTGATATTTAAAATTGTAGGGGAGGAAGGGGTCCTATCGAAATTTTTATAATAACCAAAATTATTTTTAGGGCTTCAAGCTATAATTTTTGTTTGAAATTTTTTTTAGTTGGACCCCTCCCTCCCCACCAATTTTGCATAAAACTCCGAAGATGGTAGGTAATTACAATTAGAGATTAGAGGAGTGAGGGAAGAAGTGGCCAATTGAAACATTTTTAAAATAAAAGTTGTAGATTAAGATCTTAAAAATAATTTTGGTCATTATAAAAATTTCGATTGGATCCCTCCCTCTCCTCCAGTTTCACATAACATGAGGTAGATACATTTCCAAAATTGAGTGAGGGGTCCAATAGAAAAAATTTTCAAACAAAAGTTGTAGCTTGAAGTCTTAGAAATAATTTTGGTTATTACAAAAATTTCGATTGGACCCCTTCCTCCCCACCAATTTCGAATATCAAGTATTTATGTAATATTATTGGACTTGGTAAATTTTTTATGGTGCCAAAAAAACAGTACCTACTTCAGTACTTCGGCCATTCACTCATCCATGAAGTGAAATTAAAGTATTAAAAATTACTGTCTTTTTTAATTATATTTTTTGTTTTTCGTAATTTTCAGAGGCCAAGAGCAACAATGGCTTTTAAATCAGGTTACGAAGAGGACTCTTTTCTACAAAGTCTATCACCTTTTGAACCTCGTGAAATTGAGTTCAAAGCGAATAATTGCACAAAGGTAGGTCCTATAGTGTCCTCGTAAGTATATCCTATCTACGTATATACGATTAAATATATTAATGAGGATCTGAAACGATTAAGCCCCTGGGTCTACAAGTCTGTTCCCTCTACAAATCCCATATTTTCCACCTTGCTTTTCTTTCATTTAAACAGGTAATTAATATTTACATCACGAGAAAATTGTTTCACTGCCCTCGTCGATCTATTCCTAAAAATAAAACAACGCTTGGCAACATCCCCAGTGTATTCCTCGTACCCCCAACGAGCTCCAATCCGCTTCCTCTGACATTTATCAAATTCTCTCTATAAGGCTGACATTCGTTTTTCAGATTCTCGTATGGCATACACAAACGAAGAAAAATCCCCCGTCTCAAGTTCTCGATAAGAAAAAATACATCGGCACGAATATAATAGAATTGAAGAAAAACGTCGTGTGAGCGTTTGTTTTTAAACCTTTGTTTTAGATTCGTATTGTTGTTTTTTTTAACGAAATTTTTCTTCGCATACTTATACTTTCATTACATTCATTCGTTGGAATATAAATTACGAACGAAAAAAACGTGATAGTAATAGATAATTTCGCCCACATTTTGACATTATTCACTAAAAACCAGCTTGTTTGCTGATATCATTTTCAATTCCGCTTCGTTTAAGAACAAATCTATTGCTAGGTGATTAAAAAAGAAAAATTTCATTATACATTCTCGTATTGAAATCATATCTGTAATTGTAATATCAAATTTTTATACTATTTTTTTATTACCTACGTTGTTTTATTTATTTATTTATTTATTTTGTGTATCTATATTAAAAGTGTATTCGCGTCTATTTTTAGATGATTTGTATTAATTTCTTTTTTTTTGTGTACAGTTTCGTTTTTTGTAAAATTGTTTAAATAAGTTGTTCTTATTTGATTATTTTTTTCTTGTTTGAAAAGTATTAATCATGTTGCAAATTTTTTATTGTACCAAATACTTACGTCTTATAGAAGCACGAAAATATAGTAGTCATTGTATTATTTTTATTTACCAATTAGATTTTAAGCTTTTTTTGCTTTACCAATTTGTTTCTTAGAAACGTTTAGAATTTTTTTTTTGGTCGTGTGCGTCATTCAAACGAATCAAAACTAAGATTGATTTTTTTAATGCTACGAGGATCTTTTTTATGGTAAATAGATAGGTACCTACCTATTAAAAAAACTATCAATTTTTAAATGTTTCGTCGTTTATTGCTTTTTTCGTGTTCATTTAAAAGAAGATTCGGGTAGGTATGTACTTGAATTTTATTGTATTTCTTGAAATTATTTTTGACGAGTTTGAGTTCTTTTTCATCTAATTTGTGAATTCCATTTATTTTTATTGGATTAAAAAAAAAAGTAATGTTGCTTTCGAAAAGATAATAACAAAATTTGAATGATTAACACGTCAAGTTTTATTCATTATTATTGTTGTTTTTGTTTTTTGTTTTTTTGTTATTACATGTGTAAAAGATGTTTTAAAAACTTTTTTTCACAAAATTTTCAAAATTATGCCACAAATTAAGAGCTTTTTATTTAGGTGAAGAATTTTTTAGATATTGGAAATAAACACCCGCAACTTATTATACAGTTTCGAATAATTGAGTAATGTAAGATTTTGTGCCATGAAATACGTTGTACCTAAGTGCTTGTATTTTTTTTTTTTTTTTAATAATAATCATTTTTATTTATTTCTTTTTTTAATTTATGTATTAGGATAAGCTTACGAATGAATCTCAATTTTATCCTATTGTTAAGACTTTTTTTTTCATGTGATTTAAATATTTCCAAACTTTGTACTAAGTTCGAAGTATTTTTGAAATTGTTTATGAAATAATATCTCGAAGTGATCGTGTAGCTTTCATTTAAATATATTACAAATACCTATTTAAAAATTGAATGAATTCTTTTATGTACCTACTAGATCAAGGTGGTCGGTGGTCCTTATTTTTATACCTGGTAATTTTTTTGTTGTGCCAGGTGTGTTTTAGCACAACCTACTTTTCCTAAGAAAAAAATCTGACCATTTTTGGAATAAAAAATTCAGGTGAGAAATTTTCTATTTTTAAGAAAGAAAAGAAAAAAAAACTTTTACTTTTTTTTTAAGAATAAAAATCTCTTTATTTTTAAAAATCTATTATTTTTGTGGAGAAAAAACATACTTATCACTTTATCAGTTATCACATTTTTTTTGAGTACCTACTTAAAAATCTCGATTTCCTTCCTCAATATTTTTGAAAAAATCTCTGTCAATTTTTTCACATAAAAATATAACTCTAATTTTTGGAGAAAAAAACTTCTTATTTTTGGGGGTCAGCGTAAAAAAATCATAATTTTTTCGAACACTTTTTGAGAGAAAAAGAGCAGGCCTAGATATTTAATAATTTTAATTTTTTTAATTTTAGAATTGAAAGTTGTTTTTTTTTCTAGAAAGTGATTACCAATTTTAGATTTTCCCTTAAATAAATTTCAAGTGATTCCGCCTACTTAATTTCAAGTGGTGCCTAATATTTTTATTTTTCCAATACCTAACTGATTTTTTTAAGACGAAATTTGCCATTTTTAACAGTTTTTAAGAATAAAAAAACTTGGAAAATTTTCAAAATTCGACTTTTTAGACATTATGTCAGACATTCTGAAACTTGTGAATTTTTTGAAATATTATGACTTTTAGACATTTTCTAGACATTTTGTCAGACATTCTGAAACTTGGAAATTTTTTCAGAAAGATGACTTTCAGACATTTTGAAACTTAGAAATTTTTTTAGAAGGATGACTTTCTGACATTTTGAAACTGTTTTATGGCTTTTGGACATTTTGTCAGACATTCTTTTTAAATAAATTTTATGACTTTTGGACATTTTTTTATTACACCTTTTAGATTTTTAAATTTCTATGGAAATTAATAATTCGTGACTTTTAGACATTTTATTACAGAGTAAAAGCATATACTATGTTTCATACTTTCAAACGTAGTGTGGAAATAGAGTCAACCAGAATGGGTCCTCCTGGCGAGGCGCGAAGCGTCGAGTTTTTTTTTATTCAAAAAGTAGGGGTAAACTAGGAACCAATTCAACAACTAGGGGAAGGGGGTAAGACCATCCTAAACCACATATCAGATAAAAAACCTAGGTATTTAAAAATTATTTACAACGTGAAAATTAATAAAACTTTATTTCAATTTTTAAAAAAGAAACAACGAATGTAAAAAAACACGATTCATAATGAAACAAAAAATACAAATAAAAAAATTGATGCGGTAAAATTTCATTGAAGACATAAAAATGCTGTTAACTTTTCTATTATTTACACAACAAAAAATCGAAAAAAATAAGCGTTTGATAAAAACCCAACTTTGCCAAAATTTTTACTCGTCAGGCCGATAAAGTCCGATTACTCGTATCACTTCGTAATGCAGGAGCAATGAATCGATCTACGGTGAAAATTCGATCTGTGGCTGAGCAAGGAGCTGTTGACGAGAAATGATTCATTTGATCCATTTTCGGTGTCTGTGCAGGTTCAGCTTCCTTGCCAGTAATCTTATTTGATAAATTGGTCACATTTTGATCTATTTTAGACGGTGCTTGCTCTTCGGTGTTATTCACATTTTCAGTGGTAGAACTTTTACAAACCTGAAATAAAAATTTGAACATTAATTTAGACTTTGGTGAGGAGAAGAAAAAGACAGAGAAAGTAATATTTTAGTAAGTAGGTATACCACGGTTGAAGAAGGATGAATAGAAAATAAATCAACTGGCACTGTTGGAGAACATATACGAGACCTATCTACATCAATTAACGATGTAGGAGGTGCATACGGAGCATATGGATGAGGTCCAAAATTATATAAACTGTTGTTTCCAGATACCCCTGTCATTTCCATTACACCTATTTGAGATGTTCGTACGTGATATGGGAAATTTTTGTTTGCTTTACTAGGTACTGTGAGCAACTGAAAAAAAAAGTTGGAAAAACACATAAAGTAGGTAGAGGTACCTACTTATTATTTTATTTAAAAAAAAGTAAATAGGATTTCATGACTTACGAAAAATAAAATATGTCCGATTATTGCAATAAGATGACAAATGCCATAAACTACACTTTCTCTTATCCATTTATCTATTAAACTATTCGCAATGAGTGTGAAACAAGGTCCAGCAATAAACCTTCAAGATAGAATCAGTTTAGTTTAGTCAAACATTGCAATAAAAACGTAATCGTATTTAGAATAGATAGATATTTACCATAATGTACCCATCAAATTGAAAGGATAATAAAAGTTTGATTTTTCGGGGTAATGCTTCAAAGTGAATACAGTCGAGTATTCGAAAATCCACCAAGCTGCCACTCTTAAAATCATCAAACCATATCCGGGTGGACTTTCATATAGGTAGAGTACCTCACCAGGGTCAAAAACCTGAATAAATGGAATCGATTATTTTTTTTTCACTTTAAAAATAGTTACCTACCTACTTAAATTATCTGTGTACGTTCATTAGGCTGATCCCTGTTTTTGGGGGGAGGGGGGGGTCACTTCACGTACGAGTGGATCTCCGCAGTACTGTTTTTTTGGCACTGTCGAAAATCAAGTGCAATATTATATAGGTAGATACTTGATATTCAAAATTGGAGGGGAGGGAAGGGTCCAATAAAAATTTTTGTGATGACCAAAAGTATTCCTAGGACTTCAAGCTACAACTTTTGTACGAAAATTTTTTCAATTGGACCCCTCCCTCCCAACCATTTCGCATAACACTTCGAAGATACTGCTTTAAAATTTGGATGAGTGGGGGAGGAAGAGGCTAATTGAAAAAAATTTCAAATAAAAGTTGTGGGTTAAGATCATAAGATCCTAAAAATACTTTTGGTTATTATAAAAATTTCGATTTGATCACTCCCTCTTCTCCAATTTCACAAAACATTAGGTACATACTTTTTCAAAATTGGGGGAGGGGAGGAATTGAAATTTTTTTCGAACAAAAGTTGTAGATTAAGGTCTTAGAAATAATTTTTGTTATTATAAAATTTTCGATTAGATCCTTTCCTCCCCTCCAATATTGCATAATATGACTATTTTCAAAAAAAAAGTTGTAGGTAGTTTTAAGTCAGAAATATTTTACCTACTCCTTTTTTTAATTTTCACATTTTTTTGAAAAATTTTGGGACTCCCAGGGGTACCACTTTAAATTCAGGTGGAGAAAATGAAAAATTGCTAATTTTTTTCTTATCAAGAAAAACATCTTCAATGGATTAGAATAAAAAATATGCAAAATTTTGAAATTCTATCAATTCAAGAAATAGAAGGGACTAGTATAAGCATCACTTAGAATTCAGTCAAGAGAAAAATAAAAAATCGTGAATTATTTTCTCAGAAAAATAACACCTGGGGGGGGGGGGTGAAAAAAAAACATTATAGGCATAAATAAGGATCACCCTATTGTACGTTATCAATTAGGTAGGTACTTACATGTTCCTCAAAAATAAACAATCCCAACGTAGTGACCACATAAGCACACATGAATACTGTCAATTTAACACTCGACGCTAACCTAAGACGACCTCGTGTAATGGTGTATCCTTTGGCCAATAACAAAAGCAAAATTAAGAAAAGTATTTCACTCGTCGATTCGAAAATTCTACCTGAAATTAAATTTCCCATTACTTCGCATTGAACTTCCGTTCGTGGTACATACCTATTTTTTCCTATTTTATGATGAATAAATTAACCTAGTACCTACCTAAGTTTTTTAACCGCGGGTATCCAACACCGTCGATGGCATAACGAATGTACGCTACACACAATAATGTTATTCCAATTTCTTGAGTTACCACTGATAATGTAAATAGCTTATAAGTTGAATGCAAAAGCTGTCTCGATTTTAGTTCCACTGCGAGAAAATCATTCGATTATTATCTAGGTATGTTAGTATTTCAGGGGGTAAAATAACACCATTCTTACTTGAGCAACCGATGGTAGCCAATAGAATTATTATGTACATCACAAAAAACGCAAATAATACTGGTAAAATATCTGTAAAACAAATAAATTTGTTATTCACATCCACCCTGTCAATAACCCCTACTATTTTTAAATTAGGCAAATATTCAAACAGCTCTGAAATGCGATGTTGGTACGGAAACAGAATAAATTTTGGTAGGTAAACATAGGTAAATCGTTTGTTTTGCATACTCACAAAATTCATCGGCTGAAAAATGTTCCTTCCACAGTTCCCCTGGAGAACCATTCGTCATTATAAATTTGAACCTCATGTTTAACCCCTGTGAATTCAAAATAGAATTTTTTTAAATCCTAAATTTTTGATTCATTGAAAATAGTGTATTTTTTCATCGTACATTGGTTGCATTGCAATGACTAACTGCCAAAAACCACCATCTAGGTCTAGCACTGTGAAATCTTCTAGCATTATGACAAGAAATATTCGCATGTTTTGAATGTGCTGAACTGGCATTTGAATTTTTCACCAGATTGCATCCGGAGGAGAAATCATTTTCTGTCAGATTGATGATTTGATTTTGACCAATATTTAGGACCGATTCTTTCTCCTCGCAGGTCTAAGAGTGAAATTAAAACACATATTATTATGTAGTTGAAGAAGGGAACATTGAAAATTTTATTTGTGCTCAGAATTTTATAGGTACCTACTTTTTTTGTTTTGTATACAGACGGCCATTGATTTTCTGAATCGTAGTATAATAATAAATTTTGCACGGCATATTCCTAAAAAAAATCAATTTATAGATTGTTTTCATCAATCAAACAGGTAGGTTTGTTATAGATAAGTGAATAGTACCTACCTTACTGTAATCAATGTAATATTCAAATTGCCCATGTTCTGCTAGAAAGCAGAATCTAGCTACGAAGTGCCATTTCTTGAAAAATTAAACAATAAACAAAAATATGAAATTTTTGATATAAAAAAAACTACTTAAGTAAGTACAATATATATTATCAATTAATGAACTTGAAATTATTTGAATAGAAATGATTACCTCAGCAACAATCAAATGTCCTTCAACAAATTTAGCATGAGATACTTTAATTAAAATTGACGATATACTTTTTATAACGAGTAAAAAGGTGATGAGTTTGTTCATTGTCTACACAAAAGCATTCATACTGATCAAATTTTGGTAACATGACCGTAACGTTATGAGTGAAAAAACTGCAATAAATAGTTTATTGTACGGTGATTGTATCAGTAATCACCATAGCAACTGTCGTATGTACGTATTTTTTTTAACAAAGTAAAGAAATTATAAATTAAATAGCTCATGTTGACATCCATTAGCCAGTATTCGTCAAAAGTTACTCGCTTTGAGGTATTATAAAAACATTTTGTGATCTAATCTGAAGCTATATTTTATAATGTGCAATAATATGATATGCTTTGATCGCTGTGAAGTTGAAAAAAGGTGGTTTTGAATAAATTTTACATCTTTATTATTCTCGTTACTCCCTTGTATCCCAATAAATTGATTATTTTGATATAATTTTCATGTTCCAATTTTTTTTTGATAAGGCACAATTCAAACCAATTTTAATAAAATTCATAATTCGTCGCCTCGTCGATTAATTACTAAAAAATTTAAAATTGCATTCAAAAAAATAAAAAATAAAAAAATAAAATTTTGAAGATGTACAATCCTATTTTACGGATGTGTTTCGGTTTCGGCTGATAGGCAGGTCATTTCACTTTTATTTGATGTTTTTTCTCGTTTATTACCATGAAACGTCATAGAATCAAACTTATTTGTATAATGTTTTTTTAACCAATAAATTTATGTACATTTTAAATTAAAATAAAACTCAATTACGAAGTAATTTCTAATTAAAATGAAAACTAATTAATTTTACAAACTTAAACGCTCGATTTGTGCGAAACGAACAGGAAACGAAGTTGAGCCGAAATGGCAACACTGCAATTCTTACAACACCGCATATTCAAAACATCAAAAGAAATTTTTTTCGAAGAAGAGCCAGACTCCATCTTTAATTATAAAAGGGAGTTGTTTACGTAATTTCTTAAGAGTAAAATAAAAATTAATTAATTAATGGAATCTACGTTGTTAAACTTTTAAAGTTATTTTTTCATCTACTATGTAGTCATGTGGCTAGTTCGGCGTTTAGATTATTGATTTTACGTTAGTAATAGCTAATTGGTGGATGTACGAGCCAAAGCAGCTTACTTTCACGTCAACCAATAGCGTTTCGGTGGTTCTCCGTTAGATATTTTACAAAAACACAGTTCTGCGTCTTTCGTATAGCACAGTTTAGAAATAATTTCTAGCGGAATGTATACCAAAGGCAAAGGATCTACGGTACCATCGGATGCACAAGCCCGAGAAAAGTGAGTAATGTTTGCATTTCTAAGTTACATTTCGGCTTACAAAATATCAATTGTTTAGATTCGAAGAGAACGGTATTCTCAGTTCCATATCTTCCAAGTACCGCTATTGATGCAAATATTAACCGTACTGTAATATATTTTTTCAAATTTGGAATGTAAATATGATGGACCCGGTCTCTGTGATCCATAGAATGGCTTTGTGATCATTCGTCTTGTTTTGGGAACTATCATCAGCGTAAACGACTTACGTCTGAAACCGAAACACTCCTAGTGTTACAATTCATCATCTTGAATCACTAGTTGATTTTATGTTGCTGATCGTTGATTACGTTTTACGTTATTCCCTATCATAGAGTATTGATTTTCAACTTTGTTTTTGTTTAGTTTTAAAGAGAGTTCGTAGAATAAACTAATAATATTTTGTATCTTTCAGGTTAGCATTATACGTTTACGAATATTTATTACACGTCGGAGCACAAAAAGCAGCACAAACATTCCTAACAGAAGTAAGTAAAGAAGCTACGATGCACCATCCAATTGTCTCGCCTAGATGTGTTATTGTACTCGAATAATGTTCGTTTTAATTTTTAAATCATTATATTAACTGTAACGATGATTTTTTAGATAAGATGGGAGAAAAATATATCACTGGGCGAGCCTCCTGGTTTTCTACACTCGTGGTGGTGGTGAGTCGTCTTTCGTTAAACGATTAGTTCTTCTAATTGGAATATTCTAATTTGTATTTATTTTCCTGCAGTGTATTTTGGGATTTATATTGTGCAGCCCCTGAAAGAAGAGAAACTTGTGAACATTCTAGTGAAGCTAAAGCATTTCATGACTATGTACGTATCACTTTGTTATTGTATTTCGTTCGTAGTGAGAATACTAATTTCGATATTTTATCTACAGGGATTTGTCAATTCCGGTTACGGTGTTAATGGAATCGGACACGTAAGTTTACTTCTGAAGTTCCAATATGTCCATTTGTTATCACTGTAGACAATTTCGATATGTAACTTGTCATTATTTTTACAGAATGCCGGTCCAGCTCCCAGTCCTATCGGTCAAATGCCTCCTAACGACGGAATGTCTGGAGGACCAATGCCTCCGGGCTTCTTCCCAGTAAGTATTTCATTACTCTCAAATATCGTGCTGTTCAATACGATTACTCTGTTTATTTTTTGTTTAGTCTTTCATGGGTGGCCCCCGTTACCCTCCCGGTGGCCCTAGGCCTAATGTTAGAATGCCACAAATGGGAGGAGATTTCAACGGAGTAAGTATCTAATTTAATTTCACCCATTTCTACAGCGAACTAAGTAATATTGCTACAATCATTAAAAGCGTAACTCATTACAGCCTCCACAACCTATGATGCCAAATGCAATGGACCCATCGAGACAAGGTGAGATATCGGAATTCACTTCATTCTTGCTTTTAACCCGTGCTATACATATTTTCAGAACGATCATTTCCATTTTAACCAGAGCTGGAGAATTGATTATTACACCTTTTAATATTTTTTGAGAACGTAATTGCCTAATTTATGTTTTTGGAATGAAGTATTCGTACTAATGATCATTTTTTTTCTCATAAAATTCGCTTGATTAATTTACGAATAATTGACAAATTTCTAATCGCTTATCATCGCTTTTTGACGATTCATTTTTTTTTTTCAAATTGATAATCGAGAAAATTGAATTCTAAATTTATTATGATAAAATGGTTCTATTTTGAATGGGACAATTCGAGAAATTTAAAAAATAACGTATGTAATGAGTGATAATTTTTTTTTTTGTTGATAAATTTACCGATTTACCTTATTTTATTTTTTCTAAGAATAACCTCGTGGTAAAAATGTTATCGTGAAATACTAGTTCTGTCCTTGCGGAAGTATGACGATGGAAATTCGTATTACGTCTTAAAAATATATGAAATTATAATAAGCTGAACTGAAATTTAAGGTGTTACAACAACGATTTATTCTCCGTGCATTTGGGATTTGAAATTTTTGGTATATTTTTTCTCTAAATTACTTATCAAATTATGCAAATATTTCCCATTTCGTCTGGTGTAATAATACTTTATCTATATCCAGCTCTGGCAATTCCTACGGAACTTTTGAAGTATCGCGAGTTAGATTTTGCGAGTGTAAAAGAATGCAGCGGTAATAAGATGGTTTTTGTGTGACGTATTCTTGTTTTCAGTTTGTAAGTTGTGCATGTGATTTTATTTTGAAATTATTTTTCGCGTTATACGTAAAATAAAAATACGATTTTCAAATCGTGCATGACTAATAAAATTCTATACAAAATTTCGTACTTGAAATTCAAAAAAACATGCGACGATTCGATTTAAATTACATCGTTGACCGACGAAAGCTGCCTAATTTTAAGAAAACACTTCTCTGGGAAGACTCAAAGAGAAGAATAATTTTTTAAATTTTTTATTGATATACTATTTGTTACAAGTTTTTCATTTTAGTCTTGTTTTCTGTCTTCCATTAGGTGAAGGCAACGAGTATGTAGGTTGGCAAGGTAGGCCTTATTTGATTATTATCTACGCATTAGAAATAGTCGATGCACAAGCACCTTTTCAGTGTATATTGTCACCTTTTGTCGGCTTTCGCTATATGTTTGGTTTATTTATCGTTGTATCATGTCGGTCGGTTTTATTATACGGACCATTTTTTTTATATACCTTTACCTACGAATTACTCGCTTAAGCTCCGCTCAAAATAGTATTTTCTGTACTTTTTTATTTATTTGTTTCCTCTTTTTTACTGTGGCCTTCTCTCTGTGTTCTTGTAAAATAACTAAGCTTATTTATATGGAGTTTTTATTTCGTTGGTTGTATTTATTTCTATTTTTTATTTAAAAAAAAATTATTCAGTATTATTGGTGCGTAAAAATAATCAAAGCGTGTTTTACAAACTTTTATTTGATAAGATTAGTTTTTTCTTTGCCTTGCTGCATCTTATGAATTTTTATTAAGGGGGGGGGGGGGGCTTGTTTTGGAACATTTTTTGTTAAATGCATAGCGTTGATTAGCGGAATTTTCTAAGACCTTTGCATGACGTCATTTTGATTTTTCACCTATGAAGTTTTGAAGAAAAATTGGAAACTAATTTCAAATTGTTTCTTTTTACAAAAAAAATTAATTTTTGATTTTTGAAAAATAAAATGCATAGAGTTCTTAAAAAAAGAAAATTATTTTCATATTGCATTTTAATTGTGTCATTTTGTAGAAAATGTTGGTAGATTTTTTGGAAAATTACAAATTTCAAGGTCAAAATTGGAGAAAAACGCGATTTTTACTTCAGGTACCGTTTCTAGGAAAACTATGCAACCCACAAAACTTTTTCTTAGAATCTTTTTTATTCAGTAGAGTCTTGTCTATAATTTAACGAGAGGATTTTGCAAAATTTTAATTTGTCAACTATTTCTTTCGAGTCGACTGG
This sequence comes from Balanococcus diminutus, assembly GCA_959613365.1. Lineage (NCBI taxonomy): Eukaryota > Metazoa > Arthropoda > Insecta > Hemiptera > Pseudococcidae > Balanococcus > Balanococcus diminutus. The sequence continues at coordinate 41,411,371 of OY390716.1, forward strand.
AATACTTCCGAGGAAAAACTATGAGAGGGTTTCATAAAATAGGAGAGAAAGTACGAGTTTTGCAAAATCCTCTCGTTAAATTATAGACAAGACTCTACTGAATAAAAAAGATGTTCCAAAACAAGCCCCCCCCCCCCCCCCTTAAATTACTGCATCGAGTTCTATCTTACAAAATTTGAAAAAAGAGTGTATGTGGCATGAATGAGAGGTTTGTATGTGTTCTTGTAAACAGCGCTGTTTTTAGTTTGCAAGTGTGTGTTTTTTTTAAATAAAAAAAATATATATTTTTATTTTTGGACGACAGAAGAAAAATAATTACTTATAATTCTGTTTTATGTGTGGTTCTAAATATTCAACTTCAGAATTCATGAGACTAATTATTTCAAGTCTGAAGTTGAATTTTCTTGAGCCAATTTATTGAACTACTGCACCAAAGGTGGCTTCTTTAGAAACAGTCCTTTGTAATCTTATTCGTGAATTTAGACATTTGTTTGCTTCGCTTCGATGTATGTTTATCTACGGTTAACATGCTTTTTGTGTTTTTTGAATACTTTTTATGAGTGGAATGAAATGGAGGGAGGAAGTAGGAACTCGTTGTCTGAAGTATTCTCGATTTTGAGATTTATTGAGTGAAAAACTAGTTCGTTGAATTTTCGAGGAGAAAAAAATCGAAAAATCGAGATATTATTTATTTTGTATTTAAATGATTTCTATATTTTGTTGGCTGTATTATTCCTATATTTTGGGTTCCGTATTACTCGTATATTTTGGGTTCCGTTTGCTTTAAATGTTGTATTCTGTATAGCTTATCCCATATCTATGCTATTTGCAAAGACTGGTTATTCTAAAAATTTTCTTTATCGTGGCAGGTCCGCCAAGTATGAGTCCAATGGCTCCTAGAATGAATCCACCACGAGGCCCAGGAATGCCAATGGGTTCTAGCCCGTACGGTCCAGGATTACGAGGTCCACCACCAAACAGTAGCTTAGGCCCTGGCGGCCCAGGTCCTAGTCCTGGTATGTCACCTATGTCAATGGCCGGACCAAGCGGTGGTAGACCCTCTTGGCAACCAAATACGTCAACGGTATGTCATATTAGTGAATTAATTAATATGAAAATATTGATTTCTCTCATTTATTTGTATCGTTTTTCAACCTGTTTTGGAAATTCAGCCCATGAACTATTCGTCATCGTCACCAGGAAATTATGGGGTGAGTTAATTTTTGAATTTGTTATTAAATTATATCGTACTGTAGGGTAAAAGAATGAATTGTAATGTTGATGTATTTTTTTAGGGTCCACCTGGTTCAGGAGGTCCGGCTGGACCTGGAACGCCTATTATGCCTAGTCCACAAGGTATTAATTTTTGATAGTTTTTTTTTGTTTGTGTGCGTGTGATAATGACGCTTTTTTATTTATCGATCAGATTTTGATGAAACGTTGTAAATATATCGTGTGTTTTTGCTCGTCGAAGGCACACACGCACGTGAATCAAAATGTGATATTTGCAATATTATTTTTCGAAGGAGTAACACTCGAGTATACTGTCCGGCCATTAAAATTGGTGTTATTCCTCGCGTATCGATTTTACGAACGCTTGTTTTTTTTTTTCATTTTTCGATGTGTGTTTCGACTTGAATTTACATGTTTGAACAAAAATTCAAAAATTAAAGTCAATTCCCCTTTTCGTTGTGATTTCATTTTTATCATAGATTCGTCCTCTCATTCAGGTGGTGAAAATATGTACACGATTATGAAACCAGTTCCTGGAGGAAGCATCCCGAATGTAAGTTGAGATTGAATGTTTTTACGTCAAAATGTTATTGAATAAAGCTCGTAATTTATCGAATTTTTCGAGGGAAAATGTTTAAAAAGTTGACACCTGTACGCAGTATTGGGAAGATTCGACGAATCTGAAAATTACCGGGTTTTTAGATTCACAAATTTGATGTGTGAAATACGGGTTGATGTTAAATAATTAATGGATCCGATTTATAGATTGTAGGCAAAATGTGTATAAATTATGATCTTAAAAATGAGTAAACATTCCCATTTTTTCTATAAAAACTCCTTTATTCCCAATTTTTTCCCATAAGGACTTTGAGAATTTGTCATCTTGCGATATTTTTTTGCTAAAATTTTTTTACAAGAACATATTATGTATTTTTCTTCAAAAAAATACTCAATACATTTTAAATAAAAATTTACAAATTCTGAAAAAAAAATTGAAACTGGAGGGATTTCAAAATTTAAAAAAAAAATCTCAAACAATTGTTTGCAATTCTTTCTAAAAAATATATTAAAATTTTCTTGAAAAATATTTGATAGCCAGATCCAAATTAATTTTCGAAAGGAAGTATTTCATGTTGGAAAAAATGGCAAAAAATTGTCTAAGAAATGTGTTTTTGTAAAAAATTTTAAGACTCCTGAAATATCTTTTTTTGGAAGAAAATATATATTTCAAAACTTTTTTCATTGAAAAACAAAAATCTTATCAATTTTATCGTATTACAAAATTTTTCTGAAAATGAACAAAATATCAAAAAAAATTGAATGGAAAAATGTAATCTAAAAAATTCGAAATTGCAATATTTTTTTAAGGAAACAGACATTTCAAAATAGTATTGAATAAATTTTAAAATAGAGAAAAATAACAAAACAAACTGAAATTTATTGGATGGAAATTTTGAAAAAAAAATCATCCAAAAAATGTTTTTTGAGAAGAAATATTTCAAAAATGCACAGAATTTTTTTTTAGGGCAGTCCAAAATTTTCTTTCTTAATTTTTTTGGAAGAAAATATTTAATTTTTTTTGAAATCCAAAATTTGTTTTTTTTTGTTGTGAATTTACAAAAATTTGTTTGAAAAATTACAATTTCAAAATTTTCGTAAAAAAAAATCAAAAATTTATAAATACATTCACAAGAAAACACCCAAATTGTTTTTCAAAGAAATATTTCTCTATCACTTGAAAAAAAATCGTCTAAAAATTTTTTTAGAATTTTTTTAACAATCCAGTTCAGAAAAACTTTGTATTTTTTTTTTTTTGTTGTTGTTTTTTTTTTTTTTTGGGCGCTTTTAATTACTAGGATTATCGCGCCCCTACAATGAGGTTTAAATTAGATTGTAAAGATGGGTTTTCTTTAAGAAGGTTGTTAGTCGATCTATTTTTTCTAGATTGTCAGATGATAATATTTGGGGGTTTATATCATATTGTAAACGTTGGTTTGAAAAAGAGGGACAAGAAAATAGTAGGTGGTTGATAGTTAGGGTATTTGAAGAGCAATAATGACAGGTGGGTGTTTGTTGGATTCCTTGATATAAATGATTATGGGAGATTCTTGTATGACCAATACGGATCCGCGTTATGATAACTTCGTCAGTTCTATTAGTATTAGGTAGGTTTTTCCAAGGGAGAGTTGACTTTTTGTGCATAAATAATTTGTTTGTTGATTGTTGAGACCATTCGTGCTGCCATTGGTAGAGTGTTTGTTGAAATATAAATATTATTGGAAGTCATGTGGTATGAAAGAGGCTAGTGTTGAGGGTGTGATTGCATTTTTTGCTAGATTATCTACATTTTCATTTCCAGTGATTCCTATATGGCTCGGTATGTACATAAAAATAATTTCGATTTCTGATTGTGACAAAAAATGGTATAGATTGAAAATTTTTTGAGTGAGGGGGTTTTTGTTGGAAATGTTTTGTAGAGACATTAATGAGCTAAACGAATCAGTCATTATTATAAATTTTCCAGATCGATAGGTATCGTTTATATGAGTCATGCATTGGAGTATAGCCATAAGTTCAGCTGTGTTGATCGAGGAGAATTTAGGTAAGGTGAAGTGAAAGGAGGTCTGGTTTATTGAAAAGGCATAGCCAATGTGGAGTCTTTGATTTTTAGATCCATCAGTATAGCAATGTGTATATTGGCTGTATTTTGCTAATTGTTCAGCAAAGTGTTTTTTAATTATGTGGGGAGGGTAGTCAGATTTTGGGTAGGCTGTGAGGTTGGTGTTTATTTGGGGAATTGATAAAAACCATGGTGCGGGTATTTGGCCGGGTGGTTGTTGTATGAGTGAGAGAATTTGTTCATTTTCTATTATTTCGGTGAAGGATACGATTGGTTCGTGTGTTAAAATGGATGGGGTTGAAAAAAAATTCATGATTCTTTTTGTTATTGGGTGAGATAAATTTGAGATCGTTCTAGATAGGTACCTATTTGTTATCATTTTTCTACGATAAGATGGGGGGAGTTCAGAAGCTTCACAGTAGATGCTAAGGTTAGGAGAGGATGGGAGTGCTCCTATGCATAATCGAATTGCTGCATTATTTATTGTATCTAGACTGGAGAGTGCTACTTTATTAGCTGATGAGTATACTGGAGCTCCATATTCTATTTTTGAACGAATTAAAGCGCGGTAAAATAATAGAAGTAGGGACCTCAAGGGGTTATTACGAGGATTTTTTATTATTTTAAGCAAGTTTAGGGATCGAAGAGTTTCAGCTTTTGTTGCTTTGATGTGAGGAATCCAAGTAAGTTTTTGATCGAAAGTAAGGCCTAAGAATTTGGTAGAGGTTTTATATTGAAGAGGTTGGTTGTAAAAGATGAGAGTGGGTTCTGTTAAATGTTTTCTCTTATGACTGAAGTTGATGATGTATGTTTTGCTACTAGAAAAAGTTAAACCATTTTCTTCAGACCATGTTTGAAGTTTATTCAGAGCGGGCTGTAGGACTTCACGTGCTACGTCAGGGTTATTACTTCGAAAAGAGATGTTGATATCGTCTGCGAATAATCTTATTGAAGTAGGATAGGTAATAATTTCAATTATGTCATCGATAAGTATAATGAAAAGGATTGTACTGAGTACAGAACCCTGAGGTACTCCATTTTCAATTTCAAAGATTTCCGAAAGAATATTGTTTAGTCTGACTTGGAATGTTCTGTTTGACAAGAAATTTAGAATGAAGTATGCTAAATGCCCTCTGATTCCTAACAAATTTGTTGAAAGTAGACAAAAATAGTTTTAAAATTTTGTTGAACAAAAAAATATTTCAAAAATTCAAAGAAAAATAAAATCGTTTGAAATTTTTTTTCGAGAAGAACTATTTCTAAAATTACAGAAATGTTGTTTTCAGTCCAGTGTATTTTTTTTTAATCTCCAGAAAAAAAAATGGAAGGAAATATCCCAAAATATTTCTGAAAAAATGATGAAAAATTACATCGTGCAATTTTTCAATACGAAATTTCAAAAATTTTCTGTTTTTTTTAACATTGCAAAAACATCTACCTACTTTTTGTTTCAAAAAATTTTATGAACAAATTCAATTTTTTAATTTTTGAAGAAATCATTCAAAATTTTCTCCAAAAAATTCAAAAATCTTGACAAAAACGTTTTTTTTTAACTCACAAAAAAACTCAACTTGTCTTACTTCCTATTCTATTTTTTTTTTGGTTAGAAAATATTATTTCAAAAAAATTTCAGAGTTAAATTCACGAAAAATCCATTTCGACGTGGAAAAAAATACTGACACCCGATTTTTTCACTTTCAGACTTATCCCAAATTTTAGATCTTGAGATCCAGATTATAGATCTCCATGAATTTTTGATATTTGAGAATATAATCTTTTGATCTTTACAAAAGATCCTTTGCCCAAGATTTAGATCTTTTGGTTGGGATCTGACTTGAAATCAGGTCACTGAAGAGGAGGGAGGGAATCGTGAATCTAGCTAGATACTTGTGAGTGGATTTATCCAACACTGCCTAAAAGGGACTAATAATATTTTGTTGTTACCTTGCCAAATTTTCTATTCTTGTTACAAATAATTTGTATACGTAGGTAAATATTTATAAATACCCTTTTTTTTTTTTTTTTGCAAAATACGTCAAAAATTTTGTACGAAAACGTATTCTACCATATGAATCTAAAAACGATTTTTTTTTAATTCAGGATTTTTCAATGGGTAGCGGACCTGATTCCGGTGCGTTAGGCCCCATGGCTCCTAACTCGATGGGTCCAGTAATGAACGGCGACGGCTTAGACGGTATGAAAAATTCACCAGCCAACGGCGGACCCGGTACGCCCCGCGAAGACAATAGCGGTGGCATGGGCGAATATAATTTGGGCGGTTTTGGTGGCCCAGCGGAAAACGTGAGTATTTTTGACGATTTTTAATTGAGCCATAGTTTTACGTAGTACAAATAGCTTCATCGAAAACGGCAATGTGTAATTTCGTGTATAACGATAATGATGATGGGTAAAATAAGCGAATTAAAAAAAAAGAAAAGAATTAGAGTGCGAGTGCTCAAAAAGTAGGTATGCGAGGTCTGGCCAATTGGTTACTTTTTTTTACCTACTTCTGTGTCGTCGTCTGAGTGATTTATAAAATAACATTTCGAAGAGATAATGTCGCTTAGTCGACGATAATCAAGGGTAATTAATTAATTAATTTTTCGAACGTTGGCTAGACCGTTTACAAACGAGTTGATATCGCTTCGTAAAATACCTACTTGGATTTTTTTTTCAAATAATGATACGTCATATTTTGGCCTTTTTTTTTTCTTTCTTTCTTAAATCGTTAGATATTATAAGGATTTTTTTTCTCTATCTTGTCTCGAAATTTTGGTTATATAATGCGAATGTTCGTACAGTCCTAAATAGTAGATATAATAAATGTTTTTCTAAATGATCGATTTACTCTACATTATGCTGTTATTTTTGAAAAGTCTCTACGGTGTAAAAGTAATAGTACTGTCTCTTTCATTTAGAATTACAGTTATTAAATTGGAAACCGCGATGGAAAAATAAATCACAGCCAGTAGCATAGAAGACTAAAAGAGACGCCTTTATATAAATTGTCGTTGGCCGTAATCCGTAATTTTCATCCAATTTTCGCTAGAATTACCTACCTATTTCATCCATCGTGTATATGTCGTGCTCGCTCGGTTTGTAGAATGAATTTTTCTCCACTAATTTAAAAACTAACTTAGATTTTTTCCAACTGCAGTGGTATATAATACGTATCGATAATTCTTTTTTTTTCTTCTACTATTTTTTTTTTGCATAATTTTCAAGACGATATTACGATAATAATTTTAAGATATAAAATCGACTTGATTTCTAATTTTTCTTTTTCCTTTTTTTTTTTCTTTTTTTTTGAAACGACGTTATATAGATGATGTGTTGTAATTATTTTCGAGGAAAATAATGGCATGACGAAGGAATTAATTTAAAATTTAGTTTTTAGTTGATTTTATCTCTTTTTCTTCTTCTTCGTACGATTTAAATCGCTGTAAAGTTGATATTTAGGACTGGAAGAACATTCGAGCGTTTGTATAGTGGCATTTTTTTGTGGTTGTATCGAGGGAATCTCTCGGACCGGAAACGAATGATTTTTTCGGTTTTTGATGGATTTTTGGTATTTTAAAAAAATACTGGAAATGTTTGTTTGGATGTGGGGAAATTTTGGTAATGACCTCATTTCGATTTTTAAAATCGATTTTATATTTTCCAGCCTTTCTGAGGTCCAGAGTAAATTTAGAACATGTCTCCAACAAGTTCAAAAATCTTATTATTTTTTTTTTTCATTTTCAAAATTTGTCAAAAATTACAAAGGAGGAGCAGCTAAAAATTTTCATTTTGAAAGTTTTCAAATTTTTGTTCATTCTTTTCTTCAATTCTCCTAAATTTAGCAATTTTTTTCTAATTGAAACACAAAATTTAGGATTTGAGCAGCTAAAAAAATTATTTTGCAGTTTTCAAAATCTTGGTTTAAAAATGCGTAATTATTTATTTTCAATTTTTATTTTTTCAGTTTTATTTGAGAAAAATTTTTCAACTTTGATTTAGAAACCATTTTTTTTTTTTTGCTGAAAAATTACCTAAGAATTACAAATTAGATTTGAGCAGATTTTTAAAAATGAAAATAAAAAATCAGTTTTTGTTGAAAATTGAATTTTCCTTTTGTTTCAAATTTCCGAAAATTGTCAAAGTATGCCTGAGCAGCTGAACAAATTGTTTTCAGAGTTAAGAAATTTCGTTTAAAAAATGATTTCACTTCAAATCTGATGCAACAAATTTTTTCCAAAAATCTGGTTTGAGAAAATTTTGACAAAAATCAATTCTAATTTTTTTTGTGTTATTCAAAATTTGTCAAAAGTTGCAAAACAAGTACAAGCAGCTAGAAAAAAAGAAGAAGAAAAAAACATTTTTAATTTTCTGTTTCAGTTTTTTTTAAATTCTATTTAAAAAGTTTTTTCAAGGTCAAAAATCGTATTTTTTTCGTGAAAATTCGCTAAAAATTCCAAAGACCTACCTACCTCTGAGCAGCTAAAAGTTTTCAATTTTCATTTTTTTTTTCAAATTCTACTGAAGCTTTTTAAAAAAAATCTTGATTGAAAAAATGCAAAAATCAATTTTTCATATTTTTCTCTTAAATTTTTGAGAATTCAAAAAAATAGCTATTTTCGAAGTTTGGAAATTTTTGCCCAAAAATATCCTCCTTTGAAAATAAAATGAAAATCTATTTTTTACTTACTTTCTTTAAATTGTAAAAAATTGTCAAATAGATTTAAAAAATTAATTTTGGTAGTTTTAGATTTTTTTTTGTAATTCTACAGTAGCCTAAAAAAATTTTTTAAATCTTGTCTGGCAAAAAAATGCTCAAAAATCAATTTTTATTTTCTCTTCAATTTTTGAAAGATTGAAAAATAGATCTGAGCAGCTAAAAACGTCATTTTATGAGTTTGAAAATTTTTGTTCAGTCATTTTTTTTGAAAAAAATCAACTTTAGTTCACAATTTTTTATTCTTTTTCTTTATTTTTGAAAATTTTGTAAAGATTGCAATTAGTACTTGGCAGCTAAAAATTTTCATTTTGAAAATTGAATCTTTTGTATGTATTTAATGGGTTTTTTTAAAACTTTTTATTTATGAAAATTTTCTAAAAAATTGTAGGCCTATAGTAGATCTGGGTATCGTTTACGACCTGTCTATAAGGGCTATAAGAAATGGATAGCTATAAAATGGTGTTTACAACAATTTGTATAAAAAAAGTAAACTTATCTGTGAAATGCTGTGAAAAACTGAAAATCAACCAATCAACATTGAATACTTCTTATAGCCAGTGAATTTTTAAAATAAAAGGCGATAAAAAAGAGAAATCTTATAGACATTGTTGACATCGCTATAGCCCTTATAGACAGGGGTCGTAAACGATACCCTGAGCAGCTAGAAAATAATAATTTTGAGAATTGAATTTTTCTACAAATTAACAATTTTTTTCAATATTGTTTGACGTTTTTTTTCTTCTTCCAAAATCAATTCATCATTTTTTTGAAAATTCAAGTAGATCTGAACAGCTTAAAAAGATCATTTTTGTTTGAAAAATAATTGTTTTCCAATTCTACTGGATTATTTTTTTTAAAATTGACAAATAATTGGAAAAGAGGTCTGAGCAGCTTTAAAAAAAAGGGGGAAACACATTAGTTGATAGTTTTTATTCTTTTTTCCTACCCTGTTGGAACAATTTTTTTTTTTTTTTTTGAAAATTCTTGTTTGAATTTTTTTTTAACTTTTGCTCCATAACAATTTTATAATTTTTAGAAATTCACTAAAAATTTCAAATAAGTTCTGATGAACAACTAAAAATTTGTATTTTGAGTGTTAAAGTTTTTTTGTATGAAAAGTTTTTTTTTTCAATTCTACTGGAGCATTTGATAAATTTAAATATCAGTTTTTTTAGGGGGCGAGGCTCTAAAAACTATCAAATAGATGCGCAAAAAAAAAATTTTTGGAAGTTATTTGAACGTAATTCTAAACTAGTTTCATCAGTTCGTTGAATTCCGGTTCGAGTATCTAGATCCTTTGTGTGTATTTTGTCGATTAATTGGCATATAAATTTCAAGTTTTTGAAATTTCCCATTCTTTTTTTCTTTTTTTCAACGTTGACTGTAAAAATACATCAAAAAGTCACTGAGCGGTATTTGAAAAAAATGTGTATATGTTGTAATGTTAATTAATGTTTATTTTTCTTCTTCGATTTAATGGGATGATGTGATTATTATCATTTTTTCGCTGTTTTGACCTCGTACTAAGAGAAGCAATGGTACCTGTAATAATTTGTTAAATATTTGGAAAATTTGTACAGCGATTTTACGTGTGTGTTAAATTTTAATATCGGTTAACTCCAAAGGGGAAGAGAGGGGAGAAATGTCAAAACGAATTAATTTTTTGTTTTTTGACCGGCCCGTACATCTTGGTAGATTTTTTCCCATGTAAAGAATCACCCAATCAAGGTTAATAAAACATGGTGTAAGAAATGATTAAAAGCAATCGGGCAGGGACCGGGAGAGAAGAGTGTGTTTATTCAATTAATGCTCGGTACGTCTTGTCGTAATCGAAAATGGTGTATTTTTTCAAGTTCTGCCTACTTTGCGGCGTGTGTGCGGTGTAAATAGGAGAGAACTGGTTGTTGATGGAACACGTGTGTACTGGAAGAAGTTAAACTAGCTCTAGTAGGAACTCGTGTAATCAAGTTGCAAGTGTTTGAAAAACATTAAAGTAGGAAATTTTTGATTGATGTGGTTTTCTGGAGGATGCAGAGCTTGGTGTAGATTTTTTCTCTATCTCTGTCACTCGATTTTTTCAATTTTGTTTCCCCTTCGGTCTGTCTCTCTACTCGAAATGATGCATTCTTTTTAAGTTAATTAATAAAATTTTCGTACTTATTTTTTTTTCTTCTTTAGTTTATATCTCGTTAATCTTACCTTTATTATCTGTGATAATTTTTTTGTTTTATTTTACGTAAGTCGTGCGTAGTTACGGATGGATTTTCCAAGTGAGAGTTTTATAAATTGATTTTACAAACGGATAAGGTGTGATTTTTATAGAAAAATGTCAAGTATATAAGGAATCTAAACGACTTAGAAGGTCTGGTTTTGTTGGAATATGAGGAGGAGTTGTTTTAAAATACTCGTTTATAAGCAATCTACTATTTTCGTAATCTATAAGGCAATTTCTAACGGTGTTTCGAATCAGTATTGAAATTAACTCGCGCTCTGGTTAATTTCCTCGAAAAAAATAAGATAGTCGCCTGATGCATTCGATGGTTGTACATTCTCTCGTGTTGTTTTTTTTTCTCGCCCTAAATTTGGCAACTTATAATACTCATTAATTTTTTTTTTGTCAATTAATTTGCGATAATTTGTAACGTTTTGGAGGTTCGATTCTAGAAGGGGGTTCTTTCGATGCGAATGTGAGAAGAGGGACACCCCTGGCATGGCATTATTTTGTGAAATAAATTTGTAAATTAGAAATATTAGTTTTTAAGTTGTACGTGTGTATCTTGTTACTGTGTTTTTGCCTTGATAAGTTTTTATGTGTATTACGGTTAATTGCTCAGTGTTATTTGTGATGTTAATTGTGTTTTCAGTATTTATGACGAATAAATGTATCCTTTATTTTTTGTCGACTTGTTTAATGGTAATTTCTCTTTTGAAGATGGGTCTGCTCTGCACCGAAGGCTGATTTTTTCGCGGATAATTATCTCGAGACGAGCAGAAGTTTAATTGGACGGGGCGGGAGTTTCGATGCGAATGGTATAAATTTTGAAAAATTACATTAAAGGGTTCGAGCGTTTTCTCAACGTTTCGTAATTGTTTTTTTATCAATGAAAAATTTGCCCTCTTATGTGATACGGTTTTAATGAATAAGAATTTGTATGGTGTTAATTACGGTATTTTTTTTTTTTTTTTTTTTTTTTTTAATTCGTCCTTGTTATTATTTGAAAAAAAAAAACTATAATGGTTTGTAGTTAATATCTTTCGTTGAACTTTCTTTCTATTTTTTTTTTTTTTTTTTTTTTTTTTTTTTGTAATAATTCAAAACACAAGTCACTTCATAGCCCTTGGAAAAAAAATTCGTAACGATCAATTAAAAAAAGAGAGAACAGATGCTCGTCGTTGGTACAGCAAATGTTCAATAGCTCGAATATGCGGACGAGATCACATGTAACCCATTTTTTACGAGTAGTGAAGGTGTATGAAGTGTTATGAGAAATTTTTCTAAACGTGGTAAGTTTCATGCACACGTTGCCGTTGACGATGAACTATTTTTAATTTTTTTTTTCTAGATTAATTCGTTGAAAAAAATGACAAAATCTAACGTGGTTTATGTTTTATCTTACAGGATCAAAACGAATCGGCGGCTATATTGAAAATAAAAGAAAGTATGCAAGAGGAAGCGAAACGATTCGAAAAAGACGCCGAGCATTCGGATTTCTATATGCAATAATTTATAGAATAATATCGATTTCCAAAACTTTTTTCAAAAATGTTCCTTATAGGAATTATAATTCCATTGACGACATTCAAATTGATGGGAAAGTACTTATAATTTATTTATAAACATCACGTAAGAAGGAAGATGCGACTTGGAAGGAAGGCGAATTTTTAGAAATTTTCTCTCGTCTTTATTCTCATCGAGCCCGTTCGCGTGTTTCCTTTTATTTTTTTATTCTAGTTGTAAAATTGTTTACGTTTTTATTATTTTTTATGTATATTTTTCCTTTTTTATTCGAGGAGAATGTTAAATCGAAAGCTTAACGTAAGATGTGAGAGAGACGTAAAGTGTGTAGACATTGGTTCAATTTTAGTCCATAATTTATTCGGTGATTCCTCCCAATTTTTTTCTCTCCTTCTAGAATAAGTATTTATTGGTTGTTTGGGTGCGATTGCTTTGGATTTGTATATAAGTTTCAAGGTGCGGTGGACTCACCGGTGTTGAGTGGGCCTCGTCGTATAGTAATTAATTTCACGAAAAGGTGAATTATCGAAGAATGCTTTGTTGGCTTTACGTATAGTTTTTCAAAGGGGATTTTATCAAAAGCATCCGAGTTCGCCGAGAATTACGATGACGATGAAAAGAATTGATTTCGAGTATCTTGATGGTAATTGATTGGTACCGAAAGACGTAGCGTGACGTTTTTCATGCGCCGGATTATTATGAAATCCCTTTTTACGAATTGATTTACGATCTTAGGAAATTACTTGTGAAGTAATAATACCATCGAATGTCGGAGTAGGGTTTTTTGTAAATAGGTAATACCTATTTTGGTTGAAAAAATAAGCTCGAAAGTAAAGTTGACTTAATTGAAAATTGGTGCTATGTGGTTTGATGGTTTAACGTGACAAAAATGAGTTCATTCTATACGTTTTTTTTTTTATAAAATTCAATTTCAGATATCACAGTGTTACATTTTAACGAAATATCATCACCTACCTACATGAAAAAAATTAATAGAAAATATCTACTAATGAATTTCATATAAATATTTTATTTTTTAAATACGTATGATCTCATGAGAAATATTTTTTTAAAATTAAATAGGTACCTACTTGGTACAATGTAGTTTTTATAATGAAATTAAAACTACCCCTGCAGTAATTCCAGCATCACAATTTTGATACAAGTATCAATAAAAATACCCAATCCTTTTTCTATTTCATCTTTGAGTAGACCAAAAAAATTACACGAAGATGATCTTATCAATAAAAAAATACAGATTACAATTTCATATTTCAGGGATTCTCGTAATTTAGGTGTTTTTTTTTTATCACGTAGACGCAGTAATTTTTTTTTTTAGATGGACCTTGTCATCTCGAGAATTTAGTAAATTTTTTATCTAAACGTAGGTCAACTGATTTTTTTATTATTTTAAATATGATTTTATATCACAAAGAACCAAAGAAATTAATTATGTGAGGGGATATGGAGAATTTTAATCATCACGATTCGAGTCCGTATAAAATCGACGAGTTATTTACCTACATTTTTAAGCGAAATGTTTTATTTAATTTGTATATGCTTGAGTGTTCCTTTTTTTTTTCCTTCTATTATGTTACTTAAATGAATTTTGCACCAAATACCACTTTTAATTCAATGTTAGTTTCAAATCAAATTATACATATGCGGTATATAGGATTTTTGTTCCCATTTTTTTTCTTTTTTTTGCGGTTGTATTTTATTTGTGTACGACTGCTATATGATTTGATGCAAATACTTTGTAAAATTTTCGAAAAAAATATTAGAAATAAATATATACTTCGTTTGTTTATTATTATTAATTTCGTGTTGAATGAAGAGGTGATTCTGGTGTGGAGTAATTCCAATTATTATACCGTGTGTCCGTTGTATGCTGTTGTAGTAGTTCGATGGTTAAATGGAAACGCAATTTCTGCGGTGGTTTGACCGTAATGTGTATTGATCGTTTACGGTTAATTAATATCTAATCAGAAACGAAATGAATTTCTGGCTTGGAAATGAGGAAATTTGCAATTTATAAGGATACCAGAAGCGAGTAGGTAGGTATTTTAGAGGGTAAGCATGTACCCATTTGACGAATATGGGATGAAGGTTGGAAGTTTAGAAGAAAGACAGTAAGTATAATTATAATTTTTTTTTTCGAAAATATTTCAAACGAGATTATACGACATTAGAGTGTTTAGAAAATGGGCTAGGTACGTTCTACGTTGTCATCATTGAATCGATGAAAAAAAAAAATTAAATCGACCATAAATAATTATTTAAAAAAATAATCGAATAAAATTTGGTCTAATGGGATCAAATCTAAAACACTATCTTGAAATTATTGAACTTGTTGATCAAAATCACAAAATCAAAAAATTAAATCGATTTATCAAAATTGAAAAATAAATCGGTTCCATCTGATCTAACATTTTTCAAAAATAAAATAAAAATACATTAAGGATTTTGCCTAGAGGCAAAAACCCAAATGAAAAATTATTCGATTAGGTACTTAGCTAATAGCTACTTACTTATGAATCAATTTGTTCAAAATATAAAAAAATGATTCAATTTTGAAAAAATTATGAATAAAAAAATTAATTTCATTTGCTAAAATTACAAAAAAAAAAAAAAAACTTAGTTACAATTTGGTCGATTTTGTAAAAATCAAAAAAATTCCAAAAATGTAAAATTCATCAATTCACTCAATTCTAAAAAAATTGAAAATATGAAAGTAAATTTAGGTATGTACCTAAGTATATCAAAATAAAATGAAAAATCATTCGAAATTTTAAAAAATATTCAAAATTGAAAAATAAATCAATTTTATCTTTTCAAAAAAGAAAAATAATTTGGTTTAAAAATATTAAAAATCGAAAAATTGAAATGAAGTTCGATTTATTGAAATTAAAAAACAAAAAGTAATTCCAAATCTAATAATGTATCGGTTTACAAAAATCAATAAATTAAATTCTAAATTGAAAAAATCTGTTTTCTTAAAATCAACAAATCATTTAAAATTGAAAAATTGATCGATATTCTTCGTAATTGAAAAATTTGTCAAAATTGAATTGTGACCCGTGTAGCAATTGTCGACATCGACATTTATGTCGACAAAATTCAGACACATTTTTTTCTCGGTAAACGATGAATTAAAAATGATATTTGAGATTTAAAGTAATGTTCTATGTTAAACATAACTGTTCAATCAAAAATTTTGAATTTTTCTCAGTATTTTCCTATAATTTAGAAAACGTTGTTTTTCTACATAGACAAGTCGATGTAAAAATCGATACTCGATAAACGCATCGACATTTATGTCGACAATTTCTGCCAATTAAATTTACAAATTTTATATCTAAAAAGAACTAAAAACAATTAATAAGAACATTTTAAGCTCAGGAATAAATAATTTTTGAAAGAATCACAAAATTTTCTTATTTTTCAAAGTTTTGAATAATACAACGACTTGTCGAGTTATTGTCGACATAATTGTCGATGGTCGAATAATGCATCGACTTCACTGTCGACAGTGTCGACCAGAGGAATTTTAAGTCGAGATAGTGTCGATGTGATTGTCGAGGGTCGAATAATGCATCGACTTAACTGTCGACAGTGTTGACCAGAGGAATTTTAAGTCGAGTTAATGTCGATCTAATTGTCGAGGGTCGAATAATGCATCGACTTGACTGTCGACGTCTTGAGGGTGATTGTGATACTCGCAGATAAAGTGTGTTGTGAATTAGTACATAAGGTCTAAGAATCATCTCTATGTTAGTTGGACACTCGCATGTGTCCAGCTACAAAGGTGGCCTCAATGCCGCATATTTGACAAAAAATGTCGAAATGTTGGCTTGAACACTATTTTTGGTGTAATTTTAATATATACTTATATTGAATATTTGACCTTAGCATATTTTTCAAAATCTCACCATTGCAAATGTCGATGTGGATGTCGATATAAATGTCGACACATCGAAATCGGTCACTTTTCGATCGTACATGTCGACACGATTGTGGATGGTTTGTCGAGCTTATTATCGACATGTTTGTCGACCGTCCAAATATGGCTCGACATGTCGAGCCATATTTGGACGGTCGACAAACATATCGATAATAAGCTCGACAAACCATCCACAATCGTGTCGACATGTACGATCGAAAAGTGACCGATTTCGATGTGTCGACATTTATATCGAAATTAGCATCGACGTTGCTACACGGGGAATCGATTTGTAGAAATCAAGAAATTATTACAAATTAAAATGAATAAATCTGTTCCATTTTTTCAAAAATTTCTCATCGATAAAATCAGAAAACTTTTCAAAAATTAAACATAAATCGATTCATTAAAATCAAATTTGCATTCGAATAAAAAGTAGTAAGTATTCAAAATTGAAAAAATCTCTTTAAAAAAAAATAGAATGAAAAATTTGAAAAAAATTTAAAAGTTGAAAAATTAATTGATTTATCAAAATAAAAAAAAAAATATTAAAAATCAAAAAGATTATTTAAAATACCTACAGAAAAAATCAATTCACCAAAATAAAAAAATGTTGAAATATAAATTTTTTGATTCATTAAAATTTTAAAAAGTAAGTAGGTACCTATTAGAAATTGAAAAATGAATCGATTTGTTGAAATAAAAAAAATTAAAATTAAAACTCGATCGATGTTTTTCTAAATTTAAAGATTATTCATACCCAACTGAAAACTTAATCGAATCATTAAAATCATCAAAGTGAATATTCGACATCAAAATAAATCTATCTATTTTGTTGAAATCGGAAATTTACATTCAAAATAAAATTGATCGATTTATAAAAAATAAAAATTAATTAAAAAGTAAATCACTTTTGTTGGAATCAAAAAAAAAAAAAAAAATCGAAATTGATTAGGTAATTTATCGAAATGAAAAATCATTCGAAGAAGAAAAATAAATCAATTTGTTGAAATCAAAAAAAAAAAAAAAAATCGAAATTGAAAAATTAATCGAATTTATCAAAATCAAAATGTTATGCGCCAAAAATTGATCGATTATTTTTTTTAATCAAAAAATCATTCTAAACCAAACAATTAATCAATTTGTTGAAATTAGAAATAATTTGAAATTAAAAAGTTGGTCAATTTGATGAAATCAGTAAACGATTCAAAAAATTGAATAATTAATAAATTTGTTTAAATCAGAAAATTATTAAAAAATTAAAAAATTGAACGATTTTAAAAATTAAAAAATTATGCGAAATCAAAAAATAAACCCATTTTTGTTGAAATCATCACATGATTTAAAAATTAAAAAATCAATAAATTTTTTAAAATCGAAAAATTATTAAAATTTTTGAAATCAAAAAATTATTAAAAATTGAAGAAATCATTTGAAACTGAAAAGTTGATCAATTTTTTGAAATCAGAAATTTATTCAAAACTGAATAACCGCCCAATGCATTAAAATCAAAAAATTATTGAAAAATTGATAGGTAATTTTTCAAAACATTCGATACCTATCAAAAAATTAATTAATTTGTTGAAATCAAAAAAATATTAAAAATTAAAAAATTTACCGATTTTTGAAATTAAAAATTATTTAAAATTTTGAAAAATTTATCGATTTATCGAAACAAAAAAAACAGTAAATTGGAAAAGAGATTCATTCGTTAAAATCAATAAATCATTAGAAATTGAAGAATTGATCAATAATTTTTCAAAATCCAAAAACGAATCAATTTGTGGAAATCAGAAAATGGTTCGATATTGAAAAATTGATCAATTCGCTGAAATCAAAAAATTATTTAAAAAATTGAAAAATTGATCGATTTATCAAAATTGCAAATATCATTCAAAATCAAAAAAAAAAAAAAATCAGCTAAAAATCGATGTATTAAAATTATGAAATGAATTCATAATTTGAAATCAGAAAATTAATTGATTTATCGTAACCAAAAAATTATTCAAAATTGAAAAAAATGATCGCTTTGTCGAAATTTAAAAAATATTTGAATAAGTACTTAGGTACTCGTGTAGTCAAAAATTTATCAAAAATTGAAAAATTACTTTCTTTAAAATAAAAAACCAAAAATATTTTTCTCTTCAATAAAAACTCACTCTTAAAAAAACACTAACCAACCAAGCAGGTAAATTACTCAACTCTTAATTAAATTATCAACTTCGACCACGTCTCCCAACAGGAACCATTTCGACACTTGTCGCACATGTTCCATACCACACCATCATTCATACGAACGAGTATACTGAATAAGATATTATTTTATTCAACACACGATGATGATAAGCTTCCGTAGGCTACCAACATTCGTCAACAACCATTGTTTATTTTCATTGCGTGTCAGATTGGGAAAAAATGGTTTGTTTGATGGACCATGGCATGGCAGCCATGGAGCCATGGTATAAGCGCACCGATAGGTACCAATAAATCTGCTTACAGGTTAGTCAAATAAAGCTAAAATATCACCCTTTTCGTTCGTTTCACCCTTCCTTCCTTTGTTAGGAATTAATTACTTTGGTACGTTTGCCGTTGGATGTGGCAAATAAACAATTTCCAAACGTTAAAAATATCACGATTGTGGAAATGAAATCACGGTGCGCGTGCTCGAGCTTTATTTGTGTGTTCGTAGTTCTTATAGAAAACCGATCGTTCCAATAGGTAAGAATTTTTGCATGATTTGTTCATTCGAATGTTGCCAAATAGGAATTTGATGATATCATTGGGAAAATACGCCTCGCTAAGATGGTAAACATAATGCAAGCTTTTAAAAAAAATATCGCATGCTTGTGATATATGCAACTTCATTCATGCGAGATATCGCTTAGGTACCTACCAAAAAAAATCCGAATCTTGTGTGTTTTTTCTCATGGTTCAGTCGCCGATGATATAGATAGTGTAAAATATCGATACCTATTTTATCGGATTCGAAAAGTTGTGTACCTTTTACCTTCTCTCAAAAACGTTGCCGTATTTAATTGCTGGTGGAATTTTCTTATACTTACATGAAAATTCGGAGATTATATTTCGAGGGTTTCGAGTTATCGCAGGAATGAAAGAAAGGTATGTTAGATCTGTTTCATGGTCCTTTAAACACAGTTATGCCATTAAATAATTTCCAATTAGATTCATATTTATAGATAATTTATGTTTCATATACATATTGGGTATTTTGGCGGCAATTCTCAACCTTCCGTTTGTTTATAAAGCAATCAAAACCACATTGGTTTCAATTGGGTTGTCTATTCTGTATCTTGTAGGGGTGAAATTGCTCCATATTGAATGTTACCATTTTCTGTGATGTAATGCTGGTATTTATGATATCTACATATATCCATCATTACTTCTATATATATATATATATATTTATTATTTAATTTGAAATATTTACACAAAAAATGAGAGCTGTGGAAGAAACTGAAATGCATATTTTCCAAGCATACCTACCAATATTTCATGAAAATGAGCAAATGTGCGTCATTTTTCATGAGACTCTTTGAATTTTTAAAGAAAATTTATTGTTGTAAAAAAATAATTTTTAAAATACGAGTAATTGCCTATTTGATGAGAAATCTTTCATTTTTTTGCATTTTTTTTTCAATACTGCCTTCTAGCAAATTTCATTCTCATACTCATTAAAACATTTTTCGAGAAAATTTTTGAACTTGGGAAAATTCTTGGTGTCTAAATTTCTTATTACCATTTAAGCAAATTTTTCTTATTAAAATTTTTTGTGCCTATAAAAAAACATTTTAAAATTGAAAACATTTTTTGAAAGAATTTTCCTCCAACAAATCTTCCAGGAGAATTTTTGGTAGACAAGTATATTTAAAACTTGGATTCTTTTTGAAAATTTCCCTTTGTGTGAAATTTTTTTTTGAAGACAATTTCTTGAAAACCGATTAAGTATTTTTGAAAATTATTTGATACTTGGAATTTTAGATTTTTTTCAGTACCTAAATTGAAAAAAAATCGTTCCAAGCTAATCATTTGTACAAACATTTGTTACAAAAAAAAAAATGAAATGTAGGTATTTTTTGGATTTTTTCAGAAAATAAAAAAATTCTTTTATTCAAATTTCAGGAGATTTTTATGTACTAAAAAAATTTTGAAATATTTTTTAGAAGGATTCTCTTCAGGGAATTTGATAAGTAATTTCTATGGGAATTTTTGCAAAAAAAAAAAATAATAAAAAAAAAGTGAGGATGCTGTTCACTGAATTTTTGACTTTTTTCATAATTTTTTTATATCCTAAGGCAATTTTTTGTAAAAAAAAAATTAATAAAATATATGTACCTACCTAAACAAATATTTGGTATAAGTTATTTTGGATTTTTTTAGGAATTATTATTCCTAAAAATTTTCTTTCCAATTTGTATTTTTTTTTTTTTTGGTCAAGATTTCAGGGTTTTTTTTTACCAAAAATTTTCAAAAAATTTTAAAAAGCATAAGGTATCATCAAAAACACTAATTAAGAACAAATTATTTTGAACTTTTTTTTTCATTTTTTTAATTAAAGGTAGGTATTAGAAAGTATAGAGGCTTAAAAGTAATTACCTAAATAAATTTTTGACACATAGAACTTTTCGTACCCAAAAATTCTTAAACTATTTCCTAAGTTCTAATCAAATTTTTTTTGGATAATCCCTCCAACAAAGTTTTTT
Source organism: Balanococcus diminutus (assembly GCA_959613365.1). Lineage (NCBI taxonomy): Eukaryota > Metazoa > Arthropoda > Insecta > Hemiptera > Pseudococcidae > Balanococcus > Balanococcus diminutus. The sequence goes on from OY390716.1 coordinate 41,432,341, forward strand.
GAATTTTCTAGATTAAAAAAATATATACCTACTTAGGAGTATTATACAATTTTTCTTAAGAGAATTTTTGTATGAAAAAAAAAAAAAAAAAAAAAAAAAAAAACAGCAAACAATTATAGGTATATTTGACAAAAATTTAAATTTTATTCTTATCGTGCAAATTTTTTTAAAGAAAATTTTTTGCAATAGAAGAAATTAAAAAACATTAAAAAAAAATAAGTGCTTACTTATGTCTACCTACTTATTTAATAGAGATTTTGATTTTTTTTTAAGTTTTGTAAACCTTTCTTGAAAGAACTTACTGATTATTTATCGTAAAAAAAATCAAGAATTTGTTTGATGAAAATAAAATAAGTAGGCAGGTAATTAGTTTTTTTTCAAATAGGTATATTATTCGATAGAAATTTTAAATTTTTTTTTAGTTTTTTCCAATTTGCAAGAACAAATTAATTTAATGCAAAGGAAAAATTTCCTTTCAAAAAATATGTTAACGTAAAAAAATCTTCGAAAAGAATTCTCCCCCCCCCCCCCAAAAAAAAACTCAAAGATTTCCAAAAAAAGCTTGGGAATAATTTTTTACATAGGTATAATTCTAGTTTTTTTTTCAAAAAATGTTTATAAAAAAATTCTTTAAAAGAATTTTGAAAAATCAATCACGTGGGTAAATATTATTAAATAAGATTTTTGAATTTTTTCAAAAAATTATTTTAAAAGTTTCCATTTTTGAAACATTTTATTCTGATGAATTTTTGCATCGAAATTTTTTTATACATTCCTTGAAAGAATTCTACCTCAAGAACAATTATTTCAAGTTAATGTTTTGTGAAAAAATATTGTATAAGTACAATTTGACATAATTTTAAATCTTTTTTTCAAGAGAATTTTTTCTGTCAATTTTTTTCAATGATATTTGAAAGAATTCTTCTTAAAAAACATTTAAAGATTTGAAAAAATTATTCAAAAAAAAGTAAAAAAACCCGAGCAGCACACTCGACAAATTATCGAAATAAAAAATCGACAGAATATCGAATTCGATAAAGAGTCGCGTTAGTTCCGCATAAATCGTGAAATTATCTTTCGATATATAGATAGATTATCGACGAATTATAGTTAGCAAAAATTTCGAGATTATAGTAAGATATTTTATCGATAATATATCTATAATATCGAAAGATAATTTCACGATTTAGGCGGAACTTTCGCGACACTTTATAGAATTCGATATTCTTTCGATTTTTTATTCCGATTTTTCTTCTTTTACTAGCTTCTTTCTATAATTAAAAATCATTAATTAGCATAATTAATACATTAAACTATGCCTAAACACATTATTCATGTTACGGTAAAAGGATCATTTCAGAAAAAGTCAAAAAAAATTATAAAAAATCTGCCACCCGTGGGGCTTGAACCTTCTACCTCCTGCATGGTAATCCTCTTCCTTAACCACTATGCCATACCTTATCGTTGAGAAATTAGCAATAAAACGCTTATAATAGGCAGTTTAGTACTTCCAGACGTGTTGGACTTAGAAAAATTTTCACCAATTTGGAAATAATTTCAAATATCGTCACAAAATCGTTGAAAAATCGTTCGACAAATTTCAGATTATTTGTCGATAATGTAGTTTCAAATATCGCCACAAAATCGTTGAAAAATCGAATTCGAGGAATTTCATATCACGTGTCGATAATATAGTTTCAAATATCGTCATAAAATCGTTGAAAAATCGAATTCGAGAAATTTCAGATTACGTGTCGATAATAAAGTTTTAAATATCTTCACAAAATCGTTAAAAAATCGAATTCGAGAAATTTCAGATTATTTGTCGATAATATAGTTTCAAATATCGTCACAAAATCGTTAAAAAATCGAAATCGAGAAATTGCATATTATGTGTCGATAATATAGTTTCAAATATCTTTACAAAATCGGTAAAAAATCGGATTCGATAAATTTAATATAATCTGTCGATAATATAGTTTCAAATGTCGTCAAAAAATCGGTAAAATATCGAAGTCGAGAAATTTCATATAATCTGTCGATAATATAGTTTTAAATATCTTTACAAAATCGTTAAAAAATCGAATTCGATAAATTTAATATTCTTTGTCGATAATGTAGTTTCAAATATCTGCACAAAATCGGTGGAAAATCGGAATCGATAAATTTAATATTCTTTGTCGATAGTATCGTTGACGAATATCGTCATAAAATCTTAATAATATCGAATTCGATAGTTTTTAGATTTTTTGCCTATGAAGTTGTACCGATAAATCTTTATAATATCGTGAGAACATCTATAGATTTTCAAACGATTTTTTATCGATACGTTACATCTTCCGATATTATCGATCGAGTGTGCCGCTCGGGAAAGTCAAAACAACTTTTTGTAGAAAAATACTTGTAGTTTTTTTTAATTACTTAACTATACCTACCTATAATTTATAAAATCTTTTATTTATTCAGAAAAAATTTTGTAATACCTATGTAAGTATTTTTTTCTTTAATTGTAAATTGCTTTCGTTTTTCACACCAAAAAATTCAAACATTTTTGTGAAAAAATATTTTGAAGTATTTTTAAAAGAAAATTTTGAAAAATATACATCTCTTTGGAAATTTCTTTCAGAGATATTTTTTGTACTTTTTAATAATATATTTTTTTAAATTATTTATATTTCTTTACTTGGCTCAAAAATAATTGAATATCCTTATGAAAATTTAAATTTTTTATTTATTAATTTAATATTTTCTTATTTTTTAATTAATAACATTTTTTTAAAAAGGTTTTTTTTTTACATAAATTTTTTTTCTTCAAAAAATGAAAAATAATACCTACGTACATATGCAATTTTTGAAAAATTGTTGAACATTTTTCCAGAATATTGTCTTTATGATAAAATTAATTCCCTAGAAAAAAATTCTCTAAAAAATCTTTGAAGAAATTCCTTTAAAATTAACTTCATTCGAAAAATCCACAGGAAAAAATTTTCCATACCCCACACCTAAATATTTTTTTTCTATAGAGATATTGTACATTTATTTTTTGAGTACCTATATTTTTGACAAATTATTTAAACATAGATTCCCATTTCCTTGAGGAATTATTTGTACAAGTTTACCTACATTTTTGAATCGAGTAGAAACGTGAATTTTCTTTTCTGAAAAATTTCTTTATACTTCCTAACTTTGGCATCACCTGAAAAAGAAAAATTGAGAAATTTATTAAAAATCAACTTCATCGCCTTTTTAATTAAAAAAATATAGGTCACATGCTCATACTTTTTTTTCATTATTTAGATAAAAATTTGCAAATTTAAATCGAGACAGATAGACATAAAGATTTAATTTAGAGAAACAAAAATTTCTAGTTTACTACAACGTTTCGTATTCTACTACGAATTAACGATGCATGCAAACTTGCAGGTAAATTATTTGAAATTTATGTACTTGGTAAATTGTTATAGACTTTATCTTCGTTTAAATGCTCAAGTACCCATGCAGTTAATTAAATGAGCATTTCCATTTGAAAAGATAAGCCAAAGTCATTCATAACTCGCGGGTGAATGTTACTAAGGTCAATAATATTACAAAAACAAGCGTAGAACTTGAACTAAAGTGAACTCAAGTCGTACAAAATTTTCATTTTACGATTGCAATTTTGAAAAAACTTCTTCAAATAAATAACCAGTTCATTTGTAAAGTTGGAATTTTCAATAAAAAATAACGAGGCGATGAAAGAAAGCAGAGGAAACGTTATCTTAGTTATAACCAGCAGTGTCAATCAAAAAGCGTTATTTTGTACGTGTAGATAGCAAAAGATACCTGTTAGACTTAGACATATATCGAATAATGAGCATTTTCCCGATTCTCTTCTACGTGCTGGGCGCTTTTTCAAAAAATGTCACTCTTTCAGCAAATGTTTCCATTTAGAAAATTTGTTTTTTTTTCCACAAACGAGCTTACGTTTTACACGTTATAAAGGATCGCAGATGATTTTCAAGAGAGCAATTATAGTTGGCCCCATTTTAGTCGAACACAATTGACTGTATCTCTACCCTTATAGTACCTACGTTTATACACCCACACACCACTCTACTTTTCGTATAAAGGTATTCTTTAATGAATCCCAGAGCCTGAATTGGGCTATACTGGCGTATTTACAAAATATACGCTCTTCGAGGCAAATTTAAATGACGTTATTTTCGATGGTCAGATTATTTCGCTTCGTGAGCATAAAAAGGTTCTTTTTTTTTTTACGTAGCTGATGCTGAAGTATAGCTCGAATTTTAGCCGAATGTGTTTTCGCACGTACTACGTATTTCGTCATATTTTCATAAAAATGAAAAACGACTGAAAAAAATATTTTAAGAGAATAGTCTCGAGAAGGAGAAGTTTTTTAAAATTGAATGGGTTTGAGTTAGTGAAGGTATAATTCGCATAGTTGAAATATCTTTAGTTTTTATTTTAATATGTAGTTAGGTGGATATTCCATTTTTTGTATATAAACTTTAGCCATGTACAGGAAATATTTTTCTTATTTTATGATCGCCAACCTTCTTTTTTAAAAGCATTAATAAGTACCCGAGTAATTAATTTCGAGTTTACGCGCGTGTAAGTATTTAATGTAGGAGTGAGTAAATAAATATGTACGTACGTAGCATACGTAGTCGATAAGTTGAAAGATAAATTAAGTACCTAGTATGTCTTCAGCAGATGTACTCGGAGTATTTTTTTTTTCTTCGTTTTGGGTTCCACTTGTATTCTAAAGTACTAATTTAGGCAGAAATTATTCCTACGAATAATGTGATTTGGTAGCTATAATTTTCTGGAAAATTTCTACTTGGGTATTTGGGTAGGGCATACTTTATGGATTTTTTGGGCACCAAAAAAGCAATAGAAAATTATGTTTCTGAATGGAACTCTGATAGCGGATCCAGAGTGTGAGATTCGTGCTTTCAAAAAAATACTTTGAGACATAAAAAATTAAAAAAAAAAAAACAGAATAGGTAATTATTTCTTTTTTAAAACTGAAAAAAAAAGTTTTTTGCAATAGAAGGTTTTATATTTTGAAAAAAGAAAAAAAAATTGAAAAAGTGAGATTTTAACAAAACTAGGTATACATAATAAATTATTGATAATGAAAAATTTTTTTCAAGCATTGAAAAAAATTATTAAAAAATGCTGTAAAACATCCTTGGAAAAACCTCTCACAATTAAATAGACAAGATGAAATCATTATAACCAGACTAAGAATTGGACACACAAAAATTACTCACAATTATCTTTACCAAAAAACTCCAAAACCTCTATGCCCTTTCTGTACTATTCAACTTATATCTATCCAACATATCCTGTTCGAATGCCCCAAGTTAAAACAAGAGAGACTAACCCTACAAATAAATGAAATCCCCCCAGTTATACCAGATATTCCTTCCGAAATTCAAAAATTCATAAACTCAATTAAAAAACTCAACCTCACAAATAAAATTTAAAAAATTCTTCCGATGGGTGTAATAATCCTGTAATTATAAACACCCCAAAAAAAAAAAAAAAAAAAAAAAAATTTTAAATAGGTTCTGAAAAATATTTTCAGATAAAATTCTAAAAAATCAGGGAAAAAACAGTGAACAAAATTATCATGCTAATTTGAAAATATGACTTAAAAAATGGTCAATTTTTCCGAAGAAATTGAATTTATTTAAAAATAGAATTTTAGAGAAGTTTATCAAGCGATTCTGAACAAATTTGAAAAAAATTACTTCGGTGCTTTTAAACAAAACTTGAAAAAAAAATCTTACTTAAGATAAAATTCTGAAAATTTATTTTTATACAAAATTTGAAGGGAAAAAATTTCTGCGCAAATTTTTTAATGAAATGATACTGATGAATACAAAATTTCAAAAGATTGTTTCCAAACAGACTTCAAAAAAAAGTTTTTGTCTTTTTTAGCTGATTTTTTTTCAAACAAAATTTGAAAAAAAAAATCAATAAAAATTATTTTTACTCAACTGTTTGAAAAAAAAAATCGCTGAAATTTGAAAAATAGGGTTTTGTTGATCTAAATTTCAAAACTCCAGATTTATTTAATATTTCTTATGAAAATATTTTCAGATAAAATTATATCTTTTTTCGAATAAAATTAAAATTTAAGGAATTTTTTTTCAAACAAGGAATTTGATATATAGGTAGGTCTAGGTATTTGCTTTAAAAAAAATTTACTGCAAGAATAAAAATCGATATGAGGGTTCAATTAAATTAGTAACAAAGTGTAATTTTATTTTTTAAATGTTTTAAATATTTTCAGATAAAATTAAATCATTTCTCCAAGGAAGATATGGAAAAAATTGTTTGGGGCTAGAATTTCAAAAAATGTTATTGAATAAAACCAAACAAATCAAAAAATATCAATATTTTAAAAAATCTGAAAAAAATGATAAACACTTTTTTTTCTTTAATTTTAGAAATTAGTTTTGTAAGAAAATTTTAATTCATTCAGAATATTCTTGGGTAAGATTATTATCTGAAAAATTCAATTTTCATGCAGAATTTGAGAAATATTTGCTCAAGAAATTTGAAAAAATTTACTAAAACAAATTTCTGAAAAAATCGATGATTTTGTTAAATTAAATATCAAACATTCTGAATTCCTAAATTAAAAGTGCAATTTAAAAGAATTGCTTGAGAGAAAAATTAAAAAAACAAAACAATAAAACAATAAAAAAAAAATTAATTTTTAAAAAATCTAAAAAATTGCACTCGAAATTTTCTTTTAATTCTTCATATTTAATTAAATAGGTAAGTAAGCTTGTAACAAAATTTTCAATTTTATAATTTATTTTATTAAATAAAAAAAAATAGTAAAAATATTTTTAGGTATGCAATATGCATATGCAGCTAAAAATGAAAAAAAAAAAATTCTCCAACAAAATCCGAGGAATTTTTGATAGAAATTCATTTTCAAGTTGAATTTGGTAAATATTTGTTCTATTTTTTTTTTACATTCACTGCACAAATATATAAAAAAGAGGTCGATGAAAAATTTGTGTTCGAACTACTTCCAACTATTGATCTCAATGATTTTAATTTTATAAAAATTTTTGAGAGAAATAAAATCATTTCATTTTTAAACAGAATTTTCAAAATATTTGTTGAAAAAAATCTGAAAAAAATTTGTATGAAATTGAAAATCTTTCAACTCTGAACAAAATTTTAAAGATGTTTTAAAAAATTATTATTCAGGTATGCAAAAAAAAAAAAAAAAATACAAACAAACGAAAAAAGTGTTTTTGACCAAAATTTGTGAGAAAACTAAACACAACCCAATTTTGTCAGCCACTAATTCATTTTACGAAAAAATAGGACAAGTTTATTTTTAATAATTTTTTTAACCAGTTTATAGAGATTTATAGACCAATGCTTCAACAATGAGTTCAAAAAATGTGACCGAATCGATAATTTGCACCCAAGGTACTATAAGGCACATTCTAGGGGAAAATTTAATTAGTATAACTTTCCTAATTGTGACACTGCCATATCAAACTAACCGAGTAAGTACGTGTGCATACTTCTGAATTGAATCGGTCATTGACAAAACAGCATGTCTCTAAAAGGTGAATTTTTCAGCAGGGACAAAAAACGTGCGTGATGTTTATTTTACCAATTAGAGGTTTCCTCGCCTCCTAAGTTAGTTATCGTAGGACGTTAATTTTTGAGCACGTTGTATAGATATTACATATTTCCATTTTGTAACAAAACAAGCAGTTACCTATGGTTTTTTCAATATTTTTGGGATTTTCTTTCTGCACCTTCTGGCTTCCACCCTGTCATAAAACAAAATGATCTTTAAAAGACCTACAAAACGCCATATAGGTAAATTTAATGCCACTTCCCCAAAATGGAGAACAGTCAACTCAGTAGAAATCGGTTTAAAAAATGATAATAATAAAATGTGAAAAAGTAGAATAATAAAATATATTATGTAAAACGATATTTCAGAAAATTTATAGAATTTTATACCTTAAATCTCATTGAGATTCACGGTTGGAAATCCATACGCACGTAAAACTGGTACCAGTGATCCTATAAACCTTGACTTCGGAAACGAATTTGAAATTGAATTTGCTTTGTCTGCCTTCATTTCGTAATAACCGCACACCTTGATAAAAAATCTGATAAATTAGGTAGCTTGGTAGGTATATGTGTGCTCGCTAAGTGGAACCTTCTTTACATTGAATCCTTTACACTGAGGCCTGTAAACAAAGACATCAATCAAGCCCGTTGCATATTAGACTAGAGTAGGCCAACATTAAAATTATACCTACTCATATTTTCCAATTCTGTCGACAACGACGATTAAAAAAAAGGGGGAAATAGGCAGAAACAATAGTTCGGTTGTATTATCTCGCTTTACTATCTGAAACAATTTAAGGAATTCATTTTGAAAATATTGTAATATAAATTCATACTCTTAAATATGTTTGTATGTACCTCATTTCACTTACTTGTTGACCTCTAATTATGATGCAAAGCGTTTCGCGTAGAACACCACAGAATTAACGACTTGTTCCTTCTTGGATTAGATTCGCGTCCTGACAACTTCAACAGTTTCGCATTTACTGTTGTTTAATAGTAGGTATTTAGTGTGTTAATAAATGCACGCGGTGCGATTTGACGTATTCGAATAAAAAAAAAATGAAATTAGTGGTTTTTACTATGTGTTTTTTTTGAATGATACTATCAGCCAATTATACGTTAGAAATATATTATTGAGAAGTAAGTTTAGGTGTTGCATTTGTACATATTCAATTAGATAATGTTTTAATCGAACGTTTTACCATGTGAAGTGTAAATTAGTGAATCGTGATCGCGAATCGTTCCAAAAATATTCGTTGGCGGGAATTTTTTTTTAAATTGTGTATTTTTTCGTTCGTAATTAGAACGAGACTGGAAGTGATAATGGGATGATTAATTGATCGCTGGAATTATTTTTCATTAAATTTGACGACGAGTATTTTGTTTTAGTGAAAATGTGAAAAATGTGGGTAGATATCTAAATTACATTTTTACCCACGTGGATGTACCATTGTACCTACTTAATATTAAAATTGGCAAATTTAATTCGTTTTTAAGTAATTTATTATTTTTAAAATTTTTAAGAAAATGATTATAATCGTCGAAATTGAATAATTAGACAAAAATATTGGGTGTCTCGAAGGTGTTCAACACTTTCTGAGATTTGGATGGTCTTCTTAGTGACTAGTGTCTAGTTTATTAAATTTGTTTACATGGTGGTGGATCGTTGTTGTTGAATTTTACCAAGTCCAATACACTTCAGAGATACTTGATTCGAAATTGTAGGGGAGGGAGGGGTCAAATCGAAATTTTTGTAATAAGCAAAATTATTCCTAGGACTTTAAACTACAACTTTTGTTTGAAAATTTTTTCAAATGGACCCCTTCCTCCCCCCCTGGTTTCGCATAGCATTCCGAAGATTTTAAGCAAAAGTTGTAGTTTGAAGTCTTAGGAATAATTTTGGTTATTACAAAAATTTCGATTGGATATCCCCCCCCCCCTACAATTTTGAATATTAAGTATCTATAGTATAGTATGCTGGACTTGGTAAAATTCAACAACGATCCACCACCGTGTAAACAAATTAAGGAAACTAGACACTACTTTCTTAGTGCACCTCTTGGAAAGACAATACTTTTGATAAGAACTTCATGTTGCTATACTTCCTTCGATTTCAAAAATAGACACCCATTTGTGATTATAACGAGCGTTGAAGCATTTTTATAGGGGCAATTTGGCCCTTAGCACCGAATTTGAAATTATCTAGTGAAAGTTGATCCTTGTGGTCTACAACCTCCATGACAAACTTTTTAGCTCAATATATCTCACCCCTTTTTGTCTCCTCTTGAAAAAAAATGACAAATAAAGTTTGTAACATCATTAAAAATGGTCTCAAATTTCAACCTTACCTCCGAAAACAGGAAAAATCGATTTTTCCACTATTTTCGCGTTTAAAACAGTCATTTTTGATCGAAAAACGTTTTTCCTTGCAATATTATCGTTAAAAACATCTGAATAAGCCATCGACCCGAATTTGGACCAGATTGGCGTATTCTTTCCATAGTGGTTCTCAAATTAGTTTTGCTCGTGTACCCACCCTTTTTGAAATAAATTCTTTTCGCGTACTCGCTCCCCCCAAAAAATGAATAAAATTAGTGATTGGGTGATGAATTAGCATGGACGCACCTGTACTTTTTTATGAGGTAGCAACTCTTGAAAAAGTTTTTTTTGAAGAAATCATTATTTATAAGTTGCTTTTTTTTAATTTTACAGGAAAAAATTATTTTAAAAAAATCTTGAAAAATTCTGCATAAAGTTTCTTTTCCATTAAAAATTACCATTTATGAAGAAAATCTCTCAAAATAAAATTATTTGGGATAAAAAATCACCTTCTTTGCATGAAATTCTTTTAAAAATCAAAAAAGGGACATTTGAAAATCCTCTTTATGAGAAATACACACATTATATAAGTAGCTACTATAACACCTGAAAAATTGAGAAATTTTTTTTACCATAAAAATTGCCTTTTTTCAAAAAAAAAAAAAAAAAATCGAGAAATAGAAAAAAATTAATAAATAAATACTTAATAAAAGATTTCTTATTCTAAAAAAATTGAGAAATTAAAAAAAATGATTTTTTACTATTTTCCTCCGAAAAAATCAAAAACATTCTTCAATCTAAAAAGTTGAAAACATAATTTTTAATAAATGAAAAATACTTAGTTTTTCTATTTTTTACTCCCGAAAAACTAGAAATTTTTTTCTCAAAAAAAAGTAATAAAAATTTTCTCTCCATCAACAACTGAAAAAAAATTATTGAAAAATTTAGAAGATTTTTTACTCGAAAGATTTTTCTATCACAAAAATAAAAATAAATAAAGGGAAATGAAAATTAAAAATCGTTTTATCCCCAAAAAAAACGAGAGATTTTTCTAAACAAAATGAAAAAAATATAATTAGGTATGTATTGTATATAATGTACTTTTACTCCGGAAAAATTGAGAAATCCCTTTTCCCCCAAATGATTATTTTTTAATGAAAAATATTTCTACTCCCAAAAAATGAGAAATTCTAACCCCAAAAAAAATTGAAAAAAATATCCAGAAAATTGGAAGATTTTTTGAAGAAAAAAAAATTGCCTTTTAAAGAAAATTTAAATATTTTTTATTAAAAAAAAAAACAAAAAATGAAAAATGTTTCATTCAAAGACAAAAATTTGAGTTTAATCAAAAACTGGGAATAAGTGATTTCTGTCCAAGCGAAGTGAGGGTGAAAGTTTTCAAATAGATTATCATTTTGGGTTTTTAAAAAAATATGCATTTTCTGAATAAATTTGAAAAATGTGTTTATAACAAAGGTAAAATTTTCGAGCAAGAATAACGGTTCTTAGGGCGAAAAATGGTGGAAGCAATTGATTTTCTCGTTTTTGAAGGTCTTCCACTAATTAAAAAAAATTTGAAAAAATATAGGTACCATACGTTATATTATAACACACATAGGTATGAGTATACGTAATTTGTAAAAACAATTATTTTCAATCATCTTAAAACTCAAATTTTCATACCTAAGAAACGTTTTAAATTTTTTTTTAAATTCCAAGAATGACCTTTGTGAGGTCCATCGTCCTTGACTTCACTGGAAAAGTGGGAGTGAGATTGAGGGCCAAAAATTTCATAATCGATTTTCTACGAGTATTTCAAAATTCGCGCCAAAAGTACTGATTCATCACCCTTACCAGTCTGTGCTCTTTCTTAGGAGATCGAATCCACGTGCGTTTCACCCACACTCGAATTATGTAAACAATCGAAAAATAAGGTTAAAAGTGAAGGAGTGGGTAGGTAATGGGTATAATAATAGGAAACCTCATAATTTTCAATTCCATCTAAAATGACTGAAAACCAGCACTATTCGTGTACGACATCGACGCCTAAAATACAGTAAAACTCAACACAGTAGTAGCTTCATAAATCAACATAGGTATTACTTATTACAACAAACCGAAACGATTCTCATAACGATGTATTGCACGTTGAACTTGACCTCCGCTGAAGCTTCCCGAATTGGCGATGTTAATTTTACACGTTATTGTGCTGCTTCTGACCCATAGGTACTGGCACTCGTAATTTACATTATTTATGAAAAATTTAAAAAGATTTTAAACAGCTCGATTATTAAACGCCTTTTATTAATGCGAACATTGCGGCGACATTGAAAAATCTGCCTACGATGGAGCGTAATTAAAACAAACCACGCCTATGGAAATTTATAATTAGTTGTCTGTCCTACTCTATTTTTTTCGCTTTGTGGTCTGCAGTATGGTGAATGAAGAGGTGGATCTTGCATTTTATTTATTCGTCCGAGCATTTAATTCGCGACTTAATCTACGGGTTTATACATTTTCTGATGAGGATTCGATGTGATTTGCAGATGTGCTTTCGAGTTTAGAGATTTTTTAATAAGGGTGTTTTTTTTTTGAAAAAAATAATTATCGAAAGCGATAATTTAATCGGGTAAGTTTATCGTTGTCGATATTGGATTAGGGATGTAAGCTAAAACCGCAAGTAGGTAATTAAGGTATCCCTTACCTACCAGTTGATTTCCTTCTTCGATTGTTGAAAAAAATTCGCAGGTTTTTAGTGCAGAGAAAAATCAATTGATAGACCTATTAGGTACCCTTTTTTTTTTACCTTATTGAATTTTTTATTCCATTCAACTTGATCTCTGAAAAAAAAAATACAGACTCATTCAAAAAGACAAATAGAATCTTCCAACAGGAAACTCCTCTTACAATCAGAAAAATGATAAATATTTCTAGAAATTAAATTCTTTAGATAGAGAATTTTGAAGGAAAAAAACTCAATTTTGGGCAAAATACATGCTGAGAAAAAAAATGTCCTGGAAGAATATCCCTTTTGACAAAAAAAATCAACGCTCTCAAAAAAGAATAATTTTTAGGAGAAAAATTCTGTTAAAAAATATTCTTCACAGAAAAATCCAAAATTTATGCTTTAATTAAGAAACCCGCAGACAAAAAATATTTTAAAATAATTATTTTTCCTTTAGTACAACTTAATCTTTCAAGAATTAGGTCAACTTAAAAATTAAACATAAACTAAGGAAGGAAAAATTACTTTTTAGTGAGAAGAATTAAATTAGAAAAAGCAAACTAGGTAAATCCTCTTGAGAAATTGAAAATGGAAATTTTGTTGAAAATATCTTTTTTGGAGAAATTCTCTTTAAAAAAGTCCTGGAAAAAATCTGCACATAAATTCTTTTACGCGAAAAATTTTCAAAAGAAAAATCATTGTGACAAAAATCTTTCAAGGAAAAAGTAATTTAAGAAAAAAATCGCTGAAAAATCTTTTCCAACCAAAATCAGTAAAAAAAATTGAGACAAAAGAAATTTACAAAAAAAAATTCCTCCCCCAAAAAATTTTAATCAGAATAATAGGTAGGTATTCTAATTTTCGAATAAAAAGACGATAAAAAATTCTCCAAAAAATTCTGGAAAATACCTACATATATATATATTTTTGATTTTCTTCGTAAAAAATCAAAAAAATCCTCCACAAAATTCTTGAGAAAAAATCTTTTCTTTTTTTGCCAAAAAAAAAAAAAAGTTAATAGAAAGCGTGGTAAAAAAAAAATCAGAAAAAGAATTTCATTGACCAAAAAAATTCCTGCAAGGCAAAAGTCCTTCAAAAAAATTTCCCCTTATTCTTTTTCAAACGTAAAATTAACTGAGCGAAAATTTTTTTTAAAAAAATCCTTTAAAAAATCTAAAATTTACTTTTTTTTTTCAATTTTTTCCTCAAAAATTTTTAATAGAAAATTATATAAAAAAAATTATTGTGACAAAAAAAAAAATCATAAAAAAAACCTCTAAAAACTTGTTTGTTTCTGCAAAAAAAAAAAAAAAAAAAAAAAACTTATCCACGAAAAAAAATTTTGAAAACCTTTGAACATTTTTTTTTTTGAGAAAAAAAAAATTGAACAATAATCCATTTGACACTCAAGATAAAGGTCCTCTATAAAAAATCCTAATGTGAAAAAAAATCAAAAAAATAATTTCACGAAAATAATATCTTGACAAAAAATTTCATCTCAAAAGAAGGAAGGTCTTCCATAGTTCCATGAAAAAAAATCTACATGGGAAAAATTATTTTATGACAAAAATCCTTTTCGCATAAAAAAATTTGAAAAAAAATTTCACATAAAAAGGTCATCTTAATAAAAAATTCTCCAAAAAAAATTCTGGAAAATAATATTTTTTTCTTGTTGATTTTCTTCGTAAAAAAAAATAATGTGACAAAAAAATAATAATCCTCCACAAAATTCTTAAAAAAAAATTAAGAAAAAAAAATTTAGTGACAAAAAAATGTCTGCAAGAAAAATGTCCTTCAAAAAGTTTTTCACTTTTTCCCCTTATTTTTTTCAAACGTAAAATCATCGAAAAGAAAAAATTCTTTCAAAAAAAAACTTTTAAAAAAATCTTGAATTCATTTTTTTCAGATTTCCAATATTTTCTTTCATATAATTTGATATAAAATTCCTTGCCAAAGAAACCTAAAAAATTTTCTGTTTCTGCAAAAAAAAAAAAAAAAAAAAAAAAAAAAAAACAGAAGAAAAATCACACAGAAAAAAAATCCACAAAAAATTGTCTCAAAGAAATCTTGAAAAAAATTTTAAATTTTTTCCGCAAAAAGAAATATTTTCTGAAGAGAATCCTCTTGACAAAAAAATTTTCATAATAAAAGTACCTAAAAATTTTTTGGAAAACAACTTTCAAAGATTTTATCACACAAAAAAAGTAGAAGAAAAATCTCACTGAAAAAGAATTTTCTGCAAGATAAAAATTCCCCCAGAAGAAATTTTGGAAAAAATTAGACTTAATTATATTGTTATAAAAAATCATTTTGGTAAAAAAGTCTTGTAAAAAAAAATCTTAGAAGAAAAATCCTCTTGATCAAAAAAATTCTCCAAAGAGAAAAGTTCTTTTAAAAAATCCTAAAAAAATCTCTTGACTTTTTTTGCAAAAAAAAGTTTGATGTAAAATCTTGTGGAGTACCCCCTCCTTCTAAAATTCCTCTAAAAAAACCTGAAAGCAATTATTTCTAAATCTTGGCAACAAAAAATCTCTAAAGAAAAACATGTTAAATGGAAAGAAATAAAACATTCAAAACAGTCGAAATCAACAACCAAAAAATAAAGTAAATGCATCAGAACGATTCAGATAACCGTGATTTATCAATTTCGC
This sequence comes from Balanococcus diminutus, assembly GCA_959613365.1. Taxonomy (NCBI): domain Eukaryota; kingdom Metazoa; phylum Arthropoda; class Insecta; order Hemiptera; family Pseudococcidae; genus Balanococcus; species Balanococcus diminutus. The sequence continues at coordinate 41,447,668 of OY390716.1, forward strand.
ACTTCTTATTCTTATCGCACTTGAGGCGAAAAGTTCAACTTGAAAAAAAATCTGCACACGATTATCGCACGACGAGCTATAATGTAGAAAATTTTATTTCAACGACTTTTAAGATAAAGCACAGATAAGCGAAATTTTCGTCAAGTATTTATGTTTTGTTTTGTCTTCAGGTACTTATTTCTTTATTGGTGTGTTTTGGTAAAAAACTAGAATTTCCCTATGGCCGACATGACGAACGAATGGTGAGTAATTATACAGTAATTATATATGTAAGCTTTATAATAGCGACGCAATAATTAAACTATTTCCTGTGCATGAAATTCGATCAAATATACCGATTATACGATTAAACATCACCAGGTAGATACAGGTACAATACAAGTTTGAAAAAAGGGTTATGCTGTGTACATTACACGTGGAAAAATCTTTAAAAAATACTTCAACGAAATTTATATGTTTTTATTTGTAGTCTAAGAACGCACCAATGATATAGCATTTCTGCAAATAAAACTAATTATATTTAATGAAAAATTAATCGTTTTCATTTTCTAATTAACTTGATAATCGTTAGAGCATGTAAAGAGGTTGTCTACCTATTGATTCGATAAGCTATCTCGAAAACAAATAAAAAAAATGAAAATAAAAATCTCGGTAGCAAAGTTTTGAAAAAACTGCGGAAATTATCAAACGTGCTTACGACGAATTTTTACAAAAAAGTGAGTATATTTTATTCCCTGGCGAGAAAGAAGTAGAAAATTGAAAATTTTCGAGTTTTTATTTCAAAACATTCTAAGCTTACTTTTCCTGTTCATTTTTTTTTTTTTTTTCATTTTAATTATTTTATTTAAAAAGTATCCTATCTGGGAGAAAATTGAAAAATAACCATTTTATACATCGATGTAGCAACGCTGATGAAAAATTATTCGCGAAAAGACCTCAAGCATCTATCTTTGTTCTGAAAACGATTGAAAATGACAACCTCACAAAGTATCATTTAATTATACTGCTCGTTGTTTAAAAGTGAGAACGATGCGCTAATTAGGTAAATTATTTCGCTTCTTCTTCCACCATCGTGCAGAATTGCCGACAAATGAACACGACATCCGCATCAGCGTACTATCTGTTTACATGTTAATTAAATGCATAAATTTAACGCCAAGTTTAATTCGCACAACGATATCGTATTTGGGTGGATTTTAGGCCGAATTTAAAACACAGACATTTTCGCTTTCAGAAGAAATACGAGATGAGATTTTTCAATCGTTCGCGTCTGTTTTGATTGTACCACAAATAAAATCATTACCTGTGGCTCGATACCTGTTATGAGGGGCTCGATTTCTCGCAGTTTGATACATCGTTGTTGTGAATTTCATGTGGGTAGAAAAACACACCTTAAATTTGCATTCGACGATGGTAAAATCGGCCATTTGAGCGAACACATTGTCATGAGATGACCTTCAATTGATAGGTACATTACGTAATATACATAAAGCGTTAACTGAACCATCCTCAATGTTTTTTTATACGCTCTAAATGAAATATTTAAATTTTTTTCGATAATTTAAATTATGTTTTTTTTTAAAAACTGGTTCAGATTAAAAAATGACTTCAAAATTTTCATTGCATTCAAATTCGTGATAAACTTTGAACTAACTTTTTATAAGGTAGCTTTTTGTTTTAAAATTGTCTGCGTTTAAAAATTATATACCCACGATTTTAATCTGCGATTAGACGCATTTTGTAAATCGCTATCAAAACGACTATTTATATTTTTGATGTACCTTCGAACCATCGATACTGAAACTGGAACGTGCATCTTGTGTTGAAGGTTGACAACACCTTCGATATGCGAATTAGGCATATTTTTTATTTTTATACAGCTCGTTTGGTACATTTTAATGAGTAATTGAAAGTAAGCTACGTAGGTTTATATAGTATCTGTTTAACATATTAAAGGCAATAGGAGAGTTTAAAATATTCAAGTGTTGTTAGCCGAGTCGTTTATGGCACCGGGATCGAATCCGTTGTTTTTCCATCATGTCGAGAATTCGTAAATTGCAACGTGCGACGTGCATCCTACAAGTTTGAAAAATAAAATCGAAATCCGCAATGAAATGGAATATTGACGCAGCAAAAAGATGATAATTTGTAATTTTTTATTTTTATTTTTTGGAATTGGCTTTTAAAAATTTGAAAATATCTTTGAAAAAAAATCACTAAAACTATACCTACCTACCTAAGTTGAAAGAAAGAAAAAAAAAATTAAATTAAAAAGTCTAATTCAAAAATTGTTTACCAAATTCATTATTCATATTTTTTTTCATTTCATCATTTAAAAAAAGTCATTTATTTTTTTTGATTTGAAAAATTGCATCATTTGCATCCTTACTTACATTTTTTAGAAAGAATTTCAAAATTCATTTAAATATTTTTTCAAATTCACCATTTAAAAATTCAAATGTCACTTTAGAGATTATTATTGTGATTCAAAAAATAAACAACATAAAATTCGAAATGTATTGCGTGCTTACTCAATTTTTTTTTAAATGTTTTCATTTTATTATTGAATTTTTTTTTTTTTTTTTTTTTTAACGCCATATACAGCAACTAAGGCTAGAGGCGTATCGTGAAGGAGGTTTAGTTATGGAAGGGATCGTAAATTAGTTTTAAATGAATTTAAAATTTAAAATCATTAGATATTTATTTTTATTTTTTGAAAATTTATTATTGAACAAAATCGACTTTCATTTTTTAAAACTAGGTAGATATATTTTTTTTGTGGAAAAATGTTTTAAAAAATCAAATTTACTAAAAATGAAAAAAAAAAATCAAAACCTTGAAAATTATTCATTTTAAATGGAAAATATTCAAAAATTGATTGAAAATTGTCGTTTAATTTAAAAAAATTGCAAGCATTAAAATTCATTTTTATTTTTTAATAAACTGAAAGAATTATTTAAAATTTAATACTTAATATATTTTTCAAACTTTTCTAAAAAATTTATCAAGTACCTACTAATTACCTAGTACCTACCTATTTTTATTTTTTTTTTCAAATCAAACAAAACTTGTTCTATTTGAAAAAAAAAATTTCAATGCTCAATGTAAAAAAATAAAAAATAAAAAAACCGAAATTAAAAATTTAAAAGATTGAAAAAATTAATAAAAATAAAAATATTTGTTATTTAGAAATTTTAGAAAGTACATAGTTGAAAGATGTTTAAAAAAAATTAAAATTTGCATAAGTTGAAAAAAATCAAAAACTTGGATTTTTTTCTAAAAAATTGAGTGGTAAATTAAAAAAAAAATTAGTGGTAAATTTTGAAGAATTTTTCAGAGTTTTTCAAATTTTTGTAAATAATTATTGAGAAATTAGGGAGGAAAAAAAATCGGATTGTTCTTAAAAATGAAAGTCAAATTTTTAAAAAACGGTTCCAACTTTAAAAGAAATTTTGAATGAAAGATTTTTTAATTTTATGAATTTCCTTCTAATTTTTGAAAAAAAATATTCATTTTTTTACATTTTGGTAATCTTTAATTTTTTCAAATTCAACATTTTTTTTTATGATTTCAAGAAGATTTTTTTAACAAAGGTAAGCGAATAATTCTAAAATTTAAAATTTCAAAATTAATTTTTAAAAAAGTCTGATTTTTACAGATTTAAAAAAAATGAATAAATCATTTTTCAAATTTAATTTAATGTTTTCCAATCTGTTTAGTTTTGGTTAGGTTCATTTTTTCCATTTCAAATTGAACATTTAAAAAAATGTATAAAATTTGAAATTTTTCTAATGATAATTTTTCCACAAAATTTTCAATAATAGAATTGAATTTAGAAATAATTCAAATGAATTTTAATTTTTTTCCTGTTGAAAAAAATTCACAAATATGAGGTTTGTCATTTTTTCAATTTATTTGGTGATGAATTCTTTTAAAAATTTCAATAATACTTAGATTTAATTTAAATGAATTTCAAATTTTTTGATTGAAGAATAAAATCAAAAAATAAGGTTCGTAATTTTTTTAATTCTGTAATAAACTGTTTGAAAAGGTTTCGAATTTGCAGTAATTTTCTTTTCAAATTGAAATGTTTAATTTTCTCTCACCTCCCCCCTCCTCCAGAAGCACATGTTTGTGAGAGTTTTTAAATAAATTTTTAAAAAATCAACAGAAATCTTTGATTTGTTTTTTAGAATTCACAGGAAAAAAAATCCTCCAAAGACACTTCGAAAATTAACCTTTGGAGAATTTTCAAAAATATGAAGAAACAAAAAATTCTTCCTAGGATACTTCTAAAATTTAAAATTTTGCGAATTTTTATTCAAGTGTTTTTCAGAATTTACATAGAGAAGTGAAAAAATCCTCCAAGGGCATTTCCAAAATTGCCCTTTACCGAATTTTCAGAAATGAGGAAACAAAAAATTCTTCCTAGAGTGATTCCAAAATTAGGACTTTGCAGGGGCGTAGCGAACAGTGAACACGGTGTCGAGGGGGACGTCCCCCCTGAGATAGTAAAAAATTGAAAAGTTGGCGATTTTGAGTTCGAAGTAGGAAAAATTGAGTGATACTTAATTAGAAAAATTACGAAAAGAGTTGGTAATTTTGAGATTCCAAGTTGGCAAATTTATAACCCCCCCCCCCCCCCCCGAAAATATTTACACTACACCACTGAAAATTTTCCTTTTTTATTCACAACTTTGACTCCTCTCTGGACAAGAACCACAAAATAATTCGTAAAAAATTACATTCAATTAATTTTCTGAAATTACAATTTATTTTGCCTTTGAAGCTAGAAAAGCTGCTGACATGAGACTCTCGTATTGTGGCCATAGGCAATTATGAGGCAGCATGAAAAAAGGACCTTACATCAAAAATGAAATTTAACAAGAAGGGAAGCACTTTCTTAAAAAATCTAAAAAATAAATGTTTTTCTGGAAATTGAAAAAAGAAGTGAAAAATAATTTTTTAGATGAAAACACTTTCCACTCGATTCCTGAAGATCTTTAACATAAATTTAACCTAAAAACTCGAAAATCGAAAATTTTGACGTCACCTAAAGTACCTTTTCCATCCACTCTCACACATAGTCTTTTGTTCTGCAGACACACCTCAAATCATAACCAATAGAAGTATCTACTCTATCAAACTTACATACGTTAATAAGTACAACAGCACATGGTGGGAAATGAAACAACTCATCTTCTCCGCAATCGCAGCTTCGATACCTGCCTCTTTACTCAACGTAATCTTTTTCCATCCCCACTCACTCGATCCTCTCTCGAATTGAATTTAAGGTACGGTCGTTTTGCCAAAATCCGGCAAATTTCTATTTAAAAAAGTCACCATAGTTGCGGAAATATGACGATTAACGGATCATTTTCCATATACTTACACTTAGAGTCGAGTTCACGATCAGCCCCAGGCCCAGACCCAGACCCATAGCCATAGGTTTCATAATGGCGCGCACTCCTAAATGCGCATCATTAAGTGTAATTTGGTTCCCATGTTAACAACGTCCTCAACCGTAACAAACTAAGTAACACCGAACAAGTTTCTAAATAAGCGTGAGAATCGTCTATTTGGCAAGAGCACATGTTATCAAGACTGTCGTCCTAGCAAGTTTGCAGTGAATAAAAAGATCCAAAATAAAACAAAATGAAAAAATGTTGTACTTTCGTTAAACATCATTTTAATGAAGTGCTACATTCGTTAACGTGTTAATTATAATTAAACTTTTATACAATAGTTACGACTCATTGAAGAAAGTCCTATCAAATAGAAGTGTTCGAAGAACAGTTAAAGACAGAATGTTCTCGTAAAGAGTAAAGTTCGCGTGTGTTAGATTATCTTGCGGTGAATTTATTTCGCAAAGTGTAGTGTTGTGTGCTTTCATTTTTGGTCGACGAGTTTTGGTGCAACAATTGGGTAAGTTGAAGTGCAATTTGCAAACACGTTTGTATACCTCTGGTAAATTGATTTTAGACCTCAAAATTGTACCTATATACGAGTCGAGTGTACCTGACGAATGTTTTAACGAGTACGTACGTGTTCGGTTCGAAACACGTGGCAGGATTTTTTTAACGTTAGAATTTCTATAGTGCGAATGGCAATGATTTGCATAGTGGTTTTTTTCTATTGATTCGAGCACTTGAAAAAAAAAATGCAAGCATACAATGTAGAATAATGATTGTTCGAGGTAATAAATTAATCAACATCTACATACAGTTCGATCTATACTTATCATAATTATTTTCGTATAAAATTTTTACCTATTACCCCGAAGTAATCGATGCAAATATGCAATCTTAAATCAAATTTTGCGACATTGAAACTTTCTAACTTATTTTTTTCATCGTATTTAAAATTAGTTTTCATATTTTATAATTTGGTTACCAATGATAAACATTTTACTAGAGGACTATAAATTAATAGTATTCTTAGATCCACGATTATGAGGCTGGAAATTGCAAAATTTTACCGTCGCCCTGAGCTTCGATTTTTAATACCTAAACTATAATACCAGTGAAAGATTACAAATAGTGCTGTTTCTCGACTCGATATTTTACGAGAAGTTGATGAAAATTTTCGCATGTTTATCGTCGCAGCCATCTTCGCTTTGTTCTTTATTAAAGCGACTCTTTTGATGTGTCAGCTTCTGATTTTAATTTGAAAGGCTTTCGATACCTGCGTGTTTAATTTATTTTTGATGAAATCGATATTACCATTTGCTATCTATTTCTCTACGGTTTTTTTTTTCAAATCCGGTTTCTAGAAAGTAGTAAAAGTATACAGATACACTCATAATTTAATTAATACAAAATCAAATTAATCCAATGAAATGATTTTCAACAGAATTGGCCCAGGGCCCAATTGAATCAATTTTTTAAAAACGAACTAAATACGGATATGTAAGTGGATATTGATAATTGAAAAATGCATTGAACTAAAAAAATTGAGAAACGCATTGAAAAATTCATGAATACGTTAAAATGATGAACTGATCGAGCAATCGAAATCGAAAAATCTATCGAATAATCAAAATTAAAAAAATTGAACTATCAAATTTCAAGAACTATCTGCAATATCGAAAATAACTCGATTTATCCTAGTGGGAAACTCCATCGAATAATTGAAATCGAAAAACGTATCTATTCAACTAACAAAATCGAAAAATCCTATCGATTAATCGAAATCAAAAATTTTATTAGGCTAAAAAAATTCAAAAACTAACCATCGATTTTTAAAAATAAAAAACTTCATTCAGTAATCAATCGATGCCGAAAAATTTGTTCAACTAACAAAATTGAAAAATGGATGAATAATAAGTATGGAAATCAAAAATTAATCGAGCAATCGAAATCAAAAAATTTTGTAGAATATTCGATATTGAAAAATTAATTGAATTACCTAACAAAATTGAATGCAAATTTATTTAATTAATAAATTTGGGAATTAAATTAAAATTAATTAATTTTTCAAAATCAAAAAAGTATCGAATAATCGATATCGAAAAATTAATTCAATTAACGAAATCAAAGAAATAATTAAAAACCTATCGACTTATCCAAATAGAAAAATTTATCGAATTTTCAAAATTTGGAAACTGTTGATGAATGAGTAAATGTGGGAAAATCAAAAATTAATCCGTTTATCGAAATCGAAAATTTTATCAAATAATTGAAATCAAGAAAATTATCGAAGAAGTAAGTTATTCTAGGTGAAAAAAAAAGTATTGAACTTGCAAAATTGAAGAACTGGTTGAAAATTTATTGAACTAATGAAAGTAGGAATTTAATGAAAATTAATCGATTTTTCAAAAATCAAAAAAATTATTTTTAAGAGAAGTAACAAAAACGAAGAAATAACTGAAAGTCTATATAGACTTATCAAAATTTAAATGTTTATCGAAATTTCAAAATAGAAAAACTGATGATGAAAAAGAAGCTAATGCCTAAAAATCAAAAATAGGAAAATATCATCAAATAAATCTAACAAATAATTCAAATTAAATTGAATAAAATCAACAGAAATGTCGAGTAAATAAACGACATTTGAAAAATTACTGGCAAAATTGAAGAATTGATTGAAAATTTATTGAGCCACTAAATTGAAAAAATTATTGGAAATTTGTCGATTCCCCAAAATCAAAAAATTTATTCAACCACCAAAATTGAAAAATGGATGAAAATCAAAAGTAAAATTGATGGAATAATCGAAATAAAAAAAATTATTGAATATTCGATATTGGAAAATTTATTGAACATAAGCTAATTAAAAATTTATACATTTAATAAAATCGAAAAATTTATCAAACATTAAAAATTTAAAAACGGGTTGAAAAAGTAATAGATGCATTAAAAATCAGAATTACCTAATCGATTTGTTGAAATCAAAAATTTTATCAAATCATTGAACCATGGATATTTACCTACTAGAATAATCGAAAATTAAAAATTAATAGAGCTAAAAACATTGGAAACTTCGTATAAAAAATATGAAAATTGATAATTTAATCGAGTAATAATTAAAATCGAAAAATTTATTAGCTTTGTTTTTTTATCGCGGATTGTGCAGAATCTGGATTATGGATTCTAACATTTACTTCTTAAAAAAAGGGTTAGAAATGTTCTGATCAATTATTCTGAAAGGTTTATCAAAAACAAAACAAAAGAACACAGTAAAATCCATAATCCACTTTCATAATCTACTCACCGAGCAGATTATTAAATGGATTCGCACAAACCCTCACAATCCAAAATCCAGATTGTGCATAATCCGCGATAAAAAAACAAAGCTATTGAACTAACAAAATTCAAAAACGAATTAATCTGAAATTATTCGATTTTTCAAAATTAAAAATTTGTGCAGTAATCGATAATATTGATTTTTTTTTTGAAAACTGAAAAATCGATCAATAATAAAAATTGATTGAGTGATCGTTTAAAAAATTGTCAAATTATCGATTTTGAAAAATTTATTGAAATAAAAAAAAATGATTTAAAAAATTAAATCGATGCATATAGATAAAAAATTACTCGATTCATTAAAAAACGAAAAATTCATCAAGTATCTAAATCAAAAGAGTTATCGAATGATCGACATTGAAATAGGCATTAAAATGACTCGATTTTTATAAAATTAAAAAAATTATTAAACTGAAAAAATTGAAAAAGTTGTATGGAAAAGTTCATTGAACTTTCAGAAATCGTTGCATAAAAATCAAAAACTGATCGATTTGTTTGAAATTGAAAAAAAAATACCAAAGTAACAAAATTCGTAAAATTCCTCAATTTTTTTTTTACAAAAATTAACAAGTATTTTTACCTGTTTAATAACACAATTGTTAGTTCTTATTACTATTCAATTACCTAAACAAAAAAAAATTAAAGTTTTTTTTTTTAATTTAATTTTTCTTTAAAAAATATACAAAAAAATATGTTTTTCGGTTTTTTATTAAAATTAATTAAAAATGTTTAAAAATATCGAAAAATGAAATTTGATTTAGTGGTTAATAGTGTTGAATGCCCAATTTCTTCTTTAAAAAAAAAAATTAAAAACAGATTTCGAGGAAAATAAATTATATTCTACAAAACATTTTTGCTTAGGTAGGAGAATTTTTTTAATTTCAAAAAAAATTTCAAGCTTTGAGAATGAATTTTTTTTACACAAATCAAATTTAAATGTTCAAGAAAACTCTATTCTCAAATAAGAAACCCCCTAATAAAATTTATTTCGACAATTTGGAGAATACAGGCACTTTTATATACTCATGTAATATATATATTTTTTTCTTCAAAAAAATTAAAGGAAGATTTTGTAATTTTTTTGACTTCAAAACTTTTTCTGAAAAAAAAAATTTCAAAACAATGTTATAAAATTTAGTTTAAAAATAATTTTTTGAAAAAAAAAACTGATTTTAACTAAACCAAAAAAACACTTTTTTTGACTAATCAGAATCACAGAATTATTTTACATGTAGGTACATATTCAACACATTCCATCATGTTAAGTCTACGTATATACGTAAAATAATATTCTACCTCCCATCCCTGATCCTGCAGATCAAAATCTAGCAAAATATCATTCCAAAGCGTTCGAAACTATTCCCAAATCAAAGCTTAAGACGACCTTGAAAAATAACGAAGTATAATAATACACATAACGGCATCAAATATCAACCTCTTTAATTTAACCCGGCCTAGCTCGGCTTGGGTATTTCAAAGTTTACCAAGGCAAATGCTACTCATCTCTGGAAAATATCCGCGAGTTACAATATGGAAATTGTTAATTCGAAATCATTTCGATGCCTGGCATAAGTTCAATTCCATTAATTAGTATTAATTGTTGTCAAGTTTGGCAAAAACGCTTCTGTGGGCGTTTTGTATAAACTTGTAACTTTTGACGAACGAAAGGAAAGCATCTGAAAAAGTTTTCTCTACGGTGCTGAATTTCTCTAAACATCTGCAACCGTTTGAATCTTTTATAAGCAGCAGGGAAAAAACAAATGTGTTTTTTTCTGTTGTGCTAACAAAGGAATGCATTATAACGAAATTCTTTTCGGGAAATTTTTTATGTAACGTTTTAGTAGTTCAAATAACGCCCTAAAAGGGATATATTTTTTCTTCAGTGATTTTTCCAAAAAAAATATTTCGTCGAGTTGATGTAAAATAAATAAAAAATTGGTAGAAAAAAATCCAAATCATTGACGCAAGTAATTAGATTTTCGAGATGAAAATTAAAAATTGTAAAATTTATTCCTTTCTTTTCTAAGGCCATATTACAGCCACGTTGTATATAGGTATAAACTTATCGTATAATTTTGTTTAGTGTTGGTAGGTAAATTTAAACTTGAAACTTTATTTTACGCTTCAATAGAGGAACGTCTTCGATCGATATATAATTTGGGTAGATTTTATACTAAACATAACACAAATGAGAATGCATTAATTTCGAGTAAAACGTTAAAACCTTTTAGTCATAATTTCAATATGCAAATTTCCCGATGACAAAATACAAAACGTTAGGAAAGCGTGGTGAAATTTGATTCACATTTCCATCCGAGCAAACTTCGCGTCGAAAATTTTATAATCGTGTCATGCCAAAGTGAATTACTCCTATATAACGGATCGAGCAAACGTTTGATGGATAAATTTAGTCAATTTTGGAAATGTTTGAAAAGGTGCACTAAACTCGATGTTTTTGCATCAGAATAGCAGCGAGTCAATGATCGTTCAAGTCCTTCAAAGTGGAGTACCCCTACCGACGAAACAGAAGGCAATATCAATTACTCGTCTGAAAAGTTACTTGTAGAAATACAGGGCGTATTTCAACGAGCAGCTCCGTACAAATTTATAGAAACAAAAAATAAATTTTCTATAAAAAGTCGATTTATCAGTGGAAATGAATTTTTTCAAATTCACATTATCTATTAAGAACAAATTCTTTGAAAAAAATATCAATGTTTTTTAAAACACTTATCTCTAAACATTTTTCAAATTGTACCTTTTCAAAAAAAATTCATGTTGCCCAAAACACAAATATTTCATTTTTTGACGTACTTTTAATTTGTTTAAAAATTTTCTCTAGACATTTTATTTGAAAAAAAAAATTGGAAATTTGATTTCAGGATGTTTTATTGGGTTTAAATTTTTTTGTTCAGATTTTATAAGTTTTTCAAAGTTTATAGAATTACAATCCTTTCTTACAAATTTTGTTTTGGAAAAAATCCAAATTTCGTTCAAAAAAAACAAAATTTAATGTTTCAATTTTTCGGAATTTTGAATATTTTGAACGAATCTTTTTTTTAATTTCTCAAATTTTATTCCAAAAAAAAAATTATAAAATTTAATTAATTTTTGAAATCTGTTGTAAAAATTCTTTCAGATTAAACTTCTATTTTTTTTTAAATTTTATTGAAAAACAATTTTTTCAAATTTCGGACAACAAAATCAAAACATCTATTTTAATTTTCTCTAAATTTTGAAGATTTTGTAAAGTTCTGTTGAGTTTTTGTTTTTCCCTCAGAAAAATACGCAGATGTCAAAAAAATCATTCGAGACAACAATTCATTATTGACTAAAAAATTACAGATTCAAAATTTATATTGAAAAAAATTACAAACTTCGTTTAAAAATTAAAAAAAAAAAATCGGAATTTTGAATATTTTTTAAGATTTTGTTTTGAACGTTCTCAAATTTTATTCCAATGAAACTAGTAAATTTTATTTTAGGGAATTTTCAAAATTTATTGCTAAAAATTTTTGTACATTTAATTTCTATCCACTCCCACCGAATTTTATCGGAAAGCATTTTTTGTAAATTTTGGTCAACAACAAAATAAATCAGTATTCTAATTTTATCTTATACTTAAGTTTTGAATAATACGTGAAATTTCGCTTTCAATTATTTTTCAAAATTTAATTTCAAAAATGGGTAGGTAAGTACCTAAATGGCAATTTGCATTTAATCAACGACAAAGGCTACCATTAGATCCAATGCAAAATCCTACCCTAACCTAATTAATTTGTAAAAATTTTGATTTTCAGTAAATTTCAAAAATTGTGAGTTTTGGAAAAATTGCATAAGCTACCCTAAGTTCCTATGCTAAATCCTCCTCTGGCTGAATTTGTCAAAAAAAAATTTTCAGTAAATTTCAAAATAAATATTAAAAATTATTTATTCGATTTTTAAAAAAATTTTTAGGTACTAAATTTTTTTTTAGATTCAAATTTCTATTTTTCGTTTACTATTTTATTTTAGGTAGGTACCTATAGGAAAAACAATTTTTATAAATCTTTTTGTTCAAAAACAAATAGGTAATTCAATTTCTTGAGTTTTTAATATTTTCGAAAAATTCATTGAAAAAACGTTCCATTTTATTTGAAAAAAACCCTCAAAATTTCATTTCAAGAAATTCTCAAAATTTACTTATTTTTAAAAAAGTTTATTTGTTAAAGAATTCAAATTTCAATTTTTTTCATTTTGGAATTTTATTGAAACCTTTTTTTATACACTTCGATCAAAAATCAAATATTCTAACCTTTTCCAAATTTTGAATATTTTGTGAAATTCGGTTTAAAAATTTTTGTTTAAAAAATGAGTAAAAAAAAAAAATATTTGTATTTGAAAAAATTTTCAGATTTTTTTTTTTTTGAATTTTACAGAAAAACAATTTTAATCAATTCTGTTCAAAACCCAAACTCTTACTTACGCGCATTCAAGTGTATCTCAATTTTTAGAATTTCGAATATTTTGTAAAATTTCGTTCTAAAAATTGTTCAAATTTTCATTAATTAAAAAAAAAAAAACAGTTTTAGAAATTATTATAATCGATTTCTTGAAAATTTTAAAAATTTAAAAATTTTAATTCTAAAGACTTTTTTGATTCAGTTTTTTCGTATTTTATGATCAGAACTTCGAATTCACCTTCAATAAATTTCTTCTTTTCTTTTTTAAATTTTATGGAAGACACAATGTCTGTTTCAAGAAACCTAAAAAATTAGATTCCAAGATGTTTAAAAATTTATTTTTATATAAACACTTTTCACTTTTTCTGATTAATTTCATTTTTTTTTTTTTTTTTTTTTTGAAAAAACAATATTAAACATCCAAAAAAAATGTTCAATGTTTTGACTTCTGAATATTTCTTAACAATTTTTTTAAAATCAATTTCCATTTTTTTTATTTCAGGTTGTTTTCAAATTAAATTTCTACCAACTTTTTTCCCCCTTCCTTCTTTAAAAAATTTTTTTTTTAGTAGGTATAAACAATTTTTGTAAATCTTACAAATATTGTTTAACAGTTTTTACGAATTCAGTTTTGAACTTTTACCAGTTTCGTTCAAAAAACAAATACTTACCTATTTTGATTTTTTTACATTTAAAAATGTTTCAAATTTTATTTAAGAAAACTGAAAAATAAATCTCAGGGATTTTTAAAATTTTTACTTTGTTTCCCCAAAAAATTGACAAATTTCGTATTTTGAATATAAAAAAATCTGGTTTTGAAATTTTTCAAAAATTTATTTCAAGCATAGGTACTTTAAATGTTCAGTTTTAAACATTTTAGTACCTATTTATTTCTAGAAAATATCAGATTCAGTCGTTTTTTATTCATTTTATCGAGAATAAATTTTGCTTAGAATCAATTTTCATAAATCACTCGTAAGTAAAAATCAATAGTTTCATTAATTTTTGACTTTCATTATTTTGTGAAGTTCGGTATGGAAAATCTTTCAATAGGTAAGTATTTATTTTACGAAAAATTAAATTTGAACAAATTTTTAAAAATTTTATAAGGAATTTTCAGATTTAGTTTCAATTTTTTCTTCGAATTTTATCGAAAAACAATTTACACAAATTTCGTTCATAAAAAATCCATAAGTGTCTTTTCCAATTCAAAAAAAAAAAAAACTTGAAGTAAAACTCGAGTACGAAAAAATCTGCAAAGTTTACACAAGTTTAAGAGAAAACAACGATGACTTGGCCTTATCCGAGCTCAGTTCGAATTACGATAAAGTTTTTTCGCGAAGAAAGGTACACGAGTAAAAATCAACAAAAAAACGGTTAAATTGGCTGTAAAAACTTTGAACAACAACGGCGACGAATCGAAGCATTAAAACAGTCTACGGTTTTTAAAATGAATAAAACATCGAGCGGTATAAAATTTCACAATTCCATTAAACCGATCTTTATACCGGTATCTCGTTGAAAGCCAGAGCACCCGAACTGAAACCATTTAAACGTCGGGAACACATTTGGGTGAAAAAATTCTACGACGAATTAATAAGTGAGCTCGCAAAATGGCGAAAGATTTGTAAAAAGAAAGAAATTCGATAAATCGAGGAAAATCTTGGACGAGGAATTTTCAATTCCTACACGAGCCACGAGGAATACATCTTTCCAGAAGATAAGGGTAGGATAAGTTGGCATTGGCAATTACGACGAATGGAGACGACTGTATTATCAACATTTTCACCCTTTTATAATGTACACGAATAAAAACGAGGGTAGTATCGAAAGTGTTGGAAGAACTGTAAGGTCGTATCTGTTGTTTGAGAGCTCGTAGTTCATTTTGATTTTGAAAACAAAAACAGCGTCACATTTTCGTCTGTTGCTTTTCTCTGCGTAGATAGAAGCTTTTCCGAGAGTGTTTTTTTTTCTCGTTTAATCACAGATATGGATGCGGGAGCGTGTCGAGGTGTTTGAAATTTATCGTATTTTTTATTCGAACGTGGCTCGATTTCATCTCGTCGGATGAATGCAACATTATGGAAGCTGAACCAGGGTAATTTTTCATATTTAGCTTGTTTTTTTGCTCGCGTCATTGATTGGAAATACCTCAAAGTTACGTATAAATAGGAAAAAAATTAATTTCCTCGGAGTAGAACTTTGCATCCGATAAAATCGTCGATTATATGCACATGTCTGAAGGCAACATGTGGATTATGTCGTAAATTTAGCCAGCTTTGTTTTATGTAGCATCGAAATGAGCAATATCGAAGACGATTTTTACAGTTTTTCTCCACTCGATGTACCTGCGATTATTATTTGAATATTGATTGCGAAAGCTTTTGTCGTTTGACAATATTTTTTTTTGCAAGCTTCGTTTACGTTTGAGTATCACCTTTTGTTGCGAGATTTCAATTTTGAATACCGTTCACGTTTTTATCTGATATTAAATTTTTCCTACGTATTTGGCAAGCTTCACTTTTTTTCCATATCAATATTCATAATGATATTTTTTTCAATTTTTTTCTCTATAAGGTTGCGTAACGTCGTTCTTTACGGATAGGTAGGTTTTGGAACGTGATAAGTAAATACAAATTGTTATTAAATTTTCTACGAGAGGGTATGAATATTGAGAAAATGTATTCTAATTAGTGAGTATCTTATTATAGCTTATTAATAATTAATAAAATGTCAGTATTATAGCTTATAGAATAACTAATTGTCGAATTGTCCATCGTCGTGGATCACAAGTGTTTGTCCTTCGTCGTGGCAATGATGAATTTTTACAGCCACGACGATGGACAATTCGACAATTAGTTATTCTATAAGCTATAATACTGATATTTTATTAATTATTAATAAGCTATAATAAGATACTCACTAATTAGAATACATTTTCTCAGTTTTCAGGAAGGTGGGACATTTTATACCGGAGGAATGATAAGCCACGACGATGTGAGCAAAAAATCAAATTTTCTCAATTTCATGTAAATTTCTGTTTATGACAAATATCGGTTTGAAACATGTCCAAACATGAATTTTAGACTCTCCAGACACCTCGAGAGACACTGAGTGTTCCCAAAGGGATATACTACGACGACAATTTTTTTCGACCAAAAATGACTGTTTTTTGCGCGAAAAGTGATGAAAAAATCAGTTTTTTGCATTTTTGAAGGCCTTCCACCTATATAAAAAATTCTGAAAAAAATATATGTTGTACATCCAGATTAGGTGTATAATATATATTTTTTACATTATTGCACCTCTGAAAGAACTTGTCGAAATAGCCGTTAGAAAACTTAAAACGCGCATTTCACAATGAAGATAGGTTTGAAAATTAAAAAAAAAATTTCCATGGATGACCCTTGAGTATACCTAACATCTATCCGAGTTTGAAAAAATTTGGTTAAAAACTGTCAAAATCAAAAATTATCATCGAAAAATCGCATTTTTCGCTCTATGAGGGGGTGGGGGTGAGGTAGCGACCTAAAAATTTGGTCACGGGGGTTTTAGACCATAAGGACCAACTTCCACTAGTTGGTTTAAAAATTCGCTCTGGGGGCCAAATCATCCTATTTTATCCGGCTATACCCCTTTTTGAATCGTCCTCCCCCTCCCTTTTGGGAAATGAATTGACCCCAACACCATAAAAGTACTCGGGGGCATATATATTTTCAATTACCTAAAGAAAAATTTTTTAAAAACCTGTCAAATTTCTGAACTTTTACAGTAGTGAAATTTGCGCGAAAAAAAAAAAAAATTTAATAAAATGGTTTCAACATACATGTTATCACCCAAAAATGTCATTTACGGTGATTTTTCACCACTGCCGTATCAGTGAGAATTTTTCAAAAACTATCAAAAATTGAAAAAAATGAGGTTCCCAAAAATGAAGGTTAGGATAAAAAATCGCCGTAAATGACCTTTTTGGGTGATAACATGTATGCTAAAACCATTTTATTCAAAAAAAAATGTTTCTTTAATTTTTAGTCATTTTTTTCAAATTTTTTAAAAAACGTAAAAAATGACGTTTTTTTATGTCCCATGAAAAGGGAGGTAAAGATGAGAAATCATCGAAAATGGTCTTGTCTTATAGAAATACCATCCCTATGACCATTTTGCTAAAAAATTTCAAAAATTTTCAAAATGTTCTATTTTTTTTTTTTTTTTTTTTTTTCAAATTTGGGGGCCCCTGAGAAACGGCTTAAAATTCAGTTAGAGGAAAAATGAAAAATAGGGAATTATTTTCTACCAATATGTCACCAATTGACCCCCGTCCCGACAACATTTCCAAAATTCGAAAAATAAGGGCCACCCTAATATACATTCAGTGCATTACGAGTAGAATTTCAAGCAAGTGATATATAAAATGAAGTTTAAATCCTTCAATTCGTCAACGATTATTTACCTCGAAGAAGACCTTAAATCCTGACTGAAATAACGCAGCAAAACAATATTTCTCATTAAAAGACAATACAACGTTATTATTTGTTCGTGGTACAAATATTATTTCAGCGTGTCAGTTTTATTGAAAAATGCTTAGAATTTCGTTTCAACAATGCGGTAAAATTATTGGCGAAAATTTCATTTCTAAAGAAATCACGTATGTGTATTAATGTTCGAAAATGCGATGTGAAAAAAAAGAAACGTATAATATTTCTTTTTTTTAATCACCGATTGAACGAAAATTTTGCCAAAAAGGCTTTTTATTTCGAGATCGTATTTAAAGTACGAGTATATTTTTCTGGAACAAAATGAACATATAAAAGTGGCCAAAAATTATTTTTCAAAATCTAGCTCAGTAAAATAAGACAATTAAGTTGCATTTTGGAGAGAAAATATTTTTTTACTTGAAATGTTCCTTTTGGTACCCTGATTAACCATCAAAAGTTTCCGAAACTAAACCTACGAAATGTCCTCCAAAATGTGGACTCAGAGACCCTTTCGTTGTTTTTCGCTTAGAACTGTTCAGATACGCGTTCAAACTAAAAACTGATAATGACCAAAAAAAAATTTTAAGTGAACGGGTGGCGCAAAATATATACGGTGAAGAAATGAAGATTGCCATAATTTCTGCAAATAAGATGAGAACTTGTTACAATTTCATCGTTAACTTATAAATAAAAAATTTTTTGAAGCGATTTTTTAAGAGATTTTACGTAGGTACTTTAATGTTTAAGTATCCGAACTTTGAACTTTTTTGTTTTGATCGAGGGCATAGCCGAAGAATGATTAGTGCCTTAACGAAAAACCTGTGATGATTTTTCCTTTGGAATTTCGTTTTTTTTTTTAAAGTTGTATCTACCTAAAGTTGTTTTATTTAATGAGAAATTAATTCTCTATTTCTTTACGTTCGGAATAATTAAATTTTACATAGTGTCACAAGCTCTCTCTTCATTATGGAAAAAAGGAAAAATTCAAAAAATTACCAACTTTTTGAACTCTTTTTATTTTTTTGTTTAATCTGTCAAAACTTATATTTTTCATGATGGAGAAAATTAATTCTCATTTTTTTATGCTTTCCCTCACCGAATTTGAATTGGCATCAGCCAGTTCCTCAATTTAAAAAAAAAAATTAAAAATTTTCCATTTTTTATACCTACCTAAAACAGAATTATTATTTTTCATGAAAATTAATAATTTTGATAGATAAGAACCAAAAACGCAAAAGTTCGAAAATGTAGTAATTTTTCATAATATTGTTTTTCAAATTAGAGGGGGATGGGGGCTAGGAGCAGAACTTGAAATTCAGTTAGAGGCAAAAAAAAATTAAAAACTATACTATAGAATTATTTTTCATTTTTTTTTTTTTTTTTTTTTGAAAAATTGAGGGAAACCCCAATGTATTATTTAAAATTATGTGATGTTAAAATAAAAAATGTAAAGTTTGAAGATTTTTAATTTTCCTTTTTTTTTGAAATCGTAGAGCTGGCAGGTGCCACTTGAAATTCAATGTAGGCAAAATAAGAAACTGAGAATTATTTGTTCAATTTTGATAAATTAGAACTAAAAAAATACAAAATTTCAAAAATTTGGTTATTTTTACATTTTCTTCAATGGAGGGGGAAGGGGCTGGTGGCATCACTTGAAATTCAGTAAGGAAAAAAATAAAAAATAGGAAATTATTTTCTAATAAAAAATACAACTTTAAATGCTAGTTCAAGAAATTTTTCTCATTTTTTTTTTTTTTTTTGAAAAATTAGGGATGTGCCAAGGTACTACCTGAATTTAATTTGGGGGAAATGAAAAATTAGGAATAAATGTCCATAAAAAGGAAAACTTTAATAGATTAGGTATGTCCGAAAAAAAGCAAAAGTTCAAAAATCATATTATTGTTTTCATTAAAAAAAAAAGAGGGTAACTAGGAGAGGGACCACTTAGAATTCAGTGAAGGGAAAATAAAAAACATAGGATTATTTTCTAATAAAAAAGGGTTAAAAAATTTATCTCTTTTTTCAAAAAGTGGGGGGGGGGTATTCCAAGGTATCACTTGAATTTAATTAGCAAAAAAATGAAAAATTGAGAATGAATTATCATGAAAAGGAAAAACTTTGATGGATTGTAATTTGTACTTAACTAAAAAAGTAAAGAGTTCAAAAATCATCCATTTTTTATATTTTTCCAAAAAAATGAGGAGGCGTGATTAAGGGGCCACTTACCTAAAATTCAATAAGGGGAAAAATAAAAATTTGGGAATTATATCTCATGAAAAATACCAATTTAGATGGGCTAGAATTTAAAAAATACAAAAATTTGGTACTTTTTCATTTTTATGAATGGCGGTGGGAGATAGTGACACCACTTGAAATTCAGTAAACGAAAATTTTATTTTTCTGAAAAATGGGGCTGACAAGAAGAGGCCTCTCGAAATCTGGTTAATGGAAAAAATTGAAAACATGGAATAATTTTCTCCTGGAATTATACAACTTTAAGGGTACTTCGTAAAAAAAAATTAAAAGTCCAAAGAACTACCCTGTGATACTTCGGGAGGAAAGGGTGGCTATTTTTTGAGATCCATGGTGTATCATAAATTCATCATTTGCTCACATGTTCCAAAATTTTGTACTATTTGCGAAAATGGTATGAGGTGATCTAAATTTTTAGCCCTGTATGTTTTGACTCCTGTTTTTTCGCCACCCGTTCACTTTTCGAAAAAAAATAATATGACCTTTTTTGTTGCAAATTTAATACACTTTAATTTTAGTAATGATCAATTTTTTGTTCGAGCGAGTATTTGATGAATTACAAGCGAAAAACAACGAGAAAGTCCCCTGGATTCATACTTGTGGAACAGCACGAAAGTTAGGGGTTTAAGGATGAACATTTTAGGAGTCAAAAATTCTCAATTTTCTGGAAAAAGTAATTTTCTCCATTTTTACGATGGAATTTTATTGGGCTAGTCGATTCAATTTATTACTTTTCTCGCCATGTCGTATAAATTGCATACTCGTTCGCCTGATTCGTGTACCTTCAAAAAACAATTAGGTAAGTAACAGCTTTTGTATACGTCCAGGAAAATTTTAATTAAAATATTGTTTAAAAATTGAAAGTAATTCTTATCAAGAGATTTTAATTGAGATACGCGTTCATAAAGGAGAATAAAAATGACGTTGAGAAAAATCAATATAGGCTTATGGATATTTTTAATCACATCACGACCTTGCATTCGGACCTCAACAGGTTTTCTCGTACGTGGGTTGATGAAATATTGATATTATACAAGATACCAATTCAAACTGACTAACTGTACAATCAAGGTTTTTTTGAAAATGAATTTCCAGCCTAGGAGACGTTTTTTCAGCAATGTACTTATTATTTTTTTTTTTGAAACTACCTACTTATAGGTATACTATATGAATGAAAAATTGAACTTGTTTGATTAAAAATTCATAACGAAACAGATATGGGATTTTTTGGGAGGAAAATATCCAAAGTAAAAATTATGCAAATTTATACCCTTTACTAGAATATTAATTTATACTCGAGGAAATATATTACCAGTACAATCTTTCAAATAATAAATATTATAGGTATCGAATTCAATACGTAATTAAAACACAGCCTAGGATTAATAATAGCGCCAATTGTTTATCGGTATGATAAATTAACCAACACAAAACAATTATGCGAAACAGAAGGTACATACATATGATTTTTAATGAAAGGATAGAAAGCTAAACAATTCGTCAACATTTGCGTAAACGATAAGATAAAATTGAAACGGCGGGTTAACAATGACAAAATATACGAATACGATTGCCATGTATGGTTACGTATTAAAATTTGTTGAATTGTATTTGTACTCGTATATTGTATTTATCTCAGCAAATAATTTGGGTATTTGATAGTTGATTTGGTTCATGTAAAAAGGGATATCTACTTACTGTATTTTTATGAGATAACGTTTTCGCTGTTATAATGTTATAACGAGAATATTACACTCATATCGGCATTAATAAATTTTCAGACGAATATTTTACGTAATCGCCACCTCGAGTTGTCTGCTCTGGTTTTTTATTTAGAAAAAACATCACCTTGAACTTATCGGCAGGAGTTGGAGTATGAATTTTTTTATTCTCAGTTTTTGATAGGAGTGGTGCGATGGTTTCAATTTATTTTAATAATACCTACCTAATAATTTAAAAATTCTTAAATTATGAAGTGTAGGTAGAGATAAGTACATCTGAATTGCAGATAGATACCTACTTATAGTACTTATATCCCAACTAATTTCTTTCGTTTATACGAGTATATTCAACAGTTCAATTTATGTAATTTGTTTCAAAAATGTTTATCTTGAGGCCTATAAATTTCTTTTATTAAGTTTTAATTTCAAATTGTTGAACATCAATTTGTTTCACTTCAATAACCTAAGTGATTAGATCGTCGGGTAAGTATTGATTTCGCATTTAGTTAAATGGTGAGGAAAATTGAAAAGTGTTTTACTTATACTTGATGGAAAAAATACCAACATGAGCATACGTACTCGAGTAACGTATACGTGAATAGCACATTAATTGGGTTTTCAAACATTAGAATGACCCATTTGCAATTTTTTCGACAGTCTTGAACAAATATCTTGAAGTTTTAAAAAATCAATTCCACGTTATGAAAGGTAAAATTTTTTGGAGTGTTTGAAATGTATTTTTTTTAAAGCAATTTTTTTCAATTTTTCTAGGGCAGCTTTTTTTAATCTTGTGAATTAATTTTCACAAAATTTTCGGTACCTAAAACATTTTTTCTAATTTAAAAAAAAAAAAAAAAAAAAAAACTATTTCATAAAAATTTCTTGTAAAAGAATTTTAATTTTTTTACAAAACTATTTTTAAAATTATTCAGAGTACCTAGAACATTTTTTTTCAAAATAATTTCTTTATCTACGAGTATGTAAAATAATTTTTTTCAAAATTTTCTGTGGATTTTATTTTTTATTTTTATAAATCCAATACATCAGAATTTCTTATAAAACAAATTTTTAAAAGTTTTTTGTAGCATTATTTTTTCATAAAAATTTAGAAAATTATTTTAATCAAAATTTTTTCATAAAACAATTTTTTTTTTCGTAAACCATAATTTTCTTAAAATATTGTACAAAATATAAATATTTAAAAAAAATGTTTACAACCCAAATTCGACAAAATTTTGTACCCATCACATGAAATTTTTTTTGCAAAGTCAATTCATCGCACAAAACAATTTTTTTTCAAATTTTTTTCATCAAAATACATTTTTAATTTTTTTTTTTTTTTGAAAATCTACCTAGGTATATATTTCATTAACATTTTGTTGGAATCATAATCATTTTTTGTCAGCCTTTTTCTCGTCGTACTTATACCTTGATAAATTTTTAAAATTTTGTTTTACCTAAATACAATTTTTATTCAAAAAGCTGTTCTGCTAAAAAAAATTGATAAACCGGTTGTACAAAAAAACAACAACTGAAAATTGAAAAATTTCTACTTAAAATTACGAGAAAATTTGTTTTACACTGCTAGTAAGACAATTTTTGGAAATCAGTTCAAAATAATTTTTTCTTCATAATTCTTTCGAAAACTAAATTTTTAAATATTTTTAAAGAAATTTCTTGTAAAACAATTTATATATATATATATATTTTTTTTTTTAGAAATTATCTCAACTAAATTTGGTGAAAAACAATTTTTCAAAAAATTTGGTAAAGGAATTTCATCAAAATTTCGTATAAATTTTTTTTTTAAATTTTGTGTACAACAATTTCATCCGAAATTTTATGTTACAGAATTTTTTTAACTTCTTGAAACCCTTTCATCAAAATTTCGTCCAAAATATCCGTCATTTTTAAAAATTTTTTTTTTTTGAGGAACTGTTATTCATCAAAAGAAGAAGAAAAAAAAACTATTTTTCTTTAATTTGTAGTAAAATGATGTACCTACCTATCAAAATTTTTCATATACATAACAATTTTTTCAAAATTTCCTGTGAATGTCATTTCATCGATTTTTGTTTCTTTAAATAATTTTTACATTTCTTTTTCAAAACAATTTCCATACAGTTTTATGTAACATATTTTTTTTCAATTTTTTCTAAAAATATTTCGTCGAAATTTCGCTCAAAGCAGTTTTAATAGGTAGGTATATTTTTTTTTAGATACCTACCCGTGTAGCAACGTCGATGCTAATTTCGATATAAATGTCGACACATCGAAATCGGTCACTTTTCGATCGTACATGTCGACACGATTGTGGATGGTTTGTCGAGCTTATTATCGACAAACCATCCACAATCGTGTCGACATGTACGATCGAAAAGTGACCGATTTCGATGTGTCGACATTTATATCGACATTTGCAATGGTGAGATTTTGAAAAATATGCTAAGTTCAAATATTCAATATAAGTATATATTAAAATTACACCAAAAATAGTGCTCAAGCCAACATTTTGACATTTTTTGTCAAATATGCGGCATTGAGGCCACCTTTGTAGCTGGACACATGCGAGTGTCCAACTAACATAGAGATGATTCTTAGACCTTATGTACTAATTCACAACACACTTTATCTGCGAGTATCACAATCACCCTCAAGACGTCGACAGTCAAGTCGATGCATTATTCGACCCTCGACAATTAGATCGACATTAACTCGACTTAAAATTCCTCTGGTCAACACTGTCGACAGTTAAGTCGATGCATTATTCGACCCTCGACAATCACATCGACACTATCTCGACTTAAAATTCCTCTGGTCGACACTGTCGACAGTGAAGTCGATGCATTATTCGACCATCGACAATTATGTCGACAATAACTCGACAAGTCGTTGTATTATTCAAAACTTTGAAAAATAAGAAAATTTTGTGATTCTTTCAAAAATTATTTATTCCTGAGCTTAAAATGTTATTATTAATTGTTTTTAGTTCTTTTTAGATATAAAATTTGTAAATTTAATTGGCAGAAATTGTCGACATAAATGTCGATGCGTTTATCGAGTATCGATTTTTACATCGACTTGTCTATGTAGAAAAACAACGTTTTCTAAATTATAGGAAAATACTGAGAAAAATTCAAAAATTTTGATTGAACAGTTATGTTTAACACAGAACATTACTTTAAATCTCAAATATCATTTTTAATTCATCGTTAACCGAGAAAAAAATGTGTCTGAATTTTGTCGACATAAATGTCGATGTCGACAATAGCTACACGGGTAGGCATAATATTTTGTTTTTCAAATTTCAAAATACAATTTCATCAAAATTTCTTCTTCTTGTAAAACTTTTTTTTTTCATTAAAAAAAAAACTGTTCCCCTAATTATTCAATTTTTTTTTCAAAATTCTGTTTAAAACAATTTTAATTTTTTTTATAGGTATGTGATTTTTTTTTTAAATGAAAAATAAATCCAAAACTATTTCATCAAAATTATGAGTAATATATTTTTTCTACAATTTTTTTAAAAACTATTTTTAAAATTAAAAAAATATACCTCATCAAAATTTCGTTTGAAACTATGTATTAAAATTTTTGATACTTACTTAAATGTTTTCAATTTTTCCTAAAACTATTTCATCAAATTATTACGTAAGAAACCGATTTCTTCATAATGTAATTTTATATGTAATTTTTATAAGAGAATTTTTCAAAAAATTAAATTGAACCATTTTCCTCATTATTATTATTATAATTTTTTTTTTGAGGGTCAATGTCAAATTTTTTCACCTCAAGATGGTTGTTCTCCTCCCATCCAAATACTTTCAAGAAGCTGCCACTACGTCCGCTAATAGGTTCGATTGCTCTCAATTTTGAACTCAGACTGAATAAATTACTGGACTTTACAACATAACCTTTCCACACTTAAAAAAAAATAAATAAAAATATTGTGAATTTTTTTTTCAAAAAAATGTTAAAAGGTATTCACACAATTATAGGTACACAAATCAATCGGTAAAATATAAGAAGAAAAGAGGTAAGATAGGGGAAAAACGCATACAATTTAATACCATAACATATCATAGTAATTAGGGCTAGGATTATTAATTTATTATGCGCTTAAAAAATGGATTAATGCGCATTAAGAATGCACTTAAAAATCCAAATTATGCAAAATTATGCGCTAAAAAGCTCGAAAATGCAAAATTATGCGCAATAGAACCTTTTTCAAACTGCACCTGTGTATGAAACAAAACAATCAATAAAACGATCAAGACTTCAAAAATCTTTCATTAATGTTAATTAATACTTGATATTCGTAAATTTAGAACAAAAGGAAGTTAAATCGATTAATTTAATCATTTTTGGCGTAAAACATCTTTTCAAATCACAGATACATTTTTCCATGTTGTTTTTTTTTTTTTTTTTTTTTTTTTTTTTTTAAATACAACAATTTTTGTATTTTTTTGTGTTCAAAAATATATCAATTTTCGTACTTTTTGGTCATTTTTTTTTTCAAATTATGCGCTAACAATGAAATTATGCGCTTATTATGCGCTAAAAACGTACTTTTTGGGTGAAATTATGCAAAATTATGCACTATAAAATTTCACCATTCGACTCAGAATTTCATGATTCGCAAAAGAAACTTCGAAATGCACAATCTAGTACTACAGCAAAAATTATGCAATTGCATAAAAATCCTAGCTCTAATAGTAATAGATATACATTACCATAATAATGGTAAATTATTGGACATAAAATACGATAAGTAGGTACACAGACGCACTAAGTAGCACTTGTAGATATCAATTTAAAACGCTTAAAAAGGTTCATTGTTCCCGAACACCATCATCATCATCGTCTAACTCTGAATTGATCTGTGATAATAAACACATGGCATGGCAGATGAAGTAATGTCAAAATGGAAATCCTTTCAAAATATAATCTTACACACGCCGACATAAACAATAGCTTATACAGGCGAGAGGCGACACAATTATATACTCAATGGTTACATGCGGTTACATCCAGTTAAAGTGTCACCGCGTAAATCAAGACAAGGTTATAAAAATCTGACTTCCAAAACTAAAATTATCAAATAATGAACGGTGTGAAAAGTAATTACCTATTGATAAAAAAATACGAGTATACAGTTCGTTTCACCCAAATCTCGGCGAAGGAATAACGAAAACCTGATCGTTTGAGTGCATACCGCATCGTGCATGGTTTAAAAACAAACACTGGGCGGGGTGGAGGTGACAGGTGAAGAACACAGAATATGAAGGAAATTAAATAATTACGTTTTGATCGCTGGTACAACAAAACTACTGCAGTAAACAAGGTGAGAATTAGGCCTACTTCACCCATCATTCTACCAAAAAAAAGTTGTACTCTTTAAATTTTTTATTTCATTCGTACGTGAAGATTGAGATCGACGATGGCTGCCTCAAATGCGACTACAGAGTCAGAGGTACATGCTGCTATGTCGTTGGTTTGCCACCCGAAGGTAATACTTACCTATACCTATACGTATAGTAATACTTGGTCAAGTCTTGAAAAGTAACTTGAAAGTGAAACACGAACCAAACCTTCCATTAGGAATGTCGTTTATGTGCATTAACGATGTAATAAAATCGTTACACAGATTCCAGTAATCAGAGTTCGCTCTTCATCACAACATTATGTTGGTTTGATCGCGCGTACTTATGTGGGTTTCGCTCCCAAGTGAATATCAATTTTTTGTTTCTTATCAAAAATACGCGAAACGCTGATTTCCGACACGATGTGTTTTTCATTGGGTAGTGATTTCGTGAATATTAATTCAGCATCGTAGTACAAAGTCATTTCTGTGAGTAAATTTATCAATTTCAAAGTTCTATGTTTTACATATCGAATGTCTACATTGCTCGAGTTTCTTGATTAGAAATGTTTTGGTTCGGTAAATAAATCATCGAAGGTTTTACTAATTAACGCTGTTTACCTACTAGATGAATTACCTACTTAATTCGAGTTCTTCTATTCTGTATTGAATGTTCTCGCGAAACATTAAAGAAGCACCGGTAAAGTACCTCGAATTTTTATTATGTTCGTTTGTTTGAAATTATTCATTGTAATGAATTTTTCACAATTGAAAACATTGAAACTGTTTAAGATTCCCAAATTTTATAAATATCGAGCAAAAAAATGAGGTTTTTTTTGTAGGTAAAACTACAAGCTTATTTACGTATACTTAGTTGTTTTCAAGCTTCCTACTTTCTTTCATTTTAGTTCACAAACACGCTTATTAATGAGTGATCATCATTTTTAGTTTATTCCTGAACTTAACTAATTTCAATCACTTCTTTAGTTCTTAAAAAAAGAAAGATAAGAGATTCACTGATAAGACAATTTTTAGTTATTTTTAATTTCTTATCAGTAAACCCTTATCATGTTTTGTTTGTTTTAAGAAAAGTCTCTTAGAATTCTAAGCCTTACCCTTAGAATAAACAAAAACTGATAAGGAATTCGTTGATAAGAAAACATTTTTAGTCTGTTATCAGAAAACACGTATCTTATCTTTTAAGAAACTATAATCACCTAATTTTTGTAAGACGATTCAAAATTTTTTCTTGAATCAAATGCAAAATGATGAGTATGTTCATGAACCAGAATTAGAAGTAAGGCTTAAAGAATTTTAATAAGTACCTAGTTGCCATTGAATTCTTGTGGGTTTAAGACAAGGAAGAAAACCAATTGAGACCCAATTGAGACCCAATTGGTTAGAGACCCAATTGGTTATGGTGATGGTGGTTTTGAGAAAATTTTGAAATTACTGGTGGTTCCAATTGGTTTTTGGTTTTTTTAAATTTTCAAAAGGTTTTGGTGCTAAAGTGGTTCCATTTAATTTTTTTTTTTTTTTTTTGGTTGGTTCTGGTTCCGGGTTTTTGGTTTTGTTTGATTAATTGGTTGTGATGGTGGCTCTCAAATTAAAAACCATTTCAAATGGTTGTGGTGGTGGTGGTGGTTCCGTTTGGGTTTTTCAATTGGTTTTCATCGAATTGCTTCCATTTCGTAGTATGAAAAATATTTCCCAACATTTAAACCATTTATCTATGGCATTAACCATCTGAACCAGATCGAACCATTTTCGTGCTTCCTGTTATACCACAAAAGAACTAAAAAAAGATCAGATCTTTGAAATTTGAATAAAAAATTAAAATTCAAAAAGTAAAAAAAAAAAACAAAAAAAAAACTATAAAGAATAAAAAATAAAAAATGAATTTTGCCTACAAGTTACAAACACAATATTGCAATAAATTTAAATTAAATAATATACATTCAAATAAAAAACAAAAAATAATAATGTTTCCACTTTCCAGAGCGCTGAAAAATCAGAAAAATGAAGAAAACAGGCCACAGGGGGTAGGTAAGGGGCCCAATTAAAAAAAAATTTCAAATCAAAGTTGTTGCTTGAAGTTCTAGGAATAAATTTGGTCATAACAAAAATTTTGATTGGACCCCTCCTTCCCTTTCAAATCCACTATTTCTCTTTTTAGAACCAAAAAGAACCAATTCCATTAATTGCATGTGGTGGTTCTGGTTTTCATTGTAAAGGAAATTGAAAATGGTGCTGGTGATGGTGGTTTTTTATTTTCAAACCACTTTCTTGTGGTTGTGGTTATTTCAGCAAATGATTTTTCGTTGTGGTTCCAAACGGTTCTCTTCCCTGCCTTTTCGAAAGGAATTGGTTCTTTTTGGTGGTGGTTCTTGAATGAATTTTTGAAGTTCATTGTAATGGTTTCAAATGGTTTTGAAAACCAATTGAAATATCTGGTGGTGGTGGTTTTACCCGGTTTTGGTTTCAATTGGTTTTCTTCCCTGGTTTAAGAAGACATTCCAAACCTAACTTTTTTTGCTGAATAAGTAATAAATCAACAAATATTATTTTAATTTAAACCTCCTACTAAACTTGAATTTTTTTCTTATAAATTAATTTAAAATTAAGAATAAAATCGATACTTTTCAAAATTCTATAAAAATAGGCATAAGTACAATTCTCTAGCTTTCAACTTCATGGCTGTTATCAGTACAACACAGGTGTACGTATTGTTTTCAACACCATTCTTTGTTCCATTTTACTCTGTTCTGTTCACATCAAATATACTTAATTATACACTCGATGGAAAAAACACTCATAAATAAGTTGAGGTCAGCCAGTGTCCTCACGAATGAGAATTGAGATTAATTGAAATTTTTATTAGACCAAACTGAACAAAAGTCACGTTACTTTGGGTAAAGTGTATTTTATCAATTTCACAAGACCAAACAATGATCCACCAATAACCCTTCTCGAGCTATCAACTTTATTTGCAAAAAAATTTTCAACTGAAGGCGTTGATTATACGCACGCTTTCAAGGTTGAAGTTAAATTACTTTAGAAGAGTTTGCTTATTTCTGCGAGAAAAATCGAGAATATAGAGGTATTATGAAGGTAGTTAATTTTTTGGCTATTAAGATAACGACGAGACAATTTCTTATGGTATATTTAAACATGAATTTTAAATCAGCGAAGCAAATAATGTGACTATACATATAGACAGTCTGTATGTGAGTGCAAGCCGGAAGTTTGATAAGTTATCGAGTTGAAGGTTACTTACTCATAAATTCTCCTAACTCTATTTCTCATGCTCTTTTTTTTTAACTTTGTACCTAAATACCGCAACTGTGAAAATCGATTAAGAGATCATAATATGTGACTCGATTTTCACTTTTTTGTGTTCTGAGCCCTACGAACCGAGGTCTATCATCTGAATCACTCAAAATTTCGAAAAAATCAATATTTCCAATCGGCACGACAAAAGGGACCTAGTAGGCAATGTAGCTGTTTTTCTTGAATTTGAATAAAAATGTGTTAAAATATATCCCTAATTTGTTTCAAAATAGCTCCCCCTGGGCTGATGCTTGAAATACGTGATTTTAAGCTAAAATAAAATTCCACTTCTGAGAATTTTCGATCAATTTTCAGAATCATCACTGATCAAAATAATTTTACTTGAAATCGATGAAATGTAATAATTTTTGTTTTTCAATGTTTTTTTTCGTTTTATGACCACTTATGACGCAAAATGGTCATAATTTAGCCAAAAACCGATCTGATATTATTTTTATCAGTAAGCTTCAAAAATTTCCTTATCACACAATTTTTTTCCCTTTTTGGTAAAACTGAGTTTGGTCAAATTTCCCTTACCCATTATTAAAAGAAATTTTCGCACAAAATTTTTTTTTAAATATTTTAAAATGTTTCACTTATATCCAGTAACTATTTCCCCAAAATCTAAAAAAATCGGTCCATTTGTTTCAAAGATATTCATTCTCAAAGTTGATTTTTGCTCTCCTGGAAATTTTTAAAAATACCTACTAGGTCCCTTTTGTCATGCCTGGTCACATATGTTATTAAACACCGTCTAATAGGTATGTTGGAAAAATGAAAATTAGAATAATTTACAGGTATCTACCTGATGCCTTCAATTACAATTTGAAATTTTCTATACATATATTTTTTAGTTCTTAAATAATGGGTTAACTCAATTCATTCAGCATTTAATTCGTTGAATGTTTACAGCGTATCAGTTCGCGTTTTCTTTCTCCTTTGTGCGAAATTTTCAACCCTCTTTTGTTATTTTAATTATGCCTCGTCGTCTTAAACATCTTATATTGAATTGAACCCAGAGAAACGAAGAATTTCGTCTTGGAAAGCGCTTTAAATCTGTTCACTTTATACATTCTCTTCTGGCTTGAAAATTTTCTATAAAAGCTCTTGATTTTTTCCTCATCAATTTATTTCGCATTAATATTTCTCATCGAAATCACGTTCCAAAAAAGTTTTTTAATACTTTTTATTCTTCTATATAAAACTAATTTAATAACGTTTTAGTTTTTTTTTTCTTTTTTCAATTTACTCCCCCATAACGATGTCTGTTAACGTAAAAATGGTGTACCCTCTGAAATTCTCATTATTTTTTCAAAAAAAAAAAAAAAAAAAAAAGAGTCAAATAAAGGATTGTTGTAACGACCGAATATTCTGGGATTAAATTGAACCGAAAGGGTTTAGTTTCATACGGAAGAATATTATTATGCATACTTCAAATTCAATTGGTTCATCGTGTTGAGGAAATTACCAGTGTAATGTGACGTTAACGTATCAAGTGCTTAACCGATCAGTTAATTTTTTTATGAATTTCTTATTCGAATTTTCAAACAATAATTTCATGTTTTAAATTAGAATGTAGATGATGGATCGAGACATTGACAAAATTATAAAAATGTCTAATTGAGAAAACTTTCAAACGAAGGTTGTAGCTTGAAGTCCTGGGAATAATTTTGGTTATTGCGAAAATTTCGATGGACCTCCCCTCTAATTTTGAATATCAAGTTCCCAAAAAATTTTAAATATGACGATTTTGAATTTAAAAACTATGCTAATTTTGCCCAATAAAACATCAAAAATTCATGATTTTGAACAGTAAAATCCATAACTTTTCCATGACTTCCATCTTGAAAAAATTAAAGGATTTTTTGTGAATTTTTCAACAAAAAAAAATTGATAGAATATTTGAATTTTTTTTCAATTTTTTTTTGATTTATGGTAAATTTCTTTTCAAGAACAGTTTTTCGAGGATTTTTTTTGTGATTTCTTAAAAAATATTCCAAGATTTTTGATTTTTTTTTTTTTCAAGAAAATTTTGAATCTCGAAAAAAATGTGATTTCCAAGTTTTCTCCAGAACAACTTTGAAGTGTTTTTTACAAAAGCAATTTTTTGTAAAATTAAAAAAATGCTCATGTAAGTAATTTTTGAATTTTCTGAGGAAAATTTTAAAATATTTCTTCTCAAAATAATTTTAATAGTTTTTTTTTTTTTTTTTTGTGGAAAAATTTGTAATTTTTATTCTTTTGTCAAAATATTTTTTGAAAAAACTTTTGAACCATCTCCATTTTTTTTATTTCTTTGCGATAACATTTTTTAAGCATCAAAAAATATTTTTAAACCACTTGGTTTTTTTTTGTTGAAAAAAGCAACAATTTAAAAAATGATTTTTTAAAAAATATTTTGAGAAAATTGGTTTCTTTAGAAAAATTCCTGCTCTAATACTTATACGAAACGTGTTCTTACGCCATCCACATGGGAAAAGAACGCACTTACATCAAAATTTTAAATTATTCTCATTTTTTGGCTAAATTAGGTAATAAGTAGGAATGTAATTTTTTTTTTTAAACAGGAATCGAATGCAAGTTGTTTTAGGTTCCGCATCTTAAAAAAATGAAGAAAAATATTCAAATTTTCAAATAAATTTCTTATTTTTCAAATTTGAGAAGAATAAAAGGGATTTTTTAAGAGTTTAAACGTATATACTTATTTGAAGAATTATAAGCAAAAAACTATGAGAGAAAGTCTCTTTGGGGTCCCAATTTGGGCCACACATCGAGAAGTAAGCAGACCCACCGAGAGTGGTTGAAAGTGGGGACAATTTCGCCAAGCCTTGATTTCTTTGAGGGGTTCGGATTTTCAAAGAAGTGATTTCAAAAGGGTCTTTAAATTATTTTAAAAAATTGTAAAAATTATTTAAAATGTTCTAAAAACGATTTTTATTAGTTCAAAATGGATGAATGGCCAAAGAATTCAATTTGAAAAATCGCAAAATTTAATTTGAAATTTTTATAAAAATAGGTACACTATAATAAATAGGTATTCTCAATAAAATTTCGAGCCTTGATTTTTTTTTAAATACCTAAATAAATGCTTTTGCTAAATATTTGCAATTTTTTCGCTCTTTTAAATTTTTATAAAATATTCTCAAAAATTATCCTTAGGAAAAATCGTAGGTTTTTTTTTTGGTGAAATATTGACAGTTTTGGCCTTGAATTTTTTTTTTTTTTGCAAAATTTAAAGAGAATAAAATATTTATACACTTATTTTTTCAAAATATTCAAAATTTGGTCTTTCAAAAAAAAATTCAAATGAAATTTTCACACAATATTTCAAAAATTGTGCTTGCGAAAAATTGCGGAAATCAACTATTGACACTCATGATGATGAATTTTTGGAGAATAAAAATAATTGAGGACCTGAAAAATTTTCTCGTCATTAATTTTTTTCACAGCTGGCCTGAAAGTAATATTCGGGGACTTTGGAGAGAAAAAAGTTTCAAACGGGGTATTTTTAAAAATAACGGAACGAGAAACAGCTGAAAAGCTGTTCAGATTTTCACTTTCTCAGAAAGTTAAAAAAAAAACGAATAGATTTTTAATTTCGTATTTCCAGCAATAATGTCACTAATTTCGAACAACTGAACATTAAAAAAAAAATTGAACTAGATATCTTTCAAATGTAATCGCCTTGACATCCGCATAGAGAACATCCAAGGCGAGGGAGAATATTTATGTACTTTTTATCGGCCGCTGTGTGACTTAGTTATTTTATTACTCATTGCATTTAGAATATATGGTCCACAAAGTTTATTTAAAATGCAATAAATACAAAAATTACAAATTAATTCAACATGTAACAGATGACGTTGCCAATTATTGCTATTTTAGTCTCATTATGGAGTAATTAAATCTTCAATGAGTAAGATGAAGCTTAAATTATGTCAACCAAAGAAACATAACTCGATCGTGATGATTTCACTGAGCTGCGTATTGTTTCCAGTTTATATCATTCATTAAATATAATTCGTCGGTTTTTGATGCGGTTTCACGTAGTTGAATTTTATTGCCTATTTCGCTGGTTTGTACGTAAGTACATAATTATGTACATATTTCGAAATGGGAAAAATAGAGAATTTTTTTTGAGGTCAGCCATTAAAAATGATTCGAGCTTACATACATTATGATAAAGAACTTTTAGTGGAAAAAAGTTCGCCAGTCTATAAGGAGAAAATACGAGTATCTCGAAGGTGTTTTTATTCACAAGTTGAACCTCTCGTACCTACGTAGGTACACCTACGTTCGAAAAACTGTTTACGAATTGGAAACGAAACGAAAAACGAAGATTTGAATTATCATATCTGCTTGCTGACGTATATATATATATATATATTTCGCACGACGAACTTTTCGTTCGATGATTTACAAGCTTTTCATGGGGGAAAATTTGGTGTTTTTTTTCTCATTCGACGTACGAGTAGATAGAATTGGAAAGAGAATCGAAGAAGAAAAATTTTCGTAATGATAAAATCCGGCTTTCGGTAAATCCTTTAAGTTGATTTACTAGGGTGGAAAAAAGAGCTGAGAGATTTCAAAATGAAAAGTGTCAATTACTCGTGTATTCGTATGTTCTTTGCTTTATTTTTCACAAAATCGTTGTATCGAATCATAGCACTTATATTACGATGTCTAGATATAATATATAAGGCGAGGTACCTACGTGAAATTGACGATATATATTTTTTTGTTACAGCACGCCTTTTAACGTCGACTCGAATCGACCAGCGAACAAAATGGAGCCGAGTAAACGACAAAAAAAATCCGTCGCTAAAAGATTATTCAGCGGTCAAGAACTACTAACTACATTAACAGTAATCTCGACTACATTAGCGATAGTCGTCAGTCTTTCGCTTCGTGCCATGTTTCCTGACAAAATGTAAGTATTTGAGATATTTCCAAGACCATAATAAGGGTAGTAAATTTCGCCAACTATCGCATGAGTATCAAATTGCAAAAGAAACGTCAATTCGTAGGCGCATACAGCCGGTTGGACGACCAAGCAGAAAGCACTGCTGGTAGATCGTATTTGCATACAAATGAAGTATAGCTTCATGTTTGGCAGAACGTGAGCATTAATTTCATCTCTTTTCTGTACTATACGTATTGGTTTGGGTAATCTTACCACGAAATTGAAACTGTATAAACCTTTGTACGCAGACGTATTTAAAATTTTCAAATATTCAATTTCGATTATTCTCGTACTTATAGTTTTCTATGTCAACGTTGTTGATATTGTCAAAACCGTATCGATGTAGGTCTTGGTACTTTACAAAGTCTCTATGGTATATTTTGCTGTATGAATAAATTACTATAGCTTCGAATTTCCCAAGTACATTAGGCTGGTCTTTTTTCAAATTTTGATTTTTTGGACTTAGATATTAGAGTGCCCGAGCGGCACACTCGATCGATAATATCGGAAGATGTAACGTATCGATAAAAAATCGTTTGAAAATCTATAGATGTTCTCACGATATTATAAAGATTTATCGGTACAACTTCGTAGGCAAAAAATCTAAAAACTATCGAATTCGATATTATTAAGATTTTATGACGATATTCGTCAACGATACTATCGACAAAGAATATTAAATTTATCGATTCCGATTTTCCACCGATTTTGTGCAGATATTTGAAACTACATTATCGACAAAGAATATTAAATTTATCGAATTCGATTTTTTAACGATTTTGTAAAGATATTTAAAACTATATTATCGACAGATTATATGAAATTTTTCGACTTCGATATTTTACCGATTTTTTGACGACATTTGAAACTATATTATCGACAGATTATATTAAATTTATCGAATCCGATTTTTTACCGATTTTGTAAAGATATTTGAAACTATATTATCGACACGTAATATGAAATTTCTCGATTTCGATTTTTTAACGATTTTGTGACGATATTTGAAACTATATTATCGACAAATAATCTGAAATTTCTCGAATTCGATTTTTTAACGATTTTGTGAAGATATTTGAAACTTTATTATCGACACGTAATCTGAAATTTCTCGAATTCGATTTTTCAACGATTTTATGACGATATTTGAAATTATTTCCAAATTGGTGAAAATTTTTCCAAGTCCAACACGTCTGGAAGTACTAAACTGCCTATTATAAGCGTTTTATTGCTAGTTCCTCAACGATAAAGTATGGCATAGTGGTTAAGGAAGAGGATTACCATGCAGGAGGTAGAAGGTTCAAGCCCCACGGGTGGCAGATTTTTTATAATTTTTTTTGACTTTTTCTGAAATGATTCTCTTACTATAACATGAATAATGTGTTTAGGCATAGTTTAATGTATTAATTATGCTAATTAATGATTTTTAATTATAGAAAGAAGCTAGTAAAAGACGAAAAATCGGAATAAAAAATCGATAAAAAATCGATAAAAAATCGACAGAATATCGAATTCGATAAAGTGTCGCAAAAGTTCCGCCTAAATCGTGAAATTATCTTTCGATATTATAGATATATTATCGATAAAATATCTTACTATAATCTCGAAATTTTTGCTAACTATAATTCGTCGATAATCTATCTATATATCGAAAGATAATTTCACGATTTATGCGGAACTAACGCGACACTTTATCGAATTCGATATTCTGTCGATTTTTTATTTCGATAATTTGTCGAGTGTGCTGCTCGGGTGGGTCGAAAATCAAAAATTTTCGATTTTCAAAAATTTAATACCGCGAAAAAGTTGGATCTTGGTGAGACATGAAAAATAAAAAAATAATAATAAAATAAAATAATATCTTCCGATCGTGCAAGAGTCCTCAAATTTTTGAAAATTTGCAAAAAATCAAAATTTGAATAAATTTTAAAATGTTATAGAATGGGTTTTATGCCTTTGGTTGGCAAGTATTATCATCGTTATTAATATGTTTTGAAGAAAAAAAATCCAGAATTCATGAGATCATCGCATTTATGAGGCATTAAAAAAATGTCATTTTTTACGTTTTTTTAAAATTGAAAAAAATAGATTAAAAAATTGGGAAAAAAATTTTGTTATTAAAATGGATTCAACATACACAGTTTCGCCCAAAAAGACAATTTACATCGATTTTCCATCTTTTTCGTACCCTTGAGAATTTTTCAAAAACTACTAAAAATTGAAGAAAATTATGGTTCCTGAAAATGAAGGTAAAGATGGAAAATCGTCGTAAATTGTTATTTTGGTCGAAACTGTGTATGTTAAACCCATTTTAATTACAATTTTTTTTTTACAATTTTTAATCTATTTTTTTCAATTTAAAAAAAAAACACGTAAAAAATGACATTTTTTTAATGTCTTATAAATGCGATGATCTGATGAATTCTGGATTTTTTTTTTTTAAATATTTATAACGATGATAATACTTGCCAACCAAAGGCATAAAACCCAATGTCTGTAACATTTTAATTTTTTTTCAAATTTTGATTTTTCGCAAATTTTCAAAAATTTGAGGGCTCTTGCGCGATCGGAAGATATTATTTGATTTGATATTTTATTTTTATTTTTCATGTCTCATCAAGACGCAACTTTCCACGGTATTACATTTTGGAAATCGAAAATTTTTGATTTTCGGCACACCCCATTAGATATCCCTACCAAATTTTTTTTCCTCATGAAAAAATAATTTCAAATATTTTTCATTTTCTCCTAGCTAAATTTCAAGCAGTGCTCATAACCCTGCTATATTTAAAAAATTGACAAATTTCCACTTGAAGCACAATTGAGATGAAAATAAAAAATCTGAAATTATTTTTTCATAAAAAAGAACAACTGCGAATTCTCAATTGGAAAAGTTTGCTTTTTCTTGATTTTTACATTTTTAGAGAAATTAGAAGAGCTTCGAGACCCCACTTAAAATTCAGAGAAAATAAAATTTAAAAATGGGAATTACATTCTTACGAAAAGGAGCATTTTTATTGACTTAGAACCCACATAAAGCAAAAGTTTAAAAATCTGTCGATTTTTTTTAGAGAAATAAAGTTTGAGATAAAAAAATCCAAAAAATCGTCGTTTTGATCAAAACTTGAACTAACCTACATCGTTATTAAATTAGACCTACTTATTAGTAGGTACCTATTTTAAAGTTAGTTATTCGTTATCTTCCTTGGATGTCACCTTTTTTGTTTTTATTCGATTTTTTTTTCACGCGATGTGATTCTAAGCCTGAAAATGTTTTTCCTCGCTTATCAATTAAAAGCAGATGTTTGTTGAATTGAAAAAAATTAACGAAGCGTATCTAAATGCTTCTTCTGGCGAAAAAAAATGGATACCAGGATAATTAAAATTTCCTAGTTTCAAATCGCATTTGAATGCTTTGAAATGAAACGTAGTGGGCGAAAAGGATGTGTAACGTGCGATTTTTTTAGGTATTCATTTTTAAGACTTTTTCTCATTTTCCCCCCTGTTATTTACTAAGTTGGTAAATTCGGAAAAAAAATCATTTAAATCGAACAAAATTGGTTTATATGTGAAAATAATGAGACCGCTTATGTAATAAAAAAAAAATCCTTTCAAAAATCGATTTCTGAAATTGATTTCAAACATTAATACATACTTACCTACTTATTATGTGAAGTTATTTTAGGAAATTTTGTTTTAAAAAATCAAAAATCCGTACAAAGAATTATAAAAATGTATTTCTACAAAATATTCTCTTGGAAAGAAATTTGTTTTTAATTTATTTTTTAACCCCCCCCCCCCAAAAAAAAATAATAAAATAAAATAAGATAGAAAAATTTCTAGGAAAAACTTCGAAATTTTCGAAACAATTCTTCAACATTTTTTTTGGTAGGTAATGGCCAGTACAAAAATTTGTTTTGAAAGAAACTTGAAAAATTTACCAGTAAGAAATTCTAAAAAATTTACACAAAAATTAATTCCCGGATAAGAAATGGTATATTTAAAAAATTTTAATTAAAAAAATTAAGGAAAAACTTCACAGAAGAAAA
The DNA here is from genome assembly GCA_959613365.1 of Balanococcus diminutus. Classification (NCBI taxonomy): domain Eukaryota; kingdom Metazoa; phylum Arthropoda; class Insecta; order Hemiptera; family Pseudococcidae; genus Balanococcus; species Balanococcus diminutus. The sequence goes on from OY390716.1 coordinate 41,487,007, forward strand.
CAATTTTTTTTACCTACCTATTTTTGAATTTTCATGAAAAAAATTCAAAAATTTCCCATTTTTTAAAAAAATTTTCACCTAAAGATTCATACATATTATTTTATCTGAAGAATTAAGAAGGTTGTTCAATTGTTAAGGAGAGCTCACTCTTGGTTGTTATGGGATTCTCGTGGGAAGAACACCATAGAAGAGAAAATCTCCTTTTCTATCTCTTTAAAAATTTTTAAAGTTGAAATGTCCCTGAGAAAAATAATTTTTGAACATTTATTTTCAACGTGCTTCTTCCTTAAAAATTTTGTTAAGAATTTTTTTTTTGATTTTGGATGATTTTTTTATTAGTCGATTTTCCTATATTTTTCTAGAGGTTTTTTTTTTCAAATAACTTTTTTATAAAATTTTTCTCTATTCACACAAATTCTACCCTTATTTTTTTTCATCAATTCGTTGAGTAAAATTTTTATTTTCAACTTTTAAATAACTTTTTTTTACTTCTTTTTCAAAGTAAAGTAAAGTGATAATTTTTTCAACAGTTTTTCCTGATTTTTTCTCATTTGAATTGTTCGAGAGTAATTTCATTGTTTTTTAGTAAAGTTTTAACGTAAAATAACGTTATTGTTTTTTTTCTAGTATTCAAAAAAATTGAATAAAGTGATCTGGGCAGAAAGGAAGGAAGCGGTCACTCAACTTAATTTTACATTCTTGTCGAATTTTTCCAAAACTGACTTTTGCATTCGTACCCTTCCTATACCAAATTAAAAAATATACCTACGAATAAAATTATTAATTCATAAAAATACTACTTACAGATGGACCGATCGAGAAAAAATGTACATTCAGTTCATAGGAGATCTTTTCTTGCGGATGCTGAAAATGTTGATCATACCGCTCCTAATGTGTTCAATCATAGCGGCTATAGGAACGCTGGATCTCAGTCTGTCCAGGAAGATCGGTCTCCAATCAATCGCCTATTACGTAGCAACCACTTCATTAGCTGTATTCCAAGGTATATTCTGGGTAATGACCATTGGACCTGGAAGACACGAGGCAAAAGGGGGAAATATAACATTAAGCTCAGCCGAAAATAAAAGAAATGTCACATCAGTCGATACGTTACTCGATTTAGCAAGGTATGTACAATAATTACCTACATAAAAATTAATTCGTCGCAATTCGACAGAATACGATGCGTTAAAAAACACGCCATATATTTTATAAAATAAAATATAACTGAGTCTCTCGATAAAATTCACAATTAAAAAGTTATAACGCCGAGTTGAAAACTGCGCTTGGCAAATTTCAATAAATTTTCACTGCGAAAAAATTCACATCGTCGACTCGACAATTTCCTTTAGTTGATGATTTTTTTACCCTAAAGCTATCATTCATATTTAGGTAGGTAGGTAGTAGGTACATCACCAAATAATGCTGATAAACGTTCCTGCTTAAAAAAAAAAAAAAAAAAAAAAAAAAAAAAGTAAAAAAAAGGGTAGGGCAGAAGCCAAACTATATATTTTTTCACAACAAAACGCACATGGCTTGGAAAAATAATCAAAAATTCGACTATGCCTGGCTTCATATGAGTGAAAAGGATTGTACAATAATGGAAATACCTAAGCTCGTATTTTAAGAGAGACTTCATTAAATCATTTTTTTTAAATTTTCATCTCGTAAAACTCTTCAGCGAGGAACTCGACGGTAAAAAATGATTATTTCAAATACCTACATAAAGAATAGCGACGATTCTCGAATCAGTTTTTTTTATTTTTATTATTTCGTTTCAAGTCAATATCCGAGGTACATTATAATCGCGATTCATTAGAAGATGAAATGTGAATTTATATCGACATTTGCGTCATTTAACTGAGCTCGTTTAATAGAGTATTAGAGTATAATAATGCCGATTAAAATTCATAGAATTGGTACTTGTAATTTCTCCATCTTTGAAAAAATCTAATTTTTAAATTTGTCTTTTTCAGAAATTTTTTCCCAACGAATATCATCGAAGCTTGCATATTTCAGGTAAATAATTATCAAATCTAGTAATTACCTAGAATTCCTAGCTACTATTTTAGAATTAATACTGATATTATTCTCATAATGGAACCAATGTTTAAAAACCTGCGGGTGCAAACGTTATTTCTGTAACTTTATGCAAGTTTATAACCGCGATAATGAAAGATACGTATTAAGGTGCAAATAGAATAAATTCTTGGAATAATCCGCAAGTAGAGATACTGTTGTTTAATAGGACGTTAATTCCGCTTTAAATAATAATTATTTAATCGCTCAGTAAATACATCGATTTTTTCTGCATCTGTTTCATGTTTATGAAAGAACGTAGCGTGTTAAAAATTTTGCCTTGTGTTCGTAGTCTAAATTTGAAATTATTGAATTAAAATTATACTAAAGCTGTTTTAGACTAATTTCAAAAATGTATAAAAATATTCAAAAACGACTAGATTTTCAATTTCCACCAAATTTTTAAAATTTTCCATTTGGAAAATTTACCAAAGTTTTAAAACTGTAAAAATTTACCAAAATTAGAAACTTAAAATTTTTAAAGGTGAAAATTTATTAAAATTCATAACTTGACGGTTTTTAACTTTTTTTTTTTTTTTTTTTTTTTTTTGAAAATTGGACTGTTTTTTTTTATTTAAAAAAAAATAAAATTAATACATTTTCAAAATTTCATAAAAATTTTCAAATGATTAAAATTTTTAATTTTTGGCAATTTTTTAAAAATTTATAAATTTTAAAGATTTATTAAAAAAATCATTTTAAAAAAATGGCTGCATTTCGAAAATTTATCAAAATTTTAACTTCAAAAAATATACCTACTAAATTTTTAAACTGTAACAATTCATCGAAATTCAAAGCTCAACTTTAAATTTGCTTTTGAATGTTTAGATAAATTTTAAAAATTGTCACAGTTTTTCGAAAATTCAACGAAATTTAAACATATAAAATTTTAGATTTTCTAAAATCAACTTCAACAAAAAACTCGAGGATTTTTAATTTCTACCAGTTTCTCAGTTTTTACCAATTTTCTACAATTTTTCAAACTTTATAGATTTACTAAATTTCGAAAATTTGGCAAATTTTAAAATTGTGAGAATTCTCCTCATTTTTTTTTTTTAATTTAAAGAAATTCATAACAAATTATAAAAATCATCAAATTTTGAATCTTATTTATCGACTTTTCAAACTTTATTAATTTTAAAAAATTCGTCAAATTTTTCTACTGAAAAAATTCACCAAAATTCAACCTTCATTTTTTTCTTTTGAAAAAACTGAATTTTAAATTTTATACAACTTTAAAAATTCATAAAAATAGAAAATTTTTCAAATTTTTAGAACTCAACCGTTTTAATTTTTTCTTTCGAAAATCTAGCTGAATTTTAAAAATTGATACAACTTCAAAACTTCATAAAAATTTTCGCTTTTCAGAATTAATTGTTTATTCGTAAAATTAACGGTTTGTTTCGAAAAATGAACGTGGGTACACATAATTCGACAATCTTACGACGCGAACACGATTAGCATATTTCTCGTAAAAAGGAACAAAGTAAATCTTGCGGAATAAAGTTTTACTTACGTTAGATAAAAGGTACGAGAGTTGAAATATCGAGTTAACTTACACGTGATAAACTACTCGCAACCATCTTGAATGAAAAACTTATTAATTTCGAGTCGAGTTTCGCTAAAAATGATAACTTCAAGTTCGAAAGAGTTAACGCGATAATTCATAAACGCGTTTTCGCTGAAGAATCACGCGGAAACATGGCAAAAAAAGGAAAAAATATGATGTTTTCAGTTATTCGAGGTATTTAATTGAGCTACTTCGCCTTGTTTTTGTGACAGTTATAAAAACACGTGCAGAAATTTCAACTAGGGTAAAAAGCGAGGTATAAATTGTCTCTTGTTCTGTACACGACGGCTTCATTAATTCTGTTTTTTTTTTTTTTTTTTTTTTTTTTCAGGATAGAACAAAGTTAATTTATGATCCAAAAGATGGAAATAGTAAGTACAATTGAGGTAAAAATGTGATCGTTTCGAATGCATAAATTTATTCGATATTTTTCTCTGTGCAGTGAGTTTAACGGATTTATTCTCATGGAAAATGCAGATAGAGAGTATGCCAGGCACCAATGTTCTCGGTTTGGTGGCGTTTTCCGTTGCTTTAGGGATAGCCTGCGCTCGTATGGGAAGTCGCGCAAAAGCATTCATCGATGCCATCGAAGCAATGGGCGAAGCTGTTATGATGCTGACAAAAGGCGTCATATGGTAAGATATACTGACACACCTATGTAATTTGTCAAAAAAAAATCAAGTATACAGGGCGTTTCAGGTGTAAAAATTTCTTTTGATGCTCGATAGAAAAATATCATTGTTAGAGAAAAAATTTTCAAACAAAACTTGTTCCTCGTTCGATTTCCTGTCGAAATGTTTCTACACATTTTTTTGGTAACTCTTCACTGGAGAAAGTTATGTTTCATTTAGTATCAAAAAAAATTTCATAAATTTTTTTCTAAAAAACAAAAAAATTTATACTAAATTAAATATAACTTCCTCCGATGAAAAATTACAAAAAAATAAATAGAAGCATTTTGGTGGTAAATTTAATGGGGAACAATTTTTGGTTGAAGAATTTTTCTCTAACGATAATAGTTTTCCTGAAATAATTGAGAATACGTTGAAAATTGATGTTTTTCTCACCTTTTTCCAGAGTTTTGTTGATAACTTTGGATTTTTTGATTATATGAAAAAATGTTTCATGCAAAAGTTGTTCAAATTTAAATTTCCTACAAAAAAGCATTGTTTCAATTTTTCTCTCAGACGCATTGTTGTTGAGAATTTTCTATTTTAAATATTTGTCAGACCAAAATTTTACACTCGTGTCACTTCTGTCTTGGACGATTTGACACATTCACATAATTATGTGAACTTGTAATACAACAACACTCAGGTATCTCCTGGTTCGATATTCAGAAACGAAGTTGGTTCACCCTGTATAAACACGATGCCTTATCTTAAAAATTGAAAGGCAAGGGAAAATTAAATCGAGAAAAAAAAATGTTTGATTAGGTAAATGAATAGTACTAAAAAAATAAACTTTGTATGTTCTTGATCTTTTTTGCCTATCTTTGAAAATGAAGGCGCTTGAAACTTCGAAAAAACAGGTTTTTTAATTTTCAAAGCTCTGTATCTCCTTCATTTTCGAAGATAGGCAAATTCATCACGTAACTTTTTTTGCTTATCTCAAAGAGTTACACCCGTTTCATGTATCATCTTGGCGAAATTTCACAATTTTCATGTCTCGTTTGTACCCATCGATCATTTTTGGCTTCAAATTATCAGTATGGACATCACTGGAAAATGAAAACTACAAAATTTGTCAAGATGTTACATGAATTTGCCTGTCTTCGAAAATGAAGGAGCTAAAAGAGTTTTGAAAATTGAAAAACTTGTTTTTTTCAAAGTTTAAAGCTCTCTTGCTCCTTAATTTTCCAAGATAGGCAAAAAATGCCAAAAAACAAATTTTTTTTACTAGTATTCATTTTATCTAGTAAAATTTTTTCTCGGTTTAATTTCGCCTTGCCCCTTCAATTTTCTAGATAGACAACGTGTTTATATAACAGTTTTTGATCCTTATGGGTTGCCTATTCACCTGGAGGAAGGAACTCAGTCAGCTACGAAACGCCCTGTATTGCAATGGTCAGGTTGCCAAGCTAGAAATCGAGACGCATTTAAAACTAAATGCTTAAATGAAGCACAATTATAGCTGACAAAATTGATTAAAAATAAGCCCGGAAGCGCTAATAATCGTACGACGAAATAAAAATCTGTTAATAAATCTCTCCCTTTGTCGAAATGATGTTTTAACGCTTTACGTATTTATGTACGTACCTACTTTAATTTCAAGGTTGTCTCAAACAATTCCATTCGAATATCGCGATCTTGCGCGTAATTCGATCAATGGCCAATATAATAATTATTAATTACGTAGGTGAGGAGGAGATATTTATCAAAAATTCACGTAGGCTAGTAATACTGTGCAGAACATACCGCATCGATTATTGCGACTCGAGCTTTTATGTGCTGTTTTGTAATCGATGAAAGCACATAAATATGGTATGCGAAGTTTACCAAAGTATTTTGAAAATTCTTCATTTCGCGTTACGTCGCGTCGAGTGGTTAATCTATACTTGACATATACGGCATGTTCTGATACTAACGAAATTAATGTTCTTTTTATTTATTTATTTTTTTGAAATCCGCAATGCGTGGGAATTTTGCTCTTCAGTAAATCACGTTTTTATATTTGTACGTGTGGTTTCGATATGGATATTTTCTTTTGTTTTTCAAAATCAAAGCTCGACGGTAGCCAAATAAGGCTATGAAATCGAGTTCTAAGGTCGATGTTGTCCTCTTGCAAACACCTCCAGAAAACTTTTTTTTTTTTTTTGTTCTGTGTGTTTTACTGTTTCATAGGTATGATTTTGTAAACTTTCAAGATTTTTTAAAAAGTTTTTGGCGATCGCAGATTTGCACAAATTCAATTTCGTTTGTAGTAGTGGGCAGAACTGTAGAGTGTAGACATTCAATTTTTTCTAAAAAACATTTGTTTCAAAAATATGATAGTGAAAGGAAGAAAAAAATCTAAAACAAAAATTTGAAAAAAATATGACCTAAAAAAACGTTGAAAAAAAAATTATTTTAAATAAAGATTTCAAATTTTTGCAGAACATAGAAAATTGAAAAAGTAGGTAATATTTCAATTCAATTTGCTACTGAGTATAATTTTTTTTTAAATAACATAAAAAACATTCTTGAATTTTTTTTGAAATTGCAAAAAAAAATTCAAACTGTAAGTCAGTTTTGAGTAACACAAATTTGAAACTTTGTGGAGTTTGACAGATTCATTTTTTGTTCAATTCACAAATCAATAAATGAGAAAAACTGAAAAAATTCACTAATAAAATATTTAACTTTACATTCTATGCCAATTTTTTAAAGCTATCAGAATTTGAAACTTTTAATGTTTTATAGATTCACCCCCCCCCCCCCCACATTTTGACAACTGGTCAAAAAATTATTTGATATAAAAAAAGGAAAAAATTCAATACAAAAGAAATCATGTAGATATAATTATAATAATATGTAGTTAAATGTTGAAAAATTAATTTTTGATAAACATATTTCAAAATGTCATTTTTTGGAATGACAGGAATTCTTTCAAACTGTACCCGAATTTTTGTAGCAGCAGAAATTTAAATTTTTAATTTAGTGTTTATGTCCACTTCACAAATCAAAAAATCATTTTTAGAAAAATCAAGAAGAAAAACAATTTTTAAATAAAATATTTAAACGTTTATTTTTATGTAGGTACTAGGTACCTAATAATGATTTTTTTTTTTGTAGAAATTGAAAAAATTATTCATAATTGTGAGAAATTGAATTTTTATGCAATTTTCTGAGTTGAAAATATTTTAAAGAAACAAAACTTTTTTTTGAAAAACTTCTGAAAACTATTTTGAGGACATTAAATAAATGCAGTTTTCAGTGTTCACATTTTTTCTAAATAGAAAAAAACACAAATTGGTTAAGAAAAAATGTTGAAAAATTTTTATTTCAAGGAATGAATTAAAAATAGCCAGCCTGACTGCAAAGAAATTTTCAAACTGTGCACAATTTTCTTGAAGTTCCACTAATTTAAAATTTTTCAACTTTCCCAGCCACCGGCACAAAAAAATCACTTTTTTAAATTAAAAAAATCCAATCTAAAAAAAGAAAAAAATGTACTTACCTACCTATAGATCTATACTTGATATCATTTTTAATGAAAATTTGCAATTTTGTAAAAATTAAAACAAATTGAGTTGAAAAGTGACTTATAAAAAATTTAATTTTAACGTAAATTGAGGCATTAATTTTTTTATCGAATCAAAAATAATCAAGTAACAATTTTTCTTTGAGTTAGCAATTTTTTTTCAAACTATAGAAAATAGTAAAAAAAATTTGTAGCCACGCGAAATTTGAAAATTTTCAATGTACGAGTACACCAAACCACCTCCCCTTCGAAATCAAAAATTAATTTTTAGAAAAATAGGGACAATTTCATCTAAAAAAAAATTATGTCAGTTAAAAATATTGAAAAATCCATTTTCAAAAAAAAATTCTAAATTCCTAAAAAAAATAAAAAACTGTTGAAATATTTTTAAAAATAAGTTTTAATTTAATTTGTCGTAATAAAATCTCGTGAAAAATAGAAATTCTGCATTCCAGTTCGTAAAAAATAAAAGATAAATTCGTTCTCATTCGTGAAAAATCTAAGCATGTTCCATTTTACCAAAATTTGAAAAATAAATCTTTAGACTTCTTTTTCAGTTTTTCTGAAGCTGGTAGATAATTTGAAAATTATTCCTCATTTTTATGCAGAAAGAAATTTTAAAGAATAAAATCCTAATTAGATATTCCTAAATAAGTATTTTGAAGAGAAAAAAAATAATATGATTTTTTGGAGAAGAAAATTGTTTAGTTTTTCTGAAATAATAATACCTGGGCCTATTTCTCAAATTTTTAGAGAAAAATTTTTAAAAATTTTTGGAGAAAAAACTCTATTTTTCTGTTTTGAATGGAATGTCTCATTTCTGGGGAAATGTTTTCAATCAATCTCCAATTTTCGAAACAAAAAATAAATTTTCTGGGGAAGAGATTTTTTGAATTGTTCTGAACTTAAAGAACCTAGGTATTTTTCAAATTTTTGGAGGAAAAAAATAGTAAAAAAAATAATTTTTTGTTCAAGATGAAATATTTTAAATATTTTTTAATTTAAAAATTCCCATATTTCTTTTTTTTAGAAAAAATGTTTACTATCTCACTGTATTGTTTTGAGGGAAAATAAAGTTTTCAAATAATCTCTCAATTTTTTTGTAGAAGAAAATCTCGCATTTTCATAGAAAAATCTTTCAATTTTCTTGGATTTGTTATATTTTTTAAAAATTGCACATGAATTTTTGGGAGCTGTTCTTTGCAATTATTCTAGGAATGTTTTTGAACTGCAACCACCGACTTGGGGCTGCCAATAAAGAGATCATCAAATTACACGTTAATAATACCACGTTTTGTTCAACAGGTTCTCACCCGTCGGTGTATTTTTCTTGGTGATCAATAACTTATTGGGAATGGAAAGTTTCGCTATATTAGTTGGTCAAATGGGCTTATACTTCGGTACAGTTTTGTTCGGATTATTGATTCACGGATTCGTTACGGTGCCTTGCATATATTTAGTATTTTTACGAAAATTCCCGTTCAAATTCATCAAGAATATGGGTCCTGCAATTGTGACAGCTTTTGGAACCGGATCTAGGTAATTCGACGATTCGACGTCGGCATGAAGTTGAATTGGATTAGGATTTTCAAAACAAAAATTTATTTTTTCTTTTGAATTTCAGTTCTGCCTCTTTACCAGTATCAATGCACTGTTTAGAACAAGCAAACAAGGTAGACGTAAGAGTAAGTCGTTTCGTGATGCCGATTGGTGCGACAATCAACATGGATGGTACAGCTCTGTACGAGGCTGTAGCTGCAATATTTATTGCGCAATTGAAAGAGATTCCATTGAGTATTGGTCAACTTCTAGCCGTCAGGTAGATACTAAAATGGCAAATATTTAGATAGATTTCCTCTGAAACGCTCTAAACGTGGCAAATTTTACAGCATCACAGCCACAATGGCGAGTATCGGAGCTGCTGGAATTCCTCAAGCAGGTTTAGTTACCTTGGTCATGGTTTTGGACACGCTCGGCCTACCATCAGAAGACGTTGCGCTGATTTTAGCAGTCGACTGGCTTTTGTAAATTTCATCTCCTTATTCCAAAAAAATAATGAACAAGTATCTAGCAATTTTTTCGATGAATTATTCTAATCACATTTCATGTTCCAGGGATCGATTCCGTACTGTTGTTAACGTGCTCGGAGACGCCATCGGGGCTGGAGTCATTGCAGTCTACTCGAAAGATGAACTTCATAGATTGGACGAATTGGCCAAAAACAAAAGTTACAATTACCCTGAAACCATGCCAGCTGCCCAAAATGAAAATTGGAACATGACACCTATGTAAATTAAAATTGTTATTTGTATTATTTTTTTATTTATCATTTTTATCGTGAATTTTTTTTTGCCATTGTGCCGTCGCATATCTAGAATTTCAATTATAAAAAATAACGATCAAAATGTAAATATCTTAACATAATTATATAAATTATGAGGATATTGAAAAATTTTGCATTTATATATTTAGTACAAGTTGTTTCTTTTTTAATTAGTCGTGTGATTTTGTTATATATCTAATGCTTTAATTGTAATTGAAAAAATAATCTCACCCCATATTTAAGAAATTAAATCAAAATTTTCGTTATTTTTTAATTATAATACTTAAACACGTAAATATGTATTTTAGATTCGAAAGTTACAATACAAATTTCCCAGTGAAAGAACAAATTCAGACTCAGAATCAGTATTTAAAGTTTTTAAAAAATTTTATTTTCAAATTTTTATAATTAAAAAGTTCTTAAAATCGAACTAGTCCCTTTTTTTAGGATAACTATTGCATTTGTAAATGCGGTCCTTATCTAAATTTCGTAAGTGATGTTAAAATTTATTTTATTATTGTACCTATAATTGGTAATTTTTTTGTAATAAGTTATTGTTAAGTTGACACATCTTGATTTTTCAAAAATTGAGTTTATGGATCATCGTTGAACCAGTTATAATCTCATCATAATAATGAGAAAATTCGTATTCGTACGTTATTTTCTTCCACGTCGAATGAACGTGTAAAAATATAATTTCTCAATAATGCTTCTGTTAATTAGGCATTTAATTTTTTGTTACTATAAAGCTTTTTTTTCTTTTTTCTCATATTTAGTAGTTATTTTTATGTATACCTTAGATAGTTCTATATTTAAAAAAAAGTTTGATTTACATAAAAATATTTACGTATCTAGAAACGTAAATTTATAGGTATAGTGTTGAGCCTTTTAAATTTACAGTACATATTATAATAACAATAATAATTTTGAAACCTATTTGTTACAAATTTTAAAGAAATTTTTTTTGTGCAATCTACTATTACCAGTCGTTTCGACCTTAAAATGATAAACATTTACCTATGCAATTAGACGAACTCGACGTGATTCAATAAAATTAAAGTTCTAATAGCTGTGAAATAGTAGGATAGTGAGTGAAAAATATTACCTATTCGTAATAGTAATTTCTTAAATGTACGATAATTAAGTAATTTTAATAAATGTTCGTGAATTTTTGTCCTGTAGTTTTATTTCTACAATGAATGTGTTTTTGCTCTGGATCAATGACTGTTTGCATTTCAAAAATGGTGAGACTGGAGCTTATCATGAACTGGAGTTGGAGTCATCATAGTTTTGGGATAAGTTTAACAATACAGAAGAACCTCGATTATCCGAGTTGATTGGGGAAAAAGAAGATGGAATGTCGTGGAAAGTCGAATATTCAATTTTCTGTTTCTTTTTTGAAAAAATACAACATAAAACTTCGTATTGCAGAAATTTTATAGAAAATGACTGAACCAAAAGAAAGAAGAAAAAAAGTACACAGCGAATCACTTTGGATTAATCTAGAACTAATAAAAAAAAAAACTCTATAACGCAGTTAATGCGTTAGAAGAGCTGATTTTCTATTATTTTAGCTGATTTTTTCATAAATGAAAAAAATCAGCTATTAAATTTGACTCGTTGGTAAGAGTGGGAGGTGAAGGTGATATTTCTCGACGTTTTATGACAAAATATGATGATTGACACCAATTTTGAGATTTGGTATTTTTTTTTATATAACTATAATATGTATGTATGTACTAAAATTTGTCACTGCGATAACTCAAGTTATAATTGATGGAATTACTTGACATTTATATCTGTGGTAGAGGGTCATTGGGAATAGAAGCCTATTGAATTTGAGCGAAATCGGTTCGCGGGTTCGCGAGATATCCGCGATTGAAATTTTCGAAACTCGATAACTCCGCAAATAAGCTAGATACGTGATTTTTGCACATAATTTTTTTATAGTACTCTTCAAGATCTATCAGGGTACCAAATTTGAGCGAAATCGGTTCGCGGGTTCGCGAGATATCCGGGATCGAAATTTTCAAAACTCTGTAACTCCGCGAATAAAGTAGATATGCGAATTTTGCAGATCACCTGTTTTAAGTAACGTTACACGAACGTTACGATAACGGTATTTTAACGTTACAAATCAAATAAATCGGCGTTCGAGGATGATTCGTTCAATTGAATCAGTAGTTCGCGAACGATTTGTTGAAATGAATCAGTCGTTCGCGAACGATTCGTTGAAATGAATCTTAATCAGTCGTTCGCGAACGATTCGTTGAAATGAATCAGTTTTTCGCGAATGATTCGTTGAAATGAATCAGTCGTTTTCGAATGATTCATTAGAATGAATCAGTCCTTCGCGAACGATTCGTTGAAATGAATCAGTCGTTTTCGAATGAATCAGTCGTTTGCGAACGATTCGTTAAAATGATTCAGTCGTTTGCGAAAGATTCGTTCAAATGAATCGGTCATTTGCGAAACGAAAAAAATCAGCATGTCTACCGCAGCTAGAGTTTTTTATTTCTATTTTTTATTTTCAATTTTATTTTTATTTTTCAAAATTTATGTAAATTTAATTATTTTTATGTACTTAATGATAACAACATTATCAAATGTGACCGGGCATAGGGAAAGGGTATTAGTGTCCAAAACGTAAACTTTTCAGGAGAGCGAAAACAAACTTTGGAAATGAATATCTCTGGAACGAATAGACCGATTTTTCTAAAACTTTGGGGAATTGTTACTGGGTATAAGTGAAATATTTTTCAATATTAAAAAAATGATTATGAGCGAACATTTTTGTATAATGGCGCAAGGGAAATTTGACCAAACTCAGTGTTTGCCAAAAAGGGAAATTTTTTTTGTGATAAGTAAATTTTTGTTAAGCAAATGAGTCACTTTTCACTTCGCTTCTGAAATAGATCGAACGTTTATCGTTTCGGTTACTTGTCGTATTCGTTTATTTTTAATAATATTTTACTATTCGACGTTTTGTTCTTTTTCATATTCTCGATTTTTCTAGATCGCGCATTCACCGATTACTCTTTTTTAACTTAGTCGAAATTTTTGAATCTTCCCGTAGACGTTAGTTATTACGATGTAAAAGTTTTCTGCGTTCTGTAAAATATACGAGTTTATTATTACGAGTCTTTTTTCGATCGAATCGGACATCATGGTAGTGCGAGCCGTGGTTTAAATCCGCGTCCCCAAGTAATGCCGAAAAAGAAAAGTGTAAAACCGAAGCCGAAAACAGAAAACAATACGAGCGAAAACGTTAACAAAATCGAACCCGACGAAGCCGGAGCCGACGAAACCGTAAGCGAAGAAACCTCAAGTGGGAAAAAAAAGCCTGCGATCGAAACGAACAACGAAAAATCCAACGACAGCGAAAAATCTACGCTCAAAACAAGTAACGAAAAACCAAACGACGACAGTGAGGACGAAATGGAACCAACTGTTCAGCCAATACCTCAAAACGTGTTTAAGGGGCAAGATTTCGAGTCGTGGCTAAAGCGAATCAATATAATGCTGAAAGCGCGAGGCTTGGAAGAGACACTAGCAAAAGACGATGGTGGAACGGTGATCCAACGTGCGAAAGCAATGGAGGTGATCATAAATCACCTGGATAATTCGGTAATGAGGTTAGTTCAAGAATTCGATTCGCCAAAAAAACTAATCGCCGAACTGAAAAGCAGATATGAAGAAACAGATAGCGCAGCAATTGTTGCATTACGCACAAAACTAGCGAACACTCGAATTAAAGACTTCAAAAGTGCAAAAGAATATGTCGACGAAGTTGACGCCTTAATCAACAAATTACCCCAAAAAGAGGTCACACCAGAACAACACTATAGCTACCTCGTACAGGGGCTTGACGACCGCTTCAGTAATGTAAGATCGGCGGCAACCGCGATTTTGCAAGTATCAAAAGCCAACCCCGACACCGCGAGACACCTAATTCTAACCGAAGCCGCTAAAGTCCACGGTCCACAAGAATCCACCGGAGTTCCAAGATCGTATACGGCTCGAACGAAAATCTGCAACAAATGCCAGAAGCCAGGCCACATCGCACGCGAGTGCCGTAGTAGAAACGTAAACAACAGCAACAACTATCGTGGTAAAAACACCAACGACAGTAAATGTTACCGATGCTACCAACCTGGGCACATTGGCAAAAATTGTCCGACCTACGGCGATCATACTGCGAATCCGCGAAAACCCAGCCCCAAAAACGAAACTGCTACGACATCGAACGCAAAGAGCAATACGCCCGCATCCACCGGCACAAATCAACCTCCTCGCGCGTTAATGGCGACGTCACATCGCCCGACCAACTTTATCCTCGATTCCGGCGCAACTCATCACTTTACCAATTTCGAAAATGCCCAAAAAGTCCGCGAAGAAAACATCAAAATAAAAACCGCCGGAAACACTTTGATAGCGAACGCCGTTGTCGATTTACCTGTCGGTTTGGAACGAGAAAATTTCTTAATTCAAAATGCGCTGTACTCTCCGGAATCACCGAACCTGTTAGGAGTCCGACCGCTAACGAAACGCGGTTATAGTGTACATTTTTACGAAGACGAAGCGATGATCCTAGACGAGAACGGTACAAAAATCATAACGGCGAAAATTGAGAACGATTTGTACAGTATCCCATTCAATACCACCGACATCGAAACCGAAGCTACCGCGTACCTATCCCAACCCAACGAAAGGGACAAATTATGGCACCGAAGACTAGGACATGTTTCTCCGAAAAATTTACGTGAATTAGTCGACGACGAAGGAGTCAGCAACAGGCAGATCGAGTGCAATGATTGCACTGTTTGTTGCCAGGCAAAACAAACGCGAAACCCGTACAATGAAGTCAGAACCGGCGCTACTCAACCCCTAGAAATCGTACACACAGATATTATAGTTAGCCCTGAGCCAGCCGTGGGAGGAGAGATGTATATTGCGTCCTTCCTCGACGATTATACACACTACGCTGTAACGTTCGCGTTATACCGAAAGTCAGATATAGCAGAGAGATTCGAAGAATACGCCAAACACGCTGCTGCCAAATTCGGACACCAAATAGTCACTTTACGCTGCGACGGAGCTTTGGAAATTACCGCAGGCAGAATGAAGAACTATTGTATTGACAGCGGTATAAAACAACAAGTCTCAGAGCCGTACGAGCACCCCCACAACGGAAAGATCGAACGATTTAATCGCACGCTGCAAGAACGCACAAGAGCGTTAATGCACGAAGCGAATATGCCAACGAAATACTGGACTTTTGCGATGTATGCTGCGACTTATTTAATTAATCGTACCCCGACATCTACACTAAATGGAATTACGCCGTATGAAAAATGGTTCGGAAGGCCGCCAAAGTTCAAACATCTTCGTATATTCGGTAGTTTGGCCCACGTTCACGTACCCGACGAAAAACGACAAAAATGGCAAGCAAAGAGCAACGACCTGTACATTGCCGGATATACTGATACCGGTTATATGTTATTGAATCCGTTGAACAACGCTGTACAATATTCTTCAAATGTCATCGTCGACGAATCTAAAAGATGGCCTACCGATACCCAAGCACCTGCGCCCACTCACGTATCCGCCTCAGCATTGCTAGCAACGGTTTTCGAAGACGGAGAGCTCACCTACGAAGAAGCTGTGAAATCGCCGGAATGGAGAAAAGCCATCGATAACGAGCTACGAGCCATGGAAGAAAACCGAGTCTGGACTAAAGTAGATCGAAAATTGAACGATGATGCGCCTGTGATAGACACAAAATGGACCTTCAAACTAAAAACTGGAAACGTTCATAAAGCACGATTATGCGCTCGTGGTTTCAAAGATTTTTCAAAACACCCGATATGTTCTACCTACGCGCCTGTCATTAAATTTGATGTACTACGTGGATTACTCGCTCTCGCTTTAAAAAACCGATACCACGTCATACACGTCGATATCTGTAACGCCTACTTGAATAGCGAAATAAATTACGAGATATATTTAATTGTTCAAGGAATTCCGGGATTATTTTTATTACTCAAGGACATATATGGTTCGAAAACAGCCGGAAAATCGTGGTACGATACGCTTTGTGGTGTTTTAGAAAATTTGGGATTTGTACCATCGGTCACCGACCCGTGCATCTTTACGAACATCGACCGAGAAATCAAAATAATAATCGCAGTATACGTGGATGATTTATTGTTTATTGGACCGAGCGAACCAGAGATCAATTCAATCGTTTCTCGCATCAATTTCAAACTGAAAAATTTGGGACCAGTTCGCTGTTTTCTTGGAGTCGACATCGAATACAATCGCGAAGAATGTTACTTAACCCTCAGCCAAGCTAACTACGTAACGTCATCTCTATCTGAGCTTGGGTTAAGTGAATGTAACCCAGTCGCAATTCCACTCGACGCTGGTACACGAATTACGTACGATGAAGCTGATACTAAACCTGAACTCGAACACAAAGTACGTAGCATGGTTGGTAAATTACTGTACTTGTCAACATGTACCCGACCCGACATCAGTTTCGCCACCAACTTCGTAAGTCGTTTTCAATCTGTACCGAACGAGCAACTCGTCAAGTGCATAAAACACATCTGGCGATACCTGAAGGGAACGCCCAGTTTGAAACTAATCTACACCATCGATGAAAAATCGCCTACGATCGAATTGTTCAGTGATTCGGACTACGCCGGAGACACGACGGACCGGAAATCTACAAGTGGTTGTGTCGTGAAGCTTTTTGGAAATATCGTCGATTGGTCGTCGAAGAAACAGAAGTCTATATCGTTGAGCACCGCAGAAGCGGAGTACATCGAATTGAGCAACGCCACAACGGCCTACCGTATATGGTACAACATATTATCGTTATTTGGCATCGATCCGAAGCCAGCTACTATATATTGTGACAGCTCAGCTGCCACCGGAATCGCGCAAACCAACGAGTCGCGGAGAACTCGTCACATTGACGTAGCCTATCACAATACCAGGGAAGCGATCCGAAATGGCGAAATCATTGTGAAGAAAATTGCTGGAGATGATCAACTGGCGGACATCTTAACCAAGAACCCGTCCAAAGCCATGTTCATACGTATTAGAGATTGTTTGCTAAGTGAAAAACCGACCCAAGGAGGAGTGTTAAGCAAATGAGTCACTTTTCACTTCGCTTCTGAAATAGATCGAACGTTTATCGTTTCGGTTACTTGTCGTATTCGTTTATTTTTAATAATATTTTACTATTCGACGTTTTGTTCTTTTTCATATTCTCGATTTTTCTAGATCGCGCATTCACCGATTACTCTTTTTTAACTTAGTCGAAATTTTTGAATCTTCCCGTAGACGTTAGTTATTACGATGTAAAAGTTTTCTGCGTTCTGTAAAATATACGAGTTTATTATTACGAGTCTTTTTTCGATCGAATCGGACATCAATTTTTGAAGTCTACTGATAACAAATGTAACATTGATTTTAGGCTAAATTATGAAGATTTCGTGTCATAGGTGATCATAAGATGAAAAATACATCGAAAACCACAGTGATTACAGATTTACTAGGTCCCTTTTGTCATGCCGATTGAAAATATTGACTTTCTCGAAGTTTTTAGTGATTCAGGTGATAGACCTTGGTGAGTGGACCTCAGAACACCAAAAAAGTGAAAATCGATTTTTTGGGCACTAATACCCTTTCCCTATGCCCGGTCACAAATTGATAATTTTAAAATGATTAAAAAAATTATACTACTAACAGCTAGTCCGTCGGAATCTCACGACTGTTGCGCACCAAGTGAACCTAACCTCCTAAGTGATAAACGCTACCATCACGTTTTGCATTAGGCGGGTGCTATACGTATGAAGTAATGTAGAATGGAAGGATTACGCGTTTCAAAGTACTCGCTATTAAGCAATTAAAAGTCTCATTATTATTATTTCTTGCTTGAAAGGAGTAAAATACAATTAATTAAACACTTTTGGTGTTATATTAATTGTTTTTATTTACCAGAACACCATTTCCAAGTATATTTGTAGGGTTTGGCAGTTTCGGCGTATCCTTGTATTGTCTTACCATTTTTAAAATTACTTGTTAAAAAATCTATCGCGACAGCATAGTATTTTTTTAATATGACCTTATAGGAAATTTTCTCCTCTTTCTGATGGAATAAAAATAATTGCTATCTGCGGAAATACTAAAAAGATACATAGCTAAAACTTTCGCATAAAACTAATTTTTGTCTTGTTTCACAGCCTATCTGGATACAATTGAGCTTGTGGCTTAAAAACTAAATCGAGGACCCCCAATTTTTTTTATACCACCGTGTAGGATTTTTCATCCTCTTTCCAGTGGTATAAATTTCAACACATGCCTCAAACTTTACAAAAAGCTATAAAGCTCAATAGAAGCGATACTCGAGAAAAAACTGCCGCTTGGTTTGCAGTCAGTGAGATGTTAGGATTCCAGGTACACATTGAACGTGACCAGCGAATATCTCTAAATTTTCCCCCGAATACCCCATAATATTATTTATGATTCTTATGGCAAATTTCGAGTTCTTTCCAATGGCATAAGAAACTTTTCGCTAGCTTAATTATTTTCCCCGCAATTTGATACTTTATTTTTGGAAAGGTAGCGCGAAGCGCGCATAAAGTTGTCGAGTACAGTCCCCGGGAAAGAGACCGCGTTGCTCGGGCTACTTGAGACGGCTCGATTTTTCGGTACATATGAAATGTTTCAGCCTATAGCTAAAAAACTAAATCGAGGACCCCCATTTTTTTTTATACCATCGTGTAGCATATTTCATCCTCTTTCCAGTGGTATAAATTTTAGCACATGCCTCAAACTTTACAAAAAACTACAGCGCTTAATAGAAGCGATACTCGAGAAAAAACCTACCACGTGGTTGTAAGTTGTGAGATGTTAAAAAAAACACATGTTTTAGATTGTTTAAACCTTCAATGTATCGCTTCAAAAAAATTTTCGCGGTGACCTATATTTTTTTTTGAGTAATCTTATTTGAAATTTACTCCTCTTTCCAATGCTGTAAAAATTTTTTTTCCAGTTATTATTTCTGAAGCTAGGAGAGCCAAAACGTAAATTTTTCGAAGTTTTTCCGCCACTTTTTTACTTTTTTTGACCACAAATTAAAATGTGATTTTTTTTCTCTCATCACGTTATTGGATTTTTCACGCTCTTTCCAATGATGCAATCGCCATATCCGTACCTTTGTCCGTTCACTCAAAATCGAGAATTTTCTCAAATTACGTAGAGTTTTTGCTTGAAAAACTCCCAAGCGAAAAAAACTGCGTGTTACAGGTATTCAAAGCTTGGATTGATCGCCTCAAAAAATTTATCGCCGTGACCCATCTTTTTTTAAAATAATCTTATTGGAAATTTACTCCCCTTTCCAATGGTGTAAAAATATTTTTTTTTCACATATTATTTCTAAAGCTAGAGGGCTAAAATGTAACATTTTCGTAATTTTTTCGTCATTTTTTTATTTTTATTGGTCATAAATTGATTTTCCTTTCATTACCATTGGAAAGAAGATTAAATTTTGAATAAGGTTACGTAAAACAAACCATAGGTCACCGCGATAAATTTTTTGAAGCGATTACTTCAAGTTACAAAGTATGTAAAACATGCGGATACTTTCTTTTGCGAATTTTTCAAGCAAAAACTCTACGTAATTTGAGAAAATCCTCGTTTGCGAGTGAATGGGCCAATGCACGAACATGGCGATTGCATCATTGGAAAGAGCATGAAAAATCCAATAACATGAACAGAAAAAAAATTCTTAATCGTGAATAAATTTTAATTTATGGCCAAAAGAAGTCAAAATGGGCAGAAAAATTACGAAAATTTCACGTTTTGGCCCTATATTTTCTGAAATAATTTCTCAGAAAAAAATCTATTCATACCATTGTAAAGAGGAGAAAATTTCCAATAAGATTACTCAAAAAAAAAGATATAGGTCACCGCGAAAATTTTTTTGAGGCGATCAATCCAAGCTTTGAACAATGTAAACACTCAGATTTTTTCGCTTGGGAGTTTTTCAAGCAAAAACTCTACGTAATTTGAGAAAATTCTCGATTTTGAGTGAACGGACAAAGGTACGGATATGGCGATTGCATCATTGGAAAGAGCGTGAAAAATCCAATAACGTGATGAGAGAAAAAAAATCACATTTTAATTTGTGGTCAAAAAAAGTAAAAAAGTGGCGGAAAAACTTCGAAAAATTTACGTTTTGGCTCTCTAGCTTCAGAAATAATATCTGGAAAAAAAATTTTTTACAGCATTGGAAAGAGGAGTAAATTTCAAATAAGATTACTCAAAAAAAAATATAGGTCACCGCGAAAAATTTTTTGAAGCGATACATTGAAGGTTTAAACAATCTAAAACATGTGTTTTTTTTAACATCTCACAACTTACAACCACGTGGTAGGTTTTTTCTCGAGTATCGCTTCTATTACGCGCTGTAGTTTTTTGTAAAGTTTGAGGCATGTGCTGAAATTTATACCACTGGAAAGAGGATGAAATATGCTACACGATGGTATAAAAAAAAATGGGGGTCCTCGATTTAGTTTTTGAGCTACAGGCTGAAACATTTCATATGTACCGAAAAATCGAGCCGTCTCAAGTAGCCCGAGCAACGCGGTCTCTTTCCCGGGGACTGTACTCGACAACTTTATGCGCGCTTCGCGCTACCTTTCCAAAAATAAAGTATCAAATTGCGGGGAAAATAATTAAGCTAGCGAAAAGTTTCTTATGCCATTGGAAAGAACTCGAAATTTGCCATAAGAATCATAAATAATATTATGGGGTATTCGGGGGAAAATTTAGAGATATTCGCTGGTCACGTTCAATGTGTACCTGGAATCCTAACATCTCACTGACTGCAAACCAAGCGGCAGGTTTTTCTCGAGTATCGCTTCTATTGAGCTTTATAGCTTTTTGTAAAGTTTGAGGCATGTGTTGAAATTTATACCACTGGAAAGAGGATGAAAAATCCTACACGGTGGTATAAAAAAAATTGGGGGTCCTCGATTTAGTTTTTAAGCCACAAGCTCAATTGTATCCAGATAGGCTGTGAAACAAGACAAAAATTAGTTTTATGCGAAAGTTTTAGCTATGTATCTTTTTAGTATTTCCGCAGATAGCAATTATTTTTATTCCATCAGAAAGAGGAGAAAATTTCCTATAAGGTCATATTAAAAAAATACTATGCTGTCGCGATAGATTTTTTAACAAGTAATTTTAAAAATGGTAAGACAATACAAGGATACGCCGAAACTGCCAAACCCTACAAATATACTTGGAAATGGTGTTCTGGTAAATAAAAACAATTAATATAACACCAAAAGTGTTTAATTAATTGTATTTTACTCCTTTCAAGCAAGAAATAATAATAATGAGACTTTTAATTGCTTAATAGCGCGTACTTTGAAACGCGTAATCCTTCCATTCTACATTACTTCATACGTATAGCACCCGCCTAATGCAAAACGTGATGGTAGCGTTTATCACTTAGGAGGTTAGGTTCACTTGGTGCGCAACAGTCGTGAGATTCCGACGGACTATTAGGTTCACTTGGTGCGCAACAGTCGTGAGATTCCGACGGACTAATTTACAGCAGTGTTGTGAAGTTCCCGGGAACGAAGTGTTGTTCCCGGGCAATCCCGGGAATTCCCTGTTCCCGGGAATTCCCAAAATATTTCCAAGAAAAAAGATTCTGATTATATTGAGATTTATTAGACACCTCCTGGTATTAAAAGGTACCATGTTGTTTCCCTCAGTATTAAAATACATTTTAATACCATCAAAATGGTCAAAAATTGATGTTAAAATTAAAAAGAATATTTTAATTGGATCAATCACGTGGTAATAACCTGAAGAATTACCTTGAAATTACCATCTAAAAAAATAAAATATGGGATATCGATATCCCTGAATAATTTTATTAATTTCAAGTATTTCTAGGGTATCAATACCAATTTTCATTCAAATTGACATTTCTAAACATCATTACATAACTTAAATCTCGTTTTTGCTTCAAAAAAATAAATTATTTGAAAACGGGAATTCCCGGTTTTGATGAAGGTGGGAACGTTCCCGGGAATTCCCGGGAACAATTCCCATTCCCGCAAAATGGGAATTCCCGTTTCACAACACTGATTTACAGCCAGCTATTTTTGATAAATAAAAACTTTTAACAAGTTTTAAACCAATAAGAAACGACATTATCATGAAAAGTAGGCAGTTAGATAGGCATTGCAAAAATTTTGATTTTTTACAACTTTGCTAGCCATTTATTTTTAAAAAATGGGAAATAATGATCAGCTGTTTGTTTTGAAATTTTCCATGGCGAATTCCTCGAGAACCGGTTCATTAAAATGAAAAATGCTTAGAACCTATTTTGTGCGTCTTTTCAAGTACTATTAAAAAGGTTATTTACTAATTTCGCGTAATTGCTTAATTCGAGGCGCTAAAAGCATTTGAAAATTTCAATCGCTAATAACTCGAGAACCGGTTCACCGATTTTTCTCAAAAACAATAGGGTTCTATTCCCAGTAGTAACAAAACTCTCATGAAAATTTCAGCTCAATCGGTTAATTCCTTCTCGAGTTATCGTCTGGACAAATTTTGGGGATACATACATACATAATTATAATTATATAATTATAATGAAATACCAAAATGCGAAAATCATGCCAATCGTCTTATTTTGACCCAAAACGTCGAGAAAAATACCCCTCACCCCCCCCCCCCCCCAACTTCCATCATCAGGTAAAATTTAATAGCTGACTTTTCTATTTGAGAAAATCAGCTAAAAATAAGTGATAGAAAAGTTATCAAATTTTTGAGAGATTTAAAAAAATTTCGAGGTAAACTTATATTTTTTTTTCGAAGTATTTTTTTCTGTAGAAATTTGAGAAAAATATACTCAATGGAAAAAAATATTTCAAATAAATGAGAAATTATTAATTATTTGTTCAAAAAAGAAGCCTATACCTACTAGGTAATAAAATAAAAACTTCTCAGATCGGGAAAAATTTTCAACAAATTTATTCCCAACTATAATTAGGATTTTAGATTTTTTTCACAATTTTAAAAAATCAAAATGAAGTATTTTTCAAAATTTCATTTTATAAAAGATCCCAATCACAAGAAAAAATTCAAACAATTTATTTATTAAAATTCAGAATTTTTTAGGATAAAAAACTCTTTTTTAAGAATTCAATTTTGTAGGATAAAAATTTTTTAAAATGAAAGATTTCTTTTTTGAACAAAATTTTGAAATATATTTCATTTTGATTTTTTTGAAGAAGAAAAAAAATCCGAATTTTTGGGAGTTAAATTGTTTTGGAACTAAGAACGTTTTTTTTTTTTTTTGAATAATGTTTTTTCTATATTTTTGAAATGAAAAATTATATTTCTTATATTTTCCTAAAAATCTCAGAATTTTAGCATAGGTTATCCTTATCATGATATAAAGTTAAGGTTATCAATAAATCTGATTAGGCTTATCAATTGGGGTTTAGATGAAATATTGTTCAAAGTTATCATGAATCCTAGTTAAGATCATCATGCATAATTTTGGAATAGGGTTATCCAGATTTATTGGATGAGGTTATCATGAAATTCGGTTCTAAGGATATAATTTCTTTCGGTGCAGAATTTTTTCTTACAAAAAGAGAATTCACCATTATTTTTTTCTAATGAACAAGAAAATTCAGAAATTTTTTGAGAGACAAAAAATTTAAGTCAATTTTTTTTTATCTTCGAAAATTTGGAAAATATTGTGCTTTAAAAAATTGAAAAAATTCAAAGTTTTTTTTTTTTTTTACTTCGACTCCAATCCAAAATATTGATTTTTTTACATTCTAAACAAACATCGATTATATTTTTTGGGGGCAAATAAAATATAGGTACTCAATCTCATTTCAATGATTTTTTAAAAATTTTCTTGAAACGATAAAAAGAAATTTTTGCCAATATCACGAATTAAATCTTTTAGATTTTATCCAAATCAAAATCAAAATTACTTTCTTCTACCTATTATGGTACATTTAAGTACATTAAGACTTCTATATTGGCATTTTTAAAATAGGTATTGTATTATTATTATTTTTTTAATTCTCTTTGTTGTCTGCATAAAAATATTTTTTCTTTAAAAAAAAAATATATTTTTTGTTTCCAATTTTGTAATGATAATTTCGAGGTAAATTGATATTAACGAGATCTGTCATTCTATCTCCGCAACAACTTCGAGCAGTACGGAAACAGTATTGAGTTCATTCGCTAGATGGGGCTAGTATACAATCGTTACCTAATGTTTCTCAATTTCGAATCTACAGGTTTAAATAAAAAATTATCTACCTAGTACCTCTACCTACCTAATTGAGTAAAAAAATAAAAATCAATTTTTCCAGATTTTTTTTTTTGTTTTCATTACGAAAGGAGGTTTTACACATTACCTAGAGTAAAAAAAAAAGATGAAAATGTTTACAAGATGAAGATCTTAAAAGATTCCTCAATTAGCCTAATAAACAAAAATTAAATTTCAAGTGATAGATACATTTTTAATGATTAAATAGGTAAGTAAGTCAGTCTTAACAGTTGAAATTCTATAAATTGAATTTAAAATTCAAATTTTGAAATTAAAAATGAAAAAAAATCCCAATAAATAATTAGATAGGTACCTACTACATAAGAAAATTCAGTAAAATTTTTAATTATAATCACCAAACGAAGAGAACCTGAAATCTAGTTTCGAGATTAAAAGATCGCGATGATATTCCAATTTTCCAAATAACTGTTGTCTCAAATCTCCTCCTCCTCGAATACATTTTAATGCTTGTTTTTTATATTTTATAACAGTTCTACAGTTTTGAAAAAGGCTGTACATAAGTAAGTACATAAAGAACACGTGTTGACTATTTCATCACATTCTTCATTTTGACAAAATTTCAAGTATAAATGGTTCAAGCAAAAATTCCATTTGAAAAAATGTTTTGCATATTTTATAGATGGCTTTCACAAATTTTGCGTGGAAAATTGCAGATGGTTTAGCCTTTAGGCATGAAAAATTTTGATAAAAATGATTACGAAGGATTTTAACACTCTCTATAGTCAGATTGGTAATTTTTATTTAATTTTTTTGAGCAATCTAACATCAGTTTTTATGTTTTTCGAATGAATTTTGTTTGGAGTAGGCCCAGGTACCTCAAATTTTTCACAATATCATCTAGGA
Source organism: Balanococcus diminutus (assembly GCA_959613365.1). Classification (NCBI taxonomy): domain Eukaryota; kingdom Metazoa; phylum Arthropoda; class Insecta; order Hemiptera; family Pseudococcidae; genus Balanococcus; species Balanococcus diminutus. Next base: position 41,512,420 of record OY390716.1, read on the forward strand.
ATAAAATCATCATATTTTGAGGGCACGTTCCAGATATCACATTCCTATTAAGGTAGGTAATTTGACTTTGTCACAACTCTCCAAAACTTATTATCATAAGGACCCTAAAAAAAATTATAGAGCATTTTCCATCTCTCATTAAAAATCTTACTTTTTCACAAAACATTTTCATTTTGGAAACTGTGCAAGCAAAAAATTAGAAAATTTGTAAGGTAGCTATATTTGGGAGGAGATGGTAAGAATTTTGTCTGTGAGATCCATTTTAGATTTGCTTGTAATGCATTCCCACTAAAACCCCTATTAAAAATTTTCAATCTGCTATACCTATAATTTAAAACTAGAACAAATTTTTTTTAAATTCTCCTTTATGAGCCTAACTTGTTCAATGTGAAAAAATTTCATTTCACCGCCCTTTTTACCATAATTTAAAAATTTTTATGAAATAGCTCAAAAATAGTATCTGTACTAAGAATTTTACATTTTGGGCGAAAATTCCTAAACACGAGGAAAGTGGTTCAAATTAGTATATTTACTTCAAAAAAATTACAAATACGAGTAAAATAATTGCATTTTGGCAGGAACAATTTTTTAAGGTGAATTTGCCAATTAAATCGATACTTATTTATAGAGCTGTAATGCACTACAATTATTTTTCATAGTGATATGCAAATATGTAAATTAACTTTTTTCTCAACATTTTTGCACACGATGAACAGGTTAGCACACACGAAAAAAAAAATCGTGTTAGTAAATTTAACCAGTTTTCAAGATATTTCATAATTTTACAAGTTTTTACGAGTATAATGCTCTAATTGTAACTATTTTCGTAACCAAAAAAGTAAAAACCTACAAAGTGAGTCCCCCAAGTATTCGTATATGAAGAATAAGAAATGCGAAATGAGAATCTAATTGGTTGGAAGGATATTTTTACCGAAGAGACAACCTTCGTGATTGGTAGCTTTCTCATTTGCTGCGAAGAATATGAACTTGCGCTATGTTACTTTTGCATTCAAGTAGGAGGTGCAATGATGGACTATTTCTTAGAAAATATTGAGCTCATTTTACTAATTTCAGTGTTACCGGTGGTGGGAATTTTATGAAAATGGAAAAATTTTCTGAAGAAAAAATTTATTTAAAAATTTTTAAATACCTACCTAAATAAAAAAAAATGATGAACTCTTTTTTTTTTTGAAAAATATTCATCTACTCTCTCAGACGTTGAAAATGGCATTCGTTATTTTTTTATGTAAAATATTTCAACATTTTGAAGAAAAAAATCAATAAAATCGAAATATAATAATTTAAATTCACATAATAGAATTTTTTTTAAATATCAAAAAGTATTCAAGATGCAATTTAAATGAATTAAAAATACAGTAGACAACTATTTTATCTCGACAAATACCTCGTGTACCTGCGGCTTCCGAGCCACCAATCAAAACCCACTCTCGAACAACTTTTTCCTCCCGACGATCTGGTAACACTGCCAATCACCGCATACATCAAACTTTGACAAAATCATAATCCAAGTACCTAGCTTAGCTGTGTTTACGTAACGGTGCTTTTTTCGGGATCAACAATAATTACATCAAAAGGTACTCGCCGCAGGTACAAACGATTCGGGTAAAAAAGGAAGAGTAAGCTCAAAGGTGGTATCTACCCCTACCTCGAATGTTTTAAAAATACGGAGGACAGTAAACGGTGACACGATTAAACGATCTAAACCTGCAGTATGTAACTATTCGCATGTGCAATGATACATGATCGCCGGGATAGCACATTGGAATCGGTTTATTTGGATAATTGATCCAATAATCGCGTTCATTAGTCGGTTACGGTTCGTTTATCACTAATATTCGTGATGTGATGATTTTCGTACGATCGTAGCATTTTTTTTTGAAAAAAGTGATTGTTACCTACTTTGAATATTTCATCAAATTATGACAGACATGTTGCAAGATGTGAGTATTTCGATGATTTTGATTTATTTTCGTAGTTTTTGCTTATTTTTTTATATAAATAAAATGTTGAAATTTCGATTAAATTTGGCTAATTTTGAAGAAAAAAAATGTAATTTAAATTTTTGCACGTTCTTATATCTATTTTACTCGTATTTGCACTTGGATATTTTTTTTTTAATAACTCGAATGATTTTTTTCTACGAAGAAAAAATTCTCTAAAAATTCAAAATCTACAATAATTGTAAAAAAAAATGAAACCCGATCCGTAAAGTGAATGAGACTTTACACCTACGCTTTGAAATTGAATAGCACAATTGCCCGAAGCGAGCACCTCGGTATCCAGAATGATAAAATTTATTCTTCAGACAACCGTATATACTTTTCCAAGCGATTAAATATCCGGACTGCGATGCAAACGCTTTATGCAAAAATTTTATTTCAATCTCGACATGAAATTTTACTCAGGAATTCCAAATAAACGAGTAGGTAGATACCGGCAATCGGCATCGGCATGCTTATATTATTCTGATGGACACAGGTACTCGCACTTTTAAAACTGTAAATGAAACGTGTTTTTTTTTCGATATCTTATTTGTATTCCTCGTCGCTTTCGATATTTTGTCATCGAATAATACTCGTAGTCGAGTCGATCGGTTAAGTATCTGGAATCGAACTGGAATTCAGATTAGATATTGTCACAATGAGAAATTTCCTATCATTCTGGAACTCGAAATGCAACGGTTTTCAAGTTCAATGCTTTTGGTCGTTCAGAGTATAGTTTTTAGGTGAAATTGATGTGAAAAATTAGTGGAATCGGTTTAATAAATACGCGTATGATGAAAGTGATGGCAAGATTTGTAATCTTCCGATTATTATCATTTTTAAAAAGTACAAGTGGATTCTGCGAGTAGCGATATAAATAATATTGGAAATTTATATCATTAGTTGATAGGTAAGATTTTGTATTAAATTACCTTCTTCTACCAAAAGTAGATATTTTATAACGGACAAATTAATGAATAGAGAAGAGAAAGATTCGATTCGTGAATGGATTTGTAATGTAATGACAATGAGAATTGAATAAAATTTGCCAAAAATTTTCACAAAAATCTATGTTTCCCAAAGAGAAAAATCTCACTTTTTAGACCATTCAAATTTTTATTATCAAAATTTTAGAGATTTTTTCCAATGATTTAAAAAAAGGCATCTCTCTAGCAAAACAAATGATTTAAATTTTCTTAGTCACAGCGCAATAAAAAATTTAATCCCCCTCCCCTCTTCCAAGAAGATCAGTTCTTACACTATTTTATATTAAATGAAATAACTCTAGAATTTTTTTAAAAACTATTGTGATTGTATTTTTTTTTTAATGAGGGTGGGGAGTAGACAGTTTTGGCAAGTCAAAATTAAATGAGCGAAAATTGGCTAAATTTGGACAAACTTTGAACCTATCTAAAAACTTGGGGAGGGGGTTGACAGTCAAATTAAAATTACCAAAAATTGATCATATTTTGATAAAATATTTAGGTGTTATCAATACTGTGTCAAAAAGATACTCCCAAAAATTCATTTTTGCTTTCTTTTGCCAAAACTGCGATCAATGTAAACAAATTTCGGTACAAGTATCAATTTTATGCAAAAATTTAAAAAATATTCTACTTTTTGGTTTAAAAATGTTCAAAATATGACAAAGGTAAAACGCTAAAAGCGAATCGTGTATATACCAATTGAGAATCACTGTCTTATGCACCTAGAAGGTAAATGAAGAAGTGAAAAATAAGAAATCGGAGCATACACGAGCTAACCAGTTGTTATTGATAAGATTTTCCGGATTGGTGTTTTTTTTTCGATAAAGAGCAACATTTTTTTAGTGTTTTGAAATAACTTGGTAAAAAACAGACCGTCTGTCAAGAGAAAATTTAGTCCTGATGAGAAAATTTTTCGGACCTTACTCCCTCCTCCCTCTTAAACGATTTTGTTCTGCAAAAATAAGTAAACCATATTTTTTATAAAGTGTCGAATTTTAGTCATTTTTTGCAAGAAAAATTAATAGTTTTTACATTTTCTGAAGCTACAAAATTCACATTTCACAAGTGTAGAAAATGTAAAAACCTCAAAATTAAAAAAAAATGTTATTTACATCTTTTGCGTTCAACTGCACAAAATGCAAACATATTTCCTAAAAATTTCATTTTGATTTTTTTAAGACAAAAATTTGAATTAGGTAGGTATATTATGCAAAAATACTTTTTTGTTCTTTTTGAATTTTTTCTAAAATTTTTACAAAACAAAAATAGTAAATAGGTAGGTAAGTAGTTATTTCACAAAAAAAACAACTTATGAATTTAACAATTTTTTGTATGGACAATTTCGAGAGTATTCTACAAAAACTACAATTGTCGTACCAACAATTTTTTCTTCAAGACAAAAACTTTGAATATTTTCAAAAATAATTATTGTTCAAATTACAAAAAAAATTGTAAGACCAATATTGTGAATATTTCACTTTTACAAATCATTTGCAACGACAATTTTGAAAATATTTTACAAAAATTTCATTTCGAAATTTTTTTATGGGCAAGGAAGGGAACACTTTGTGAAAATATTGTTTATTCAAGTTTTAACAAAAATTTATGAAAACAAAAAAACTGTGAACATAGTTATTTTTACAAAAAAAAAAAAAAAACGATTTTCACAATGTTTAGCAAGAACAATTTTGAGAATATTTTACAAAAATTTCACTTTAAAAATTTTTGAAAAGGCGAAATTGCGAATACCTATTTTGCAAACATTTTTTCATGACAAAAACTGTAAATATTCAGCAAAAAAATCTTAGGTTGTGATTTGCACACTTTTTTGCAAGGATTATTTTTCGAGAATATTTTGCAAAAATGTTCTAGTTACCTCTCAAAATGAATCAGGTAAATTTCGAGATGAAGATCTGAAAATCGACTTATAAACTAATGATTGCGACCATTTTTGAAGCGATCTAAAGGCACCAGAAAAAATTGACTTTTCTCTAGCGCAGCTAGAAATTAAAAATCGACTCGAGAGATCAACTTTAGGGGTAGGCGAAGTTTAGGGTGATTTTCTGGAAGAATTTGAGATTTTGGAGATTTTTTTAATATGCGAAATTTTAAAGCTGTGAAGAAAATACACGTGTCAACTCGTCATCTCGGATTTAAGGTCCAACTCTGCAAATCGACTGATGATATCACAATGACGGTAGGATTAAATTTCTAGCTGTCAAAGTTGATTACAGCGGTGTCTGAAAACGATTTCAGTGAGCTGGAGAAATGTCAACTTTTGCTGGAGGCTCCAGATTGCTTAGAAAATGGTCACAACCGACTTGGGGGCGGGGTCGACATTAGTTAATAAATCGATTTTTAAATCTTCATCTCAAAATTTACATTTTTTGTAAAAAAATTGATTCACCAATCATAATGGACTATTTTTGCCATTTCCAAAAATTCGCCAAAAATCGAAACATTAACTTCGGTAGCTAAAAATTTGGTTTTGAGGTCTGGGTGATATGCACTTTCAGTGAGTCAAATTTCAGCTCAATAAGAGGTGACATTTCTTTCGATTGTCCGATGTCCAAAAGCCGGCTAATTTTTTATTATCCGATTTCCGCTTATTTTTGCACGTACAGCCCCTGTTGATGTTTAGAAAAAATTCGGGCATTTTTTTTTTGAAAAAATTTGAAGAAATAATAAGTACAATTTTTTTATTTTAAAAATATATTGAAGAGGAAGGGGGTATTTTAAAAGGGTGAAAAATTATTTATTTAAAAATAAATTCAGTCATAGAAAATTTTTTTCAACATTTTATTCCAAAAAATTGAGAACTTTTTTACCTACTCCAAAAAATTGTGAAATTCTTCATTCCAAAAAATTAGAAACTTTTTTTTACTAATTCAAAAAAATCAAAATACGTACATACCTATTTCAAGATTTCTTTAAAAAAATTATGCTAAATTTTGAAAAAAAAAATCAATTTCAATCAAAATAAAATACCTAGATATAAATTAAATTTTTTTAAAGAAAAAAGGCCCTAAATTACAAAAAAAAATCAAAAATTCGTTTTCAAAAAATTAAAAAATGTTTTCATTTCAAAAAATCAATTTCTTTTTCACTTCAAAAAAAATGAAAATAAACCTTGTCTATACCTACTTTTTTTTTCTTTTTTTTTGAAGAAATGTTTCAAAAATATACCTTGGCATTTCTTATCAATTTTTTTTATTAGTTTTAGATTAATCCGAAATGATTCACTGTTTATTTTTTTCGTAGTTTTCTGTTTGTTCAGTCATTTCTATAAAATTTTTGGAATACCTATGAAGATTTTTATTGCATTTCTTTCAAAAAAGAAACTAAAAAATCGATTATCCGACTTTTCTCGACATCCGATCTCCTTTTACCCCAATTAACTCGTATGTTTTAAGAAAATGAGGAGCGTTTTTCCAAAACGGCTTAAGTCCATTTTTTTCAAAATTGATTTTATGACGTCATTTGGTGGAGGAGGTCTGTATACATAATCCTACATCATCAACCTACCAAAATATCGAGTTTAACCGGCTCAAAAAGCTAATATTTAAAAAAGAAAAAAACAAAGGATGGTGCGAAACAGGCTTCAAATTTGCCTAAAATTTTTTCCAAAATGGCCTAAGTCCATGTACTTGAGTTCACAACTAAACTATTTGAGGATTATTTGCCCTAAAATTGAACCATCACCTCCAGTATAGCTTTTTAACATACGATTTTATTACGTTTTTTGCTTCTCCTGTAAAATTTTAAAAAGTGGACTTCCCGAGCAGCACAATCGATAAATTATCGAAATAAAAAATCGACAGAATATCGAATTCGACAAAGTGTCGCGTTAGTTCCGCCTAAATCGTGAAATTATCTTTCGATATATAGATAGATTATCGACGAATTACAGTTAGCAAAAATTTCGAGATTATAGTAAGATATTTTATCGATAATATATCTGTAATATCGAAAGATAATTTCACGATTTAGGCGGAGCTTTTGCGACACTTTATCGAATTCGATATTCTGTCGATTTTTTATCGATTTTTTTATTCCGATTTTTCGTCTTTTACTAGCTTTTTTCTATAATTAAAAATCCTTAATTAGCATAATTAATACATTAAACTATGCCTAAACACATTATTCATGTTACGGTAAGAGGATCATTTCAGAAAAAGTCAAAAAAAAATTATAAAAAATCTACCACCCGCGAGGCTTGAACCATCTACCTCCTGCATGGTAATCCTCTTCCTTAACCACTATGCCATACCTTATCGTTGAGGAATTAGCAATAAAACGCTTATAATAGGCAGTTTAGTACTTCCAGACGAGTTGGACTTGGAAAAATTTTCACCAATTTTTAAAATTTGGAAATAATTTCAAATATCGTCACAAAATCGTTGGACAAATTTCAGATTATTTGTCGATAATGTAGTTTCAAATATCGCCACAAAATCGTTGAAAAATCGAATTCGAGGAATTTCATATTACTTGTCGATAATATAGTTTCAAATATCGTCATAAAATCGTAAAAAAATCGAAATCGAGAAATTTCATATTACGTGTCGATAATATAGTTTCAAATATCTTCGCGCAATCGTTAGAAAATCGAATTCGAGAAATTGCATATTATGTGCCGATAATATAGTTTCAAATATCTTTACAAAATCGGTAAAAAATCGAATTCGATAAATTTAATATAATCTGTCGATAATATAGTTTCAAATATCGTCAAAAAATCGGTAAAATATCGGAGTCGAGAAATTGCATATAATCTGTCGATAATATAGTTTTAAATATCTTTACAAAATCGGCAAAAAATCGAATTCGATAAATTTAATATTCTTTGTCGATAATGTAGTTTCAAATATCTGCACAAAATCGGTGGAAAATCGGAATCGTTAAATTTAATATTCTTTGTCGATAGTATCGTTGACAAATATCGTCATAGAATCTTAATAATATCGAATTCGATAGTTTTTAGATTTTTTGCCTATGAAATTGTACCGATAAATCTTTATAATATCGTGAGAACATCTATAGATTTTCAAACGATTTTTTATCGATACGTTACATCTTCCGATATTATCGATCGAGTGTGCCGCTCGGGTTAAGCCGTTTTGGAAAAACGCTCCTCAAATAGTACCCACGTTAGAAAATCCATTTTTTCAGTGTTTGAATAGAAGTACAGCCTAGGCGGAGGGGGGGGGGGAGGGGTACGTTATGTAAATAGTGCATTCGATTCGATTGCAATTTGAGCAGACAATTTGATAAAACAATAAGCAAGCACGCCATTTTTTAAACGCTGTTCCCTTTTTTGAGGGTCCACTCCCCTCCCTTCCCTTGAAAATCCTTTATATCCATTCGTAAAGTTCCAATCGAAAAAATTTTCAAGCAAAAGTTGTAGAGTGAGATTTCTAGAATAATTTAGATCGTCAAAAAAAATCGGCTGGTCCTCTCTCTCCTCTCCAATTCTGTATAACACCTGAGAACATATTCAATTATTTTCATACATAATACGCAAAACTGAAGGAGAAAGAAGGGTCCAATCGAAATTTTTGTAGTGACCAAAATTATTCTAAGAATCTCAATCGACAACTTTTGTTTGAAAATGTTTTCAATCGGAGCGTTAAGTACAGAGATACGGAGATTTTTTGAAAAGAAGAATGGACCTTTGGAAAAGGATGGCCTTAAAAAATGTACATACGTTCCAGATTACGAATCTATCAAGGCACTTGCAGCACTGCAACTGCACTATAAATTTTTTCAAACAATTTTTTAATCACACGTTGCACACGTTCGAAAGCACTCTAAAAAATATTCGAAATTCGAACACGTACTCGAGGATACCCGACGCGCGTTCACCTGGTGAATTGCAAGAATAATCTTGTCACGTAATCATTAATAACGATTGGTTACCGGGCAATTGAGACGATCGAAGTTGAGGATTTCGTATTACAAAAGATAGACGCGGATTTTTCGCGCTAATGAGGATATAATTTTTTCATAGCCTAGGGCGTTATTTAATAGTTAATCGAAAGATTTATTTCTTAATAGCGCATAAACGCGCGCGGCAGCATTGAAAAGATGCGACTATAAAGTTTAAACTTGCACATTGACCGTCCTTGATGTGTATACTTTCAATTTCAAATCCCTTTTATATCCCTGCTTTGCCTCTCACAGCACATATTGAAGAATCATTACCCAGAGTCCCAGACGATAACATACCAAGTTAAAATAATTAGCAATTCACTCTTACAGCCTTTATAGATGAAAAAAAAAAGAAGAAAAATGTAACGAGTTCTTCTTCCTGCATTTTTTTTGCCAATTGTTGATTTAAAATTAACTCAGAACTCCGCTTTTAACCTGTATTTAAGTATGGTCGAATTAAAAAGCGATAATTTTAATGATACGCTTACCACCCCCTCAAACAACAACAATCTCTCGTATAAATAATCAATAATTAAAGATTTTACTGCAGCCAATGAATGAATGGGTAAAAAAAAAAAAGAAGAAAACTTTCCTCAATTCAAAAACATTCAAGTATTACACTAACGGAGTATTAAATTACATTATCATCAACCGGAAACTAATTACATTCCAAAATGTTGACCTTGTGTCGCACATAGTAGGTATTATTTATAGGAGTGGTCTACATCGTTAAATGTAACAAGGCCCAAAGGCATTAAATTACTTCGTCTATATGAGCAGGACCTACGAGATGGATTCGCTGTGCGCGCTTTTTATTTGATGGCAAAATGTTGGAAAAAAAACCTAATTACTTTGTATGATTTTTTATTGTACACTTAAGAATGATTTCGACTAAACGGACGTGTGGGATATTTTAATATATACGTGTCTCTTCTAACACGTAAATCTGTTAGTTGTTTTCATCTTACCAAGTACAAGTTTTTTTTTTACAAGTGGAGACTACTTTTTGGGTGTCCGTGTCCGGGCAAGATATGGCGTGTGTGGTGCAGTTTTTTTTTTTTTTTTCCATGAACGAGAAAATTCATCTTAGCCATTGGTGAAATAAAAAGACAAAAATAATTACTATTTTTCTCCGGCGTACGAGCTAATTGCATATTTATATCTTGGACAGGCCCAATTTGTAACTCGAGGCGTTTGTGGACCTAGAAGGAGGAGGGATGGTGTGGCATGTTCGTGTCGATTCGTAACCAACTACCGAAAAAATAAGGCAGCTAATTAAGAAATTTTAACCCTATAACCTGAGATTTGGCTAGTTAACTTTTTTAAGTATACCAATCTAGTTTCAATAAACAGATGATTTTTCTCTTCAAGTGGGATATTAATAGTATGGTAGTTGTGGAAAATGTTTCGTAGGCGTGTACAGGCTTGGGTCATTTATTGGTCACAAAATATGTATCGAACAACTTTCGAAATTATAATCGATGGCAGGCAGTCATATGAAAATATCTTTATTGCTACATGCACGATTGTGTATAATATGTCCAATGTCCATGTACCAATAAAACATTATATATTGAAAAATATGTATTGACAGATTTCGTGTGTGTAGACAAATCAATAACGATCCTGATACATATAGAAAAAAAATCAAATACCAAATTTCAAATTGACAAGTCAAGAACTGCCCATCAGCGATAATTTCTTTGAATTAGATTGGAAAATTTTTCCTTAATCGATTTCGAAACTGCCCCGAGCGGCACACTCGATCGATAATATCGGAAGATATAACGTATCGATAAAAAATCGTTTGAAAATCTATAGATGTTCTCACGATATTATAAAGATTTATCGGTACAACTTCATAGACAAAAAATCTAAAAACTATCGAATTCGATATTATTAAGATTTTATGACGATATTCGTCAACGATACTATCGACAAAGAATATTAAATTTATCGATTCCGATTTTCCACCGATTTTGTGCAGATATTTGAAACTACATTATCGACACGTAATCTGAAATTTCTCGAATTCGATTTTTCAGCGATTTTATGACGTTATTTGAAACTATATTATCGACACGTAATATGAAATTCCTCGAATTCGATTTTTCAACGATTTTGTGGCGATATTTGAAACTACATTATCGACAAATAATCTGAAATTTGTCGAACGATTTTTCAACGATTTTGTGACAATATTTGAAATTATTTCCAAATTGGTGAAAATTTTTCTAAGTCCAACACGTCTGGAAGTACTAAACTGCCTATTATAAGCGTTTTATTGCTAATTCCTCAACGATAAGGTATGGCATAGTGGTTAAAGAAGAGGATTACCATGCAGGAGGTAGATGGTTCAAGCCCCTCGGGTGGCAGATTTTTTATAATTTTTTTTTACTTTTTCTGAAATGATCCTCTTACCGTAACATGAATAATGTGTTTAGGCATAGTTTAATGTATTAATTATGCTAATTAATGATTTTTAATTATAGAAAAAAGCTAGTAAAAGACGAAAAATCGGAATAAAAAAAATCGATAAAAAATCGACAGAATATCGAATTCGATAAAGTGTCGCAAAAGTTCCGCCTAAATCGTGAAATTATCTTTCGATATTATAGATATATTATCGATAAAATATCTTACTATAATCTCGAAATTTTTGCTAACTATAATTCGTTGATAATCTATCTATATATCGAAAGATAATTTCACGATTTATGCGGAACTAACGCGACACTTTATCGAATTCGATATTCTGTCGATTTTTTATTTCGATAATTTGTCGATTGTGCTGCTCGGGTATGATAAGATCAATGGTTTTATGCAATTTATGTTACACAAATTATCAATTCGAGCCACGCGGTTTAGAAGAAGAAGAAAAAAACACGATATAAATCATTTTATAGGTATTTTCAAAGTGAAAAAAAATTATTATAAAATTTTATAATTTAATACCACAGGTAATAACATTGTGTTGGAATGAAAAACCTCGTACCTTATGTAAACTGTATCCCCGGTACACGTAAGATAAATCCGTAATAAATTTATAGGAAGAGATCTTAAAACTAGAATTATTTCATTTTCCGCTATTTAAAAACTCACCATGACCATTTTAGTAGAAATATTGTAATACTGAAATCCGTTTTATTTCGCTTTACACGCATTATACTTGTAAATGAAGTGTGAATGGATATAATCTGATATATTCTCGGATGAATTCAGAATGTTTTTTTTTTTTTTTTTACTGTTGGAGTATTATTGCTTTCAGAACCCGTAAGCGAAAGCGCTTCCTACGAATTTTAGAAGTCGGCTTGAAAGTTGAATGGTCTGTATGGTTTTCTGCGACAATGTTTTTTTTTTTGTTTTTTTTTTGAGGTGATTGAAAACGATAGTTTATGATTGTTAATACTATTCACCTTTCGAAAAAATGTAAGTGTAGGATAAATTTATGAAGGGAAAAATAAATAGGTATTCTAAGAGGCAAGAATTTCCCTGCACAGGTATTCCAAAGTTATACTCGAAAAGTTCATTGAAAACATTCCAAAGTCAAACGAATTTCAAGATGTAATTTGTTAAAGAGATGATTATGTTCTAAAAAACAGATGAGGATGGCGGTTCATAAGCCTAAACTTTTTGGAGAAAAAATCATCTTATTGTAGAAAAAATGAGCCTTATTTAATAAAAATAAATGAGTAAAAAAAAAACAGAAAATTTTTTGGCAAAAAATATGTACCTAGCACTTCTGTCAGAAAAATTAAAAATTCTTCGTGGCCAAGAAATTTACAAAATTTGAAAAACTCTTTCAATTTTGAAAATTTGGTAAAATTTGAAAATTACTAAATAAATTTTGAATTTTTATCAAATTTTCAAAATTCAAAAAATTTAAAAATGACAAAATTTTGAATTTTTTAATCAAAATGTGGGAAAAATTCCAAATTTAAAATTTCTTTTGGGGTCTTCTATATGTATTAGGTGATTATGTCCTAATTTTCCTTTTCTTTCAAATAGAGATAAATGGCGGATTATATACTATAAAAGATTTACAAAAGGTAGATTGCAAAATTTAAAAAAAAAAAAAAAAAAAACTTGAATGTAAACAAAATTAAAAAAAAAAATCATTTCGCCAAAATTTGGAATAATTTGCCATGAAACAATATTTTGAAAAAAAATAGCTTTCAGCAAAATTATAAGCGTTTTGGTTTAATTGTTTTGATTATTTTTTAAAAGGAGGAAAAAATTATCAGAAGGTTACAAATTTGAGTTTAAACAAAATTAAAAAAAAATAGTTTACATAACGAAATTTAGGAAATTGTTCTCGAGAAAATTTTAATGAATTTTATCGCAGGTCACATAATAAGGGATCTCCAAGGAAAAGTAAGCGGACCCTCGTAAAAAAGACCTTTAAGAAATGGCAGACCATTCAACTGTTTTTTAGACGTTATACAAATGGACTCAATTATTTTCTGGAGTAAAAAGATTTTACAATTTTTTTTGAATGATCCATAAAAAATTTTCTTAATTTTTTAGGGAAAATATAAGTTCTCAAATTTTTTGTGATAATGATAAAATTTTCTTTCGATTTATATTTAAATAAAAAAAATCTCAAAAAATATAAATGTTCAGGTTTTTTGAAGTAACTAGATTTCTCGAAGGATTTTTTTTTAATTTTTAGAGAAAAACTTCTTAATTCTTTTGAAGAAAAATATTTGAGAAATTTTTTGCAAAAACTTTTTTGAAAGGAAAGTAGGTATTCCATTTTTTTATAGAAAAAAAATGTGTGTTTTTGTTTAATCACTCCAAGTTTTTAGTATTACTATTAATTTCTGATGAAAAAAAAATTTACAATTTTTTTGAATAAAATTTTTTTACATCCTTTTGGAATCTTTTTTTTCAACTTTGCAGTAAGTAATAAGATATTTTCGTCATAAATAAAAAAATTCTCAATTTTTTATGAATAGAACATTTTTCAATGTTAGGAAATTGAATAAAATTTCAACAATTTTCAAATTCGTTTGAATAAAGAGTTTTCATTTTTTTTGAGCGAAAAATATCTCAATTTTTTTGGAAAAGAGTACCAATTCCTTTGAGGAAAAAATTAATTTTTTGGAAAAAAACTTCTTAATTTTTTTGAAACAAAAAATTCTCAACTGTTTTGAACCAAAAAATTCTCAATTTTTTTGGAACCAAAAATTCTCAAATTTCTTTCAATGTTAGGAATTCGAATAAAATTTCAACAATTCTCAAATTCATTTGAATAAAGAGTTATCAATTTTTTTGAGTTAAAAATATATAATTTTTTTTGTAAAAAAGACCCAACCTCTTTGAAACATAATATTCTCAATTTTGGGGTGGGGGAGTTCTCAATTTTTTGACTACATTTTTATAGAAATAAAAATTCTCAATTTTTTGCAGCAACAGTTCTCAATATTTGGGGGAAAAACGTTCTTAATTTTTTTTTAGAACAAAACATTCTCACTTTTAAAAAATTCTCAAATTTTTATGAATATATGTAAATTTTTTCAATGTTAGGAATTTGAATAAAATTTCAACAATTCTCAAATTCATTTGAATATAGAGTTTTAAGTTTTTTGAGCTAAAAATATCTCAATCTTTTTGTGGAAAGAAGTCCAAATCTCTTTGAGACAAAAAAGCTCAATTTTTTAGGGGAAAAAAGTTCTCAATTTTTTGACTCAAATTTTTTTGTAACAAAAAATTATCATTTATTTGGACCAAAAAATTCTCAATTTTTATTGAGAAAAAAATTTCCAATTTTTTGGAACAATAAGTTTTTAATTTTTATTGAAAAAAATAATTCAATTTTTTTGGAACCAAAAATTCTTAATTTTTTGGGAACAAAAAAAAACGTCCTTAATTTTTTTAGAACAAAACATTCTCAATTTTAAAAATTTTTCATTTTTTTGGAACATGAAACGAAAAAAAACTCAAACTTTCTTGAAGCAAAAACATTCTCAATTTTATGGAATAAAAATTTTCTCAATTTTTTTTTTCAAAGTAAAAGCATATTTATCTATTTTTTGAAAGAAACACATTTTTTTTATTTTTGGAGAAAAAAAATGAATTTTCTGTTGTGTTTTTTTATGAGAGAAAAAAAATCTTAATTATTGTGAGTATGTACGATCATACAAAGAACTGAATAACTACGTTGCAATATTGCCAAGTAATCAAAAGACCAAATTTTTGCCATCGTTCATACTTTTGCCATTTTCAAAAATTCGCTAAAAATCGAAAAATCAACTTCGGTAGCTAAAAATTTGATTCTGAGGTCTGGATGATATGCTCTTTCAGTGAGCCAAATTTCAGCCGAATTGGAGGCAACGAGTTTGACAAGGTTTCTTTTCTCGCGCAATTCCATAAAATAGATAACTATAGATTTTCCATAAAAAAGTGACTCAACGACGCGACCTATTAAATAAAAATAAATAATCTAAAATATTACATACGACTCGGAGGAGGTCGTCAGCAGAAGTACCTGAAAGGTTCGTTATCATTCTACATATAGATACGATAAGCAAATAGGTAAATATTTGAAAACAATTACGATGCATAATTTTGCGGCGCGCGAAGTTCAAGAAAGGTTATAAACGGTTATGAACCTATTTAAACTAATAAACGCTCTTATAGGTATATTAATGTGGAAAAATTTGTCAACATGTCGATACTGAATGGGTCGTACGTCTTATTCGCGAATAATGAAAGAAGAAAAAAAAAAATCGAAAATAAAAATATAACCTAGATATGTCCACGACTCTGCGGTGGCGGCACTGTACATTGTAAGTATACAAACCCTCGATATATTCTATCTATACCTAGTTCAAGAGTAAAATTATTCGATCATGATACCGGCGAGTTTGGCCAAACCGCGTGCAACTGTGCCGGAAAAATATTTGGATATCGAGTCGATTATTTTTACTTAATGAAACAATATTCTCAAATCCGTTTTATCAAACTGTCTGCGGGGGACTAAATCGAGCACGACCTCCTCGAGTCAATCTTGTTGATTATGGAAAAAAAAAACACGTTCTGCAATAAATATCTTATTTTAAGAGTTACGTAAGGAAAGAGACTAACGTGCGCAATTCATAATGTTACATTTGTTAGACGAGGATCTAGATTCTCGAACCGACCATTATCAGATCAAGTTGACGCTACTTTCTTAACAAACAAAATCTATAATAAATCGGTATTCAAGAGTAGAGTTGTGTGTACTATCGAATCCCCCGACCTGATGTTTTGCCACACATTACTTCATACATACGAGGCATATACCTCTCCAGTCTCCATACAGAAGACATACCCACCACTGGACTCTGCAGTGGTACGAACGGTGTACTTGTCTAAGTAGATTATTGGATCATTACCGCGCACACAGGTTTTGATTTTTTGTATTCGCCGGTACGTTTGAAACTTGTTGATCGGTATATTGTGATTAGAATTTAATGCAATTGTTACTGCATATACATACAAGTACTCGTACACTACGTACACACTCGATGGACGTTCGAATTTCCTACAACTGTCGAAGATTCGCGATCAAAACCTGCACATACTCCGGAGGGGAAATTTCAATACGCGTTGCCAATTTTTCTACATGCCCTGAAAAGGAAACTGTAACATTTTATGTAATCAATTGTAAGGCATGAATTTTAATAGCGTCATTAACCATTTCAGTTCAATTATCCACCCACATAAGGACTACGATGTAAAAAGCGGCTATATACGTTGTCCACTAGATATCTACACAAGCTGCCCATGCTGGCGCGTTTAATTAGAAGAAAATCCCGTCTCGTAAATATTATACTATTATGGAAGATATAATTACAAATTCGGAAACTATTAGCAATATTCGGAATTTGATAAAAGCCCGAGTTTATATACCTCGTTCGTGTTACGAACGTATATACGAGTATACGAGGAGTACCTACTCGTAGGTACTTTTACGCGATTAGAGAGAAAAAAAAAACTCGATTTAGTAGACTATTCCAAAACAGGTGACTCGTGTGAGCATGATAAATATATCGAACGAATGCTATTTAATGAACATTTTACTACATAAGGAAATGTACGTATAATTACTTGCGTGAAATTTTTACAATTATTTCATTTTAATTAGCCCTATCGGTTACGAGAAACGATTACCACTTTGTATTTGTCATTTTATCGGTTTTTTCGCGTTAAAATATCACCTGCTGGCCGAATGAAAGTAATTTTCGATGTTTGGTTTTTCAAGATTTTTTTTTTTTACGTAAGATGGAAGAAAATTAATGTAAAATTTTTTCGAACTATCAATTGAAAAATCATTTTTAAACAAAATTGCAAAAACTTCCTAAAGCACCTCAAAAATTGAAAAAAAAAATACTTCAAAAAATTATTTGAAATTCGAATTTAAAAACAATCAATTAATAACTATAAAATTAAGGGGGGAAATGACTTTCATAAAATTAATGAAAATTTTTGTTTACCAATTGGACAAAATTTAAAAGAAGCTGAAAAAAATTGAACAAAATTTCAATATTTAGGTACCTACGAGTACGTAGGTACTATGACTAATTTTTGAAAATAATTACTTACATTTAAGAAAATTGTTTTTGAATCTAATTAATTATTTTAAAACTCAATTGAAATAATTTTTTTTTTAATTTTAAAATCAAAGTAGGTGAACTGAAAAAAATAAATTCAAAAAGAAACTTGAACATCTTTTCAAAATAATATTTTAACAGTACTAAGAGAATCAAATTGCTTTATAAAGCAAAAAAAAGTAATAAAAATTTGGAACAAATCATTTTTGAAAAAAGTTTTAAATGAAATTCCAATATCAACTTTTCAATAACTTTCTGAGTTAATACCTCTGCCGAAAAATTACTTTTTTATATTTTTCAATGCAATGTACAATAAAATTGCAATTTGTTTTTTAACAAAATTCATTTTAAAAGTGGATTTTGAACAACGTTTTGAAATACAATGAGTATACTTTGAACAAAGTTTTGAAAAATATTATAGTTAAGGTAGTTGCACCAGTGGTGGACCCTTATAGTGGAAGTGTCTTATAAAAAACATTCTGGTTTAAAAACTAATAACGTTGGCGAAATGGTGAATATACCAAACGATTCCTTGTGTATTCTACAACAAAATGCGCTATAATTTTTTAATTTTACTTCATTTCTTTGAAAATTACGACCATTTTAAGTGAAAAAATAGAAAAGTCCCGTGGTTGGTCAAGATAATCTAGTAGTTGACCACCCAGTAGTTGGTCACGCGCTAGTAGTTGATCACCCAGTAGTTGGTCAATCAGATTATGACAACGGCTCTCAACCATTAATTTTTAAAAAAATTAATAAGTATTCGGTAAAATTGTCACTCATTAGCCATGAGAAAGAGAAACTATCATTTTTCGTAAATATTTACCAATTTTTTGCATGATCAACCACTAGAACTTTACAAAAATTTCGTAAGTCTAGTACTTGATCAAAATGATCAACTACTGGCTAAACACCATTTTTACCTTCCAGTAGATAGTCACCGCCATATTTGATAGAATTTTGGCAATATTTTTTATTTTAATGAAGAAATGGAATCTCCAAACTCTTCTGATTCAGGTCCAAATGGTTATATTTCAAGTTTTATTAATCTTAATAGTGTAAAATTCATATTTCGATAACACTTCGGCTTAACAAAAATCTTTAGAATTGGCATCATTTTGAAAATTGTTCTAACAAAAAAATTTCAGACGATCATTATTAATTACTTGAACAGAATTGATTAAAAACTTTTATGTGGTTCTATGCAGAAATGTTCCAGGTTTGCTCTAAAAAAACTTTCTGAAGCTATTTTAAAAATACGCTTAATTATAAACATTTTTCTTCTCAAGTGACCCACCACTGGGTCGTGGCCAACGACTGGTGCAACTACCTTACTCAATTTTGAACAAAACTCAAAAGAATTTTCTGTTCAATGAAATCGTACAAAAGTGTACAATTTTTTTTTTAAATGTTCAATAAAATTGAAAAAAATTACGTTTCAACGAAATTTCCAAAAATATGGATTTTGAACAATAATTTTAAAATATTTCATCACAAACCGAACCTTCAAAAATTGTAAAATTTATGATAAAACAAGATTCAGGTAAGAAAATAATTTTCAATTTTTTCTTTTTTTTGAAAAATTAATCAAAGTTTCAAAACAATGAAATTTGAAAAAAATTAATGAAAAATAGTGACAAAAATTATCTTTAAACAATTTTTTTAAAAATGGATCTTGAACAAAATTTCGAAATATTTTATTTATTACGAATCGAGCCTCTAAAAATTCTGAGTGAAAACTGTGTTTGAACAATAAAAAAAATCAACAAAATTAAGAAAATATCGATTTAAAAAATAAAATAAGTAAAATTGATTTTGAACAAAATTTAAAAAAATTGTGTTTTAATGAAATCGTGAAAAAATTGTGTTTAAACAAGATTTTGAATCTTTAAAAGAAATTAATTTTAATAAAGTCTAAAAAAAATAAGCCATAAAAAGATTTATAGAAAAAAATTAAACCAAAATTAAGAAAAATTTGCTTTTTATCAAAGTTTTAAAATGTTTATATTTTCATTTTGAACAAAACTTTTAATATTTTGTAGGTATTGAAAAATGGATTCAAACAAATTCAAGTCACAAAAAATTTGAATGCTGAATTTGTTTTGAAAAGAAACTTTTGGAAAATAGTTTTGAATAAGAAAATTACCTCTTTTAAAATTAAATTTGAAACAAATCAGCATATTCTTTTTCAATTTGAAACCAAAATTGAAAAATTGGTTTTCAAAATATTGATTTTAAAAAAAAAGTCGTTTTTAAATAAACTTGAAAAAATTGTTTTAAAACAAGGTGAAAAAAACGGTGCTTTAAAAAATTGATGCTGTTGCAAATTCATTTCGGCAAGTGTGATATTCAATAATTAGGTACGTATTTACGTAGGTATAAGACGTATAGGTACCTCATTTTTTGTTTCAATTAAAAAACAACAACAATTTTAGGAGTTACAATTTTTTCTCTAGCGTTGCAATAAGAATGCTTTTTAAATTTTTGAAGAAAATAAATCTCTAATTTTTTGAGAATTTTTTTTCTTCAAATTTTTAAGAAAAAAAAAATCTTATTTTTTTGGAGAAATTTTTTCTTGACTTCTTATTTTTTTAAATGAAATATTTAAATTATTGGGAATAAAATCACTAGGTAAATTTTTTGGAGTAGGTACGATAATATTTTCAATTTTTTTGAATTAAGTACTAAGTATAAAAATCTCCTTATTTTTACTCAGGAAAAACCTGTTTTATTTGCGACAGAAATTTTTTTGTACTTTTAGAGAAGAAAAAGAAATCGAAATTGCATCGGACTCGGGTTTTTCTCAAGGACCGCGCCAAAAAAAAATTTCTCCAAGTGCTCCAAATAATTTCAGAACTTTGTTTTTCTCCTAAAAAATTGAAAGAATTTTTTCACCAGAAAACACGAGATTTTTTTACTTGAAAAAATTGAATAGGTATTTTTTTTCCAAAAATTCAAAACCAAAAACTGAGACTCTTTTTCTTTAAAAGTAAAAATTCAAAAAATTAGGTAAGTTATTTTTTCCCATAAAAATTAAAACATTTACTTACCTCAAAAAAAAAAAAACATTAAAAATAATTTTTTTTCTCTTAAAAAACCCCAAGATTTTTTTCTTTACGAATTTAAGGAATATTTTTATTGCAACATGAGAAAAAAAATATTACTCCAAGAAAATTGATTTTTTTAAATCTAAATTGAGACAAAACATTGAGATATTTACCATTGAATATTATATTACATTAGCCTCAATCGTAAGAAAAATGGAATTTCTTAACTAATTCATTAAATAGGCAATTTTCTAGCCTACTTCATAAATTAGACAATTACACGATATAGGCGTA
Source organism: Balanococcus diminutus (assembly GCA_959613365.1). Classification (NCBI taxonomy): domain Eukaryota; kingdom Metazoa; phylum Arthropoda; class Insecta; order Hemiptera; family Pseudococcidae; genus Balanococcus; species Balanococcus diminutus. The sequence goes on from OY390716.1 coordinate 41,533,278, forward strand.
ACATGTATGCATTTGAACGTAAAATTTTACAAATTAATCTCGAGTCACGAGCTCTTTAAAATTAGATATTCGAAAGGGAAAAAAATAATCTAATATACAAAACTCACATTCACAGATCTTATCGCGAATTTTTTTTTATCGTCGCTCTAGTAAAACCACGAAGAATTTCGTTTGCAACTTGCATCGCGTCAGATTCGTACGTACTTCGTATCCAATAAAGTATTTTATAATATAAGTAGAAAATTTCTAATGCAATTTTAAACTGCACTGATCTATAAATCAACGATTAAGATATTCTCCATTTCAAGGCAACTGGCGAATAAATTAACGAAAATTATCTGTAAATAATCATGTTCGAGATTGTATTAATTATACTTATACGTTTTAAAGAGTTATCAAATGCGTGCACATAGGCACACTCCACTCCTATTACATTTATTATATAGTAATAATAATTGTATAGGTAGGCACAACTATATAGATATAAATATCGAAAGTGACGTTTGATATAATTACATCGTTGAATATCGCAGGTATATATAGACCTAGGTACATGTAAATATAGCAGTTTATCGCAAAAACAGACAAATTATTGTAACATAAGGTACTCGTGTTTTATACTCGTCGGCTTTACGTGTTTATATACAAATTAATGATCAGATGACAGAATGATTTAATGGATTCGCGCTTAATATCAAAATAATATACACTAGTGCCTTATAAAGGATCAATATATGTATACCTACGAGTACGATAAAAAATAAACAGAGCAGGCTGATTATTTAAATATATTTATGACGTTGTATGGCAATTTAATAATGAAAAAAAATATATATATTTAAAATATTTTCATACATCTCGATTATTTAACTCGTTCGACAATTTACAAACTGGTTTGATCTATATTTAATTACGTTTAATTAATTTAAACGTGAGGCGTTTCAAACGTAGTTTTCGCTTTAAAGTCTTTTTTCATTTTAGTTGTAGTATTTTTTTTTCTCCAACATCGACATGTTCAATTTTTTGGCTCACTTTCTCTCCATACACCCGACTTACAGTTCTAGTACAGCATTTCAAATATAATTAGGTTTTCTTTACGAAAAAAATACGCCTTTACGTAACCACTGACCCCGATGTGCGCAAAAAAAGAGACTATTTTGGCGTATTTTTTTTCCTAGAGCTCAAGAAAGTGACATTTCTCGTTTACAACGCCCGAGAAAATTTACCTATACGTGTAATATAGATCACGACGACATAGGACGAAAAAATAATGCGAATTGCATGCGCATCCTGTACCGTGGCACGGGTTGATTAGCATTTTATAAAAGTATATCGCTATATAATAAAACAATAGGCTATAATTCTTATCTGAATGTATCATTATGTGAGGAGATATTTTCATAAAAATTTCCATCGTGTTAATGGCGTTCGCGTTCCGAGCACGCGTGTTGAAAATTAAAAAAAGCAGCAGAGGCGACTGGGTTTGAAATTTACATTGGTAAATATCTCGAAGCTCTAGTTTTGACAAAAGCGAACACCAAAGATTATATAGACAGGTTCCCAACGAAAACGTCTGCAATCTACGAGATGATTACTTTGCCAGCTTACTCTCAAAGAACCTATTTCAATAATGATAATATTTAAAACTAGAATAGTTTTTTCTATCACCGATACGTATCTCGTTGGTAAAGCTAGTCTCGAGTACAAATATTAAATATAAATAAGTTGGCAACGAGATGTTGGAAATCTTTTAAACATTATTAGGTAACTCGTTAAGTTGCAGGAGCTGAAAACTTGTTATTTCAATTCGAACGTATAGTTAGGTAGTTAACCAGTATTTGGCAATTTTTGAATTTCAATATCACAACTGCAGCATAGGAATTGAATTTGGATTTTGAGGATGTGAAATTTCCTGCAGGATGGATGGCATCGTAAGCTCGAATAAGAGGAATAATATAATATGATTTTTTTTTTTATGAAAGGTTAAATCGATCCGAAGAGAATGAGCATTGTCAAGTGCGAGCTATTTGTAATATGTACATACTCGTACGTATAAATAATTACCCAACTATACAATTCATTTCACGGTTTAGTTGAGATACAAATTTTTCGTATGTGTTGAACAAGTAAACCGTGTTCGGAAATGGATCATTATAATATTTATACTAACTGACGCGTATCCTGTCACATTATAGGACCTTACAGAACAGAGGGAGTAATATACTGAATTATAACTTTTGTAAATGATTTGGATATTATAATCGTGCGAGTAGATTTAATGATGATTTTTTTTTCGGAGGAAATCGAATAAATTAGTTTAGACGGTGGAGACGAAAATTATCGAGTGGACGGTTTTATGGAAGGATGCACTCTGAAGTCATGGAGATCAATTTTTCAACTAGTTTCTAGGTTAGATAGAAAAATAAAAAAAATTCTACTCGATCATAAATTATGTATTCTGATTTTTTTTTTAATTTGTTAAAAATATGTGTTTTCAAGACAATTTTAAAGAAATTTTTCAATTTTAAAAATTTAACAAAATTTAAAAAATTTAATTTCAACAAAATTCTCAAGAATTCATTTCAACAAAATTCTCAAGAATTCATTTCAACAAAATTCTCAAGAATTCATTTCAACAAAAATTCGAAAAAAAAATATTTTTGAGCATAATTTTTAAAATTTTTACTTTACAAAAAATTGTAAAAATATAAATATCTTTTTGAACAAAATTTTTAAAAATTTGGGTTTAACAAAGTTTTAAAATATTCAATATTGAACAAAATTCTGAAAAAAAATAAATGCAATAGCGAGAAAAAAATGTTGAACAAGGAAAAATAAACTTTCAACAAAATTAAGAGAAAAATAAAAATCTATTCAATGAACCCGTGAAAAAATTGTGATTGAACAAGATTTGAAATTTTTTTTAAATTTAAGAAAAACTTGTGTTATGGCATAATTTTTACAAAATGGATTTTGAACAATAATTAGTTAATTACGTTGAAATAGGTATTTCATTTTAAGCAAAACTAAAAAATTCTAGTTTCAGCAAAATTTTTGAAAAATTTATTTCTGAACAAAATTCTGAAAAAATGGATTTTTAACAAAATAATATTGAAATACAACGTACTTACTTACCTACTTATTTATTTCATTTTGAATCAAATTTAATTTATTTTAAATTAAATTGTGAAAAAACTGTGTTTGAACGCGATTTTTAAAAAGTTCAATAGAAGAAAAATGTAAAAAAAAAGTTTTAACAAAATATTGCAAAAATAATTATGTCTTACACAAAATTTTAAAATTTTAATAAAATTCTGAAAAAAAAAGATTTTGCCTAATTTTTTAATATTTTTACTCCACTTTAAACAAACACTAAAGATTTCATGTTTCATCGGATTTTTGAAAAAATTGTGTTTGCACAAAAATTCCATTTTAAAAAAGGTTTCCGACATTATTTTGAACTATTTAAAATTTACATATTTCGATTTTAAAACATAATTCAAGAAATCGCTCACGAACAGTTGCTGTACATGGCGTTAAAAAAAAATCCGAAAAATTTGATTTTCAACAAAAAATTTTAATTTCTGGGGAAATTCTGAAAATAAATTTTAAACAAAATTAAGAAAAATTTCTACTTTCATAGAAATTGGGTTTGAATTAAATTTTAAACTTTTTAACAAAATTCTAAAAAAGAACTGGGTTTAAAAGATTTTTGAGGAAAAAAAAACACGTTTGAAAAATGATTCTAGAAAATTGGTTTTGATTTGAACATAATTTTAGATTAGGTAGGGTACCTATAATAAAATTTTATTCTGAAAAAAAAAAATATTTAAAATTTTTTTGAAAATTTGTGCTTTCTTAAATAGGTATTTCATATTGAAAGAAATTAAAAATATAATTATATATTCAATAGAATTACTTAAAAAATGGAGTTTGAACAAGATTTAAAAAAAAAATCATTTCGAATAAAATTTCAAAATTATTATTTTCAATTTAAAAAAATTACATGAACATTTTTTGAACAGATTGTTTTGAACAGAATTCTGAAAAATTTGAGTTTTTACAAAATTTTTGAAACATTCAGTTTTGAACAAAAATTTTTCAAAAATTGCGTTTGAACGAAATTCCAAAAAAATCTGAAAAAAGTTCTGGATAGGTAATTTTGTTCTGAACAAAATTTATCTGCAATCCTGCATAAAGTTTTGGAATACCTAATAAATTTATAACAAAATTTGAAAATATTTAATTTTGAACAAATTTATTTTCAAAAAAAAATGCGAAGAACTTTTGAATAAAATTTTCAAATACTTCTATTTAATAAAATTGTAAAAAATAAAGTTTAAAGAAAACTTTGAGAAGATAATTTTTTTAAAAATCAGAAAAATTTGCATTTGAATAAAAAATTTTATACTCAATTTTAAACAAAATTCCAACAAAAAAAATTAAATGAATAGATATTTTATTCTAAATGACATTTAAAAAAATTATAGGTAGGTATTAAAACAACAAATTTGATTTTGAAAATTTTTACAATTCTTACCAAAGCACTTTGTCCCCCACGCGAAAAAATACCAGTTGTAAGAAAAATTACCAGTGGTATACCACTGTTCCGCCACTGGTTTTACCAGTGGTGAAAATTTTTCGGTGGTAAAACATGCTACTAGTGGTGCGACCACAGGGATACCACTGGTTTTTGTACCAGTGGTAAACATTTACTACTAGTAATGCATGCCACCAGTGGTGAATAGTTACCAGTTATTCAGAAACCAGTGCTAACCAGTGGCATTCACTAGTGGTAAAAATTCTCTAGTGGTAAAGAACATTACCAGCGGTACCTTACTACTGGTACTATCTGTTACCATTGGTAAGTGTACCATATTGCTACTCCCTGATGAAGTTTACTGCCAAACAGTACATATGTAAGACTTGACCTACTGATAGAACATTGCATGCAGTGGAATATTTTACCAATAGTATGCACCAGTGTACCACTGGTAACGTACTACCACTGGTAAAAACCATTGCCATTTTTGATTTCAACACATGGTAATTAAGTATTAGTAGTAATTAACATAAAAAAGGCCAGTGGTATTTACACGTGGTATTTTCGTCACAAAAACACCAGTGGTGAACCACTGATCAGTGGTGCACCACTGGCCACTGGTTTACCAGTGGTTTATTACCACTGGTATTTTTTATGGAATTACTACTAGTATTTTTTCGCGTGGGCCATTATTGAATTCACGTTTGAGAATTTTTTTAATCAAAATTTACAGAGATTTAAAAAAAGACCTAAGTATATTTCAACAGAATTTAAAAAAAAATTGTTTTAGAACACAATTTTGTCAAATGAAAAAAATTCCTTGAAATTTTTTTTTAAAAAATTGTCTTTTCACAAGATGAAAAAATAGACATTTTTTTGAACAAAATTTTTGACAAATGAATAACCTGTCTCTGAGACCAAAAAAAACGGTTCAACAAAATTTGATTATGTATCAAATTATAGAAAAATTTTCAATAAAAAATTAGAAAAGAATTTGAATTAAAAATTCTTTGGGCTAAATATTTTAAGAATTCAACAACATTGAAATTGAATTCAAAGAAATTAATCTCTTGAAAAAAATTTCACAAGCGAGAAAATTATTTCTTGGGCAAATATTTCAAAAGATAAAAATATAGGTAGGTAGGTATTTTAAAACATAATTCAAAAAAATTATCATTGAAAAATTTTCAATGAGAAAAATTGGAACAGAATTTAAAGAAATTGTTTTTTAGATAATTTTTTTTTTGACAAACAAAATAATCCTCGTAGGTACAAAGTTTCAAAAAAAAAGAAAAGAAAAAAAAAAGAATAGAATTTGATTTGCTTATTGAAAAAAATTCTACGGAGTGATTTTTGAACAAAAATTCGAATAAATTTTATTCGAACAAAATTTCAATTTAAAAAAACACATCGAAATAGATATTGAAAAAATTATTAGGTATTTTATGGACAAAATTTTAAAAGATTTACTTTTGAAAAAAGTTTCAAAAAATTGACCCTCGACAAAATTTATAAAAAGAATGTTTTAAACATATCCTTAAACATCCTTTTATTTTCATTTCAGATTTGGCAAGATATTGAAAGTTTCCTGCTAAGTCAGCCAACCGGTCCTCAAGCATTACCGGTATCCATAAGCACATCGCCGACCATACCATCGAACCTAGACTGCGTTTTAGAATTGAAAAAAGACACCCTAGACAGCGGCTCGTGTTCGTCTCGAAGCTGCGCTTCGAATTCGAGTTACCGTAACGACGACGAGGAGGAATACGTAGACTTAGATTTCCTAATAAATTACACTGCCGAGCAACACAACTTTGAAAACGTGACGCATTACGTGTCTCAAAAATGCGAGCCGGAATGCAAACCTCAAGAGGTGCTCTACGGTTCGGCATGCTCGCAGCAGGATGTATTCTACAGCGAAGCTCGATCTCAAGAGACTCAACCGGCGACCGTAGCGTACAACGCACTCATGACCATATTCCCATCACAGTACAACGTGAATTGTAGTCCTGATACTATGTCACCTCCAGCTAGTCCTGATCAACCTAAGTCACAAGAAGAATTACTCAAGTTACTATCGCATAACGGTTCGTTGTACGCCAATTGCGACTATCCCATTGAAAAAACACTGTCAAAAGTAATGACGCCTCCTTCCTCTCCGAATCTAGTCGATGATATGGTTAAATTTTGTACAAACAAATCAATACCTTGCGAATCGCTGAAGAAACCGCCGAAAGGCGATAAACGCACCGTTAGGAAGAAAATCACCAGCCATAGTTGCTACCATCCGGGATGTGGTAAAACCTACACCAAGTCTTCGCATTTAAAGGCTCATCTTCGAACGCATACTGGCGAAAAACCTTATCAATGTAATTGGAAAGGATGTGGTTGGAAGTTCGCCAGATCAGATGAATTAACTCGCCATTATAGGAAGCACACCGGTGACAGACCGTTCCGATGTAGGCTTTGCGAACGTGCTTTTTCACGTTCAGATCACTTGTCGTTGCATATGAAAAGACACGTTAATATTTAAAGCACTTCGTAATAACTCGAAATGTGTGAAAATTTTAATCCCAAGTTAGGTACTTTTTCCTGAGGGTTTCCTTTTACCGAAACATATTTTGTACTTTGGCATTCAATCTGCTTTTTCAGTATGGTTACAAAGGGAAATATAATTGCTTCTGTGCGATTACATAGTAAAAAGCAATTTTATCACTGAATCATAATCTAGAATACATCCCAGTAAAATAAGGAAAGAAATTGCATTTAAAGATACAATGAATTTTTTGGTTTGAAATGTCCCTTTCGATGTACTGATTAACCACCAAAAAGTCTCTGAATCTCACCCCTAGGAAGCTCTTCAAAAATGGACTTACATAGTACATACTTATAATTTTACCAGAGTTGGGCAGATCCGAATCCTAAAATTTGAAAATTGGATCTAAACATCCAAAGATCCAAAAATTTGGTTCAATTTTGAAAAGCATCTGATCTGATCTGGATCTTTAGATCCTTAAATTTTCGAAAAAAATCTGATCCAGATCCAGAAAAAAAAATTTCAATATTCATCACATTTTTCTCAGTGAATTGATTATTTTTCATGTGTTTTCAATTTTTAATCTGTGAAATGAATGAAAAGTAAACCTTAAAAGAAGCCAAAAAACCTTAAAATCTTCTGACTGTCCAGCCTGATCCGGATCCTAAAATTTGGAAATTGGATCTAAAGATCAAAAAATCCAAAATTTTGGATCTGATCTAGATCAGGTCCCTTAACTTTGGAAGAGTTCTGATCGTGATCTTTTTCAGATCCATCTTGACAAAAGATCTGGATCTGGATCTAGACCATTTTATTAGTGGATCTGCCCAATTCTGAATTTTACCCTCTCGTGCTTTTCACGTATAGCTCCTCAAATCAGTGTTACCAAATAGAAATTCGAAAAAAATCAGGAGATTCAGGAGAAAAGAATTTCCCTGAAAAAGTAGTAGATTTCACGAGTTTTTCATAAAAAAAAAATAGGTTCATGAGTTCATTTTTATTTTTTCATGATAAAATGATGTATGGTCACATTGCCACTGGAAAAATACGAGTATATTGAGTGAAAAATCAGTCGTAAAAATTGAAAAAAATTGTTTCCATTTTTTTAAAGTCACATTTTAAAGAAATCAGAAAATTCTGGTTAGAAATCAAAGAATTTTGTTAAAAATCGGACAAATCAGTAGAACAGGAGAAAATCAGTAGAGCCTTGAAAAAGGAGGAGATATCTTGAAAAATCAAAAGTGTTGGCAACGCTGCCTCAAATATTTGTTTAAATAGAAAAATGGTCATAACTAAAATTGAAGGTCGTGAAATTTACAACAAAAAAGGTTATATCCGTTTTCGTTGGAAAAGTGAACGGGTGGCGCAAAAACGAGCGTCAAAGTTGAAAATATACTCGATTTAAAAAATGAATTGATTTTGGGTCGCTGGGCCGGGAAATTTTAGGGTCCCAGCAGATAAATTATTGTGATTTGCGAAAAAAGTAATGCTTCTTGAATTGGCAAAAAATACACACATTTGGTTTTTCTGCTTGGTCAAAGGGCCAGAAGAGGTTTTTGTCCCAGGGATCAAAATTTTATGAACAGGACCTAGGTTGTTGACATTTCTTAAAAAGGGGGTTCACACGGGCCCACATTTCAGATATTGCGAGGAAGAGAAGTGGTGTCCTGGTGGAGACTTTTGTTTTAGAGTCTGTGGTGTATTTTTCCACCGTATATATTTTGACGGGTGTTTTTGCGCCACCCGTTCATGTTTCGAAAAACATTATTTATACCTTTTTTATTGCAAATTTTACCTACCTCAATTTCAGTTATGACCATTTTTCTGTTTAAACCCATATTTAAAGAGTTATAATTGAAAAAGAGTGAGGGAGTCACCTGGTCAAAATTTGAGGTATTTTGCGATGGGTGAGGTTCAGGGAATTTTTGGGTGGCAAATCAGGACGTCGAAAAAAATTTTAGAACCCAAAATGCAGTTTGCTCCATTTTTTTGGTCTAATTTTTCTGAGTTAATATAAGGAAAAAAATGAGCCAGCAAGTTTATTTTTTAATGCTACATCTTTTCGAAGGCCCATCTCCTTTCCTTGAAAGTCCTTAATATCCCTTCCTAAGACCTCACTTGAAAAAATTATCAAACATTCAACCAAAAGTTGTACATTGAAATCTTAGAAATAATTTCAGTTATCACAAAAATTTCCAAAAAAAACCCTCCCCTCCCCCTACCAGTTTCGCATAATACGTATGAAAATCATTCGGTGACTTTTACACGTATTATGCTGAATTGAAGGGGAAGAAGGGATCCGATCAAAATTTTTGTAATGACCAAAATTATTTGACGGATCACAATCTACAACTTTTGTTTGAGAAATTTCCCAAAATCAGCCTTAAGAACGAAGGTAGGGGAGTTCCAAGGAAAGGGGGTGGACCATCAAAAAGCAGAGCCTTAAAAAAATGTCACACCGGCTCTTGTTTTCCCTTATACTAGACTCTAAATTAAGATTCAGTCATAATATCGCTTCTAACAATGAAATCGTACTAAAGTTAATTTTGAGACTATACTTTTTATCAAAAATCAAATTAGAATTATTTCGTTGGTGTTTTCATTTGGATATTGTTGCGACTTCGCTACTTCAACGTATTTTCCCCCCATATTTTGTTAATTTATTGATAATTTAATGACGATTATACGGTTGTTTGGGCCAACTTTCTCGTGTAAATTTTAGCATAAGTTTTTATATGTACCCGAGTCTTTATAGTTATCAGCTCTCGAATCGGTACGTTCAAGTTTTGATAATGAGATATGACGAAAATTATTTCCTAGTAAAAACAATTTTAATACAGCTATACCGAAGAAAGTGTCCTGTCGAGATTAAAATTCCAACATTTCACTCAAATGTGATGTATACGAAAGGTCAATGACCTCAAAAAACAAACGACCTCGCGTTCGAATTTTTTTCTAGTCTTCTTTTACACTTTTTCATTTTCCACCAAGATAAGTTCAATTTTAAATTGAATAAAAAAATGTAAAAGAATTCAACTAGTCATCGATGATCTCAATTAAAAATTGAGGTAGATAGATACGTATAAAACGGAAATTTTAACAAAATTTCCAGACTCACTCGTCACTCGCGAATTTCCTATTTTTGGATTTTTTAAAGCAGATGAGACACTTTCTCGAATACTCTAAAAATATAATTAACGAATTGATTGCATTTAAATTTATTATATTTTTTGTACTCTGGATAAAATGAACAAAAATTTATATTGTAGAAATTTTTTGTTGACTTGGCGTCGTATAGTAGGAATTTTGACTTTTTATTTTCGCAAAACACGATCCACTTGTACAATGAATTTGTGTACTATAAGATTTTTGTATTAATTTGTTATACTTTTTATACGTATAAGTAGGAATTTGTTTGGATGAAATATTGCATTGTAAATGTAACATAAATGTAATAAGTTTAACTTAGATATTTATTGTAAAAAAAATTGCAAAAGTACGATTTGAATGTTTCTAGAAAATCGATGAATGTTTTAATGTTTTGTATTACAATATGTATGTAAATGAATGTTCTACCATTGTTGTTTGTCCAGTTAAAATTAACTTAATTCGTGTAATAAAAATAAAATAACGCCTATTTTACCATCGTATAAATTTTTTCCGCCAAAAACTGACCCACTTGCGGCGACAAAAACAATTTCGAAAGCTCGAAGCGTTTATATTTTCCAGAAAACTAATGCTTTTTACGGGGTGCTTTAAAGAAGCGAAAAAAGAAAAAAAAGGCCATAAAGTAAGTAAAAGATTTAAATTGGGCAATATCACGATTTTTGCTCTGGCCAGCGAACGGCTATCGTTGGAAAAAAAACAATCAATAATCAAGACCGGTGTGTTGAAGGTAGAGAAGGCGCAACGTTGGTAAGCTTTGTCATGACATAAAGAGAGTCATCTTTCCTAATGATCGAAATGCTTAACGCCCATTTCTCTAATTAGGCTCGTACCTACAACACCACAGTCGACTTTTCACATAGAACAAATACAGGTATCGCACGCATTTCTGTTATCAGTAACAGTGATGATCAACCTGCGATACCGAATCGTCAAGATTTCGTGTGCGAAAAAAATTATAGTGAAATTCAATTTCATTATCTTGATTAACGTCGATATAAAATTAAATTAAATGGCATCGTCGTATATTAAGACATCGAATAGATAAACTTTGGAAAATCGATGGGTATCGTGACGCCAGTCATCGTATGATCTCGTAGTTTTGTTGACGAATTTGTACAGAGGCCAGAGGGGGGATTTCATTCTTGAGATGATATCTTACAGTCACATACATTTAAAAGTATCGAGTTTTTATAATAATCGTGCAAAATGAGTAAATAATATTCATATACCTGATCTGATGCAGAAGATGATACAGATGGTCGAGGTGGCACTTGGAAAACTGGATTCTAGAACTTTTTCCATTAGGAATGTCTAACTGAGTTTGTGATCACTTCTTCACATAATTCGAAAACGATTGTCAATCAATTGTCATTAACTTACACATTTAATTACGAAATATTTTAATCTTACAAACCGAGAAACGGAGAACTTTTGCAGTTTTGCTGGAAATTGGAACACGTGACATTTTGTTTTGTTTTGATTGATAAGGGTGGCGGCGTATTGCAGGGTTGCCATTTGCTATTATTAAAAAGTTCATTTTATATTATTTTTTTTTAAATAAAATAAATTCATTAAAATTTCTAAGGCATTGCCAAACACCACAACAACTAAATTTTTTTTAAATTGTTATATATTTTTTCTGGGTTTATTCATCAATGAAAAAATTGAAGACAGGTGATGAGAAAAACTGATGAAAGTGAAATGAAAAATGGAAGGAGAGGGCAACAGCGTAATTATTATCTTGTTATCAAATCAATTTTTTTTTAAATTTCATTCAACTTTTCAACTTTAATTTTATTTAAAATTCGAAACTTTCAAAATGAAAATTTGAAACCGAAAGGAAGCAATATTATTACGTGATGTATTGGATTGGAATGAGACAAGAAGGAATCTCAATCTCATAAGTAAGGTGTATGTACTCTGTACCTAATTATTATCATCAATCAATCTGCAGGTGATTTTAAATTTTAATTTTAGTTCTAGATCATCATTCATTACTCAACTGCTCCAGATCTTTCAACAAAGGTTTAAGTACCTGATGCATTCGCAAACGTTGCACTTTTTAACCATTCGCCGAATAGCAGATTAATAATATACTACGTAAGATCGAAAACTCACGTCTAGATTTAAGTATGGTTATCATATGGCGGAAATATAACGGTATAACATTAGTATTCTGTTTTAGTAAGTATTGTCTCTACACGGTTGTCATTAGTATATCAATGGAACGGTGTCGTATATCATCACAAGAGATAGTTCACCTCATACTAATCGCAATAGTCCTAAATTTGAAGAGAACTCTGGCCAGTGTCTAATGATGGGTTCACATATCGAATGCAACGAATAGGTAAGTATGTTTTTTATGAACAAATAAGCCTTATAGTTTTCTACCATCTGTAATTCTACATACTTGGGATTCACTTTATCGATTGATTCGTATCAAAAATTACATAAATAATTGAAACATAAGTATTTATATTATTTGCACACAGGTCAAGGTTATAATTTACCATGTAACACTGTGGTGTGCATTTGCTTTAATAAAAAATCATAAACGTTATGATACTAATCTTCGCGAACAATCATTAATAAAATCCTAGTAACTTATGCGAACTTAACGCCTATCGAACTTGATCATAATAAATAGAGAGCAAAGTCAACAAATGTTACCTTAGATATACTTTAATAAATTATCATTACTGCCCCAAGTAAAAACTGATCTACATACCGGAACACGCTTTAAGTGCTTTTTAGATTCAATACAATTAAAAATCTTAACACAAATAACTCTCCAACGCGGTTGACTCTTGCATATTAGTACCAACATTTTTACCGCAAAAATGAATCCTGTATGGCTGAATTACAAAATACTCGGAGTTTATTAATTCTGCGTAATATTTCAATAAAACAAGGAAATCAATTATTATTCAGCTAACATTTCATGAGAATTTATATGGAACGATAATAACAGTATTCTACAATGTTCGTAACATTTTAATACCTGAAATTTGTCTCGAAGGCACTTCCCATTTTGTAGATATACACAAACTCGTACACAGGCGACTACATTTTATATCTTAAATATCTATAAATTTTACACTTGACAATAGAGACACCATTAATCGAAGGCTACGAATCAATTAACACGATGAAATGAATTATGGAGAATGAGTTTTGAACGAAAATTAGTTTATTAACACCTATATATAATTATAAGCTTTTTCTGATAGGTGCTTGTTCTTTTTTTTCTCTCTCAATGAGGTGCTTAGTCACTTCTGCAGTCACCTGCATATTTTAGTAAAACATTTAAATTAAAACAGAAAAAAGAGCATCCGTCAGAACGTTCAAATTTTTGGCACGCCTTCATACATCACAATATACTACTCCTTCAACAAAATAGGTACCTAGAAAAAAATTTGTGTCTTCTGTAATCTCAAATTTGTTCTAGGTATGATGACATCCGTTTTTAGTTACAATCCATGGAACTGCTTCTGTGAGAAGATAGATGAATCATAATGAAAATGAAAATTTATCCTCAGAATTAATCCACTTTCACAAACCAACGTAAGTGACATGAAGAAAATTCTATTTCAAATGCAGCATTATCGTAGAAGATAATTCGTTGAATGGAATTCGTGTGTAGGTTTAACAAACGTGAATTGAACTCCTTTCATTTTAATTTTTATCAATGCCGATGGTAATCGTTGACGAAATCTAAGAAGTGTTGCATTTGTCGACTAATTCGTTTAGAATCAAATAATAATCAAGTTGAATCGATTTACCGAGTTGGATTTTTTTTTTAAGATCAAGGTTACTTGGAAAAGGTCAAGATTTAGGATAGAAAAATAATTCATTAGTGATTTTTGTACGATAACGGTAAACTTTTCAAAATGCAACTCTTAACGTCGAATCGAATCCCAAGTTGTAATATTTTGATCAAGCTTTAAGGAAATTGTAAGTATAATGTACCTATAACATTTATCATTTTATTTATTCATTTTTTGAAATCTTTGATAACAAATATCGATACCGTTATTGCTTATTTAGTAAGTATACTTATGTATGCTTACCTACGTAATTTCATATTATTCTCGAGGTGTTCGCGTTCATTTTTTCTCCATTACCTACCTGATCTTACCTTGAGAAAACTCAAACGTTTTTACTGGGGCTGTTTTGTTGGAAGAAATAAATTTCCAATATCGATAAATACATCAGCTCTGGAGGGAAGGCCTGCAATTTTTATGTTGAAAGAGAATTTATAATGAAATGAAAAGTCGTAATCGGCATTTAAAAACGATTTATGCTTACTCGCCGGTGAGCAGTACCTAATAAATTCGATTCGAGTCGGCAGATAATCAACCAATCAATGATCTGCATTGGCATTATCGATTGGTATACTTAGCTGGGTAATAGGTAGAATAAAACAAAAATAAAGAGGGAACGTTAAAATGATGAAAAAAAATTGATTTCGTTTTATTTTATGATTATTAGATTTTTTAGTATCAAAAAAAAAGTTGAACTAGGTCAATCATTGACCTAAGCAGATAAATCCATTTGTTTGATAATATAAATCCACAGTTGAAGAAGAAATTATTATTATTCGATAAATAGATAACCAGTAAAATTACCACAATTGAAATAGAAGAAAATTGCATTATTTTTGAGTTTGCAAAGATTTTTTGATTTTAAAAAGTTTCTCTTGGTGTTTTGATTACCCACCAAAAAGTCCCGAAGGTTAAATCGGTCCTTATTGGCTGAAATTTTTTATCCAAACAGTGGAAGTTGGTCTCTATATTATGGTCGAAAAAATCGCAGGTAAACATTTTAACGCCTCAACCTAAAGCATCAAATTCATTAATTTTTTCTAATTTTTCAATTTTTTTTAAAAAATAACAGAATGACGCCATTTTGGAAAACCACAACCTCCTTGTATAGATGTCTGGACATATTCTGAAGAAAATGTCTCTCGAGGTTTTTGAGGAAAAAAATCTCATTTTTTTAGAGAAAATTTTAATGTTTTGAAGAAAACGTGGTTTATCTGTAGAGAAAATCATCTCTAAATTTCTTGCCTCAATTTTTTCGAAAAAATCACTTTTTTATTATTAGATAAATTTTTTTTTCCAGGAAAGAAATTTTTTTTAGAGAAAAACTAATTTTAATTTTTTGAAAAATATCTCAAATTTGGTCTCAACTACAAAAAAAGAAAAAAAACTTTCCATTCTCATGGAGCAAAAAATTTATCTCTTGTGTTGCAATAAACATATGTATTCCTTGATTTTTTGAAGAGAAAAAATTCTTAAAATTATTTCGAGTGAAAAATGTTTTTAATTTCAAGTTTAAAAGACTTCTCGTTTTGAACTCATTTTTTAAAATGAAATTTTTCAACAAATTTGAAAAGAAAATCTACATTTGCTTTGAAGTAATTTTTTTTTTTTTTTTGTTGAAAAAGTCTTTTACTTTTAAAATGAAAAATCTCATATTATTGAAAAAGAAAATCTAATTTTTTTGAAGTCAAAATCACTTTATTCAAATGCAGATTTTTTTTTGTTTTGATTTCAGAAAAAAATGTAGGTAAGTACTAAGTAAGTACCTACTTTGAGAAAAAAAATCTTGTTTTTAGGAGAAAAATCTTAAAGTTTTTTGTGATAAAAATTTTATAACTCTTTTAAAATAAAATAAAAAAAATTGTGTTTTGTCTAAATTTGTAAAAACTTACAATTTTTTGAATTTTTTTCGAGTAAAAAATTTGTTTGAACTGTTTTTAAAAATAATTTATTCGAGGAACAAACTTTTCACATTTTAAAATAAAAATCCATTTTTATGAGAGAAAAAAATTCCTGAATTTTTTGGAAAAAAAAATTGTCTTCGTTTGTTTACTTTTTTTAGAAGAGAAAAATATAAAATTTATTTTTTGAAGTAAAAATTTTTTCAACTTTACTAAGTTTAAAGACTTTTTGTTTTGAACTCATTTTTTTTTTAAATGGAATTTTTCAAAATTTTTGAAAAGAGAATCTCTACATTTCCCTATACCTACTTACCTTAAAGTAAAAATCTTTCATTTTTGTGCGGACTTTTTTATTTTATTTTATTTTTTTAACTTTTACTAATTTTAAAGTGAAAAATGTCATATTTTTGAAAAAAATCTCTCATTTTTTGGAGTCAAAATCAATTTATTTTAACGCAATTTTTTTTTTTTTTTTTTTTTTGTTTTGATTTCAGAAAAAAAACCTTGAAACCTTTTATTTAACTTTACCTAGAGAAAAAAATCTTGTTTTTTTTGTAGAAAATTTCTTAATTTTTTTTTGAATAAAAGTTTCAAATCTCTTTTAAAACAGAAAAACTTCTCATTTTTTAAAAATAAAAAGAATGGTTTTTCGTCTAAGTTTTTAAAAACTTTCATTTTTTTGAGAACAAAAAATCTCGATTTTTTTCGAGTAAAAAATTGTTTGAATTGTTGAGTTTATTTTTTTTAAATCATTTTTTTCGAGAAATAAACGTTTCACTTTTAGAAATAATAATCTATTCGAAGAATCCCCGAATTTTTTAAAAATATATATATATTTTAACTTTTTGCAGTGAAAACAGTTTTTATTCATTTTTTTTTTAAATGGTACCTATTTGTTTTTTTTCTGTCTTTTTTTTTTTTTAGAGAAAAATATCAAATTTGTTGGAGTAAAATTTTTAAAAAAATTTTAAGGTGTAAATTTTGAAGAAGAGCAATTTCCCAATTTTTTGAAAAAAAAATCTCCAAAATATTCAAAGTACCTAGAGTAAAAATTATCCGCTCTGGCCCTCGGGGAAAATCCAAGCTCGATGCAAGTGCAATTTTTAGACCCCAAAAAGCCCTTTCCATACCCCCTTTCTTTCGTTTCTTCCGAATTTTCTCATTTGTGGACACTGACTCTACGATGGCCTTTACTTTGGACTTTTGAAATTATTTTTTGTCTTTTCCTCACAACGTTGTTTCTTCTTATGAGAAAATAATTTACTATTTTTAGAGTAAAATGAATGAAATGATGTTTTAGGAAATTTTAAGCGCTTTTAATGTTTAAGGTAGTTGCACCAGTCGTTGGCCACGACCCAGTGGTGGGTCACTTGAGAAGAAAAATGTTTATAATTAAGCGTATTTTTAAAATAGCTTCAGAAATTTTTTTTAGAGCAAACCTGGAACATTTCTGCATAGAACCACATAAAAGTTTTTAATCAATTCTGTTCAAGTAATTAATAATGATCGTCTGAAATTTTTTTGTTAGAACAATTTTCAAAATGATGCCAATTCTAAAGATTTTTGTTAAGCCGAAGTGTTATCGAAATATGAATTTTGCACTATTAAGATTAATAAAACTTGAAATATAACCATTTGGACCTGAATAAGAAGAGTTTGGAGATTCCATTTCTTCATTAAAATAAGAAATATTGCCAAAATTCTATCAAATATGGCGGTGACTATCTACTGGAAGGAAAAAATGGTGTTTAGCCAGTAGTTGATCATTTTGATCAAGTACTAGACTTACGAAATTTTTGTAAAGTTCTAGTGGTTGATCATGCAAAAAATTGGTAAATATTCACGAAAAATGATAGTTTCTCTTTCTCATGGCTAATGAGTGACAATTTTACCGAATACTTATTGATTTTAAAAAAAATTAAATGGTTGAGAGCCGTTGTCATAATCTGATTGACCAACTACTGGGTGATCAACTACTAGCGCGTGACCAACTACTGGGTGGTCAACTACTAGATTATCTTGACCAACCACTGGACTTTTCTATTTTTTCACTTAAAATGGTCGTAATTTTCAAAGAAATGAAGTAAAATAAAAAAATTATAGCGCATTTTGTAGTAGAATACACAAGGAATCGTTTGGTATATTCACCATTTCGCCAACGTTATTAGTTTTTAAACCAGAATGGTTTTTTATAAGACACTTCCACTATAAGGGTCCATCACTGGTGCAACTACCTTATTTGAGCTTTTTTTTCGATTGAGACACAGTTTTTTTAAATGTGACAGTTATTTCAATTTTTTTCACCCAATATATTTTAACGCGTGTTTTTTCTTCACCTGTTTTCTTTTTCAAAAAAAATAAACATCACCTTTTTTGTTGCAAATTTTATTTACTTTGATTTTAGTTATGACAATTTTTTTGTTTAAACGCATATTTCAAGAGTTATGAGCGAAAAATAACAAGGGGGTCTCTCTAGGTTCACATTTAGGGGACTTTCTGAGATGTTGAGTTTGCAGACTTTTTGGTGGCAAATCAAGGGCACCAAAAGGAACATTTTAAAATAAAAAAAAATCGTTGCTGATCCAAAATGCAATTTGATTTCCAAATTTCACTGGCTGGGCTATAAAAAGATAAAAGTTGATTGGACGGAATTCTGGATAGGTACGATAAAAGTCTATAAAAAGTTCGCATATGATGAAAGGCTAAAGGCCCTTCCTCTGACAAACCGTTTTATATTAATTTTAGCGACCACTGGTAACTTTTCGCATTAACAGCAATAGTAGCGAGTAAAATTTCAGGTGTCGGCATAGCTGATAGCCAGTCGGAGGTCGTAGCTTTGCAATCCATTAGTTAAATGAATCGACGGGACTCCCTCTGCGTGTTATTTACTTCCGTTGACGAAGATGCACGCAGAACCCTCAACTATACCTTATACTCGGTATACCTGCGTAAATGCGGCTGAAAAAAAAAACACTGATAAAAGGTCGGAAAATACTTCGACTTCCTTCCCCAGCGTACTGTAAATCATATTTCATTTAAGACTGTGACAAGTCATAAAATATTTCATTAATTTTCTATTTTTTTTTCTGTATCTACTGCTCACTTTGCAACAAAGTTAAGTAATTTTCTAGTCCGTAGGTACCTATGTTAATAACTTTAAAAGCTTTTCTTTTTTTCAAGCCAACTTTTCTTGTAAACGCTTGTCAAAAATTAAATGATTATTTCGACCAATCTTACCTATTAAGCTTGGAAAACACGGACGTGAGTTTTAATTACCTATTAATTCATTCTCATCCCACACACAGGTACTTATTTGCATGAGAAATAAAATTGATAGAGGCTTTTTGAAGTGATTTCGTGAACTCAAAAGTCAAAGACGTTATATTCTGCTTATAAAGTAAGAGAATTTCCTCGTATTAATGTATTCAGTGAGCCGGAGGCTTCCTAAGCATAAAGCTGCGATAGTTCGTTTTCGTTACAATTTCAATTCATCTTCATCACGATTTTTTATCCTTATCAGTACACTCCTAAATTATTATTGAACTTCGTAGCGAACGTTACTTTCAGGTAGGTATTTATTTAATATTTAATCACGAATTTTTCCATTAAATACCGCAGCAAAAGTCGATGAATTTTTTTACCAAAATAGAACTGTGTTGTTGAAAAAATTCGTTTTTAACATTCCAATGCAAATTAACGGTGAAAATTTTTTTTAATAAACTATACAATTTGCTTACAATTAGCGTGACGGAAAGCGGGTAAACTAGTCCATAAACATGCTGCGGACAGAAAGAAACGAAACCATCTGAGAGGGAAAAATTTCAAAAACTTGTTCATGACGAAGGTGGGCTTTGATACTCCAGAACACACCTAAAAAAAATATAAATTTGCATACAATCGTCAGAGATAAGTTAGCCGAATATATAAGAAGAAAAAAAAAGCGCCTAGTAGGACAATAAAACGTTCTAATGTGTTACAATAAAACTGAACGAAAAAATGTGACTACAAGATATAATACTATAATAACGGAGAACAATGAATAAGACGCGAATCCGTCGCTTTGAAAGACGGAAGGCGTTCCGTTAAGTAGATTCACTCGAGGTGATTGTGACGAAATTATACGAAAAGAATAATATAACGACGACTAAGATTTTGTACACTTTTTTTCAAAACCTTATATCTTCATTGAAACGAAACGATTTAATATTGTGAACTTTCTAAAAAAAAAAATTGTTTGGTAATGAGGTCGAAGAAGAAATATTTGAAGAATGTGAGAATTTAATTCTCTTATATGGTGATTAAGTGCCTTTGTACGTGGATTGGATAAGTAAGTATCGACGAATTAAATTTTTTCCTTTAATAAAAAAACTTCATTAACGATACAAAATGTTTAATAATCTGATTTAATCAATGATATATGTATACTTAGGTACTTAGGTAGGTACGTACGTATATAAAATAAAGAATGGAAAACATAACAAACTGAAATTATCAACGAAGAAAAAAATTACAACCACAATATCTCATTACGAATAAGTAGAAAGTTGTCATTTGTCAATATACTCGTAATATGTTGAGTAAATCAAAAGATTTTTTTTTTTTTTTTTTAATTTTTTTTTAGAAAAAGAGCCAGTCACATTACAGCCATTTTCATTCAGAAAATTACAAAATACAAAATCATGAATAATTTGAAGAAAAAATAAAATGTACTATAGATATTAATCGATTTTTTTTTTAAATACAAAATTCTTTGGCATCGGTTCATCAAATTAAAATAATTTCATTTTAAAACCAGTTTAAGAGTAGATGACAGCACCGCGCTAGACATGTAGTTATTGTACTCAAAGTAGGCATTTCTGAATTACTAAATAAAATTTTATATCAGCTGTTTTCATTGTGGTTTCTTTAAATTTTACAATAAGTAATGCCTATTTTAATAATAATGTTCCCTCAAAATTTTTCAAGTTGCATCTTTGAACTTTAGTAAAACTAAAATCATCAATATTTGACTAAAATTCAAAGTTTAGTTATCAAGTATAAAATACAATTTTTCAAATTGAATTATTTCTTAAATTATTTTTTATAATTTATTACAAATTTGAAATTGGAGGATTTTTGAAATTAGACCAATTTTAAAAATTCAGCTAAATTTTCAAAAGAAAAATACAATAATTTTTCAAGTTTGATGAATTTTCAAAGTTGTCTAAGTACATGAATTTTTAAAATTCATCAAACTTTTCAAATAAATGTACAAAAGTCAGTTTATAAAGTTTAAATTGATTTTTTCTATTTTCAAAATTTTGGTGAAAATTTCAAGTGGTTACAAAATTGTTTTAAAAATTTAGCTGAATATTTTTTTAATAATAAAAATAAATTTTCATGGTTTCATTAATTTCTACGATGTTCA
Source organism: Balanococcus diminutus (assembly GCA_959613365.1). Classification (NCBI taxonomy): domain Eukaryota; kingdom Metazoa; phylum Arthropoda; class Insecta; order Hemiptera; family Pseudococcidae; genus Balanococcus; species Balanococcus diminutus. The sequence continues at coordinate 41,554,657 of OY390716.1, forward strand.
AAATTTGGAAGAAATTTGAAAATTCATCATTATTTTGTCCATTTTAATAAATTTTTTAAATTAAATAATTTTTAAAAATTCTTTACAATTTTATAAATTTTTGAAATGTATAAATTTTTGAATTATTTTAATATTCAGATTTTGGTACCTAATTTTTATGTTCTTAAAAATTAATTAGGTATCTTTTAATATTGAGCCAAGTTTTCAAAAAAACAAACAAACAAACAATGTCACTTTTTTTAGAGTAACTAGTGTAGGTATCATTAAGATTAAATATACCTACAGTTTTTCAAATGGTCGACAATTTGAAATTTTTGAAATCGAGTCACATTTTCAAAATGTAATGAATTTAGAATTTATACAATTTTAACAAAATTGATAAATTTTTAAATTTCGTAGGTACAGGTAATAAATCTTAGAAATTCACGCAGTAGGTAGGTAGAGGTACCTATACCTGCCTTCAAAATTGGGTAATTTTTAAATTTGTAGACATTAAAAAAATTAAGGTAAATTTCTTTTAATGTAGGTGGTAAGACGTACACTATTCAAATTTAAATTTTGGTAAAACGCGCCACTAGCCTTAGTTGTCGTACCTAACCTATCTAGTACCTACATGATATTACAAAAAAATAAAAACAAGTAAATCTTGAAAATTTGATATTTTTTAAAACTTTAATAATTCATTAGATAAAATTTTCAAAATTTGGTGAAAATAAATTCAAAATTTCAATACCTATTGAAATAATTTTTTTAAATTCTGTTAAATTTTTAAAAAATTGGAAGTACAATTTTCAAAGTTTTATCGATTTCTAAAGCGTTCAAAACTTGATAAGAAGTCGATCTTAAAAAATTGTGTAATAAATTTTTTAAGTTTTGAAAATTTGATATTTATACTTTTTTAAATAATGTAGTAAACCTTCAAAATTTTTGTAATTTTAAATTTAACAAAATCGTCAATTTTTAAAATTTAGTCAAGTTTTCAAAAATAAACTTACCTAATTTTTCATGCAATAAATAATTAAAATTCTTTAAAATTTTCAAAAAAATAGATGAAAATAACTTATATTTTACTACGTAAGTATTATTAAAATTTTCATAATTCAAGTAGGTAGGTAACTAGGTATCTACTGAATTTTCAAAAAAAAAAAAAAAAAAAAAAAAAAAAGTACCTAAGTAAGAAAAAAAAGAAGAGAAATTTACCAAAGTTTTAAAAAATTCTTATTTTTAGATTTTTTAAATTTTCGGAAATTATAATTATCTATAAAATTTTCAAAATTCCAGATTTTTCATCAAAAAAAAATATATAGGTACCTAGACCTACCTATACAAATAAAATATTAATAATTTTAAAAAGTTATTTTTCAAGTTTTCAAGGATTTTTTAAATTTGGAAAATCATCAAAACTTGTATTTTTAAATTTTTTATTATTTACAGAATTTTCAAAGAATAAAAATTTTAAGTAAATTTTGGGAAACTAACCGAAGTAGCTTTCAAAAAAAAATTCAAAAAGTCAAATCACAAAATTTGAAAAAAAAAATAAGACAGGTATGAGAATTCGATTATTTTGTAAATCTTCAAAATCTAATGAAAATTCAAAATTCCATTAGGTATTTCTAAACTTTAATAATTTTTTAAAATCAAGTTGAATTGATAAAAAAATTTAAAAGGTCAATTTTTAAAGTTTTTAAAATTTAGAAAATCTTCTAAATTCGATAACGATTCAAAATTTGCAATATTTTAAATTTTTTTAATGTTTTAAAAAGTATTTCAAATTTCACGAATTTTGAAAAATTAGGTTAAATCAATTATTAAAATTGAGCTAAATTTTCAAAAAATTTAAAAAGGACATTTTTCAAAGATTGATAAATTTTTACATTTTTTTTTAATTTTACAAAAAATTTAAAATGAAAATGATCAAATTTCGATTTCTTACAATTTTTATAATTTGGTGAATTTTTTCAATCCTTTTCTCAAAATTTAAAAATATTTTTTTAATTTTTAATTTTTAATGAATGTTTGAAATTCAGTGGATTTTAAAAAATCGAGAAAGTAAATTCTCAGTGTTTATAGTAGTCAGAAACGGTTTGAGCAAATTTTTTTGGGGGGTGTAGATCGAAAATGCCGAATGAAAATTTTCAAAATGCCGAATGATAATTAATAGGTACAACAGTGGGAAGTAGACCCCTGCGCTGAATTTTTTGAAAAAAGTGAGTTTTCGAAAGAAGAACTTCTCACTATCCTCATAGAAAAAATTTCAAGAACTTATGGTAGCATTAGGATTTGAATCAAAACGACTGTTGCTGCCCGAGCGAAGCGAGGGCGAACATTTTTGAAAAAATTGCACTTCTAAAAGAAAAGATGGACTTTTTTTTGCAGAAATTTTGAAAACATACAATAATTTCTGGTTTTTTAAAAGATGAAAAAGTGATACGTTGCCCGAGCGAAGCGAGGGCGAAAATTTTGAAAAAATTGGAATTTTTAATTAAAAATAATGCAGTTTAAACATAATTTTTAATATTTTCAAAAAGATCATGTTCATTTTTTTACGTTATAAGTTATAACAATTCAAATGCGCTGATTTTTGATTCCTATTCTGATTCTGAGAGAAAGATGAAGTAATAGAAGTACATTGCCCGAGCGAAGCGAGGGCGAAAATTTTTTTTCCGAAATTTACCGAATTTGTGAGTCGGAATTTCTCTAAAATTCATCGAATTTATGATTCGGAATTTCTCAAAAATTTGCCGAATTTGTGATTTAGAATTTCTAAAAAATTTACATATTTGAAATTCAAAACTTTACCAAATTTTGTAAACATACCTAATTTAATTTGTCGAAAGTTTGCCGAATTTGTCGAAAATTTTTCAAAAATTTGCCGAATGGAAAATCACTGGGGGGGGGGTGTTCCACCCCCCCCCCCCCAAACCCCCTCCTCGCACCGGCTCTGATAGTAGTTTTTTACCAGTTAAAAAATCTATATTCAAAATTAGGTAGGTGAAAATTCAAAATGTAGTCATTTTTTAAATTTTAATAAATTTTCAAAATATTTTATTAACATGGATTTTCAAAAAATAAATAAATAAATAAAATGTCAATTTTAAAATCTTTATAATTTGACAAAAGGGTAAATTTTTTCAATGTGGCAAGGGGTTAAAAATTCTTGAAGTTTTTGTACCTATTTTTTCAAAATTTGATGCTCAATTTTAAAATTTTAATGAACTTCTTCAAATGCATTCAAACGATCAATTTTTTAACCTTCAATATTTAAAAAAAAATTCAGTAAAACAAATTTTAAAAATTTAACCATTCATACTCTATATGAATAATAATTTTCAATTTACGTAGAAAACGATCGAAAATCAGCCAAAATGAGTACAATTTTTAAACCTATTTCAGAAAACCTCTTAGTTAGCACGGAACTGATACCTATCAAATTACAATTTACCCCAACACGTCTGAAATAAATAAATAAAATAAGTTGGTAGCTGCATAATTTGTAATATAGGTACTCGTATAAATATTTTCAATGAAAATCACACATACCCAGCATCAAGTACTACGCCTATCTCTTCGTACCTTACTACGTATTCATATGTCGTTTCATGTGCAAAGATAAATGATCAGAGCGAGAAAACGAACGTTCGCAAAACCTGCACCTGAACGGTCGATCACCTGTGTGCTTGCGATAATGCCTGGTCAGCTCGTCGGATCGAGCGAATTTCCAGCCACAACCTTTCCACCCACACTGGAAAGGCTTCTCTCCGGTATGAGTTCTGAGATGAGCTTTCAAATGCGAGGATTTCGTGTACGTTTTTCCGCATCCGATATGAGAGCACGTATGCACGATGACTTTTCTTCTTTCCCAATTCGGTCTGCGAGCTTTGGCGGGTAAATTTGATTTCAAATAATTCGAGTTGTAATTTTGTGCTAGTCCGTTGGTGGGAATAGGAAATCGAGGATATCTGCAGGATATCGAAGGATAAAATGGGCCAGAAGTCGGCGTGGAATTTAAATGACGACGCCAAGAAGGTTCAAAATTCGTATCTGGCTTCGATTCTTCGACATAGGCGCAATAATTGATGGGCTGATATTGATACCCGAATGATTTATTTTTATCGTTAGGTGCAAACATTTGATTTTCACGTTTGTCGTTGTAGTCGTAATTAGTGTAATCGGGATTAAATACTTCGTTAGTGGTTTGATCGCATGTAGAGGTATCGTTTTCGGATTTCGTACAAATGGGAAAATAGGGCTGCGGGTCTTCTTTTTTGAAATCGCAAACGGATGCGTGATGACGAGTTGTGCTCGCATTTATCATACTGTACTGGTCGTTTTTATACATGTACATGTTGTACGAGAAACTATCGACAAATAGGTTATTGTGATCGCCGGATGAAGTTTGTGATAAATCTGTTTGACTTTTATTCCAGCTGTTGGCTTCGGGTTTATGGGACGTAGTCGATGAATCAAAATTGCCATTTGTTTCTTCGCATTTATCGCGATAGGCGAATATGAGATTGTTATTTGTTCCATTTTCCAATATCATCGTCTCAATGTCTTGCCAAACCTGTACAAATATACAAACAAATTATGTAATGTGTTAGTAAAATGTTATTATCTGAATGTTTGACGCTAATAAATTACTCTCTTAAGGTAGGTACTATAAGCGACGCGAATTTAACAGGTAATAATATTCGCATGATAAACTGTACCGACATTATGGTGGTAATTTTCATGCATGCTTGCACTGTCCTTGCTCAGTACAGCTACAGACTAACGCGTGTTATAGAACTGATCACGTGTCGTAAAGATTGTAGAAAGGGTTTAAAAAAACAACCCCTCGTGTTTTACAGCAGACGATAATAATATGGTTATTGAATTATGACCCAGCAGTGTTCTCATTTCTCAATTTGTATTTTTTTATCTAAACATTTCATAAAACGTGTCTATTCTTTAGCTTCTTATATCCTGCTTGTTTCGAAATTAAAGCCGAACCCCTGCGCTTCTGCCAAACAAGTGGACAATAGGGTGTGCGGTTGAGTAGTGGATATTATTTGAGATTTGGATAGAACCGAGAAGATACCTACCAACCACATAATAAAAAAATTATGTACACAATTAGGGTGGTCCTTATTTTTGACTTTTGATTTTTTTTTGGTTTCAACCCTCCCCCAAGTTGTTTCTTGTTCTCATAAGAAAGTAACAAATTATATTTTTTTGAAATAAGTACAAAAATTTCTCAATTTTTTCGAAGAGACATCTTTTATCTTTGGACTTGAAGGGGAAAAAAACAGACTCCGAATTTTTGGAATTAAGGTGTAAAAATTTCCTAAACTATTTTTTAATTTTTTTTTTAAATAAGATAATTCTTAAATTTATCATAGAAAAAAATCTGATTTTTTGGAGAAAAAATTACTGTTTTTTTAGACAAGGAAATCATGCTTTTCTTGCCTTGTTTTTTTTTATTTAAAAAAATCACATGGAAAAATTTTCAGCATAAAAAAAATTTGATATAGGTAATAACTTTTTGAAACTAGGCTGCGTTTTATCTATACCTAATAAAAAATGTTGAATTAATTTTTTTTAAATAAAACTTTTATAAAAATTTCTTAATTTTTTCGAAGAAAGATCTCTTATATTAGGAGAAAAAATCTCGAATCTTTGTCTTTGGAAAATTCAGAATTTTTGGAGGAAAATTTTTAAATTTTCTTGCGGCATGATATAAAAAATTCTCTTATTATTATTAATTTTTTTTTAAATTAAAGAATTCCTCAATTTATTTTAGAAAAAAATCTGTAAAAATTTGCTGTTTTTTAGAGAAAGAAATCATGAATTTTTTGTCTCAAAATTTTTTTAAATTTAAAAAAAAAACACATGAAAAAAATTTTCAGTTTTAAAAAAATTTATTAGGTAGGTATAATTTTTTTTGAATTAAGTACCTAGGTTTTTATAATGAAAAATGCTGGAAAAAATTTTGAATAAAAACTTTCAAAATTATTTTTGAAAAAAACAACTTTTTTGTGGATTATTCTTAAACGAAATTTCTGTATCTTTCTGAGAAAAAATTCAATTCTTTTGTCTTAATTTTTTCGAATGATTTTTTTTGTTGAATCACAATTTTTTCAGAATAGAAAACTCATTTATTTCATTCTAAAAAAATCTTTTTTCAGAGTGAAACTTTTAGAATTTAAAAAAAAAAATTTAATATGGACATAAATGGAAATTTTTTTGAATAAAATCTCAACTTGTCAGAGAACAAAAATTCTCATTTTTTTGCCCGGAGGGTGGGTGGGGTGGGGGGAATCCTAACTTTTTGTCATCATTTTTTTAATAAAAAATTTCCCATATTTTTTTTATTGAAAAAGTTTTTAATTTAATTTTGAAAACGTTTACAATTTTTTATTTAAAAAAATCTCAATTTTCTTGTCATACTTTGTTTTGAATAACAAAATAACCCTTAATTATTTTTAAATGAAGAATTTCTCTTTTTTCAACTTAATTTTTATTAGAATAACAAATTATTATTTTTTTTTAAAAGTACGATAAAAATTTCTTAATTTTTTGAAGAAAGAGAAATCTTATTTCGGGGAGGCAATTTGGAGGGAGAGGGGTTCTTGAACTTTTTGTCATCTTTTTTTTTTAAATAAAAAATTTCTCAATTAGTTTTTAGAAAAAAATCTTGACTTACTTTAGATTTTAAAAATCTCTGTTTTTTTAGAATGAAAAATACCAACTTTTTAAAAGGCCCCTGTCAATTTTTTTAGTTAAAAAATTTCCCCATTATTTGGAATTTAAAAATTTCTCAATTTTTTGGAGAAAAAAATTCTATTTAATGGTATATTCAAATAATTTTATGAAATGAAAAAGTTCTCATTTCTTTTCAATGACAATTTTTTCAGAGAAAAATTCGCATTTTTTGTTGTAATTTTTCTGAATAAAAAAATTCCAATTTTTCCAAATGAAAAATTTCTAAATTTTTTCAAGTGAAAATTTCCAAAAAAATTTCTCATGTTTTAGAATTTAAGAATTGCTCAATTTTTTTAAGGAAAAATTTCTATTCATTCAAGTAATTTTTTGCAATAAAAAATTTCTCATTTTTTAGAGATAAAAAGTCGCATTTTTTGTTGAAGTTTTTTTGTATAAAAAATTTTCAATTTTTTCAAGTGAAAATTTTCTCAATGTTTATAGAGAAAAAATGTCCATTTTTCAGCAAGTGTAAAAATTTTTCCATTTTTTTAGAAAATTTAAAGATTACCTACCTAATTTTTTGGAGGAAAAAATTCTATTCGTTCAAATAATTTTTTGAAATAAAGAATTACAATTTTTTATACAATTTTAGGGAAAAACGTCGCATTTTTTGTCATACCTAACGTTTTTAATAAAAATTTCCGATTTTTCAAATGAAAAATAATTTTTTTATTTTTTCAAGTTATCAATTTTTTTTTAAATAAAAAATTTTTTCAACTTTTTTGGGGTTCGAAAATTTTTTAATTTTTTTGAATGAGAAAAATTTCTCTATTTCTGTGGGATAAAAACGGTTTATACAATTTCAAATTTATCTTTAAAAAATGCAGTACCTACTACCTACTTACTTATCCAAGCTACTTGTCTAATAATTTTGTGATTATTTTTATCCAAAATAAATATCCAAATAAACGAAGTGGGGAGTGGTAAACATCAAAAAATCCTTTAAAATTGGAGGAAAAATGAATTTAAGAAATGGCGGTAGAATCCAGTTTTTAAAAAAAATGAAATTCCAAGCAAAATTTTAAAAAAATTATCATGATTTTTTTTGTTTTTAAAAAAATGTTTCCAGAATTTGAAAATAGTAAAGCATCTATGAAGATATTTTCGATTTACAATATTGGGAGAAAAAAATGTTTCAAAGTAATTTATCAATTTTATTTTCCAAAAAATTTGAATAAAATTATTTTTTTTCCAGTGAAGTTGTCGTGCACGAGGCTTCCAACTAAAACAGGTATTAGGAAGAGGGTAGGATAGGAGCATTCAAACTGAATTTTATACAAGGTGTTCTATGAGAGATGGGCAATACTTAAATGAATAATCGTGTCTAAATAATAAAAAATTTTAAAAAACTTGTTGCCTATCTCGATTTTGGAAGGGATATGCCAAGAATGGTTTACCAAAAACAAAAAAAAATCCATCAAGACAATACACGAAATAACAGTTATTTGAAAAATTGACTAATAGCTTTGACAATGAAGACACTACAAAGTACATACACAGCTTTAATAAATTTTTATTGCTAAAACTCCTTCAATTTCAAAGATAGACATCCCAAAGTGATTAGAATTTTTTTTTTTCAAAGTGCTGTCCATGTGTTCACTGCCAGGATCGGAAATTTTTTTGGAACAGTGTTAGGTGTTACCAATCAATTTTGCTCGAAAAGTACAATTTTTCATTCACATAGGTAGGCAGGCACCATCACCACATGAATATGAATTTTTTTCGTGATAGGTACTCGATTATACATCTAAATCTCAAATAGTGTCCTTCACTCATCATCGGGCACCCTGTAGAAGTACATGATAGATCATTTATATAAATAGGTAATTCGCTCAACATGTATTTACCAATTTTACACCGAAAACTGGTCATGCAAAAACTGAATTTGAAATGGCGAAAATTTCTCGTATTAATAAAAACAAAACAACTTTGTATGGTGCTGTGGCTTGCGATTATTGTAAAGGTACTAAAAATAGGTACTTAATATTACAAAAATAAAAACCAGAAAGGCCGGCGATTATGTTGTACAATTTCTTAATAATTTAAATAAACTATTTAACACTGGTGTAAAAAAATTCCACTCATTGAAATCATTTCAAAGTTGAAATAAAATTTGAATAATTATATAAAAATTATAGCCAATCTCTTTAGCCTCTTTTTTATCACAAATAGAATTCTCGATTACATTAAAATGCATTTAAAACCGGTATAAATAGGTACATGAGATTTTATCGGTAGGTATACTCGTAGGTATCTTGGCCTATTGGGTGCTATGCATTAACTATATTTTTTATTGGCGTCAAACATTAGCCAAAATTTTCACAGAAATGTCTATAAAATAATAAAATTAATTAGGTAGGTAGTAGGTACTCACTTCTTGAAAATCGGACATTGTCATTCGAACCATGAATTTATTATTTTGAAATTTCGCGATCTAAATTCAATATAGATAGGTATCCACGGGTACCTATGCAAAGAAATATTATCGCACTAAAATTACCATTATTATACTGATTAGATTATGAGCAATGAAAATTTTCAAACAGATAAGTTGTTGTGAAAAAAAACGAGGCTGTCCAAAGGGCGGTCATAAAATGTGACACTAGGCAGAAGGCACCAATCAGCCAAAAGCATCTCGCTTCATAAACTTTTCCGTTAATTTATTATCAGAAAGGAAATAACAGATTTTACGCTTTCATAGACGGTAACCAATGTACTCTCATTCATGCGACTGGTATTTGGTATACGTGCTCGTATTAGGCCTCTCGATAGTGTATGAGAAGAATGTAATACAATGTAGAGGTAGGTATTTATCTTGCGGTTTATTCATATTCAATTATGGTGGCATACGAAATTTTGATTCGATTTTGATAGTTACTGATATTTTGGATTTTTGCTCTTTTTTTCGTAGGTTCTATTCCAATTAGGGTGTCCCATAATTTAATTTTTTTTTTGAAATGTCGAGGTCCAGCCCTCTAAAAGTGATTCTTTTGGTGTAAAATCAACTCCATAAATTTTTTTTTTCAAAAAAAATATTTTTAGTGGTGGTACAGAGCCCCCTTTTTTTTTGAGAAAACAAACAAAAAATTCAAAAAATTGGAATTGAATTTTTTTTTCCAATTTTTTTAACAAAATGGTCACTACAGAGGAACATTGATTCAACAAGACCATTTTCAGTGATTTTTCATCTTTATTCCAGTTTTTGAGGGGACAAAAAACTCCTTTTTTATGTTTTTTTAGAAAATAAAAAAATAAAAATCAGCCAGAATGGAATTTAAAAAAAAAAAATCAAAGTGGTCTTAATCTACATATTTTTACCCCCCCCCCCCCCCCAAAAAAAAACATTTTTGACGATTTTTCAACTTTACCTCGGTTTTTAGTAACTGCATTTTTCTGGAAAAATGGAGTAGTTCATGAAGTTCCTAAAAATTGAGGTAAAGTTCGAAAATTTCCATAAATGGGTTTTTTGGGTAAAAATATGTAGGTCAAGACCAGTTTGATCCAAAAAAAATTTATTCTAGCTGATTTTTAATTTTTTTTTCTTTCAAAAAACGTGAAAAAATAAGTTTTTTATGTTCCCTTACAAACTGGGATAAAAATGAAAAATTGCCGAAAATGGTCTTGTTGGATAAAAGTACCTCCGTATAGTGACCATTTTATTGAAAAAAAATGAAAAAAAATAAATTCCAATTTTTTGAATTTTTTGTTTGTTTTTTCAACAAAAGAAAAAGGAACTCTGTGCCACCACTCAAAATAATTTTTCTTTTAAGGGAGTTGATTTTACACCAAAAGAATCATTTTTAGAGAGCCGGACCTCGACATTTTCGAAAAAGATGAAATTATGGGACACACTACTATTCATAATTAATTCTCCATAGGTACTACTTGTTCCAGCTCAAACTATTTTATTTACTTACACTTTTAAAAAAATAGAATAAAAGACCCAATAAAATTTTGATTGCGCCAAAATTGGCGAATTCATCGATAACAAAATCCATCTTGTGTAAATTATTCTTTATTTTGAATATAGCTACCGTATAAATATTGATACCATAATTATCAAGAAGTAATATCAAACAGGTACCTAAGGTGTATTTACCTACATCGAGAAAAAAAAAGTAGAAAATTTAATTATCAACTAGCTACGTTCTAATTCAGTAGATCCGCAAATATTTTTATTTTTTTCTTCTCCAATCAAAAATAAGTATAGATACTAACTTTATTTGCTCATCCAAATGTAGGTACATAATATTTATTTTATCAGTACCGATCTTTGCTACCTCACAGAAAAACTAGTAGGTACCTAAGTGTATTTTTTTGCTCAAGGTAACTAATGCAAGAAAGTACCTATATCATAAATCTACATAAATTATTATTCAGGCATAAAAAATGGTCCCCAATTTTTAATTGGGCATCAATTTATAATTTTTTTCTATGCGGAAAAAATTTGATCTTTCCGTTCTTTTTTCCTAAAAGAAAGAAAGGAAAAAAGAGTGCAAAGGTAACTTTTCATCCTTTGAGAGCAAACGAGCATTTTTTTTTCAAATTGTCAATAAGAAATTCGCAATGACAGTACCAAATTATGTTGCAAAAATTAAATTTTGAAAAACAAAATTTATTAAATCAGAAATTTGCAAAATTGGATAAATTAAAAAATTAGTACGAAAATTCAGTGAATCAGAAATTCGCAAACACGGCAGAAAAAACTGAAAAATTCTACAAAATTTTAATCATTAAAACTTGAAATAATTTAATAAATGAGCAAATTTCTTGAAATATAATCAATTGAATTTATGAAAAATTCAATGATTCAGAATTGGAAAAAAATTTCCCATTTCTTAAATTTGCAAAATTTGAATGAATGAAAAAATTCCAAAAATTCAATGAATCCGAAATTCACAAAAACTGAATAAATTGGTATGTACTGAAATTTTTTCCAAAATTTGTAAGAAAATCAATTAGTCCAAATAGGAAAAAATTGACCAAATTTTGAAATTTACAAACATTTTCCATAATTTATATAGAATTTGCAAAATTTGAATAAATTAAAAAAAAAAAAGTAAATCCGATATTCACAAAAACTTGATAGTAAACTGAAAAATTTGCCAAAATTATGTAAGGAGGTATAAAGTAATTTGTTTTGTAAATAAAAATTTTCAAAAATTTATTCAATTAAAATATAGGTAACTATCTTTTTTAGTGAATTAGAAAGTTTCCTAAAATTTAATACATTGAAAATTGGTAAGAAATTATGGAGTTGAAATTTTTTCTAAACTGTAAAAATAAGTATATAAGTATAATCGATTTTGGGAATTTTCAGAGTTGAACGGAAGTTTAATAAATCAGAAATTCGCAAAAATTGAATACATAACTTGATTGAAAAATTCTCCAAAATACGAAAGTTAGTTAATGAGATAAAATTGAAAAAAAAATGTTATGCTGTAAAAATTTAGTCCAATTTAAAAAAAAATTAAAAATTCAATAACATTAAAAATTTAATTGGTAAAAAAATTCATTTTCTTTTTTATTGATGAAAATTTTCAAAAATTAAATAAATTAGAAAATACTCCAATAGGCTACATATTAAGTACAAAAAAAAAAAAAAAAAAAAACAGATTAAGTATCTAATATTTCAAAAAGTTGATAATTTGAAAATCTTCAAAATTCATCAAAAACCAAAGTTCGTAAAAAATAATTCTACAAAATTAACTATTTTTTCAAATGAAAAATTTACAAAAATTTAATTAATTAAAAAAGGAATCCAAAATTTACCTAATAAATCTAAAAATTTTCTAAAATCTCATAATTTTTTTTTTTTTCAATTGAGTACCTAAGGTAAAATTTGAAGAAAAAAAAAACTAAACTCAAAGAATGAAACACTGGAAAAAATTTATTAAATCAAAAATTTATAAAAATTGGATTTTTTGAATGAAAAATTTAATGAATTTTGAAAATTGACACAATAACTAAATAAATCGAAAAAGTCTCGAATTTGTTGCATTATAATTTGTAAATAATTTAATGAGTTTATGTTTTTTTAATGAAAAGGATGATTAGGTATTACCATAAATTTAATAAATTATAATCCCTACTCTCATTCAACAGAAATGGAAATTCTATAAAGTTTAAAAATTTATGAGATGAAAAAAATCACCCAAAGTTTAATGAATACCTAGTTATAGAAATTTTTAACGAATTGATTTATTAAAATTGAAAAAAATCAATAAGTTAAAATATGAAAAAAAGTAAACTGAAAAAAATGAAGGAAAATTTTATAAATCAATAATTAGTAAAAACTGAATAAATTAAAAATATTTGAAAAATTCAATAAATTCAATTTTAAAAAAATTGGAAAAATCAAAACTGTAACTGTAAGAATAAAAAAATTAAAATCAATCTTTGAAGCAAACATTAAACGAAAATTTAGAAATTCGCGAAAACTGGATAAATGAAAAAGAATTGAAAAAGTTAACGAATTGAAAATTTAAAAAAAATGAAAAAAAAATCGAAAAATGCGTCAAAACGTTTTTCATAAAATTGAAAAAAATCAATAGTTGAGTCAAAATTTCGTTAAAATTGCGATTTGCAAAAATTAAATAAATCAACTCCCCTTTCTAATTAATCAAGAAATTCTTCAAAATTCAGCAGATGAATTTTAAATTTTGTGAAAAATTCTATAAATAATTTTTTTAAAGTGAAGTTTAATAAATTAAAAAACATTGCTTAGAATTGGTTAAATTTTAGACTACCTAGTCAATAATTTAAGACTAGTAAAAAATTAAATTGTAAAAATATAATCGATTTTTAAAATTTACAAATTATTTTATGAAAATTTACTAAATCTAAAATTTTCAAAATTGAATTAAATTAAAAAATTCACAAAAATTCAACAAATAAAAAAATAAATCGAAAAATCCTTCAAAATTTTTTAAATTAAAACCTGTAAAATACCTATAGATTCAATGAATTGGAAAAAAATTTTAAATGAAGATTTCAAATATAGATACAGAATAAATTCAAAAAATCTCCAAAACTGTAAGAATATAAAATTATAGAAAATTCAATAAATTGAAGAAAAAAAATTGAAAATACTAAATTAATTGCAAAAATTTAATAAATTGAAAAATCCTCCAAAATTTATAAAAGCAGTAATCGAAAAAAAATTAATTAATAAGATTGTGTTCCTGTTTACGTTTCGATTTGAAATAAGATGAGTGTAAACATTGTACGTAAGTAAAGCAACATCAGCAACCAGATTGCATGCAACGTCTAATTTTCAGGTAGGTATTAAATTTCTTATTTTATACCGTTTATGATAATTCTACCTGGAGATATTCTCATCAAAGTAGCAAGTTATATAGGGATAGTTATTTGATAAACGTTTATTAATTACTTTGTAGCTGTGAGACAAATGTTTTAGCATTCATTCATCACAGATTTGTGTTGTTATACGTAATTGTTCAACGATTAATTTCTCATTCATCTTGGTGCAAGGCCACCTTCAATATACGAGAGTTGAAATTTGAGTCGAGGTTCTAAAGGGGGAAAAAGATGAAAAGATGAATATTTATGAATAGGTATCTAGGTAGTTATTACAGAAAAAATTATAAAAATTTTCGAAAAATAAAATATAAAGCACTCTGTAAGTACCTATCAAATTGTGGAAAATGAAAATCGGATACTGTATCTTAACTCGTTAAAAATGCCGATTGACGACGCTTTTACACCCAAGGTGAAGTTAATTAGCTGGATAAAATTTATAAAAAAAAGCTAGGTCGAGGTGACTGGAAGGTATAGAAGGTACATACAACATGCATTGTAACGGTGGTTCGCATTAACGAAATTAATTTTTAATATTTCGCAACAACTAGGAAATCTGAAGTCGCCTCGGGCGATACGAATAAAAACATAAAAGATCAATTTAAAATCAACCATGTCGGTAAACAACGAACAATTAGGAGAATTATTACGAGTACGGTTCGACTTGGCGGATATTTTTGGTGAATTCTCGAAGCTCGAACTCGTATCATTGAAAACTCTCGGAAAACTTGATCGAGTACATTTCAAGTTTCCTACAACAATCGTAGGGGTGCGGCATACACTTTTCAACCGGTTGTCGTAGTAAACGTTACGCTATGAAGCGCAGATTACAATGAGAATATTACACGGTAAATTAAACCCGAAACGTAGCTATCTAATTATATTGTTTGGGCAGATTTCATTGACTATTATCACCGGAAGGTAAACACATATTATTCCTAATCTTCCGTCGCGCTGCGCTTTATAACAAATAACCATCAATTCTGACCAACTCGTAAATCGCATAAACGAAGAAAGGTGCATTTCCATTGGAGGAAATAGCCACTCTTTTTATCTCAACTTTGTCAAAGAGCGGAGGGGTGGAGGGCCGAAAGAGCGGGTACTCGTTTCGAATATTTAATGTAATTTTATTCTCGATGACAATGTATAAAATATAAAGCCACTTTAATACGATGAAATATTATTATCCTGTGATTAAATGAAATGGGCACACATGTGAAATTATTCACTACTTCGTGCGAGCATGCAAATGTGCTATAGTAGGCGGGGTTCGGCAAAATTCAGCAAAAAAGGGATTTCAAATCATAATCCAAAATTAATGTGATATTTGTACTTATTCAAAATCCAAGATCCAAAATCCTTTTTACGCCTGGATTTGAAATCCAAAATTGAGTGGATAAGATAATCCCTTACTCATCTCTTAATATTTTTTTTTCATAAATCTCAATTTTTTGTTTATTCTTTTTAAAATTAATAAAAAAAATCTTACAATTTTGTTTTCGATAAAAAAAACGAATTTGTTTACAGAAAGAATTCCATTTTTTTCTTGGAATAATTTTTTTTAAATTAATTAATTAATTTTTTGTGGGGGGGGGGGGGGGGGTCAGAGTAATAAAATGTATTTGTTTCTTTATTTTGAAAAAAGGGTTCTCAATTTTTTTTGAATCAAGTAGCTACAAAATATTTTTCATATTTTCGAAGACAATTTTTTTGAAAAAAAAAAAAAACATCATTTCCAAAAACATCAATTTTTTGTTCAAAAAATTTCTGAATTTCCTCGAAGTAAAAAAAATAGTTTTCTCGAGCCAATGCTAAAAAACATATACGCAATTTCTTTTTGAAAAGATTTCTGCTAATTATTAATTCTTTTTTTTAAGAAAAGAACTCTCCAGGTATTCGTCTTTCAATTCGTTTAAAAAATAACAATTTTTAGTCTTTTTTTTAATTAAAAAATTTTTTGGAGAAGAAAATCTCTCAATTTTTTTCTGAATTTAATGATTTTTCTATTTTTTTGGAATAGGTAGGTAGGTAATAATTTTTTTGCAACCAGAGTTTTAATTTTTCTCACTTAATTTTTGAAGAAAAAAAAACTGAATTTTTTTGCAAAAATCTGATTTTTTAAACAATAAGAAATGTCTTTCCAATTTTTATTTTTTTATTTTTTTTGGAGTCAGGTAGGTATAGGTAAGTAAAATTTTTAATTTTTTCGGAGTAAAAAATTTTTTTTTAAATTTAAATTTTTTATCAAAAAATTTCTGAGTTTTCTTGGAACAATACGAAATCAATTTTTTTGAAGCCTATAATTTTAAAAAATCTCATAGAGCAAGTCGCACTCACAACAACAACAACAACCAACCCAAAAAAACAAAAAAAAAAGATTTTGGATTTTAATTCCTTTTGATAACTTGAAAAAATCCAAAATCTGTTCTATTCCAAAATTTTCCAAAATCAAAATCCGGATTTTGGGGCTTTTGTGGATTTAAGATCCGAAGTGATTTTATATCTGCCGAACCTTGCTGGTACATAGGTATAGGTAACTAGGGGTAACTACATTATATCGAAGGCTTGGGAAACTCGACTTGGATTAACGATGGAGCTGTAATTTGTGTCGAATAAATTGCCTAAATAAAATGCCTGAAAAAACATCGTCTTCGCAGAGAGTAGTTGTTATTTTTCACTGCTTCGGTAAAACCGATTTTTGAATTTTTTACTCAAAAATGGGCAAAATATTCACAAAAAAAAAATTGTAAAAATCATGAAAAACATTGAAATAACGAAATTGAATTGAAAAATTATGTACCTACGTTTTTATAAAATTATTGAAAAAATCCATTTACCTAGAATATACCTACCTACATCTAAAAAATTTAAATTCAAATACCAATTAGGTATTTGAAAAAAAATAATTTTGAAAAAAAAATGAAAAAATTATGCTTTGATAATATTTTTATCAAAAAAACTTTTAAAAATTGATTCAAAATCCTACAACATTTATTTTTTTTAAATTTAATTTGAAAAGTGAAAAAAATTGTTCGCGTATTTTCAACCTTGAAAAATGAGTTGAAAATTTTTCAAAATATTCCAACTATCTATAGGTAGTAATTTTATTTAAATTCTCCTACCTATTTTTTTTTTACAAAACTGAATCAAAATTCTGTTTTCAATTTAATCATCGATGGCATTTAATACTCCTACCCTACTTATTTTTTTACAAGTTTTTTATGATTTTTCATTTTTTTTTTAGTGAAACTTTCTTTTTATACCTACCTATTTAAGAAGATAAAAATAATGATTTTAAAAAATTGTATAAAACCAAAAAAAAAATCTTGGAAATTGTTCAATTATTGAATTTAAGTTGTTTACAAAATTTTAGAAAATCGTTGCAAAATAATATTTTGCCAATTGTAATATTTAAAAAAAAAGTTCAAATAACTTTTTTGTAAAATTTTGTAAAATCGTGCAATTTACAAAATGTTGGAAAATTTTTGAAGTAAAATTAACCAAAATTTTAGAAAATTGTTCAATTTCTTTAAAATCTACAAAGTGGTTCAAAGACATCCTTCTTACAAAAATTTATTTATGGTAAATATTGTACCATTCAAAAAAATGTAGAAAAATGTTGGATTGGAATACACTTTAAATTGCACAAAATTTTACAAAATCGTTAATTCTCAAAATTTTTACGAAATTGTTCAATTTTCAAAATCTTAGAAAATCGTCGTACCTATAAATAAAATTTCATAAAATCGTTGAATTTTCAAATAATTTTTTCCCCTTCAAAATTTGTTAAAATCATGCAGTTCATACGTAAAATTTCAGAAAATTGTTGAAAATGTAAAATTTCACACAATTTCACCATTTCGAGAATAAAATTATTTTTTTTAAATAAAAAAATTTCTGGAGTAAAAATATTTTAAAATCTTTTTGCAGAAAAGTATTTCAATTTTTTTGTAGCAAAAAATCTTCCAGTTTTCTGGATATTTGAAAAAAAATTGTAGGATGGAATTTTTCTTTTTTTGGGAGTAAAAATATTTTTCATTAAAAAAGAATCATTTTTGAGGGCGAAGGAGATTTCTCATTTTTTCCGGAGTGAAAATATAGGTATACCGGGTATACGTACTTTTCATCTTTTATTGAATGAAAAATCTTTTTAATAAAAAATCTCCCAATTTTTTGAACAGAAAGTCTTTCAATTATTGGAGAAATTTTTTTTCATTTTTCATTTTTTTTTTGGAGAAAAATTTTGCCAATTTTTTATAAATTTTTCAATTTTTTGGATTTTTTTCAATTCTTTTTCTAGAACGACTGAATCGTTCTTTCTCATAGGAATTACGCGAACATTGAAATGGAAAACAATCATTGCCATAATAATGATAGAGAAAACATTTCAAGATGTTTATTATTTGAATAAACAAACTAAATAATATTTTCAAACATACAACTTAGAAAAAATATAATTATATTAACTTAAATGTTGCTTAGATACAACAAAAAATCATACTGAGATTTGAACTTTTATAAATTGATTAACGTTAAACTAGAATGAAAGAACTTCTTTAAAAAATAACCTTGGTGGTTATTTTAAATAATATTAATATAATAAATATCAATAACCTAAATGTTAAGTCGAATGAAAATTTAATTGAAAGTAATGTTAAATTTGGTAACTATTACAAAATAAAAATAATACCGATTAAAAAACGAAAAAAAAAAGAAAAGAAAAAGAAATGTGCAAAAATACGAACGCGTGTAAATTAAATAACTAGCGTTAATTAGAACCTTACAGTTAAACTGAATACACATTTTCATTTGTGCAAAATAACTCAACGTACAAAAATAATAAAAAAAGCAACCAAGTTTTAAAAATGCAAACAAAAGCTTAATACGAGAAAAGTATACAATGGCACTAAGGGGTATATTTTCAATTTCGAAGACCCATAGGTATATTATACCAAACCCTGATAGATTAATCGTGCGTTCATTTTAGCTCAAGCACGACAAATTGATAAAAAAAAAATATGCATCACAATCTTGTCTTTTTCCCTGCTTTTAGACGCCTGAATATCTCGAGAACATAACTCGTACTCGGTGAAATTAATTTTCAAACATCTAGAATAATTTTTTCGGCGTTAGAAAAAATGTATACACAAAGCATACTTGGAAATTGGAATACATAAGAAATAATAGTATAAAGTGGTGTCTTATAAAAAGTGAACTCCGCCAAGCGTAGATAACTGGTACTGGTGCATTCGCTTATGGAACAAAAAAAAAGCATACAAAATTAATAAATAGAAAAAAAAGCTCATTTCGTTTAGCAATGTATAAAATATAGCTCGTCGAAAGGATACATTTTTTTTTTTCAAAGGTTACTTCCGTCAACTATCAATAATTTAACAAAACAAAAAAAGAAAAATCAGGATTGAAACTTAGTAGATTTGTCGATGAAAAATATCAAGGAACTAAATAAACATTTAAAAAAACCTCTCCAGAAAACGAGATTCCAAATCAATAACAAACCTTCGAACGTAAACAACAGAAGAGGTAAACTCATCCATTTCAGTCTTATATTCGATTTTAGACCCGATTAAGTTTACATTTCTTCAAATTCAATATTACATTACAACCTAACCTACCCATTTGATTGCTTAAATACAAAGTAAAAACGATCACAAATAAGATTTGCTGACGTAGTTCATGACAAAAAAAAAAAAAAAAAAAAAAAACGAAGGCTTACGTTTTTAGCAATTTAAAAAATGTTCAAGTAATAAAAAGCAAGCGTAAAAATGAAACTAAAATTATATACTTTAAACGGGAACACAGTTATAAAAAGGATAAATTTATTCAAAAGCTGCAGCTCGGATATCGTCGAATGTCATCGACGAATCAATATTTGTATATGTTCGGGCTATAATAATTATTAGGAATGTTAAAACAATAAAATCGTCGATAAAGCCAATCAGACCGAACACGTTCTCTGGGATAATATCGGTGGATAGTAAAACATAAAATGGGGCGAAAAGTAAGGCCGCTACGACGTGACATTTCAATCGAAACACTAATCCTCGATGAAATGCTGAAAATGATCCCATCAAATGACGTATAATCACTGGAACGTCACGTAATCTATTCAGGAACTAAATGAATGGAAAAGAAAAATATTAAAAATATGAAAAATCTTAATAAACTCGTTGTAGTAAAGTTGTTTACCGGAATTCGGTGTTCCGCTCTTGAATTATAAGTAGTCACAGCGCTCAATATAGATCTATGTAGATCACTGTTGATATTACGAGAATCGGGAGAAGGTAAAAAAAGTACTCGACACTGTAACAAAATTACAAATGGTATTAAATGAAGAAAAATCGATAAAATAATCACGATTCTTGCTACGTAACGAATTTTACTCACTTCTTGACGACAGAATGGGCATTTTATTGGAACTGAGTTATGTTCAATTAAATTCATAGCACATATTCCTATAGTAAATTCAGATTATTATAATCATAACTTCTTTAAAAAGCATTGAAAGATTATCAATCATCGTCTTACCACAAAAACAATGCCCACAAACCGAAGTAATGGGAAATTCACAGTCATCATTTAAACACACACAGCAACCGGTGTTGAAAACTCGTATATCCAAAGATTGATCTATACACAGATTGACGAATAATTCAAAACGGTAAGTATAGCGAATAGTGAAATAAATAATCGTCAACTCACTTCGCTCATCATCAGACTCGGCGTCATCTGAAATTTCGCCTGAGATTTGTACTATCATAGTGACACGACTCCTTCCGAATAAACCTTTCAAGTATGACCAAAAATACTTGAGATTCCTACAATCAATGAGAATTGGTTAACGTCATAGAAAAGCTAATCGTTCGACGTAAATGACAATACACACCTAAGAGAACTGAAGCTGATCCCATTTATGAATAATATCGCAAAAAATATAAAAAAGTATACGAGAAGAAACGCCAACAGTTCATTTCCAACACCATCCATGAAATAATCCATTCCGATGTAGTGTCAAAGCCTTCACGTTTGAAACTGAATTTCTGTAAACATTCATCGTATTGATATGAAGTTTAAATTAATGATATGCTGATTTCAAAGCTATTAGCTAAATTGTACGATTTAAAATTATTACACGAATGAATCGTAACTGATTCGATACCATCTGGTACAAAGTTGAAGTGGTATTACGCAATTATAAATTTATAAATTCATCAAATTATCGTAC
This sequence comes from Balanococcus diminutus, assembly GCA_959613365.1. NCBI lineage: Eukaryota > Metazoa > Arthropoda > Insecta > Hemiptera > Pseudococcidae > Balanococcus > Balanococcus diminutus. The sequence goes on from OY390716.1 coordinate 41,575,964, forward strand.
AGAATGATATTAAAATTATTTAAAATTGAACCGAAATACTTCAAGGGAGAAATATAGGTTATCGTAGTTTATTTAGACCGAATAATTTCCTCTAATGGAATAATAATTCGGTGGAATCGGAAAAAATGTATACAAAAGTAATATCAGAAGGTGTATAGAGTAAACTTACTTCTGTTTTCTACATCATAAGTGGCTAATTTGCAGTTAACTATAAGTTGATATCTGTAATAAATGCTTCGAAGTACTTGAATATTAAATCAAAAAAGTAAACCGATAATTATATACTTCGAATATTTTTAAAAACTTGAAAATTTATTCAGAAAATTCGTCATTATTTTTATTTTTGTGAACATCTGATCGAACAAGGATACATAACGCAGTATGGATAGATCTGAAAAATGTTAGGAAACAAAAACGGAATCTTTTTTTTGAACGATAACAGAATTTTTTTGATTTTTTGGGCTTTCTGTGTGGAATAATTTTTACGCAATCCACGAGAATTTTTGTAAATCCTTGAAAAAAAACCAAACAAAATGAAAAATGAAATGAAGTGTTTTTCTAGTTTTCTAGTGGTTTTGTATCTTTTAAAAATAGTTTAATCATTAGAAAAGTTGATTAAAAAAGTGTACCGTATAAATAACGCGGATCAAAATGCCCGTGACTAAAAATAATAAGTTAATTCAAATCATAAACTACCGCGTTCGGGTTATATTGCTAGACGGACGCACATTCATAGGTACATTCAAAGCTTTTGATAAACACATGAACATTATTTTAAGCGAATGCGACGAGTACAGAAAGTACAGAAATAAAGGCGACGCTCCGCCAAGAGAAGAGAAACGAGTCCTAGGCTTTGTTTTATTAAGAGGAGACAGCGTAGTGACCATTACGACAGAAGGACCACCGCCGCCCGATGAAAACATCCCAAGATTGCCTTTACCGGGATCTATGCCTGGTCCAGGAGCAGGACATCCTGCAGGTCGAGGTATTCCTCCGGCACCGATGCCGATGGTACCAGGAATGGCTCACGGCGCCTATCCTGGATTAGGAGCTCCTAATCTCCAGATGATGCGACCGACTTGAAATCATCTTTCGTGAAGAATCGCCGAATGAGAATTTAGAGCCAAATTTTATATTATACTTGGTTTTGTACATTATCTCCTCATATAAAAATAAATTTGTATATTTTTCACATAATGCTTGCGATTAAACTTTGTTCTGTTTCATCTCTTTTAACAGTTCAAATTCAGAAGCAAGTAATCATTTTGGTCTTCGGTAAGAAATTTATTCAAGAGGTTTCACAAAGTGCCGGTATTTTATGACTAACGTTAACAATTGGCGGTAATTAGATTGAAAAATAATATTGAATCATCTGCGAATTATGGAAGACGTTTCGTATCCTTACAATTTATTTATTCTCAAGTAAAATACAGCTTAGATCTAGACTGGTTCGCTGCTTTGCTTTGAGAAAGATTAATATTTCAATTTTCACTGATTTCTCAGTTCTCAATTTGGAAAAAAATGTGCAACGAAAAGAATCGCCGACGAGATCAAAGCGCCCATTCTTTCTGTCTCTTCTTTTGTTTTTTTTAGCTGTACAAAAGCGACGAAAGAGGGAAGCACGAATTTTTTCGTCTCCTACCGTACCATCAAGAAGGTGTAAAAAGCTAGGTATTGTTATCACAGATGTGCTCCGGAATCAAAACAAAATGGCGTTTTCATGTCCATAATCTGTGAATGTTTGTTGTATAATCTGTATACATTTTTGTCTGTTTTGAATGTGTACGTAAAATTATTTTGGTTTTATTTTTTATTTAAATTAATTCATAATAATGTATAAGTGCACTGTGAAGTATTTCAAGCTGAATTTTTTAGTTGCACTGTTATAAAAAGATATTCATTATTTTATAACCACCTCCTGAACCAAAATCCGAATCGGATAGCTTTATCAGTTCGACAAAAATCACCAAAAATGTCCGAGGTTTGTTCAATTTTACCATTATTTCTGCCTTAGAGTCGTATTAATCTTTTAAATTTATCGTCAGAAAGATACCCCAACTTGAAAAAAGTTATAACCCTGTCGAAAACGCTTGGCAGAAATCACATCAGTAATAACACAATTTCGGTTGCAATTTGAATAGAAGAAGTGACCGAGTGTTATTTAACCTAATTTTCGATCTTACATTATAAAATTTATCATCGAATCTACGATATCGACTATAATTTGTACTAATCTTAATGAAAAATCATTTGAATTTGTTGCAGGTTATCAAAGGTGATAGTTCAAGCTCAGGTTTGTATTCTACTTCCGTATAGTACCAAAAGATTGTCAAATTCTGTTCTCGAATGTGATCTTTTGGAAAAAATTACCATAATTTTTGAGTACCTAACGAATAATTTTAATAGTAGATGAATCTCTGGAAATGGATCGAGATTTCACCCCTACCGCTGATATGCTTGTTCACGAGTTCGACGACGAAGCTACGATGGACGAAGAAGAAGAAATCGAGCCGATCGATTCACAATTGCTAGAATTAGCTGATCTTCAAAGGGTACACTTCATTTGGCAATAAAATTATAATTTATGTTTTTCGAATTTCGATACTAAACATTCCACTGATAATTCTACAGGAAAGGGATATGCCTCTTGAAGAATTACTTAATATGTACGGATATAATTTCGACGAATGTGCGCCAGAAGTATTAAACGTGGACAACAGTGTTTCTGAGAATTCATCTAGTGTAAATGAAAATTCTGTACCTGAAGTTAATCATAATTCTGACGACGTCGACGAAGACGAACCTCCGAAGAAACGTTCGAAAATTAGATACCTAAGAGATAACCATCCTTCTGATTCGAGTTCGTAATTTTTCTCCATTTCGTGTTCCACTCTGGCAGTGTTTTAAATGCGTAAAAATTTTATTCGTAATTTATATCTTGTTTTAGATAGCGAAGAAGATATGGACGAAGATGATGATTATTTATTTAATATCGAAGACGAAGAAAAAGTACGCAATTTATTTATTTATTTATTTTTTTTGATTTGTTTTCTGCTTGAAAAATGCTTAAAGCTACGTTCATAATAGGAAATGAATTCTCGCGTTTGTGAAAACTGGGAATTGAAAAGTTGAATTTTTTCAACTTTTCAATGAAAAATGATATGAAAACGAAAATTTCGTGACATTGTTTTTTTATCAGTTTGTGATATATGTCACATATACCAATAGATATCACTAAAATATAAGAATATTTGCATTATACATCGTAAAAATTGAAAAAAAAACTAAAAGTTCTTTCTTGCGAAATTCCCAACATTTTTCATTTCCCGTTTTTCACAAACGCGAGCAAATTCATTTCCTATTATGAACGTAGCTTGAATTCGAAACTCCTTTCAGAGTGTCAGAATAGGCGTTGAATATCAGGCTATTGTACCCGAAGGCTTGTGCAAATACGACGATGCATTACCGTATGAAAATGAAGATAAATTATTATGGGATCCTAAAAAATTACCAGAAGACGAAGTGGAGAAATATTTGAATAAAGTTCGAGAATTGAAATTTTTAAATAAAAAAAATGATTGTAAAAAAAACGAAACGAAAAAATTTAGCGTTGTGATACGTGAAAGAAAGAGAAATCGTCCTTATGATTCTGTCGCCACTAAAGATGACGAACAGGTAATTGGACAATAATTTTACTCGATATTATTTTTTCCAGTTAATTAAGTTGGGAATTTTTTTTAGGCCTTATACTTACTATTACAATGCGGTTTCAATGTTGAAGAAGCTTTAAGGCGCCAACGTTTAAATGTTATTCCTCAAACAAATATGAGTTTATGGTCTGAAGATGAATGTACTCATTTTGAAAGCGGATTGTATTCTTTTGGAAAAGACTTCCATCAAATTCAATTACACAAGGTACTTATGATTCTGCTGTAATAAACCTACATTTCTATTCATTTTATTTATCATATTTAAATTACCTTTTTCATCATTTTTAGGTTCGTACTCGATCCGTCGAAGAATTAGTTCAGTTTTATTACTATTGGAAGAAATCAGAAAGGCACGATGTGTTCGTTAGTAATTTTAGACTGGAGAAAAAGAAATATAATATGCACCCTGAAATAACGTAAGAATTTTAATCACTTCACTTGACCCTCTCTGAATACGAACTTAAATTTCAATTATCGACCATTTATAGGGATTTCATGGAAAAATGCAACGACGAACCAGAAATTGAAGAGCAACCAGACTCAAACGGCGATACCGTTGACGGAAACAGTTGCTGCAACAATGGTGATTTTTTATTTAATTCTGGCCCCGGTGGCAGTCGCCCAATTAGGCATCTAATGGACGACGATCTACGATCTGAAGACAGCGTAACGTTACTCAGAGGTAAAAACGCGGTTACTTCTTAGAATCTGTGGATTACTACCCGATCTATGTACTATTACCTGATGAAACATCGCTTAATTATTTTTCGAAGAACAGTTCGGTAGATTTTTGGCGAAAGCGTTAATGCGTGAAATCGTCATCGATCTTTCTATTTACGACAAGTTATCGAGTGCATTTAAATTATTTTTTAATTTTTAAACTTTTTTTTTCATTTTATATTTTAAAATATTGACATAAGATAAGGCGATAGCGTTGTTTTAAAAACCCAACGGCCGGACATCTCAAGTTTTAATTTTTTTATTTTCATTTTTTTGAATTTTATTCACTCAACTGGTTTGATTTGTGTTTTATGTGCTCCGTGAGCAAATATGGTTTTAATGATTGTTTTATTTATATTTTTATGTTTCTTTTAATTTATTTATTTTTCGTTTCATTTTCTACGTAAAGTGAAAAAAATGCTTTAATTTTTGTGTGAATGGACTTGAATCGTGTTGCTAAACGTACACCATTAACGCTGAATTTTGGACATATCTTCGTTAAAAGGAGAACGATGTTGAAAAACACGAAATGCTCATTCGTTTAAATTATCACCAAGTTTAGGTTTAAGCGTTTAAAAGGTGAATTTTGAAATCGTGAATTTTAAAATTGTGTTGTTCGTAATTTATTTAATGTGTATTGACTTGTTGAAATACATTCAATCGTCAAAATACCATTTTCCGATAAGTAAAATAAGAATTTTCAATTTTTCAAAAGTTGATGTTTTATTGTAATTGTTCTTTTTTTTAAATCGATTTTCTTTTTTCGAGTTGACCACGTGGCACGTGAAAGAAATTCGAATAATTTTTCTAATTTTTACTAGTCTGGGGAATTTTTAAGTTTTTAAGTTTTATTTTGATTGATCGATTTTTTTTTTTTTTTTTTTTTTTGAATTCGATATTTAATTTTAATAATCAAAACAGTAGTTGAGAAACAGGGCCAGCAACTTGGATTTTTTTTGGTGCTTCTTTTAAAATACGTTAAATGTAAGAATGCTTTTCTCCAGAAAGATTCAGATTTTTTTCTGTTTAAAATTTTTTTTAAATCGAGTTTTAGTTACGTTTTTCAGTCGGGAAAAATTTTTTTTCTAGAAAATTGAGACAAAAATTTTTTAGACTTTTTTCTCTTGAAATAAAATATTTTTTTCTAAAAAAAAAAACCGCAGTTTTTCATGCAAAGCATTGAAATTTTTTACACCAAAAAGTTGAAAGATCGTGTTTTTCCGAAAAATTTACTTTGAGTTTTTATTTCTAAGAAAAAATTACAAAATTAGAAGTTTTTTTCCCATCAAGAAATGATAATTTCTGTTCAAAAAAGTCGACACTTTTTCCCTAAAAAAATCATTCAAAAAGAGATATTTCTGCCCTCCCCCAAATAAGATTTTTTTCCTGAAAAATTGAGAACTTTATTTTAAAAAAATTCTCCAAGTCTGAAGAAAATGAAATTTGTTTTCTTCGAAAAATGAGAATTCTAGTCCAAAAATTTTTTAATTGGAAAATGTATGCTTCGGTTATCAAAAAAATCACTTTAAAATAAGAATACCCCCCCCCCCCCTCAAAAAAAACAAAGATGCTTTTCTCCAGAAAAATTGAGAACTTTTCTACTGAAAAATTTTGACATCCCAAAAAATTGAAAAGTTTTACTCCAAAAAATGTGAATTATAGTCCGAAAATTTTTTTTAAATAATAAATTTATACTTATTCTGTAATTTAAAAAATCAAGACCCCCTCCAAAAAATTGTAAGATTTTCTCTCTGCAGAAGAAATTGAATTTTTTTTTTTTTTTTTTTTTTAAATAGGTACTCGTACTTACGTTAGTTTTAAAAAAAATTTCTTCAAAAAAATTGTTTTTGCTCACAACTAATTTAGATACCTCAGGTATAGGTATATATTTTTCTTCAAAATGATTTTTTTTCACAAGAATCAAAGAAATTTTTTTTCCTAAAAAAATGTCTCTTTAAAAAAATCTCAATTTTTTAATTCAAGACAGCTGAATTTGTTGAAAATTTTCCAGACTGCTACGATTTGATTTGATTCTTTTTTCAGTATCTTGAAAAAAAAACTTTGAATTATTACAATTTGATTGTAGATATTAAAATAAACTCAAGTACAATTTAATTGTTCCTTATAACCTAGACTAATGTAAGAAAATTATTTTTTTATCTACCGATAGGGCCTGCAAGGATTTTGTTACTACTGCGAATTTCATTACTAATTTATTATGGTCTTTACTTTCATTTATAAATCATGTCGTGTATTATTTTTTTTCTCTTTTCTATTCTAAGTACATGTGCCTTTGATTAAGTATTTATACACTACAATTTTAATGTGTAATTTTAGTTTTGTGATTTAATTTTTAATTTGTATCGCGTAAATGCTTCCGTTTAGCGATCTGAATAATTATGTACGAGTACGGATAATGAAAGCGTATCGAGTTACACGAGTAGGTAATATTATTGGGGTACGATGTTTGAATGTTTATGTAGAGTAAAAATACCGTCCACAACACTCCCGGTGAACTCTCAAGTGATTAACGCATTCAGATATCTTGAGATTTTTAAGTTTAACTTTATTCTCTAACTTATTGCTATGTAATTTTAATTTATTTATTGTTGTTGGTGACCGTGTCTCCTGATTTATGTTGAAATTTTCATAACTCGTGATTTTATTTATTTGTTTGTAACTTGCTGACAATCTAGTATAATGTTTTTTTTTTTTTTTTTTTACTACTGATGCAGTCTTTATAAAGAACGTAATACATTTTTAGCTCATTAAATTGTTTAAAATACAGTTACCTACCTAATCGTATAGAAAAAAGTGTAAAATTATTGTTCTGATGGTATTGACAGAATGTGTAAATACAGTTTTCAAATTTTATTAGTGGTTCGTTTTTTATCTCAGTCGTGTATGAATTAAATTAGCTTATTATGAAGGTTCGTTTGAATATTTTTGAGTTGAAAAATAATTAAAATGAGAGCTCAGAGCTGGCGCCTTTGCTAAAATGATAACAGTTTGTGCAAGGCCGACTCTAGTGTACTGAGTTGGATTATTCAAAATTGGAGGGGAGGGAGGGGTCCAATCAAAATTTTTGTCATGGCCAAAATTTTTCCTACAACTTTGTTGCACAAATTTTTCAATTGGACCCTTTTCCCTTCCCCCTTCATTTTTTAATTAGTATTTTGGGAGTGTTATGCAAAATAAGTGGAGAGAGAGGGGCCCAATTGAAAAAGTTTTCAAACAAAAGTTGTTGCTTGAAGTTCCACCAATACTTTTGGTTATGACAAAAATTGCGATTGGACCCCTCCCTCCCCTCCAATTTTGGATAATCCAATTCATTAAAATACATTATTAAAAACAGGGGGGAGGTAAGGGGCCAGATTGAAAATTGAGTAAGATAACTTCTTCACAATTATTCAAAATACATTATTAAAAACTGAGGGGAGGTAAGGGGCCCAATTAAAAAAAATTTCAAACAAAAGTTGTAGCTCAAAGTTTTACAAATACTTTTAGTTATTACAAAAATTTCGATTGGACCTCTTCCTCCCTTCCTTCCAATTTTAAGCAAAAAGTATTCAAGTGTGTTGCCTCATCTAAATATCTTTGAGCATTTTATGCAATTATTATGATCGTAATATTCGATTAAATTAGTACATTGCATTCGTAACTCGCTCAATCCTCAGCAATATTCGTCAACTCATTGTGATAACATTTGAAAATTTGAAATTTGAATTTTTAACGGTCATGCCACGAGCCACCGACCGCCACGGACACCCTCTTGAAAAGGCACACCGTCTACGGACACCTTAACCGAAAGTGAACCCAAATCTGAAAAGACAAGACCAGACAAACATAACCGTTAAAAATTCAAAATCACGAATACCCTCTTTGCCCTCCTTCGCCGCCACAGCCCTACGAATTTGGCAGACAGCGCGTCGTCAGTAGGGATAGCTCGTGTCACTGATAGGTCAGTCACACCACCCACCACAAATATGCACATGCCACCGAGCACTTGTCTGTGTTCTACCTGTTTTTGATTCAAATCTTAACGGATAATTCATTCTTTCGATGTATTTGCTACTGTACGTTTCGCCGAAGCTTTTGTCTTTCATTTAAGTACTTAATTTCACCGGAATTTACATAATTTCAATCGTAATTAATCCATGGTAACACTGCTCTACCATAATTTTCTAATAACTCGTGTTTTTGACCGTATTTTTGTAATTTTTTACTAAAACACTTCGAGACGCGTATTTAAACACCGAGTTCATCGAGTAAGTACCACATTTCTCTAAAAATGTCGTCCAAACATTCGTACCATGGAAATCTGCAAGAAAGATTGCGTAATCTTTCGATACGAACCAACTGCCCGACGAGACAAGAGAACGGCCAAAGGTACTTGGGCCCGCCGATAAATTGGATCGAAAAAGCACCCACCAACGCTGAAATATTCATTTCCAAGCTTCCGGCCGACTGCTACGAAGACGAAATATACGACTTTTGTTCTCGCGTTGGAAAAATCTACCTTATCCGGTTAATGATAAATTTCGAAAACGAAAACCGAGGGTTCTGTTTTGTTACGTTTTCGTCGGCCAAAGAAGCAGAAGAAGCGGTCGTTCTGTTGCCACAAAGTCCACTACGTAAAGGACACTTCGTTCATGCCGAAATTAGTTTCAATAATTGCACGTTGAAGATGTACGGATTGGATTTCCGTTGGAATGATGAAAATTTGGAACAAGTGAGTTGCACGTTTTGTAGATTTAGTAACTTTCGTGTAGAAAACGTGTACTTATCGAGTGATATTTTCTTTAGGAGATTCGTACGAATACTAAGGATGTTGTGAATGTGACCATCAAGCGAAACATGGCTCAGAGAACGTTGATGGCTACATTGTACTTTGATACTCATCAGAAAGCAGCCATTGCTCGTCGTAAGCTTAGTCAGATTGCCAACTCCAGATGGGGCCAGAATGTTAAAGTATTCCTTTGGAGTAAGAAACTTCAGAACAAAGGATCTAATAAACAGGTTAGTTTTTTTCGAATAATAATTGTGTAAAATTTCGTAAACATTTCTAAAGATAAGATTTTCCGGCAGGAATCTTCCAACGAGAAGAATTACTCGCCGAGAAAGAAATCTATGGATAAATACGACGACGAATCGCCTCAGAAGGACGAACACGGTTTCGATTCTCATTTCATTCACTTCGGATTGAACGAAGAATACAAATCACCTCCTAAAGTAAGTTCTACTTCACGTAGATTAGTTTTAGAAACGTGATTTGTTATCTAATCGCCGTATTTTTCGCAGAATTACACACCGGAGAACTCTCCATTCCCAGACTTTTCTTCGCCATGGTCCAATCAGTCAATTTTTTCACCCTCCAAGCAGCTCTACGATCCAGTCGATAACTACACTTCCGGCGACCTGTTTTCCAAACCGAACAACGCTTTCGATTTCAATAACAACAAATCGCCGCCGATGGATCACTTCAAGAAAATGGACGACGCCGTAAAAACGTTAGATTCGCCATCGAATTTCGAGCTATTCTCATCTTGCGAAAGTTCTCACATGTTTAGTTCGGTATTCAGTACCACTCCGCCGAGTTCGTATTGTACTCGTGTAACCGACGATAGCCTCGTCAGTTCTTTTTTCTCGTACTCTAACGAAAGTTCTCCGCAAGAGAGTTCGAAATATCATACTTCTCAGGCCGATCTATGCGGAATCTACGGTGCAGCTTTGAACTGGAATAACGATTCGGATCATCGATTCGATAAATCTTATTTTAACGACTATCAAACCGAGTCTACGGATTCGTTTTACGCTAACGTTCCTGAGAAGCAGATTGAAACCATACTTCAAGAGGCTTTAGAAGCATTGGTGCTGAACAAATGCGACGAACCAGAGCAGCATTTTTTGCTGTAGAACCAGTCCAAAGTTTAGTTTATTTGGTGGTAATTGTTACTTCTTGTTCGTAATGTTTATATACTTTACCTTTGTTTACGTGCCATACTTTTTTTCTATATTTTTTAGTATTTATATTACCTATTTATTTATTTTTGATTATTAATTTCGAAGCGTTTTTTCTCATGACACGTAAATTTCGTTACTTTTCTAATAAGTACTTATTTGGTAAGCTTTATTTATTTATTTATTCGTTCGTTCGTTCGCATTTCGTTTTCTATATTATTTTAGAATAGTTTTTTTTAATAGCTTCTTAAATAATTTTTCAGCAACTTGCAGTTAGTATATTTCAAATTTCGTAGCAATTTTGGTATTCGTACGCTAAAGTTTCGCCAAGTTTTTTCTTTATTTATTTACACGCTATTTTTAAATACGTTTTAATAGTTTTTTCTTCGTACTGTTTCGGAAAATATTTTACTATTGTATTTTAAATGGCCATCATTTTTATCTGGTTATGATCAGTTTTTCTACAAATGATATTTCTAGAGATTCTTTGAACTCGTACATTAAAGTTAATATAATATATTTCTTATTTTGAAATAGATCGTAGGTACATCGTGATGTATTCCTTTTGAAATCTGTCATCGACGTCATCTTAGTGTTATTGTATTTTGAATCGTACGAAATCGTCTTTTTTAAAAAATAATTATTGTATCATCCTTATTATCATCATAGATATACGAGAAATCCTTAAATTGACAAATGCTTGAAAAATATTTTCCAAAAAGAAAAATTAATTAATGACAAGAAGCATCACAATTAAGTACATTCATATAGTCATAAGTTTGTACGCAACTGTACTTCTCATTAAGGTTATTTCGTGTTCATTATTTAAGGTGCTATAAGCATGTTTTTGTATTTTTTTGATATGTATTTAATACACTCAAATATAATTTGAATTTGTTGTGCATTCATCTTTCGTATTGTAATATTCTGATGGAACTAAAGTAGCCTCGTGAAATTGAGCGCAACTCGGGCCTTTTCAATCTAGGATTTGTAGCTCAATTTTTTTCAAAGGGATATACAGAAATTGTTGAAAAATTGTGAGATAAAAAAAAACAGATTTTTCTGCACAAAAGTTTAACACTCGAAGCTAACCGGACGACCTCGTATAATGGTATATGTATCCTTTGGCCAATAACAAATTAAGCAAAATATCACTTGTTGATTCGATGAATAATTCACGATTGGATCCCCGTGGTACTAATTTTTTGGCACCATCGAAAATTTGCCTAGTCCAATACTTCATAGATACGTAAATTCAAAATTGAAGATCAGGGAGGGGTCCAACCAAAATTTTTATAATAACCAAAATTATTCTTAGGACTTCAAGCTACAACTTTTGTTGGAAATTTTTTTCAATTAGACCCCGCCGTCTCCAAGGATTTTGCATAACATGATAACACTCTGAATATACCAATTAAAAAATGAAATAGTGTGGGAGGAAAGGCCTAGTTTGAAAAAATTTTCAGATAAAAGTTGTAGCTTGAAATACTAGGAATAATTTTGCTTATTACAAAAATTTCGATTGGATCTCTCCCTCCCCTCCGGTTTCACATTACATCAGGTAGATACCTTTTCAAAGTCAAAAGAGGGGTCTAATCTTGGTCTAATTGAAAAAAATTTCAGACAAAAGTTGTAGATTGAGGTCCTAAAAATAATTTCAGTTATTATAAAATTTTCAGTTTGACCCTTCCCTCCCCTCAAATTTAGCATAATATGACAAAAATACTTATATTATTGAAAGCTGGGGAGGTATGGGTCCGATTGAAAAATATTTCAAACAAAAATTGTAGTTTGAAGTCTTAAAATTAATTTTGATTATTACGAAAATTGTGATTGGACCCTTCCCTTCCCTTCCATTCACTTCACTTCCCTTCACTTCAATTTTGAATTTACGTATCTACAAAGTATTGGACTTGACTTGACAAATTTTCGATGGTGCCAAAAAATCAGTACACTGCGGGGATCCAGTACTATCTGACATTAAATTTCCCATTGGCAGGTTCGTTTACTCGTTTTTGTTTTTCTTCTTTAAAAATATAAGAAATTCTTAAATTTTTACTTTGAGAAATACTTATGTTTGCTTTATAGGTTTTAATTTAATGAATCTTACTATGCTCTTACTGGCTCTTACTCTTTTCTTCTAAATAAGAATTTAAAAAACAGGTCATCAACACCCTTTTGTGCAAGGAAATTCAAAATAAATCAAATAATAACATAGTCAACTATTGCTTGGAATTGTTTTGCTTGTCGAATTTTTTTGTGTTTTTGGAATTTTCACCAATCTAACAGGTAGGTTTGTTAAGTGAAGTACCTACCTTACTGTAATCAATGTAACATTCAAATTGCCTACCTATGTTCTGCTAGAAAGCAGAATCTAGCTACGAAGACGAACACGAAGTGCCATTTCTTGATAAATTAAACAATAAAACAAAATAAACGAAGTTTTTGATTTAAAAAAAACAACAAAAAAAACAACTTAGGTACAGTATAATAAAATTATTATTATAATAGGTATCAATTTATCAGCGTGGAAGTGATTCATACTTCGATAATTTTATAATTTTAATTAAAGATACCAGGTGTGAAATAGTTATACTTTGGTTATATTATATGTACATTCATATACTTGACACTTTTTAGACCTATAATTTCATTGTTTTGGTTTGGTTATATAAAGTCATGGAAAGAAAAAGACATCGACGATCTAGTGATTCATCAAACTACAAAGATAACTCCTGGAAAAATAGCCGAAACAGGTAACTTTCATCTATTGTGATAAAATATGATTTTCGATGTAGATCCGACGAAAAACGTGTCAAAGTTGAGAAGTACGCGCATAATTCAAATAACCACTACCAACGACGACATGAACACAACTCAAGGGATGAACGACGAGAGAAGCGAAGTAATTCAAAACAAGTATGATAAATTAATCACGTTTGCCTATCTTCCTCTGTCTCCATTTTCGTTCAGTTGATGAAATCATCTGAGCACACTATTAATTATAAAATAACCAACATTAATATTTTTTTCAATTTCAGAACAGTTACTGTAGGCACGATTGCTCCGAACTACTACGATTTTATCGCGATGAAATGGAGCGGTCACGTCAACGAGAAGATGATAGCCGTCAAAGAGAACTCTATTACTTGAAAGAACTGAAGAGTTTACGAAAAAAGTAACCGTAATTTGACCAAACAGAACATGAAACTCATAGTAAGTACTTGATCCCAACGTTTGTTGACAGACGAAAAACTAAAGATTTTAGTAACTATATTTTCTGTTCTTTCAGTCGCAGAAAAACTATATAATCGCAAAACAGATTCTTGTCAACTGTCTCAAGGGCAGGGATCGATCTCAGTTTTCAAGAGAAACCGAACGTGGTATCGAATATTTTTTCAAGAAGGGCAATCAGTGTGCCCACCGTGATCAGCCTCGTTATTAATTCGATCTTACCGATTTGGATTATACCGGTTAGGCGGAGATGGAGGTAGATGAATTTTTTATATCTCCACGCTGAGATTGATTTTAAAATCAAAAAAATCTGCATTAGCTCAAAATATATTTCGCACAATTATTTTTCTCTGACCCAATTTTCTCTTGTTAAAACACCAAACAATAAACGCAATTCTGAGGAAAACGTTTATTATTATTATTTAATTGCTTACAAATACATCAATATACTAAATGTGAATCTTACTTTAAAATGTATTCGCTTTGCGACTACTTGAAAAAATAAGAACGAAAAAATGACAAAAGCGAGTTACTTAACAATACAACTGATAAAAATCATAAAATAAAAATATCACATCGAAATCGCTACCGTAATATTATTAAGTGGAGGTAGCAACTAAAAAATAAAATCCATAGTTGAATCGTATCGAAATTATAGCCATCTCGTAACTTACTCCCCTACAAATTGTGAATCCTTTTCGGAACAACAGTGAAAAATCGACGTCAATAGTGGAAAAAATCAGCCAAAGAAAAGAAAAAAACCGGTTACAAATTTATACACAAAATTCTTGTATGGTAAACGTATAACGACGAATGAATAATAGAAAATGCGAAACCGAAAAACATGAAATAAAAATAAAACAAAAACCTCATTTTATAATATCTGGTAATTGTCAAAATTAAACAGTTATTTTTAAACTTAGTGTTACATTTCCCAATATTTTTCCCCTTGCTTCATCGAACAAAAAAATAAAAAATAAACAAACATACGTAAGTACATACTACAGAATAAAATATTTCGTAAAAACGACACTCGGTTATACGTCAAAATTAATTTTAATATTAAGTTTACAAATAACACGTTGCCGAATATACAAATATAATGCGTTTTTGTTGTTGTTTTTATACCCAACATATACTTCTTTCGCTACCAGACTATATCCGAGGAGGAAACAATTACACATAAAAACAAGAAAAGAAAAAAGAAAAAAAAACCATTACAATAATAAAGAGGAGGAAAAAACAACGAGCTAATTTTAACCTTAATGAAAATAAAAGTGAACTAGAATAAGTGTAAAATGATTTAAAACGATTAATTGAGATGGAAGCCTTTTTCCCTGGTCGCAGTTAATAACCGTTCTCTTAATATTTCTTCGGTCGGATAGTCGGGCAATTTAAGATAGTGTACGCAAGTGTTGACCGATGGATAGCTACCTTCTCCGGCATCCACCTTACGTACGACCGTCAATCTAGGATATAAATTGGCCAAGCCACCTGGTGGCAGAGACGAGCATCCGGTTGTGAATTGCAAGAACGATTTACGTTCTTCGGCTGACATGTCTACTAGTACGTTGACGAATCTTTGGAATCCGGGACTGAAAACAGAAAGACGAGTTAGATACGAAATTCTGAACGTATTTTGGTGTACTGTAAAAGCAAAAAATAGTAAAAATTTTAAGTACCTTTCTTTGGTATAACCGAGTTTAGGATCGGTATAGTTGAGTAAATCTTCTCTGGTCCAGTGAGGATTCTGGTCACCGCATAACATTAGACGAATCTCATTCGGTGTAAATGCGCTCAGCTTGCTCATCGAGAACACTCTACAGAAGCCATCTCTCAAAGCTTCGATTTGTCTTCGGATTCCATGCTCCAAGAAGAACTTATAACTGAGATCTACGTATTCGTCTACGTTATCCATGGTTACCTGCAAAAAAACACGAATATGGAAATTAATGAATGCGATTAAAAAACCTTACAAGTGTCATAAATGATTTTTTCCAAAAAAAAGTAACGTTAGCAACCACTTTTCATAAAAAAATTAACCAAAAAATAATAGACCCTTAGTAGTGTTGGAAAATTATTGAAAATGAACGAATTGATTTTTTTTTTTGCTCAAAGAATGTTTAGCTAGAAAAAATTTCATGTTTTTTTTTCCAATTGAGTAAAAATTTTGTTTTTAGGACACCTTCCAAAAAAAAAAAAAAAAAAAAAAAAAAAAACTGAAGTAACCTTGAAAACCATGAAACACAGGATTTTTTACTTGAAAATTATTTAAAAAAATTTTTTTCAGTCAAATTGTTTTGACGAAAATGTATTTTTCTCATTTGTTCAAAATTTAAATTATGTATTTCTAGAAAATTTTCTTCAAAGAGAATTTTTTTGAAGAAAAGAAGAAAAAAACGAAAAAAGAAATAATCATTTTTTGAAAATATTTTTTTCCAATTTAAAAAAAAAATCAAAAATATTAAATGCTGTTTTGTTGAGAAATCATTTTTTTTTAAATATTTCCCTCCAAAATTTTGATAAATGTTTTCAAATTTCTTTTTTGTGTACCTAAGATTTAATTTTTTATAGATTTTTTTTCAAAAAGAGGATTTTGCTTGAAAATTTTTTGGCTAAAAAATTTCTCAATATGATTTTTTTGCTACAAATTAATTTTTTTGAGAAGAGCAGCTTGAAAAAAAGACTTGTTACCCATAAAAATCATTTCATTCAGGAAATAATTTTTCAAAAAAAAAACTTTCAAGTTTTTGGTTACAAAGTGTTTCATTTTTCAAATACCTATAATTACAATTTTTTTTGTTGTTGAAAAAATCAATTTTTTCTAAAGGAGTTTTCCAAAAAAATAAGGAAGAAAAAAAAACATTATTTCAAGATACATTTCCAAGATTTAAAAAAATAATAATACAATAATAATTTCAAAAAAGATAAGTTTTCTGCAGAAAAAACATTTTTCAAACATTTTAATCATTTTTTGTTCAATTATTTTTGGCTAAAAATATTTCTCAAAATTATAAATTTTTAATTTTTTATAATAAAATAAGACAAACATGAAAAATTGTTTTTTTTTTCTGGCAAGATTTTTTTTCTAAAATTTCTGTAAAAATTTTTAGGTTAATTTTTTTTTGTAAGTTTTACCTAGTTTTTTTTTTGATAATTTTTTTCTTTTTAATAGATTCTTCAAATAAAAAAACTCTTTGCTAAAATCAATAATTTTCGTAACAAGAATATTATGGTGAGATTTTTTTGATTTTTAGGCTGAGTGGTGTTTTTTCATTTTTTATTTTTTTTTTGAAATTTTTCAAAAAAGAACATTTCTTGGTAAAATTTTTCATTAAGTATAATTTTTCCGAGAAAAACATTATTCTTTTGTTTTTCAGAATTTTTTTTTTGGCAAAAAACGTGTCTCTAAACTTTTTTATTTAATTTTTAAGAAAATTCTTCTTCTTCTTCTTCAAAAAAAAGAAAAAAAACGATTTTTGCAAGACGGTTATTTTTTAGATAATTTTTTGGCAGCTTACCGTCCAAATTTTTTATCGATTTTTTTCCAATTTGAAAATCACGATAAAAAGTTAACTCTAGAAAAAATACTGAAAAATCATTCCAACTCACATCAATATCCGCCCCATTCTTCACCAAATCAACGGAAGTGAAACCGAACACGCGTGAAGAGGGTGAATAACTGAAGGTCATAGCGAGATCTTCGAGACGCACAGCCGGTTCAGTCGTCGAATCGTTCAACGACAGATTCTTAATTTGACACGATTTCGCTTCCAACGAGAGAGTATTGTCGTAAGCAATTTTTGATTTCCGAGACGCCAATTCTTTCAGTTCTTGTAAGAATTTACTACGAATGGGATCGATTTCTTCTAAGTCTTTCTCCGTTAAAATACCAGAGAACCTGAAAACGAGGAAAATTATTTCCAGTCGAACGAGCAACAATATGACACCAAAATCTGCCAAAGAATCAGTAAACTCACCACACTCTATTATCTTCAGTCGATTTGGGTAAATCTTCCGCGTACAGTTCCAGTTCTTTTTCACTTTCTTCCGAAATGAACGAAGATACCATCACGTCTTCATCGGCGTTTTTACGGAATAGTGGCAAACGGATTCTAAAACAAGAATCAAATTTATAAAAAACGTCAATGTTAATTACCTAATTAGGTAAAAAATCGATGGAACGTACTTTTCGTGTATATTCGTATGTATTTCTCCTTGGCAAAGGAGTTTGAGAAGGGGCAACGATAGTGGTAAATCGACCAGTCTATTATCTTGTAGGACTTTAGCCAGGAAAATACCGAGGAACCAGAAATGCTTGACAGCGTTATCACATTGAACCGAATCTTGAGGCAGAGGAGCCGGAAACAGGCCGGAAGGTCTACGAACGTAGTATCCTGGTGGTTTTAATCCTTCTCCTAGATCAATCGGGAATCTGGCACTGGTATCGAGAGTTTCGTCGTCATCGCACAGCCAAATACCTGAAATCATTATCGAATAAGTTCCATTTGTCGTGTACTTTTCAAAGACTCTGGGGTCTGTATAACTTACCGAGATCGCGTCTTTGTAATTCGGCTGAAATCAGAGCGTAGAATTCCAAAGTAGGGCCCAAGCCAGTACCTTGTTCTCCGATGAATTCGACCTGTGGTGGAAAATTTACGTTTAGAGAAGCTCATTTCGTATGAATCGAATTCAATAAGAGATAAATACGTACTTCTAGAATACTCTTTCGTTCGGCATGCGTCTTCATTGCTTGCCTAGCCCAAGCCAGGAGTTCTTCGTTCCTTGGAACTTTGATACGTTCGTGTTTAAGTCGACCAACTCGGAATTCGTGCGTATCTTCTCTACGAGGCGACAAGCTCGGTACACGTTGTCGTTCAACCGTAACGTCGCGTTGGGTTTGTAACCAAACAATTGATCTGTCGAAAAATTGTATTCGATTAATAAAACCGGACTCATGATTTAGCAATCCAATCGAATCAATCGAATGATCAAACATACCTAGAGGGTCCGAAGGCGGTACAACTGAAATACAATTGTCTAGTTTCGAATGGGAATAAGAACGGACACGAATGATTGAGTTCTTCGCACCAGGCAGGTAAAGCACCGGAACTCAGCACCAATGGATCTTGAATTTGTTGTAACAACTTGTTGGTTACTTTTTTACTCGCGA
The DNA here is from genome assembly GCA_959613365.1 of Balanococcus diminutus. Lineage (NCBI taxonomy): Eukaryota > Metazoa > Arthropoda > Insecta > Hemiptera > Pseudococcidae > Balanococcus > Balanococcus diminutus. The sequence continues at coordinate 41,594,762 of OY390716.1, forward strand.
ATTCCTCCGGTGTTAGAATATCCGAATTTTCAATATCTGCGCAGATCGAAACAGAAAATTATTATTTATTCGCGGATTACCGATTTTTGATTAAAATACGTGATTCGTAGACTTACACAAGCTATTTTCATTTTCAGGTCTCGTGTAGATTACGAACAAATGTCTCAATAGTTGTAACACGTCTTCGACGGTGCAGCTCATTGTTTGACAAGGAGATACTGGAGAAGTAACACTGCCGTGGGTACTAGACCAGCCAGAAACGCTACCAGTCTGCGAGTTTTTCTTGTTGCAGAAGATTAAGTCTTTTCTTTCTGCGTCCGAATCTTTGGCTTCTTCGTAAATTATGCTGTAGACAAATTATGAGAAATTATTATCATTCGTTTGTTTATACATGAAAACTTGTTACATTTTTTTTAGAATTTTTAATTTCACCAAGAAGAAATTTTTCGGTTTAAATTAATATATTTTTTTACACTTTTTTTCTTCAAATTATTTTTTAGGAGAAATTTATAAAAAAATTTGAACTATTTTTTGATAAAATCAATTTTTTTTTTGCTTTTTTTAAAAAGACTTTTCTTGAAATTCTTTTAAAGATTTTTTTACAATAATTTTCTACCTATGTTTATTATTAGGTATTATTTTCATTTTCGTAATTTTTTTTTTTTGAAAAAAATTGAAAATTTTCTCATAAATCAACTTTTTCAATTGTACACTTTTTTTTCAAGAAAATTACCAGGAAAAATGTTTTAAAATTTTCTTGACAATTTTTAAAGAAAATTAAAAAAATAAAGTTTCAAAGGTTTTGTTCAGAAAAAAAATCTAGTCGAAAAAAGCTTTTTTTTCCCCCAAGACAATTTTCTTAGAATTTTTTATTAACAACTTTTTTCAAGAAAATTTTTTTCTCAACATTCTTCTCTGACTTTTTTTTTCTTATAGAATTTTGTAAATGTGAAGAGAATTTTTTACAATTTTTTATTCTGTCAGTTTCTTCATTAGAAGATGCTTTTTTTGGAAATTTTTCCATTAATTTTTTTTATTCATATACAAATTTTTTAAAACTTTTTTTTCTTCAAAATAAAATTGTTGGGAGATATTTTTTAATTTTTTAATTTTTAAATCACTCTTGGAAACTTTTAAAAAAATGTACAGACGATTTTTTTGAGAAAATAAAAAATAATATTCTTGAGAAAATAAAAAAAATTTTTTTGATTGAAATCACTTACGTATAAATTGGTTCCCAAATTTTCCTCAATTTTTCCGATCTATTGCCGAATTCTATTTTATGCATTAATTCTTGCACAGCTTGGAATATAGTCCAGTTGCCATCGGTTAATGGGACCTCGACGTCTGGTATCTAGATATACAAATTAACGCGTAAAAATTAAAAATCGCCCACTCAACGATCAAGTATCATTATCTTCGAACTACGTACCCCTGACAAATTAGGTCCTCGCAGTGTCAACTTCAACTTGGGCGTCTGGTACACAGCCTCTTCTTCGAAAATCGGTTCGAAATCTTCGAATTTTTCGGGCGGAGTGGGTATTTCGAGATCGGTAGTTTGATTAACGTTGGTACGACCCGGTCTGGGATCGAAAGCCGGAATCAAGGCTGAGAATTGACGTTTCAATACGAACTCATCGTCCCAACATCGGCGTCTACTTCTCAACGACGCGATACCCGTATCAGCCATGTTTCTTGTTTCGAACGAAACATCGTCTTCTTGCTACAAATATATATAAATTTTTCGTCACATATCAGAACGTCTAAAAAAGCGAGTAAATTATACGAGTAATATTACCATAAACGATAATAGATTTCTTCCCACGACGACTTCTTCGTATTCATCTTCGTCTTCGTTTTCATCGTCATTTTCGTCATCATCTGGTAACTGATCATCGTCTTCTAGATCGGCCAACAACGCCGGACCTCGACAGCTTTCCAAGAAATCCTGTCGAAAAATTGCAATCAAACATCGATCGTTCGTTACCAATCGTGATCATTTCGTTCGTGCTGCTTACCTCTAAACTGACACGTTCGCTATCTGTCGAAGCTGAAGTAAGACTCATAGCTAAAGCTTGATTAAAATTAATAGGTCCGCTTCCGGTATTCGAGGCGATGGTCGAAATACTATTTTGAATGGTAATCGGCGTACTGCTGTTGCTCAAGCTAGGAAAACTCTGAGCCGAATGCAATATTCCTCCTGAAACCAGAATCACACAATACTCAATTAGTCACTCCAATCTGTGTAATTCTCATTAAAAAACCCTTATCCAACAGGTGGTCTTTATACAAGCGATATTTTAGCTCGTGGGCGTTTGTAATAAGCTGGCAAATGAAAAAAAAAACCAAAGCTACTTCGCTATTCGATTTGAAAATATACAATATGAAATGTATCTACAAGACCAAGCAATATCCGGACCTTTGACCCTGAAAATGAAAAACTTTCGAGATTTTTTGGTACTACAAATGGAAATTTCTGTACCAAAAATAGTGGAAAAGTTTTTCATATTTTGTAATTCTACAAACCAAAGGAAAAAAAAAAAACATCAAATTAAATCATCTTTACCCTCGGTAAACGTTTTTTTAACGCGATGCTTAATAGTATAGTCGTGATTACGTGATACGACTCTTTTGTTCAGTTTTTCTTCAGGTATACCATCGACAGTAACTTCGGACGTAGACGGTGTATCATTTGCTGTAATGTGATAATTTCAACTAAAGCATTTTCTCTCATGTGTCATGTATCTTATATAATTTTTCAAACTCTAATTTTCGTCGATTTGACATCAAACAATGTGACAATTTAAGCGTACGCCGAACTCAAAAAAATAAAACGCAGCTTCAAATGCGACTAAAACAACACTAAAGATTGATATCTTCGTTACCACTCACCCAAAGTACTGGAATTGTGCGGTATAACCAAATTATTCGCCTCCATGGTGAGATAATTGTTAGCATTACGAATGAAGTCGTTGCTTTCGCGCCATTTCTCGTACATTTCGAAAGCTTCGATTGGAATTACATTTTCACCGGGCAGTCCTTTAATACTCGATAAACTCCTCTGTTGAAAAAATCACATATTAAATCACGTACGTAATTTTTTTTTTAGAGTTGAGTAGATACTTACCATTTTAAGTTTAGTATAGCAAGTTTTATTCGAAGAAGAATTCGACGAACTTTGCAACGTATCCACTAAAACATAAGTATTAGCATTATCTTTCGAGAATAACTGACGATTTTGATTGTTATTAGCCGAATTACCAGCTGCAAAAAATTCAATAAGTTACAATACGTGTGCTCAGCGTGTTCTCGAGAGTGAGACATTCGTTATGGGGAAGTATCCAAATCGTTTGGTAAGTACTTACCATTCATACGAGCTGTTTCTTCGGATACTAGAGTTTCGATAATGGTTGATAAGTCTTTGTTGGCGTTGGATATGTCTGGATCTCGGAGCTGCATTACTACGTAGTGTTCCGATTGATCGGACGATTTATCGCTGTTGCTCGAAGAGATGTTGGCTAATTCGGAACGTGCTACGTTTACAACGCTTTCGGTAATTTCCTGAGCTGCTTGCTGTTAGAAAATAGGAATATAATATAATAAAATCAATTCAATAAAAAAAATAAAAAAATGAATGCAAATAAAATCTCAAAATGAGCTGTACCTTGGCCGCTAAATTATCAGCAGATGCTGCTTGTTCAGTACTGGCGACGAAAGCTTTATGACTATTAGCTTCGGTAGCGTCCGGTAAACTTGGCGTCGAACTAGCTTTACGACTTAATATACTAACGATGGCATTGCTAACGTCCATTTTAGTGGTGGCTAATTTATTGCTCTTATCTACAGAACATATGAAAAAAAAAGTTAGGATAAATATGATCACATCGTAGAATAAAAAAAGTCGTCTGCTTACTCGACGGTGGCCTAGAAATAGGTACAGGAACACTAGCAACAGGCGATCCATCTAGAGATTCGGGTAAAATTTTCAAATCGTATTTTCCTTCGGCTCCCATACGATACGAATTGGTACTACCGTTATCCCAAGTGATATCTACCCAACCTGTTGATTATCACGACGTTATTATTTCTATTTCACAGTCGGTCTGCGATCCTGATTAAGTAAACTCACCATTGTGTAAATTTCCGGTAACTGTGCCTTCTCCGGGCCCGTCTTGATCTCTCCATTTCCAATCAATACCTCTTGTAACTCGAGCACCGATGGTCAACAGATTCAACGATTGTTTCGCAGCTCTTCTTTGTTTTTTCAAATTAGCCTCAGCTTCTTTGGCAGCTTTACCTAAGATATCGATGGCATAGATGTTAAAACGCAGCCCAAATATGAACCAAAATCGCGTATAGAACAGAAGAGACCTACCCAAGTCATCGCAAATTTCTGTAACGGTACCGTAGATTTCAAATCCGGATAAAGACAAGTAGTGCGTTTGGCCAGAGGCGTTCTTTCCTTTCTGCAGTATCCTCACATGTCTCCAGCCTTTTTTCTCATCGGCTGGCGGTTGCAACGTCCACGAAGCTGTGCTACCTGGTTCGTTGAGAGACGTATCGTCGATATGGGTGTACATCGTTACCCAATTTGTACCGTCTTTTGAAACCTAAGAATGAAATTCGTCGCGTTAGTCTCTGCGATAATTTAGCTTTTCGATATTTCGTCTGCAAAGATGACTCACTTGGAAATTCCAATTCCTGAGAGCAGATCGGCCATAGCCTCTGGCATGGCGTAACGTGTAACACGTCGGTATCACATATAATCCGAGATCAATAGCGAACCAGGCGTTTTTATCGTCGTTAGTGTGACAATTCAACGCCGCCGTATCGCGACTTAAAATATCCTCCAAACGACCGTATGGCAAATTACGTCCGTCCGAAGTAGTAATTATCACCAAACCGTATTGAGAAGGGTTGACCCAGTCAGGGCACGTTCTGCAAATCACATCGAAGTAGATTGATTAATAAAAAACGAACTGATTCAAATTCAGATCAATTCGTCGAATGCACAGCATAGCAAACTCACTTGGCGTTTGTTCCGATCCAATAAATGATTCCATTTTCGTCGAAATCGTATTGATGTCTGAACTGCAACTTGGTATTAGGTTCTTTGATTTTATTAACAAAGGTGAACTGCGAACGATCGTTGTCGTACCACTGTTTAGCCACCATTTTCAATAGATATCGTTCTAGCTGAGCGACCGTACTCAACGGTTCCATTTTCAAACTACGTCCGGTTCTGTCGACCAAAGACGTGTCGCCGGCAGCGCGCTGAAGTCTGAAGCGAAGTCGTCTAGTTAACGTCTGTAAAAATAATTCGTTATTAGTATCATTATATTCGTACTAGCCGACTAGGTTGATGATTTTTCGTACTTGTAATCCATAACCTGAACCAGGAGGATCGTAAATATAAACGGGTAATTTTTCGATGGATTCCAAAACCGATATCAATTTATGAACTAGAATTGCCGCAGAATTGGCACTATCCTTATCGAAATTTTCACTCTGTAATTGAAATTCAACGGTTACATCGAGTAAATTTTGAGTGTAAAATCTTCGATGAGAAGAATACGTACTCTAAATATGTTCCTAAATATTCGAATCCTCTGCTTCTGTAGTTTAGTTCGTTTGGCAGTGTTGATACCTTGATCCCAGACGGTTGTGGATAACATGGCCAACAAAGACTGAACCAATCCACTGCTATGGATTTCGTACGAAGATACGACGCCATCTTCGTGTAACAGTTGTTTCAAATCGATTAGAGCAGATTGAAGTAATTCTTTCCATTGGGTGCCTTTTTCTTTATTATTTGACATGTATTGTTTTTGGCAAGCTCGATCGATTTGGGCAACGATGGCTCCTAATTTCGCCACCACACCTCTGGGTTGTGCTTGAGCGACTTTGAAGTATTTGTCGTAGATTTCAGTGGCCATAGTCTTTATCTGTAACACATTGAAAATATTTAGATTTGAAAATGGCTAAATGATTTCCAAAAAATAAGTGAAATTTACTTTAAGTTTAAGAGCTTCTGCTTTGGAACGTAACCGTTTAGTTTTTCGACCGGGTATCCACGAGGTAGAGAATTCAGCTCCCATAGATGTCTCCGCCGAGAACGTGTGTTTCGTGCCACGATTCGATTCGAACGTAAAACCAGGGAAATCTTCTCGTAATGTTGTTACCTACAACGAAGAAAACATAATTTCGAATAAGAATCGAACAGATTTGATATCGATGCCAAAAATTAGACAGAAGTCGTACTTGTTGTCCATCCGTATTATGAATCGTTATTTCTCCCTCCTTGCGAGAAATCAGAGACCAATTTCCAACAACTAATCTGGTACTGCCAGCGTGTGATAAGATAGGTTGCGTATGAGTAGTCGGTTTAATCATACTTCTGACTTTTTGTAATTTTTCTAAAAATTCTCCGCGATTTTCTACGTAAAACAAAACCAAAAATTAATCGTCCATTGGTAGAAGCTTCCACATCGTCGAAGAAATATTTCAACCAACCAGTGCTATCGGTTCCGCCTTCGGGGCTACCGCTCGAATACATCGTCGATAATTTACTATCTACGACAAACCGGAACCAGCCGTTACTACCGTTAGATAATTCCAAAGCGGCAGCTTCAGACCAGATGTATAAGCAATCTCGTCCTCGACAAAAGCACCAATCTTTCCAATAGTATGCTCGACCTGGTAGAATCTCCTTAGCGTCTTCGAAGTACGCCTCCGCTTTACCTTGATCATCCTGTAATCAAACGAGTGTTATTCGGAGAGCTCCGAAAGAATTCTGTCGAAATTCTAATCGTCATACCTGGTGAGTCAAGTCAATAGACGAAATACTTTCATCGCCGGATAATCCAGTCTGTAAGTCTCCTGAGGTAGTTAATTGTTGTACTTTGCTAAATACGCCGAGTCTGGCGAAATGATCCAAAAATATATCCTGACTTTTCACCATCAAATCTTGTATTATTTGCAAGACCATAATTTGGCCATCGTCGTCATCCTGTGATCAAAAATAAAACAAAAGTGTAAATAAAATAGAAATCAATCGATTCGTAACGACTTCGTTCCTCTCGGGTAAACTGAAAAACACGCAGAAAATGCATACAATCTGCGAATCGAGGTGATGAAAACGTCTAATATTTTTAGTACTATCTCAAGCGATATTTTAACAGCGTCGATTCGACATTTTCATTAGTAAGAAAAAAAATACAAAAATAAATAAAATGAAGCGCAATGTTCACGTTTGATTAAAAATAAGTATGATATTTTTTTTAAAGAAAACAAGTACGTGAAAGAACAAAATGATGGAAATGTTAGATTATACGTAAATCATGCACCATCAAACAATTTACCGTTTCTTTGCGAATAATATACTTAGATCGCAGATGTTCAGCTTTACGCTTTAAATTACTTTGAGAAATACTATTTGTAGTTTGTGCCTGTGGCCACCACCATAACGATTTCTAAATTTTCATCAATTCACATTTAAATGAAAAAAATTACTATTTTTGGATAATAAAATTTTCACTCATTTTTAAAATTAGAAGGAATAAAAAATCTAATTGCGTTAACGCGTCAATATTTTTTTTGCATAAAGTTTAGGTACTAGGAGATGATAAAATATCGTTAGGATATTTTTTTACGATATTATACGTACTTCGTTATCCAACACATTGGCTATCACTTCGACTAACATGGTTCCTAAATTACAATTCGGTGATTCCGAAACGCATATTTCGGTCAATAAAGACGCTTGAATGTAATGTATCATTTTTCTAATTAAATTCAAACTAGATTTCCTACAAAAAAAACAAAAAAAATTAGTAATTTTTCTATATTACTGGTCAAGATTACTGGGGACTTTTTTTTTACCTTATTGAAGGTAACATAGTGGACTGAAAAGTGTTACAAAATACTGGTAACATTCGTTTCAGATAGACAGGTGCCATTTCCGGATCACCTTTCGGTTCTAAGGATTCTTCAGCATCTGCACCATCTGTTTTTTTATCTTTATCACACGATAACATCCATTCTCCTGTAACAGACGAACAAATCCATAAATACAAATCGTCTTCAATATTTTGCACGTAAAAAATACACATCGATGGTGGAAAATTTACCCGGAGATTGCAAAATAGCTGCTACTTCACGATGCCCATCGTCCATACGTTCTCTAGCCTTATCCAAAGGTGTTTTACCATCTTCATCGCGTAAATCAGGATTCGCTCCGTGTCTGAGTAACACCTTAGCTATATGCGGACGTCCAAAGCAAGCGGCGTAATGAAGAGACGACGATCTTTGACCTTTATTAACGTCTGCTCCACGTTCGCAAAGGAACTCTACCATTTCTTGCGTACCAAAAGCAGATGCCCAATTTAGTAACGTTTGACCGACATCGTCCATGTAATTCACTTCCATACCTAGATAAAAAATTTCAATTAAATGATTAAATTTTTCTTTGAAAATTTTCCAAAAACGTATTCTATAGGTGGCACGTACCGCTCGAATCTACGGCTTCGATTAAAGCCTCGCAATCTTTACTACGAATGCAGTCGATCAACTGACGATACGACTTATCGCCCGAGCTTTCGATTCGTCTCAATCTAGGAAACACGTGAGCAGCTGCGACGGCCGCTGTCGACGTTATACCGACCGAATTCGTGATTGTGATACCTCTAGAGATCGCCTTTCTTCCTTCGAATAGCAGCACCAGCAGCAGATCCATCAGTCGCATGCAATCCAACATACAACTAAAATGATAAAAAGAATTCGTTAATTTTTCCCCATTATTTTAACTAAACTTTGCAATAGATTGATCACTTTCGGCAATTTAATTGTGATTATTTTGTAATGAAACAATTCCAAAGCTTCTTGGTATAAAATATCTATCTCAATTTTTTTAAAGAAAAAAAATATAGGTTTAAAAATCTTCAATTTTTGTGTGAACGGTTTTTTTTTGGGAGAAAAAATTTACATTTGGTTGTTTGGTTGGAGAAAAGGAGAATATCTCTTGATTTTTATCTTTTAGCGAAAAAATTTCTCAAATTTTTGGAGAATCGCTCAATTTTTTGGAGGGAGAGGTTCTGAGTTTTCTTAAATAAAAATATCTCTACTTAAAAAAGATCATTGGGAGACCAAAAAAACATTCAATTAGGTATTACGAGAGAAAAAAATCAATCTTGATTTTTTTGAAACTTTTTTTTCAATACCGCATAAAAAAATTCTCAACTTATTTGGAGTGAAAAAATTCGCAATATCTTCAAGTGAAACGAATTTCAATTGGGGAGGGGGATGGGGGGGGGGGGGGTAAATTTTCAATTTTTGGAGTGAAATAAATCGTTCAATCTTTTGGAGTGTAAGATTCTCAATTTTTTTTTAGTAAAAAATGCCTTGAATTTTTTTTTTGAAAGACAAATCTTTCAATTTTTCTGGAGTAACTGAAAAAGTTTCAATTTTCTGTGTGAAGAAAATTATAATTTTTTCGAAGTGAAAAGTTCTCATTTTTTCGAGCAAATTTTTTGATGTAGAGGAAGGGGGGAGGGTGAAAAATTCCCGAATTTTTGGAGCGAAAGATTTTCAATGTTTCAAATGAAAAAAATTAATAAATTTTTTGGAGCACAAAACTCTCAATTTTTGGTAAATGATTCTTATTTTTGGAGTAAGAGATTCACAATTTTTCGAGGGTGAAAAATTCACTTGAGGCCAAAAAGGTCTCATTTAAAAAAAAATTAAAGAAATCCAATTTCTTGGATTAAAAAATTCTCATTTGAGGGGGGGGGGGGACAAATTTTTCAATTTTGTACTAAAAAAAATATTTCAAATTCTCAAGAGTAAAAAATTCGTTATCATTTTAAAGGTGTAGAATTCTCAATTTTTTGAGGGCGAAAGATTAACATTTTTTTTACATTTTGGGTCAAAAAAGTTCTCAATTTTTTTAGAGTCAAAGATTTTCAATTTTGAGGCTAAAACAAATTTTTCAATTTTGGAATAAAAAAATATTTTTGATTATTATAGGAGTAAAATATTCGTAATCATTTGAAAGGTGTAGAATTCTTAATTTTTGAGGGGAAAAAATTCACATTTAGAGGCCAAAAAGTTTTTTTTTTTTTTTTTTAATCATAGAAGTACAATTATTTTCTGTAGTAAAAAATTCTTATTATTATTTGGGGGGGGGGGGGGGGGTGACAAATTCTTAATTTTATTGGTGCAAAAAATGCTATTTTTTTAGAGTTGAAGATTTTTAATTTTTTTTGGGGGGGGGGAAGAGTGAAACAAAGTTTTGAATTTTGGACTAAAAAAATATTTCAAATTCTTGAGAATAAAAAATTAGTCATCATTCTCAATTTTTTGAGGGAGAAAAATTTTCATTTTTAGGGAAAAAAGTTCGCAATTATTACAAGTTGAAAAATTCTTAATATTTTTTGGGGAGATGAAAAATCATCAATTTGTTTGGGTAGAAAAAGTTACCAATTTTTTTGAAGCAAAATTTTTCATTTAATTTTTAGGAGTAAAAAAAATCATAATTTTTTTATATTTTTAGGAGGAAATTTTTTTCGATTTTCTGTATGAAACTCCCTCATTTTTCGAGTTACAAAATTCTATTGGGGAGAGGAAATAAAAAATTCTAAATTTCTCAATTTTCTGGAGAATAAAATCATATCGAACAATCCCTCACTCCTTCCGAAAAAAATCGATAATTCAATTAAACGTACCGTTCATCGCCTTTTAAAGCTTTTTCAATCGCGTCTGGTAAATCGGATCTAAGCAAGTCCTGTAAAAAAAAATCAAAAAAGCGTTAATATCGTACTAATGAAGTAACGACAACGTCTATACGAAATGTCATTCTATACATACGTGAGTGATAGCCGGTGAACCGCGGCAAAGAGCTGAAAGTAAGCTAATGACCGTTGATACCGAGCCAAAGGATTTAGATTCTGGTAAAACAGTGCCACTCGTGTTCAAGCTTTGGTTACCTAAAACAATACAATAGAATATTTCGTAATATTTTCTTTTTCAAGTCAACACCATTAGCAGAGAAGATAAACACATTTTTCATTATTTTTTTTTTGAGTATCGAAATTCTCATAAGAGTACTTTAAAATTCTGAAAAAAATCAACCAATTTTTCATCTACTTTTCCCCACTTGTTTCGATGACAAAGGTAAAAAATAACTCGAATCGATTATACTAGAAAAATATTTTCGTAATTCGCCAACTAACCAGTCCCGGTCGTCGATGAAGACTGCAAAGGTGCGCCAGCATTCGATAATCTGATCAATAACTCGTTCATTAAACCGTGCTGAGCCAAAGGTGCCGGATCGATTCCTCTTCTAGTGAATCTGTAAAACATTCGAGCGTAACGATCAATTAACTAAAACTCATTCGACCATTTTTCTAATTAAACTAGATCAATTGTATTTTTTCTTTCGACATTTCCATCGTAACTACGTTTCAAAAATTAAAAAAAAGACCTGCAACAATGTACTATCTTTAAACAATTACCGCATGCTCGTTTCTTTAATCAACAAACATGACCTTAGTAAATTAGCTTTTCGCCTACCCTACAGAATCTAGTTCCAATTTAAATTGTCCTAAACGTTCGTTCAATTTATCTAGACCATTTAAAAAAAAAAAACATTAGGGAATTGACGAGGCTCGATGTACGAATTTGAGAACACGTTCCAAGTACGCAATTTTTTTTGAAATAAATGTCGCCTTCGAAATTGCAAACGTGCGTTTTTGCAACGCAATATACGTAAATCTGCAGCTTACGTACCTATCGGATAACGACGCAAAACATCTGAGTGCGCCATCGGCTACATGAGCGTCTTCGTGTTTGAGCAGCGTCGACAACGATTCAACGCAAATGGGTAACGAAGAATCATGCGGTTCCATTTTCGAGCATAAACGAGACACGACCGACATGGCCGAATGTAACGTATCTTTATGTATGGCCGATCCATTATCACGAATGAATGATAATACGCAATTCAAACCACCAGCGTCGAATACAGCTCCGGCTTCTCGGGTACATATTAATTCTAATACCTAAGAAATTAAAAAAAAATCGCGTATATCAATTTCATCGATATAGAATTCCAATGAGGACAAAGTATGTAGGTTTATTTTTCAGACGATATGTAGGTTCTTACTTTGATACATTGTTCGGCTAAATCTCGACTTGTTCTCGAATCCAGTTCGGCGACTACCAAACGATTACAGATCGCTTTTACCGCGCCTTCCATCGATATAATACGTCTGGTGCATTCGGCAGATACGTCTAAATAATACGTAATCGCCCGAGCAGTCACTTCCAATACGTTGTCTGGTGCACATTCGTCCAAAAATATACGGCATAGGGCTGGTAGAAATGAACGAGGAGGGCAGCTGCAAAGGGGAGAAAAATTTTTAGTACGAGAAATAAGTATAGAGGAAAATATTGTGTAACATTTTTCTTATTAAAAATTACAAATAGAGGAGTATATTTTGAGGAACGAGGATTACGAGAGTTGAAAAACAACATTAGGTAAATTAATTATTAAATCTTTCGACCAAAGGGCAAGAGAGCCGAGAGGGAGTAAAACTTGTAAAAAAGAGAGGTGATCGTACTGAAAAAATTAATGGAACCGAGATACTTGTTGTCTGTTTCAGTGTTTCGTGTTTTTAGTATATTTTTACATCTTCACAGGTGCCAGAGGCCATCACACTCTTACACATATGGCATACCACGTGTACGAGGTATGACTGTAATAATTTCTATGTATGAACTTCGAAAGCTAGGTACAATATTGTTTCCATTTTGACAAAATGATACGAGTTTACGAACAATGTATTTTCGTTTGCCATCAGAATCAAAATTTTTCCATTGAAATATCTCAATTATTTTGGAGAGAAAAATTTGAATTTATTGAAGTAAAAAGTTAAGTAAAAAAAATTCATTCAATATTTTGGCAGAAAAACACGTTATAATTTTTTTTTTTGAAGAAAAAAAAATTCAAAGAAAACTATTACCTAATTTCTTCGGAGAAATAATATCATAAAAAAATCAATAATTATTTCGGAGAAAATGTCCTATATGTTTTTGGAGCAAAAAATTATACAATTTTTCAAAAGTACCTACCAAAAAGCATTTTCAAGTTTTTTGGAGAAAAAAATTCCAATTTTTTTAAAAAATTACCATTTTTTTTAAAAATTTATTTTTTAATTTGTTGGAATGAATAAAAAATTAAAAATGGGTAATTTTTTGAAGAAAAAAAATGTTTTTTGGAGAAATTGATTTCCCATTTTTTTCGGAGAACAAAATTTTTCAACGTTTCTAAGGTTGAAATATTTTTTTGAAATTTTCAACACAAAAATCTCTGATCTTTAGGTATTCTGAGTATTTTTTCAATTTTTTTGGAGAAAAATTTTCACTTTTTTTAGACAAAGAAATCTCAAATTTTTCTGAGATTTTTTTTTTCAACTTTTTGGAATGAAAAAAATGCTCAACATTTCTTTTGAGGGGAAGGGGGAAATCATTGTTTGAAGAATTTTTTTTTGAGAGCAGAAAAATAACTTAATCTTTTTTATATAAAAAATATCATTTTTTAAAGCAAAAAATCACAATACTGAGTTCATAGCAAAAGAGGATATCTAAAACTAAACCTCTTTGGAGTAAAAATGTTTCTCAAATTTTTGGAGAAAATGAATAAAATTCGTTATATTTTTCTGGATTTTTTTTCAACATTTTTTGAAATAGATACTTTTTTGAAGTGAAAAATATTTCTTAAAAATTTTGATGAAAAAAAATCTAAGGTTACATATTTTTTTGAAATAGGTAGAGAGGTACCCTATACTTTTTTCAAAATTTCTTGAAATAAATTTTTTCATGGGGAAAAGTGAAACAGTTTTTGAAGAAAAAAACACATTATCTTCAGAGAAGAAAATTTCTCACCTTTTTAAAGTAAAAATATTTCTCAGACTTTCGAAGAAAAGCCAAGGACTCCTTAAATTTTTAAAAAACACCTATTTTCAAAATTTTTATTACCTATTTACCTATTATAATTTTTTTAAATTTTTTTTTGAAAGAAGTGTCACTTTTCGCACAAGGAAAACTCATTTTTAAAGAAGAAAAAAAAATATCAAGTATTTCGGAGTAAAAATATTTCTCAAATTTTTGATGGAAGAAAAATCTACTAATTTTCATGGAAAAGTATCTACATTTTTTTCAAAAATTTTTAAAATGAAAATGAGTACATGAATTTTTTAATTTTTTTTGGAGAAAAAAAAATCTCTCTATGTGGACAATTTTTTCCTTTTTTTTCAACAAAAAATCGTTTAAATAAAAAAATCTCATGTAGGTATTTTCCTCAGAAAATTAAAAAAAAAAAAATTTTTGCATGGAAGACAATTATTACAAAACTATTTTTTTGGAGCAAAAATTTATAAATTTTTTTGGGGAAAAAAATTCTCAATCTACATTGATAGGTACAAAAAATCCCATTTTTAGAGATAAAAAAAAAAACATAATTATGTCTCATTTTTTTGAGAAAAAAATTTGTAAAAAATAACTAAATTTTTTAGAATTGAAAAAAATTTCAGGTGAAAGAATTTTCTTTGAATAAAAAATTTATCAATTTTTTCGAGTGAAAAAATATCTCTATTTTTTAGAAGAAAAAAAATCATACATTTTGAAGTAAAAATATTTTTAAAACTCATTGAAAAAAACTGTTTAATTTTTTGGAAAAAAATTCAATTATTGTTATCGAATTTTTTTCTTCTACTTTTTGGAAAAAGTGAATTTTAGAATTTTTTAGAGAAAAAAAATCGCGTCTCTAGAAAAAGAAAATTTCACGATTTTTTGGTGAACAAATATTTCTCAAATAAAATTTTTGGAGATAGCTAAATAATAAAGACGTTCAATTTTTTGAAGAAAATTTTTTCACTTTTTTGGGAGTAAAAAATAATTTCTTTAAAATTGGTTTTTCTCAGCTTTTTGGAATGAAAAAATTTCTTGAATTTTTTTTTGAAGAAAAAAGAATTAAAATTTTTTGGAAAATGAATAAGGTAGTTGCACCAGTCGTTGGCCACGACCCAGTGGTGGGTCACTTGAGAAGAAAAATGTTTATAATTAAGCGTATTTTTAAAATAGCTTCAGAAATTTTTTTTAGAGCAAACCTGGAACATTTCTGCATAGAACCACATAAAAGTTTTTAATCAATTCTGTTCAAGTAATTAATAATGATCGTCTGAAATTTTTTTGTTAGAACAATTTTCAAAATGATGCCAATTCTAAAGATTTTTGTTAAGCCGAAGTGTTATCGAAATATGAATTTTGCACTATTAAGATTAATAAAACTTGAAATATAACCATTTGGACCTGAATAAGAAGAGTTTGGAGATTCCATTTCTTCATTAAAATAAAAAATATTGCCAAAATTCTATCAAATATGGCGGTGACTATCTACTGGAAGGAAAAAATGGTGTTTAGCCAGTAGTTGATCATTTTGATCAAGTACTAGACTTACGAAATTTTTGTAAAGTTCTAGTGGTTGATCATGCAAAAAATTGGTAAATATTCACGAAAAATGATAGTTTCTCTTTCTCATGGCTAATGAGTGACAATTTTACCGAATACTTATTGATTTTTTAAAAAATTAAATGGTTGAGAGCCGTTGTCATAATCTGATTGACCAACTACTGGGTGATCAACTACTAGCGCGTGACCAACTACTGGGTGGTCAACTACTAGATTATCTTGACCAACCACTGGACTTTTCTATTTTTTCACCGTAATTTTCAAAGAAATGAAGTAAAATTAAAAAATTATAGCGCATTTTGTAGTAGAATACACAAGGAATCGTTTGGTATATTCACCATTTCGCCAACGTTATTAGTTTTTAAACCAGAATGTTTTTTATAAGACACTTCCACTATAAGGGTCCACCACTGGTGCAACTACCTTATTCCTCAAATTTTTGAAGTAGAAAAAAAACTTTCAATAGTTCATCTGAATGAAGAAATTTTTCAACTTTTAATTTTTTCGATCTTTTTGAAGTTGAAAAATCTCATTCGTTGGAGTAAAAAAAAACTCATTTATTTTTGCGATAAAATTATTATAAAAATTTTTTATCAGATTTTCCGAGAAAAAAATTATTCTCGCCAAGTTTCCGGTCCCTGTCCAGATAAATTTTTAAAATGAAATTAATCTATAATTAGGTATTCGCATTCATCATGCCTATTCCATAAAATGTGATATTTGATGAATCATTAAATCACCATACAATCACAATCTGTCAATATTCAAACACCTCAGATTTATTTTCATTCTCTTCCAACACTCAAATCAACATTGCATTTTATTTTTATAAAATATTCAAGTTCGACCAATTTCCTAATAGGCTGTTCATTCCATACATATAAACCTCACCACACACTACAAATCTAATCAATTTTTTCCCCACAACTTGACACATTTTACTCTTGAAAAAAAAAAGTGGAATCCGAACAAAGACTATTTTAATTAAGGACACTATAACTACCATGGCTATTGAAAATTTACTCTTTTTTTTACGTCGCTCGCGAAATTTCCCCAACATCTGGCTCTCGTCCAGAATGTGATATTGCGTCGAAGTACAATTTCTCCTCTCGTTGGCATTTATTATCATTTCAATAATATAAAAGAATCGTTTTTTTAATTCGCTTCTTCTTCAACTGCATACGCAATACACACACACATGTCTACATATCTTTGACCTTAAAATACGTGTTGTTTATTTACAATCATCATTATCATTGCCGGTATAAATTATTATAACCGGATCGCACATATGTTTAGAATGAAGTTTTTATGGCAGAATGTGGGAATGAATTTTCATACCTTAAAGTTGAGCTAATAAGTAACAAAATGACAGCAAAAAATTATTGATAATTGATATACCGCATGCGATGCCCAAGCCCAGTTTGGTAGGTATTTATTATTTAAATCGAAGACGAAAAATCAGATATGTTACCGTTTAAAGTGTACCTAATTATTAATTAAATATCAGAGGTCGTCGATAACGTGTTACTTTTATTTTCATTTCGTCTCGTCCCATCCCGTCCGAATTACGAAATAATATATTTTTTTTCAACACTCAGTTTTCAACTTTATACTGGAGCAATCTAGCATCTTTTTCCATTTTTTTAATTGACGTAAAACGTAAATTTCCTAGGGACAACCGAGACCATTCGTCAAGACTTTCTCAATGACAAAGAGACAACGCCGCATAACGGTCGACAAGACGTGCGATACTCCCACAAACTCGTCATCGTCGATGTTGTTGTTGTTTTCATACAAAACACACGCGACGACCGAGCCCGAGCCAACGACGTCGTCTTCGTTATAATAATGACGAAAGATATGCGTATTTTTTCTAAGACTCGGTCGAATTTCGCTGATTTACTGCCATTTACGAATACCACGACCAAGTTAGCTTTGCATTATCGTACTTCTTTTCACATCTTTCAACTGATAAAGCTACACTACATTTTCCTTATTTTCAAATTGATTGAAGAAAAAAAAAAAAAAAAAAAAATCTTATCGAAAAGATACAGTTATAATGCGGTTTGTTTTGTACGACTTCACTTTGAATAAGTTACGGTAAATACGATTCGATTTTTCACTTCCTAATACACATGTGAATGAAATAATCACGTAATTCGAGTAGGTACAGAGATAAGTTTTCAAAGCATTGGCAAGATAGGTGACAAGGATTCGTTACGAGGATCTTCATTAGCCTCAAAGTTGCCCTCAATGGTGTGTTTTCTGTCCGCAGTCTTCACAGAAACAAAATCACTTCGAAGAATACGTTTGGTCGACGATAAGAGGAACTGAGTGTTGAACAATGGCACAGTGAATTATGGTTAATTTGGCGTGATAAGATTTACTCACTTTTCGAAACATCTATCTACATTATCGGACATCAAGAGCAGCATGCAAAGTTGTTCTAAGGCAATCAGCTGCATATCTCGTTCATCCCCCTGGCCCATATTCAGCCATTCCAGCAATGTTTCCGGATCTACGTCCGCCATTGTGGAGGGCTACTCGAATATTCTTCTTAGAAGTATGTTAAATCAGGCCAATCATGAATTATCTGCAAACAAAGAATAAACGAGGTTAGAAAAATTCAATCGAATCGAATAAATTGTAAATACATTGATTATATTAAGAACACACTGCTTTCCTTCGTTAATTGCGATAAAATAATCAACAAATAGGTACCTAAAGTTTTCGAACTTTGTGACGAACTTGAACGAATGAGATAATGACCATGTTATGTTTTGGCTTTGGCTAAAGGGACACTAAAGTTGTAATGTGGCCGACGTTTAATTGTCTAGAAAATATTCACGTTTGAAGTGAATTTTTTTTGGCGACGAGGCCATTTGGTAGGAAAAAATTTACAATTTTTTGTACGATGCAGAACATGAAGAGTATGAAGTGCAACCAGGAAATTAATTTATAGTGAAAGAGTCGACTTTACACGAACATTCACGAGTAACCAAATGAGAACTTTCATAATTATCATACTCACCACATTCGAAGCATATTAAATAATTTTAAATCCGTATTTTTTATACTAGTTATTCTAGTGCTTTCCATAAAAATTCAATAGTTTCTCCCCCTCCCTGGTTCCCTCTTCTTATATCAATCTAGAACTTTATTTATGACATAATCACACATACCATTTCACATTCTGACTCATCCCTCTACCAGAAGAAATCACTAATTATAGAAAAATCATAAAAATTCAACTATGAACTAGGTATACAATTTAGAAAAACTTCAACCAAAATCATAATTTCCAAACTGTCATCACGACTCTTCCTATCATCAGCGGATTAGACAAATCACAATACAGGAACATAACTGTGCTTTGCAAATTACACTCGACGACACTCGTCAACTTGCAGACGCTTTGACATAAATAAAGTTAACAGTATCGTACGGTTTTAAAACAAAAGAGTAATTATGAAGTATTCACGTAATGTCTTGATCGAAATTGGAAATCCCGTCCGCGACCACCACCAAGACATAACGTGAATAGTGAATTTCGTCATACGATGTCTACTGGGATAAAGTTAATATTGAACGATGAAATAAAATATTTTGACTGACGAAAGCCTGATGTACTTGAAGTGATATTAAAAATAGAAATAATTCACCTGGTATCGTGGCTTTTCCGCATCAAAACATGGTGACTGGAACTGCGTAAGGAACTAGATTGGTTTGAGAATCACAATAAAAGAAATACTTATTAATGAATAACACGATCGAACTATACAACTTTCACCAATTTACAATACATTCGCGAACTTGAATTGTGAACTTTGATGAATTGATTAATCGGTCGTTGGTTAACGGCAACTTATACTAATAAGTAAATCGCGACGAATAACAATTAAATTATTAAATCTTTACAGTTTTTATGAAACAAACTACGACTTCTCTATCGCCTATCACAATCACATTACAAGCTAAAATTTTAATTACGTATTTTGCGTTCTAGAAAAATGAACCTGCGCAAAAGCATTTCAGCTTGTGAAATACTGCACATCCATTTTTCAACTTTCAAGTTTGCGAGCAAAATTATCCCGTAGAGGGCGCTATTAGCATTAAACCGTAACTGAAACGTTAAACGTTTCGTTACAGGAACCCTGAAGGCTGAAATTTCAGAAAATTTCTCAAATATTTTGAATAATTCCGCATTATGGAAATTTTTTAAAAACAAATTCGACTTTGATAGCTCTGTATGGTATTTGAAACATCAGAAACAAAATTAATTTAGGATTCAAAAATGATCAAAAACAATTATTTTTTTCGTCATATCGTTTCCGCGAGGCTAATTTGTGTACTTTTCAGATTGTCGAAGAGGAGTAAAATGTTCCAAATTGCTAATAATTTTGTTTTTTTCCCACACCAAAAGCAAAGATAAAAAAGTCCAAACCTTCGTACTTCAAGTTCAAATTTTGAAGTTTCAAGTTCAACTCAGCTTGAAATTGATAGGAAAATCGTAAATTTTTGTAAAAGTAAAAAAAAAATTAAAATTTTTAAAATTCAAACTACAACTTTTGTTTAAATTTTGAAAATGTTTTCAACTGGACCATCCCTCCCCCCACCACTCTAACGATGAGATAAGACTTTTGGAAGCTTTCAAGTACAATCATGGCTTCTAAATCAAAACTTGGGATCCCAGCTTTTTTTAGTCAGCAAATTTCTTGTTGGAAGCGAAAATGTTGTTTTGAAAAATGATCATGAAATATTGAAAGATTTCCCTACTTTCTTTGAGTTTAAGATACAAAAATTTTAATTAGACATGGAATAAAATTTCTTCAACCTTTTGTTTTTGGAATAACAAAATAATGAAAAAAAAAATAAAAATAAAATTAGAGCCAAAATCGTTCAAACTATTATGCTGAAAAAATTACGTTTTTTTCTGAGAAAGGAAAGTCTGATTTTTAGAGTACGTACAAAACCTTTATTGAAAACCTTCGAACTTTTTTCCACGAGATCTTTCAATTTTTTTGGATAAAAAAATCTTCCAATTTTTTTGGATAAAATTTTTTTTAATTTTTTGAAAAATGTTTCTGAAATGATACCTATTTCACTATTTGGGAAAAAATTACAATTTTTTTTTGTACATAGAAAAAAATTTTGTTGAATTTTCGTGTGAATTTAATTTTCGTGGATTAAAGAATAGGTGGGTATGCTAATTTTTTGAGGAAGCGTAAGAAAATAATTAGAATTTTCTTACGCTTACTCAAAAAATCAAGATACTTATACCTATTCTTTAATCCACGAAAATTCAACAAAAAATTTTTCTATATACATTACAATAAAAATTGTAATCCCACCCCCCCAATAATTTCAGAAATATTTTTCAAAAAATTGAAAGATTAAAAAAAAATCTTTCAATTTTTCGAAACTAGATTTAAAAGTTATAGGGGGTTTTCAACTGTTTTGAAATAAAAAAAATATATCATACCTACCTATTATTTTTTTGAAATAATTTGTATTTTTCATTTTTTGGAAGTAAAAGTGTTTTCAACTTTTCAATTAATTATTTTCAATTTTTTATGCAGAAAAAAACCTTTTTTAAACTTCTCTTCATTTTTTTAAGTAGAATAAAATAACAACTTAGTTTTTAGTGAAGATTTTTTCAATCTTTTTATAGAAAGAATATTCATATTTTTTGAAGACTTTTGCGAGAAAACAGCCTTAGTCCATGAAAACTTGGTACCTACTTATAGTTTGTACTTGTGTTTAGTTTAGGGATAGACCATAAGACCGCATATATTTCGATTTTCAAAAAACATTTTTCAAAACCAGATTATGGCCTATGTGGATGCCTATGGATGCCTAAGGGTATTTTCACCAAAATAAAGTGTAATTACAACACTAATATCGATGGTTTATCTCCCAAAGATCTTCATTTTTTTTATTTCTTTTTTGAAAAACTCACTTATGTACCTACTACCTAGAACTAGATAAGTAAGTACTTATATTTTTCTGTGAAATTTTTTATTGTTAAGCAGAAAAAATCGTGTTTTTCTGAGTGAAATATGCAAGAGCACGTCCGCACCTGATTCTTACCAAATTTTGAATAAATTATAATAAACATCTAGTAGAGTAATATTGGCATTAGACAGAATTGGATTCGAGGGGGAGAGGAGGAGCAGAGTTACAACCCTGGGGGAGTGGGGAGACCAATAAAAATATTTGTAATAACAAAAATTATTTCTAGGATCTCATTTTATGATTTTACGTCTTTTGGTTTGAGTTTTAATTGAAATTTTTACAAAAAGTCCTAAAATTCTAATTTTATAAAATATTTTTTCTCCTCTCATGATAATCTCAAAGTACATAAATTAGCTGATAGTATTTTTGCAACACTGCATTTTTCCAAGATTTTTTCGTAATAATTTCCGACAACAACGTAATTTTTCGATTCGATCTCGATTTTTGATCGATCAATCGCATCGATTGGTTTCGATTTTTGATTACAAAATTGATAAGAAATTTTGAATTTTCCGGTCGGAATGGAAATTCGAAATTTTTATAATTTCAACGATCATAATACTAATTATTTTATAGTTGGAACTTTTAAGTTATGTAATCATGTTCGACGTACACGAAAATTTACCCATTTGCCACGATCTCGGCGAAAAACACCGTACCAGCGATGTTCTGCATGGTGAAAAAGTCACATTTTCGTCTTTACTTTTAAAAGACGAAATTCAAAAAGGATTAACGAGATGCGGTTACGTATATTTATCACCTATACAAAAAAATGCACTACCTTTGACTGTAACGGGAACATGTAAGTATAACTTATTCTGACGAAAGGTCTAAAATATATTACGATTTCAAATTAATAGAATTTTGATTTTGTTTAGCTGTAATTGCCCACGCTAAATCTGGTACAGGAAAGACCCTGGTTTATTGCATAAGTGCTCTGAATAACGTTTTGGAACGGAAGCAGCAAGGCTTACAATGTTTAATTCTATCTCCAACTCGTGAAATAGCTAAACAAATTTACGACGTGTTTAAAAACGTTGGATATTACATTCCAGGTAAATATCTAAATTCACTCGATACTCTACAGTTCAATAATCTCTACATTATTGCGAATTTACTTGCAGACTTGAAAGTAGAATATTTCATCGGTGGAACTCCGATTGATCTCGATGTGCTAAAATGCAGAGGATGTCAAGTAGCTATTGGTGCACCTGGTAGAATACGACACCTTATAGAAATGGGCGAATTGAAAGTCGACCGTGTACAGATGTTAGTTCTAGACGAAGTGGATGCGTTACTTTGTAATAAAGAATTTGCCATAAGGTATTACAAACCTATTTCAATGCTGTAATGTTGTAAAATCTGTTATAAACTTCAGCTATAATTATTGTTTCAGAGAGTTGACTTCGTATCTTCCATCTGAAAGGCAAACCATCGTATGCACCGCTACGTTTTCGGATGTTATAAAACAGCTTTTGAATCCTATCTCGTCGACCATTAAATATGTGACCGTGAACGAGCTTACGAATAACGAAACCACCGCGGATCAAATCACATCGAACGTTTTAATAGGTATAAAACAATTCGTAGCTCCTGTGTTTTGCGATTCCACTTCATTAGACGCGATCAGAAAGAGAAATAAATTGATACAAATACTACGCGATTTCAAGTATAGCCAGTGTTTCGTGTTTGTGAATTATATAACAATGTGAGTATTATTTTTCAACCGAGCGTACATGAATACACTTTGTTTCCTAGACTCGATTGAAATTTACTTTTATTTTCAGTGCTAAAGGACTGTGTAATATGCTAGTCAGTAATGATTTCCCTGCCATGTGGGTATCCAGCGAACAAAACCAGTCGACGCGAATCTCAACTCTAAATAAACTAAAGCTGAACCAATGCAATATATTAGTTACCACTGATTTGGCAGCTCGAGGTATAGACGTTCATAATGTAAATTTAGTCATCAACATGGGTATTCCCAGTCCACCAGATGTGTACATTCATCGTATGGGCAGAGCTGGTCGTTATGGAAGTGAAGGTATGGGCTTCGAATCGTTTTTCTAAGCATGATATTTTTTCATTTGCTGTGTAATGCTTCGGTGAAGTGATGGTTTTGGTTTTGTGGAATGCATGAAATGTAATTCATGACTTTTTCAATGGGTTTTAATCAGACCATTGACGCTATGAATTAATTCTGGTATTTATGAATGGTATTTAGCTCGATTGTACTAATTGTATGGTTTGTTTTATGGGTTATGTAGTCAATTGTGTTGGTGTTGAAGGAACTTGATCCGATCGAGGAGTCAATGGTTAGTTTAGAAACTGATCGTTTATTTATGTATAAGAATTACTGCAAAAATGAATTGAAATTGTTAATCGTATTTTCATTATTTTTTTCTACGATTGCTTTTGTACTGACTCGAAATATATACAGGTGAAAATATTATAATTTCTCTAATCGTAAATTCTATGTTTTTCTTTCTGTTTCTAGGTGCTGTGATAACTATACTTCACGAAGGCTACGAAATGGAGCAATTCTACAAACTAGTCAGCGCAGTTTCCACCGATCCGGTAGATTTGTTCGTATTACCAAACGAAATTCACAAAAACATGGACCACTCTCAATTACAAATAGTTCACTGCGAACCGGACCCGAACGCTTTACCAAACGTCAACGAATATCAATTCAAGAAAAATAACGAAAATCAAGTGAAAACAGGCTCGAATAAAAAATCAAAGAAATCGAAGAAGAAGAAAAAATCCCAAAAAAAATATGAATGTTCGACCGAGAACTTGGAACCGAATAATGCTGAAAAATACGACGACTCCGAGGAAGAAACCGTACCTGAACAAGTAACCGTGGACAAAGGAATGGAAACAATAATCGAACACTATATCGAAGCAATTAGAGAAGAAGTTAATCGAGATGGTGTTTCGATCGACGAGGCCAACTTGAGAACTATATTTCAACCGGAGAACACTTTCCACGTAGTCCATTATAGTAATTTTTATAAACCAACTTTTATCGATATACCTGAAAGAAACGACTACGAAGAAGACGATGTTTTTCTTCAAACAATCGACGATAGCTGCGTGATCGAGTACTTGCGTTCTATACAAAACAGACACGCATTCATTGACGAACAAAAACTACCTTGCAGTATGGCGCAATTTTTAGAATTAGTCAAGTACAGCGAAACTCTTCTCCATCGATTCGTCTCCGCCGACATTTACGACTCGGTGAACGATATTTTGGAAAAAATTCGTCGCATGCTGGACGAAAATAGGCGAAAAAGAAGCCTCAGTACGAGATCGACGAAATCTGCCAATTTTAATCTTCCTAAACGAACCAGCCAAAGTATGAAATTCAACGTGCCACGAACAGAGAGCTTAGATACGGTGACCAGTATCGAACGTGAAACATCAAATTGGATGATCAGTCGTACCGATTACCTATCCAGGCAGTATTCGCAGCCTTATAGTGAAAGTGTAGAAAATTTCACCCTTCCTGTTAAAAATTTCACCGATGAACCTCCGAATTTGCATTCCGATGCTCCGTTTGTAGTATTTAGATCGTCTCGTAACGATATTGCAGTTTTAGATGAGATAGATGGTGAAGACGAAAGTTACCAGCGATTCGATTATCGGACACCGCAAGCTGATACGTCGTCGGGTCAGGCGCGTCGAGATGATTCGAATCAAGCTACTAATCTGGGATCGAGTTCCGAATACGTAACGTGTCCTAATTGCCAACATACGATCAGGTTATCGAGAGGCAATAATTTACCATTTTTGCAGTCTATGAAATCTTGCGTTGATGAAAATCAGGAACGTAGGATTTGGGAACATCATTTTAATTTCATCAATTCTCAAGTGTTATCTCGGTCCTTTTTGTTTGGAAACCAATGAGTTTTCTCGAATTTGATATTTTTTTTTATTAATTTATGTTTTTTTTTAAATCTTGTTTTGTATTTGATTTTATATTACTTATCACTTGCGTGATCTTTTTTAATTAAAAATGCGATGATTTCTTGTGTTGATTGATTTGTACCTTTAAGTATTTATTTGTCTAATTCGAAATAATTCTACTTTGTCATCTTGATAGTTGAAATAGTTTTTGAGTTTTATTTAGGAATGATCAATAATGGAACTGTAGAAAATAATTCACATAAACACCAGTTTGCTATTTTTGACGGCTTGAAGGGAGGAAACAATTATTTTCTCTACTTTTTTCTACCTTGTATAAATTAAAATTATTTTGATGCGTGTTTTTGAGCCACCCGTTTACTTTTCGAAAAAATTGAATATAACCTTTTTTGTTTCAAATCTCATCTACTTTAATTTTAGTCATGACCATTTTTCTGTATAAACGCATATTTGAAAAGTTATGAACGAAAAATAATTAGGGCCAGGCCACTTTAGGTTCATATTTGAGGAACTGTTCGAAAACCTCAATGAGTGAGGGGCAGGAATTTTTTTTGGTATAATCACGACATATTCAAATGTGGCTCACGATTGGATCCCCGCAGTACTGATTTTTTGGCATCATTGAAAAGTAGCCAAGTCCAAAATACTTCGTACATACGTAAAATTCAAAATCGAAGCGCAGGGAGGCGTCCAACCAAAACTTTTATAATAACTAAAATTATTCCTAGGAATTCAAGCTACAACTTTTGTCTGAAATTTTTTTTAATTGAACCTCTCCCTCCCCACCGATTTTGCATAACACTCCGAAGATACTAATTAAAAAATGAAATAGTGAGAGAGGAAGAGGCTAATTTGAAAAAATTTTCAAATAAAAGTTGTAGCTTGAAATCCTAGGAATAATTTTGCTTATCACAAAAATTTCGATTGGATCTCTCCATCTCCTCCGATTTCACATAATGTCAGGCAGATGCTTTTTCAAAACTAGGGAAGGCGTCCAACTGAAAAATTTTTCAAATAAAAGTTGTACATTTAGATCTCATAAATAATTTTTGTTATTATAAAAATTTCGATTGGGCCTCTCAATTTCTTCCAATTTACATAGTTTGTTTAAACACTTCCACTTTTAAGTTGTAACCATTGTATTTTCTGCAAAATTGGAGCAGAACAAGAGGCCCAATCAAAATTTTTATAATAACAAAAATTATTTATGAGATCTCAATGGACAACTTTTATTTGAAAAATTTTTCAATTGGACCCCTCCCACCTTTCTATTTTCGAAGATTAGGTATTCACACAGTATTATAGTGGGGAAGGAGAGGCCCAATCGAAATTTTTATAATAACTAAAATTATTTATGGGGTCTCAATCTACAACTTTTGTTTGAAAATTTTTTCGATTGGACCCCTTCAACCCTACTAAAATCTTGATTTTCCATATACATATCTGGAGTCTTCGTGAAAAAAATTCAAGTTCAAAAAAACGAAAAAAAATAATCATCGAAATCGAGGGACCACTGTCGTGTAAATGAATGTACAACAACGTTCAAACAACACTTATGGTGCGTTCAGCTCATCGCAGAATAAGGAATAAGAAAACGGAACTCCGAAATATTCGGCCACTTGAAATAAGCCGAAATAGGTAAACAAATTTGATGCCGCTGTGTTGTGTGTAGCGAATTAAAAATTAGGTACCTACATGTCAAAAATTAAGTTAATTCTTGAGTGGCCGAGTATGTGAGGTTCCGTTATTTTCTTATCTTATTTCTTATTCTTACTCTCCGATGAGCTGAACACACCATTAAGTAGCGCACATATACGTTGGAAAAAGAATTTCGGAATGGCTCCACCCGAATGGGTTATATCTAAGGTTTCGTGAGTTCACGACATTAGGATAGATTATTCAGATTTCAGACTAATGAACTAAACGAAGTCTACCTAGTATCTACACATCAATCATCAAGAATAAAATTACCCAAGTAAGGTTTGAAGACTGGAAATTACTACTAACCAATGGTCAAGTAAAGTAATTATCATGAATCAATAATAATGACTGAATTATATTAGAAGAAGAAGAGCAATGTCATTTTCATAAATGTTGAAGAAATTCATTTGTTGGCCCTGAAAAGGGCCGTTTTAGTGTCGTGTGAAAAGCTTATGCTTTCTTTTCGGTCTTCTTGGGCAGGAGAACTGCTTGAATGTTGGGCAATACACCACCTTGAGCAATGGTGACGCCGGACAACAATTTATTCAATTCTTCATCGTTTCTGATGGCCAATTGAAGATGTCTCGGGATGATACGAGTTTTCTTGTTATCACGAGCGGCATTGCCTGCCAATTCTAAGACTTCAGCGGCCAAATATTCCATGACGGCGGCGAGGTATACTGGAGCACCTCCTCCGACACGTTCGGCATAGTTACCCTTGCGGAGTAATCTATGGATACGTCCAACGGGGAATTGTAATCCGGCACGAGACGAACGAGTTTTGGACTTTCCTTTGACTTTACCACCTTTACCACGTCCAGACATGTTGAATTGATTTTACGTAAACAGAACTTGACACAACGAAAAAGAAGAGTGAACTGATGCTAACTGGAAGGAGAATTCAGTTTATATTTAAAAACGTTAAAATACGAGGACCAATCACCAGCCAAGATTTGATGCTATACGATATGCTGGATTGTCATTGGTTCAAAAATATTTTTCGAGAAACAACGTTAATATGCATTGAAGGTACATCATTTAAGGTGGTTTATAATTCATTAAAAATTTTCTCATTCGTTGATAACTTTTTCTCAATTTTAGACAAAAGAAGCATAATTTATAATATTTTTCTGTTAATAACCGAGTGTAATTATTTCACATGATTGTTTTAATTGTATAAAAAGTGTCAAATTTTGTTATCAGAATACTTTTTCAGATGTCCTAGTGTTCTTAGCCCACGAATTCTATACCTGGAATGGCGACTTTTGATTGGTTATGTGTATTGATTCACCATCTGCTACTATTGACACACACACACACACCTTACTTTGTTTTGTTTTCATAAAAATTAGATAAATTTACGAATAAATAATAAAAGCGTGGTAAAAATTGAATAGAATGAAATAAAGGATCACACGATGTACTAAAACAGATACAGAAAGTCAAAATGATAAAGATATTGATTTTCAAAACTAATCTACATGAATATTGTGTATTAGTACATTGCAAATTGCATACATAGGCGTTCGTGATGGATCGAATTCGAACCGAGCGTCCATGATCGTCACCATAAAAAACCTACGTTTGTGAACTTCTGGAAGTTATATTCCATATTATTCTATCACAGCTTACATTAGACGATCTAAGAAATTCTGCCATTCATTGATGTGTTGGTAGATTCTTTCATATCAATCAATTATTTCATTTTCATTTTGATCAATCATCAAAAATCTATTTAGGTACTCAATGGAAAGACGAGCTAACAAAATCACACAAAGGAATGAATCGTTATAATGTAATGTATTACGTCTACAAATTAGCTACAATGTCCATAGTACATAATTGTAAATTTTGTACTTATTTTTATACTCGTTGACAAAAAACGTCTTTTTATTGCCTTCTCTAATTTGTTTGACTTATCAGTATTCACTTATTCAACATCGATCAGGTTCATCTCGTACCTATGAGAAATTCATGTTGTAATATGAAGATACTGAAGATAGAAGACAAACACAGACACAGACGCAGAGATTAAGTTTTCAATTTCAGTCATCAATCTCAAAAATCCATAGTTTAATATATTATGAGTATGTTACTCTAGCTATAGTCTCTACACGCCTACAGATTACATTACAGTCATTACCATTTTTATAATAACTCGAAAGTTTTGAAAGTTCAATGTATATCATCATGTTAGAAGAAATAATATTGGTGGCCCTGAGAAGGGCCGTTTTATTAGAACGAAATTTTGATGTAAAGGAGCAGCGCAGCTTAACCTCCGAAACCGTACAAAGTTCTTCCTTGACGTTTCAAAGCGTATACGACATCCATAGCGGTGACGGTTTTCCTCTTGGCGTGCTCGGTGTAAGTTACAGCGTCACGAATAACGTTTTCCAAGAAAACTTTCAATACACCACGAGTTTCTTCGTAGATCAAACCGGAAATACGTTTGACACCACCACGTCTGGCTAAACGACGGATTGCGGGCTTGGTGATACCTTGGATGTTATCACGAAGTACTTTACGATGACGTTTGGCGCCTCCTTTTCCGAGTCCTTTACCTCCTTTACCACGGCCAGTCATTTTGAACTAATGAAGTTTTACAACACAACACGTTTACGATAGGAAATCTTGAAACACAATGATATGAATAGCGCGCGTCCGCGTATTTATATAAAATCAAACACGAATACTGGTCTCTGATTGGTCTAAATGTAACTTCGTATCAACCAATGAGCGCTCGACTTTTTGCATGATATTTATCAACCTTCGAACTTGGCAGGTTAATAAATTTAAAATATAATTATAAATCGCTATTTTCATTAAAATTTTGATTTGAATAATTATTATCATACATTTTGATCCAGGTAATCAAAATCAACAACTAATTTCACTAAATAAACGATAAATTGAACTATTTTTGTCTAAAATATTTTGAAAAACAACCTTAGACGTTTCAATTGAAATTTTAAGCGTTGCTATTGGCTGATAGATAATTGACTCTTGTCAATAGAAAAAAAAAACGTTATTTTCATTCAAAATATTATGATTTTTATATTTACTATCATACATTTCAATCCAAGTAGTGAAAATCAACGGCTAATTTTACAAAATATACGATAAATTGACCTTTTTTATCTGAAATATTTTGAAAAACAACCTTAGACGTTTCAGTTGAAATTTGAAGCATTGCTATTGGCTGATAGATAATTGACTCTCCATAAATTCAACATTGATCAACTGTTAGAAAATTGGACCAACTATTTACCATTTCAAATTGACTGGACACTATTGAAAGAATTGAATTAATTCAAGTACTACTTCAAGCAATATTTGCTACAAAACACTGCTTCAATCACTTCTTTCTATGAGTTAATTTTCAGCCGGACCAATTAATGAAATTTGCTATTGCAACAAAGTAGATTATTTCGAAACTTGAAAGTGAACGGGTAAGTCAAAAACAAGCATCAAAATATGCAGGGTGAAATAAACGAAGACAAATCTTCACTTGACAGTGAATTGTATAAAAAACGATTTCACCGGAAAAAATAAACATATTTGATTTGTTCAGGACACCATGTATATAATGTATCTAGTGATGTCTGTTTCTGTGCCACTCGTTAACCTGTTGGAAAAATATGAAACGATTGGATCCCCGCAGTACTGATTTTTTGGCACCATCGAAAAATTGCCAAGTCCAATACTTCGTAGATATGTAAATTCAAAATTGGAGGTCAGGGAGGGGTCCAACCAAAATTTTTATAATAACCAAAATTATTCCCAGGACTTCAAGCTACAACTTTTGTTTGAAATTTTTTTCAATTGGACCACGCCCTCGCCAAGGATTTTGCATAACACTCCGAATATATCAATTAAAAAATGAAATACTGTCAGAGGAAGGGACTAGTTTAAAAAAATTTTCAGATAAAAGTTGTAGTTTGAAGTCCTAGGAATAATTTTGCTTATTACAAAAATTTCGATTGGATCTCTCCCTCCCCTCCGGTTTCACATAACATCAGGTAGATACCTTTTCAAAGTCAAAAGAAGGGTCTAATTGAAAAAATTTTCAGACAAAAGTTGTAGATTGAGGTACTAAAAGTAATTTCAGTTATTATAAAATTTTCAGTTGGACCCTCCCCTCCACTCAAATTTAGCATAATACGACAAAAAATACTTATATTATTGAAATCTGGTGGAGATAGGTGTCCGATTGAAAAATATTTCAAACAAAAGTTGTAGTTTGAAGTCTTAAAAATAATTTTGATTATTACAAAAATTATGGTCGGACCCTTCCCTGCACTTCAATTTTAAATTTACGTATCTACAAATTACGGCAAATTTTTGATGGTGCCAAAAAAGTACTGCGGTGATCCAATCGTAAACTGAATGATACGGGTTGGTAGCAAATCTCACACACTTCAATTCAACCTTCAACTTTGAACTTTATTTTAATTTTTAGTCCGGCTGAAAATAATTAGCATTGTAAAAAAAGAGGGACTTGAAGTTGAACGTGCTCACAAAATATGAGTTACTCAAAGGGGTAGAGGGGCGACAGATGAAGGTTTTTTGAAATTAGTAGTGTGACGAATTATATATTATTCTATCCGAAATGCTACCACATTCATTGTAATTTTGGAGGGGGGGGGGGGGGGAGGGTTCTTCATAATAATTTTCAATCTTCACCCTTATACTATTTTGAAGCAAGTTTTTGGGTCGTTTCGTACGTTTACTTTATGAAAAAATCAATGAGATTTTTTTTACGAATTATATTATGTACTTCAGTTTTGGTTATTCGTAGTTGAAATTTGATTATTTGAAAGTTATGTCATTCAAATTTTTATTTTTTTCAATCTAGCTCTTTTTTTAGGAAATTGCCCGCTCTAAAAGAGCAAGGAGATGAGATGACCCAATTTGGGTTTTACACTTAGTTTTTAGGTCATTATTCAATTTTCACCTTCCCATTTTGTCTTACGTAGTACATTATGTACATGAAAACAATTGAATGGAGGAGGCGCATTCGAAACTAAACTACCATACAGACGATGCAGCATTTCGTACTCCTACAATCGTACATTGCCTTTACATATTGTACAAATACAAAACCAATCAGATCTCTCAAACAACAACAAGTATTCAAATTGCATGAAGAAATAAATTTGGTGGCCCTGAAAAGGGCCGTTTTGTAACAGTCAAGTATTTCTACTCGAAATTAGGCTCGTTCTCCACGGATTCTTCTCGCCAATTGAATATCCTTCGGCATGATCGTTACACGCTTAGCATGAATAGCGCACAAGTTGGTATCTTCGAAGAGACCGACCAAGTAAGCTTCGCTAGCTTCTTGTAAAGCCATAACAGCCGAACTTTGGAAACGTAAATCGGTTTTGAAATCTTGGGCGATTTCACGAACCAACCGTTGGAATGGCAATTTACGGATCAGCAATTCGGTACTCTTCTGGTAACGACGGATTTCTCTCAGGGCGACGGTTCCGGGACGATATCTGTGGGGTTTTTTCACACCTCCGGTAGCTGGCGCGCTTTTACGGGCGGCTTTGGTGGCCAACTGTTTTCTCGGGGCTTTTCCTCCGGTGGATTTACGAGCGGTTTGCTTAGTACGAGCCATTTCGGGATACGAAAGTGAACACAAGAGAACACAACTGAACTATCGAAATACAAACAAGTAATGATGTTGTAAGCGGAAACCCCACTCTATTTATACACTGTTTGACGGTTGTGTTTGAAAATAGGAACGTGATTGGTTGGCGCCAGTTTCACAATCGGCCAATCGCGTCGCGTATATCGTGTTTTTGGAAGTTGATTGTTCATAAGGTAACTAAGGTTGTTTTATAATTGTTTTTTGAGTAATAATTATTTATTTCAAGTTTTTTATGAGCGATTTGATTTCAAAGTGGTGTTGATTTTATAAATAAATTCAATTATCAAGTTTCAGCAAATTATCTTTCTGGTGAAAAAAGTTCTGAACGATTTTTGGCACCAGTTTCGTGAGCGGCCAATCCTGGCCAATCACGTCGCGTATATCGCGTTTTTAGAAATTGATTGTTCATAAGGTAACTAAGGTTGTTTTATAACTGTTTTTTGGGTAATAATTATTATTTATTTTAAATTTGTTATAGGTAGGCGATTTGATTTAAAAGTGGTGTTGATTTTATTAATAAATTCAAGTATCAAGTTTCAGAAAATTATCTCATCGATGGAAAAACTTTTGAAGGATTGTCAAATTGTCGATATTGAAAAACATAGAAAATCTTTGTTGTATTCATAATTCAACGTTATTCAGTTCAATTGTGAGTGAGCTGAAGGTAAAAGTAATGAAGTATATTATCTACGAAGTAATTAGCCATTTAGTAAGTACTACGTGAAAGCTGAACAAACATAATAATTGTATCAACTTTCACCACTTTACGACTTCTGTTTCACTTTATCATTGATGGAAGTAAGAAGTTCTATTTTTGAACTTCGTCAACTTACATTCAATATTGAATGCAAATTTCAAAAACAAAGAAGAAATTTATTTTTTAAGGAAAAATAATAATTTCATAAACCACTGTCATCGCATTTTTTAGTAATATTCACATTACGCATTTAAAAACCACGTTAACTCTCATACAAAACATGCCACATAACGTTGTTTCTCGAAAAATATATATAAGCCAATAGAATCGCGTAAAACGAGAATAAACGCATTCTCGTTTCTCATTGGTTATCAGAAACACGCCGAATCTAATAAAAAGAAAAAGTCGTCTACGTTCATCATCATTCGATTTTTTGTTTACTCGAAGCTGGTTTAGTTATTTCGTGTTGCAATGGCTCCTCCGAAAAGTACTGGTAAAGCAGTGAAGAAAGCCGGTAAGGCTCAAAAGAACATCAAGAAAGACGCCAAGAAACGTAGCAAAAAGAGGAAAGAATCCTACGCTATCTACATCTACAAGGTGTTGAAACAAGTCCATCCTGATACCGGAGTTAGCTCGAAAGCGATGAGTATCATGAACTCTTTTGTGAATGATATTTTCGAAAGAATCGCCGCCGAATCCAGCCGTTTGGCCCACTACAACAAGCGTTCCACGATCACCAGTCGAGAAGTCCAGACCGCCGTTAGGTTGTTGTTGCCTGGTGAATTAGCCAAACACGCTGTCTCTGAAGGTACCAAGGCCGTTACGAAGTACACCAGTTCGAAATAAGTCATTGGCTTATTCATCTCTCAAAACGGCCCTTTTCAGGGCCACCCAATTTTATTTCTTCAAACTTTATGTGAAGTACAAGTTACATCTACATTGCATTACGTAAGTAATCATTTTCTCTCTACACAAGTCAGTATTAGTAACTTGGTCATCAAGTCATCATCACCTGAAGACTGAAGTGAATATGAATACTGAGTCTTGAAAACAATAAGAGCTCCAAGTTGGGCTACTGAATAAAAAATATTG
This sequence comes from Balanococcus diminutus, assembly GCA_959613365.1. Lineage (NCBI taxonomy): Eukaryota > Metazoa > Arthropoda > Insecta > Hemiptera > Pseudococcidae > Balanococcus > Balanococcus diminutus. Next base: position 41,629,381 of record OY390716.1, read on the forward strand.
ATCATTCAAATTTGAAATTTTGAAATGGTGACAGAGCGAAACAGTTATCACTATCAGGTATAGGTAGATATTTTATAATTTTTTAGATGTTATGTTGGATGGAATTTGGGAATGGAATTTATAAGAAAATTATTATTATTTTTTGATTTTTGCTAGCATAAAAATCTCGAATTCTTATTTCTCGATGATATTTTTGGACATCTTAGGATACTTGTTTTGTATTTTGTGCAATTCTCATTTCTCAATCTACAATTTTATTTGGAATTTGGAAAAAAATGTTCGATTTAGTCCTCGACAACATACAATAAAGGACTTCCACGCGAATGGGATGAATATTTTACAACACCAACACCTGCTTCTTTCCTCTTGGCTGTACTCGTTTTGCAACTGTGAGCCAATGTGGCATCGAGATGACTGCAAGCTGTACAATTCAAGTTTCAAGGGTGGTTTTCATAAGTCAAATAAAATGCAAAATTGGAGGGGAAGGAGAAGTCCAATCGAAATTTTTGTAATGACCAAAATTATTCCAAGGATTTCAATCTGCAACTTTTATCTGGGCAATTTTTCAATGAGGGCCTCACGTACTGAGATATGGCGATTTTTTGGAAGAGATGCCTAAAAAAATGAACCCCACTTCATTTACAAAAAAAAAAATCACGTTTAATAGGTATTACGAATTTTCGAATCAAAGAGCTATTGGACTATTTAATGTGGTAGCGGTATTAAAGATAAAGAACGACTTTTAAATCTTCTTATCTCTGTACTCTAGATCTTGATTTAAAAACATTTCCGATAAAAGAAGTAGCTAAGTATAATAATTGATAGGTAAATAATTATTGAGAGTTGAGACCACTTTGAAATAATTTTATGCTATAGCGAAAATCTCGATTGGACCCCTCCCTCTTCCCCAATTTTGCATTATAACATCAACCAGAGTATAACACGTGTGGAAACCAACAGGAGCACAGGATGATTTTTTATAGCATGAGTAACTAGAGGGGGAGAGGGGTCCAATCGAAATTTACGTGATGACCAAAATTATTCTAAAGATTTTAATCTACAACTTTTATAAGAGAAAATTTTCGACTGAGGCTTCAGGAACAGATATAAGGTAATTCTAGAAAAAATGGAGTTTGAAAAAATTGCATACTAAGGGGTCTTGCTAGCGGAGATGAATGAGGGTGTGATTCAGATTCGCACTCCCAGAAAATACTTTCATTGGGCAAATTGGGAAATTTTTTAAAAAAATTGACCAATTCAGTGGATTTGAAGAAGTAGAAATCGCATAGTCTCATTCGGAACACCTATTACACCTACCTATTGGTCTTCAAAAAAATTAAAATTTCGTTATTCCAAAATATTGAAAATTATTTATACCAAAAAAACTGAAATAATTTTCTTTATCCTAAAAAATTATTGTACCTACGTCATTCTTTTCGTGCTTAATAATAATTGAGAAATTTTTTCAACTGTTATTTTTTATAGGTACTCGTAGGTACAGATGGGTACAAGGTAATTCAAAAAATTGAGGGTTAAAAAAATCATTCAAAAAAATTGAGATTTTTTTCTTTGAAAAAAGTAAGACGGGATTTCTCTTCAAAAATTTTAAAAATTTTATTTTTTTACTTAAATATTTTTTAAAACAAGAATCTATTTTTTTACTTGATTGAAAGATTTTTTTAATTTATTTTCGATTTTGCTAAAATCTTTTAATTTTTTGATTGTACCAAATCATAGATTTTTTCAGTTTTCTACAATTAAATTTAATAACTGATATCTGATATCGTACCCTGTCAGGTAAAACTCAAGGAACTCAACCAAGTTCATCTAGTCTAACCTATGTCTCATTTCATCAATTGAAAAAAATTTTATTCAACAAAAATGATTTTTTTTTTTTTAAAGAAAGTTTGTTTTATCATGAAGAATTGAGAATTTTTTACCTGCGTACCAAGTAGTTCAAAAAAATCGAGGAATTTTTAATTCGAAAAAAATTGATTAAAACATTTTTCCTTGAAAGAAATTGTTGGATTTTTTTCACCAATTTCAAACCCAAGAATTAATTTAGATTTTTTATTTCATCATTTTAAAAAATTTCAAGTATTTTGAGGAAATTTCATCTTAAAATAAATAAAATATTTTTTCTCTTAAACATGTTTAATTTTGTTTCTTCAGAAAGTGGGAAACGGGAAAAGTGATTTTTTTTTCCTTTTGATAAAACAAGTGATTTTCTTACCTAATCATTTTTTGGCTAAAAAAATTAACAAGTTTTTTTCATCCCAAAAAAATTATAACATGTCTTTTTTCTTGTCAATAAATTGAAACTTTTTCTTTAAAAAAAGTAAAAGTTTTTCCCCCCTAAAAAATTTGAACATAATTTCTTTTGAAAAAAACTGACTGATCATTTTTTACTTTGAAATGATAATTTTTTTTATTCTAATTTCTTCGGAAAAAGTTGAAACATTGGCGATCGAAGTAACTTGCATTAAGCTGCACAATTCTAGGTTCGAGAATGGTTTTCATACGTATTATGCAAAATTGCAGGGAAGGGAAGAGTCTAATCGAAATTTTTGTGATGATAAAAATTAATCCAGGGATTTTAATCTACAACTTTTGTCTGAAACATTTTTCAATTAGTGCCTTAGGTACAGAGACATTGATTTTTTTTTGAAAGAGGACTTCAAAAATATGAACCGTACCTTAACTTTAACAAAATATTCTCTTTTTAGTTTACGAATCAAATGAATAAAAGGCAACTATTTTCAACAAAGTAAAAAAGTCATTAAATTGCTGATCGAGCCCTGCCGAATTTACTCGTATTCTTATCGATCTGACAATGAATAGAAGAAAATTGAAAAAATAAACTTCAAAGAAAATACGAACACGTTGTATATTGTAAAAATAAACGGACAGGACATAGGACATAGTATTATGTACTCACAATACTCAATCAATACACATACACTTAAAATAGTACAAAACGTAACGAAAGTTAATTGAGGTAGATAAAAACTGCAAAATGTTCTTATTAGTGAAAATTACACTTTATTATTATGTAGTCGAAACATATTTAAGTGTAACTGAACTAGTACCTAACTCATCTTATACTGAAAATAAGACTTCAATAAGCAAATAAGATTATTCTCAATTTTTCTTTGATATTGGTAGATATTCTAATTTTTTTAAAAAACGACATAGAATAAATATTATTGAAAATGCCATTCACACATGATCCTACTCATTCTCAACTGCAAAGTACGAGTATTTTGCACCCTACGAATACCTATGGCAAATCATGTAATTTTTTTCAAAGTACACAGTTCGATCAACTTTTTCAGTGTAAATAGACCCAAAGTACAATTCGAATAATTTCGTTCAAAACATAAAAACAACCTTTCAAAATATCAACAGTGACTTTAATTTTCCACATTTATGAGCAACATACAGCCAACAAGACGAAACACACTGCACTACTTACATCGGCTTTTAAAACATTCAGATGTTATCTTAATACGTAGATACATACTAAAAAAGAAAGAAAAAAGGAAAAATCTTATCTTAATAAAAAAAATTCACAAACGCATTCATTATACCTTAAGATGAAATAATTTCGAAGATCGTTCGCGTTTTAATCCAGTCTTCTGTGGTTAAAAAAATTGATCTTTCAACTAAACAAAATTCAGCTCAGATCAACAATTCTATGAAATAAATAACTCGTCATTCATTTAATTTTACGATGAAATAAAAATAAAAATTCGATTCGATTATTAATTGTGATACTTACGCAGCAGGTTGCCTGCTGTTCCTTCTGTTTCTTCCTCTGGCTGCTGCTGGTGTTGGTGTTGGTGCTTTCTTGTCTAGAATATTCGAAACGATGAATTATTACTCGCTTTTCAATAGATAATACGACCAACGTAGATTGAAGGAAAAAATACGTACTTTGCCTATCATTGATTACGGTCATTCGCTCGGAATGCATTTTATCTGATATTATTTTCAAGAACCCTGTGATATAATCGTCTATTATGGTTGCTCGGACTTCTTTGACGAGTGCAGCTCGACAGAATGGACATTTCTTTTGCTTTTTCTTCCATTCTTGCAAGCAAAACGAGCAGAAGATGTGGTTACAGTTGGTTACGGTGGACTGCAAACGTAGCAAATGGAAACGAAAACAAATTAAAAATCAAACAAAGTTGATTAGATCGTAAAATTACTACTGAAGGTTCCTTCTGTTGAGATTTTAATAAATAGGAAAAATATGAATTTATACCTCGACGAGCATTTCGCCGCAAATGCTGCATTGGAATTCTCTCTCCATTAAATCTATTAAACTGGATTTAACCTCCTTCACCATATCACAGCAGTAATCTTCTCCAGAAGAATTGTCACCTAAAATAAATCGAATAGTTGAAAAATTTATCGAACGACGTATTCGGTTAATTTATCTACATTTAGGTACCTCCACACGCTGAAACACACTTGGTAGCGGCGATAATTTTTTCTTTCACTTTTTCCTCCAAGTCATTACATTTCTGCGAATAAAACTTCAAATTAGTTCTTAATTTTTTCGTAAAATAATTAAACAGCCGAGCCATACCTCTTTCAACTTATTAATTTCGTCTTGCGATAAACATTTGTCGTTTACTAATTGGGCATTTTCATCTTTCATATTCTTCAATTGGCTCTCCAATGTACTGATGGTACGTTGCAAAGCATCTTTATTCTATCAACACACGAGGACATTAGCAAACGTCGAGTAATAAGTTCAAAAATTTCGGTTTTAAATACGTACACGTTTATCTTCCTCACGATACTTGTTCGTTTCCAAAATGTTCTTGTACTCCAATTCCATAATTTCGAGATTTGCTAAACTACGCTTCAGATCGGCGTTCTGTTTCTCCAATAGTTCGGTTTCCTAAAAATTACGAGAAATGAACGAATTAGAAAAGTAAACATGGCAGAACATTGAAACGAAATAACATACTTCTTTCTGGTTTTCAAGATCGATCTCTAGTTTTTCCTTCTCTTTCACTTTCAATTCGAGGAATTTTATTCTTGACTCTTGCCAACTCATATTCTAAAAAACATGAAAAATTTTAATAATATTTTAGAGCTGAATGAAGATGTTTTGGAATAAACTTACGTCTTTCATTCTTCGATTCTCTTCCTTATATTTCTCATTCTCGGCTTGCAAATCGTTGTTCTCGCGAACCAATTTTTCATGTTCTTCGCGATTCTGACTACTTTGAGGTTTCTAAACAAAAAACGTCAAATATATCAAACGATATATAAAAAGTTTCGCGAAGATGTACATTAATATTTTATTATAAAGATCAAATTTTAAGCGAAACAAAAAAATACAGAATACTTATAAATTGGGCTCTTAAATTTGTATTTTTGTATTTTATAGTATTTTTCATCATTTCGTTGTTTTCTTCGTATCGGACTTGATAATGAATTTCGATGAAATTCGAAACGTCGCCCAATTTATTCGTATTTTGTATTTTTTTGTTTCGCTTAAAATTTGATCTTTATAATAAAATATTAATATTAAACGATATTCGCACATTGCTCACTTCGAAGTCCAACCCATACTTACGTTATCTGAGAAAACGTCATCGAGAAAGTTTTGCGTATTTTCGAAATCTTTGACAGGTTCTTTATTCGGAGCGGATTCGAGAAACTGAGACAAATAACCCATGGCCGATTGCGTCTTCTCCTTCAGTATGGTATTCATGTTTAAAATGATTCGATAAAGATTTTCATCTGGTTTGTTGTAAAATGTTTTCTCATTTCTGTAGTTCAACTTGGAACTTTCTGTTTGAAAATAGGAAGATAAATCTTTGATCGAGTTTAGGGCTTCGTCATCGCTTGGATTAGAAAAATATGCTTCGCAGGAAGAATTCATTTCGGCCAATTTTCTAATATATTCGAGTCCTCGATTCAATTCGTCTTTCAACTCTTGATCGATGGAGGTTTTTCCGTCGAAACCGAACTGGTGTATTTGAATTTCTAGATCGTTGATGTTATCAGACAAACTGCAAACGAGACCAATAATAGTTATTATCAAAATAACCCAATAATAACGTCGAAGCTAAAATCGAACTTACCTAATCTCAAGATTACTACTCGACCCGGGTAACGAATCAAAACCTACTAGAGATGCTGGTTTCGAATCTACGTAACTACACGTATCAGTAACTTCAGTAACCTCGGTAATTGAATAAGAATTAAAGTCGTCGGGGGAGTTTCTGAATTCGTTAGAATCTGGTAATTGTGAAATTGGAAGAGTACTAGGTAACATCGAGGACTTATCAAGTGGAGAATCTGGTTTTCGTTTGTTGGCGATTGGAAGCGAAAATACATCATCGTCAACGTCGTGTACACTTGAAGCAAGTGCAACGTCTCCTTCGTTGTTTATGTTCAAGTCGTCTAATACTGCAACATCGTTTTCTTCGTTATTGACGTTTAATTCGTCTACACCCGAAACAAGTGCAACGTCTCCTTCGGTGTTGACGTTTAAAACTGATGCACCATCTTCTTCTTTATCAGTCCTAAACATGAAATAACAATAATTAGACTATCCGATCGATAGAAAAAGAGAAATGTAAAGAAAGTGAATAAGTTTACTCTTCTACGTCGTTAGAAAGTCTGACTTTCTTGAAATCCATACAACATTTCCCATCTTCGCCAGGAGAGCATTTAAATTCGTAGATGATGTCTGCCGTAAATTTGATTTTATCGCCGCATTCCAAAGTAATCGAATCGTTCGCTTTGAGAGTTTTGCCCTGAACACAAATCGCTTTTCTGCTCTGTGAAGAATGTAAACAAAGGAAAACTTGAGAGCATTTCGCCCGACATTCTGGCATCAAAAATTAAACTTACATGTGATTCGATTGACCACTTTTCCGTAATTGCATCGTACGAGAAGGTGCACTCCTTTCGAGAAATATTCCGTTGTGCTATGCTGAAGTTTGCTGCGACACCTCGTCCGACAAGAAACTGAAATAAAAACAACAACAAATGAGAGAATTTGATCCGTAGCAGGGCGATTGTAGTCACGGTACATGTGCTAGATACGATGAAATTATCATTGTACGGTCGATTTCGACACCGGATATCAATTATTAATGAAAAATAGACTAACTTTTGGAGAATCAATGATACATTGCTTAGGGATGCCTTCGACATTGCTGAACAAAATTAAAGCTGGTGAAGCAGCTTCGCGTTTTCTACTCATTGTTAGTTGTTAATGTTGCATAACTTTAATCAAATTATAAAACTGCATCAGAAATTCACTTCAATTTTCACAATCAAAATGGTCCACTAAATCAGAACTTTATGTATGATCGATAGATCTTTTGAAGAAAATTTATCATACTTCCACAACGGGAGAAATTTTAAACATGATTTGTTTTTGCGCGTATGTTTATAAAGAAAATTTTTTTCTTCGTTCGCGATTTTGATTGGATTTCCACAGAAAATCACAGATAAAATTGGAAAATTTATCTCGATTTTCTTGATGTTTTCTTCATTACACATTCTACGTATTCTGCTTTTATCGTATTATCTGTGATAAAGTTTATCATAATAAAATTCACAATCAGTAACCGAACAAATTTTTTAAAATTTTACTCGATTTCGTTAATTTATTACTTTTCAAAGGTTTTTCCCCATTTCAGAACGCAAATTTATGAAATTCTTGAGTAAAGAGACCAAATTAATTCAAATTTCAACTTAACGATAATCATCTGTATGCCCAATCCATGTTGCAATATGCGAATTTTCTCGGCGCTACAGATGATGTGTATGTGTCCAAAATTTTGATGATAGAAAAATTACACTCCGATAATCAGAAATCAGATTGAAAAATTTCATTTTTTGTTAAAGTTTAGATTATGCAGCGAATTTAATGAAATTGGTCGCGATTAGTTTCGAAGGATCTGAAACATCGACGGAGAATGTTCATATTTCAAAATGTTTATTAAAGTGCATCGGGTAATGTGTTTGATCGTAACTGCTCTACTAATTTTATTGCAGATTACATGTCAGAATGATGTCGAAAAGGAGTTTTTATGCAAAAATGAGGAATGTTCGGGTAAGAATGATTATTTCCAAATGTTTTGCGACAGTAAACCATCATGTTTTTCGAGTTATCATTCCATATAACACCATCGGGTCCTTATAGTATAAGATATGATTACTAATCAGTACTGATTTTTTGCAGAACCAATCCATAAATTCAAAGTTACGTTAAGTTATACTCCTGATTCAAAGGAAAAGATTCGTGCGAACAAAGGAGAGAATGGGATGATCCTGGCTATACCCAAAGATGAAAGCACCAAGTTATATAAAGTGAAGGTAAGAATGATTTTATATTATGAAAATCAGCTGGAAATTATGATTGCAATTTTTATTTTCAGATCGAAGATCGAACTGGTTTCTTACCCGCGAATTCTATTCAACAATGGAGTAAAGGAGAGGCAAATATTTCTGTCAGTTTGACCATTCCAGTGAACACAGTACTGAAACCCGATTCCGCAGTACCTCCTACACCTAAACCGAGTACAGATGAAGAAAAAATTAATGAAATGGGCGTTCCAGCGGTAACCAATACTTCAGCTGATGATATAAACTCAACTGCCAGTTTACCAATTGTCGAAGAAAGTCACAACGATTCTGTCTCATCTGTCAGCAATAATACTTCGAATAAAGATGAAAATATTGTGAATGAAAAGGATAATTTGGTTTCAAAGTCGGAACCTCTAGTTAAAGAAGACTCTAGTCAGAACCAAGTGGCATCTGAACCATCGAGTAATGACCAAACGGAAAAAGATACAGAAAGTGAGCATCCTGAAAATGAATCTGTGGAAAATCTTCAACCATCCGTTGAAAAAATACAAAATGAAAGCGTTGATTTGAATGTTCCTGTCAAATTGGAAAATATTTCATTGGAAGCCAATGAATCGGAAATTGTAAACGTTATCAAAGGTTTGGAAAATATCAGCGAAAGTTCTCCTAATCCCAGTCTCAACGAATCTGAAAATATCACTCGAGAAATAAGTTCCGAAAAAGAAACCGTCGATGAAGTAGTTGAAAAGATCTCGGATAGTTCTTCAAATATCATAAACGCAGATTCACCGGTTCAAGAAGCCTTAAATGCTTCGAAAATGGATTTAAATATCACCGTGATCCAAAACGACTCAAACGTTTCCACTGATAACTTCGAAAATATTCCGAAGGAAGGTTTCTTTGTTGAGAATAACACCGCTTCGAATACTCCAGCAGAGACTGAAACTCCTAAAAACCTCGATGAAAACCTTCCACAAAACTTAGAAAGTACGAAAACCGATAATATTACGTCTTCACCTGACAAAATCGATGAAACCCCCGAAGTTCAACTTTCCAATCTCAGTGATACTTCTCAAAATAACTCTGCAGCATCAGAAGTGCCCAGTGATTCCGGTGCAGATATCGCACCAACTTCAGACAGCCCTAAAACAGATTCAGTTCAACCTGCTATAAACAAAGTTGAAAAGGAAGACGAAGTTAGTGCCACGTCGGAGACTCCAATTCCTTCTGATCCTCCTGAAATGCGAACCTTTCATGAAGAGAAACAACCGGTAGTCGATTTGAAAGAACCTGAAACGTTTCCTGATGGCATTACAGTGTCAACAGATTCAGATAATGAGAACGTTACTTCCGAAGAAATTGATTCTACGACCAACGACACACTTCCTCTCGTCTCGAGCGAAATCAAAGATGAGCAAACTGAAGTAAACCAACAACAAGATCCAATTACTCCTAAAGCAATTCCTAATAAAGTTCCTCCACCTCCTTACATCGAAAGTACCACCCAGCCTATCGATACTACGATACCTGACTCATCGGAGGAAATTTCCAACTCGAGCGAATCCATTCCATCTGAGCCAGCTTCAGTTACTCCTGAATCCTCGGTTGCAGAAGAAACTCCATCGTATACGTACTCAGAACCTTACAAATACCACCAGCCCAAACCGTATCCATCTCTTTTCCCTAAAACTGCGACACCAAACAAACCTCCCGATGTGGCAGAAAAAATCGATCAGGTTTCTAAGCAAGAAATAGACGAAACAGAACCGGAGACGAGCTCGGAGCAGGTGGCTCCAGCGAGTGAACCTGCTTCGGCACCGTTGGGTGTTGACCAAAGTCAAGGTTTGAGCGGTTATATTCATACATCTCGAAAACCAGCGAATGAAAATGAGCCGGAATCTGTCGGTGGGCCAGAAATTTCGGAGGAGAAATCCGTTTATGAAACGATCGTAGCGTTTTTGCCCGATTTAAGTGGATTGTCTTCGAGTTTCGTCGAAACAACTACAGGCTTTTTCGATTTTGGATCTTCTTCTCAAAAAGAAGCTGCGGAAAGCGAAGTTTGTTCTGCTGGTGGGTATTTCTATAATATTTCAACGTATTTGTAAAATATATTAAAATAGGTGGAAAGAAATGACAAATACTCACTTCTGCGAATTAAATTTTTAGAAAAGAAGTTCTCTAGCTCTAGGTACACAAATTCAAGGTTAATGACCGAATAATTTTTCAAGTCTAATATTCAAACGTTTAAAAAAATATTAATCCTACTTACTTAACGTATTCGTTGAATTGTAATCAATGAAAGTTTTCAAACGAACGGACACACTGTTCTGAAACGAGATTGCCCAAGGATATCCACTTTTATGAAAACCCATTATCATTTTCTCATGAAAATTAATCATTATCGTGTTGTTTAATTAACGTTTTCATTTTTTTACAGAACAATTTTGCGGCACTGACCGTCTAAATAGTCATATGGATAAAGTTGAGAATCTCGAGAGCGAAAATATCGTCGAAATACCTTTATTGGTAAGTTACTAATACCTACTTTGGTGTTGTTGAAAAATTTACATTCGAATAAATTTACACACTCGAGTAGTTTTTGACTCGGCATAAATTTGTTTTCGTCAACGTGTAAAGTTTATTACCGTGACACTGGCTGTGATAAGAGTCGATAAGTGCAACGTAACGAAGTTCCTTCTAATGTAGGCTAAAACTCAAAATGAATATTGTGTGTTATTTCGAAGAATTGTTTCTATATTTTGATTTTGTTTTGAAGGGCGTTGTCCAAAAGGAGCAAATTACCTACGTATCTGGTATCCTGACGACAGTATGCTTGGCTACGATTCTGCTATGGTGGCTGATGAATTATTTCAACGTGAGTACCTACTTATAATTCAACAAGAATTCAAATACCCCATGTTCCTTATGTTGTTATTAATTATAAATCTTTGAAAAATTACAGAAAAATAGAAAAGTTGGTTTGTTGATATCGAGAATTAATCAGTTGGAGAATAAATTATTAATTTCTACGAAAGAAATAGCATCTTTACAGAATAAACTAGAAGAAAATGATTCCCAAGTAAGCACGATCGAATTAGTCACGTTGTATTATTGAAATCGAGTACTCATTTATTTCGCAATTTTCCACAGGCTGAAGCTAAACAAAATGTTGCCGATATTAAAAGAATCACCGAAGTTTACGAGCATAAAATCAATCAATACAAGGTAATTTTAATTCGTTTTAGAAGTCTTCGTTGTTTTATAATTCATGGTATCTAATTTTTATTACATTTTACAGAAAAGAATCGTCGAACTCGATGATAAAGTCTTATACTTGGAAAAAGAATTGGAAGATGTAACGAACTCTGCTTTAGAAATGCACAAATTGCTAGAAAACTCGTTAGCCACCCAAGCTCAATCCAAAGTCGCCCTCGATGAAGTGGAAACATTACGAGCACTGACGGAAAGTCAAGAAAATCAAATAGATGATTTGAAAAGAGAAATCAACGCCGTTGTTACCGAAGTACGAGACGATTCGTACGAAAAATTGTTCTTCTTTGGAGAAAATATCCCTAAATTATCATTTCTTGTTGCAGAATCAATGCTTGAAGGTAGACAACGAGATGAATAAATCGGCTATTAAAAAATTAGAAAAAGAATGTAGCGCTCAAACCAAGAAGAACGTAGAGCTATCGGAGAAAAATCGTAACTTGACGTTGCAATTAGATAAGGTACTCGTAGTTGTTTTAAAATTCGACTTATTTGATGGAATTTTTTGATTCGAAATGATTTTTATTTTTCAAAACAGGAATTAGAAAATAGCACCGTATTAGAAAGTAATTACAAATCGGAAATATACGAATTGCGTTCCAAATTGGAAGACGTTGAAATGAACTTGAAACGGTCGGAGTTCCAAGTTCAAGAATTACAACGCGTTGTTCTCGATAAACAAGTTGGCGGTGCGAGCTCGAAGAACGATGTTCAATTGAGAATACAAATTTCAACATTGGAGGCGATGAATAACGAGCTTAGTGGTCAATTGAACGAGCAAAAGAACGCTAGGAGAATGTTGGAAGGTATGATCTGCCTTCGTCAGTCGACGATTGGAACCGTGTAGATTTTTTAATTATTTTTCTTTCCTTCAGATCACGTTGGAGATGTTACGAAAGAGTTGAACAATTTGAAGAAATCGTTCGAAAATAGTGAAAAAGAAAGAAATCAAGCTGTTACGAAATTACAAGTTTTAACGCAATATTTTAAAGATAAAGAAGAACAGTTACAGAAGTAAGATTCATTTGTGGTAATGCATTTTAATGCTAGATTATTTCAATTGTTCGAATTATCGTTCGGTTATAGGGAACTCGAAGCTAAGGATAAATTGTCTATGGAACGTGAAAGTAAAGATCAATCGCTTAGTCAAAAATTAGCTTTGATGCGAGAAGAAATTAATAATTTGAAGTAAGGCGAATAATAATTCATTCTCCTGGCGGTTCTATATTTTCCTCCTAATTGATATATTTTTTTCAAAGGATTCAAAACGAAGCATTGCAAAAAGAAGTTCAAGAACAAGAAGCTAGCTATAAAGTACAAGTCGCTAATGCTGAACAAAAAGCAAGAGAACACTGGGTAATGATTGAATTTGATGATATCTCTTTACGATGACGACACATCGCTGCATTAATACCTCTGTTTTGATTTTAGTTCGAATTCAGACAAGCTGATAGAAAATACAAAGAATGCCAACAAGAGGCTGCAATTTTACGGAATAAGATCCTAGTTTTAGAAACAAATATGTCTAGTATAAGTCATAAGGGCGATGATAAAAATAACAGTGGTGAGTTCGAGTTCACTTCTACTTACTGTGTATTCTAAAATCGATACCGATTGCATGTATTTTGCTATAACTTATATTTTATTTTACAGGTTTAAATGGAGAAATTTCCGGCGTATCTCCTATCCTCTACCATCCTTCTCTGTCGCCAGAATTGTTACCATATCCATCTCCATCGGACTTCATTCCACCGCCACCCTCTCCGTTACCTAGTCATATGCCGGATTTCTTTCCACCGGAACCGATTTACTCGCCAGACGAACGATTACCTCCGTTAGGTGGTCGTCGAGCGCCATCTCCTCCGCCACCTCTTTCGCCCGATGATGAGTTCGGTCCACCGCCGCCTCTGATGAAGTACCCATCTGGTAGGAATCACAACGTCGAACCTGCAGCAGGTTATAGTAGAAGAACGCCGCCTCCTAGTGCCCGACATAGGTCGCAATTTAGGCCCAGACAACCGAGAAGTTCGATAGGTATGGTGGAATTTATTTTTTCTTCGGTGTATCCTGTGATGAGCATGGCTGGCAATTTGTTAGTATTTGAGGGTGCTCAAACTGCACTAAAAATTTCGAAATGAAATGAGCTACATCTTGGAAAGCTCCGAAAATGCAAAAATAAAATCTCTCTTTACGGGAGGAAAAATTCTTCAAATTTTTGGGAGTAGAAAATGAATATCTCTCGATTAGGTAATTTTTGGGAGGAAAACTTTTGAATTTTTTCGAAGAAAAAAAATGCTCGTTTTTATATAGAAAGAAATTCTTTATTTATTGGGGGGGGGGGCAATTTTTTTAAAGAAGCCTCAATTTTTTGTCCCTAAATTAACAAAATTTTTTGAATAATTTCGGAGTAATTTTATTTTTATTCTTATGGAATTATATCTTTCTATTTTTTCTCTTTTTTCGAAGAAGAAAATTTCTGAATTTTATCAGAACGAAAAACTCTCAGTTAAATTTAAAAAATATAAATTTCTGAGTTTAGTTTAAAGAATTTTTCGATTTTTTTAGAGTAAATTTTTTTCTAATTTTGGCGATTTTTTGGATTAGATTTTTCAATATTTTGAAGAAATGTTCCATCAACTTTTTGGGATTAAAAAATCTTTCAATTTCTTGGAGATAAAAATCTTGGTATTTTGGTGAAAGAATCTCTTAAGTCTTAATTTTTTGGAACAGAAAATTTGAAATTTTTTGGCGAATTTTTTTGTAAATGTATAATACTAGGTATTTGATTTTTTTGGAATAAAAATATTTTAAAATTTTTGGTGAAAAAAATCTCCATTTCTTTGAAGTAATGAAAATTTTCGTATCTTTGGAGAAAGGTTCTCACGATTTTCTTGAGACCAAAATCTTTCAATTTTTTGGTAATAAAAATCTTTGAATATTTTATTCAATTTTATTTCCAAAAAAATTTCTGTATCTTTGGAGTAAGAAAAATATTTTTTTATCAATTTTTTTTTGAAAATTTTTTCAAAAATTTCAAAGGAAAGCTCCCTCATCTTCTTAGGAGTAAAAAAAAATTTTTTTTTTTTTTCATGATAAATATTTTGTTTATTTTGGTGAGAGTCATTAATTTTTTTTGAAATTTCAAATTAGCGAAAATTTTTGAATTTTTGTAAAAGAAAATAGAAGTTTGTTATTTTCGTGAAATTTTGAAGAAAAAGGAAGTATAATGCTTTTTATATTTTTTTGAACAACATTATTTTATAAATTCTCTAAGAAAGTTCCTTATTAATTTTTTAATGAAAAAAAAATCTCAAATTTTTTTATATTAAAAAAAAAAAAAAACTTTGAAATCTTTAATTTTTTATTAGGAATAAGTGAACATTTTTTTTCAATTTTAGGAAAAAAAACTATTTTATTTTGGGCGCAAAATTTCCCTGCTTCTTTGAAGGGAAAGTAAAACAAAATTTCAGATATTTTTTATAGAAAGGTTTCATTATTTTTTGAAGAAATATCATGAATTTTTGTGTTGAAAATATTTCTCAAATTTTTGGAGGAAACCCATTTTTAAATTTCTGGAGAAACTTTTTTTTCAAATTTTTTGAGAGAAAGATTTCTGATTTTTTTTTGGATAAAAACTAACCTTTTTGTAGTTTAAAAACTCGTTTTTTTATGTAGAACATTTTTTCAAATTTTTAATTTTGGTGAGAAAAATTCTTAATTTTTTGGAATTTTTTTTTTTTCAATTTTCAGAGAAAAGATCTCTCAATTTTCTTTGAGAAAAAAAATCTCTATTCTTTTTCTTGAAATAAGTAAATTTTTCAATTTCAATTTTAGGAGATAAAAATATCTTGAATTCCTTTGTGAAATTTTTTTCAATTTCTGGACGATAAAAAAATCTCGAAAATTTTCAAGGAAAAATTACTTGATTTTTTTGAGGGGAAAATTACCTATTATTAAACCTTTTGGGAGTAACAAGAATATTAACATTTTTAATTTTTTGGAGAATAATCATTTTTACCTTCAACATTAAAACATTTTCAACTCGTCACCGTAGAAAAATTCGAAGTTGCCAGCTCTGACGAAGACCTTCTTTATTAATTATTATGTGATTTGATTTTGTTTCAGATTCACCTTCTTCCGGCATGTCTTTAGAGTCTTTGGATAAATCGGGAAGATGATATTACGTTACTGAGTATTTGTAAAAAATATGTTGCCGACCAAGACGATTACGAGCTATTTTTACTTCTAAATGTCTTATTGTGATATAGATAATTATTTGCAGGGCTTCATTATTATTACTACAAATAATTGGAAATATTTTTACATCCGCTTCTTTTTATTACGTTTGGTTCGTTTATTTATTATGATTTTTTTTTTTTAGAAACCCGACCGATTATGTACCTACCTTTTATATGATGTTTGTTCGCTGTTGAGTTGTATAATTTTATATTTATAGTTTATATGATGCGAGAAAAAAAACCGCGAATAACTTTCGTTTAATTTAGTGAGTTTATCATTACGAAACTTCTTTCAAAAATTGTTTCAATACGAAAATCAAATCAATTATCATCTTCTGTATTGTTTTGTAAACTGCAAATAGGTATATACTACATCTTTGTTACTTCGAGTTTTTTTTAAACATATTGTTTTGTTATTTATTGTTTTTGTTTTCGGTATAAATTTAATTTATTAGCATTGTACCAAATTTCGCTTCGATTTCAATGAATAGTTTTTGTTTTTACACCTTCGTTAAAAAAAAAAAAAAATGGCATTAAATTTAGTACAATGATACTTCCAAGTTTATCGAACTGTTATCTATTTTTACTTTCCAGGTGCGACCGAAAAGGTGAAAAAACGTATTATCGAAATTCAGTGTGTAGTTGGAAAATGAAAATCGATAACATTTTCTCACCCGATAAATTGGCTAAAAAATGAAGAATTGTTCTGGAAAAAAAATTATTTATTCGAAGAAAATACGTAATGTAGCTATTAACGTTATCGTAAAACTGATTAAGTTGTAAAATGTTTTCATTTTTACGTGTAAAACATGAAAAAATATAAAACATGTGGGAAAATAAAACGAAGCTATTTCACATTTTCGGATAACTTACGACGATTAATTTTTACCGCAAAGCATTTTTTTAGACTTATAAAGAACAATACTTCACCAAATTTAAATTAATATGTTTATATCGATTGGAATGTCGATAGTATTAACTTTAAAGAGATGGGTATTTTTATTCGCGATGTCGATGTGATCGAGAATGGACGATTTCTCGTTTATCCGTTTCGTATAAAAATAAAATACTCAACCGCGACCACCAAGTCGAGCAAATATTCCTGAAAAACTTGCCCAATAATAAAATTAACTATAAGATTAACAAAATATAACATTAAGCGTATGGGAAACAAACGTTTAACAATAAACTTTGGGTCTTAAATGCGATATTGATTGAAAGGTGGGTAATTACGTTCTAAATAATAATTCTTCGCAATCATATTACTCACCATGCTCATACGCGAGGGGGCAAAATTGTAATAATAAACATTTCAAATAACAATACTAAGTATACTTAAATTAGAGAAGAGAAAAAAAACCTTATCATTCAAGACCCAAAAGACAAACTAATAGGAACAATCGTAACTAGAATCAAACAGCCACAATGTTCAATTTACAAATACTACAAATAATATCATTTTTTATAGACTCAATCTTTCTTCTTTTCTTGTTCCGGTTTCGAAGAAGATGACTGATTGGTGGTATCACCGCTGGTGATTTCTTTGGGCGAATTATTTTTCTCGCGTAATCTTTGTTGTTCCATTTCGGCAGAGTAACCGAACTCGTTGATACGACTCGGGTCAGTTTTATAAATCCATCTTTGGTATAAAAAGATGAAGAAAACAACATCTGCGAAATAAAAAAAAACAATGTTGTAGATTCGTACACAAACGTCGAAAGATCTCGCACGAAAGATATTTACCATCTCGTAGACATCCTATACGATACATAGTAGGCATTTTAATAACGAAGGCGAAAATATCATCGATGAAGGTATTCAAAAATTTGTACGACATCATACGCCATGGTAAATGGGCCACAGATTTCAATTTGTAATTAATGAATAGCTGCGGTGTCATCATAATGAAACCTATAAAATTTTCAATCCAACATTAGTCATTAGAGTCGATGACGATACATCAAAGTCGAACAAAGCTGACGTATACTAACCGAAAGTCAATAAGAAACTGTATAACATATTCAAAACCCAAGAATACCATCCTTTGTGTTCTAAATATAATAACGAATAACACGCATATCCGGCCAGGAGTGGAAATAATAACCAGGATAAATATTTAAATGCTAACTGGTCATATTGCTTGGTGCTGGATTCGACGTATGAGCCTTTATCTTTCATCACAATTTTTGGGAATAAATTGAATATTTTTTCTTCGCGATTTAAGCTAAAGTCAACGACCTGAAATGAAACATCAGAATTAGGCTGAGAAAAATAAATCTGTGTTTGAAGCTCGTCAACTTACTTTGTTAATTTTCCAAATTTCAATCAACAAACCAACAAAGCAACTAATCGTAATGATCATATTGGCTTCGTTATCCAATACGTATAAAAATACGATTACAGATTGAAATACGTTGAACATAACCGAACGTACTGAAAGTCCTTCTAACGATTCTCTGTTATTCCAAAATTGGATATCTAAAAAATGATACAAATTCAATTAGAAAAAAAATCGATAGAAATTCTTGGCCGAGAAAAAATCATCGAGCTGACCATTTTTGAAAGCTAGTAATTCGAAGACGCTATGCAGAACGGAAACTATCACAGTGGTAGCAATCAGATAAGGATTTGTTTCGAGTAACATCTCCTTCAACGAGTCTTGTTCCTCATCTTCGGTCTCAGAAGCACCGGTATCGGTGTACATGCTGACGGACCATTTTGATCGTTGGGCTTGAGCGAGATATATTTGCCATTTGAATAAGGAAATTGGTTGGTAAGTCAGACTCAATTTTAAAGTTCTGTTTGGGAAAAATTGAATTAAAATGGCGAATTTCGATGGGGTGATTTTATTCGATGCTTGTAACCTACTTGATGGTGTTATTTACTGGAAAATAATCACGTTTCATGTTCCAAAATTCATTATAAAAGACGACCGGCTTATACTGATGGCCTTCGGGGAAGAACTCGACATCTAAAACAAAAAGATAACAGCGTTACCTATTTTATCTTTTGAATTGTGTACAGTTTAAAAAATAGTAGATTAGGCGAGAAGCGATTAAAACGAATTAAGATTAAGTATCCTCTTACGTTCGTTGATTGGTGACGGAACCGCTCCCATCGCCCACTCGGTATTATCGGTAACAAGTGATATGGTCAAATTAGGATGCCAATGGGATACTATTTCCGAATTCATAATTTTAGCTTTCTAAAACGTGGAAAATACAACGCATTAAAATATCTATTCGTATTCGAAGAAGAATTCTACGTTTGATTATTTTACTTCGATATCTTCCGGCGAAGCAGCAGTTTCGCCAGTTAGTAAATTTTGCGTCTTAACGAAGAATCGTTTTTTGAACTTATTCAATCGTTTACTGGAATGTATCACGGTAGGATCACTAGGTGATAATAACTGCGCCAAGTCGTCGTGTTGCTTGTCCCATTTAACTAAATAGGTATGAATGTAGATGGAACCGTTATTTTTCACGTTCTGCAATTCACGATTACACGAGATATTAGATAACGATTTAAAAACGTGGCTGGAATTAAACTTCGAACAATGACAATACTTCGCTAGGCGTAATCTCAATTTCCTTTGTGAAAGTTCCATCGCCGTTGAGGCCTGCCGTCCAATCACCGTATACGAGACCATTTTTCTCCCAAACTAACGCTTCCGGATTGTTGAAATCCACAAAGGCAGGATTTTCCGAAATGAATACGTACATGTCCTGATAAAAATAGTTATTAAATAATTGAAATTTCCCGCATGGTAAAATATTCGCAAATTCAACTTACAAATATTGTTCCATTGCTGAAGAAATTAGAGGCAGGTAATCTGAGGGGTTGTCCTGGTTCACTGGTTGTCTGAGGCGTTGGCGACTTACGAAAAAAGTTCGTTATGAAGTATATAATGATAGCTCGGATAATTAATGTTCGAGTAATCGATATAAATGACTCGAATCGTGAAGGTTCCCTTTGTGCTTGGTTATTGTCCTGTGGTTGAGCTTGTTCTTGCAATTCATTGTCATTCTAAGGGAAAAGCAAGTACATTGGTATAGAAAATGTGGTCATAATGAACACGTATAGAGACATGGCAAGAGATTATCGACGAATAGATAATTATTGAAAATTACTCACCTGTGCATTAGGGTCTCCTCGATGTCTAACGACTTGGCCTTCATTCTCTGCGTTTTCGTTTTCCATTTTATTACTTCGCTTTCAATTTCATTGGCGATGTGTAGAATGACACTCCCCGAATAATTAGTCTTCAATTTTTCCAAGATTGAAAGGATAAATTGAAGAAGAAATTATTGATGATTCCGATTCTTGCTTCTTGATTAGGTTTTTGTAATTTTAGGCAGTGGCGATTTGACGGCATGATTGTAGTTTTCAATTCGAAGGAGAGAGCGCGCTGTACTTTATACAGTGTTTTCTTTTTGAAAAATTATTATTTCTCTAATTTGTAAATTTCGTTCAGAATTTTTCATACATTTTTTCAATTTTAAAGCTTTTAGCGAAAATTAAACCTAATTAATTAAATTACAGGATAATTATCAAACAAAATAAAATAATGAATCATTGTTATTCTTATTCCGTTCACCTAAAAAATTTCAATTACAAGAGACAAAGTATTAATTTTCGTAATATTACCAACCTTTTTTACAAGGCGGAAAATTGATTTTATTTTCAAAACTTTGAAAAACAAAAAATCGTTGATAAAATCATTTTTAAAATGATTGTGGAAGATTATCGCATTCTAATTTTAAAAATTTAATTACCCGGTGAAATGTACATTAATTAGCAAATCATCACATTAAACATGAGCGAGTACTTCCTTCACAGCATCGTGAAAGATTTCATCAATCGCTGGAGGTGAGTGATCTTAATCTCGTATTTTCGATCGATTTGAATACTCCCACGGAGCTTCCGGTTCTCTATTTCACTCTGTATTTTGTTTTAGTTGCGATGTTTCTCCAGACGAGTACCTTCAAAAACTATTGCATTATCAAGACAGATATGTCAATCGAAACATCGTCACTAGTCAAGAGCATTATCATACGGTAGCCAGTCGATCACCCAATCCTGACCAATTTTTACAAAAATACGTGCAGTTGGATTCTGGAAAGTTAGTATACTTTGATTTCAATCTTTTTAACTATATTCGGGATTAATTTCTTTGGAATTTCGTTCTTAGGACGGATCTGCTACCTAAATTCCTAACTCTTCTATCGTTACTACAAACAAATAAAGGATTATCCGAAGAGATGAAGAAACTCGCCGCTGAAACTAGTAAAGTAACGACTAAATCAAATGTAACATCAAATAATTGCACATTTGAACCGCAAGAAGATGTTGAAAAAGTGAGCATATCAAACTACGAGTGTTCAGTTTTTCCTTCTGAGTTTTCATTTGATAATCCTGCCCTAGGTTTTGAAAGCGCTCAACACAGTTGCTGCAGAAGTTGAAGAAAAAAAGAGCAAGTCGTCCTTTATAGTCGAAAAAAAAGATAAAGTAAAAAAGTTCGACGTTGATCTCACAATTTGGAAACATATTCGACCTTTTATTTCTGCTGATTTTTCAAATAATGCGGTGATCTGTAATCTCTTGCCAATCGGTAAGCTATACAAATATTATCGATGATATGCTTCGAGTGTCTTATTTGGGTTTTTTTCCATCTATAGGAGCGGTGCCTCGTTCTTCTCAAGAGAAATATTTAGTACGTGATATTCTTCAATGTTTGTTGGGATTTCATGGAAAATACATGTGTGGAACTAGAGGAGAAGAAAAAGAAGCCCTTAGAACGTTCGTTTTAGAACAATCTATTTGTAAGAATTTTATCCAATTTTCGAACCACCTTTATTTTGAAATAATTTCATAGTTATTTATTCCTACAGATGCTCCTTTCAAAAGTATTGTATTAGAAATCCTAGTTCTCGCCGAATATTACTCGACTGTAATGCGATTTATCGAAGAACGTCATCAGTTTTCTAGTGGTAGAGTGAATCAAGCCTTGTGCGAAGTTTTAGAAAATTTATTACAAGATTACAGAGTAAGAATAAAGTAACCATGTTTCACATATTTCTCATTTAATAATATGTAATCTCTTTGTTTCAAGGTGTTCATTATTCAATTGGAAATGAAACAGAGACAAGATTCGTTGACCTTACAATCTCTATTATTTTGTATCCAACCATTTCTGGAAACAATGAGTTGTTTAGCTCGTATTGTTCATGCTATTAATAAAGTATGTTTTGGAGGGAAAATAGCCTTAATAATGAATATTATATTTTTAAATTTTATTAATTTTTTAAACTTTGGTTTAGGCTGAAGCTCGTGGAGGCCGTACCTTGAGCTTGCTACACGACGCTGGAAAGCAAAACGCCATCGAACACAAGGCAGCAGATCTCTTGGTGATTTTAATCAGAAGCGCGTCTGTGCCGTATTTTGAAGCTTTAGAACAGTGGATTCATACTGGTTATATTAACGATCCTTGCGATGAAGTAATTAATTTTTTGCAGACTCTGTGGGACTATTCGAGTGCATTAATTTATCTAATAATCATATTCGATCTCAGTTTATGATTGAAGATAACGTCGAAGCCGAAAAACAAAACACTTTAGCCAAAGGAGAATTTTCTAACGAATATTGGAAGAAAAGATATCGAATTAAGAAAGATCACGTTCCTACTTTTTTATCCCAATATCAACAAAAAATCCTGAGAACTGGCAAATATTTAAATACTATAAAACAATGCAGTAAGTTATTTGACCGAATTTAATATTTATTCAGTTTTTGGCCAATTAATTTATTATTTTTATTTTTTAGAAAATATTTCTTTGAAAGAAATGATTGAAAGAAAACCTGAATGCAACAAGATGTGTTATACTAGTCTCAACAGTTATGAATTTGTCCAAAGCATTGAAACAGCTTATAATTTTGCCAGTGACACCTTGCTTAATTTATTGATGAACGAATATGATATTCTCAACAGATTGAAGTAATTTTTTCTCCTTCGAAATCTATTTTAGCTTTCGTACGTAGTCTAACCTTAATTTGAATTTTATCTCAGGTCTGTAAAGCGTTACTTTTTAATCGAACAAGGAGACTTTATTAGTATCACGATGGATTTGTGTGAAGAAGAATTATCCAAACCTGTTGGAGATGTTATGTGCACAAGACTGACGTCTTTGATGGAGTTAGCTATTCGAACGTGTTCCAGTGGAAAGACTGATCAGTATAAAAACGATATCTATATCGAAACCGTTCCTGAAGATTTTGTCTTACAAGTTTTCAGAATAAACGCGATCAATACTAAAAAAGAAAAAGGTGAGTGGAATATTCTTCAAATTACAATTCGTTTTCGAAATAATACCAATTCCATAATTTTTTTTAGAGTTGATGAAGAAGAATTCAGATAAAGATCTCATAGGTTTGGATGTTGTAACATTACGATTGAATACTACGTGGCCAGTTTCATTGATTTTCAACGAGAAAGTTGTCGGCTGTTATCAACTTCTGTTTCGATTTTTATTTTACTGTAAATATGTCGAAAGATTACTTTGCAAGTGAGTATTTCATTACTTGTTTGACTTCAAACAACAATGTTATAACACTAAATAAGTATTTCTTTCAGAGTTTGGATTTGCGATCAACAATTCAAAACACTGGAGAAGGAGAGTCGAAAATATTATCTTCGTGCTTTTGCACTTCGACGTAAAATGGTATTGTTTGTTCAGAATCTGAGTTACTATATGACCAACGAAGTCATAGAGCAGCACTGGTTTGCCTTTTTGAATACCATCAAGAAAGTGAGTATTTTGCGAATTTCTGACTACATGAAAATATTACCTTTGGAGCTAAAACTTGGAATTTTGTAGTGTAAAAATATAGACGACTTTATGAATCATCACTGGGTGTATTTGAATAATTGTATGAACGATTGCATGCTAACGTCTTCAAAATTGATCAGACCGTTGGCTTGGTTATTGAAGAATTGTGTTGATTTCTGCAATTTTATTCAGGTAATTTTTTAATGCTGTTAATAGTTAATTTTAAGTATTCTAAATGTTGAAAAAAAGGTTGTACTTGAATTTTTAATTTTATAATTTTATTCATTCAATGCTGCTAATTTATAAGCATATGAGGATTTATTTTGTGGACGCCGAATTTACATCAATGCTGAGTCCGGAGGATTATTTGGACTACAGCTTTGTTCCACGTGGGGTAGTATAATTTTAATTTCGCTGCTTGAAATGTCTCTACTTCAGCTGTTTGAGAATTGAATAACACTGTAGTTCTCAAAGTTGTGATCGTGCGAAAAAATAAAATCTTCTAAATTACCTGTTTTACTAATTTGTAATTTTTCACTTTCAGAACAACGAAAAAACTGGAACATCGAAGAAGAGAACTAGTTCGTTTGAAGAAAGAATTAAAATTTTCGAATCAGAATTCAACAACAATTTGGGAATTCTATTGAAGTTAATTCCTTTATGTGGAATCGACGAATGTAGCAATCAGTTATTGCATTTTTTGAACAGGTATTTGGATTATGTTAAAAAGTATATTGGGTAATTTGATTTCATATAGAACATTGATAAATTTAAATTCATAAACGCTTTGTTACAGACAAAACTTCAACGGTTATTATACTAGTTTAATCGGATGTCCAACGATAGAACCAGAAAAGAAGTCGAATAAAGAAAATATAAAATAGTCCAAGATTTTTTTTATAAATGAACATATTTATTATAATAAAAATTTTACATTAATCTTCTTGCTGATCACAAACGACTGGTACCACCATTGCATCTGTTTTTAATCTAGGTATCGAAATACACGAAATATTTCTCAGCGTTTCATTCTTGAATGCGACATTTAGACTGACAAATGACAGCTTGTCAGTATTTTGGGATTAGACACTTTATTACAAAACCACCAATTCCAATCATACGATGCACCGTTGTTATATTTTCTCCATTATAAACACAGACGAATTTCGAAACAATGAAATAAAATCATTAACCCAAAAATTACGGTGATAGTAGTAAAACCAACAATCTGAAAGTAATTTAACGTGAAGTATAAGTCATATTATAGCAAATGTTTGATGTCCTTTTACTGAAATACACACCTGCCATGTCTATAGTTTCAGGCTACTTCGTTTTACTAAACAGTTCTTCGGGCATACTTTACGAACAGAAAAATATGCTTCTTGCTGAATAGATCTGAAATAAATTATAAAATTAATGTACAATTTTATTAACATGAGGCGAAAACTGAAAACTTCACCTCATAAGAAGCTTTAACTTACTCGAACCGTAACATTTCTTCAGGTGTTGCCTTTTTACCGGTTTCAGAATCACGGTATTCCTTCAATGCATACAGCATCGTATCGAAACGGAACCTACAATCTTCGCAGATTCTATCTTGCTGCAACTGCAACGAACTTCGTCTTCTTCTTAGAGTCTTGACGATCCAATCACTGAAACAGAAAATCAAGCTAATACCTTTCTAAATACAATAACCAGCAAATTAAATTAACTTACTATAAAAATTCCAAACTAATAAGGACACCGAACAGGATGACGATTACAACCACAGTCATTACAAATATTATAACACCGAAGATCATACCTTCCATGACGTAGCATTTCTCCATGATTAAGTGGATTTATATTTTATATAGATCAAATTACAAATTATTTAATCGAATGAAACCAGCTGAAACCACTATCATCAGTCACATAAAAATATCGACCGGGTGTATAATGATCGGAGATGGGCAGATCATCATGATCATGAGAAAGATCTTGTCTTGGCGATCTAAGATCATTTTGAAACCAGTTCTTTTTACATTTTGAAAAAAAAGATCATTAAAATCCAGATCATTTCCAAAAAAAAAAAAAAAGTTGAACAATTTATGCATTAGGTGCATAATTAATTCTCACAATTATTGATTAATCGTGAAAAAATCAAATTTCAAAGAGTACTTTTGTGAAATCACTCAGGGATGGGACAAATAGGTACCTTGACCTATTTAAAATAGCTAAAATAGAAATGGGTCACTAAACCTTTCCCTAAACCCCCAATTAAATATACTAATCTAAATAGATTTTCAAATACTCTATTTAGGCTAAATACCCTATTTTATAAATAATATTTTTTAAAATTTCCTACAGTTACACAATATCGCTAAAAATGATTGGAAAAATAAAATAAATTTTCAAATTAAAAAAAATAAAATTTGCAAAGCTATAGGCGCCTAAGCGGTTGGGTAGTGGGTACCTACCTGATAGATAATAAAAAAATAAAAATTTAATTTATGTATACTCGAGTCAAAACTAGAAGCGCCAATAAATACAATGTAAATTCATCAATAATATTAAATATTATGGCTGGGCAGGGGTGGATAGTTGGAAAAATACACATTTCAACTATAGTTGAAATGTGAATGATGCAACTCATATTATAATATGAGTTGCATCATAAATACATATTTTTTTCACCGTAATCCGGCCATAATATGAAGAATTATAGACGAATTTAAAAAGTTTTTATTGGCGCTTCTAGTTCTGACTCTACTATAGGTAGATCTGAAAGTGAAAATTCTCCAATCTGTTGAATTGAAAATTAGTAAAAATTTCAATAAAATAAAGTTTTAAAAAAAAATCTCAAGTCATAAAAATGTGATAAATTTCGAATATTTACAAAATACAAACACTAACTTATGAAAATAACAATCAAACATTGGAAAAAAGTTCCCAAAATTTATAAATCGGAATTTGTGAAAAAACAAGTAAAAATAACTAAATATTACCTACACAAATTGAATACCAAAAAAATCCCTGAATTTTTAAATAAATACCTAATAATAAAAAATATTAAAAAATTGAATGAAAATGTTCCAAAACTTTGAAAAAATTGAAAACTGTGACAATCCTCCCAAAAATACGATTTCATTTTTCGAAAGAATGAGGATTTTGCTTTTCTCTCAACAAATGACGATTTTTCCCCTTTAAAAAAATGAACATTTTCCCCAAAAAATGTGATTTTGATTTTTTTCTGATGAAATGAGATTTTTCTTCGAAATCACACTTGGCTTGATTCTGATTTTTTCGTATGTTTCAAATTTTTGTGAAAATTATTTTTTTCTCAATTAAGTAATTTGTAAGTTTGTAACGCATGTTTTAAATTTAAAAATTGAAGTTTTTCAATTCACATTTTTCGGAGGGGGCAGGAGTGGGCAAGATCACTTTACAAAAATATCACTAAGATCACCCTGATCGCGATCTTTTTGGGAATCTTAGATCACTATAAAAGTGTGATTTTTTTGTAAAAATCAAGATCATCAAGATCACACAATAAAAAAATTCTTAATTTTTTTCTTTATTTTTGAGCAGCTGAGGATCTAAAAAATTAAAAACTCGTTTTTCTCAAAAATGTTGAAAAATTCAAATTTTGTTTTCAGAACTTTGAAAGCAC
The DNA here is from genome assembly GCA_959613365.1 of Balanococcus diminutus. Classification (NCBI taxonomy): domain Eukaryota; kingdom Metazoa; phylum Arthropoda; class Insecta; order Hemiptera; family Pseudococcidae; genus Balanococcus; species Balanococcus diminutus. The sequence continues at coordinate 41,656,716 of OY390716.1, forward strand.
ATAGCAATCTCCGGGTTTCATTAAAATGACCAAAAAATGATCGAGAATCTGAAAACGATTTTTTTTTTTTAATTCCGACATCTGCTTGGGTTTCCTTTTCTAGACCGCATCACATTTTGCGAATACACATTTTTAATTTAAAACTTATTTTGACTATATTCAAAATCGTGGACCCGACAATAATGGCGATTGCAGTATAACAAATAATCTGAAAGTGTTTGAAATAATGATCAGTCATAATTAATTATACACTATGTTTTGGAGATAATATTAGGTTTTCGCTTTAGACCATTGCTATCTATCGCCATAGAACCAGAAAAAAATCGAATAAAGAAAATATAGTCAAAATTTTTTTTTTATAAATGAACATAATTATGTATTTCTTATAATAAAAATTTTACAATATTCTCAATTCGATATTTTCAAACGCAAAGTGTTACATTAGAAGAATAATCCGCGAGCTTTCCTTCCCAAACCTTGACGATCGTGCAATATATTAAACTTATTTACAAACTGATTCATATTATTACAACATTTAGTAATAGATCCCAAATACGTAATAAGTGCTACATCGTTACACTGAGTATAAAATTCGGCATTAAATTTAGGAGACTGCATAACAGGTAACCGATGAGTAAGCGAATATAACTCTCTCAGGATTTCGTGATTATTGGGCAATTCTTTGCTCTGCACAGCCTTGACGTATTCCAAAATCATTTTAACTCTAGTGTGTAACATTTTAATAGCGTTATATTGAGCCGATAAATGTTCAGCCACCAACGAACTTTCTCCGGTGTCATTACTGGCCATTCGAGCGACATGATCAACGCCGATACGTTCCGCTTCTTCGGTCGCCAAAGTATACTGAACTTCAACAAACAGCATGGTGGCTTCACCGTTGACGAGATCAATCACGGATTCGTACAATGTGACGGGTAAATCTGTATGGCCGGCGTAAGGATTAAGTTTCAATAAAATAGGACTTTCGTTGATCGTGCACGCTTGCTTGTGATTTTTAACATCACACTCGGTAGGCACATCGCCACCGGTTGCGTACCATCCGAGGAAATCCATATCGCAGAATACTTGTTTGAACTGTTCTTCTTTTGTCGTATAATATGCCTTATCTATAATCATATCGTCGTCCACTTTGGTCAATAACAGTTCGAACGAATTCATTATTTCGAGCTTTCTTCCTTTTTGTTTTCCAATAAGAGCGCCGATTACTTGCTTCGCTCTACCTTCTTGAGCTCGTACTCTGGTCCAGTGTTCGGAGATATTCATGATTACCAGCGGGTGAAGCGAGACGCTTATACTTGGGACGCCACCTTGAGCTATGTATTTCTTCGACGTGTCGTCGACTTCCATTTGTTCGGGTTCCATTTTGAAATAATAACGATGTCGATGAGTATTATTTGATATTACTTGAAACGCTATTTCCTAAGGTGAGCGGACAGATGACTGCTACTCAAACGCTTCTGTTGTTTACATTACACATCGAATATCGGATACTGAAATAAAGTGTATCGAATCCTTGGAGCTTGGAGACGTAGAATGGAAACAAAATTCAAACAAATGCGACGCAACTTTTGAAAAATCCGACGAAATTTGCGAAAAAGTTGAAAAAGAAAACAGACTTTACAAAAATTTTCTTGATTTTACAATTTTATTGGATTGCAGAATGCGGGATTCGTCAACATATAAAAATAACGCTCTGTGATTGGTCGATTTTCCTTATTCGAGTAAAATTTACATGCTCAAAACCAAAAACGAATTTTAATATTTGTAAACAAACAAAAACAACAACAACAAAAAGAAAATCAGACTGGAAATTTTTTTGAAAATTTAATTAATGGGTGTTTCGTGCGTTACGTGATGTGAATGTATAATTATTCGCTTTTTCGCAGTAATTCGGGCGATGGAAACGAGTAATTCAGGTAAATGAAACTTTGCAATGAACACTTTGCTTTTCCGTTGACTATTTTTAGAACAGTTAATGCTGCAGAAAACTTCGTGAAATTGGAATTGAGAATACTAATTTCCATGGTTAAAAATTCTAATAATGGAATATTTTCAAGATACAACCCAATAATGTTTTAGTTTCTTCTATATTTATGTCATTTTCTCTGGATTCATCTCATTGTCTTTTGTAAAAATGTTACAATTCTCATTCCTCAAAGAACATCTCTGTATAAGAAAATTCAAGTCGTAGGTACCGGCGTTGGACTGGAATATCATGTATAGGTATTTATTTACCTTGATTAAAATATTTATATTGCCCACAGAAATTCTTAGCACCTTCATCACTTGTACTAAAATTCATGAGGATCATGACACCAAGTAGATTATTTAAAATATTTTCTATCAATAATAAAACTGCACGTTTTTAGACAAAAATACGAATACGATTTTTAAATCATATTTCATAAATTTGAAATTTATCTAATGAGTCGACAAAAGTGCAAAAAATGTCTCCCTCAGCAAAAAACCTACATCCGGGGTTTGCTGAATGCTGAATTGCAAAAGGTTCGAACTTTGAAACCCTTAAATACAAAATAATTTAATCGAATTGCGAAAAAACACGGAAGTTGTTTGCAAGTACATGTTACGAATATCCTTACATCTTAACTCCTTACTCCTTAGCACATTTTGTGCCAAATAATCGATAAAGGGGTTGAAAAGCTCGGCGCCGCCATTTTGTATTTCGTAGGAGATGTTTCGGAATCGAGAGAGAGGTTAACTTACGGTTTTTTCCCTTAAACGGGCAAATTCGTCGGATGTTTTACGTTCTCGCATTTTTAAAATTTTTCATTTTTTAATAAGTTGATAGTGCAGTGCAAAAGAAGCCATCGTAGTCGCTAAAAAGGTACCTAAATTTTTTTTATGTAATTAGGGGCGTCTCGACGTGATAATTTTATTAATCTAAACGACAAAAAATTTTCACATATACGAACTAAAATTAAATATTTAATCTAATGAGGTGTTTATTAATTTTCTAAATTTAATTTTAATTAATTTTATCGTTCGATTAGTCTAAGTTTTAGTTTCATTGTTATATTCCTCAGAGGAAGTTATAGGAAATAGTGATAGCCTAGTCTAACATACTGCGTATGTAGGTAATTTGAATTAACGTTGATGAGTAAGCATAGTACCTACATCGAGCTATTAACTTTAGAGCATACGAATTTATTTTATTATGCATTTTATGCTTATGGGCATCGATCGACGTTCCTATTTTTAAACGTTGACTGCTGCAGTCTTGGAAATATGTGTTCTGTCTTCATTCCTTCGGCTAATAAATCACTCAACGACGAAACAATTCCCAAACCGTAGAACTTCTTGGCTAATTTTTTTTTTTTTTTTTCAATCTTGGAACTTCCACGCACTAGTACGATTGATTACTATTAATGTAAATGAAAAATAACAAATAAATTAATAGAAAAATTAAGCCTATGAAAATGCATACGTGCATATTTTTCTTCGACTCGCGGTACGTTTCGCGGAAACAATTATATTGTATACTCGTTTTTATTAAAACTAACTACCTATCGTATTTTCGCGTAATAGATATAATACTAATCATTCGATGGCAGGTGTTACTTTGAAATGTAACCTGAAAAATGTACACCTGATGATGACAGTTTGTTTATACGTGAAAAATGTTTCAGTTGATAAACTGCGAACGATTTTATCAAACGAATCATTATTATTACCTACGACGGATGTCACGAATTTGTCCTCTGAATTTAATTTTTTTTTCTATTGTTACGTTTGTATACGAGAAATTGAAAATATTTTCAAAATATAGTAGAAAAAAATTGTCATTTCATCAAATGATGGATGAGAATTTTTTTTAAAAACCGCATTAAGTAAAAATCCACTACAAAAAAAAAATTCATCAAATGATGGATGAGAAATTTTTTTAAAAACCACATTAAGTAAAAATCCTCTCCAAATAAAAAAAAAAAAAAAAAAAGCACAAAGTGTGGAATAAAACATGACCCCTGTGTTAGACCCACAGACAGCGATGGTAAAAAAATGATTTTTTAAAATTATACTCCAGCGCATTATTGACGATTAAAAGGCGACAGACTGTCGTATAACCATCGCGTGAATACAGAGTTTTGAAAATTTAACAGTGAAGAAGTTGATACGTCGTGCTGTATATGCCCGATAAAATCATTATTATATTTCAACGTCGACTTGACGTCTATTTTACTCATTTCAGTCAGACTTTGCGGAACCATTTGCCTTTAAATTCCGTATACTGTACTGTATTGTTCTATGCACCTACACTACACGTACACCAATTTTATTTACAATTCAATTGGTTTTTCTCGGTTTCTATTTTATAGAGATCAAGATAGAGAATACCGATAGCATGGGATGTCGAACGGCGATTTGGTGTGTGCACCGTTAGAACACCCTGTAGTCCGTATGCGACGATACTCGCTTTATCCTCATTTAGCTCATGGTATGGAATCGTGTGTACCCGATAACGAAGAAGATGTTTGCCTAAGTGAGTACGGTTTTATTGTAGTCGGCGTGTTTGTAGAATTTTTTACCAGCGGTGAGACGAGCAAGTCATACTTGAAGTTGTAAAAATTGTGTTCGAGTGCGTTTTTAGATGGATAAAATTGACACTTCAGTGGAAATTTGGAAGATAAATTTTGTCGGCACGATAAAATCTCGTGCTGTTTGATTGAATGAATTGAAATTTTTATGAGAAGCTGAGATCTACTCAGAATAAAAGCCTGTTGATTTTGAGCAAAATCCATGAAAGCGTTTTGCAGATATAATTGCGATGAAAATTTTAAAATCATTATAACATCTTGAATACAGCCGATACTTAAAATTTGTATATGACCTTTTTTGAAGCACTTGAAAAGATCTACAAAAAATGTCATGAGCATATTTTTCGTTAGTGAAAGAGATATCTCTCTTACAAATTTTCAAAATAACATCTTGAATATAGCAGATACGTGAAATTTTCACATCTTTTTTCTTTAAGCATTTGAAAACGCCTACTACAGTACATATAGTTACGTGCTGATTCCATCCTCAGTGAATCGGTTTTAGAGATATCCGCAATGAAAATCTTCAGAAAACTTGAGTACCTACTTTGATAGAATTTAATACTATCGATATGTGAGCTGGTACTTAGGTAATTTTTCTTGCATTTTTTTTAGTGCTTAAAAAAAGGTCAATATTTATGTTAGTAGGTAATTTTAGTGAACCAGTTTTCGAAATTGAGGTGCAATTTTTATAATTTTTCCTGTGGGGTAGATTTCATTTTTTTATCCTTACGTAATTTTATTTCTATACGTAATTTTGTCTGCGGTGCTCAAAATTAGTTTTTTTTTTAAATGTATTTTACCCTATTTTATCTTATTGTTTTTTTGCCTTTTGGACCTTTTTATTCCAATTTTTGGTTTAAAAAATAATAAATCACAGTATGTCGAAAAACTGCTTTAAACCCATAATTATTATCTTATGAAAAAATTAATTTAAAAAAAAAAAAAAAATTAAAACAAAATCTTTCATGGAGTAGGTGTCAATTTTTTTAATTTTCGAAAAAAATAACCATAGTTCTCTTTGAAAAATAGGTACTTAATCTACAAAGAAACGTAAAAAAAATCCCAACAATTTTTTTAGAAAATAACAAATTGAAGTTTGCATAGGACTCCAAAAAAAAAACTAATAATAAAACTTTTTGAAAAAAAATCTTTGAGTAAAGGTAACAAGAGTTATGTCAAAATTAAAAAAAAAAATTACTTAACTATACTTACTTACCTACTTGAAAGAAAATTTTCTGAAAAGATGAAATAAAATTTTAGGCACCAAGATTTCACGTAATTTGTTATTATTTCATCAAAAATTGACTTTATGACTAAAATTCGAAAAAAATTAAATTCACTTGAAATTTTTAGTTCAAATTATTGTTTTGATGCAAAATTTAAAATAATCCAGCAAAAACTCAAAAATAAACATTAAATGTGTACCTTATTATCGTTTTGAAAAATTGTGTTTTAAATTGAATTTTTCAAGAATTGTGCTAAAACGAAATTTCAAAACATTGATTTTCAATAATTCTAAAAAAAATACTTCTGAAATTTTTTCATAAAATTATCATTTGAAATGAAACTTGAAAAAAATTGAACTCAATTTTGAAAAATTAATTTCAAATAAAATTTAAAAAGAAATTTGAAATTTGTTGTAAAATAAATTTTTTAAATTTTTTTATTACAACTCAAAATTTTAAAAAACTCATACTTATTGTTTAAATAAAATTTCAAAAAAAAACTTTTAAAATAATTTTTAAAAAATCAATAAAATAACATACATTTAAAAAAAATCCCTTTTATTAAGAGAAATCTGAAGAAAAAAAATAGCAAACCCGCAAAATATAAAACACTGTTTTTCAAAAATTCCAAAAATTCGATATAACTGAGAAAATAACTATAGGTAGGTACTTCATTAAAAAAAATGACTTTTGAAATTTTTGAAATTTTTTCATAAATTATCATTTGAAATGAAACTTGTAAAAAAAAATTGAATAACTGATCAATTTAGAAAAATTTGTTTCAAGTAAAATGTAAAAAGAAAACTGAAAATATTGGAATTTGTTGTAAATTGATATTTTTTCAAAAATTACCTTTGAAAATTTCAGAAAACTTATATGCTTGGGTGAAATTTCAAAAAAAAAAAAAAAAAAAAAAAAAAAACTTTTGCACCTAAATAATTTTTTAAAAATCAACAAAATTACCTACCTACATAAATTTTTAAAAAATCCGTTTTAAAGAGAAATTTGGGGGAAAAAAATAGGAAAGCACTGTTTTTCAAAAATTATTTTTTGAAATGTAACTTGAAAAAAAAATTGAAATCAATTTCGAAAAATGTATTTCAAATAAAATTTTAAAAGAAAATTGAAATTTGTTGCAAAATAAAATTTTGAATTTTTTTAGCATACCTATTTATTTCAACTCAAAATTTCAAAAATCTTATGTTTTAACGCAATTTCAAAAAAAAAAAAATACTTTTATAAATTATTTTTTAAAAATCAGTAAAATAACATTGATTTAAAAAAATTGTTATCTAGTTTTAAAATGAAAATTTATAAAAATAACCGAAATTTGGAAAAATTCCTTTTAAAAGAAATTTGAGAAAAAAAATTAGGAAAACTTCAAAAAATTCTGTACTGGTAGGTAGGTAAAGGTATTGGGCAATTCATCAATAAAATAATGCCTTTTTTACCCAAGATTGGCCGTTGTTTATACCGTTCTTTTTCCCCAAAACTAATTTGTCATATTTTTATTGATTTTGTATTATTTTAACGTGTAAAGTCGTTTTCGAGCACTGCGTAGGTAATAGGTATATTGCGTACCCTTTTTAATGTACCTGACAGGTGGTGCTTTTACCTAAAACTAGATGAAATGCTAATCGAAAAAGGCCATTTGTATTATCACATCACTAACACGCTCCTCAAAATCATATGCCCATTGGCCAATGTGATCGTTGCAAATGCGAATTATTTAAGCTTCAAAGCATTGCATATTGAATTACACGCATCCTCGAATAGTTTTCCTTGTAATGGTATTACCAAAAGGGCCTATGTGAATCACTAGTAATGTCGTATTCACAGTCGATGTCAATTCTTGAAATTAAATTGTATCTACCCACTTACTCATACTTACGGTTTTACTTCAAATTGAAAATTTCTCTGAAACTGCCTTACTCGTATTATACAAGATGTTCTAGTTGGTTTTTTTTTTCAAGTTTAAGTAATTCAAAAACACAGCGTTTTCATTTCTCAGGTTTTAATTTTTCTAAAATATAATCGACGACTAGTTCTTTTGAATTCGTATCAACGACATAACTTACATGTCCAAATTGTACGTTTTTAATAGCATTCACTTCGGCAACATTACCCAGATGCGAAGCTAGCCATTTTGTATCCTGAAAAAAAAAAAAAAATTCAGTTCAACGTTTTTAAAAGGTATAAAAATACTTATACTTCTTCGGGTACATTTTTATAGCAAAAAAAAAAAAAAAAAAAAAAAAAAAGGTAATCAAGTTAATCGCATGTTTTATTAATAAACGTTATCGGGCTATTTTGAATGTTTCTTACGTGTATTTTTTCAAAGAAAATAAAGCAATCGAGTAGTACTCGGCGTTCGTTCTTTATTTATCGTATTCGCGTGATAATTATCGTAACTAAAAAAGATTTATGACGTTTAACACCCTAAAAATTCGTGACCGAAGTGTAATACGCGAATAAAATTCGTCAAAAGTGAAAATGAAAAATTACCCTGCTAATCTTGGTCAGTTTATTTACTACTTTCATTATATTAAACGATTCTTTTCTTTCAAATTTGGCTTTTTTATTAATTGCAATATGTATAGAAATCTAGGTGAAAATTAATTTACTCACTTTCATCGTAACCACCGTATCAGTTGCTGAACATAATATCACTACCGGTGTTGTTATTTTTGATAAGTTATATTGCGGTGGAACTGTAGCGTTGTATTTGATCATATTCGTTTTGAAACCGTAATCGTATTTACGAAATTCCCCTAGAAATTGATGATAATTTTAATTAGAACATGATCTTTTGGACAAATTGATCAAAATCTCAATATTTCTTCTCATTCGAGTAACCATAGTGTCTAGTTTATTCAATTTGTTTACATGGTGGTGGATCGTTGTAGTTGAATTTTATCAAGTCCAATATTACATAGATAGTTGATATTCAATTGGAGAGGAGGGAGAGGTCAAATCGAAATTTTTGTATTAATCAAAATTATTTCTAAGACTTGAAGCTACAACTTTTATTTGAAAATGTTTTCAATTGGACCCCTAACTCACCAGTTTTTAAATAATAATAAGTATCTAAGTCATATTATGCCAAATTAGAGGAGAGGGAAGGGTCTAATCGAAAATTTTATTATAAAAATCATTTCCAAGACCTCAATCTGCAACTTTTGTATAAAAATTTTTTCTATTGGACCCTCCCCCAATTTTGAAAAAGTAACTAACTGATGTTATGTGAAATCAGAGGAGAGGGAGGGATCCAATAGAAATTTTCATAATAACCAAGATTATTTTTAGGATCTTAATCTACAACTTTTGTTTGAAAATTTTTTCAATTTATCCCTTCCTTCCTCCCTTCTCTAATTTTTAAATAGTATCTTCAGAGTGTTATGCGAAATCGGTGGGGAAGGAGGGGTCCAATTGAAAAAATTTTCAAACAAAAGTTGTAACTTGAAGTCTTGGAAATAATTTTGGTTATTACGAAAATTTCGATTGACCCCTTCTATCCCCTCCAATTTTGAATATCAACTATCTATGTAGTATTGGACTTGGTAAAATTCAACAACTAAATTGAGTAAACTAAGACACTACTATACGACTATACTCACCCGATATGATACCTTGAACATAATGTTTCAAAGTTCTGGATGAAACAGGCTGTGGAAAAGATCCCCAAAAATTTAACACAGCTTCCTAAAAAAAAAAAAAATCAATTTCTCTAACATTGAATTTCAATTTTTAAGGGAACAAATTATGTACTTACATCGTTTATTTTAGTTTCCACACCGTTGATAAAATTTAAAAATAATTTACAATTATTCAAAGTTCTTTTACTGCCTTCGCAATATTTACGAACTGATCTTAAAGTTGAATCTGGATTCAACGTATAAGGAAAGAAATCGAACACATCTAAGAATTCCTGCAAGTAGATAATATAGGAAGGAAACAAACGGTGAGAATTATCACACCTGATCATACTCGTAGCTCTTTTCAAAGCTATCGATTTTATAGTTTACAACTTACCATTATAAAAGGCGCCCAAAATCGAACGCTATCCAGAGGTCTTTTAGAATTCTTCATTCGTGCAGCCGGTGCCATGAGGATCAACTTTTGTACCTTTTTATTGAACTCGGTGCGTTCGGCCAAAAGGATCAGTGCTATTGTGCCTCCCAATGAATATCCTACCACGTTTACCTTTTTTTTTCTCAAATTTGTAATGTAATTTACACAAGCTGCTAAATCGTATACACCCAATTCGTGAAAACTGCAATGTAAAACAACTTGAATTGAAAGTTAATCATGCAGAGTCCGCGAGGAATTTTTTGTGAATTTTCTTTTTTTGTCCACTTTGCAACGTGTGTGCGTCGGTGGTAATGGCTGAATGTAGGTCAAGGGTGGTTTTTACCTCTGTTTAATCTTTGTTAGTACGTAGAATAATTTTTTGTCGTTAATATGGCTTGTGGATTTTTTTCTACATTTTTTATGGAATTATAGCTGTGCTCGCTTTCAGTGATTGAATTTTTTTAGTCGCCATTAATACATATTCCAAATTGAGAAAAATTTTCAAAAATTATTTTATTCGTTGTTGTAAGTGGCTAAGTGGATAACTCTAGGAGTGTTTAAATAAAAATTATAGCTACCTGTATTTCCAGGATATTTCATCTAAATTTCCATTGGTCATTTCTCTAGATAATCCTGTACCTCTTGAATTGTATAACCAGACATCATATCCGGCGTCGACTAAACCGTAAGCTGCCAGGAGAAAAAAGAAATGCTTAAAATTTTTTAGTAAAAGTAGTGTTGTATCTACTCTATTCGTTTCGTTACAACAGGCGTGAATAGATTTGCCGAATCTGTGATTTGAAGGGGCATAACTTATTTAGACAGCAGACGATGTTTTTAAAATATTAAATTTATTACTTACTAAATTTTCTGAAACGGACGATAAATACTCATTAATTCGTGTACCTACTGTAAGGACTGCCAATTGCCAAAGGCCTATTTTTTTCTTAACATAGGTACTTGGATAGTAATTTTAGAAAAAAATTCCCAATTTAAGGGGGGGGGGGCTTGTTTTGGAACATTTTTTGTTGAATGCATAGCGTTGATTAGCGGAATTTTCTAAGACCTTTGCATGACGTCATTTTGATTTTTCACCTATGAAGTTTTGAAGAAAAATTGGAAACTAATTTCAAATTGTTTCTTTTTACAAAAAAAATTAATTTTTAATTTTTGAAAAATAAAATGCATAGAATTCTCAAAAAAAGGAAATTATTTTCATATTGCATTTTGATTGTGTCATTTTGTAGAAAATGTTGGTAGATTTTTTGGAAAATTACAAATTTCAAAATCAAAATTGGAGAAAAACGCGATTTTTACTTTAGGTCCCGTTTCTAGGAAAACTATGCAACCCACAAAACTTTTTCTCAGAATCTTTTTTATTCAGTAGAGTCTTGTCTATAATTTAACGAGAGGATTTTGCAAAACTCGTACTTTCTCTCCTATTTTATGAAACCCTCTCATAGTTTTTCCTCGGAAGTATTCCAGTCGACTCGAAAGAAATAGTTGACAAATTAAAATTTTGCAAAATCCTCTCGTTAAATTATAGACAAGACTCTACTGAATAAAAAAGATTCTAAGAAAAAGTTTTGTGGGTTGCATAGTTTTCCTAGAAACGGAACCTGAAGTAAAAATCGCGTTTTTCTCCAATTTTGACCTTGAAATTTGTAATTTTCCAAAAAATCTACCAACATTTTCTACAAAATGACACAATTAAAATGCAATATGAAAATAATTTTCTTTTTTGAGAACTCTATGCATTTTATTTTTCAAAAATCAAAAATTAATTTTTTTTGTAAAAAGAAACAATTTGAAATTAGTTTCCAATTTTTCTTCAAAACTTCATAGGTGAAAAATCAAAATGACGTCATGCAAAGGTCTTAGAAAATTCCGCTAATCAACGCTATGCATTTAACAAAAAATGTTCCAAAACAAGCCCCCCCCCCCCTTAAAAAATTGAAATTGTTATTTTTAATTTTCAGGGATTTTTAGTTGAATTTAATTCATTTGATTTTGATTTCAAATTTTTTTGAATCTCTATTTCCAGTCATTTTTAATTCATATTAATTTTCAATTTTTCAAATTCAGTATAATTATACCCATAGACATTTTACTTTTATATATGGACCGCTCGTCCAATGTTAAAATCAGCCAGATTTTGAAGCACGACGTTCTCTTTTGATAAAACGCTTCTGCTCATGCGCAAACAAACGTGTGTGTGTATTTTACAGATGATACGTCGTTGTGTTGGTAACGCACACAACGTAAGGATCATGTAAATACACACACACACTACTTTGCTTGTGCTTCAAAACCGCTGATTTACACGAGCGGTCCATATATAAAAGTAAAAGGTCTATGCATATACCTACATATGTATTATGTTTCTTTTTTTACGATTTTTAATTTTATTTAAATTTTTTTGATCCCGATTTTTTACAATTTTTGATTTTTTGTTTCAATTTACTCAATTTCTGACCATTTATATTATTATTAGCCGAATTTTTTTTTTTTTTTTATTTACAGTCAAAAATGCAATCCACATTTTAGAAATTCAATTTTTTTTAAGTTATTTTTGATTTAATTTAAAAAATTTGGATTCCTATTTTTTCACAATTTTTAATTTTTCAATTGAATTATTTAATTTGTGCTTGTTTTCAGTTGAATGTTTTTTTTTTCTTAGTTCACTAGGATTTTTTAAAACGAATTTAATGTATAATTGTTTTATTTGTATCTAATTGAAAAATTATTTTATCATTATCAATTTTTCACAATTTTGGATTCTTTAAAATTTTATTCAATTTCTGGTCCTTTTAAATTTGATATAATTTTTTTTTTTAGTTTACCATGCATGAATTCGTTTAAAACTTTTCAAAATTATCTATTTTTTATTTTGAGTAGTAGTAATTTTTAATACAATTTTTTACGATAGTGAAATTTTTTGACTCTTCCAGTACCCTAATTCTGAATATTTTAAAAATTTTACCAAGTTTGATCACTTAAAAATTAATTTTTCGTCATCAAATTTTTCAAAAGTTTCATACCTAATTACTTACATTAATATTTTCGATTTTTATTTGATTTCTTGTTAAGTATTATTAATTCATTAAAAAAAATTTAATCAAAATCTGTTTACAATTTTTTTAAATTTAATCTTCACTGGGACTATTTACGAGGGAACCATGGCACTCCGATTGAGCTGAAATAAAATCAACTTGGAGGATCGACTTTGGTATACAAACCGATTTTCAGAATTTTATTTAAAACTTGAAAATTTTTGTGAAAAATTTATTTACCAATGGGCTATTTTCATCATTTTTAAAAATTCGCCAAAAATTGAAAAATATATTTTCAGTAACTCAAAATTTGGTTCTGAAGTCTGGGTAAATAATTATGTTCTTTCAGTGAGTCAAATTTCAGCCTAATGGGGGCGAGTTGCCAAGGTTCCGTTGTTGTTGTTTTTTTTTTTCATTTTTAACGATTATGAATAATGAATATTTTACAATTTTTTGAATTTTTTCACTTCTTATAATTTTTATCACTTTATTTTTTCTAATTTTCAATTAAATTCATTTTTTCATGTTCAGTTATTTTTAATTTAATTCAGTAGGTAACTAGGTACATTTTTTTCAATTTTTGAGTTTTGTTCAATTTTTTACAATTTTTGATCTGTTTAAATTTTTTTCTAATTTTTCTATCAGTCTTCAACTATTTAAAATACGATTGGAATTTTTACATTTTCATATCTTTCCCAGATATTTTTTTTGTGTTGCTCTTTTTTTTTGGGGGGGGGGGGGGGTGACAACTATTTTAAAAGAACTTCTACATATAAATTTGTCATTTTCTCTATTTTTTGCTGGAAACGCTTCGTTGGACACTTACTTCATACCGTTACCAAGATACTTTCGTTAACTTTACACTCCTCTACCCTTTCGCACTCATTCACAAGTAAATTTACAAGTGAAAACGAAGAAATTTAATCTACTATTCATTATGTGCTTTCTGCTTTTTTTCGAGAAACACACCACCAAAATAACACGTTTATGTAACTTTTATCGATGTCCTAATTTTTTTTTAATCACAATATTTGTCTAATTTTATCCAAATATCGGCTATATATTCGTGCTTTACCTAAAGATGTGTAGTTGAGCGCAAAAACTAGCGAATTACTAAATAATCCATGAAGCAATAGCACAGGATCTCCGACCGTTTTATTGAGTTTCGGATGTGGTATTCGTTCCAAGGCCAAGGTGTATCCATCTTCCGTATCCACAAGATGTATTTCTACCTCGTAACCCATTTCTTTTAATTTTGTGTGCTGAAATTTAAAGGAAAATATCAAATTAGACATATATGTTACTTTAGAGAAGGAAGAGCAATTCGAGCTATTCGTAATGTTCTTGACCTGCGGGAAAAAATGATAGCATAGTTTATTGACTCTCTTAATTCGAAGAAAATATACACGTATAGGTATCAAATATTTTGGTAAAAATTTTATTACGGGAGGAGTAAAAAAAAAATAGGTAACGCGTTCGTGTTAAGTTGATTATCGGAAAAAGAAGAACGGAAATAGTTAGTTTTGTCTAGACAGGAAATGAAAACAACGGTATTTGTATAGGAGAAAAATAGCCAAATATTTTAGGCGTATAGGAAAAGAGGCTGGTCCAGGAGGTACCTTAGGGAGACATAAATCTTATATCGAAGACGTGTTAATGAAAGAAAAAATTCTCGCATGTTGGACAGGTATATATAAAGGTCGGTAAACCTTGATATGGGTTTAGCTTCGATTGGGTTTATTGAACGAAACGACCAAGTTGCGGTCATTTAAATTCGTATACGTACGATATACAGGGTGATTCGGCTTCGCACTGACAAACTTCGCAAGTAGGTAGAACTCGGCGAGTTAAACAAAAAATGTTATGTGCCAAAACCACCTAGAGATACAAGCCATGAACGTAGAAAGGCAACGTCGCATTTTCGAGTAGTAGACGGCCGACTTTCCAATCCGTTTTTTGACGATAACTCGGGAAATATTCATTAAATCGAAATTCTGACAACACACTAACGAAAGGAAATTTTCTGCTCTACAATTTTGGTTCAGATTAATTTTCACGAAAAATGCTTCGTTCGCTCTGAAAATGAGAATATGTGAAAATTTGCATATCCAAGAAAACATTTTACGCTGAGAAATCGAGGTATTTTCGTCAAATCGAAATTTCAATAATTTTAGGGTGAAAGGATTTTTTTCGCTCTACAATTTTGGTTCGTATCAATTTTCAAGAAAATCGCTTCGTTGACCGGGAAAATGGGAAAATTTGGTAGACGGCCAACTTTCAAAATCAGTTTTTCGACGATAACTCAAGAAATATTCGTCAAATCGAAATTCCGACTACACCAAACAAAAGTACATTTTTTGATCTACAATTGTGGTTTCTATCAATTTTCACAAAAAAAGGGTCGTTGACCTCGAAAATGAAAAAATGAATAGTTTTTTGACGATAACTCAAAAAATTGGTCGAATCAAAAATTTTAAAAGCACTAAAACTGAAGGATTTTTTTCTGCTCTACAATTTTAGTTCTTATCAATTTTCATGAAAAACGCTTTGTTTATCCGCGAAATAGGAAAATATGAAAATTTGCATATCTGAGAAAACAGTTTTTGCTAATGAATCGAGGTATTTTCGTCGAATCAAAACTTCAATGATTTTAGGATGAAAGGATATTTTTTGCTCTACAATTTTTGCTCTTATCAATTTTTACGAAAATCGCTTCTTTGACCGGGAAAATAGGGAAAATCTGGTCGACGGCCCATCTTCAAATCAGTTTTTTGACCGTAACTCGAGAAATATTAGTCGAATCAAAATTCCGAATACACTAAACGAAAGTTAATTTTTCCCTCTACAATTTTGGTTCCCATCAATTTTTTCGAAAAACACTTCGTTTGCCCAGAAAATGTATTTTCAATTGCTCAGGTCGGTCGTCTTCGGCAAGGTTGCCAAATTTAACTTCATGGCTTGTAGTGTCTAGGTGGTTTTGTATGTGCACATAGTGCCTATCTGTTCATGGGAGGAAGCTAGGAGTGTACCAAGTGTACCATTTCCCAATTTTCTGAATTTTCCCTATAAATTTTTTTTTCTCAAAAAAAATCAATTTTCGCGAAAATTTATTCAGGGGGGGCGTACTGTATCCACATACCAAATTTCAACCGAATCGGATAAAAAGAAGTCGTTCTATAACGATTTTTTTTCAATTTTTTACTTGGAAAATTCAACTCTTTTCGATCTAAAATAGGTTCTATGGGCCGGATCCGGCTCATTTTTGGTATGAAAGTGTGTTGGGTCGTTGTGAATGCACATGCCAAAAATGAGCCGGATCCGTCCCATAGAACCTATTTTAGATCGAAAAGACGAAAAGAGTTAGTTGAATTTTCCAAGTAAAAAATTGAAAAAAATCGCTATAGAACGACTTCTTTTCATCCGATTCGGCTGAAATTTGGTATGTGGATACAGTACGCCCCCCTGAATAAATTTTCGCGAAAATTGAATTTTTTTGAGAAAAAAAATGTATAGGGAAATGGTACACTTGATACACTCCTAGCTTCCTCCCATGAACAGATAGGCACTATGTGCACATAACATTTTTTGTTCAACTCACCGAGTTCTACCTACTTGCGAAGTTTGTCAGTGCGAAGCCTAATCACCCTGTATGAATACGTCTTAGTAGGTCTGTGGAATAGGCTTATATGGAAAGTTGATTTTGAAAATTTCTCCCATACTATTCTCGATTACGAATGCTTTTCACAAATATTTATGTGTGAAAAATGCAGCCACGAGCCGGGCCATGTTGGCCTTTACGTCACTCTTACTTTCTGCCATAAGGTATACAAAAATAGGTAATTGACAAGACGTGATACAGTTTAACGAAGCAAATAAATACCATTGCCGGTAAACGGTCAAGTTCTGTTTTAAATACACCTAGTTTTCAATTACCAATTTTTATTACGTGCGTATAAATTCAATATTGCAGCTTCGTTTATATACAAATTAACCAGAGTAGACGAGGAGGGCACCGTCCTCCGCTGTCCAATGTCCATGCACTCGAGTCGAAGTCCAAGTCGATATCGAAAGACTATACGGTGGCGGCGCGAACGCGAATATCCTGTTCGCAAAATTCCAGTATTCGTAGGAGATCGTGATATCATAACGGATGGATTTAGTAATGTAACGTCAGCGTGTATACATACTATACATACGTACGCTTCTAATTTGTTACACGCGGGGACTATACTTAACGCGGGCACACTTTATTAAGGCACGTACCTATACATGCGTGATTTCTCGTAAAGTAACTATTAAAAATAGTAATTTTCACCGTTCATATTGATATGCGGTTTCACAAACCTTGTAGTCGTACATAGGTACACATTATTTATAGGTAATCTGCGATATGACATGACCCATGAATTGTCGCCGATCGAATCTCTTATCCGAAAAGAAATTTCCTGTTTTGGGCAAATTTTTACATATCTACTGTAGATACATCTCGCGAGATAATCCAAGTTTCAAAAGTTTCAATGAATAGTTTTATAGCTGTGAGTTGTGCAATGAGATAGTATCGTATGGATTGTTCAAATGGAATAGATTTCTTTCGGTGAGGTTGACCATAACCCTATATTCTTCCTGTATACTCGAGTGATTCGTGGTGATTTTTTTTTCAATCAGAGATTTGGATCCAAGGGTGTAAATTTTAATCGAAAACTTGGCATAGAAATGGGAAACCAATGGCGAATTGAAAAATTTTAATTACTGGGAAAATTGAAAGAAATTGGGGCACATCATCGATGATTTTAGAGGAATTGGTAAAAAATAATTTTCTATAAAAAATTCTTATTCTTAAATGGAGAAATGCCAAAAAAATTTAACAAAAAAACTGGTAAATTTTTTTGTTGTAAAAAATCATGATGAAAAGATTTCTCAGAAATATTTTTTCAATAATAAAATCCTCTGACTTAGGGTTGGGCAAAAACTGGCCAAAAAAATGTCTCCAAACCACACTCGTCTTTATCTGAGTTGAAAACTCTTTTTCAACTCTGATTTTTTTTTCTCAATTAAAAATCGCAGAATTTTGCATGAAACAGGTCGAAAGGCCTAAAAATTTGGATTCTGAATTTTTTCCGAAAATGTGACATTTTTTTCAATATTAAGAGATTTTTTCCAATAATGTTTTCAAATTTTTCAAAAATGATTTTTTTTATAAGAAATTTTTCATTTTTCTCAATTTTTGAAGGAAAAAATCTACCTAAAATATAATAATTTTGTCAACAGTTTTATTTTTCCAGAAAAAAAAATGGTAGGAAAGGTTTATATTTTTTTCAGATTTCAAAATTTTTTATAATTTTTTTTCTGTTCATTTTTTATTTTTTTAAATAATTCAAAAAAAGTTGTTTTGAATTTTTAAAAAAAATTTTACTCCAAGTATTTATTAGAATTTTTTGAGAAAAAAAAATTTTATCGATTTTTTTTTCAAATATTTAACTAAAAAAAAAAAAATCAATTTTCAAAAAAAATTATACCTACACAATTCTTTTTACCAAAACTTTTCTTCTTCTTATTATTTTTTTTTACCAAGTTTTCAACTCAACTTCCTGTTAAAAAAACTTGATTGACTACGAACATGATATTTTGGGAAGAAAATTCCAAGTACCTAAACCTATCTACTCTTTAAAAAAACATTGAC
Organism: Balanococcus diminutus; assembly: GCA_959613365.1. Lineage (NCBI taxonomy): Eukaryota > Metazoa > Arthropoda > Insecta > Hemiptera > Pseudococcidae > Balanococcus > Balanococcus diminutus. The sequence continues at coordinate 41,675,323 of OY390716.1, forward strand.
TAGGTACCTAAAAAATTCGCTCGAAAAATTATTTTTTGAAGAAAACGTCTCTTGAAAGAATTTAATCCTCTTATTGGAAATAAATGCACTTGTAAATTTAATTTTCACAAAAAGTAATTCTCCAGACTTGACATTCGCTTGGAAAAATGGCAAAAAAATGGATGGAAAATTATGAGAAATCAATCATTTTCATCGGAAATGATTTTCTGTACAAAACCCCAGCTTGGAAAAATGACAAAAAATTAGATAAAAAATTCTATGAAGAAAATTATAATTTTTTACCAACAATTTTTTTTTTAAATTATGTAATAGGGGGAAATGCCTTTTGGAAACGTTTCTGATTTCTCTGAGTGAGAAAAAAACTTTCTTAAAAAATGATCCTCTCAAGAAATGAATTATCTTAAAAACATGCTCAAAAAATAGTGCTCTACACAAAACACTGGCTTGCTGGAAGAATATAATTTAAAAAATATTTTTAAAATAATGTTGTGAAATTTTCATCAAAAATTTGTGTTTAAAAATTATATTTTCAAAAAAAAAAAAAAAAATGCCTTGGAAGAAAAAATCAATAGAAAAACTTAATTACATGGCAATTTTTTTTAGAAAAAGAAAAACAACTTTTGAAAAGAACTATTTTTAAAAAATCTTGACAAAAAAATTTATCGGAAAAATGAGTATTTTTAGAGAAAAACTTCTTTTGAAAAAATCATTCTTTTGAAATATATATTCCCATGAAAAAAAAATTCCCTGCCCAAAAGGCTTTTCCTTCTAAAAAATAAATCAGCTTGGCAAAATTAGAAAAAAAAAATCAAAAATCCTCAGAAGAGGAAAATAACTACCGTAAGTTTTTCAGCAAAAAATACTCTTCACAAAAATATTTATTAAAAAAAGTGCATTTGGGAAAAATTCCTCCATAGACGTCCCCTCCCCTTAAAAAAAAGAAGAGAAATCTTCTTGAGAGCTGATTTTTTTTGAAAAATACCAACAAAAAAAAATATTCTCTGGACAAAATGTCTACTTTGCAAATTACCCAAAAAAAAGTTACAAATCTCAAAAGTATTCCCTTGAAAAAATATTTCCAGCCAAAAAAATCAGTGGAAAATCATTTTATTTTATTTTTTATTTTTTTTGGGGGGGGGGGGGGTGTCTCGAAAAATCTTCTTTCAGCAAAAAAATATTTTTGAAATATCTTTGCAAACACTTTATGTTGACTTTTTTGGGGGAAAATCCTCTTCATAAAATTTTTTTTGTTGATAAAAATTTCTTGAAAGAATTTTTTTCAAGAAACGTCCTTTTAGAGCATTTTTTCCTGATAATCATCGTAAATAACCTCCCCTCCCCTCTCTTCTCTACCATCCTAGTTTACTAAATTTATTCAAAATCTTCAATTCTATTTTTCTTTTCAACTTCTATGGTACTCATTATGCTCTTAATAAGAACAAAATCTTTTGAGGAGAGAACTCTCTTGGGTGAATAATGATGTATCCGCAGTTCCTCACGAAACATGATTTTCTGGACAAAAAGCCCACTGAAAAATGGAAAAAAAAATGTATCATGAAAAAATTACTTGTATGTCAAAAAATTCTCTTGAAAAAATACTTTCTGGAAAAAAAAAATCTTCTTGAAAATGAAATGATTTGAAGCAAACAACATTGAAAAATCCTTCACAAAAATCTTTATATCAAAAAAATTCTCCTAACATTTTTAAATTAAAAAAATTACTTATCACACAAAAAAAACTCAATTGGCGAAAAATCTTTCTAAATGAAAATTCCCAAAAAAAAACCTTCTCGAAAAAAAATTATTAGAGCAAACAATCTTAAGAAATATTCCACTAAAAAGTCCTTTTAAAATAAAATTTCTCCTAATAGACGATTGTGAAAAAGTTCTGCGTTTGTGAAAAATTTTTCCTAATAGGGAAAAAAAATTCTTATTGAGCAATTTTTTCCAGCAATACATTTTAGTATGTGCCTATACCTATTGAGTTTTTCTCGAGAACCCCTCCTCTCTACAATCATAAATAATTGATATAAAATCTTCGATTCTATTTTTTTCGACTCAGTTTAAAATTTTGCCTTATCTAATGTGAAAAAAAAAACATTTTCGCGCCAATTCAAAAAATTTTGCAAATGGTTCACTAATTTCAACGATGAAATATTATTTTCAAATTTTTAATATCCAAAATGTTTTTCGAATTTTAGTGTTAGTTATACTTGAAAATTCTTCAAATGGAAACAACGAAGTTTCCTTTACGGTTCAACTCTTTCAAACCTTCCAAATACCAATAATTTCCAAACGAAAAATCGATCTTTCAGAACGCCGTTCAAAAAGTAATAATTTAAACGACAAACAGTCATAAGTAAAGCATTTTTTATATCGATATAGAGAGAAGCTTTCCATTTCGGAGAATTTCTCCACTCTCGTGTATTTACTATGTACACAAAAAACTGAAACGTAGAAACTATAAACTTCTTATTCACTTATAAAATATTTGTAACCTTTTCTCGTTCTTCTTTCTCATAAATTTTACATTCGAAATAAAAAATTGAAAACAAAAAGAAGCTCCGAATAAAAAAAATAACCACTCTGTTCGCAAATCTTTTCCATACGAATACGAATCTCAGAAATTCATCCCTAAGTATTAGTAGGTGTTCGTTTTTTAACTAAAAACAGAATTAAATATTTAAACAAAGTACGAGTATGTAGCTTCGTATTCGCGATTGTTCTCTATATATACAACATAATGTAGACTATAATACGTGTAAAGGGCAAAGGCAAAGGCTCCGCATTAATTTGACGTTTAAATCTCCATTGCTGAGTTATGTAACATTGGCACGAATTTCCGCATTATAATCAACCATCTGTTATATTGGATTTTTTTTCCATCGTAATACGAGTATTATACTTACGCGGGTATTTTAATGAAATTAATATTACACGCGCAAAGGGTTCTTTCAAAGGAATCTGTTTATTAACGAAAACATGTCGTAGACTAATGAGGTAATTTTTTCCACGGATCGAGAAGATTAGTTAGATGAAAATTTTCAAAATAATTGGCACAGTTTGAAAATCTAATGATGAAAGAAAATAACAATTTTTTGAAATAAATTAAAATTAAAAAATTGTTCTTTCGGCCTCGAACAGAATATTTAGTTAATTTTACGCGTGTTTTCCAGCATAATTATCCTAAATTGAGTGTCATGCGAGTGTTATTTGGAAAATTATTCGTTTTGGGTCATCACACGAGGGAAAATATTTCGTAATGTTTCAAAAAAGTGTGCAAATTGGAAATAATTACGTGCGATGAAAATATCTTAATTTTGGAAATGTTTTCATCAAATATTGTGCGTTTTCAATCAAAATTATAGGTATTCACTTTGACGTTGAAATTGATGGAATATTAAATTACTAAAATTACAACCATCGATGAAATTTAATAGAGACATTTTTTTGAATAATTTTGTCGATTTACGTCATCACTCACTTTCATTTCACAATTTTCAAAACAAATCGAATAAAACGCGAACATTTGAATTGAACGAATTATAAAAATAGTTCCATAATTCGACACTTCTTATTATAATATATTCACAGTTGAAAAAAAAAATAGTGATAACAACGATTGAAAAAAAAAATCACAAAAAATCGATTAAATACGAGAAAAATGAAAATAAAAACAAAACTTACGGTTTGCAGGGCTCCAACGGGAAAGAAAATTTCATCTTCGAAAAGTAAAACGGTCGTTATAATAATGCAAATTGATTTTTTCACATTTTTATTTGCGGCTCGAATCATTCTTATATCGATCTCGCGTGAAGTTGTTTTTTCATTTCATTTCAGCGTTACTATAGTCTGACAAAAAGAGTCGTACACGTACGTTTACCGACTACCGTCGTAGGTACACGCGTATATCGTCATGCACAGATAAATTACGCTTTTTTTTTTATCTATCTTTGTAATTATTACATTTCGTAGATTTCGCGACGTTTTTCCTCTTCGCGGCTTGCTAACCCACTGGTGAAGGCCACTAGCGGTTCATTTATCAATTGAACGGCCCTTCAAATTGATGAGAGATGGAGTTTGTGGGAAGTCATCGGATTATACAAATGTGGCACTTGACCATGGCAATAAAAATTTAACGCGGTGCGGTTTTCTGTTTTTTTTTTTTTCGTTGCTCGAATTTTGATAGTTAAAGGGTATTTTTTTGTACGTAATTGATGGTCCGATTTATTTTTATTTTTAAAAAAAAATTTTGGTCATTTTATTTCTTTTATTATTATTATTATTATTTTATTTTATTTTTTTTAGTAAAAATTTGTTTTTTTTAAATGATTTTATTTTCCATTTTGAAAAAATCAGGTGTTAAAATATTAATACGAAATTTTTAAAAATTTGGTGTTTTTTTTTATAACTTGTAAAAAATATTTAAAATTGAGTTGGGGGTAAAATAAAAAATTGGAGAGTATTTTCCCATGAAATGCAACAACTTGAAATGTAGTGTAAAAAATTTTTGCTCATTTTTATCCTTTTCGCTTTTTTTGAAAAATTGGGAGCGCCCCAACGTACCACTTAAAATTAAGTTGGGGGAAAATGTAAATTTAGGAATTCATTCCCATTAAAATGATTTTTTTTACGTTTTTCTAAAAAAAAAAATTTTTTTAAAAATAGTGACTTGGCACCACATAAAATTCAATTAAGGAAAAAATAAAAAATAGGGAATTGTTTTCTCATAAAATGGAAAAACTTGAAGGGTAAGCAATTTAAAAAACCCAAAAGTTCCAAATAAGAGCCACCCTGGTGCATGGTATAGCGCCACGACATCGTGATTTTTTTTAACTGAATGGAGAGGAGGGGCTTTCTGAGAAGAATTTGAAGAAGATTTTTTTAAAAAACACACAATTTTATGTTTTTGAAAATTTAAAAAAACCTGAAGTGAAGGTGTTTGAAAAAAAAACTTGAGAAAATTACTTTTTTTTTATATATATATATAACGCCATGTACAGCTACTAACTTATTAGCAAAACTTATTTTAAAAAATGAAGAAATTCCCTTAAGAATTTCAAAAAGCTCGATTTGAAAAATTCATTTTCAAACTAAAATAAAAGAGAGAGTGTTTTTAGTGTAATTTATAGAGAAGCTTTTTTAGAAATGAAAAAATAAAAAATTGAAAAAAATTATTTTGAGCACATAAACTCGAATATTGTTTTTGAACATATTTTCAAAAATCAGTTTTATTCAGGGAAGGGCCAGGGGGGCTTAAATTGTTTTTAAATGAAATCTTCAGAAATCATTTTTAACAGATTTTTTAAAAAGAATCACTTTGAAAAATTATAATATTTATTTTCAAGCTATTTTTTTTTGGGGGGGGGGCGCTCCTCAAAACAATTTGAAGTAACTTCTTTCAAAGAAATAAAATAATTTCGAGAATAATTATTGTTTTTAAAGAGGATTTTTGATCATGAGTTTTTTTGTGTGTGTAGTGTCTTAGAAATTTGTTTTTATCAGAATTTGAAAAAAATTTACTTCGAAAATTTTAAAAATTATTTTCAAGCTACAGTAAGATGAAAGTGTTTCTGAGTATAATTTTAAAAAGCTTGTTTCAAAAAAAAAAAAAAAAAAAAAAAAGGTTTGGTTTTGAAATTTGAACAGAGTTAAAGAAAATAATTTTGAGTAAATTTCAGTGATTTTATTTTCAAAAATTGAGGGTTTTCTCAAAAAACTTGAGAGATTCTTTTACTACCTACATAAAAATTTTTCTTAAAAATGAAATTTTTTATTCCATAAAAATGAGATTATTTCTTTAAAGACTGAGACTTTTTTATTCCAAAAAAATGAAATTTCACCAAAAAAATTTTTGTATATTCAAGAAATAAAGAATATTTTTCCTCAGAATATTCTTCTTCTTCTTCTTCTTCTTCTTCAAAAAAAACAAGGCTAATAAAAAATTATTCTTTATTAAGCCAAAAAGGTCACTATGCCGGGCGTCTTTAAATAAAAATATTATATTCATTCATTCATTCATTCATTCATTAAGATATTATTTTTCATAGAAATTCAATGATTCAAAAAAAATATAGATAGGTAAGTATTTTTCTTTGGAAAAATTAAAAAATGATTTTTGTATTACAAAGAAAGAAAGAAATGAAAATGTTTTTCAGTCCGAAAAATAAAAATAAAATTATTTAATAAATTTAAGAATCCCCCCCCCCCCCCCCAAAAAAAAATGAGTTATGTATTTTTTTTTCTTGTACAAAATTATGAGTTTTTTCAACTAGAATTTTTTTTTTTTTAATTAATATTTTCTCACCTATTCATTTACTTCAAATTAATTGAAGCAAGTGTAACCTTTTGAAAAGAACAAAACAGGTTATATGAAAACTTCACCTATCTTTGAAAATAGCTTTGTAACGCGCCTTCATTTTCAAGGATAGGCAATTTTTTATAATTTCCTTAAAGGAACAAAAAAGTTGTGTAAAAAAATTGTAAGGTTATGCACCAACTTCGCTTTAGCAAACCTGTTCTCAAGATATTTGCAGTGTAAAATTCAATATAGCAGATGCCTAAAATTCGTAAATGACTTTTTTACATCAATTAACTGACAAGACAAAAAAGGTTATGCTCTAGTTTTACTTCAGCAAATCAGTTCTCAAGATGTCTCAAATTTTATATTTTTTTGTAAAAATCAGCTTTTCTATCGCAAAAATGTGGTGATTTTTTTTTTCAATTTGAGGAAACGGATAATGCCATTGTCATTATTGTATAAATATTTCTAATCAGTAAAAAAATTTTATTCTTTAAAACAACCCTTGAAATGATCTTATCTTTTTTTTTTCATTGACATTTTTTTTATATCAAATAGGAAGAAATTCATGGTAAGATGAATCTTTTCTTTATACGGAAGAAAGGATCAAATAACTTTTCATTTTTTTTTTTCAAAATGGGAATCACTGAACCATTTTTTAGGTTTTTAAGGTATTTTCTACGAGCTTAATTGATTAATAGGTCATCTGGGAATAGGCTTATTTTATGAATGGTTTTCGTATTATTGTAAAATGACCTTGAACTCCAAAGAAGAGATAACGTGATCTTGAAACAATCAGCTGATGGCGGTAGTTAGCACATTGATAGTGATAGGCATAGGCATGTGCTCGCGAAGAGTAAAAGTAGTAAAACAAGAAAATGAAATTTTTCGATTGAATGACAAATATGCGATGGTTTTAAAAGTAGCTCGCAAATTGCGGATTCACCTTTCTTATTATAAGGTCGCAAATTTACACCGTACACGAGCACACTCATATATACGCGCGCGGTGATACCTAAAAATGGTATTTTCTACTTTCTTTCTTCTTTTATAAATATGGGTCTGGTGAGATGAACTTGATATTCTATGTACCTATGGTACGTCTACGTAAGTAAAGGTATATAAAATATGATTCATATACCGAGATATAGAAATTCTTCAACGATGATGAGAGAGGTATCGCATTACTTGGAATAATACGAGCATTTGTATAAATAAAAAATTATATCTAGTTGAAAAAATAAATATGTACTTATAAAATGTTTTCGAATCATATTTCTATAATATGTTTTGTTTTTTAACGATTGTAATTCTTTTCCTTTATGTTTGAACAGCTAACGGTCGATTGAGTTTTGCGAACCCGAATTACCATTTAGATCCAGCACGATTGGAAGAAGGTTTGAACTCCAGTTCGGAAGAAGAACGTCGCATGTACCAAGAGTGGTTTTTGAAGGAATTAGAAGAGGCGTGCTCTCTGACCAATAAAAGTAACTCGAAGAAAAAACCTGAAAGCCGTCTAAGTTACGCCTCTTTGGAGATTAGTGATATGGGTGTCGATCTGAATGCTGGACCGGTCATTAACGTCGATGTTAATACCAATAATTGCAACAAATTCGCAGATATACAAAAAAACAGGTAGTTATTAATTTTAATCGGATAAAATTTTATTTCGAAAATACATATTAATATAGCGCCGGTTGCATCAAAACGTGTTGAAAAACTCCAGCATAAACTTGCAGTGGAGTAAGTGACTTATCTAGCCAAGCATTCGATACTTACATTATTACAATTGCAAGAACTGCTGCTGGGAAAATTTCATTATTATACTATAGTAGGGTGGAACGAAAATCAAAAATTTTCGATTTTCAAAATGTAATACCGCGGAAAAGTTGCTTCTTGGGTATATATGGGGGGGGGGGGGGGAAATCAAATCGAATAATATTTTCCGATCGCCCAAGAGCCCTCAAATTTTTGAAAATTTGCAAAAAATCAAAATTTGAAAAAAATGCCAAAATGTTACAGAATGGTTTTTATGCCTTTGGTTGGCAAGTATTATCATCGTTATTAATATTTTTTGAAAAAAAAATCCAGAATTCATCAGATCATCGCATTTATGAGACATTAAAAAAATGTCATATTTTACGTTATCTTAAAAAAATTGAAAAATAATTTGGAAATTTTAGCATAGTACAAATATGCTTTTACGGAGACCAAAATGGAAAAAAACGACACCAAAATTGACATCATCGTCATCATCATCATCATCATCATCATCACCGACATGAGGTCGATGTTGATGTCGATGATGTTGATGATGATGATGTCGATGATGATGATGATGATGTTAATGATGATGTCGATGATGTCGATGATGATGATGTGTACAAACCGATTTTCAGGATTCTATCTCAAAATTTGCGATTTTTATTCCAAAAATTGGTTTTTGAGTGTGATTTTAGCCATTTTCAAAAATTCGCCAAAAATCGAAAAATCAACTTGGGCAGTTAAAAATTTGGTTGTGAGGTGTGGATGGAATGCTCTTTCAGTGAGCCAAATTGTTGATGAAGAATTTTTTTCATAGACTTGTTCAGAACACTGCTCTATTTAACATAAAAAAAGTTCCCAAGAATCCGAGCTCTGGAACCTCTTTTTTGGGGTGGAACCTACCCCTAACTGTTTTTTGAGTTTTCTGTCCAAAATAAGGGAGATAGGAAAAAAAATTTCAAGCAAAAGTTTCTTTAAACTGAATTTTACTTTTAAAAATTCATCCCGAGCGGCACACTCGATCGATAATATCGGAAGATGTAACGTATCGATAAAAAATCGTTTGAAAATCTATAGATGTTCTCACGATATTATAAAGATTTATCGGTACAACTTCATAGGCAAAAAATCTAAAAACTATCGAATTCGATATTATTAAGATTTTATGACGATATTTGTCAACGATACTATCGACAAAGAATATTAAATTTATCGATTCCGATTTTCCACCGATTTTGTGCAGATATTTGAAACTACATTATCGACAAAGAATATTAAATTTATCGAATTAGATTTTTTAACGATTTTGTAAAGATATTTAAAACTATATTATCGACACATAATATGTAATTTCTCGAATTCGATTTTCTAACGATTGCGTGAAGATATTTGAAACTATATTATCGACACGTAATATGAAATTTCTCGATTTCGATTTTTTAACGATTTTGTGACGATATTTGAAACTATATTATCGACAAATAATCTAAAATTTCTCGAATTCGATTTTTTAACGATTTTGTGAAGATATTTAAAATTTTATTATCGACACGTAATCTGAAATTTCTCGAATTCGATTTTTCAACGATTTTATGACGATATTTGAAACTATATTATCGACTCGTAATATGAAATTCCTCGAATTCGATTTTTCAACGATTTTGTGGCGATATTTGAAACTACATTATCGACAAATAATCTGAAATTTGTCGAACGATTTTTCAACGATTTTGTGACGATATTTGAAATTATTTCCAAATTGGTGAAAATTTTTCTAAGTCCAACACGTCTCGTAGTACTAAACTGCCTATTATAAGCGTTTTATTGCTAATTCCTCAACGATAAGGTATGGCATAGTGGTTAAGGAAGAGGATTACCATGCAGGAGGTAGATGGTTCAAGCCCCACGGGTGGCAGATTTTTTATAATTTTTTTTGACTTTTTCTGAAATGATCCTCTTACCGTAACATGAATAATGTGTTTAGGCATAGTTTAATGTATTAATTATGCTAATTAATGATTTTTAATTATAGAAAAAAGCTAGTAAAAGACGAAAAATCGGAATAAAAAAAAAATCGAAAAAAAATCGACAGAATATCGAATTCGATAAAGTGTCGCAAAAGTTCCGCCTAAATCGTGAAATTATCTTTCGATATTATAGATATATTATCGATAAAATATCTTACTATAGTCTCGAAATTTTTGCTAACTATAATTCGTCGATAATCTATCTATATATCGAAAGATAATTTCACGATTTAGGCGGAACTAACGCGACACTTTATCGAATTCGATATTCTGTCGATTTTTTATTTCGATAATTTGTCGATTGTGCTTCTCGGGATATTCATTTCTCGAGTAGGATGCGTATTTTCAAAGTTACGTGCATGTGTGGAATCTGTGGATCATCTGAAAGCTCAAAATGGAAAAAGCCCATTTTTCGAGTTTTTGAGGGCGTACCAAATATTAAAAATTGGGTAACAATGAATTTTATATGATTTCAACCCTCTTCTTAATGCCAACGAGCGGTCGAAATCGAAAAACAGCTATCAGAGGTAGGTACCCGTAATTTGAACTTGAAGTTAGAAGGCTCAAATTTTCTTTCAACGAGTGCCGAAAAGCTTCAAATTTGGCAAATCGATCGTGGCTTAATCATCTGCTGGAAATTTCACGAGCTTTCCAATCGTGTATTGGAAAATGAAATTCCACTTACCTTTCTCCTCAAATTTTGAGGAAATCTGTTGAAAAATAAGAAATCGAACTATAAGCAGATATTCGATGAAATTCGCGACTAACAAGCAGAAAAAATTAGACAACTCGACTTGAGTTGAGGAAACTGTTTGAAAACTTCAACATGAGGAAATAATTACTCAACATTGTGTATTTATTTTTCAGTTTCATGATTTTCTTTTTTTTTTTTTTTTTTGATAATATCGATTTGTTGGCATTATAGAGTAGTAAAATTGGCGCCGAAAATTTCTGGGAAATACGTTTCGTTTTTATAGCAGTAGCAGTAACTTTGATTTGTATTTTTGTCGAAAAAATTTACTCTTGCGAAATAAACACAGTTGAAATTTATTATTGCAATTTTTCAAGCAAGTACCCCTTTCAATGCCAAAATAGGCAAAAGCTACGTAAGGTATTAATTTTCCATCATTCGAGTGCTTACTTACCAACTGGTCGTAACCACCTGCGGGCTCGCCTGAGAGTCTAAAACTCTGCGATATCCTTTATACCTGAGGAGTTATTTCCTAATATCCGCTCGATGACCGATGCTGCGAAAAATAACTACGTACATACGTCTCAGTCAGGAAATAATTAGTATTATTCAAACCCTGTAGCAGTGGATATTATTAATCGACTTTTTACAAAGTAATTATTATTAATTAGTAGACGCAAAAATACCTTATTGAAAAACATTCATCGTCGTTTTCAAACATTTTTTAAAACCATTTTGTAAATACGAGTGCCTGTAAAAATTAATCTTCGGGTCGTTTCATACATTCATACGGATATTGTAATTTTTCGCAAGTTCATTCCATCCGCACATTAATTCTCTTTTCGCAAAATAGTAAATTTTTCGCGCACGATACGTTTTAAAGGAGCACTCGAAAAATTATTTTACGAGGTTAAATGTCTGGCTTTTTATTGGTTTTGTCTTCAAATTATCATGCTACTGCGAGTTCTCCTATCTTCTTTTATTACTACCGTTAAAGGAGTCGCATTTTAATTCTCTGTTCGCATTTATTTTCATTTTTTCTTCTTCATCGATGAGAGTTTTGCATTTTATTGGCGTGGTTGTAAAAGTTCTCGGAGCTCTTCGAAGTCCGAATAAAGTACACGGTTCGTTGTTAAATTCGCGATTAGTATCCGTTTTCTTTTTTTAAATTATACGTTGGATACGTTTTCTCGATTTCGAAGAATTCGAAAATTTGGCTCCAATTTGTCTTGATGTTTGTTGGAATTTTCGAAGGTACCTACATAAATTCAATAGATATTTATTTTTTCAGTCATTCTAAAGAAAATTTGGAGCTGCTCAGTCATAAGTACCAAAGTCTAACAAACATTGTCTAATATATAAGCCAATTTTCCGCAAGTTCCCTAAAAATCCCCATTAATATTTTTTTGAAAATCGATTTTCAAAATTTCTTGTTAAAACACTGTCTTGAGAAAAAATTAAATCATCCAAAAATATATTTTTCAAGAGAAAATCTTCCCATAAAGAATCTCTGGACAAAGAACCTTTCGGGAAACACAAACTTGTTAAAAAACGCCTCGAAAAATCATTATTTATTTTAAAAAAAATTATCAAAAACATCTAAAAAAAATTGAAACATCTTTAAACCATTTTTGGTTTTAAAAAATCCTTGGAAGAAATTTCTGCACAAAAACTTTACGAGAAAAATTTTTAGTCTTGTCAAAAAATCATATTTAAAAAAAATATATAAACAAAAAAAATTATACTAGGTATAAAAAACTTTCCTTAAAAAAAATCTCTGGACAAAGAACCTTTCAGAGAAAAACTCTCTGTCAAGAATTATCTTGAAAGAAATAATTTAAGGTACTTTGAAAAATTTTGATCACAAAAATCTAAAAAAAAAAATTTTAAAAATTGGAAATATTTTTTGATAAAAAAATATCTTTCTTAGATAAATTTTCCAAAAAAAAAATCAAGAAAAAAAATCTCTGGACAATTAAAACCTTCTACCAAAAAATGTAATCAACAAAATAATTTTATTATATTTTTTTCAAATTTAACAAAAAAATCTTGAAATAAATTGGTTTGATTATGGAGAATTTTGAAAAAAAAAAATATGTAGAAAAATGTAAAAAAAAGTTGGCATGGTAAAAAATTATGAAATAAATTTTTTACCTAATGAAAATTTTGAAAAACATTTTTTTTGGTAGAAAAAAAAACTAAAAAATGACAAAAATGTCTCGAAAATCAAAACAGTTTTTTAATCAAAAATCTAGAAAAAAAATTTCAGGTACTTAAATAAATTTCAATTCTTTCAAGCCAATAAGTATGCCAAATTAAGAATTCCATTAAAATTCTATTCAGCATTAATTGTTGTGCCAGACGCTGTAAAATTTGTAAAAAAATTCCTCAATCCGAAAAAATAATAGAAAAAAACTTTACGTCTATCGTTGTTGATTCTTTCGTTCGAAAAACGTGACTTTGACATGCAGTAGGCAGTATACGTATTTTCCAAAGTGTAATTGTTGGAATCGCAAAATAACAATTTCGTAGGTTTCCACGCAAACGACCTTCAAAAATTTATTTCATTTGTAAAAGTCCGAACACAAACAAATTCTTCGATCGTTTTCTTTTAAATAATAAATGATTCGAAAATCTACCCACATCTTTGTTTTGAAAATGTAGCGCTAAAATGGGCAATTTTTTATCATTTAAATATGCTTATCTACATGCAAGAAAGAAGAAAAAAACACTTTGTATGTACTCTATAATGACTTTACCTTACGATTCATCATTCAAGTGCATAGACCTCGAAGCGAGAACTGTTTACTGAACTTGAACTAGAAGTAATTTTACTTTTCGGTTTGATACATGTGGTCAATTATTAACGGCAACAAATCACTAATACGTACTTACGTTCGTGTTTTGAAATATTTAACCAACTTGGTGTATATTTAAATCTCGTTAAAACACGAATTTATCGTAATGTCGTCAAATGTAATGTAATGTGCCTAACCAAACCATTGATTAGAATGACGTGAACAATTGAGCATGATCTGAAAACAATCGAACACATTGACATTATCTATCAAAAATAAAAATAAAATCATTTTTATGTTTGTTTGCGGAAGATAAATATTTACAATAGTTTATTACATAATGGCAAGTGTAGGTATAGATTCTTGACATTGAAATTGAAATTTTATTTTCCATTGTTACGATCTAGTGTAGGTAAATCTGCAAATCAGAAAAAAAATCAAACTTCCTGTTACGTAAAAAAAATCCTCTTGAAATTTGTCCCTTAAGTACGTATTATGTGAAATCATCCTGTGATTTCTATACGCATTATGCTAAATTGAAGTGGAAGGAGGGGTCAGATGAAAAATTTTGTAATAATTGAAATTAATTCAATGACTTCAGTCTACAACTTTTGTTTGAAAATTTTTTAAAAAGTGGTCTTATTTGCTATTTTTTAAAAAAAAAATTTTAAGGTGACGTCTCAAGGTACCACTTGAAACCAAGTTGGGAGAAAACAAAGAATTGTGAATTCATTTTCATAAAAAGGAACAATTTTGATAGATTGAAGCCAAATAAATGTGAAAGTTGGAAAATTTGGTGTGTTTTTTTTAAAAGTGTAGCCTATATAGTGGCACCACTTGAAATTTTTTTAAATTGGGGTGACTAGGATCCACTTGAAATTTCAGTTCGGCGAAAAATAAAAAATAAGGAATTATTTTCTCACAAAAAAACTACATTGAGTCAATTGGAGTTTAGACAAAAAATAAATAAAAGTCCAAAATGAGGACCAGCCTAATACTACAAAGTACAACTACAAAACAAACTAATGAAATATCGTACGTGTGAAGTGAAAAGTAATCGAACTTCGATAGGAAAACTGCTGCTAAAAATTTTAATTAGAACTCGTAGTGTTTACTTTTACCTACCAGGGAAGAAAATTTCTAAATTCTCAGAAACCGTTCCGATTAAATCCTCCGCAATACTTCGTTGGTTTTGAAAAAATTTATTACGGCAACAAATTAAGCTTGAAATTTGATCGAAATTACTCTCCAAAGTACACCAGCTCGCCATTTTCTTGGCTCTAGGTAAATATAACGAAAGCACAAGTAGCATTAAAGTGTCAATAGCGGTGTTATGATTATCAATGCCTGAAGGGTTTTGATGTAAGTAAAGCGCCACCGTTAAAGGTCATTGGTTGATATTTAAGAGCAATTTGTTTCACTCGAATACTTTGTAATTGGGATTACATCATTGTAATAAAACGTCGCGTCGTCGGTATCGTTTCGTCGTCGATTCTATAAAGAAAGCAGGTACATACTTTCATGTACTTATACAGGGTGTCCGACGAGTGACCTACCATATACTTGAAATTTAGATATAATCAAGTACGACTATAAAAAAAAAAGTTTGCGTACACGTGGAGTCTATTTTTGTAAATTAAGAGGCTACAGAGCTTTGAAAATTAGTATTTTCTGAGCAAAATAGGTTGGCAACACTACGTTCAAAATTTTTTCCGACATTGTATCAGATAGAAGGGAGATTCTCAAATTTCGGGAACGATTTGACCAGAGAAAATGGGAGAAAATTTTTTTTGGTTTTTAAAAATTTTTTCACTGAATTGTTTTGAGGGGGTGCCCTAGACACTTGAAATATGCATGGTCTCTAATTTGGTCACTAATTTACTGTGAGAAAAAACTTTAAGGGTGTGCTCTGGAGGGCAAAATCAGTAAAAAATTTAGTTACGTGATTTCTCGGCGAATACTGAACGAAATGTCATGAAGTTTTGATATTATGCTTCTTTATAACAATATCCAGGTGAGTTATTTTCAATATTTTGGAAAATGTATCTATTTATGGAAAAAATTGCGTTTAAGCGATAAATTTTGGGACCTTCATCGTGACCTTGACTTGTCCAAAAAAAAAAACTTTGGATTCAATTTTTTTCCATAAATAGACAAATTTTCCAAAATATTGAAAATAACTCACCTGGATATTGTTATAAAGAAGCATAATATCAAAATTTCATGACATTTCGTTCAGTATTCGCCGAGAAATCACGTCACTAAATTTTTTACTGATAACAGCCCCAGAGCACACTCTTAAAATGTTTGTTGTTCAAGCAAATTTTTCAAGTTGAGAAATTGGCTCAAATTTTGAGCAAAATAAAAAAGTAAGACTAATACATTGTAGGAAATTAAATTTCGGATCGAAAAGGTTCTATTCACTTTTTGTCTAAATTCAATATTTCAGGCGCTATGCGAAAAAAAACGAAAAAATTTAGTGGGACACGAATCGTTCCCGAAATTTGAGAATCACCCAGAACTGTTCCCTTTTTATCAAAATTTGAAAAACAAATTTTTTCTAAGTTCTTCTTAAGTGGTAGATCTAGATACTAAGCACAAGTAGGTATGTGAAATTATTCTCAAATTTTTAAGAAAAATTTTTCAATTTTTTTGGAATTTCATTTTTTTGATAGAAGGTCTCTTTTTTTGTAGAAAGAAAGCTCTCAATTTTCAAGAAATTTTTTAAAATTATTCCCAAATGTCCGAAGAAAAACCCTTTACAATTTTTTAAAGAAGAAGACAATTTTCTGGAGAAGACAATTTCTCAGGTTTTTTTTAAGTAAAAATATTTTTTAAATTTTTGGATTAAAACATCTTTAATTTTTTTTGGCGGGGGGGATAAAGAAGACAAAAATATGGAAACCTATTTTTTTTTCTTTTTGAAAAAAAAAGAAAAACCCTTTCATTTTTTGGGAGAAAAAATTTCAATTTTTGTTTAGGATGAAATGTTTCATGTACAGATGAAAAATGTCAATTTTTTTTGGAAAAATATAATATAGTCTTGATCATTGTAAATTTTTTTGAAGAAAAAAATCTCTGTTTTGTTTAGATTTCATTTTTAAAGAAATTTTTTGAAATTAATCTCAATTTTTTCGAAAAAAAAAACTTTGTAAATTTTCTAAAAAGGAAAATTTTTAGAACTTTCTGAAGTAAACGTATTTCCAAAATTTGTTGATTAAAAATATCTTTATTTTTTGTGTTTTGGAGGGGGGGGGGGGATAATGAATAAATAAATCCTGTTTTCTTCTTTTTGAAAAAAATTGAAAAAATTAATATCATTTTTTAAAATTTTCTCCAAAAAGGAAAAAACGGAGTTTTTTACATTATCCCTCGATCCAAAAATAAAAATATTTTTCTTAATTCAAAAATTTGAGACTTTTTTTTACTTTAGAAAATTTAGATTTTTTTCTTCAAAAAAATTTACAATGATCAAGATTGGCCTACATTTTTTTGGAAGAAAAAATGCTATTTTTGCTTAGAGAGGATGAAATCGTTCATGTTTACCTACAGAAGAAAAAATTGTTGAGAAAAATATAATTTTGATCATGCATTGTCAATTTTTTGGAAGAAAAATTTTTTTTGTTAAGAATAAAATCTCTCATTTTTGGAGAAAATTTTAAAAATTAATATTAATTTTTTCAATTTTTTTCAAAAAGAAGAAAACAGGATTTATTTATTCATTATCTTCCCCACCCCCTATCTTTTTTGTTTAAAATGAAATTTTTCGTTTTTGGAATTTTTAAAAAAATTAAGTACCTAATCCTAATTTTTTCTGGGGGAAAATCTAAAGTTTCTAAAAAAATAAAATTTCTCGATTTTTTTGAAGTAAATAATCTGTAAAAATTTTTCTTATATTTGAAAATGAAGGCAGTGCAGACTGCAGGCGCAGCTGAGTTTCGAAAATATGCCTTCCCAAAAACCGATTTTAAAAGTTTAGCACTCTGTAGCGCCTTCATTTTCAAAGATTGACAAATTTTCCACATAACTTTATTTATGCAACTTGTTGAGATGAACAAAAAAAGTTATTTTAAAAATTGGCCTATCTTTGAAAGTGAAGAAGCTACGAAGAACGAAGCTCCAAACTTCAAAAATATAAATTTTCAAAGCTGTGCGGCGCCTTCATTTTTAAATGACGTAGTCAATTTTTCGTATACCGATTTTTGTCGCTTCCAAAAAATGATACCAGCTTCGTGCATTGTCTCGTCTAATTCTTAAATTGTTCCAACCACTGCCCTTTCAAAATCAAGATAGGCACCTGGTTCACATAACGACTCGCCGGACACCCTGTATATTCTACATCGCGATGTGAGTATTTTCTTGAGACACGGTGGCTAAAGATCGCGTGCGAAGTGAGGAAAAACATTTCAAGGTTAGTCGCGTTTTCGAAAGTTATCGATTCTCGGTACAAGCGTCGAGTTGTTCTTCCAAATACAGAGAGAGAGAAAGAGTGAGACTTTTAAATCATGCGATCGATGGCTTTAGAATAATTCAGCGATATGACTCATACTCGGTTAGCTTTTTGGGTACTCGTTGGCGGTGCTCAGCTTTTCAGTATTCTTGCGCGTTGGACAAAAACATACGAGGGAATTTCAACTACGCTGCGTTTCGTTTCGTTCGGTGTTGTGACGTAACCGGGGTGGTTTTTCGTTAGTGTGATGTTATTTTGATAGTTTTTTTTTTTTTTTTTACTCGTTCGAATAACGATGTTACGTCGTGTTCCAGTGTCGAGAGCTTTTTTTGCATGAAATATGTAAAAATACCGATTTTTTCGAAGGAATTTGGCGAACATGTAATTTTTGGAATGTAGTTCTATGTGCGGATGTGCTGTTTTGTGCAGGCCCAAATTATCGCAATTTGATTCGAGATGAAATCAACTTTCGAGATTGTACCTCCACTCGACGTTACGATGCTAAAACCAAAGTTGGTATATTCGTAATTGTTTAGAAATTAGTACGATTTGTGGAAAAGTATGGAGTGAAATTCAAGCTTTTCGTAATTTTACGACAGCTTTTGCTGAGGATGTCGCGTTATTAGACGACGTATTTGACTCGATTTCTTCCGCGTGTGGATAAAAACATCTCGAGGCGCCTGTGCGCGTTTATGACTCATCTTTTATTGCGTATCGATATTTCCTAAAGCTACACTATCTCAATGTATAGTTGCCTGTGTACTATTTTCAAATAAAATGTACTAACCAATGTACATATGAATTTGCGACGATAATGTGTTTCAATAAAATAATTAAAAATTTTGAACGATTATAGCGATAAAAATTATGTTTAATTTTAAATTTCTGGTATAAAGCGAGCGATTAATCAAAACTTGATATTTTCAGAACAATTCTGGAGAATGTGAACCTACGTTACAATAATTCCAACAAGAAGAATATTAATAATCGAATGGGTCGTAGATCGCTGGATTTGACCAATCAGACCACTATTACAAATTGGACCAATAATAAGCCCGATTTGATTGAGACAACGGAAAATAATGCCAACAACGAAAAAGAAAAGTAATCATTTTAACGTTTTTCTCCCGCGGTGCTTCTTTAAATTAATTTTCGAAACGAATCGATATCTACCACGTATCGAATTTCCTTTCTTTGTGACCTTATATCTTTAAAATTTATGATGTTTTGCCATATTATTGATTCTTGATAATACGAGACTGGACAGGGCAGGCTTAGAAACTTGGAAATGTAGCTCAATTTCGAATATTATCCGAAGAAGTGGAGGGGGTTGAAAGTTTTTCAATCTTGAATGTGAAAATTGTTTTTTTTTCTCTAAAAAATTTGGAAGTTTTTTTACTTACCTACTTACATTTTTATCAATTTTTCAAATTCAAAAAAAATAAAATAAAATAAAAAATATGAAAAATAAATTTACACAGACTCAAAAAATTTGAGACATTTACTATTTCAAAAAATGAGATATTTTTCTCCAAGAATTTGAGAAATAATTCAATTTTAAAAATTATAAAAAAAATTTACCACAAGAAAAATTTGAAAAAAAAATTATTCATCTAAAAAATTGTAAAAATATATACCTATATTTTTTTTAATTTATGATGTAAGTACATATTATTTTTAATCCAAAAAAATAAGTAATAGGTAACAATAATAATTATGTAATAATGAAAAAGTTTCCAAAAATTGAGAAGTTTCTTACAACTTTTTTTAATTCAAAAAGATGAAACATTTTACGCTGACTCCCGATGAATTGTAATATTTCTTATTCTGAGAAAGTTTACGAATCTAATTTTATCTTCAAAAAAATTGCATAATTTTTCTACTCCAAAAAATAAAATAAAATAAGAGATTTTTTCATCTAAATTTTTTTTTTTAATTCTTTGTATTCCAACAAATTTGCAAAAATTTTTATTTCGAAAAATTGAAAATAATATAGTATTCCAAAAAACTGAAGGTTTTTTTACCTATTTTTCACGTTAAAAAAATGATAAATTAGCCACGTCAACTCTCAAAAAATGAGTCAAGTATTTTTTATTCTCTGAAAATTTGAAATAAGATTTTTTACTCCAAAAAAATTAAAAAATCTTTTTACGTATTTCAAAAAAAAAAAAAAAAAAAAAAAAAATCTATTCCTCCGAAAAAAATTGTTTACTCATATTGTACTTCAAAAAATTGACAAATTCGATTCTTAAAAAATTAGAAATTTTTTCAATTCTGTAATTGAGGAGATTTCTATTGCCAATTTTTCTAATTTCAAAAAATGGGAAATTTTTAATGTAACACCGATTCTCAAAATTTGAGATTTTTTATTCCAAAAAAATGGGAAACTCTTTTATTCTAAAAAAAGGTAATTTGTTTGCCTCTTTTTCCAATTTGGAAAAATAGATGAACTGTTATAATTATGCTAATCCGCCCAATGCATTGTATCTTTTTTTTGTTCTCAAAAAACTTCAGAAACTTTTTTTCCCAAAAAATTGGGGAAAAATTATTCATAAAGATTGAGAAATTTTTTTGAACTAAAACAGTTTGGTGAGTTCTTTTTTTACCAATTTTTCTAATAATTTTTTTTTCTACAAAAAAGAGATGTTTTCCCCAGAATTTGGAAAAAAAAATTAAGAAATCTTTCTACTCGGCTACTCCAAAACAATTGCATAACATTTTTGCTCGAAATTTTTTTGAAAATTTCTTTATCAAAAAATTTGAAAAAAATTTATTGCAAAGAATTTGAGAATTTTGTAATTCGGAACAAATAGAGAAAGTTCTTTTTTTCATAAATAGAGAAATTTTCCTCCAAAAAATTAAGTAACTTACGCACATTTTCAAAAATGAAAAAAAAAATTACAGATAAGTATTTTGTTTGTATTTTTTTCTTAAAAAATTTAGCGAGTTTTCCCTCAAAAAAGTAAAAGATTTTTTTCAACTGTTGAGAAATTTTTACAACTTTTTTTTAAATTCCGAAAATATTCTAGGAGTTTTCCCCATGAAAAACTAGAATTTTCTTTCTCAAAAAAATTGAGAATTTTTCCCTCCAAAAAGTTAAAAAATCTTTGTACCTAGGTACTTAAAAAAAAACCTGAAAAATATATTCTCTCTAAAGATTTGAGGAACATTTTTACTCCCAAAAATTGAGAATGTTTTTTTCTCCAAAAAGTTGATTTTTACGCCAAAGAATTGAAAAAATTATTTATTCCAGATATTGACAAATTTTTTCTCTAAAATTGCTAACGTAAATTTATTTTTATTCTTCCAACAGTACTTACGAAAAACCTACTCCTCCGTCTACTTTGCCATTGAATAACCAAACCGTCTATAATACCAACTCCATACCGCATATTACCGGCCAATTGAACGACGATATTTACGCTGTACCTGTAAAAACACGTAACAAATCTTGTCCGCCGCAAGATGAAGGTGCCAGTTCATCATCTTTGGAGTCATCTACAGGATCATCGAGTAATTCGCCGCAGGAAAATCTACCACCTGGTTGGGAACGTCACGAAGGTAATCTAGAGTTGTGCTATCTTCATTGTTCGTTTCCACAGTTTCAAATTGGCTAATTTATATTAATCGTGTAATTTTCTAGATAACGATGGTCCATACTACTGGCATATCAAAAGTGGCATCATACAAAGAGAGCTACCAACTTCGGCTGTTTTCGAAGAAACTAACGAACAATTGAAAGATATCAATGCTGTACGTTGTTCAAACTTTTCCCATTTAAAAAAAAAAAAAAAAAAAAAAACATCCAGTCGTAATAATTATTATTTATTTTGTAGGTATTATCTAGTCTACAAAATTTAGAAGTTAATGCACCTCAATCGGTAGTTCGTAGCAGGACGATGAATGAAATGCCAGATACCCAAGAGAGTAAAAGAAAGAAAGAAGAATTATTTTTGAAGTACGTTCTTTCAAATGAAACCAATTTCACGTAATCGCTCATCGTATCAATTTTTTAAATAATTTCATTTTCGTTTCAATAATCAGGAGACGAAGTTACCCGGCCAATTTCGATTCCGAATACAGAGAAAAATGCGTCAGATTCGCGGTACGATCTTTAGGCTGGGTGGAAATTTCTGAAGAAGATCTAACCCCAAAACGCAGCAGCAAAGCAGTAAATAAATGCATAGTGGATTTATCTCTCGGAATAAACAGTATTATGGACGCAGTTGGCCGATGGGGAGATGTAAGAATTTACAAATTTGTAAAAATTATATTATCTGCGAGTTAACGATTCAAATTTTAATTTTAGGGTAAAGATTTATTCATGGATTTGGACGAAGGTTCGTTGAAATTAATAGATCCTGAAAATCTAACCGTATTGAATACGCAGCCAATTCATACGATTAGAGTATGGGGTGTAGGACGAGATAACGGCAGGTAATTTGAAAAAGTCACAATGTATATTTACTGGAATTTTTCATTTAGCGTACCAGACAAAATACTGTTTTGAAATTTCGTAGAGGAATATTTTCGAAGGAATTCCTACTCTTGGATGTTCTGTTCGTATTCGAGCACAAAAACATAATTGTTAGACACTGAAGGAAAATTCCATCGTAGTGTTAAAATAAAAATTCCATTAATTTGCATGTGTTTTGTTACTCCTTATTAATTATTTGTCTTAAAATGTTGATTTTTGCTGCTTTTTGCGATTTTTCTATAGAGAAAGGTAATACCATAATAATTATTTTTTTTGTTACCTATTTGTTTCGATATTCGAAGCTATAAGTACTTAGCCTATTTATCTAGATAGGTACCTTTGCTCTGTAGAAATAATTTTAATATTTTTGTCGTGGGTATTTAAAGTACGAATCATTCATCATAGGCAGAAATATAACTTCAAAAATAAATTAATCGATTTTGAATTGATTTTTACGATTAATATGGCTTTCAATTTTTCAGAGATTTCGCCTACGTTGCCAGAGATCGAACAACTAGAAAACACATGTGCCATGTATTCCGTTGTGACATTCCAGCCAGAACAATCGCCAATACTTTGAGGGATATCTGCAAAAAAATAATGATCGAGAGAAGTCTACAGCAAAATTTGACAAAATCTTTCGATATGAGTAAGTTTCAAAGTCGTGAAAAATTTCAAATCTTTTCTGGATTTGATGTTGGAAATTGAGATTTTTTGTAGTGTGTCCAAAAAATCAAAAATACTTCACAAGGGAGTGAAAAAGATTTACGACGATTCTGAGGTTTGTTGCATGAGCGAAGCGAGTGGAACAACTCACAACCGTCGTAAAATTGAACTTTAAAAAATCGAAAAATTGCTAGGTAGTTTATCTTGAAGAAAAAATGATAAAAAAATTATTTAAATTTTTTTGAAACAAATTTTTTTAAACATAAACTTAAAAAATGATTTTTAAAAAAATAAGTACAGAATTTATAAAAAAATGAATTGTCCAGTAGTTGGAAAAAAGTATTTTTTTTGTTTCAAGAAAAAAATTTAATTTTCTGTCTCAAGTTTTTTTGAAAAATTATTTTAAATTTTTTGTGTAAAAAATAATCTTGAAATATAAAACATCTCATTTTTTTGGAGTCAACGTAAAAAACTTTCCAAACTTTCATGAAAAAATCATTCATAAAAAAAATATTAAAATAGACAGGAGGGGCAGTTACTCATTTTTTACCAGTTTTAGAGAAAAAATTATTGTCAATTCATCTGGAGTAAATAATTTTTTCAATTCTTTGGCGTAAAAATCAATTTTTTTGCAATAGAAAAAAAATGTATTTATATTTTTTTTTGGAACCAAATTTTTTTTTCAAATACCTAATTTCTTAAACTTTTTGAGAAAAAAAAACAATCTCAGTTTTTGGTAGTAAAAATGTTTTTCCAATTCTTAGGGAGAATAATATTTTTTTCAGTTTTTTTTCAAGTACAAAAATTTCTCAACTTTTTGGAGGAAAAAATTCTCAACTTTTTTGGGAAAGAAAATTCCCAGTTTTTCGAGGAAAACTCTTGGAATATTTTCTGAATTAAAAAAAAAAAAAGTTGTCTTGAATTTTTTTGGGAAAAAACTCAACTTTTAAAGAAAAAAACTATTAGTTTTTGTAGAATTTTTTTTTGGAGGGGAGGGGTGGTTTTCTCATTTTTTCAAAGCTTTGATGAAAAAAATTGTTAATTAATCTACAATTTTTTTATTAAAAAAAATTACAATTATTTTTACTCAAAAAAAATTACGATTTTTTTTTACCTATAAAAATTTCGATCACGATTTTTTTACTAAAAAATTACAATTATTTCAATTCAAATTCTTTGGAGTAAAAAATCAATTTTTTCGGGATGGAGAAGTTTTTACAGTCTTTTTGAAGGAAAAAATTCTACGTTTAAAAAAAATTTTTTTTGGGAAAGAAAACTCAATTTTTTGGGGAAGAAAATCCCAGTTTTTCGAGGGAAAACTCTTGAAATATTTTCTGAATTAAAGAAAAATTTGGGTCGATTTTTTTTTTTTGGGGGGGGGCTCAATTTTTTTAAGAAAAAAATGTTATGGTTTTCTCATTTTTTCAGTTATAGAGAAAAAAATTGTCGTAAACATTTTTTTCCTCAATTTTCTTAAGTGAAAAAAATTCTCGACTTTTTGTGTAATTTTTTTTTTTAATTTCCAAATATTTGAGGAATTTTTTTTCAACTTTTTATAGGAAACCATTTCTCAATTTTTCTGGGGTAACGATATTTCTCAATTTTTTTTAGTGAAAAATCGCACAGAATAAAATTATTAATTTTTTGAAAAGAAAATCTTTCAATTTTTTCGGAGGAAAAGCTCCATTTTTTGGTGATTTTCTCAATATTTCTGATGTAAAAAAATCTCTTGCACTTTTTTGTTGGGAAAAAATATTTCAATTTTTTTTAAGAAGACGATTAAATATCTAAATTTTTTGTTGTTAAGAAACCTTGAAAGAAATTAATTTTCACATTCAAGATCGAAAAATTTTCACACCGTGAAAAACTCTAACTTTCAGACCCACTGCCCACTTTTCAATGCAAAAAAAGTTTTAATAGCATTCAATTTTCTTTCAATTTTATTTCTTAAGATATACTCGACAAATATTTTAATTATTTGGACACTCCGCCTTTTTTATGAACAATATTGAGTATCGATCTATTCTTCCTCTAACAAAATAATTCGTTTTATCAGATGGAATTTGTAAACCAAACTCCGGTGCCGTCAGACCCACAAATTTACCAACAGAATACAGAAGAAACCATCACAGAAATAATTATACGGCGATATGTAATTAATATTCATTCCGCTAATCAATTTTTTACTTATTTTTATTCACTCTAATATTCACTTATTTATTTTTTTAAATCGCAGCTCAATCATTTCCAACTCCGATGGAAGAACCAAAGAAAGTTCTCAAAGCTTTATACTTGGGCTCTCTGGAAGTAAACAAAGCTTCGGGAATGGATGTTTTAAACGAAGTCATTGATCGTCTAGTCAACGAAAAACCACAAAACGAATGGGAGCCGGTGAACGTTGCCGTAGCTCCGTCTACAATTACCATATCCGATTTGGAAGTGAGTTCAGAATTACTTAATTCTGCAGTACATATTACGACGAGATAAAGAGAGAAACATTTTTCAAAAACGTTTTTATTAATTTTCAGGATGACAAAGTCATCATCGAGTGTCGAGTGAGATACCTATCGTTCTTAGGAATTGGTAAAGAAGTCAAACATTGCGCCTTCATTATGCATACAGCACAAGATCAATTCGTAGCGCATGTTTTTCATTGCGAACCGTCATCTGGTTCTCTCTGTAAGACCATTGAAGCTGCGTGTAAAGTAAGACGTCGAGTTTCATAAAAAGTTTTATATTGGAATATAGGTAGGTAAAATTATTGATACTACAAATGTTTGATTTTTCAGTTACGATATCAAAAATGCATGGACGCTCATCCTGCTGGATTAACGAAAAGCCAAAGTACTAGTAACGTTACTCCTAATAAAAGTCTCGGAGCGACGTTGAAATCTTTCGTCGGATCTTTAACAGGCAGAAAGGCTAATTCTAATTCCTGAGAAGAATTGTCAACTCCGCTTGTAAGTTGTTTGTTCGATACATCGATAGGTTGCCCTTTTTTTAAACTTAAAAATTCGTTCGTTGAATTTATATCTTTTGGTCTTTTTTTTTTTAGGATAACTCGTTGGCAGATCTCGCGGAGCGTGAAATAATACCACATCGACATTTACAATCTCCGTTAACGCCAAGATTTTTCTCAGCCGGGGAATCAACGTCTACTAGCTTACAGACACAGCTTTCACCTACATTAGATGAATGAAATTGAGCGGGAATTTTCTTACGACTGATTTCATGTCGTGTTAGTCGCTATTTGCAAGCTTTTTGTGTAAATTGGTATTCAAATGTGTATGTAGATTATCGATTAAGTTTTTATTTACGCAATTCATTTTGTACTCTTCTTACTTATGTGTTAGATTTCATTGTTTATACATACATATTATACATAGTTATATACTACGTGAAATACTCAATGTCCTATTTTAAACGATAATAGTAAATATCGAATAGCCGAAACACTCCAGAAACTTGTTGTATTGGGAAATTTTTTAAGCACCACGTAAAAAGGCGAAAATTACTTCCGTGTTTTTGCCAGATGAGTTGTGTTGCCTTCAAACTATTATACGAAATAACGACTGAATAGCGTTTCAGTTTTAAAATAAAATTTAAATTTTTATTCAAGTATATTTTTGTACCATTGCTTAACATAGTTGAAATATATTCTTTCAAATATACGCGTTATTATTTTTTTTGTACATTTTTGAGATGAGGATATGCAAATGCAACATTGCAACGTGAGGTGTACAAGAGTGTGTCTCTGTCTGTCTCTCTGTGGAGTTGAAGTCGTTGGATATGGTTAGAGAATCATAAATGTTGTTGAAATCCTGTCGATTATTAGTCTTGAATAATTCTTGATTTTGATTAAAAATAATACAATGAAATTAAATCAAGATTAAGATAACGAGTTACGAGAAAAGTTGGTGAAAAACAGTGAAAATCTGAAAAAATATTCAAAATAGCTGTCTTTATGATTGGATCAAAAGTAGGAGTGTCCGCCAATCCGAGAACGAGGCATCGTAACCGCTTTTTTGCTACTGATAAGAAAATTTAGGAAAAAGAAAAAGAAAATGTTGTCATGAAAATGTGTTCAAACTTCAAAGCTGAAAGCTTTGCTCAAAGTTCAAAACGAATTTGAAGCCGCTACTGAAGCTGATAAGAATGTAATTTTTCGAAAAAAGTTTCATGGTAGGATTCAAGTTTTTAGTTTTCATTCATTGATTAGCCAAGAGGATCATCAGCTCGATTTGAGAAGAGAAGAGCTTTCTGATGAATAATATTATTGTATGCAACAATTACTCGATTAGACGGTTACAAACAAGTACGTACGTATGTAGTTTATATTCGTGCTTAATTAATTGTTTAAAAAATAATGAATGACTGAAAAATTTATGCAATATAATATTATTTTCTTGTAGACGAATATCAAAGGATCATTGGTCAGAGAATTCTAAAACAGTGGCCATGAAATAATACGATGAAGTTGTTTATTGCAGGCAAGATGTAATCTAATCCAACTCTTCGAAATAAGCGTACCCAGAGCGTACCTACCATTTTTCATTCAATTTATTTCTTCAGCAGGTTAATCACTCAAGTTGAAATTCCACCACTCGATGAGTTGTACAGATTTTGAAGAGATGATAATTCATTCAATGAATGAGGAATCAAAAGTGGATGAATACTTCATCAGATTTGCATCCACGGTATACTTACTATTTACTAAAATGATAATTACACACAATGGATTGGTCAATAAGTACCTAATAATACTCTTTTGAATCTATCACTTGCTCTAGTCAACGTATAAAGAAACGAACTAGCTTATCAAACAAAACATTTTACTATCTACAAAATCAATACATTATAAGCTTACTATAATTCATACAAAAATAATTATAATCCAACACAATAAGTGATAAATTTGGCTCAACTTAAAAGTAATTTTCGTACTTCATTTCATTAAATTCGGTGGGTTGTTTGCGCATCCGATTCGACTTCGACACAGCTGACTGCCTGTGTTTTTGACAAGAAATCATTTCTTCTTCGATGGACACACTAGTGTACGACGCTGTGAATCCTTTTTGGACTTGGTTTTGGGCAAACTATTTCTGCTAATCCCCATTTCTTTGAGTATTCTTTGGACTGTTCCCGTCGCCACACCGTTCTGCCTAGCCAGCTCTCTCATGCTAATGTCTGGATTTTCACGAATTTTCCGGTCAATTTGCTCTTTCACTATATCGGTTCTTCGCAACTTAGGACGTCCTAAACGGGGCCCATCGGACAATTCAATCGGTCCTTGCTTTGCCTGACGAATCCAGCGATGCACGGTAGATTTTCTGAAGGCTGCATCTCCGAAAATTGCTTTTAGACGTTGCAATATGTATCTCATGTCCTGGTACAGCTTCTCTCGTTAAAAATTCTATTATCACTTTTTGCTTGTATCGACATTCTAAATCGTGTTCGCGGTTACTGTTTTCACCATTTTCACTCGTGTTTTCATTCATTTCGGATAAGTCAGTCTTCGTAAATAGCGAAACTTGAAAATAATACACGTGTACTGTAGTTTACATTCAACGATCAAAAACACAAACGCATGTTCTACAGGTGAGAAAGTAAAGAACTGATTTTTTTTATGTTTCTAGGTAAAATGCGTTCGTTTCCTTATGTCGATTGAAGATGGCGCTGCACACACGACACTTACAACGCTCCTGCTCCCCTGCTCCTGCAAGTTGAAATTTTTCGAGAAATAAATTTCCATAAAAATTTGATTAATGAGAGGAGAGTTTTGGACTATGGGTGAATAATGAATTTTGTGTTACAAATCGGATACAAGTACTGCACTACTGCTTCGTAGTTTGTATTTGGGTATAGTCAATAGTCATACTGAATTGTTTGTTGAAAAATGACATGAATTTTTTTATGTAGTTGAAAAATTCAAAAAATTTTCGTCTGAATCTCTCAGAATCGGCCCTGATAACGGGAAAATGAGCAATTTTTTCAAAGAATTCAATTTAAGGATAATTTGAAATTCACCATGTTTCATGGCAAATATGATTTTTTTTCCAAAAATGGAAATAATTGAAAAATTCAAAAAAATTTCGTCAGTACCTCTCAGACTGGACCCGAATAATGTAAAAAAATTTTATTGCGCAATTTTTTTGAAGAAATTCAATTTAAGGAAAATTTGAAATTCACCATGCAATAAGTGCCAAATGGTACTTATTACTTTGTAAAATGAAGTTTTTCTAGAAATGGGAATATTTGAAAAATTCAAAAATTTTTCGTCAAAATCTCTCAGAATGGACCCGTATGACGGGAAAATGAGCAATTTTTTCAAAGAATTCAATTTAAGGATAATTTGAAATCCACCATGCCAAAAAGGAATTTTTTTCAAAAATGGGAATAGTTGAAAAATTCAAAATTTTTTCGTCAGTACCTCTCAGACTGGACCCGAATAATGTGAAAAAAAATTTATTGCGCAATTTTTTCGAAGAAATTCAATTTAAGGAAAATTTGAAATTCACCATGCAATAAGTGCCAAAATGGTACTTATTACATTGTAAAATGAAGTTTTTATAAAAATGGAAATATTTGAAAAATTCAAAATTTTTTCGTCAGAATCTCTCAGAATGGACCCGTATGACGGGAAAATGAGCAATTTTTTCAAAGAATTCAATTTAAGGATATTTTGGAATTCACCATGTCTCATGGCAAAAATGAATTTTTTCTAAAAATGGAGATAATTGAAAAATTTAGAATTTTTTCGTTAATACCTCTCAGACTGGACCAGGATAGTGAAAAAATGATCAATTTTTTCATAGAATTCAATTTAAGGATAATTTAAAATTCACCTTGTTTCATGACAAAAATTATTTCTTTCCAAAAATTGGAGTACATATTACCTACCAGATACGAATCTATTGAATATTCAAAATCGTTAAAAATATGATAAATTTATCAATGTGATGTGATTTTATTGTAGGTGAATAGTCGCAGAGAATTCCATAACGATTTAGAAGTGGTTTATTGATAGCAAGATGAAATCTAACGCACTGATCTATCGAAAGCCTCCTGTTTTTCGTTCAATTTCAATTATCTGCTCCTGGTCCTGGGACAAATAATTATTCAAACTCCATTCTTCGGTGAGTTGTACCTACTTGCAGTTTTGAATTGAAAATTAATTTTCGTAATTAATTGGCTAATGACCTGACCTTACCAAAATCCTATCTGAGGTAGATGCTAAGATGACAAATACAAGGTTTTCACTCATTGATGATAAGTCTAGAATTTAGCAGAAGCAATTGTATGTGCAAAATTGCAAATAACCACAACGATCAAAATGAGTCGAAATGGCAAAAACACCAAGAAACACGTGTATTTTAGCTGATTTTTCTTATCATATTGGGATGCTGAAAAACTGATTTTTTTTTTTTTTAGCTAACTTACTTTTGTTTCGATACGTTGAACCTAAACTTGAAAACTTTAAATTGAACTTACTCAAATACTTCGTATGCTCGTGCTGTTAGTTCTGTTCAAGCATTGAATATTTACATTTAGCATTCTGCTAAAATAGTCGTAGGTTCAAGAGTTCAACAGTTCTGTTGTTCAACTATAAAACTTAATGATTATTGAAACATAAATACTTATTTTGTAATTTTTTTTCTAGTGCAGATACGACCGGTGTTTGTTTAATGTAGATTTTTCATTTGATGCCGAAAGTTCAGTCTTAATGTGGACCACTTTAGGATTTTGAACATGCTATCGATTGAGATCAAGAGATCGAAGATTGGGAAAAAACTGACAAGGCTAGAGCAATGTGTTTTAGGGCACAACAGCTAAGGTGAAAATGACTTATATCAGTAATACTTTGGGGTCTTCGGACTTATATCCTTAATACTATTTACCACAGAACTGTTGCAACTTGCAAGTGAGCTTGATATAAATAAATTTATTTTACTTTCATTAGTTTCATTTTTGATATTTTTCACTTTATTTATCTAAATTTTTTCTCTGTAAGAAAATGTTGAAAAAACTAAAAGCTCGATCACTACTTCACTAGTACAGTCTAGCTCTAGATCGGTAGATCACTGATCAGTAGATCACTGATCAGCAGATTTTTTTTATTGAAAAAAAAATTAATCGTAATTTTGTATTGCTTTTAGCGTTCCTGCTGGTCACAATCGAAATCAATTTCGAAACGTGCACGAATGACACGTGATATTCCGTTGCGCGGTCTGTGGTGTGCCGTCGACTTTGTATGATTTCGTGACGTCATCACAACTACTGATCAGGCGAAATGGCCAACTGGCCAGCAGTTACGTTCTTGTTCCGTCGAATTTGTAATGTTCCAAGTTCGGGTTATCTTTTGAAGAAACTGTGTAAATTTTAGTGTCGAATTGATTGTGGTGTCGAACTGTCGTAGTGAGAAAGCGATGTACAATACACTATTTGGGGTGTGTAAAAATACCAATTAATCCTAAAATCCAGGTAACATTCACAATAAAAATGTACTGTGTATGAATAAGCAAATTGTCTGCGGCCTAGTACCCCATATTTTTCGTGTAGGTAGTTAACGTATAATAGATTAATACTGCGAATGATGAGTAAAAAAAATTATGTTACAGGGTGTTAGGTGGAGCTGTAATTGACCCAAACTTCACTTATCACTCGAGGTCGAAGAATTTGTTTTCAAAACGAATTCAAAATTTTTATCAAATCGAACCCAGAGCGATGAGTTTTTGCTTCGTTAATCGATTCTTTCTCTAGTCAAGTTTTCAGACGTTTGAGTGAAGCCATAGATTTAAGTGGTTTATACCCTTTTTGAAGTGCAGTGTTTTGTGTTGCATTCACCCTTCTATGCATTGTTTTGTGGCTCTTCGCATAGTTATGTAAAAGTCGTAGGTACTTCATGTGCGAAGATCAAACTGCATCAGTGTGTTATTTTTTTCTATAAAAATTGATAACAAATTGAGAAAGATGATAGGTGTGTTAGTACTCCCAAAGTTGTTTGCTGTTTCTATTTGAAAGCTTACGAGGTTGCAGAGTTGTCCGGATTTGAGGTCTTCCCACTTCTAATTTTGTAACACGTACTCTTGTTTTGGGTTTATACGTAGTACATTTCTATTAAATACTATCGCAGCGAGATTAGCAATTTCTTACGAATGCTAAGGATACTTCAATTACTTTTCTTTCGATATGTAATTCAAAAATTAATGTCTACTTATCACACCTGTAACACTTGTATTCGTGTTTTTCCATTCTTGACTCTTGAAAAATTATTATTAATCGGTATGTAAGTGCCAAGCTACCTGCTAAAGAAAATTCTCAGGATATCACTATGACAATTTCTATAAAAATATGGGTTTTATAAATGATTCATTTTTTTACCGATGAACGAAAAATTTAATTCCAACATCCAGAAACTCGAGTAAAAAATAATAAAAATCAACTCCCAATAATGGGGGGGGGGGGCAGCTCGTAATTCTGCAGTTTTTTGCAATACCTGAGACCGGCTGCGCTGTTGCGTTGAAATAGCCGAATAAACTCGAATTGTGATACTAGTTTGGTGAAAGAATGGAAATAAGTCAAGTTTAAATTTCTGTATACAACGAATCGATGAATGAAAAACCAGTTTTACGTGTAAAATTTCATATTTTTTTCGATTCTTATAATCTTATTACTCGAGCTCATCGTTGGATGATCGCTTTTTCTTAATTACATCTCGCAATCGCGGTTTATTACGTACGCTTCAATTGATCCTATAGAAATTTCGTCTTATATTGTGAATTGAAATTTCTTACGCGGCGAGTAATTAATTCAACTCGATCGAGGGAGAATATAGGAGTCAATGGCACGATCGTTTCCTTCTGGTAGCATCGCAAGAATGTTGTTCGGCCGCCGGGCACTGTTCACCTTCCTTGTTCCGATGCAGCGCCGGCATTTGCCATGCTGTGTCCAGTTTGACGTCCTACATTTGGTAGTGATCGTCGTCTAAGATTTTGTAATTTTATTTACTCTCCGCATAAAATCGTAGAGTTGTAGTAAACAAAAAATTACATATAACGGTGTGTAAGAGTATGCCAAACGAAAGCTTGTGTGTTTCGTGTTGTTCGAAAGACTATAGTACAGTTGCAAATGGAAAAGAAGTCTTCAGAGAGATCGAAAGGTTAAAAACAATTGTATGATAAATTCGCAATTCAAGACGAACTTTCAAAAAAAAAAAAAAAAACTGGGTTCCATTTTTCAAGCATCCTCCTCTTTTTGAGTGTCTACTACTTCAAAAAAATCTCGCTATCTCTGTACTTGAAGCTCCAATCGAAAAATGTTTCAAATAAAAGTTGTCAATTGAGATATTTGGAATAATTTTAGTTATTACAAAAATTTCGATTGGACCACTCCCTCCATTTCAATTTCGCATAATACACGTGGAAATCACAGTGATTATTCATACGTACTCGTATTATGCAAAATTGGAGGGGAAGGGTGGGTCCAATCGAAATTTTTGTAATAACCGAAATTATTCCAAATAAGTTAATTTACAACTTTTGTTTGAAAATTATTTCAATTGGGGCATTAAGTACAGAGATAGAAAATTTTTGGAGAATGAATACCTTGAAAAATGAAACCCTGGCTTATTAATTTTTTTTTAAAATCCTAAATTATGAATCAATCTTGAAATTGCTCTTAGTACTAGACGTATCAAGGGTTCATTTTCGATACATTTTTCCTTCTCGTAATTCTCCCTCCCCCAAATGTAAAATATTTTATTATACCTACATTTCCATAATTTTTTTCTTAATATCCCTTTTGAAAATTAGCCAACTGAAGTGGTTCCATTCGCCCTCATCAAACAACCTTCTGGCTTGAAAAAAAAAGAAGAGATTTCGTAAATTAGGTAGAACAACGAACGTATCGTATTTTCCAGAATAGAAAAGCCCTCGATAAAAACTTGTACAATGTTCGAGAAAGAAATCCCCTCTCGCCGCGTGTATTTTTACCGGAAAACGTTGTAGGCTCGATCTTGGGTAACATCCTGAAATGAAGAAAAATTTGCGTTTTTTATCGTCTCGTAATCGTGCTAATTATCAGATGAATTATTCATTAACGTCATTCCAGCGCGTGTATGTAAATAGAAAATTACTCTTGTGGATACTCGAAACTGGAATTAATCGGAAAAAGAAATACAAAAAGAAGAGAATATAATAGCAGAGTAGCGAAATGAAAAATAGATCGAAAGAATGAGTTACGTGTTTCGTGGTGTTGAACATTGAAGTATATTAGAGTTTCCACTTCTTTGTATTTGGTGAGAAGAAAGGCATCGATAGGCTGCTTGAGAAAAAAGCACCCAAAATTTAAATTTCGAGAGTCCCTGCGTATGGATTTTTTTTCAAATCAGGATAGGTACTTCAATAATTTTCTCGTCTTATAGGGCTGGCAGCTTAGCAGTAGCTTGGGTGCAGAACTGAAATGGGATGCACCTAGAAAAAACTTCCGAAAATGCGAAAATCAAATGCCCACTACTTATTAAAATCATTGGTTTTTTGGTCTCCTAAATTTTTTGATTTTTTTTTCAGTTGAAAAATCTGTTTTTTTTAAGCAGAAAAAAGTTTTTAATTCTTGAAAGAATTTGTTTTTGAATTTTCTTGTAATGAAAAAATAACATAATTTTAAAAAATTGGTAAAAAATATCGCAATAAAAAAATCCTTGTGACAAAAAATTTGCTTATTTTTAGAAAAAACTCTTACCTACACTTTTTACTTTAAAAAAAAATCGTTCTACTTTTTCTGAACAAAAAGATGCATTTTTTTGAAAAGAAAACAGTTGACATTGAAAAAAAAAAGTTAAATTTTTTGGAGTAGGTAAGAAAATTTTTTATTCTTTTAAATAAAAAATTTCTTCACTTTTTAGAATGAGAAAAGAATCTCTGTGTTTTGGGGAGGGGGGGGGGTATTTTTGTAGAAAAAAAATCTCAATTTTTTTTGTTTCATTTTTTTTAGTCGTTGAAAAAAACATAAAAATTTTACTTTTTGAGGGGAAGAAATTTCGGGGGTTTCTTCTTCTAGCTCTATAAAAAAATCTCTATTTTTTGTAGAAAAAAAATCTATATTGTTGCAGAGAAAGAAAAATCTCAATTTTTATAAAAAATTTTGCTGTAGAAAAATTTTTGTATTTTTTCAAACTAAAGAAAAAATTTCTCAATTTTTTCGAAGAAAACATCGTTTAGTTTTAGAGAAAAAATCTTACATTTTTGTCTCAATTTGTTTTTCGATAATTAAAATTAAAATTTTCTCGGAACAAAAAACTCCAATTTTATTAGAGGAAAGAAATCAATATCTTTATTATCTTAAAAAAAATGGGTAAGAAATTTCTCGTTCTTTTTACAAGAAAAAAAAATTGAATAAAGATTAATTTTTTCATAGAAAAAAATACAATTTGTTTACAGAATTTTTTTGGAAAAATCTTTGCTTTTTTGAGAAAAAAAAGGAAATATTTTTTATTGTAAAAAAAATTAAATTTTGTCTCAGTCTTTTTTTTTTTTGTGAAGAAAACCCTCATCCTACGTATTTTATTGAAGAAATTTTTATGGATTAAAAAATTCAATTTAGAAAATTTTCCTTTTTTTCCTTTTTCCTTACAAAATTGTTTAAATTTAACTTTTGAAGAAATTAATTTTTTAAAAGTAAAAAAAAATTCTGGAAATAAATCTCATTTTTATAGGAAAATAATGTTTTCGAATGTTTCGATTTTTAGTAGAAATTTGTTCGGACCGTGCGTTTTTGTCTTCAGCTTTTTTTTTCTTTCTTTTTTTTTTGAAAAAAAAAAAATTACTTTTTTTAGAGAAAGAAATCTTCATTTTTTTAGTTTTTAAAGAGAGAAAGCTATGTTTGTGTTTCCGAGAAAAACAATTTTTAAAGAATATAGAAGGATTGAAAAAAAAAATTGGATTAATTTTTTGGAGTAAAAATTTCTGCATTTTCGAGGAAAACCCTCTTATTTTTGTTGTCAAAAAGTCCTTCATTTTTTTGGCAAAAAATGTATCCATCATTTTTATTTGTCTCGATTTCTTTTTTGAAGAAATTTTTTTGGACTTGAAAATTTCTGAATTGTTTGGAGTAAAATATAATGCTACATTTTTCGAAGAAAAAAAGTTTCTCTGTAGTTTTTTCTTTGGAATATTGAAAAAGAACTCGTTTCAATTTCTTGAAAAAATAAAAATTTTCACAGAAATGAAAATAATTGTTTCGTCTCTTTTTTTCCGAACAAAATCCTTCAATTTTTTAAAGAATTTTTTCTGAATCATGAAATCTTGATTTTTTGTTTTGTTGTAGAAAAAATTTCATTCAAAAAAAAAAAAAAAAAAAAAAAAATTGAGAAAGAACCTACTTTTCCAAGAAATTTGGGGTAAAAAATTTCTCAATTTTTTTGGAGGAAAAGATCCAAATTTTTTAAAAATTTTTTTTGAGAAGGAAAATTATTTTCACACTCGACATTTTAAAAATTTTAGCTTCCTTCCCACTCTGGCATCCTTTCGCAAAAAATCGAGCCACCTCCTTAGAAAATTCTATGTTTGCTGCCCTAACTTAGTAGATTGAACTTTCCTGTGTTTTTTTTCACCTCGAAGGACCCAACTTTTTAGAGACTGCCATATTGTTAATTTGGATTATTTTTATTTTTTTGAGTCACAATTGATTTCGGTACAACATTGATTTGACCCCCTCCCCCCAAAACCGATTAATTTTAGATAAACGAAATAATAGCATCTTCTTGTAAATAACGCTACAACGTTTAATCTTTATTTCTTTTTTTTCCACGCAGATAATTGCATTTTGAAAAATATAACCATGTCACACCACAGTGACGATAATTTACTAGTGGCCAGCAGCGATTCATTTTGGGAACCGGGCAATTACAAACGAACGACGAAACGAATCGAAGATGGTTACAAGCTGTGCAATGATTTAATCACGCTAATTCAAGAAAGAGCCGATATCGAGAAAGCGTACGCGAAAAGTCTTAAAGGATGGGCAAAAAAATGGAACGAATTGATCGAAAAAGGTAACATCTTGTTCTCTAGCGGCGGCGGCGGCGGCGACGGCGCCGGACGCGCGTGTTTATGTAATCTATCGAACGACTCGATACTCGACGTCAACATTGTGTCGTTTGTATGTTTACCCAGGTCCGGAATATGGAACAACGGAAGCCGCGTGGAAAGGAACTTTAGTCGAAGCTGAAAGGTTAAACGACGTTCACAATCGCGTTAAAGATGATTTATGCAACGAAGTCATACAACAAGTGAAAACATGGCAAAAGGATGCTTACCACAAAGTAAGTTCGCCCGTCGAAAGCAACGACGATGATAGAACAAAAATAAAATGATCACTCTCCCTTTTTTTAAATTTTTTATAATTTTTTTTATTTATTTCCTCACAGACTGTGCTGCATATTAAAGAACGTAAAGAAATGGAAGACGCGTTCAAAAAAGCTCAAAAACCATGGTGCAAATTACTAACGAAAGTGAACAAAGCTAAAAGCGATTACCATACTGCTTGCAAAGCGGAACGATCAGCAGCCAACCAAGAGAAAAATGCCAGCAACGATA
This sequence comes from Balanococcus diminutus, assembly GCA_959613365.1. NCBI lineage: Eukaryota > Metazoa > Arthropoda > Insecta > Hemiptera > Pseudococcidae > Balanococcus > Balanococcus diminutus. Next base: position 41,713,091 of record OY390716.1, read on the forward strand.
GCACCTTCTCCCAAGATCAGGTACACCAAACAACCTCGCTCCGTGTTAAGTCCATTGACGTGAAAAAGAAATTGCTATCTTTGCATACTCGTACGTGATATGCAAATTACATCGCGTCGATTTTTTTTTAGAAGGACGGTTCAATTCAGTTGATTAAAATTTTGACGCTAATAATAAAAAATGATTACAACCGTGTGTACATATTAATGCAAATGTGTTATTAGACTCTCCTTACGCGTTGTATATTTTCGTAATCGTTCGCTAATAAAATTACACACACCGATTCGTAATCGTTTGAAAATAGATGTTTAAATTACCATAATGTTGTTTCTGCTTTTCCTCTTGGCAGATGAAAAAAATTCAAGATCGAGTACAAAAGGCAAAAGAAGAAGTGCAGAAAGGCAAAGAAAAATACGAACTAGCGTTGCAAGAATTGAACAGTTATAATCCGAAATATATGGAAGATATGACCGTCGTATTTGATAAATGCCAAGAAATGGAAGCCCAAAGATTACAATTCTTTAAAGATGTTTTATTCACTGTGCACAAATACTTAAATATTTCTAAAGATCCTGTGTAAGTGTACACCCCTTTTTCTTCTATCAATATTACCTTATTTCATGTGCTCAGATCGTTTTGATTCATTATATTGTTTTTTTTTAATTTTATGCATTAGCATTCCTCAAATTTATGAAGAATTTTACCACACGATTACGAACGCCGACCGTGAAAAAGATTTGAAATGGTGGTCCAACAATCACGGAGTGAATATGGCCATGAATTGGCCAACTTTCGAGGTAATAAATACCTATCTACCTTTTGAGAATTTTCATACTTTTTTAACGAAAAACGCTATTTAGTTGAATTTCTCATTTTTTTTTTTTTAAACCGCGTGTTCATTTTGTGGCTATTTTTGTTCGAGCGTTATATTAAAATAGAAAATCGTTGCGCTTTTTTACGTATTGACAAATTGACAATTTTACGTATGTACGTAGACTGATACTACTCGTACTTTGAGAACGTCGACGCACCTGTTTCATGTCTGGTTTATTCGTCACCGAAGGTATGTAAAAGAGACGTGGTTTGTGTGATGTTCAAAAACGTAGATGATTGTTGGTGTGTTTGTGTTCGTAGAGTTTATTTTTCAAGGAATGAAAAAATGCACGAAAAACGCTTACGTCCTTACCCTTGTAGAGAGTTGTTATTTTGCACTTCTGTGGTGGAATGCGAACGGAATTGAATCATTTATGAATCTTGTACTCGGAAATGGGCGAATCTTTCGCAAAAACAAAACATAAAAATTCTTTGAAATCACTAAAATAAAAAATTTCATGTAGATAAAATTTTAATAAATTTATTTTAAAAAATTATTTCAAACATGACTTTTAAGAAAATGGTTTTTTACAAAAAATAAAAAATTAATTTTAATAAAATTCTAAAAAAATTATTCAAACAAAACTCATAAAAGATACTAGAGAATTAAATAATTTTTGAAAAAATTAATTTGATTAAAATGATATAGTCGAATTGTATAAAAAAATTAATTGGAACAAAATTTAAAAAAAAGATACTTAGTAGGTACAACATTTGAAAAATTTGTTTTCATATAACTCAGAATTAACAGAAGAAAAAAATTGATCTCAAATATTGATTTTAAAAATTTGAATAAAAAAATATCTTCTACCAAATTGAAAAAAATATTATTCTGCAAAAATTGAAAAAATTAATTTTATTAATGAAATTTTAATAAAAAATCAAAGAAAAATCTATAAAAAAAAGTATTTTGAAATTGATAAAAAAAATTGATCAAATAATACTTGAAGAAATAATTCGGTGATAGAAATCTAAAAAAAAAAAATTTTCAAACATTTTGAAGGGAAAAAAAGATTCTGATAAAAGTAGTTGAGAAAATAAAATGTTAGTTTGAATCTAAAAAACGAAATCAAAATAAGTGAAAAATGAACTCGAAAAAAAATTCAAAGGAAATTCGTAAAAAATTATTATAAAACAAAATTTGAAAAAAAGAATTTAGGTCAGGTCAAAAAAAAACTATTCTTAAGTTATTTTTAACAAAAACCCAAAAATACAAATAAATATTGATTTTGAACAAAATTCGTGAAAATTGTTCTTGAACGAAATTTAAAAAATTGGAAAATTATAAATTAAAAAAAAAAGTCGATAAAAAATCGAAAAAATTGATTAGTTGAAGAAGAAAAAAAACAGTTTGTTTTCAGTAAACGTTGAGAAAAAAATTTTGAAAAGAAATAATTTGTTACAAAAAATAGAAACAAATGATTTTGGGGCAAAAAAATAAAAATGAAAAATGGAAAAATATACATGTTTTTAGCAAAAATTTAAAAAAAAGTTTCTGAAAAAATCGAAAAAATTGATTTTAATAATTTGTGTTTCACAAAAAACCAAAAAAATCCGGAAAATATATATTTTTTCAAAACCAGAAAAATAAATTTCAAGCAGTAAACTTGGAAAATTCATTTCCATTAAAACTCAGTTTATTTTTCAACTAAATTCGAAAAAAAATTGAAAAAAGTTTACCTATTCAAAAAAAATTGATCTAGATTTTCTAAAAAAAAAAATGGATTTTGAACCGATTCAAAAAAAATTTTTTGAATAAAAATATTTATTTCAAAAGAATTATTAACAAATTCCAAAAAAAAAAAAAAAAATGAAAAAATAGTTGAAACAGAAAATTGGAAAAAAATATTTTAAAAAATTGATAAAATTCTAGATTAAAAAAAGATTTTAAATTGAACTCGTAAAAAATTTAGCTTAAATTAAAATAATTTAAAACAATGATAATGAAAAAAATTGATGAATAAAATTTTTTAAAATAACGATTTTAAATAAAACTCGAAAAATAATTTGAAAAAATGTTGAATGGTTTTAAAAAATCAGTTCTTGAGTTAAAAAAATGAATTTCAGTGAAATTTAAAAAAAAAAAATAATAATAATAAAATTAACAAAAACTTCAGATAGAATCAATTTCTAACACTACTTTGTTGTTTTTTTTCTTTTTTTTCAATAAAAATTGAATTTTTATAAAATTAAAAAAAATAAAAATAAAACATGACTTGAAATTCATGTTTTAAAAAAATAGATTTCGAAGTGACCTTGAAAAAGTAATTTTGATTGAAATTCTAAAAAATGGATTTTAAACAAAAACTTGATAAAGAAAATAAAAATAATTCTCAAGCCAAAAAATTTGAAAAAAAAACTGTGATTCCATTAATGAATTTTTTTCAGCTTCAAAAATTCATCTATTATTTTCTTTATTATAAAAAATTAATTGAATTGATTAAAATTCATCAATTTGTCTTTTTTTTTTGATTTTTCAATTTTTTAAAAATATTTTTATTTTTTCAAAAAAAAAAAAATTGAATTGAACCAATTTTTATGTGTGTTTTTGCAAAACAAAATTGATAATACATACATCATCAATTTTATCAGAATTAATCGAGAATTGAGGTAGTAAATACAATGTCCTTGGAAAATATGCATCTCATAAGAGAGATACTAATTGAACTGATTTTCAAAAATTATCTAATCGTGCTTAATCATAAATAAACAAATTGTTCGAAAGAAAAAATTAAACAAATTACGGTACTTATGATAAGGGACACGAAGTCAGGAAACTATAAATCGTACATTTGCATGGGAATAGTACGTACCATAATTTTCGTTCACTTTTCACTAAAGAAAAGGAAAAATAACAACACCCAAATTGAAGTACGTAGTTTCAATAATAAATCGCCAACGATGTAAAAATTGTACCCCAAAACTCATCCCTGGAATTAATTTTGAATTCGATACCGATACTATTACTGCGAGAATACATGTAATAAAATTAATCCTTTATTCGTCCATGACCTTGATAAAGAAAAAATAAATCGCAGAAGTATAAAACGCACCTGATTGGATGGATAATAAATCACATCTCACGTGCGAAATTACCACCATTGTAGGTCGATTCGAAAGTTCGAGGATAAAGCACGATATTAGCTGTAGGAAAACTCAAAACAGATAAATCTAACGTGTGAATAGCGAGAAAGAGACACGAGAAAAGGATACGTGGGAGACGTGAAGGAAACAGAAGCGAGATAAAATTAACGCGCCGCGCGCGTACGATTTCGATTTGCTCGGAAATTATCATTTTCTGATAAATAAACTCGCGAATGTCGACTCGACTGTCACACGTTCCTTGTTCGATGATTTCAAACTGATGAGTGATATGATAAGCTAGAAATCGATTTCATAATTATTATTATCACGTTCTCGCCTCCTGCGAGGACATAGATGAGTCAAAGAGAGACAGAGCGAGAGAGAAATCATACGATGACGTCGAAATGGATTTTTAATGGAATTTCTACGGCTATAAAATTTTTTATACGATTTGCAAAATGCAAAATATTGTTATATTATGATTTGCATGCTTGTTAATTTGCAACAATGCTTGATTTAGTTTTGGCATATGCTTATTACGTGTTTCATAGGATTACATTGAAGAATTTCGCGATATTTCTAAAGGAAAGATTAAGGAATCATTACCAGCCGGACCTATTACTTTAATCAATCAACGCCCTGTCGCCGAAGATTTGCATGTAATTATACTTTTTTGTTTTTCATTTGGCTGCTATATTCTTTCATCGAGCGCCTGTTCATTTTATGTTGCATTCATTTTTCTATTTTTTTCCCCCCATTATTACGAAGATCACCTTAGGCCATAGAAGAAATGTTGTGCTGAAACCGAAAAAAAAATTCGGTCATCGATTGGGATACGTGCGAACAAAATAAGCACAGTCGAGCCAGTCGACGATGAAATAGTCAGACTGAAGTGATACATACTTATGTAGCTGATAAGTCGTCGAGTATCGATTTGTTTATTGTTAGGATTTCATTATAGCGAATACGAATGTGCATGGTTTTTTGTTTGGAATTCGTTAGCATGGTTGTTGACGTAGTTACGAAATACTCCACTCGTCTGTGCCGTTCGCTGCTTTTGATACGTGTACTAGAAATATTATTACCGTATCGATGTTTACCAATTCCAATTCCATGTACTATTCGGTTTGGCGAATTTTTCAAAGTAACAAGACGTAGATAAGCGGATTAATTTTTCAAAAAAAGAACCCACCTCGTTATTATTAATTGACGTTTCGAAACTGTCTACTCGAATTGGTCTCTTGACCTACTAGGGAGGGAGGGAATATGAAAACGAAAAGGGATGTCACGTGATCGATGACCAGATATACGATTTCAGCACAACAACAGCCTAGAAAATATTTTTTCCCCTTTTCTTCTAATCAGTGCAGGAAAAAAAATTGACTCGATTGATGACGACACGAGGAAAACAGCTATTTGTGTTATACATAATATATTTTATTTACCTATATACCTATGTGTTTGTTTATTGTATTACGTATAGGACTATTCGACGAGTAACAACAAAATGTCCACTAAGAAGGTCAACTCATCGGAACGAGTTATCCCGCGTGAACGTGAAAATGTTACAGAACCTAAATCATCCCCGATTACGACAGAACAACGCCAAAATAGCGACAAATCGCCTCAGAAGAATGGTCCAACGTCGCCGAGTAGAAATTCTATAACGTAAGAATGCCTCGTTTTGAATTTTCATAAATGTTTGTTCGACGAGTTATGATCTGAGGTCTAAAGATAGTTTGTGATGTACCTGGAAGTGGACAATTTTTTTGCCCTTAAATGTCATCATAATATTAAAAAAAAAACCAAGAAGTTTTTTTTTTGAATTTCTCAAAAAAAAGTTCAGTTCACTTGAGGAAAAAATCGAAGAAAATGTGTAAAAAATTTTTAAAAAAGTTCCGGGTGAATTTTCAAAAAAATGAAAAAATTCGTTTGAATGAAAAAAAATTGTTGAAAAATATTCCCAAAATTTTTTTCGAAAAAAAAACCTCAAGTAAAAGAAAAAAACGAGTCAAAAGATTATTCTTATAAAACCCTTTGAAGGGAAAATTGTGTCAAAATGCACCAATTCGTTTTTTTTTAAATTCAGTTTGATGAAAAAATTGAGAAAAGAATTTTTGAAAAAAAATTGAAGTCTTTTTTTCACATTTTATCCAACAAATTGTCAGCTTATTTTATTTGTTTTTGAATCAAAAAAGTAATTTCATGAAGGAAAAAAATGAAAATGATCGTGGAGAAATTTTCTAAACGAAGTATTGTGGATGCTAAAAAAAATATTATAAAATAATTACCCTAAAAAAGTTGGGAAAATATTCACTTGAATAGAATTGAAAAAAGATTTGTTTTCTCAAGAGAGAAAAAAATGATAACATCTTACGAGCCGAGTATTTTTTTAAGTTTTAAAAAATAGTTCGTTTAATAAATTTTTGCTCTTGTAAAGGACCGTTCACAGTGGACCTTAACTTTTTGCTTTTGCTTTTTGCTTAACACTCACTACTGTCTGCACCAATCTGATAGCCAGAAATTTGTGTATTTTTTATACGTTTGTTTATGTACTGGTAAAAGTTTAAGCAAAAGCAAAAAGTAAAGCTCCATTGTGAACGGTCCTTGAGTAGGTAAAAAAAACTTGATAAAATTGCAGAAAAAAATCGAATGAAAAGAAAATTTTATTTAAAAAAATATTTTAGAAAAATCCTTTAAAAAACAAAAAAAAATCAATTTCCTCAAAAAATTACCATCGCATTTGAAGAAAATGGAAAAAATCGAATACCAAAAGTTTTTAATGAAATTTTTAAAAATCATCATAATTATGAAAAAATGTTTTGAGTACCTAAAAAAAAGTTGATTGAATTTTGGAAATTTTTTTTTTGAATATACAAGGAAAAGTGAAAAACGTTGAAAGAGAAAATAGTCATAAAAAAATCCTCCAAAAAGTACAAAATAAGTACAAAATACAAAAATTTCCTTTACGTGCAGGACAATCGCTTTTTCAAGAAAAAAAATAATCCTTCAGTTTTAAAAAATCGTTAAAAAGACAATTTTTTGGAAAAAAGAAATGTTGAAAAAATCAGTAAAAATTTTAGAGAATAATTTCGTAAAATCTAAAAAATTTACTTCAGGCATATTAGAATATTTAAAAAATATCACTCGTAAAAATTCGATTTTTTTTCGTACAAATCCTTTTCGGGAAAAACTCTTCCAATTTTAAAAAATCTCTGAAAAATTACACAGGTCAACAGCCATTTTTAGAATGGGTCCAAAATAAGCTTAATCGATAGTATAGACCTAGAAACAAAAACCAATTTCTCATTTTTTAATTTTATTTGCTTTTGCGGGTACAGGAGGGGTTCAAAGTGGCGAAAATCGGGGTTTTTGCACCTTTTCAACTGCTTCTGGCGCCATAAATATTGCTCTACGAACAAAACCAATGGCAGATTCGGAATCTACGTTAAATTTTGAGAATTTCCAATTTTAAAGTACCTTAGTAACGTTTCAATTTTTTTACCAAGACCGCCGACGTTCCGCGTGGGAACGATTCGATAATTATCGGACTGTCTCCGCGCGGAACGGCGACGATTTCGATAATAAAATTAAAACGCTACTAAGGTACTTTAAAATTTGAAATAGGAAAAACGGACAGAGATGTTTTCTCAAAATTTAACGTAGATTCCGAATCTGTCACTGGTTTTTTTTGTAGAGCAATATTTATGGCGCTATGAGCAGTTGAAAAGGTGCAAAAACCCCGATTTTCGCCACTTTGAACCCCTCCCGTATCCGCAAAAGCAAAAAAAAAAACGAGAAATGAGAACTTGATTTTTGTTTCTAGGCCTAAACTATCGATTAAGCCTATTTTGGACCCGAACACAGAAAAAAGTTCAAAAATTGTTGACTAGTGTTATTTTCGTGAAAAAAGTGATGAGAAAAATTCAAATTTTATAAAAGTTTTAAAAAATAGAAAAATTTATTTGAGTCCCATTAGAATATTAAAAGAAATATATATCACTCGTAAAAATTCGATTTTTTTTCTTACGTAAAAATCTTTTTTAAAAAAAAACTCCAATTTTGAAAAATCTCTGAAAAATAATTTTCGTGAAAAAAGTGTTGAAAAAAATTCAAATTTTATAAAGGTTTTGAAAAAATTGAAAACTCAACATATGGAGAAATTATTTTGAAGAAATAAGAATTGGCTCTGTTGAAAAAATTATTTAAAAATAATCACTCCAAAAATTTCCTGTAAAAAAAAAAAACAGAAATTTTTTTTACCAAGGTACAACATTTTTCCGGAGAAAACTCTAACTTATATTTAAAAAATTAAAAAATTCTCTTTTAAAACTTTGAATAAAAAAATTAGTTTTGGCCAAAGTGATATTTTTTTTTAAAAAATCTTCTCAAATGAATTGCCAATGCCCGCTAAATTTGATTTTCACAAAATAAGGGATTTATTTTTAAAATATCATTTTTTCACCACCAAAATTAATTATCTCATTATTTGTATTTTTTTTTTTTTTTTTTTTTTTACCAAAACATTTTTTATTGAAGTCAATTAAAAAATCATTTTCGAGTTCGTAATCTAATTTTTGGTTTTGCCAGAAAAATACCAATTTTTCATTCTAAATTAATTCACAAACTAGAAAAAAAGACCCGTCCCTCCCTTGCCTCTCTAATAATACATCTAACCAGTTTTAAAACTGAAAGTCGAACAAAATCGTATACGAATATGGATTAAAACCTCGTCCGATGACTCAACCATTGAAAATTCCATGGCTCGTTCGCGAGCAAACACACTCGATTGTCGAGACGCTGATATACGCAATTTTTTTCTATTTACACAGTAACGGCAGCAGCGGCGGCGGTAATCAAAAAGGAGATTCTAATCCGTTCGAAGAAGAAGAATGGGACGAAGACGTGAACGACGCGTTAATAGATAACGGCGAACCCGGTGTACCTGTTAGAGCGCTCTACGACTACGAGGGAGCTGAATCAGACGAATTGAGTTTTAAGCAAGGTATAATTTTTTTTCCATACTCTGTAGTTTGCTCTGTACCTACGTACGTACAATTTTAATCTACCAAATCACACGTACCATGGCCACGTACACGTACAGACAATAAACCCTCGTGTGTATTATCTTCTTACAGGAGATTTATTCGAAAAATTAGAAGAAGAAGACGAGCAAGGTTGGTGTAAAGGAAGAAAAGAAGGTCGCGTAGGGTTATATCCTGCAAATTACGTGGAACCAGTCGCGTAAATAAATTGTCACGCAATCGACAATGTAATCGATTCTTCCGTTTGCCAAAAAATGTTCGTATGTGTGTAATTTTTTTCCCCTTGTACGTTGATTTGTTTTTTAATAATTTAACCATTTTGAAATTGTGTGTTTTATACGTGCTTGTATAAAAGAAAGAAAAAATGTAAAAAAAAAAAGGTAAAATCATAAACCAAATTATTTTGAGAGCAGCTTTTTCGTAGTAGTCGCGCGCGGTAAATTCTCCAGACGAGGTTACGAATATGAGGTAGATTTTTAAATGTTCCGTTTTTTACGGTTTCGTCGTCTCTATGTAAGCAATTTTCTTGGCAATAGTAATCAACATTATATAAAAAATGGTGAATGTAGATTTTACCGTGCCATTTGTTTTATGTATATTTATTATTTATTTATTATTTATTTTGTTAATTGTTGCAAGAAGAAAAGTTGCAATAATCGTTATTTTAACTGAAATTACACTACAATTTCAGATTAATATTTTAAAGAAGACTTAATTATTATGTACGTATAACAGTATATCTTCCATTTTAGTATCGAAAATACTATATCGTTGATATGTAAGAATTTTATACATTTGTAGAAAAGCAGACATCAAAGATATTTAATTAAACACATCAAGTAAGCCGATTAATAATATATGTTTGTTGAAAAATCCGACGTTTTTTTCGTTCTCCTCTTGTTTTATTTTGTTTTGTTTCGTTTCGTTTCGTTTGAAATACCAGTATATTAAAATTCAAAAGAATTCGATCGCGTTGCCTCGAGAAGATTCTCTCTACTTTTGTATTGTCATTTCAAAGAATCGATAATCAAAGGTACCTATTGTTGCGGAGAATTAATTAATGTACCAGTACGATATCGCTGGTTATGTAATTTAACTTACCAGGGAATTGTAGCAGCTTTAAGGTTTTATTTTTCGTATCCGGTAACGTTCTATAAATAGATGGAAATAACGAGGGAGCATTTCTTCTGACGGGAAATAGTGTTTTCTTTGATAATAAGAAAAAAAATTATATAATACTCCTCTCTTGTTACAGATTTTTTATTATTGAAAAATGACGATTGTAGCATACATTTTAAGATACCATTTCTTTGAAAAGATTTTTTCCTGAAAAAAAGAGAAATTTTTTCCCAAAAATATGATTTTTTTTCTCTCGAAAAAAATTATTTAAAACAGGTGTTTTAGACCCAGAAAAATTGAGACATTTTTTCACTACCAAAAAGTGAAAATTATCAAAAAATTAAATATTTCAAAATATGTAGGTTCTTTCTTTCAGAATTGAAATTTTCTACCCCCTCCCAACAACTTCAATAAATTATTGTGGAGATTTTTCAAAAAAAAAAAAAAAAAAATTGAAAAAATGAAACAGAAAATAGTAAGATTTTTTCACTCTCAATCTCCAAAAAATTTTAACTCCGAAAAATTTGGGATTTTTCTCTATAAATTGATAAATTTTTTACTCCGAAAAAATCAATTTTTTACCTCAAAAAACATTAAGATTTTCCTCAAAAATACAATTTTTTCTCTTTCTGAAAATCCAAAAATATTGGGGTTTTTATTTTTTTTTAAATTATCAAGAGAATTACAGATACTGAGGTAAGTAGGTATTAAAAGGGAAAAAAATGAAAAAAATCTCCCAAAAATTAATTTTTTTAATCCAAAAAACTAGCGATTTTTCAACAAAATAAAAATGATGATAAAAATAATACATATTATACTTACCTACCTAAAACTAAAAAATAATGAAAAATTTTCCAAAAAAAAACTATTTTTCTCTCTCTCTTTTTTCACTACAAAATAAAATGTTTTCACTACAAACGTTTCAAAAAAAAAATAGAAATTTTTACTTTTTGAAAAATTCCAAATTTTTGTAAAAAAAAACAACGCTTTTTTCAAGTACAAATATTTTTAAGATGGGGCAATTTTTTTTTAAATTTCAACTTTTAATGAAGGATCAATTTTTCAAATAAATATGTAAAAAGGATTAATTTTTGAGAAATTCCAATTTTTGAGCAATTACCTATTAAATTATGAGAAGTGATTAATTTCTGAAAAATTGAAGAAAACTATTATTTTTTTGATAAAAAATTTTTATTGGAAAAATCATTTAGGTATTTTTAAGAATTTGGAAGTTTTCTGGATGACTTGTCAATTTTAGAATCATCATGTAGTAAAAAAAGCATTTTTATTTTGTAGGTAGTGAAAAAAAGAGAGAAAAAATCAGATTTTTTAGAAAAATTTTCATTTTTAGTTTTATGTATTATTTTTATCATTATTCTTTTTTGAAAAATCTCTAGTTTTTCGTGTTAAAAAAATTTATTTTTGGGAAATTTTTTTCATTTTTTTTCCTTGTAACACATATCTTAGTATCTGTAATTCTTTTAATAATTTTTTTAAAAATAAGAACTCAAATATTTAATTTTTGGATTTTCAGAAAGAGAAAAAATCGTATTTTTGCGGAAAATGTATCACTGCTTTTGTAATTATACTAAAAATTAGAGTAAATATTTAAAAAAAATCATCTTGAGAATCGTAAGTTTTCGTCAATTTATAAAGAATTATTAAGTTCTGCTTAAAAAATAACCTGTCGTGTTTTTTAATAACCATCAAGTTATGAAAAATGAAATAAAATACATTATTTTTTTGTAAAAAATTAAGAATTATTTTGTTTTTCTTTCATATATCATCAATTTATAAAAAACAGTCGATTTTTGAAAAAATATAATTATTATGTAAATTTTGAAGAATTTTTTTTTTTAGAGAATCCCTAGTTTTTCATAATATATTTTTAAAACCATCACTCAGAAGCACTTAATTGTTGGAATTTAAAAAAGCAGTTCTTTTTTTCCTCCACAAAACCTACCGCTCCTAAAAATTCGCCTCCTGGCGCAGTCCCTCCATCTGCCCCATAAGCAAATTCACCATTGGTATTTTTATTTTTAAAAAGAGAATAAAATTATTGGAAAAACACATATTTTATAACAAAAAACCACATTTTATTGCAATGAGTTTTAACGCGAAAATAGTGAAGAAAAATATAACAATCACAGGGTTTCAAATTCAATCGTTTCAAAGTTGTGAAAATGTGAAAGTTTAAAAAAAATTAGATTATTACGTAGATAGCGAAGTTCTAGGTACGAGTAGTACAGTTATTTATGGGCTAATAAAAATGGTACGTAGGTATTTGGTAATGTACAAATAAAAACATAATGCGAAAAATTAACAGAAAATAAACTTTTTAAAAACCTAATAGCTGAAAAAGAAAATTCGTATAAATCTTAAAAAATACTTTTAAAAAAATGTATCTACCACCAATTGCAGAGTTTTTTTTTTACCAAAAAAAAAGTAACAAAAATTACGACGACCATAAATAAAAATAAGTTTGTTGCCATTGTGGCAAGTATTCCAATAACGATTTGAAAAATACACCGAACATGGGAACGTTTGAAAACTTGGTTAGCATAACGAATAACGTGTGTTTGGTTTGTTTGTCGAAAAATGGCGATCTCATTACGTACATAAATAAAATCATGGTACGACGAATAACCTCTACTCTTTGTCTTTTACTAAACTGCTCCAATTCTCTTCCGTTGGCTTTTGTTATCAATCGCAAACTGTAAGTAAAATATAGTTTTAAACAGAGATAGGTTGCGTAGAATATTTATTTGCCTCGTAAATGTACCTGAGAATATCTACGGAGAAAGCAATTAACCAAGATTTCCATGATTTTTGACCAAAACAGTACATGCTGCCTAAATGTAATAATGGTTTCAAAATGTAAAGTACCTGCAACATTTTAAAATAATTTTTAGTAATGGTGAATTTGATTTTGATTTTTTGAAACATTTTGAATTGAAACGAGGTGTACGTACTTCTCCTTTGATTTGTTCGTTATTTAGAACTTTATCTTCTAAATTAGCTCCTACTGTACGATCAGTTAATGCTTTCCAAGTTCTGTTTTCAATGGATGGAGCTGAAGAAATATATAAATACGTTCGTGAACTTAGGCTAATTGTAGGAAATAATTTTATTGAATATTAATTTATTATTTTACCTGACTCCACTGTTCGGATCACTTTGCCAGTTTTAAGAGAGATAGAATTCCGATTAAAAGGCATAATCGGAGGGTTGGTATTGCTATTGTCGAGGTTTTTCCGGTCAAGGGCTGGAATCGGGAGAACTTCCACTAATTGCTCTTTATGGTAGAATAATAAACATAGACGAATCGTGCTTCTGAAAAATTAAAATTAGCTTCTACGATAATAATAAAGACGCGGGCAATAATATTCATTTTTTTGAAATACAATAATAATATTTTTTATTTATTCGTAATCATAAATCAAATCAATTCAGTATTCAGAATTTCTAATTTTGAAAAATTTAAATTCAAAAATATTAAAAAATTCAAATTTCCAAAAAATTACCATCATAATTACCAATGGCATTACGTTTATTACGAAGTCGAAAAACACCAAATTTACTCCCCCCTCAACCTTGCCCAATCCAAAAAATCTTACTCAATTTCCGCGTAATCCGCATGTGCACTTCATTCGGAGACTCCCCGATAAGAAAACTGTTCAAATATCGAACTTGAACTTTCTAGATAAACGGTCTGCAACGCATTTAAATGAGAAAACTTGAAATTTTCGTTCAGTATACATTGTAGTACTCCATCCTGTGAATCTGAACTAAAAATAATTTAAATTTCGTGTCTGTTTGGTAGACGATTGCACCAAAAATGCAATCGACGAAGGCCCTAAGGTATTATCAGAAATTACTTCAAAGCCGGCCTTACGTAGTTCAATCGGCACAGACAGGTAAGGAGTGATAATTTTATGATCAGAGTTCACACGAGTACACGAAGTTGATAATCACAGTTCGTTTCAGTTTCATTGATGGCTGCTGGAGACGTTATTTCTCAAACTTTGATCGAAAAGAAGAGCTTTAGTCAGATTAACTTTTACAGAGTTGCTAAATTCGGATCGGTTGGGTTCCTATTGGTAGGTTATTGTCTAGGAAGCTGGAATTTTCAAGAATTTGACCCTCTTCAACGGAGAATAATCGTTTGCTTATTTTCAACAGGGACCTGCCTTAACTACGTGGTACCGGTTCCTCCACAAAGTGAGCTTCAAGTCTTTGAGATTTATAGTGATTAAGAAAATTGCCATGGATCAGTTCATTTTCGCACCCTTAGCAGTAGGTTCCATCACAAGTGCAGTTTCATTTCTCGACGGTAAAAACACAGAAGAAATTAAAGAGAAATTAGAATCCGATTACTTTACCATTCTAATGACGAATTATAAGGTAAAGATCATTGGGTCATTTTAATCATTCATAAAATCGACTCTAACTGTATGTTTCTATGTTCTATTGGTTCTAGCTGTGGCCTTTCGTTCAATACGTGAATTTTTCTTACGTGCCTTTGGACCACAGAGTCCTCCTTACTCAATGCGTTGGTTTGGCTTGGAATACCTACTTAGCATGGAAACTGAATTCAGAGAAAACATAATATTAAGTGAATCATTCTCTCGATTCCCTAGTTCCTTAGTTTACGTCTTCCATTTTTCAATTAAGTTTAATTACTGAATACTTGATTCATTACCGAAATGAGAAACTTTGTGTGATGTTAGATGATAGATTTTTTTTACATTTTGTTTGTTGTCATTCGTACCACTTGAATATAAGTTAATACTTCGAAGTGTTCTTTAATAAAACCAGGCTATTTTGCTTCACTAACGACTTTTAGAATAATTACGTACTTGAATAGCTGAATTGCTAAAACAATGAGCCATTTTCCACGCGTACCCCAAGCCTTTTGAGCGCTCAATTCGACAAATACTTCGCAATGATTGAGAATAGTGAGCCATTTCTTTAATTTATTCTCGTAAGGGTTCGGTGTATCGGTAGAGGTAACTCGATTGTAGATGATTTGATCGTTGAAAAATGCCAGCAGTTTGGACAGGGTGAAGATTAACTCTGATAACAAATTGGAGTTCTCGAATTGGCCTGAAACCGAAATCAAATCATTCGATAGGGTGGGAAAGTCAAATTTGAACGCTAAGAAGAGTCTTACTTGTGAAAAGATACGACAAGTATTTGATGGCAGATTCCACTTCTGCCGAAGTGCACGGATGTCCGCCAACCCATTTTTCGTATTCTGTAAGAATTGGTCTGATATTCCGGACGAGTTCCATCTTTATTCGAATGTGCGATTTTTAAAATTCAAACGATTGATTCCATTGACACACTTGAATGCTTGGCTGAAGTTTGACGTGAAACGATAAAACACTTCTTTAGTAATATGACGGGAACAAATTGAGATATCGAATAGCTCGGTAATTTCTTTTTTGTGGCTACAATTTATGTTTAAATCGTGACTAATAAATCTTAGGATGCGGTGAAAATTTCCATTTTTTCTCTTCGCTTTGTAAAAAAATTTCATATTATATAAACAAAATTCCGTTGCAAAAAAAGAGATAAGGTGTGACTTCGCTATAAGGAAATGCCTCGATAATTTTTCAATTTACTTAATTTATTGTTAATTTTTTTTTAAAAATTGATTCAAACAGGAATCAACATGAACCAGCGACAAGACAAAAATATTGAAGATTTCGTCGAAAATAAGTGCTGAAACAGCTGAAACGACGCTTCAATTTTTACACCCTATAAATAAATATGATAGGTTATTTTATGAATAATAAGTTTAATAATTGAAGGAAAAGAAAAGTATCCTCTTTCTTGTCTACTCAATTTCACAATATCCAATCACGTGCCTTTACTATAGGTACCATACCATTAATAATTTAACGTCATAAGTACATATTTCATTGGTTCATTCATAGGTTTATGGTCCTTGCTGCTAAATGTTCATTCCATTAGTTTCGTAAATTTTCATTTCAAATATTGTCATCGAATGTGAATTGATCAAATTATCAATGTTACTGTGGAATTGCGAATAAATAAATGAATTCTTAATCCAACAATCCTGCCTAAATATTTTATATTAACGAGGAAAGAAACTAACTCGTAGGCAAGTAAAAGTATGATTAACTTCATTGATTTTCTTGTTTCTAAATTCAAAACACTCTGAAAAATGTTTGGAAATTAGAAGTTTACCTACCTACTTGTTGTTATGATGAGAACATGAGAAGGTAAATATTTTCTCAACATATTGTACGATAATTCAAATCTTGTGAACTTGAACTCGGATAAACCATTTCGAACTAGGATCTCAGATAATATTTCTTCATCCTGCTATCTTCATATGCAACTGAAAAAATTTCATACACTGAATTTCAAAAATGTAGGCAACAACGCGACGTATGTAAGTGTAAGTACGTACGTGCTATTATCAAACATTTCCAATTACTCGTTTAATGTATAAACAATCCATTCGACAATTTATCCGGAGTACATAAATGTTTTCTTTTGCGTCGACAAGTCGTAGATTATTATACGCAAGCACAACGTAAACTGTAGCACTTTACTTACCTCAGTTGATTGCGATAATTCTCAATTTTTCCGCACATGTTCCCTTTTGTTCGACGCTATAAATAGGCTTATTTACTGTCGGTGATTCACTCTAATAACGAGCTATGTTTTATTATTATAATCGCGTGCTAGCTGTTTAAATTATAGAATCGAAGTCGCGATTGGTGAAAATACAAGTATAGGTTGGGGTACTAAACTTGTTGACTTTAGAAAAGAAGTACACGCCAACGATACCGGTTTGTTTTGCTATTTATTCGTAAAAATGTGCTCCAAGATTCGTACGAACGTGTCGGTGTCGTGGCTGTGGTATTTGGCGCCATTTCTGCTCACCGTGGTGATATTTTTTTATTCGAGAAATTTATTCAGGGAAAATTTAATATTGTATGCTTTATTGAAATGCTCGCCGATTTTGTGTCTTTATTGGTTTGCGCAACGAGTCCAAAATCAAGTCACTGATAAAACGTAAGTTTTTTTTTTTTTTTTTTTTTTTTGACAGATCGTTATACGTCTTATGTAGATACCTACTTGAAAGAATTTTAATTTGGTGACTTTACATTCGTAGAAAAATCATATATCTGAAACATTTAAACATTGGATTGATATTCTCCGGTATTGGGGATGTGCTACTGGTATGGCCGGCAACCTTTTTATATGGAATAGGTTCCTTTGCATTGGCACATGTCATGTATATCGGTTATTTCGAAATTCATCCTCGAAATAATATATTAGGAGCTGCTTTAGCCGTGATGAATTTAATTGGTTCGTATCAAAATGAAAAGATTAAAGAGATCTTAAAATTATATCTTATTTTTATTTTTGTTTGCAGTCTTTCGGGTGGTATCTTCAACAATAAGTGGAATATTGCTGATGGCTGTGCTTATTTATAGTCATTTGTTGGTTGGTACAGTTTGGAGAAGTTTGGATCAAGCTTTGCATTCTAGGGTAAGCCAAATAGATTCTTACTTTTTTGGATACCACTTTGTGATTTTGCTACTAATGGATGAAAAGGAGACCCATTCTTAAAAAAAAATTTTCAAAAAAAAAATATTCGAACATTTTTTTAGAAAAATTATACCTACAAATGAAGCATTTTTTAACAAAAAAAAACGGTGTTTTTTCAAGCAATTTTTAATTTTTTTTTTTTTAATGGAATTACCTCCTGAATTTTTAGGAATTTTTTCAACATTTACTTTTTGAAAATTTTTTATGTACCTGCCTACCTACCTACCTACATATCCATCTATCTATAAATCAAGTATCAATCAACCTACCAAAAATGAATTCGAAAACAATATTTTTTTTAAATTTCGTAAAAAGATCTCAATAATAATAGTAATTCTTTAAAAAATAAAAAATAAATTTACCTGTATTTTTACGAGTAGTTCTTTCGAATAATGTCTTATGAAAAATATTTTTGGCACAAAAATTATCTTCAAAAAAATTACAAAAAGTGAAAATTGAAATGAAAAATCCTGGAATTTTTTGAAACTCCACTTTAAATTTTTTTTAAAAAGTCTGAAAAAAAGTTTCATTTTTTCCAAAGAAGTTTGATTTTTTTAAAATACTTACCCACCAAAAATGTATCTGGAATAAATTTTTCAAAAATTAACAGTTGAAGAAGCTTCTTAATTTTTTCAGTTCCATTAAAAAAAAATTATTAAAAAACCGTAGCATTTAAAAAAAAAATTGGTATGAAAAATTTTCCAATTTGCAAAAATTCAAGATTTAAAATTAAAAAAATCAAAAACTCCATCAAAGAATAAAAAAGGAGAAAAATTCTCAAAACAGGAGAAAAAAATTTGAAACGTTTCAAAAATATTTTTTAGCACAAAAAATTCTGCTCATTCGAACAAAAATTTTGAAATTTTTTAATTTTTATAAAAAAATTTCTTCTGAATTTTTTTCGTGTGAACTTGTTGTAAGATAATTATAATTTTTTCCCAATTTTTTCATTTGAAATTGGAATTTTTTTCTTAAACTTTCCATTACAATTTTTTCAAAAATATTTTCATCAATAAGTACTGTCTTATTATTTTTCCACAAAATTTTTTCAATAACTTTTTATTAATTTTTTTTTAAGCTGAGTACCTATACCTACCTAATTATTTATAAATATTTTTCCAAATTTTTCATTTTTCATTTTGATCAAAAAAATTGAAAAACAATTCTTAACTTTTGAGGAGGAGGAGGAGGGGGAGGTATATTTTGAGGATTTGTTTCAGCACTGGCTTAACTGCAGATTATGTTTTGGAGGAAAAAATATCTTAATTTCTTGCAGGAAAAATTTGAGAAATAATCTTGATTTTTTTTATCTCAGTTTTTTCAGAAAAAATCTCCTATTTGTTCAAGAGAAGAAAATTTATGAATTTTCTTGGAACAACAAATAATGATTACCTACCTACTACAATTTTTTTGAAGCCAAAAGGTACTTTTTTTTAAATTTATTTTTTCTTTGGAGATCTAGCTTATTCTAAAAAAAATACGTTATTTTTTCAATTTTTTAGGATAGAAATCCTTCGAATTTCTATGAGAAAAAAAATCATTCAGCTTTTTCGGAGAAAATATTTTTGAATTTTCTTGGACTAAAAAATAATGCTAAGTTTTTTTTTGGAGTTTGCTCAAAAAATTTCAAAATAAGGGAACATACCTATCTTTTAGTTTTTTGGGAGAAACCTCATTCATTTTTTCCTTGGGGGGGGGGGGGTACAATACCTACTTATTTCTCAAATTCTTCGATTAAAATAATAAAAAAAATCCCAGAAATTTATTGGAAAAAATTGCACTTTTCTCATTTTTTTAAATTTCAAGTATTTTGAGTCAAGGTAAAAAATACATTTTTTTTAAAGTGGTAGATACCTACTACCTACCTACCTAAAGAAATCTTTCAATTTTTCAACAGAAAAAAACTTTGATTTTTTTTTTTAAATTTTCCTATTTTTTGAGGTTTACAAACCTTTGGAAAAAATTGAACTACACACCCAAGAAAATTCCAAATTGTCATACCTGAAACACGCACAAGCAATTGAAAACTTCCACTTGTAGGTACTTGAGTACGTGTTCGAAAAAATAAAAAATAAAAAAAATAAAAAATGCAACTGACTTTTTTAGGAAAAAGTATAAACAATCTAAATAATTTTTCGAAAATTTTAACAATTTTCAAAAAAAATTAGTTATAGCCAAAGCTGCTCTTTCAACATTATATTTTCAACTCTACTTGATTTTTGTTTTTTCAGGAGAAAAAAATCTGGGGCGTTTGCGGCGCAGTTGGGAGCATTTTATTTTGCTTCTCCGATCTTATGATCGCCGTCACAATGTTTCTCCATCCTATTCCATATTCGGAGGTCATTATTTGGATTACCAATTTTTCAATTAGCTTTTATATCATCAAAAATTAATAATTGTTACGTGTCTGTTTCAGGTGCTGATTATGTCAACCTACTATGCTGGTCAATTAGGAATTGTTTTGAGTTCTTTGAGATGCTAGCATGTGATTTAAAAATTACCTACCTGCCATTTCTTTCAAAAATTTTAATCCTGGAATCGTATAGGTAATAAATTTCTGACTGAAATTTCATCAGATCGATCAAATTTCAGTCAGAAATTTTGTCCAACCTTCTCTATATCGAAGGGCAGCGAAAATATCGAATTTTGATTCGAGGATTTTACGAAGTGAATTTTGCATTATTTTATATCACCTTTTTTTTTTTTTTTTTTTTTTTTTTTTGTATTTTTGTACTTGTTTATATAGAAAAAATTCTACCACGATGTTTATCATTTTTTTATTGGGTATAAAAATTTTCATTTAAAAATAGGTAGGTACTTAGGTAGGGATTGGTCTATTTAGAAGTCACTTAATTGCCATCTCTTTTCCATTAATCTCAACGCATTTCCTCCCTTTAAATGATTTCAGAATTGAATTCACCAAATCGTACTGCAATGTACAATAATATGGTTTTTTATTTCGAAAAATTCCTCGCAAAAATTCCTCGAACCGGAAAACGTTGATTAAAAACATACTATAAATACTCACATCGGCAACCTCAGCAACACCACCGCATAAAATACTACGAATCAAGCGTAGGTACTACGACTAACGATACGCACTACCGCGCCGATGAATATTTCATTTTCGTAGGGAACCTGGCATGGCATGGCAATGGCATGATCACATTAGAGGCTTTCCGAATCGGGAAATCGTTGGAAACGAACACGAAAATTCAGTTTGCCTATGCGTTCGTTGACCGTCACCTCGCGTTCTATGATTTTTCCCATAAACCGTAAACGTAAACGTTGGCACGAAAAGGGAACAAACCCCGATCGCAGTTGCAACACGTTCATCGCGTTTCTCTATTACCATTTACCAGTATGAAACACCGCAATATGGCTAATCGTCGCATACGAGTAAAACAAAGTGAAGTGCCACTTTGCGCTTTCGTCACTTTATTATTAACTCATTGTTACTCGGTTTTCGCTATATTGGATAGAAGAGGTTCGATATATATTTATTTACAGCATATATACGACTTGCAGCACGGTTTCCTTTACCTATTTGCACTGTATTTTTGATACCTGTACTACCTATCTATAGTTTGTATAAATTTGCGATGATATTATGCACTCGAATAAAATGCCAAATGACAAGCTTTGATAAAAATTAACGAAAACGATGCTCTGAAAATATTTTTCACGAAAAAGAAATCATCGATTAGAAAGAATACACGAGTACCTAATGAATTGCTCTGTTTACGACTTAAATTTCATTGTAACTAGCTGCCTAAATAAAAAGATAGGCAATTATGGCCACCAGTGCATCGTCATTTTCATTATTATTTTTCCAAAACAATCCAATCAATACGAGCACGTCCATGTTCATCACATTCGGCTGCTAAGCAATAATCTCGCTTGTTGAAATCTACAACATTCAGTGTGTAGGGGCGAATGCAGCTACCGCGCCAGGAGGCAAATTTTTCAAAAAAAATAATACCCAAAAATTGCAATAGTTTTTATGACATTAATTTTTTATTGAAAAATAATTGATTTTTCCCAAAATTGACGGGTAATATTTCTCAAAAATTTATAATTTCAAAAAAAATTGACAATTTTCAAAATGGTTTTTAAAAACTTATTTTCAAACAGAAATAGTGTTGTTGTTTTTTTTTCCTTCAAAAATTTATAATTTCAAAAAAATTGACAATTTTCAAAATGGTTTTTAAAAACTTATTTTCAAACAGAAATAGTGTTGTTGTTTTTTTTTCCCTTCAAAAATTTATAATTTCTTGTAAAATTGATAACTTTTTGAAAACTGATAGATTTTATCAAAAGCTGGCAATCTTCGAAACCCGGCAATTCTCAAAAATTTATATTTTTAAAAAGATATTTTGTACCTACCAAAAACACCGAGTATAGGTAATAATTTTTTTCAAAAATAACATAGCCGGGTAACTGTCTAAACCTACCGTGACCAAATTTTTAGATCGCTACCTCACCCCTTCCCCCTCCTAAGGCGAAAATCGAAAAATGCGATATTTGATTATTATTTTTGATTTTGACCGTTTTTAACCCAATTTCTTTAAACTTGCAGGAATAATAGAAATTCCATTTATGGAAATTTTTACAAAATTTTTTAAACTGAAAAAATCATAAATTTTTGTACAAAACACATAAAGTGAGTATGAAGAAAAAGAGAAAAATTTCCCATTTTGCTATAATTGCCATATTTTTATTTCTCTAAAAATTAATCATTTTTTTACAAATTGATAATTTTTGCAAAATTGATTTATTTTACACAAAGTGATACTTTTTGAATCATCAATGTATGAGAAATTATCAATTTTTTATAAAATTGTTGATTTTTTAAAAAGTACAAAAATTGAAAAATTATCAACATTTTGAAATATTAAAAAGTTGACCAATTTCATAAAAATTTGAAAATTATCAATTTCCGAAAAAAATCATGAAGTGAGTTTGAAAATTAAGAAGAGAGAAATTTCTCTATTTTGCTGAAATTGCAATATGTATTAATTTCTTCAGAAATTGGTCATTTTTTACAAATTGATTTTTTACACAAATTGATAATAATTTTTGAATTATCAATTTTTGAGAAAATATCAATTTATGTAAAATTTTTGATTTTTGAAAAAGCAGAAAAATTGAAAAATTACCAACATTTTGAAAAAAATTAAGAAGTTGATAAATTTCATAAAAATTTGAAAATTATCAAGTTTCGAAAAAATCATAAATTTCTACCTATACAAAGTACGTACATGATTATTAATTTCTTCAAAATTTGCTAATTTAATACAAATTGATCATTTTCTAAAAATTGTTTAAAATTTTGAATCATTACCTCTATAATACTTATTATAAAAAGAAAAAAAATCATGAATTTTTGTACAAAGTAAGTTACCTACATGAAATAAGTTTGAAAAAGAATAAGAAAGAATTTTACATTTGCTAAAAATTCAATATATTTTACTAAAATCTTCAAAAATTGATAATTTTTGAATCACCAATTCATGAGAAATAAAATTATCAATTTTTATAAAATTGTTGATTTTTGAAAAAGTAAAAAAATTGAAAAATTGTCAACATTTTAGTTGATCAATTTCATAAACATTTGAAAATTATCAATTTCTGAGAAAATCAGAAATTTTTGTACAAATGTATAGCTAAAGTTAGTTTGAAGAAGAAGAAGAAAAAAAATCTTCATTTTGCTAAAATTGCAATAAGTACCTAAGTATTTAATTATTTATTAATTTCTTCAAAAATTAATAATTTTTTACAAATTGATTAAGTACTTTTGAAAAATTGAAATTTTTTCAAAAATTGTTTTTTTTTTTACACAAATTGATAATTTTTGAATCATAAATTCATGAGAAATCATCAATTTTTATAAAAGTAGAAAAATTGGAAAATTATCAACATTTAAAAAAATTAAAAAATTAGAAAATTATTATCAACTTCTAAAAAAATCATAAATAAAAAATTACCAATTAGGTAAAAAAAATCAATAATTTTGGAAAAATCATCAATTTTGGAAATAAAAATTAATTATCTTATATTTTTTGCATATTAAGTAAGAAGATATAGACTATTATGATAGGTAACCAAAGTGGCGAAAAACGTGATGAAATCTAAAACGAAATTTAGGGACCAATGACGTTTTCTCTATGTTGTTCGGCAGTTTCAATTTTTTGTAAAATTCTCAATTTTTCAAAAAATATTAATCTTTCAAAAATCACATATTCCCCAAAAAAATGAATTAAAAAAATGTATCATGTTTTGAAAAAAAAGTTGATATTCAATCTTTTGATAACTTGACATAATTTTTTGATGACTGACGCGACGATCATGAAAATTGTCATTTTTTTTTTTTTTTTTTTTGAATTAGATATCTACAATTTTTTTTTAAATTATGAATTTGTGGAAAATAATCGATTTTTAAAAAATACTCAAAAATATGAAATAATTGATTTTTAAAAAAATTTTAGAATTGCAAAAATATTCAATTTTTTTGAAATCATCAATTTTTGAAAAATCACAATTTTCCAGAAAAATACTCTATTTTTGAATAATTCACAATTTTTGAAAAAATACTCTGTGATTTTTTTTCCTCTTGTACTCCTTCCAAGAATAATACATGCAACTTATTTCTCTCGTCGATAAGAAAGTCTGCCTACTACGTAGAAGGCTCATCAGCAAGACGTGATGACACATTGTGCTTGTTATTATAAATAAACAAAATATGTAGTAGTAATAATTGCCTAAAATATTCAAATCAGATTGGTAAGATACCCAATGTTCAATTCGGTCATTATCAATAACGATTTTCATTTCCTCTGTCTCTGCCTCTGTCATAACTATCACATGAATCTATTCAATATTCGTCTGTTCACCCACTACCTACTACATATACCTACGTTGTGCACATAGGTATAGGTTACCTTACCTACCCCCACACATACGATAAAAAACAATAATTCACATGACCTTTAAAAATTTTACCATAAAATTGAACTTTATATGGGAATAGTAAACGATCAACATACACGAAATATAAATAAATGGAAATTATTTATCGTATCAGACATTGGTACGAATAAGGAAATAATAAATTAAAACGATTTTATTATGAAAGACTTCGCTCGCCCCGCTTACTGTATTCACGTGACAAAATAGAATTTTAAAAGAAAACTAATAACGTATTCGATTATAGTACACGTGCTATGTAGGGCATAGAAAAATGAAAAGTTCATGCACGATATTTCGGCGAATGGCGAATAAAACTTTTTTTTTCATTTCTCGTCCATATATGCATTGTGCATGTACGTAGTTATTTTTTTAACGATGCGAAGAATCGCAAATTGCGAGGAATATGTGAACTATGGTTTGAATTTAGGATAAAGAAAAAAATCATTTGAAATTTTTATACACAAAAAAATAATAATATTTTTCAGGCAGACGTCTTGTATCAGAGTTGGACACCCTATGTAGCATATTTTATTTTATCCTAACGATCTGGTACTGATAGTGATATTTGACATATCACCTGCAAATTAGCCCACCCTAGTTGTGGAAACCGTTCCACAATAAATCAACTCATCTCTTATTGAAACCAAGTACCTAGACCTACCAGTACCAGTGCAGTAGTTGAAATATTATTTTGTATCTTGCTGAGATTTATCAGCGTTTAATAAACGTCGATAAATCAACAAGATGCATGTTATACACAAGAGCAATTTTTTAAATGTACGACTAGGACTATAAGTAATTGAAGGAAAACGTTTACAGTGGCTGATTAAAATATTTTAAGCCTGGAGCGAATGTTTTATGCTCTAGCTCTTCAGATTTTAGGAAAAATTTCTGATGAAAAGTAATTTTTTAAAACTAATATCTATCCTTAATTTGTCAGTAAATTTCAAAAATTTCCCATTTTTGAAAACGTTTTTTTATAAGAGGTGCTCAGTTGAAAAATAACATAATTTTTTAAGAAAAATCGTATACTTTTTGCTAAATTAAAAATTTTTGAAAAAGTAAAATATAATTTTCAAAAATTTATTGTTTTTCAAACATTTTGATGATTATTTTACGAAATATTATCTTCATTACTTTTTACAATTAGTAATAATTTTTTAGAAATTTACAAGTTTTGTAAAATTGATAATTCTTGCGAAATTGATTTATTTTTCATAAATTTATACCTACCTAGTTAATTTTTTAATGATAAATAATTTTTTTTTTTTAAACGACATTACTTCTTATGAAATGACGATTCTCAAAACTTCATGTCGAATTTTTAAAAAATTAAAATTTTACCAAAAATATTTTCCTAAAATTGATGTTTTTTCAAAAAAGTGAGTTTAAAAAAAATTGTATGAACAGATTGAGTATTTTTGAAAGACTGAAAATATTTTTAAAATTCTGAGTATTTTCCTAATTTGATTATTTATTTCAAAAAATTTTAATTTTTAAAAAATTGACAATTCAAAAAGACTTAATTTTAATGAAATTAAGATTCTCAAAAATATGAGATTTTTTAATTTCCGAATTTTTTTTTTGTTTGATATGATCTTAGGTTTTATTCAAATCACTTTTTCTACGGATTTCACGGTGAAATTTCAAAAATTGATTTTCAAAAAAATTGGAAAATGATTTTTTTTTAAAATACTAAAAAGGATTTTTCAAAAAAAAAAAAATTAGAGTAAAATTTTTAACAAAAAAAATGTTGGTAAAATGAATTAAAAAATAATAATAGGTAACTAATTTTCGACATAAAAACAAAAAAAAAATTCAGAGAGTCCGAAACAGAATTTTCAAAAAAATTATCATCAACAATACAATTTTTAAAAAACTCCAAAATGAATTTAGAAAAAAAAAACAGTGAATTTTCAAGAAAAACTCTAAATGAATTCTCAAAAAAAAAATACATGTCCAGCAAATTTCTAAAAAAAAAAAAAAATTGAAAGGGAATTTTCAAAAAAATTAAAACCAAATTTTCGAAGAAAAAAAATCAAAAACGAATTTTAAAAAATTTTAGAACGAAATTTTCAAAACTGAATTGTCAAAAAAATTGAGAGATGGAAAATGAATTTTAAAACAATAAAAACTAATTTTCGACATAAATATTTTAAAAAAGTTCGTAGTGAATTCAAAACTGAATTTTCGAAAAAATTGTCATCGCAACAATCTGTCTATCTAGCAAATTTCCAAAAAAATGAATGGGAGTTTTCAAAAAGAAAAAGTCTAAAATGAATTTAAAAAAAAAAAATGAAATTTCCAAAAAATAAAAATAAAAACAAATTTCAAAAAAAATCAAAAAAAAATTCAAAACTTTTTTAAAGAAAAATCAAAAATATCTTTTTAAAAATAGAAAATAAATTTCCAACTCCAAAATGAATTTTTACAAAAACACATAACAATAAATCATCAAAAATGCTTCAAAATGAATTTTCAAAAAAAATAACTCTAAAATTATATTCCAAGAAAATGGATTTCCAAATGAATTTAAAAACAAATTCTCAAAAAAATAATGAATAAATAAAATTAATTTTTAAAAGAACAATAATAAAATTTCAAAAAAACCCAAAATTAATGAAAAATAAATTTATTTAATGTGTTTTCAAAAAAATTGAGAGAGAATTTTCTGAAAAATAAAAAATGAATTAAAAAAAACGAAATTGAATGCATTTTTTTCTCAAAATTAAACTATTGAATTGAAAAAATGATTTTCTAAGAAATAGTCGACACTACATTTTGAATAAAATTTTCCCAGCCAAGACTTGGTGCAAAATCGATTAAATGATTTCGTATTTTCGTATAATTTCAAGAATTGATTTTTTGTTTATCAACCGATTTCATAAAAATTTGCAAAGTTTGCATATTATTACGCAACGATAATAAATTTCTGCGCATTTTACACACGCGCCCGAATTGTTAAAATTCGCCATTTAAATTCCACCAACATAATAATAAACAAACTCATCAGTTTTATGCTCTGATTAACCTCAACAATTGCTTTAATTTGCTCGATTGTAAGGTATGAAAATTTTCTAGGTCATTATCTCGATCATAAGCTCACACACATAATCACATCGGCACTATTGTAGGTACACGTCAACGTACGTTATTTTGTATTAGGTACATTTTATGTACAATAACGAGCCTATAGTCGTAGTAGGATTTTTCACGAGGTGACCTGGCCACGATGTATAGACATAGACATAGTTGGTAATTTAACGGCTCGTTATACGTAGTATAAGATGCACATTTATGCAGGGTGTTCCATGAAACTTCCACAATAAATAATTCAACTATACATGCAACTCGAGAAGGCAAACAAAAAATATTATTATGATAAGTTGCCTATCTCGATTTTGAAGGGGCAGTAGTTTCAAAAAAAAATTCAAAATTTCGTCAATACAATTTATGAAACAGATGTAACTCTTCGAGAGGAGTAAAACTAGTTATGTTGAAAATTAGTATATCTTTGAAAATGAAGGCACTACGGAGCTTCAAACTTTAAAAATACTGATTTCCAATGTTCTGTAGCGCCTTAATTTTCAAGAATAGGCAAATTCTTCATATAACTTTTTTGCTCCTCTCAAAAAGTTGAATCTGCATCATGCATTGTTTTGGTAGAATTTTTCAATTTTCATACCTCGAAAGTGCACCGTAATAACTGAGGTAGGCAATACTTTCAGCAAAAATTTCTAGTCGTCATAACTCCTTCAATTTCAAAGATAGGCATCCCAACGTGATTACAATTTTTCTCGTGTTTTCAAAATGCTATGCAATGGCGGGCTTGAAACTTATAAATAACTAACGTCTAGTTTGATAATTTTGTTTACATTCATGGGGTGCAACTTCGATAAATTTTTACCAAGTCCAGTGCTACATAATATTTTATAGTCAAAATTGGAAGGGAGGAAGGGGTCTAATCGAAATTTTTGTAATAACTAAAAGTATTTGTACAACTTCAAGCTACAACTTTTGTTTGAAAATTTTTTCAATCGGGCCCCTTACCTCCCCCCTGTTTTTAAAAATGTATTTGAAGGAGTTGGATTATCCAAAATTGGTGGGGAGGGAGGGATCCGATTGAAATTTTTGTTATCACCAAAATTATTCCTAGTACTTCAAGCTACAACTTTTGGTTGAAAATTTTTTCAATCGGGTCCCTTACCCTCCCCCTGTTTTCAATAATGTATTTGAATGAGTTGGATTATCCAAAATTGGAGGGAAGGGAGGGGTCCAATCGCAATTTTTGTCATGGCCAAAATTTTTCCTAAAACTTTGAGCTACAAGTTTGTTGCAAAAATTTTTCAATTGGACCCATTTCCCCTTCCCCCTTCAATTTTTAATTAGTATTTTGGGAGTGTTATGCAAAATAAGTGGAGAGAGAGGGGCTCAATTGAAAAAGTTTTCAATAAAAAGTTGTAGCTTGAAGTTTCGCTAATACTTTTGGTTATCACAAAAATTGCGATTGGACCCCTCCCTCCCCTCCAATTTTGGATAATCCAACTCATTCAAATACATTATTGAAAACAGGGGGAGGGTAAGGGGCCCGATTGAAAAAATTTTCAAACAAAAGTTGTTGTAGCTTGAAGTACTAGGAATAATTTTGGTAATAACAAAAATTTCAATCGGACCCCTCCCTCCCCACCAATTTTGGATAATCCAACTCCCTCAAATACATTTTTAAAAACAGGGGGGAGGTAAGGGGCCCGATTGAAAAAATTTTCAAACAAAAGTTGTAGCTTGAAGTTGTACAAATACTTTCTTTTAGTTATTACAAAAATTTCGATTAGACCCCTTACTCTCTTCCAATTTTGAATATAAAGTATTATGTAGCACTGGACTTGGTAAAAATTCATCGAAGTTGCACCCCTAGAATGTAAACAAAACTATCAAACTAGACGTTAGTCTTATAAATACCAAATTTTCAAAGCTTTATAGCGCCTTCAATTTTCAAAATAGGCAACTTTATTTGTCTGCTCGAGTTGCATCGCATCTATCGTGAAAATATTGAGCACCTTTCATGGAACACCCTGTATGTGTATATAGATTAGCGAGCTAGTTAAACTTTCCATTTCAAGGTATTAAATATCGCATACGTGCTTACCTATTTGGTTACAGTTTACATGGACGAAGATCTACGACGAAGCTATAGATTAGAGGATTTTCTATGGTCTGGATCTGGAGACAGTGAAAATGAAACCGAACCGACTCCGATGGATGAGCAAACACCTTGGGAACGTATTACAACCGTCTTCCATACCACCACCGTTATCTCAACGGCGACGATATTTTATAAAACAGTATCTGTCAGTACGACGCCGGTAAGTAGTGGTTGTAAATCAACGATATGAGCATTTTTTATTTATTGAGAGAGCAAAGAGTCAAACGTCAAACGTGTCGTCGTCTTTAATTTCTGGATATTCGTGTATCAAATCAAATTCAACGTGTGAGGTAATTTTGTGTGTGTGTGTGTGTGTTTTTTTTTTTTTTTTAAATCAACGTACGAAGTATTAATTAAACGAATAATGCGCCAATAAAAAGCCATGCAGCATCTTTTGATGCATTGAAATTAGTATGCACAATACGGTTTGACGATACATGGATGTGTTTTTCGAATTCTAAATCATTTATGCAAATGAAACTTGAGATAAAAATCAATGGTTCGAATAATTCATAAAATATATACTATGCGTAGGATTCGAATACAACAAGCTCCGAATGCATCAACGATCCGGACTGCATAATTGAGCCAACGCCTACAATACAGCTATCACCAAGCACATCGATATCTCCTTGGCCGCCGCCAACAGAATATCCGTATGGTGATTTGGTACCTGACCAGAGATACTGGCTCATCACCGTATTGAAAGTAAACACTTCCAGTATCTATTTCGTACCCAACGAGTTGGAAGAGCATTTGGCAAAATTGTACAAAATTGCATTTCACAGGTACCTCGAACTACCTACGTCTATTTGTTTCTTGAGAAAATTTATTTTACCTACCTAGTTGGTTTATTTTGATTTTCAAAAAATCAATTTTTTTATTTTAACCATAAGCAATGAATTGTAATTTTTTATCAGAGATTTAAGTTTATTCAGATGTGGAAGCATACCAAATAAAACCCGATTTTCGACACCAAAATCAAAAAAAAAAAAAAAAAAAAATTCATAGTGAATTCAAAACTAAATTTTCAAAAAAATAAAAAAATTAGCGAATTTCTAGAAAATTTCCAAAAAAATTGAAAGGGAATTTTCAAAAAAATTTAAAACTAAATTTTCAAAAAAATTTGAAGCTAAATTTTCAAAAAAAATTGAAACTAAATTTTCAAAAGAAAATCAAAAACGAATTTTCAAAAAATTTTAGAATAAAATTTTCAAAACTGAATTTTCAAAAAAATATAAAAAAGAAATTTTCAAAGAAACTATAAGAGGAAATTTTCAAAAAAAAAAAAAAAAAAAAAAAAATAGAAAATGAATTTTAAAAAATTTAATCTGAAGAAAAAATTTATTAAAGTTGGAAAATCACCAAATTTTAGCAATTTACAAAAATACATCAAACTTTTAAAATTGATCTTTTAAATTTAGAAAAAAAAAATTGATTAAATTTTTATTTATGGCCAATTTTTTTTAAAATTTTCCAAACAATAAAAATATACCGAATTATAAAAATTAATAATTTCAAAAAGTTTTTAAAATTTGAAAATCATCAAATTTCCAAGATTTAGGTATTAAATTTTTAAAAATTTACAAAATATTGAAGTTTATTATCTATTTAAATTCGAAACGTTGATATCTAACATGGAAAATTTTCTAAAATTTACAAAAAAAAATTACTGAATTAAAAATTGAGAAAATTCTCAATTGAGGCGCTTGGTGGAAAAAGGGCGTTCTGCTACATAACGCCCTTTTTCAATATTTTGGAAAATTTGAAATCTTCAGGTCTCCAACTATTAGTACACGAAGTCTTAGATCTGAAAAATATACCTAGACGATGATAGACGCCTTGACAGGTGTTTGTTTTTTTCATTTTTTTCCAAAAATACCCAAATGACGCCATTTTGGGAACCCACAACCTCTTCAAGATGACTTTGGGGCCTAAAAATCATGTCTGGGCTTGTTTCGAGTCGGTATTTCTCATATACTACAATTTTAGCAAAATCGAGAAACTTAGACTTTTTCAACTTATTTCATCATTTTTTTAATTTTGTCCTATTTGACGGATAAAACTCATATACACCTTGCTGAAATCTTGGTAGTTCTCGATTATAAGACTCTTAGAAGTGAGAATATGCAAAAAAAAATCATAATTTTTTTTGTTGAAAATTCAAATATGGAAAAAGGGCGTTAAAGGACTGTTACAAAAACGGTTATTTTGGCGTTATAACGAAACCTTTTTAATTTTTTTTTTCAAAATATACCTCAAAGAACACACTATCTACTTACTATAAAAGATTTCTCTTCAATTGACCACATTTCGCGGTATAACATTTCAAAACTTTGAACGTGTTTTTTTCACACTTTTTGAAATTATCTAACGCCCTTCTTCCACCAAGCGCCTCAATTTATCCTCAATTTTCACCAAATTGAAGAAAAAAACTAAATATTGAAGACCCAGACCCTGGTTCACTAAAGTTTGAATGTTTTGAAAATTCATCAAAAAAAAAATATATATCTTAAGCATTTAAAAATTTTATAAAATTTTAAAAATAATCAAATTTTGGAGTTTTTAAAAAAATTTTCAAGTTTGAATTTTTTTTTCTTGAGCGATCATATCATAGGAGAGTTTTTCTTCAAAAATTCCTTCACGAAAGACTTTTAAATGTTTTGTCAGGCAGTAGGAATCATAGGTAAGTATAGAAATTTATTTCTTCAAAAACTTTTAAAATATTTTCAGTCCAAAACAATTGAGAATTCAATTTTCAGAAAAAATTAGTTTGAATTTCAAAAAACTGAGATAAAAAAAAATTGATAAACTTTTTACTTGAAAAGCATGTTTTTACACCGATTTTTTCCACAAAAAATACAGAGATCTTCGAAAAAACTGGAGTGATTTTATTTTCTAAAAAATTGAAATATTTTTAGCAAAAAAAATTGAAAAATTTTGTTGCTTTAAAACTCAAAATTATTTTTAAAAAATTGCACTCTTAAAAATTTGATCATTTTTTGCTCTAAAAAACCACCGAACCCCCGCCCCCACACAATTAAAAAAAAATCATAGAGGTTCCGTTATTAAAATTAGTCAAATTTTTAAATCTTTACCGAAATTTGAAAATTTCCCAAATGCTGAAAACTTTACAAATTTTGATTGAAAATTGTATAAAATTAGGTTTCAAAAAATTGGAACAATTTTTCACATGTCGTATAAGTAGTTAAGTACCTATAAAAAAATATGAAACACGCCTAATAAATCACAATTTTTACCAATTTAAAATTTTTATCAAATTTATATGATTTACTTAATTTAAAAAAATTAACTAAGTTTAAAAAATTTATCTAACTATCTAATTTTGAAGATTTATTACAAATTTGGAAATTTTTAAATCATAATTATGTAACTGTAGGTATAATCAACGTTACAAATCAGATCAATTATTTGACGTTTTTGAATTTTCAAAATTTGGTAAAAATCCAAAATTTTGAATAAATTATCTGAGGTAAATTTCATCAAATTCAACAAATTTTGAATAACAAATCGAAAAAAAAATCAAACATGAAAGTTTTGGCATATTTTAAAAATGTACCTACTATTGACCTTTTAATTTTTTGTGGGTACGTTCCCAGTCATATAGGAATTCAAGGAAACGAAATTGTCGATACACTAGCAAAATCTGCCATAAATCCCTCCCCACTCTCTACCCTTTCCACAGATGACATCAAATCTTTGTTAACCCAACAAATTTACTCAAGCTGGCAAAACTTATGGTCCCAACAAGTAAACAATAAATTATACCAACATAAAAAAACAGTGCATCCTTGGAAAAACCTCTCACAATTAAATAGACAAGATGAAATCATTATAACCAGACTAAGAATTGGACACACAAAAATTACTCACAATTATCTTTACCAAAAAACTCCGAAACCTCTATGCCCATTCTGTACTATTCAACTTATATCTATCCAACATATCCTGTTCGAATGCCCCAAGTTAAAACAAGAGAGACTAACCCTACAAATAAATGAAATCCCCCCAGTTATACCAGATATTCCTTCCGAAATTCAAAAATTCATAAACTTAATTAAAAAACTCAACCTCACAAATAAAGTTTAGAAAATTCTTCCGATGGGTGTAATAATCCTGTAATTATAAACACCCCCAAAAAAAAAAAAAAAAAAAAAAAAAATTTTTTGTGGGGGGGGGGGGGGGGGGCTAGCTGATTGAAATATACTTACGTACTGACAAATTTTTAAAAATTTATTTGAAAATTGTAACAAATTTATCAAGTTTTAAAAATTAATCTTCTAATTTCAAAAATTTATTAAAATTTGAAAGTCATCAAATTTTCTAGATTTAATATTTTTGTACTAGTAGGTACATTTAAAAAATTGTAAAACTTGTACCTATTGATCAATCTTTGATAACTGACCTTCTGAAATTTCTTTGAAAAAATTGGTTCAATTGAAAA
Organism: Balanococcus diminutus; assembly: GCA_959613365.1. Lineage (NCBI taxonomy): Eukaryota > Metazoa > Arthropoda > Insecta > Hemiptera > Pseudococcidae > Balanococcus > Balanococcus diminutus. The sequence goes on from OY390716.1 coordinate 41,747,442, forward strand.
CTGGCGAATTTTGAATTATACTCAATTTGAAATTTTTACGAAGCCTCATGTAGAAATCGATTTATCAAGAAATTGATCAGTTTTAAAAATTTACAAGAATTTAGAAATTTAAAAATTTTACACTTTTAAGAAAATTTCAACTTTTCTAAATTCTGAATTTTAAAAATTCACTAAAATGTTAAGGTTAACAAATCTAAAATTTGAATCTTTATACCTACAGTTTTTGAGAATTCAAAAAAACTAGGTCTTTTTAAATGTTATAATTTTATAGAATTTTGAAAATTTTTTGAATTTCCAAAATGGAGACGACGATGTCCAAATTTTAAAAAGCATCCAATTTTTTAAATAAAAAAAATCAATTTTTAAAATTGCTCAATTTTAAGATCTTATTAGATAATAAATTTCAAATTTTCACTAAAATTTGAAGATTTCCTATTTTTTTTTAAATTTATCAAAATTTAGAAATACCTAACTTAATTTCAACCATTATAAAAATATTTATTAATATTTACCTACTTTTTACAAATTTTGGAAAATCTAGCTGAATTTTTTAAACTTGAACAAACTTTAAAAATTGATCTAAATTCAAAAATGTATTAAAATTAAAAAGTTGTAAAACTTTTTAAAATTAACATTTCAACTTTTCTTTTTGAAAATTTATTAAAATTTAAAAATACTGAAGTTGATATCGAAAATCAGTTTTTCTGACTCAGTTGCCGCTTTAATTCGTTTTTTTGTTTTTTAATTTCTCCACTCCCCAATTTCGAGATCCATTGTTTATGGTTGACGGGCGGTATCGCGTGCATCGGATACTTACGATATTGGTTTATTAGAAACGCGATCATCCCCAATGTAACCCACTCACTTCAGTTGCTACGTCGTATTGTTAAATCGATAGGTACACCTATTCGACTTAGATTTAATTCGTCGTCGTCGTGTGTACCCGCAGACATCAAGAATATCATCTCGGATTAAATGGCAATTGGAACAAGTCGAGTATACGATCGCAACAGATTTTCCGACAGAAACGTTCAGACCGCGATAAAGTTACCGTTCATATCCATAACGTAACCAATGATCAAGCTTTGGAAATACTTTACTCGGTCAAAGTTTCCGGACACCCAGTTCTCGCCACTGCCGCAGCTCATGATATGAAATTGGTTTCCGATGCGGAAGTTGTAGCGGAATTAGGATTTCCTATACTTACCAAAGCCGAACGTAATGATTAGCTTGTGTTTTTTTTTAAATTTATTACCTATCAATCGCGAATTACCTAATATAGTTTTTGGAATATTTTTCAATTTTTTTTGCAGCTTATTTGAAACCTTTACAAATATCCGAAGGAAATAAACTTCAAGAAAAGGAATTATTATACGTGATAATTTCCAGTATTTGTGCGGTTGTGCTTGTCATACTGTTCGCCTTGCTACTCTTATTGACTGTAAAGAAACGTAATAAGAAGAAAAGAATGGAAAACCGAAACGCTGAAGGGCAGCATTTTTTTGAAAAGGAAGACGATCGGAATGGCATCGATAATGAAGCCTTCCTGCAAGAAAATATCACCAAATCTCAGGTTAGTACAAGTTGGTGAATTAACGACAGATTTCAAACATATGGTTGATGAAAAAATCCAAGTTCTTATAAAATGCCAAAAAACACTCTAAAGAAAACCTCAGAAAAAAACTTCTGTTCGGAGAAACATTTTTCTTAAAAAAAAAAACTTTTGACAAAAATTCCATTAAAAAAAGTTTTTGCCAAATTTTTTTTTGAAAAATAAAGAAATATTTCTAGAAGAAGTATTAAATTTCTTGCCAAGGAAAAATCTTTTTGAAAACTCCTTTTGAAAAAAGAAAAATCTTTTAAAAATTTTTTAGGAGAATATTTTTTTGCAAAAACTATTCTTAGAATTAAGTTTAGAAAATTTATTGAAAAAAAAAACTCTTCGATAAAAAATTTTGAAGACCATGCAATTTCCTTTTTTTTTTAGAAAAACAATATACTCGTACATCAAGATATTCTTCTTGAAAAAAAACATCTTGGCAAAAATTCCCTTGAAGGCAGAAAAAAAATCTTCGTAAATACTTTTGAGAAAAATCTTTTAAAATAATTTTTATAAAAAATCTTTAGAAAGTTTCTTTGAATAAAAATCCAAAAAATCTTTTTAGAAAACACGTATGTACTTTACAAAGAATTTGGAAAAAATAGTTTTGTATGAAAAATCTTGGAAAAAATCCGTTTGAAAAATAATTCATTAAAAACAACTTTTTGAGGGGAAAAAAAAATTTAAAACATCTTTTAAAAAAAACTTTAAACAAAATTCTGGCAAAAAATTTCCTGAAAAATATTTTTAGCCAAAAAAGTATAATTACTCGTATACTTATCAAAAATTTTATAGAGAAATCTGCGCAAAAAAAATCAAAACGATATACTTACTTTAAAAAATCTTTGAAAGTATTTTTTTTAATCTTTGGATAATCTTCTTACAAAATTTTCGTCAAAAGAAAACTTATGAAAAAAAAAATCTGACACAAAATTATACATTTAAAAAAATCTTGAAACATTTTTATTGGAAGCTAAATTTTTGAAAAATAATTTCTTGAAAAGCCATGTACCTAAAAGTATAAAAATTTTACATAGAAAACTGCTTAGAAAAAAAAATTCTGTACAAAACAATATCCTTTTGAAAGAAAATTTTCCAAAAAATCATTCTAAAAAACTGTTTAAAAACCTGTTTGAAAAAAAATTACTGGAAATCTTATTAGAAAAATCTTGAAAAAAAATTTCTTGGAAGAAAACTCTTGCAAAAAATGTTCTTAAAAAAATTACACAAAAATATTGTTAGAAAAAAAATCTTGAAAAAATGTTCCTGGGTATAAAATTTTTGAAAAATAATTTTTTGAAAAAACATATTTTTGAGGGGGTGGGGGGCACAACTTTGAAAAATATTGGTAAGAAAAGTCTTTGAAAAAATCTTCAGAAAACATCGGCTCGAAAATTTTTATAGAAAAATTTTCTCATTTGAATTACTTAACACTTAAGTACCTACTTGCAGAATATTCATCTTGTCAAATTAAAAAAAAAAAAATTGAAAATGATTCTAATAAAAAAAAAATAGTCAAAAATCGTATCAAAACAGTTTTTATGGAGGAATCTTCTGAAAAAATGAGTTAAAATTCCTTGCAGAGAAAAAATTTTCAAGAAAAAAAATGTTTTGAAAAAATCGTTTACAGAATCCCCTTGAAATAAAATTGACAAAAAAATATTTTTAAAAAAAACTCTCATAATAGGAAAATCTTCTTGGATAAAAAAAAAAAATCTTGGAAAAAATTTCGTTGAAAAAATTTCTTGACAAAAATTCTCTCAAAAATTTTTATGAAACGATATTCTCATGAAAAATAAACTTGAATAGGTACCTTGAAGGAAAAAAAAATTCAGAAAACTTTGGAATAAATTTTCTTCAAAGAAAAAATTAAAATTTTAACCAAAATAGATATTTTATCAAAAAAAAAAAAAAAAAAAAAAAAAACGAAAAACTCTTTTTAAAAATCAAAAATTCTGGAAAAATCATTTCCGAAAAAAAAATCCCAATAAAACATTCAAAATCTTCTTTTAAAAAACTCCTAATAATTAAGAAAAAGAAAAATAATATTCTTGGAAAAATCCAAAGCACTTGAAAAAAAAAATTCAGCGAAAAATTCTTGGCAATAAAATCTTGGAATAATCTTTTCTTGAAGAAAATCACTCTTTCGAAAAAAAAAAAAATTATAAAAACTTGAAGAAAAAAAAACAATCCAAAAATCTTTATGTGGGTAAGAATTCTCGCAGCAAGAAAATTTTGTACAAATAGTTTGCATTCAAAATTTTGTTTTCCACTCAAGTATAGATATCGAGGAAACCCCTCATCTTGGGCACAAACCCACTCCATCGTGGAACATTTTTATCAACAATGGACCTAGCTCGTTAACAACTTCACTTATCAATTTTTTTTTTATCGAACAGCAAAAACAACATTCAGTCGCGAAGCAGAGAAACGCCAAAGGAGATTTCGCACTTGATGGCTCCGACGGTGCACATCAAAGTCAATGTCATCTGAGACCTCATAGCCGCAAACCAGCCAGTCCAAATTCCTTTTTGTCGATGCCTTCGGTTAGAGATTTTCCAACGTAAGTAATTTATCTAACACTGATGCGACGGCGCGCAGTGGCGATTGTTAAAAAGAGACTCGCTCGTTTGTCTACACAAATTGATTTTTATTGATAACTGTAGCGTAGCCAGCTTGAGACTGGACATATGTAGAGATTCGATGTTGAAAGCGTGCTTATGTTGTAGAACTCCGTTACCGGAACCACTGACGAATGTTTTAAACAATAGTCCTTCAACGAGTCAAGATAAACCGCCGCAAATCTTCAGCAGACATGGCAGTTTAGAGTCTGAAGATCCTGGCATATTAGGTCCGATGGTATGGAATACGCATTGTCATCGTTTAAAAAAACAAGGTACCCATCTAGATTAATTCCATCTTCTGCGGAATTACTTGCAAATTTTCAGGATATAATTGATTGAAAAATTTACCAATTTTTGTACAGGTGGCTTCATCGACGACGAAAACCAATCATCTTTCGAAAGCGATCTAGACGTTGGAAGAATGCGACGTAGATTTAACGAACTCCTCGACGACGCTCTAAGTTTATACGAAAGTCACCGCTCCTCTCATCACGAACCACCTGTAGTCCCCGAATCGAAAAAAAATTTCGATCTCAGATCGCAATCAGCGGCTCACTTCAGGTACTCACTTTACGCTCGACCTGCATCGACTAACCCACCACCCAATACGACTAATAGATATTTGTACGAATAGAGAAGCGGAAAATGTTACAGTTTCTAGGATAAACTCGCGTCCCAAAACATCGCTCAACGTAAACGAACAGCGAAGAATCACGGCGCAAAAATCCTTCCCTCAGCCTCGAGGCGCTTGGGATACCAGCAAACCTACCACTCCGGCCAGACTTCATTCGCGACCTTTGAGCGCCGGTCCCTTCCATAGACCTACCATTTACCCAGAATTGATCCTTTCCGATGCTCAGCTTTCACCTAATGATCCGGCAGTGCCCATCATTTCGGCTATAAAAAAAGAATTAGATAAGATACCTTCTTACAAACCTACGTCTAGGAAATTCGTCACTCTCAGGGAACCTTACGACGATAATAACGACCACGAGGTTTGAAAAAGCTCCTACCTACTTCCAAGCGTAAATAAACACTGCCATAAATATCTTTCCAGAAAACCTGTTCATATTTATAAAATGAATAGCACAAAATATGCACACGTTCGTTAGAACGTATATTGTACACAGGGTGTTCCAAAAGTGAATATCTAAACCTGAGATTTGAATGTAACCGAGTTTCACCAACAAAGGACTTTTCGTATACGGAGCGTCTATTTCGATTTTGAAGGGGCAATAGTTCACAAAGACTTCTGAATTCCATCGAGACAATTCACGAAACAGATTTAAATTCACTAAACGAGCAAAAAAAGTCATGTTAAAAATTTGCCCATCCCTGAAAATGAAGGCGCTACAGAGCTTTGAAAATGGTTTTTTGCTGTTGGGAAACTGTAGTACCTATTTTTCAAAGTTTAGAGCCCGGTAGCGCCTTCATTTTCAAAGATAGATAAATTTTTTATATAACTATTTTTGTTACTCTCAACAAGTTGAACAAATAAGGTTATGTAAAAAATTTTTCTATCTTTGAAAATGAAGAAGCTACAGAGCTTTGAAAATCGATGTTTTTGAGCAAAACTGTAGTACCTATTTTTAAAAGTTTAATGCTATGTAGAGCCTTCATTTTTGAAGATAGGCAAATTTTTCACATAACTTTATTTGTGGAACTTGCTAAGATAAGCAATAAAAGTTATGTAAGAAAATTGTCTATCTTTGAAAATGTAGGAGCTACAGAGCTTTGAAAATCTATGTTTTTGAGGAGAACGGCATTATCTATTTTTCAAAGTTTAGTGCTCTGTAGCGTATTTATTTTCAAAGATAGACAAATTTCTACATAACTTTATTTGTGGAACTTGTTGAGATGAACAATAAAAGTTTTGTAAAAAATTGTCCATCTTTGAAAATGTAGGAGCTACAGAGCTTTGAAAATCGAAGTTTTTGAGGAGAACGGCATTATTTATTTTTCAAAGTTTAGTTCTCTGTAGCGCCTATGTTTCCAAAGATAGACAAATTTTTTTCATAACTTATATTGCTCATTATAACAAGTTGCACAAATTAGGTTATATAAAAAATTTGGCTATCTTTGAAAACGAAGGAGCTACATGGCTCTGAAAAATCAATGTTTTCGAGGAAAACTGTAGTACCCGTTTTTCAAAATTTTGAGCTCTGTAGCGCCTTCATTTTCAATCATAGGAAAAATTTTTACATAACTTTTATTGTTCATCGTAACAATTTGCACAAATTAAGTTTTGTAAAAAATTTGCCTATCTTTGAAAATGAAGGCGTTAAAGACCCCAAAAATTTGAAAAATGAGTATTAAATATTAATACTAAGATTTTCCAAAAACACCAACTTTCAAAGTTCTGTATCGCCTTCATGCGCTTTTTTCATGCATTTTCTTCAAGGAATTTTGCAATTTTTATGTTTTCCAAATGCGCCTGAGTAAATTGAGGACTACAATAATTCTGGCCTAGAATTTCTTGTTGCTATAACTCCTTCAATTTCAAAGGTAGCCATTCGAATGTGGTTCGAACTTTTATTGTTTTTGAAATCCTACGCCTATCTGCATCCAAAAAATTTGAATGCAGTGTTGCCAATAAATTTTGCTTGAAAAATAGTAATTTTAAAGTTCTGTTCCGCCTTTATTTACAAAGATAGGCACCTAATGCTTATAACATTTTTTGTTAGTGATACGTGGTGGTATTCAAATCTGAAGTTTAGACATTCGCTTCCGAAACACCCTGTACAATTAGAGTATACCTATGTAAGAATAAAAATGTAAATTTTTTTTGTAAATAAAAACTAAACCAAGAGTTGCAGTTGCGATTAAATGCCGACCATTTTATTTGATTTCTTTAAAAGGATAAGATACAATCTTGTATGTACTTCTCGTAGACCTAAGTATGTACTTCGTACTGCATGTACGCAATCAACATCTACACGTATTTTCCGGTTTATGCAAATATGTACTTGGAACGTTAAAAAGGAATGCAACATCACGTATGAAAGATTACAATTCCAATTTAAAATACAACGAAACTGGTTAAATTATGAAAATCACTGTTTTAAATAAAAGAAACAAACGGAGCGCATCCACGCGAAGCTATCGGCTGTGGTCAGAAAATAAAGGCCTTGCGACTCGCGAGATTTCAACGTCTGTTCCGGCGTGCTCGTCCGTGTCTCTATGATCCCTTAAAACTGTTAGAAAATAAACGCATTTCGTCTTCGTCCTCATATACTTACGTACTTATATGCAACCAACTGTGAACGTCAGTTCTATGCATGACTAATTTAAAGAAAAATCTGTTCCAGTCAAATCCTCCCTTAAATAAGAATTTAATTAGATTTTCAAAACACATCACGTCGTCGTCGTCTGTTTCAATTTTCTATTTGTTGAAGGTCTCATTTGGAAGTAAATGATAGAAATTTCAAATGAGTCTGAATCTACTCTGTAAAAAGTAAAAAATGGAAATTTGAAAATTCACGTCTGAAAAAGACAATTATTATATTAAACAACAAAATCACTATAAAAATTAGAACTAGGTACCTATACATATATATTTAATTTTTAATATATTCATTTTACCAAAGAACCCTCTTTTTTACAGTTCAGTTCCACCCCAGCAAAACTGAAAACTTTCAACCATACAGGATATTCAGTGGATAAACATATGAATAATTAAAACTGTATCCGCAACATACACCCATAGTGCATCCTAACTCAAAAGTCTGGCCATGGTTTTTCCATCTTCCTAATTATTCCAGTATCATCTGGTTGAAAAGGGCATATATACCTACTTTAATGTTTAGGTAATCATATACCCACCAAAGATTTTTTGATCATTTAGTTATTACTAGTACAGCAGAAAAGTGTAGGCTAATAAATGCAAATGAAAATATTTTTAATACTTACTTTCCTAATGACAGCACAAAATTTTTCAAGTGTTGTTGTCTATTACGGTGCTGAATTACTCACTCCGCAACTATGTCACGATTTACAAAAAATAAAATTTCTAATTTTTAAATAGGCACCTAGGTGATTTATAAAAATGTAAAATTTTCGAGTTGAAATAATTTTAATTTATTTTTTGAAAATTCAATTTTTAAAATAAGTATTACACATTTATGTAGGCCTAACATTTTTGGAAAATTAATTGCGAGCGAATTTTTAAAATTTTATTCGAAGATAAATTCTTCAAAATGTTGTTAAAAACAAGTTTTTAAATTTCTTATTCTGAAAAAAAATTGTAGGTATATTTTTTTGAAGTTTTTTGTAGGTAATTTTATTTGGAAAAAAATTTCCTCACAGAATAAAATTATTTTGAAGAAAAAATGTCCTTAAAACTTTTCTTGCATAGCCTTTTCGAAATCTTCTTTTTGATTGAAAATTTTTTTCACTCCAAAGTAATATATTTTTATGAGAAATTAAAAAAAAAAAAAAAAAAAAACCTGGAGAAATGAAAAATATTTTTCTGTCTAAAAAAGTAGAAATTTCATTCTGCAAAAAAATAAAAAATCCGAAAAACTCGAAAAAAATTCGAAAAATTCGAAAATTGTTTAATTTCCACCCCAACAAAAATCCAGAATTTTTTCCAAGTTACCCAAAAAGTTAAAAAATTGCCATACTCAAAAAATATTGAGAAATTTTTTTATTCGAAAAAATTTCAAGATTTTATAATTATCTTAAAAACAAACTTGAAATTTTTTTGAATTATTTTGAAGAAAAAATGAACTGCAAAATTTTCTTTCATAAAATTCTTTTTAAAAACCTTTTTCAAAATCTCCAAAAAAACTGGAGAAATTAAAAAAAAAAAAAACATTTTTCTTCAAAGAATAAGTTTTATTCTGCAAAAATTTTTTAAAAAATCCGAAAAATTCAAAAATTTTGTATTTTCCCCCAAAAATCGAAAACTTTTTTCGAGTTATCCAAAAAAATGGAAAATTGTCTAACCACTCCAAAAAAATTGAAATTTTTTTTATTTTAAAAAAAATTTCAAGATTTTTTATTTTTAAAAAAATTCAAGATTTCGTTTTAAAAATAAATTTGAGAAAATATAAAATTTTGAATTATTCTGAAGAAAAAATGACTTGCGAAATTGCATAAAATTCTTTTTAAAAACTCTTTTCAAAATCTTCTTTTTAATTAAAAATTTATTTTTTTCACAAAATAATTGAATTCTTCTTTTATAAAAAAAAAAAAAAAAAAAAACTGGAGGAGTTTTTAAAAAATGAAAAATATTTTTTCTTACAAAAATTTAGAAATTTCATTCTCCAAAATTTGAAAAAAAAAATCCGAAAAATCCGAAAACTGTTTCATTTTCCCCCAAATTTTCCAAAAAATTTTACCTACAAGTTATTCAAAACATTTTTTTTTTTTTTTTTTTTTTTTTGGGGGTGTTTATAATTACAGGATTATTACACCCATCGGAAGGATTTTTTAAATTTTATTTGTGAGGTTGAGTTTTTTAATTAAGTTTATGAATTTTTGAATTTCGGAAGGAATATCTGGTATAACTGGGGGGATTTCATTTATTTGTAGGGTTAGTCTCTCTTGTTTTAACTTGGGGCATTCGAACAGGATATGTTGGATAGATATAAGTTGAATAGTACAGAAAGGGCATAGAGGTTTTGGAGTTTTTTGGTAAAGATAATTGTGAGTAATTTTTGTGTGTCCAATTCTTAGTCTGGTTATAATGATTTCATCTTGTCTATTTAATTGTGAGAGGTTTTTCCAAGGATGCACTCTTTTTTTATGTTGGTATAATTTATTGTTTACTTGTTGGGACCATAAGTTTTGCCAGCTTGAGTAAATTTGTTTGGTTAACAAAGATTTGATGTCATCTGTGGAAAGGGTAGAGAGTGGGGAGGGATTTATGGCAGATTTTGCTAGTGTATCGACAATTTCGTTTCCTTGAATTTCTATATGACTGGGAACGTATGCAAATTGAATAATGAAATTTGAATTTTGTAAATCAAAAAGAATTTTGTGAATGTTTTGTACAATGGGATGATCTGTAAAAATGTTAAAAAATTGCTTACTCCAAATTTTTTCCCCAAAAGAATTAGGAACTTTTTTTCTCTAATAATACTGATGTTTTTTCCCCAATAAAATCGACAGACTTTTCATTCAAAATAAATAAATAAATGAATGAAATAGGTAGGTAATGGAAAATTGCTTTACTTTGGTAGTTATTCCGAAAAACGAGATTTAAAAAAAATAAATGAGAATTATTGCACAAAAAAATCGAAAAATTTTATACCTACCCCTACCTATTCAAAAAAATTAGAAATTTTCTCGGCAATAAAATTACCTATTTTTATATATAAAAAAAATAGAAAATTTCTCTAGGTATATGGGTATTCCAAAACAAAAAAACAAGAATTTTTTTCAATTAGTGTTCTAAAAAATTGAAAGATTTCTCATTCCCGAAAAAATAAGTGAGAAATTATTTATTATTTTTCGAAAAAAATACGATATCTCTCTTTCCATTTTTTCAGGTATACCTAGGTATTCGAAAAAACCCGAAAATTTTTTTTCAAAAAAATTGAAAACGTTGCTCTAATTTTAAAAAATTAAAAGATTTGTTATTCTAAAAATATCGAGAAAAATTTGTTTTTTCAAAAAAGTAGGAAATATTGTTAGGTACTCTCGAAAAATAAAGAAATTTTTTCTCTAAAAAATGATGAAATTTTTCAAAAAAAATTAGAATTTATTTTAATTATTTTATATTTTTTTGCAATTTAAATATAATAATTCTCATTCTTTGAAATGAAAAAATTGTGCATCCAATTTCTTTACTTTTGAGAGGGGGAAAAACGAACAATAATCTAATTTTGTGTTTTACAATTTTTTTCTTTTGGTAAAAATGTACGTTCATCAAAGAAAATTTTTCAAAAATTATGTGCTAACAAATTCGAAAAAGATAATCTGAAAAATTTATCTTTAATGCATTAGATAGTAACCAATAACCATTGACATTAATTATTATATACCGATATCACACGGTTATATTATCCATTAGGCCTAGTCTAGGTACATTACTGGGCAGCTGGTCTCAACACGTAATTCACCCTTAATATTAAAGATGCGGGTTAATCCCCTTCGAATAATCATACGCGGCTTTAGGATGCAATTCATAATTACATGTTATTGTTTGTAAACCTATTAAGGCGGTAAACGTTTGTAATACGTACAACGATTAACACCTTGTTTTGTAAAACAACACAGACTATAATTCTTCTAATAAGACCAGATACACGCGTAGTATGTACTACAATTTGATTTATAAGCTACACTGAAGCTTTTGGAAATTTATCAAAAGGGCAAAAGCCAATAAGTTCACTTGTCGGATATTTACACACTCAAAGAAGCTCTCATTGTTTAGCACGCTCCTGCTTTAACAAAAGAATAGTTAGGCACACAAAAGTGGTTTTAAAAAAACCAAATCGTCGCTCGTGTCTAGCCTGCAGTCTTCTATCTGTCTTTAATCAAGTAAAAAGTACACCTCAATGGAATTAATTTTAATTTGTAAAAAAACAGCATACCGCTGACTGGGTCTAATATACGCCATCGAACTGAAAATAATCTAAATTTGTAGGGCTATACGAATAGATTCGTGCTCGTAACAAACAATTATCGACAGCTGATGGCCTTTTTCCAAACTGGGTACATAAAAACAGTAATGGTTTGTAAATCATTTTTTTATGTTACAGGTCCATTTGGTGGGTACCTTTCATTAAGTGGTTAATTCGTGTTCGCGTGTAAAAGGGGAAACTATAATATAGATTATGGCTTTTAGGATTATCTGCTGTTTTTTATTTATTTTCATTTTTTTTTTAGTGGTGAAGATGAAATTGCAGTACCTATCGTTCTATCGTTATATTCGTATACGTATAGTTACGTCGCCAATGCTTTTATCGTCGTCGACCACTTCATATTATATGTTGTCCTGTCTAATTGTCACGTAATAATCTTCGCAGAGCCAAAGGGCCGGCAACTTGGAATGTTCTAGATGAAGTCCGATTTTTCAAGAAAAAAATTGAACGTTTTTTTTACTCCTAAAAATTGAAAAAAAATTATTTCAAAACATTGAAAATTTTTTAATTTCCAAAAAAATGTGACTTTTTTTATTTCCAAAAAATTAAAAATATTTTAATTTCGGAAAATTGGAAAAAATTTTACCTACCTATTCGAAAAAAAAGAATTCTTTCCCGTGTAGCAACGTCGATGCTAATTTCGATATAAATGTCGACACATCGAAATCGGTCACTTTTCGATCGTACATGTCGACACGATTGTGGATGGTTTGTCGAGCTTATTATCGACATGTTTGTCGACCGTCCAAATATGTCGATAATAAGCTCGACAAACCATCCACAATCGTGTCGACATGTACGATCGAAAAGTGACCGATTTCGATGTGTCGACATTTATATCGATATCCACATCGACATTTGCAATGATGAGATTTTGAAAAATATGCTAAGTTCAAATATTCAATATAAGTATATATTAAAATTACACCAAAAATAGTGTTCAAGCCAACATTTCGACATTTTTTGTCAAATATGCGGCATTGAGGCCACATTTGTAGCTGGACACATGCGAGTGTCCAACTAACATAGAGATGATTCTTAGACCTTATGTACTAATTCACAACACACTTTATCTGCGAGTATCACAATCACCCTCAAGACGTCGACAGTCAAGTCGATGCATTATTCGACCCTCGACACTTAGATCGACATTAACTCGACTTAAAATTCCTCTGGTCAACACTGTCGACAGTTAAGTCGATGCATTATTCGACCCTCGACAATCACATCGACACTATCTCGACTTAAAATTCCTCTGGTCGACACTGTCGACAGTGAAGTCGATGCATTATTCGACCATCGACAATTATGTCGACAATAACTCGACAAGTGGTTGTATTATTCAAAACTTTAAAAAATAAGAAAATTTTGTGATTCTTTCAAAAATTATTTATTCCTGAGCTTAAAATGTTCCTATTAATTGTTTTTAGTTCTTTTTAGATATAAAATTTGTAAATTTAATTGGCAGAAATCGTTTATCGAGTATCGATTTTTACATCGACTTGTCTACTTAGAAAAACAACGTTTTCTAAATTATAGGAAAATACTGAGAAAAATTCAAAAATTTTGATTGAACAGTTATGTTTAACATAGAACATTACTTTAAATCTCAAATATCATTTTTAATTCATCGTTAACCGAGAAAAAAATGTGTCTGAATTTTGTCGACATAAATGTCGATGTTGACAATTGCTACACGGGATTTATTCTAAAAAACAGAAATTTTTTCATTTCCAAAAAATTGAAATTTTTTTCATTACCTATTTTCCAAAAAAATTGAGAATTTTTTATTAACAAAAATATATTTTAAATTCGGAAAATTGGAAAAAATTTTACCTACCTATTCCAAAAAAAGGGAATTCTTGTATTCTAAAATAAAACAGAAATTTTTTATTTCAAAAAATTGAGAATTTAATTTTTTTTTTAATGAGAATTTTTCAATTTCCAAACATTGGTGATTTTTTAATTTCCAAAACAATGAATATTTTTTCAAAGTTTCCATAAAAATTGGAATTTTTATTTCAACGAAATTAAAAATATTTAATTTCTGAAAGATTGGAAAAAATCTTATTCCAAAAAACAGAAATTTTTCATTTCCAAAAAAATAGATTTTTTTATTTTTAATTTTTTTTTTGTTTTCAAATAATTTAGACTTGTTATTTTCATTTTCAAAAAATTTAAAATTTTTTTATTTTCAAAATATTTAGAATTCAATATTTTAAAAATAAAATTGGTAATTTTATGTTTCAAACAATTGGTAATTTTTTTATTTCCAAAAAACTGAGATTTTTTATTTTTGAAAAATTGAGAATTTTCATTTCCAAAAAATTATAAATATTTTAATTCCAAAAAAAAATGAATTCTTTTATTCCAAAAAATGGAAAATTTTTATTTCAAAATTTTTTTTTCCTATAAAAATGATATTTAAATTTTTTCTCCTAAAATTTAAAAAATACCATTGCTCTAACAAATTGAATTATATTGAATGATTTTTCTTCAATAATTTGAGAAAATATATTTATTTTGTGTTCCAAAAAAGAAGTGAATTTTTTTCCTCAAAACATGTTAAAATTATCTATGTAATTTTTTCACTACAAAAAAATTCAAAAAATTGTTGTTGTTTTTATAAAATTAAGGTAAAAATTAGAACTTAACTTGAAAAATTAAGAATTTTTTGTCTAAATAAAAACAGGAATTTGTAATAGGTAATTTTTTTTGCTAAAAATTTGAAAAGTATTTTGCATGTACTCCAAAAAAATTAAGCAAAATTGTTTTCTTTAAAATTTGAAAAAATTGAAAGTTTTTTCTCAAAAAATTGAGCCTCTTTCCCCTAAAAATCAGAAATTTTTTTCTCAAAACGTAAAGAATTTTTCACACAGACTACAAAAAAATGATTATTTATTTATTCCCAAAAATTCAGACCCCCCCCCCCCTCCTCCCAGAAAAACAGATTTCTTCTCCAAAAAAATTGAAAAAATATGTACGAGTACCTTTTGTTTTTTTTCTCAATTTGTTTCTTCAAAAGTTGAAAAAAATTTTACACGGACTCCAAAAAAATTAAAATATTTTTCATTTCGAGAAAATTCAGAAGTTTTCAGAAAAATTGAGATTTTTTCTGAAAGGTATTTGTACCAATGTTGAAATTTTTTGGGTGCAAACACTTCTCTTGCTATGAAATTTGCAAAAAAGATAATTATATGTACTGACTTATTATTTTAAAATTTTTCTCGAAATAAATTCATAAATGCTAGATAGGAAAAATTATCTTGAAGAGAAATTCGCAGAAAAAATACTTATCTATAGATTTGAAAAAATTTGTTTGATAAAATCAAAAATCCCAATTAATTATTCTTTTCAAAAATGTTTTAAAAATATGTCTATGTTTAAAAAATTCTCTTAAAAAGAAATAATCAGGGTGGGGGGAAATCTTGAAAAAATTTCCTTCAAAAAATTCAAAAAAGTATGCTAAAAAAACACAAAAAATTCTCTCGCAAAAAAATTTTCAATAATTATTTTTTTTTAATTTTTTGAAATAAAATTTAAAGTCCTTAATAGGTATAAAGAAATTTGAAAAAATAAAATTTTTATAAGCAGTTTCCTTGAAAACAATATTCCCGTGTAGCAATTGTCGACATCGACATTTATGTCGACAAAATTCAGACACATTTTTTTCTCGGTTAACGATGAATTAAAAATGATATTTGAGATTTAAAGTAATGTTCTGTGTTAAACATAACTGTTCAATCAAAATTTTTGAATTTTTCTCAGTATTTTCCTATAATTTAGAAAACGTTGTTTTTCTACATAGACAAGTCGATGTAAAAATCGATACTCGATAAACGCATCGACATTTATGTCGACAATTTCTGCCAATTAAATTTACAAATTTTATATCTAAAAAGAACTAAAAACAATTAATAAGAACATTTTAAGCTCAGGAATAAATAATTTTTGAAAGAATCACAAAATTTTCTTATTTTTCAAAGTTTTGAATAATACAACGACTTGTCGAGTTATTGTCGACATAATTGTCGATGGTCGAATAATGCATCGACTTCACCGTCGACAGTGTCGACCAGAGGAATTTTAAGTCGAGATAGTGTCGATGTGATTGTCGAGGGTCGAATAATGCATCGACTTAACTGTCGACAGTGTTGGCCAGAGGAATTTTAAGTCGAGTTAATGTCGATCTAATTGTCGAGGGTCGAATAATGCATCGACTTGACTGTCGACGTCTTGAGGGTGATTGTGATACTCGCAGATAAAGTGTGTTGTGAATTAGTACATAAGGTCTAAGAATCATCTCTATGTTAGTTGGACACTCGCATGTGTCCAGCTACAAAGGTGGCCTCAATGCCGCATATTTGACAAAAAATGTCGAAATGTTGGCTTGAGCACTATTTTTGGTGTAATTTTAATATATACTTATATTGAATATTTGAACTTAGCATATTTTTCAAAATCTCACCATTGCAAATGTCGATGTGGATGTCGATATAAATGTCGACACATCGAAATCGGTCACTTTTCGATGTGTCGACATTTATATCGAAATTAGCATCGACGTTGCTACACGGGTTGAAATTGAAAATTACCAATTTTTGCTGTCTTTCCAAAATGCAATTTTGTGCCTTTTTCGAGTGATAACACAAATTACAAAAGAAGTTCAAAAATAGTTTGGGACAAAATTAAAAATGTTCCCCTTTTTATTCCCAACTTTTGATCGATATGGCATCGATATATCGTTGTTTTTAATTTTGATGTCGATTAATTTTCTTTTGTATTACTATTACTCTTCATTGAATGAATTTTTCCACTCGAAAAATATCGATAGATCTACAATACTCAAAGTGAGTACAGTACATCTCTACTCGGATGGTTTTTTTCTTTCATTTTACCATCATCGACGGGGATTCCAAAGCAGATGTGTGAGTAGGATAAAAATACAACGATAAAGCCGTGTTTATTTTCGTCCATATATCGTATAAGCACACTCTGACTCGTATGTGGTAAAAAGTTGGTACGAGAGATGCGCTCTGTGGGTTGCTAATACGTTCGCTCGTGTGTATCGTACTCGTATGCGCCACGTTTGGTTTTATTTTTACCTTTAAAAGGCTGTATATGTTTAATGTACCTACGTAGACGTATGTACATCTACATATATACGTATTAGATGCAAAGAGTTAATAAATTATTCAAAAATTCGAACAAATGCCACCACAGCAGTAGGTACATCTGCATGATTTAACAAAAAAATAGTATTAGGAGAGCAATGGAAATTGCAACGAGTGTCCGCAGCAGATCACAACTGTTGATATAATTTCGCTCGTGCTCGCAGGCCATTCAGATGGATGAGATAAGCCAGCAATATGATGGCTTCTAATTCCATAATGTTCTCCATAGAGGCGGAAAATTATTCGTATTATACGAGCACGAGAGTCTGCAGAGTCTGCAATCGTTCAATGGCTTGTGCTTGTGCTTGTGTTAGGGCAACTGTGCAAATAAAACTTCTCTTCGTTTTATGCGTTTATTATAAGACGGAATGTTGGCTTCGAATACCTGCATATATATATATATATATATATATAATATACTTATGCTTATGAGTGCTGTATCGAAGTAAATAATCTTCAAATCTGCATCAAAAAATAACAATGAAATGATTCCTTGCCAGGTTATCGTAGGTACCTACACCCCAAAGGTATATTTCGTGACATGAAATAATCTTGATAATTTTCAAAAACTGGATATTGCACGAGTTGCATGGAATTTTTTTATATATTCAGGTATACTCATAATAATGCACGAATAAATGATAAAAAGAGAAGCCACACACCGCACACGCGCCCATCTGGTAATTTTCATGCGTCACTACGTGCTGACCATACAATGCTCACACCTTTTCGATACCGCAAGCCGTGAAAAATTCCAACATTATGTGCCATATTGCAACCCTAATTTCGTAATAATTTACATACCACGTACCCAGACAGTATCACCAGACCACTGTCTCGTCATCCATACATACAATGAAAAAAACCTGTCTGGCCAAGGATCCATCCACGTCCGACTCATCGTTCTAATTATTCTCCTTCCACTCTCAATTAGTGGTCATTGAATGTGCAGCGGTGTATTATGATGCAAATACATCTCGGACTTTTTAGATTTACAGTCACGTGACCAGTATATATATATGTAGGTACCTTTTCATTACACAAGAGTAACAATTAAGCTTTTCATTAAGACGAATTGTCCACCATGTTATGATACCTTTAGCTAAATGAATTGACCGTCCCTCTAGATTTAATACAGGAGTATCACGTTTGACCGGTTTTAACCCTTGCAGGGTTGAGACACTTTATCAACATCTTCACGAAGTACCCACTACCTACGTACCTACCTACCTAGTTTTCGTATCGAAATTAAGGGTTGTGTTTTTTTTTTCATAGGTACTCGTGTAAGTATATTATATAAATTGACTTAATCGACTCGAGTGCTTGTTTACTCTCATTGTAGGTATTGTATGAAATCAAAGGCGCGTGCACATGAACATTAGTCACTCGTATAAGCGTGACTAATTGCGATGGATTTTACATCTGATGGTGTTGGGTCTTACGTTACTATTACTACGTTCATACGGTGACATGTGTTCATGTTTCGTTTGGTTCTATCTTCTCCCCTGGTTTTATAATGTCGGTACGTGTATGTAATTTGACGATTTAATTTTTGCATCAGGGATGTGATGTGGTTTATTTTTGGTTTGTTGAGTAATTTTTACTACGAATACTTCTGCTTTCGTGTTTCCTCTTGAAAAATATAAGCAAATGAACTCTGTTAAGTATAGTGAGGCTAGGTATCTGGAATGGCATAACGAGAGGCAATTGACCTTTCGTATCAATAAATACGTATTTATTCATCTATCATAAGAAGTTCATCCAATTCAAATAAATTTTGCCCCAACCCCCGCAAACCATTCAGACCACTTCTAAGGTACTCTATTAGTTCAGAAAAATGATTCTACATAAATATTTTACGAACTTTAAGAGCAATATTCGTTCTAAATTTTTCAACAAAAAAATCCCAAAATGCTTGGGCCCTGCTCACACTTTTTTTAAATTTTATTGAAAAAACAAGATTTTGAACTTTTTTATGATATGAAAAAATGTCTTCAAAATTTAATTTAAATTTAAATTTTAGCTTAAGCATACCAATTTTAGAAACTCCATTGAAAAGTTGCAGATATTGAAAAAAAAAAATTTTAATTAATTTCTCCATAAAACAATAACTGCTTCAAAAATTTTCAATTTTTAAAAAAAAATTTAATTTACAATTTGAAATTTTTAGTTCAATCAAAAATGAATTTTTTGAATTTTGGCTCACATGGAACAATGAAAAAAGTTCTCATCAAACGTTTTTCAATTTTAGCTATAAAATGTTTAAAACTTTTTTGCTGAATTTTTTTCAGTTCTCAAATTTTTTTAAAACAACAAAATAATTAAGTACCTATATTAAATTTCTCTGAAAGAGTTAAATTTCTTTTAAAATTAAATATTTCCACTTTTTGCTAAAAATGTTTATTTTGTAGCTTATTTTCTTAATAACATTTTTTTTAAATAATTTTTCTGAAGAAACGAAAATTTATTGTTGATAGTAAAACTTGAAAAAATTTCCTAACAACAAATTATTGAATATTTGTAAAAAACAACCTTTTAAAATTTCTGTAGAAAAACTATTTTTAAATTTACTTCTTGATGAACAAATTCTTCAAAAAAAAAACAGTCATAAATTTCAATTTTTTGTTGAAAAATAAAAAATTTATATTCTTTTTAATTTTTTTTTCTCAAATTTTTGTACTTTTAGAAACTAAATTACAAGTCCCTGTTTTGTTTGAAAAAATGATTGAAAAAATATATTTTGAACAGAAATTTTATCTAAGGAAAATTTTTAACTTTTGTTGTAAAACAAATTTTCCAATTTTTCATAAAACATAATTATTTTATCATTTGAAACAAATTTTTCAAAATTTTTAAGCTTTACCTACCTAAAAAAATTTTTTCATTTAAACATTTTTCATATTTTTTTTTTTTTTTTTTTTTTTTTTTCATTTATTGTGCCATATACAAGTACTATGCTTAGAGGCACATTCTTAAGATTAGGATAGTATGTAAGTATTAAGTGTATATATTAGAAGTTAATTTAGTTACATGCTTAAAAATTAAGGTAAAGGTAATTATAAAAGTTTGTTTAGATGGGTGATTTTTATGAATTGGAGAAGTTTAGTTTTACATTAAAACGATTTTTTTGTAACATAAGTTTTTAAATTCTTTTTTGATTTTGATTTCAAGTTCTTGTTTGAAAGACATATTTTTTGAATTTTTCTTTAAAAAATCAAAATTGGGAATTTTTGAAAACAGAAATATGAAATGTTTCCTAAAAACAAATTTTTGAAATAGGTACTTACTTATTAAAAACAAAACTTTTCATGTAGTTTACCTAAAAAAATTAATATATTTCTGAAATTCACATCCTAAGGTATTTTCTTTGTAAAATAGTTTTTTAAATTTTACAAATATTTCCCAAAACAATTTTTTTTACTATTTTTTAAATAAACATTAGCGTATGATTAACTTTTTTGAAGAACAAATTTTTCGTTTTTTTTCACAAAATAAATTTTTCAATTCTAGTTTGATCTTTTTTTCAAATCTTAGAAATATTTCTTTGAATATTTTTTTTTTCTATTTTTCTTGAAAAACTATTTTTAGCGATAATGTTTTTCAAAATGTTTCTTGAAATTTAAAATAATTTTTCAGCTATCATGTAAAACAAAGTTTTCAATTTCTTTTAAAAATTTTTTAAAAAATCTTTACAAAAATTAAGTAAGTAAGTTCAAAAACAGATTTTTTAAATTTTTGTTTAGAAAAAAATATATATATATTTTTTTTTTATATGAAACGAATTTTGAATTTTAACAATTTTTAGAGAAAAATATCGTTTTGAATTTTAAAAAAAAAAAATTTTAAATTCTTATTTTAAAAAAAATTTTGAATTTGTGAAAGAATGGAAAGTTTTAAAATGTTTCTCTAAAGATAATTTTAAAACATTTTTCAATTTTTTTTTATGTGAAAATAAATTTTTAATTAAAAAAATGAACTTCATGATTTAAAAAAAAATACATGGGTAGGTACTTACTTACTTTCATTTTTTTAAATCCTTGAAATAACAAAATTTTACAATTTTTGTTTGAAAGAAATTTAGTACATTTTTTTTGGAAAAAAATCCAGTTGAAAAAAATGTAGGTCCTACAATTTTTTAAAACCAAAACAAAATTTCTCAATTTTTTTTAAAAGTAGATACCTACCTAAAATTTTTTTAATTGCCATTTTTGTTGAATAAAAATGGCTGAAAAAACTTTAGGTAGGTATGTAAAATTTTTACTATACTCTCGTATAAAAAAAACTTTTTATATTTTTGTTACAGAAAATTGTCCAATTTTTGTTTTAAAAAATTTGACAATTTTTGTTGAATAAAAATTTTGGTAAAATTTTTATTAAAAAACAATTTTTTTAATGTCTTGTTTAAAAAACAAAATTTTTCAATTTTTATATTCAAACCTGTTTTTTTAATATTTTTTGTTAAAAACAAAATTTTTAGATTTTCGTTAAAAAAAAATTGTGCAACTTTTATTTCAAAAAATTAAGTAAGGCAATTTTCTTTTGAAAAAAATTACAATAAAAATAATTAAGTCTTCATTTTTTTTTTTTTTTTTGAAGAATTCCCAATTTTTGTACAATTTTGGCTAAAAACCAAATATTGTTGAGACATTTTTTCAATTTTCCATTTTTAAAAAAATGAAAATTTAAGAAGTCTGGGATCATTTTGCAAAAACTGCAGATAATTCAGAGGCGCATTTTTACTCATTTTCTCATACCTAGCTATACCAAATACATAATTAATAAATATTAAACAACGAACTTTATAACTCAATTTTTTCATTCGGTTATATCGTAAAAATTCAAAAAAAAATTACGCACAGGAAACTTCGATTTCCTGCACGGTAGGTACATTCTATGTTTCTTATTTTTAGGATGTCGTCGGGGGCTAATGTTGTGCATAAATAATGGTTGACAGTTCCATAAACGAACTAAACGTATTAGACGTGGTTTCTAAAACCAAACGCGAGGAACGTCCCGCGACGCACATGTACTCGTACCTACGATATAAGCACAAAATATGTACATATAAGGGGAGTGAACTATTTGGAAAGGTGGCTAAACCGTCAAAATAGGTTCTTAAAAATACCTCTTCGCTATTCCACTCTATTCGCGCTAGTTCAACTCGACTCGAATACGTACAATTATTTCCGGCGAGTGGTAATAATTTTAATTAATTTTCAAATCGGAACTGGTTTTAGAGAAGTCATGAATGAGGTTCTTATTCTTACGTCCGATAACCCTACGACGACGGAGGCATTGAATTGAATAAAAAAAGCGATACACCGGATGATGGCATCAGACATGATATTATCGATAAACTAGAAACTGGTAGTGGTTTGTCATCTATTATAGTACAGTACAAGAGTGCGAGATGCAACTAGTTCTCGCTATCTATAAATGACTATTTTTCGCAGTTGCCAATTGCACTATAATAAGACCTGTGGTAAGAGAAAAAAAACTGCTGAAATGACGTTTCGAATTTATGAACTGATAAATTTGTCGAAGAACCGGTATTAAAAATCTTTCAAGATGTTGTCACACATTGGATACGTGTGCAATAGACACAGAGTGCACAACTTACAATTCCAAATCTTCAACATTAGTACCCAAGATATGGGTTGATGCGATTACAAAATGCATTGTATCTTGTCTTGTAATGTAGGTTACGTGTACAAAAGATTTTTTCACGTTTATGTGAACAATAGTTGAAACCTTTTATTGCATTTGTTTAGTCCAACATTTGTAAAATAAGCTATATACAGAGTCCCACCATCCAGAACAAACCTTTATTTATTTTTCCTTTTAAAATTCTCCAAAAAAAGATTTAGAATTTCTCTAAAATCCGGCATTGTTAACACGGATTCATTTCGTCCTCCCTTGGCACCTATTACCTATTTCACCAAGAAAAATGATAAAAGGAAATGAAATTATTTTAATTAGAGGTGTAAGCGCAACACCTCAGTCATTGCGGTACGGTGTGCGGTGCTAGGCGGCGAGTTAACATGGTGAGAAATAATTTTTATCAATCCGAGAGACATTTCTCAGTTCTCACGGAAAAGATGAAAAACTCGATAAAAAGAAGCGTAATCGGTTGAAAACCAGGACCAGTCACCGAGACGCGTTAAAACATTCTCAGCAAATTCCTTAACATTGAGTCGGCATGGCACAGTGGTTTAAAAGACCGTAACCAAACAGGTTGAAAATTTTTTGTTCATCTTGAAATCTGCGCGAAATATCATTCGAGTTACTATTGACACTGTTATACGATTCAAGGGAGCATGAAAAAATTAAGCTTTTTTCAAATAATAACACTTTACGATGTATTTACCTACTCACGTTGCGATGGTTTTCATGTTTATCTATACCGCATCTTATACCTTTAAGTGGATATTCAAACACGTACAGTAGCGCATTACAAAATTTATGACAATGGTGTTGATAAAACATCGCTCCGAGCGTTCTCAAAAAGGGTTGTGTTCTATTCCTATACCTGCAGAAGCGGTTTTTTTTTCTCGAGAATTTTTTGTTTGGCCTATTCTAACTATCTTTAGGTGTACCTATTTCAAAAGAATTACTAAAAGGAGTCTATGTTTAACATTTTTATGACCTATGATGTACAATGGTCGTGGTGTTTAAGAAACCGACGATAGAATTTGTTTCCTAGCCACCTCACTTTTGAAAATTATGAGTTGAATAAGAAAAGAACCACACAAGCCCCTCGAAGGCTTCGAGTTTTTTTTGGAACTTCTCAACTCTTTTGCCAGGGAAGGACAGATCCATCCAACAAAGGATCTAGATCCAGACTCAGATCTTCCTTAATGAGGGGATCTGAAAAAGATGCTCATCAAAATTTTTTCTTTGAGCGGATTTGAAAAGATACAGATCCAGATCTTTCTTAATGCGTGGATCTGAAAAATGTCCAGATTCAGATCAGGTCGAATTTGTATCTTAAGATCCACGAAGTTCCATTTTCAAAAAACTATAATCCCAATCTGCCTATCTTTGCTCTTTCCCGATCATACCAGTGGCATTGAACATTGACCCATCCTAAAACATAGTTAGGTACTTCTGTAGTTCTGTAATTTTGTATGATGAACTGTGACCATTTTTTTATAGGCTGAGAACATCAGCAGAAGGGTTTAAATATTTTTTTAAAAATCAAAGAGAATTTCACGAAAAATATTTTGAGGCCAAAATTTTCCTCTTGTATGTACTAGAATAGTTTTATAAAAAATTTCAGATCAAAGGCCAAACGAAAATTTTTACCCAGAGTAAAATTTTACGAGTAGGTATCAATTTTTGATCATGATCAGAAGAGAATTACACGTGGAATATTTTGAGGCCAAAAATTTGCCTTTTGTATTTGAATATTTTTTTCAAAAATTTTGGTCAAAGGCAAACAAACTTTTTTACCCAAAGTAAAATTTTACGAATATCAATCTTTGATCATGTTTTTTAGGCCAGAAATTGCAGTTAAAGGGTCCAAATATTAAAAAGAAATTGGAAGAGAATTTCACGAGGAATATTTTGAGACCAAAATTTGCCTCTCGTATTAGAATAGTTTCTTCAAAATTTCAGGTCAAAGGCAAATAAATTTATTTACCCAAAGTAAAATTTTATGAGTATCACTCTTTCATCATGTTTTTAGGCCAAAAATTGTAGTTAAACGGTTCAAATATTAAAAAGAAGTCTGAAGAGAATTTCACGAGGATATTTTGAGGCCAAAAATTTGCCTTTTGTATTTGAATATTTTTTTCAAAAATTTTGGTCAAAGGCAAACAAACTTTTTTACCCAAAGTAAAATTTTACGAATATCAATCTTTGATCATGTTTTTTAGGCCAGAAATTGCAGTTAAAGGGTCCAAATATTAAAAAGAAATTGGAAGAGAATTTCACGAGGAATATTTTGAAACCAAAATTTGCCTCTCGTATTAGAATAGTTTCTTCAAAATTTCAGGTCAAAGGCAAAGAAATTTATTTACCCAAAGTAAAATTTTATGAGTATCACTCTTTCATCATGTTTTTAGGCCAAAAATTGTAGTTAAACGGTTCAAATATTAAAGAGAAGTCTGAAGAGAATTTCACGAGGATATTTTGAGGCCAAAAATTTGCCTTTCGTATTTGAATATTTTTTTCAAAAATTTTGGTCAAATGCAAACTAAATTTTTTACCCAAAGTAAAATTTTACGAATATCAATCTTTGATCATGTTTTTTAGGCCAAAAATTGCAGTTAAAGGGTCCAAATATTAAAAAGAAATTGGAAGAGAATTTCACGAGGAACATTTTGAGACCAAAATTTGCCTCTCGTATTTGAGTATTTTTTTCAAAAATTTAGATCAAAGCCATCAAAGGCAAACAAAAATTTTTACCCAGAGTAAAATTTTATGAATATGAATCTTTGATCATGTTTTTTTAGGCCAAAAATTGCAGTTAGAGCGTCCAAATATTAAAAAGAAATCGGAAGAGAATTTTACGAGGAATATTTTGAGACCAAAATTTGCCTCTCTTATTTGAATAGTTTTTTCAAAAATTCATGTCAAAGACAAAGATCGCAGATATTCCAAGTTGCAAAAATTTTTACCACTAGTCTAGAAAATATGAATCATCATTGATGAAAATGGGAGACAAAAGACCTTCAATATTCTTGCTCTTCAGCCTGTAGAATCATCTCAATTTACATGCAGATTGCACCTAGAAAAACGAGACGCCATCCGTGAGTCATCGAGTTAACGAACCAGTGATAAAAATCCGTACGCGATGAAAAAAAAGATGTCTAAGAGACATTGAACGATTTTAAATTATCCGAAATACATTCAACAAATTATTAAGATAGTCGAGCTATAACCAGCTTTGGCGATCTAAACTCGCTCTCATCATTTGGAGAAAAAAAATATACGAAATTAATAAATAAACGGGAGCGTCGCCGTCGTCAGTGCAGCGTGGTGGAACAGCTCATTTCCTGTATAAACTCGTATTTTTTGTACGCGAAAAGATAGAATTTTATGTTAACGTTCCGCGCCGTCCGCCCTAAACACATTCCCACACTATTAAATCGTGATTTTCACAATTAAAATGCTGATTGCACGGGTACTGCAGCGAAATCTGTTTAATTACATAGAATTTTGGTGTTTTTTCTTAGATCTTCGCGAGAAGGAGGAATAAAATTTAGCGGATAATCGATAGTCTAATAGAGTTTCGAGTATGGTGTATGGCACTATGGCACCGAAAGGAAGTCGTAAAAGGACGGCGACTACTTTGAAGAGTTTTGAAGCTATGGAGAACAATGAGCGCGATAATGTATTTGCATCGATTGTAAGGTACGCATTGAAGATTTACGGACGCGTAACGCATTTCAAAAATGCCGACAAGCGCAACGTCCGCGTCTGTCCGTTGTCAAAACGCAAAACACGTTCGTTACTACACGTTACAGGTATCGCCACTTTAATTCCAGTAGGATAGGTTTTCTGGAAACAATGATGGCTTTAGGTGATTCATGGGTCGTCAGTCGTGCGCCTTGCACCGAATATGTTCGGGCTGGAAATTTTAAACATGATCGAAGAAACAGAGATGAGATTAGCTGTGTCTTGGCCTCCTGGCGCAGCACCCTTTGACGTTTGAAAAGATCCCAGACTGTACCGAAGACATGTCCGTGGTCCATTTTTACCAATTTGATCGGACAGGAAACCGTCTTTACAAATTAATAAATCAACCCTAAACGATGGTTACACCCTGTAATTCTCGTATAAAAATGGTGATTTACCTTCGCCTTTTGTTGCACGAGCATCAGTTGTTTCTACAACTTTCCAATTCAATAGCCTCCTGTTGCTTCGTAAATGTTTCCATTTCTGATATCGTAGTCGTAGTGTAATATTCTATCTGGTCGTCGATCGTTTGCAGCCAATGATCCGTGTTTCCTTTTTCGGATATCGGGCGACGACGTTCAGGAAATGAAATAATCGATAGACTGCACCGCAGAGATTACAGTTTCCGTGGACGTCGATGTGGATGCGGAGTAAGCACGGGATCGACCTTTGTATTCATTGTATTCCTGTATAGATTTGTAGTCGTGATTTGTACGCTAAATCAGTCTCTCGTGTCGATGACGTACCCTGAGAGCTGTGGTCGTACTGCTCGGTTGGATTTTTCCGCCAAAATTCGAATTGGTTTAGTGATATTTCTGTAGATATGGTGTGTGTCTGGAGACCTGGAGATTGAAAGGCGAACATGCTTTCACTTTTTATTTTGGTGGGAACTGGGGAAGTTTGCTGCTGCATGCTAACTTGGTTAAAAGCAGTGGTGCCACACTTCATAGATTAAAAAATCCATTTTAAAAGTAGGGCCAGCAACTTGCAATTTTCTCGGTTTTTTTCTAAGGGGGGGAGGGGATTGAAATTTTTAAAATGATAAACGTGGAAATGATTTCTTTCTCAGAAAAAAAAACAGGGGTAATTCTCAGAAAATCGGCAAATTTCACTACTGTAAAAGTTCAGAAATTTGACAGGTTTTTAAAAAAAATTTCTCAAGGTAATTGGAAATATATATGCCCCCGAGTACTTTTATGGTGTTGGGGTCAATTCATTTCCCAAAAGGGAGGGGGAGGACGATTCAAAAAGGGGTATAGCCGGGTAAAATAGGGTGATTTGGCCCCCCCAGAGCGAATTTTTAAACCAACTAGTGGAAGTTGGTCCTTATGGTCTAAAACCCCCGTGACCAAATTTTTAGGTCGCTACCTCACCCTCACCCCCTCCTGGAGCGAAAAATGTGATTTTTCGATTATAATTTTTGATTTTGACAGTTTTTAACCAAATTTTTTCAAACTCGGGTAGATGTTAGGTATTAGTGAGTATCTTATTATAGCTTATTAATAATTAATAAAATTTCAGTATTATAGCTCATAGAATAACTAATTGTCGAATTGTCCATCGTCGTGGCTGTAAAAATTCATCTTCGCCACGACGAAAGACAACCACTCGTGATGCACGACGATGGACAATTCGACAATTAGTTATTCTATAAGCTATAATACTGATATTTTATTAATTATTAATAAGCTATAATAAGATACTTACTAATTAGAGTAAATTTCCTCAGTTTTTAGGATGATCAGATTCTTTATACCGGAGGAATGATAAGCCACGACGATGGACACTATTTTTGTAAATATTGAAATTTTCACAGATGATTACGTAAAGAATCGCTCTGTGCATTGGCATTCGAAATTTCAAATGTGGATAGTAGTCTTATAAAGGTAACAAATCAGTGTAGCCATTCAGCAGCAAAAAATATTCTCTCAGCGAGCTGAGACAAATTTTTAAAAATTAGCCACGACGATGGACACAAATCTTTGCTACAGTTTTCAATGATCAGGTGTAGTTGTACTAAACACTTTTTGTGATCATCATTCACACTAGCCTATACACTGAACTTCCTAACGACGTGTACTTACGTTTTTTTTCACAAAAACATGGTGATTTCCATAATTTTTGAAATCTGTTTTCAAAAACATGTTGTGCTACAGGCCACGACGATGGACATTTTGAGGTTTAGACTAACTTGTACTCAAGGGGAGGGGGGTGGTATTCATCAAATTGAGCATGATGGATTAAGGACGTTATAATGTGCAAATAACCAAAAAATGAAAGTTGGGCATAGTACAGGAGTTGAGAAATCAGCCTGTTACTCAAATTTGCCGATTTTCGGAGAATTACCCACAGATATTTTTTATCTGCGTATAGACAAACAATATCTACTCTACAAAAAGTGAAATTTGTTTTCTTCCAAAAATTTCATTTTCCCCCTTTTTCCAAAAAAAAAAATTATGAACTTTTTCACTTCAAAAAAAATTTAGAGAATTTTTCTTTCAAAAAAAATGGAAACAAAAAATTTTGAGAAAATTTAACTTTGGAAAAATAAGGGCCTTCTTTCCCAAGAATTTGTGAAATATTTATTTCAAAACATAGGAAATTTTTCTACTCCAAAAAAAGTTGATGGATTTTTTTTCGTGAAAACTGAAATATTTATTCACCTTTTCTCCAAAAATTGAAAAATTTTTCACTCCAAAAAATGGAGGAGTTTTCAAATATACCAAAAATTGAGAGAGAAAATCTTGAGAAAAAGAATCAAAATTATTTCGTCCTTTTTTTCTCCAAAAATTTGAAAAAAATTGATTACGAAAAATTGAGATTTTTTCAAAGAATAGGTAATTGAGATAGGTATAGGAAAAAAAAAACATTTAAAATTTTTCTTTTCTGCAATTCGGACCACGAGCGCGGAGTGGCTGAATTCTATCGGCAAAAATGAAAAGGTCTGAAAAGGTGCACCATAAACAAAAATTTGCTTATCACTGAAATTTTTCAAATGTTATCACGACCAAATCATGACAAAATCAACACAAAATGCACCTTATTAGCGAAATCATCACAACACAGCCATCTGTTTTTAAGAAAAAATAAACAAAGGTGCACCTTTTCAATACCTACTTGATCGTAATGTACACTAGCGCGCCATACCTATCCTTGGTCCCAATAGGTAGGCTTAAATTTGAAAAAAATTTCACATTTTCTCTAAAAAAAAAAAATTAAATTCACTCCAGAAAATTAAGTTTTTTCAAATGAAAAAAATGAGACAAAAAATCATATAAAAATAAAGAATTTTTTCTTCCAAAAATTGAGTTTTTTTTAGTCATTTTCTCAATAACAAAAAATGAAAATATGAAATAGGTAATACAAATTTTTTCACCAAAACAAGTTGGAGATTTTTTCTCCAAGAAAACTGAGATCTTTTTTCGAAGAATAATAATTCAGACAAAACATTAAGATTTTTGCTTTCTAAAAATAAGAAATTTATTCTCGTTCAATCAAAAAAAAAAAAAAAAATCAAGATTAAAAAAAAGGATTTATTTTGTTAGGTAAGTATGTACATTGTACAAGTATTATATTTTTTTCTCCGCAAAAAATTCAATGATTTTTTCTTCCAACATAAATCACAACAGATTTTTCCTCCAAAAAAAATTAAGACATTTTTTTTATTGAAAGAAAATTTTCATTTGTCTCCTGAATTTGCAAAGTAGATATCTATATTTGCCTAAGTTATTTTCTATTCTAAAAAATTTTAATTTTTTTTCAACTTCAAAAAAATCAATAAGTTTTTTATCAACTTCAAAAAAATCAATGAGTTTTTTTTCATTGAAAGTAAAAAAAAAATTTTTTAAAAATAGACAAAAACTGATACGTATTTTTTTTAAATTGATGGATTTTTTTCTCTCATCTCTCCCATATGAAAATTTATAATGATTTTTCTTTTCTCCAAAAAATATTGAACTGAAGAATTTTTTCACTGCAAAAGATTAAGATGTTTTTTCTTCAAAAAATTGAAGATTGCATATTTTTTCTTCACAAAAAAATGTTTTATTGCATGAAAATTCAGATTGTTTTCTCCTAGAATTTTCGAAATATCTATGTCAAAAAAATAGATTTTTTGTCTTTTTTTCTTTTAAACAACTAATGAATTTTCCTCTAAAAACCCCCCAAAAAATAAAATAGATTACCTATTTTTAAAAATAAATTGATTTTTTTTATTTTCTCCAAAAAAAAAATCACTACAATTATTAAGACACTGAAAATTTGTTTCTCAATTTTTCCAAAAAATATTGAAGAATTTTTTCATTGAAGAAAAATTTAGATTTTTTCATAAAAAAAAAAGTTTTTTTTTTTTACTTTTGTTCCAAAAAATTGAGACTTTTATCTAAAGATAATTCAGATTTTTTTTTCTCCAAGAATTTGCAAAATATTCGTCATTTTTATTCCAAAAACGTGATGAGCTCTTTCCTTCAAAAAGTTGGGACTGGAACAAAAAACTAATTTTTTCTCCAAAAAATTTAAGAGGTTTTTAAAATTAAAAGATTTTTTAAAAATTTAGAAATATTATTCACGCTGGCTCTAAAATATGGAAAAATCTTTATTCCTTGAAGATGCAGATTTTTTCACCAAAAAATCAAGAGAGTTTTTCTCCAAAAAAATTGAAAACATTTTTTTTTTATTTAAAAAAAATTGATAGTAGGTATCCACATACTTAATACTCACGTGCTTGATTTTTGCAATTTCGAAAGTAAAAAAAATATGAAATGAACTATCTTGAAATTTAGCTTAAGTGAAAAGTGATTTGGAATTTTTTAAATCCTTGAAAAAAGATTTTTGATTTTTGTAAACTTTTCTTTTTTAATTTTGAGTTTTAGTTAAAACTTTTTTCCAAATTAAATTTTTGAAATTTTGGTTATTTTTTTTTTAATTTTCTTCAGCTGTACCCACTCACTTTTTTATCCAAAAATTATGCAATTTAATCGTTTATCATCATAGTGGGGTTTTATGATTTGTGCCTCGAAATAAGGTATTCAAGAATATAATATCTACTCATAATCATTTTAGAATTACCTCGAGCCATTTAGTTAATTCCCTTCTTTTACTACTCGCGAGCTCGTAGCGTATTTATGTGCCTACCTACTGCCTATATCCAAATCCCCAGGTAGTTTTGAATAAACCCCCCTAGTAGAGCATTTCAAATCCCTCGATTAACGTCATTTTAATGCGCCATTAAAGTACATAAAATTATTCGAGGCCTTTCATTTCGTTTATACAATTTGACATTTTACACTAAAAAGTAGGAAAATAGCCATATTCGAGGTCGTAAACTAGATTGAAAATTCAACCCTATAGACATATCGTAGGAGGAATAATTAAAAATCGTAATTTTTCGTCCTTAAATATCCATCAAAAGTTTACAACGCGCGGTCGAAAAAAGGAAAGTGGACCGCATGGAGACAATTTAATGTCCTTCGATGTTCTACGCTCCAAACTCCATAATGGGATAAATGCCACAATTGGCCGTTAATTTTAATTTGATGAAACGGTGTTTGACAGATTTACGTCGTCTTCTGTCTAGACAATAAGAGTATACCTATTATTAGGCTTAACTCCGAAAAAGAAAAAGAGTAAAAATGATTTTTTTTTCAGGATATTGATCGCGTTCTTTTGTTGAGATGACATTTTATATAAGGTCGTTTCAACCATTTGAATATTTTCGCAGCCGTATCAAAAGAATGGTAATGATTTTGGCGTGTAATTTAAGGTTTACACCGAAAAAACAAAAGGGATTGAAAAATTAGTGAGTGTTTTGAAGTTTTTGGTGCACTGTGAAGAATTTCAAATATACCGATTTTCGTTACGGGTATTCGAAGCGAAGAATAGGACGATAGGATCCAAACCCATTCCTTCCATATTAGAATTCGAGACTGCAACTCATTTACAGATTACTACTTACCTATCTTTTGTGTGTTTTTTTTTCTCTTTTAAACATTGTTTACTTTTTAAATATTCTCCTATCACTCGAAGACGTTTGGTTTTCTAAACTACTATTTATTAGGTAATGAAGTTTTAATTTGTATTCAAAACATTTACCCGGTGTAATATATGACCACAAGACGAGACGGTTACCAGCAAACTAATTTTTTCTAATTGCCGAGTCTGTTGGTCAAAAAAAGGAAAAAAAGAATCTCGTCAGTGAGAGCTATAATTATACCGTATATTTTTTTCTGTCGAATACACGTCTCTGCACGGTTTGGTGAAAAAAATAAGAGGAAAGGTCCAATTATTAAAAGTACGAGTACCTCGTGTACGCCAAACAATAATACATAATAAAATCTTTTCAGGATTTCTGCTACGCTGATTGCACTGATTTGTTGTAATCGCATAGAACATAAACCACTGGGGAAATAGCAACAGCTCTCGTTGTCATTACATCCGTTTTTTATTACGCTATTGGTTCGTTTTACGCTCGCATGAAATAAAAAATTAATTCTTACATAATTAACAAATTGTTATTGTTTGTACCACGACTGTAGGTATGTTTATTTGGAGTGTAATTTATTAGTCTGCGATGGGTGTACGAGAGAATGTTCTGTCTGCTGGGATGCATGGGTAAGATATGTGATATGATATGACTCATGAGGCGTTTCTAAACGTGCAAAGTTAGTTTTCGAGAGTCAGGTGGAGGCAGTGTCGTGCTGTATGGGCAATGGCCTGCTTCATGAAAAAATTTAACTAATTTTACAATAATTATATTTTGAAAATTATACCTAATATTTTAAAAAATTTTGTGAATTAAAAAAAAATCTTAATAATGATCAAAATTTGAAAATATGATGCTCATTTTAATTTTTTAAAGTTTTAAAAATTTAATAAAGATTGAGAAATTTGAAATTTTAATAAATTTTTAAAATTAAATCAACTTTATAAATTTGAACAATTGGAAAAATTGAAATAATTTTTCTAAAAAAATTGAAAGGTCTGTTTTTGAGTTTTTCAATTTTCAAAATTTTTAAAAGTTATTATAAGTAAATATTTGATATTTGGCGTTCTAAGAATTAATAAATCGACAAAGTTTGATAGTTTAATAAATTTTTGAAACTGAAAGAATTTTTAAAATTTTGTCAATTTTTAAAGTTTTGCTAAATTTTTAAAAAATTTGAAAAGTCAATATGAAAAATTTGAAAATAGACCTTTTTTAAAAATCGACCTCGAAAGTTGATGATAAATTTTCAAAATTTGGAAAATTTTAAAATTTTAATAAGTTCCTGAATTAGCGGTGTAATTTATAAAATTTGGCCATACACCTAAGTAATTTCAGAACCGCAGGTAAAATTGAAAAATCATTAATACATTATTATAAATTTGAAAACTTTAAAGATTCGTCAAGTTTTAAAAATACTTAGTAACTTATTACCTATACTTTTACCATAATAAAATTATTCAAAAAAATGTCAACACAAATTTTCAAATTTTGATAAATTTTGAAATTTGAAAACACAAACAATTTTTTTGAAAAATTCACTGCAATTCTGTAAAAATTTTGAAAGGTGCCAACCTTCAAAGTTGACAAATCTCCAAAACTTGACAATTTTCAAGTAGAATTAGGTATAAATAAATTTTTAAAATTGCATCAGTGTTCAAAAATTGACTCATCTTAAAAATTTTAAAATAAATTATAAAAATTACATCGATCTATAAGATTTGGCCAATTTATTAAATTCAGGTGAATCTTTAAAATTAATAAATGAAATTCAGTTTAATTTGTAAATTTTTTGATATTGAACGACTTTTTTGAAGTTTACTGCAATTTTTCAAAAAAATTTCCAAGGCCAATTTTCAATGCCTGAAAAATCTTTTCATTCAAAACAAAAAATTGACAAATTTTAAAATTTTTCAAATTTGGTATTTTTCAAATTTAATAGGTACATTTTTTCGATTGAATCAGTGTTCAGAGTTTTGCCAATAATTTCGGCGAAATTAAAAAAAAAGAACAAATAAAAATTTGAATGGCCAATTTTATTTAAAATCTTGGTAAATTTTAAAAATTAGATCATTTTTAAATTGAGCTATTCTTAAAATTCAGGTGACGTTTGCAAAATAAAAATCCATATTCAAAGGTCAGATAAATTTTTACAATTTTTACCAAGAAAATTCACTTAAATTTAAAAAAAATTAATTGTCAATTTTCAAGTACGTTTTTTAAATTTTCCTAATTTTCTAAAAATTCTAAATTTTGGCATTTTATTAATTTTTCAATTGATTCACTTTTCAAAGTTTGGTAAAACATTTAAAATTCAACGAAATTTTTAAGTAAAAAAAAAAAAAAAAAAAAAATATGAATAGTTAGGTACTCCAAAGAACAATTTTGAAAATTCCAATAAATTTTGGAAATTTGATCGATATTTATGAAGTTGGACTAATTTTTAAAATTCAGTTAAGTTCGTATTTTTTTTAATCACTTAGAAATTTTTTTTAAATTTTTTAAAATTAAACTAATTTTGAAATTTTTTTTAAATTTTCAGTTTGTGAATTGCTGATCAAATTTTACCAACCTTTGAAATTCAGAGAAATTTCCAAAATAAAATGAAAACTTGAAAGATCAATTTTTAGAATTTTCAAAATTTTTAAAATCATTGAATTTTTAAAATTTTGCAATTTTCAAAACTTCATTACATTTTGAAAATTAAATTTTTACAATATTTTTTAGAATTTGACCAATTTTTAAAATTCACTTCAATTTTTGAAAAATCGTTAAAAAAACAATTTTTCAATGTTTGATAAATTTTTACAATTTTAAAAAAATTGGCAAATAAACTTTCAATTTCTAAAATGTGGCAAATTTTTGAAATTTAGTAAATCTTCAAAATTTGGCAATATCTATTCGTACCTTAAAAATGATCTTCATTCACGTTTATGATTTTTCGAAAATTGAAAATCAGCTAAAATGGGCTCATTTTTAATCCTATTTTTCAGAAGTTCATTTTTATGTAATTATTCTGAATTTCCAAAAACTCATAGCACGGTCCTGATTTATATAGGTACCTATAGTGTTCAAATGTTCGTAATACTCAGTTAACATTTTTTTAATTCAAATTAAAACATACAAAAAGATGTTTACCTACTTAAACATGTAAAAAAAACACACATTGTAAACAGCAATAAATTAACTAGATTTCGTAAAATTAAAACAATTTCTAAATGTAATTTAACCTAATACGATGAGAAATCATGACTCACTCATCATTTCACAACCTACTGCTTAAACTATTATAACTAGGTAATGGATTTTAATAGGGCATGTTCGAGTACCTATTCTAAAAAAAATTTATTCAAATTATTGATTTTTTTTTTGACTTTTTCACAAATTTACGAAAATTTTGAAAAATTGTTATCTATAAGTACAACATATTCATAATTTATTTTTTAGAAAAATTCCAAAAAAATTGAGGTTTCCTTGTCATATTTTCATTTTTTTTCGGAATCAAAGCTAACAAAATCAATAAAATACTCATCCATTGGAAAAAAACATCCATGGGTATGAAAAAAAATCTAAAAATATAACAAAACAACTTTTTCAACAAAATATTTCATAACAAATTAGCTAATTAAAACATCTCACTAAATTACTTAATTAAAAAAATGAATTTTCTACTTAACGCAATTAAAGCTTGCTTTAATAGGAATTCTTTGGTATGAGCTGTATCGTTCATATTAAAACTTAAATAATACTAATAAAATGCTTAAATTAAAAACAATACTATATAAAGATCAGGGAACAGTGTTGCTGTTATATTTAATTATCGACATAGAAAAAAATCTCGACCAATTCATAATTATTTTTATTTTACGAAATTCGAACAGTCCACAACAGATGTATTTTGTCAGTCAATATAACATTCCTGTTTTCGACGATGGTCATCTTTTCACCTTTCAGGTATCTCGTCATCGTGCAAAGTCTAAAAATAAAACAAAACTATTTAGTGTACGGCAAGTGTCGTGGCATATACGTAAGTCGTATGATCGTATCTTCGTATGTAGGTGAAAATGACGCAGACTAAACGAACTATTGTTAATTAACGTTTTAAATGGCATATTGTAATTATTTTTGAAAATACCTCCGTTTCCTGTAATTTTGTTTTGACAGTACCCGCTTTTTTTTCTTGTTCAAAATCTTAAACGTTATGAAAATACTGCAGTTAATTTTTCATTCATTATAACGTTACGAGTGTACCGTTAAAACCTACATGTTTAATTTATACGACGACGTGTAAATACGACCGTTATTATTAAAATGATACCTAATTAATGAAATAGTACCTCAAGGTTATCGATAATTAGACTTAATCAGAGCAGATGGAAATTATAATTGATTCGATTTGAAGATAAAGACTTAAATATGAGACGTTTATTGAATGCAACGGGTTGCTCAAGTCTCAATGTACATAGTTACATACCTACCTAATCGTGTTTTCAAAGACTTTACTTAAACTTGAAAATTTATGAACTTTTTCTCATTTTTTTTACTTTATTTTCGTTATTGCCAATTTTCCAAAAATAAACAATTGAAAAAATTATCCAAAAGAAATACGAAAAAAAATTATCTGCCAAAAAAGTTATTAGGTACCTACTCAGATTTTTTTTAAACTTTTGGTTTTTCACAAATCAAACAAACATCAACCACTCATACTCAAAAAATGTTTTATAAAGTTGAAAAAAAATTGAAAAATTGAGAAAAAAATTAAAAAAGGCTTAAAAAAGTCATATAAAAAAATTTATCAAAGTAGACTTTTTCATCAATAGGTACTGCTACTTATACGTAATATAGAATTTGAGAAAAATTGTAATTTTTTCGCCAACATTTTAGATTATATAAAAATTGGGAAAAATTGAAAAAAAAACATACACTCATAATTCAAAAATTTGAAAAAATTGAGAATTAAAAAAAAAATAGAAAATTAGAAAAATAATGAAAAATAAAAAATAATAGAGGTAATAAAATGAAGATTTGAGAAGACTGTAATAAACAGTTAAACTGCATAAAATTGCTAACTGGAAAAAAACAAAATTGAAAAAAATTATCTACTTTAAAAATGAAGAAAAATTCAAAAATTTTGGGAAAATTGGAGAAAACTGTCCGTCTAAAAAATTAAAATAAACAAAATCAGAAATCGAAAAAAATTGAAAAATTAATTAAATAACAATTTGAAAATAATAATTTTTTTTAAAATTCGACTGAAAAACGTCAATAAAATCAATTACCTAATTCAAAAATGAAGGGTGTACAAAAATTTAAAAAAAAAGAAGTATAAATACCTAGCGGTTGAGAAAATTGAAAAAAAAATAAAAATAAGGAAAAATTGGAAAAATAGGTATAAAAATTTACCTATTTGAAAATGGTCTAAATTAAAAAAATTGTCAATAACTGAAAAAATTCAGGTTGAAAAAAATTGTCAACTTTAAAAATGAAAAAGAATCCAAAAATTTGAAAAAAAATTGCACTGGCAGTTGAAAAAAAATGAAAAAAAAACAGAAATAAGAAAAATAATAAAGAAAAATCGATTCCCGTTCATTTTCCCGAATCCATCGTCCCGAAGGACGTTTTCCCGAATGAAAAAGTTCCTGAAAGTTGTTCTGCCGAAAATTTTTACCCCGAAAATTTTAAATCCGAATTTTTTTTCCCGAATCACTCTCTCTTGAACATTACTAAATCGGGAAATTGTCCTTCGGGACATTGAGTTTGGGGTTAATTTAGTGAAGGAAGGGATATGGTACATACCAAAATTATTACTAGGACTTCAATCTATAACTTTTGTTTGAAAATTTCTTCAGTTGGAGTCCTACTCCCCCCCTCCTTAATAATTTATAACTTTAAGTATCTAAGTCATCAATTATGCGAAATTGGAGGACAGGAAACGGTTTGATCGAAAATTTCATAATAACAAAAATTATTTTTAAGACCTCAATCTACAACTTTTGTTTGAAATTTTTTTCAATTGGACCCCTATCTCTTCCGTTTTTAATAATATTAATTTGGGGTTAATTTAGTGAAGGACCCGGATATGGTACATACTAAAAATTTTATAATAACCAAAATTATTCCTGGGACCTCAATCTACAACATTTGTTTGAAAAAACTGCCATTTTCACTAGTAAAAAAATTCGGGAAAATTTTCGGGAAATCATTCAGGGTAACGGATTCGGGAAAAAGAATTCGGGGGGGGAAAAATTCGGGGAAAACACATTCAGGAAACTGACTTTCGGGAACTTTTTTATTCGGGAAAATGTCGATCGGGAAAAGGGATTCGGGGGAAGAGACGGAAACCAGAAAAATCAGCATACCTACTGAGAATAATTGAAAAGTAAAAAAAAAAAATTAAAAAAAATAAAAACCAAGAAACCACCTAATCGTATTGAAAAAAAATACCATACCTACTAAATTTAAAAAAATGGGAAAAAATACGAAAACTTCAAAAATTTGACAAAAATTGACGATTTGAAAAATTAAGAAGTGGGAAAAACTCAATGATTTAAAAAAAATTGGGAACAAGACAAAAATTTTAAATTGAAAAAAATATCGACTATAAATTGGGAAAAATTAGAAAAATCGAGAGAAATGAAAATTTGTTTTTTTCTTAAAAATCAAAAATTGTGAAAAAAATTGAAAAAATGACTACGAGTAGAAAGTTGAAAATGGGAATCACTTCAACAAAAAAATATAAAATTCAAAAATGCAAGTTGTTCAAAAAATCCAAAAAAATTGGAATGCATATAACCGCTGAAAAAAATAAAAAATTAGGAAAATAGGAGACAATTTTACTATAATTAAAAAAAAATTAAAAATTTAAAAAAAAATATGAAAATTTAAAAAAATGAGGAAACTTTGAAAAATTAGCAAATTGAAAATGTTGAAATTTTTAAACAACAAAAAAAAAACTCCAATGGTACTTAAGTATAGGTAGGTATTGAAAAAAATTATTAAATTTTAAAAATGAAAGAAAAATACAAAAATGTTAAAAATTGTAAAACAAATACCTATTACCTAGTTTATAAAGTGAAAATCGGAAAGATGTAAAAAATTAGGAAAATGGCAATTTGAAAAAAATTATCCACTTTGAGAATTGAGAAAAATTCTAAAATTCGAAATATTAAGGGAAATTAATAGTTGGAAAAATTAAAAAAAAAAATCAGAAACGAGAAAAGATTTTTGAAAAATTAACAAATTAAATTAAGTAATCCATATAATTTCAAAAATCGAACTAAAAAATTTTCATTACCTATCATTGAAAAAATTATTATAAATAATTACCAATTATAGGTACCTATATTTGAAAAGTGAGGAGAGGAGAGGATAGAAAATTTATAAAAATTAACAAAATTAAAAATCAGGGGAAAAAAACAAAAATCTGAAAAAATTGGAAAAATATGATAATTTTAATTTTCAAGAGTCCAAAACTTAAAAAATTGCCAACTGAAAAAACACCCAAGATTGAAAAAAATTATCAACTTTAAAAATGGGGGAAAATCAAAAATTGTAAAAAATTGAAGAAAGTTGGAAAAAAAATATCAGAAATCTGAAAAAAAAATAAAATAAAAATAACAAATCAAAAAAAATTGGAAATTGAAAAAAAAATCCAACTTAAACAGTAATTTAAAATTAAAAAAAAAACCGATCAATTGATAAAATTCAAGATTGAAAAAAATGTTTTACTTAGATTTGAAAAAGTACAAAAATTTGAAAAAAATTAATACGCTAGCTGTAGGTATTATTATATTGTCATTGAAATCAGAGTAAAGTAATTTTCAATTCTTTGGATTTTTTCTCCTCAATCTATAGGTAAATTTTAATTATACCTACATTTTCTTCGACACTCTCTAATGTACTTAATAATAAGTCACACAAAGGCACCATCCCCATAAAACCGAACAAATAAAAAATCAAATTCAAAAGCATTAACATCCTACAGCCGAGTGGACCGTTGATAAAACAAAACCATATCCATTAACGAGACGCGACACTAACCTAATTATAAATTTTAATGAAGTTTTCGAAAGTGAAAAAAGGCACAATTTGGAAATTTAACGTCTCGAACTACATACCCGATTACACCACCAGCTCGTTGGCTAATTATACAAAGTCGTCCTCCGACAATAATGTTTTTATTATCCTCTTTTTTTTTTCTTCAATTAAGGATCAAAAACTTGGTTAGTGTGGCTCGTGGTACATACAATGAAATAAAAATGTTTATACGGGTAAAAGGCAAGGCAGACGTACGAATATACCTACTAATGATTAGTCAAACGTAGGGCAATTATTTTTAATTAATTACGTCAAAGTGGGTAAGTACGTAGATATTTAAGTAGTCTCTTACCACGGATGGGTTATTTTTATAAAACTGGGTGATTCGTAAATACATATATATTACGATATATAACGTAATCATATCTCGTCGTAATACGTCCATAATATAACGTTTTTATTTTTTAAATATATACATTCTTTCGAGAGTGTGTTTTATCTGGTTTATCTGAATACCCACATTACAGTTTCCAATTACACAGTAAAACGTACCGACAGTGTACCCCCATTATAAAATGCCCATTTTTTTTTTATTATTGCGATGACATAGGGTCGCATTGGCTATTGTTGTTACGCTATTTGTAATTCGAAACTAATTGCTTTGGTAATTTAAAACATTATTCGACACGAGGTGATAAGTTGACAATGTCTATAGCTGGTCACTGCTCAAAATTCCCTTGTCACATCATCAATCTTTGTAAAGGCAAATACTCGTATCTACGAAAATGCATATGACACATCTGTTTGTCGTAAACATCTCAGTGGCATCTTAACCTACAAAAATGAGTATTCTGTTTACAACTGCGACCATGTTCGTGTTCGCATAAACCACATTAATTCGTAACGGGTAAGCGATAATAAAGGAGGCGATGCGATGCTGCAAAGGGCTTCTTCAACTCTCAATAGAGACCATATGGTGTGAAGTGATTAAGACAGACGAAAAAAAAAGTCAATTGGCCAATAAGACCTCGGTCATCAGACGAAAAACAAAACCGTATCGTGTAACTCTCTGTAACCGAGACCGAGACCTGTCCCAAATGAGAAGGCAATCTGTTTGTAGTAAAAATAAATTATAGCCTTTATCTCGCACTCTTGTCGAGATACCTCTTTTTTTGTCAAATTCAACTCTCGACGCTGCTGATGTGAAATGTGCTAACCTTCTGTCGTTCGTCTGCGAAGTTTTTTTGATGGATATTCGATTTTCTCGTTTCTATCCTGCTGTTTAACTGTAGCCAAGTTCGTTTACTTAATCGTTATTCCAAAATACCGACGAGTGACGAGGAGTCTACGAGTATGTTTGTGTGTTTTAGGAGATTCTCTTTATCTAAATTTCTGAATTTGTGACTTCATAAGACGAAAATTAATTTTCATTTTCCTAATTTTCAAATTTCAAATTATCACATTTTTCCCCGTTTTCAATTTTATTTCAATTTTTAGCCATTTTAGTTCTAATTCGAATTCAAAATTTTCTTCGTGATTTTTTTTTTCCAACTCGTTACTTGTATTTTCCAT
Source organism: Balanococcus diminutus (assembly GCA_959613365.1). NCBI lineage: Eukaryota > Metazoa > Arthropoda > Insecta > Hemiptera > Pseudococcidae > Balanococcus > Balanococcus diminutus. The sequence goes on from OY390716.1 coordinate 41,789,423, forward strand.
GAAATAAAATAGTTTTCCTATTTTTTTACAAAGAATCTTCCTAATCTTTTAAGAAAATTATTTTTGCATTACATATAAAATAAATTTCAAAATTCAAAGAAACATTGAAAAAAAAGAAATAAATAAATATTAGAAACTTCCTTCGTAAAATTTTCAAAAAGATTTCTATAAGTAAGTACAAATTTTTTTTATAAATTGAATCAAATTTTAAGTTTTTTTTAAATTGAAAAAAAGGGAATTTTAAAAAAAATTCTTTTCAAAAAATGATTGAAAAATTTTCAAGTCAATTTTTTCAGTAAATTTTAAATAAATGTTAAAGCATTTTTTTTTAAAATGAAGTGTTTTTGCAAGAAATTATTCAAAAATTTTCAAACTAATTTTTTTTAGTGAATTTTTAATAAATTTTGAAAGTTTTTTTTCTTTTTTTTTCTAAAAATAAAATTGAAAAACGGAAAAATTTTGAAAAATTTCTTGCAAAAAATTATTCACAAAAATTTTCAAACTAATGTTTGCAGTAAATTTTAAATACCTACCTAAGTTTTGAAAGTACCTATTTTTTTTTTGAAAAATTTCTTGCAAAAAATTATTTTTAAATTTTTAAACTAATCTGTTCAGTAAATTAAAAAAAGCATAGTTTTTGGAAAATTGGGAAAAAAACAAAAAAAATTTTAAAATTTTTTTTGCAAAAAATTATTTAAAAATTTTCAAACTAATTTTTTCAGAAAATTTTAAATAAATTGTTTTTTTTTTATTTTCTGAAAAATTGAAAAAAAATCCAAGCCTACAAAAAAATATTTCTCAATTTTTAAAAAATATCTTTCCAGCAAAGTTCTAAAAATGAAAAATTTCTTCATAATTATAGATTTTTTAAAAATCTCCTCATAAAAAAATTTTAAAATAATTTTTGTATTAAATTTTGAACAAAAGTTTGTTAACCGCAGTTCTGCACAAAAATTTCAAGGTATATTTTTATAGCAGTAAATTTAAATTAAATATAGGATTTTTCAGAAGAAACTTTTGTTTTTTGCAAAAAATTATTCAAACAGTGAGGTAAACTTTGAAAAATTTTTCAATATTTTCCCCCATAGAAAATAAGAAAAAATCTTTAAATTATTTATAATTTCTATGCAAAAAACTTTCTAAAAAATTGCAACCTTTCTTCAAAATTTTTTAAAAAGTACACTCAAAAAATTGAAATGCATTTTAACGGGAAATTTCAATTTAATTTTTTGAAATTTTTTTGTAAAATTAATTTTTTTTGGTAGAATGTTGAAAAAATTCATTAGAGAAAATTTTTAAATAATTTTCAAAATTTTCTTAAATTTTTATGAATTTTAAAATTTTGAGTTTTAAAAAGTTTTTTACCTATTGAAAAATAAAAATTATAAATTTAAAATGAAAATAATTCAAAAATTTTCAAATGATTCAACCTACACTAAAAAAATTAAAAAAGTAATTTTTGCGAATTTTTCAAATTTGATTAAATAAGTACGTTTATTTTGAATAAAAAAAATATTACATTTTTTTTGGAATTTATTGGACAAAAAAAGATTTTAAAAACTTGTTATAGTCAATGTTTTGCAGTAAAGTTTGAACAAAATTTACTGTTTTTTATTTTATGATTTTTATTTGTTTAAAAATTTTAAAAAATCTCCACAAAATATTTTTTTAAAGTTTATTTTCCAAAATTTTTTAAAAAGTTGATAACTTTTACACCATTTTTTCTCTCAGTGAATAATCTGCACAATAAAACATTTTAAAATACTTACTCACTTCCAAAATTTTAAAACAAATTTTTTGCAGTTAGTTTTTTATTATTAGGTGTGTAATATTAAGTATTTAGGTTTTTTTAAATTTTTGTAACTGCAATTTCGTGTTGTTAATTTTCAAAACAACAAACAAAAAAAACGACATACCTAACGCCAGCACAGCGATGCGAGATAATGGTGAGATGAAAAATGATTTATGTAGTTCTGCTTTCTGATGTCGTGGTTGAAATTTTTATACATAGTGATTCAACTTCCTGCACAGAAATTAAAGAAGAAAAAATTAAAAAGAATGTCGCTTTAAACAGTATGAAAAGCAAGTACCTAACATTCAGATTATTATGCATAAGAAGAAACATTAAAGCCTTTTATTTGGTCATTCACTCAACAACAAAAGTTGAACAATAGATCGATTTATTAAGCTATTCGTAACGTCTCTGAATAATTAATTACTCTGTCGAGCTGCCTTGTGAATCGTGCTTTTTATATTAGACAATTTCAATAGCTCTTGGAGAGCTTTTTATGACACAACAGATTTCAAAAAGAACGAATTTTTGTTTGGATTGAAGATGTAGACAAGAAGTTCGTAGCTAGTACGTAGGTACGAAAATTCACTAAGTATAAAAAACATCTTTGATATTTGATTTGAATTTTTCAAATTTTGAAGAAAGAAAAAAAAAAAATAATCTACGAAAAAATGTAAATTGAAATCAGAAAATAATTATTCAACTTACTTTGTGTGGTTCGGTTTCATTTTTAATCGTAAAATTTTTTAATGAAATGATCGCTTCATATTCGCGTTTTGTAGCACTAACCGAACAATATTGTCATCGATACAGTTCGTTAATGAGTAAGTGTATGTTTCACATTTGTTATTTGTTTTAACGTTTGCGAATTTTAACAAGTTATGCAAGCACGTGATGTCTAAATCACATAAAGATGTCGTATACGTTGTTATTGAATTTGTAACCTACGTAGGTAGGTAGTAGGTAGGTACCCTACTTCTAAAATCGAGAGCAATGAAAAATTGCATGCGACCTTCAATCTTTGGAAATTTTTCAGACCATTTTTTTACTTTTTTTTTAAAACTTTGTCGCACAAAATATTTTCAAGTGGAAAATTGCACTTTTAGGAGCTCCAAAAATTTAGATTTTTTTATCAATAAATTCTCCTAAATTTGTCGACCACATTTTTTTTTACCTGAAATAAAAAAATAGAAAGAGAAATTGAAACAACAATTTTTGAAAAAAGCAATCAGTGTTTTTTTTTGCATAAAACACTTCAATTTAAAAGTGGAATATTTTTCGAACCCCTGCCAAAAGTTGAAATTGTAAACTTGGATTTTTTTGGGCAACAATGTTTGGATGGAAAAATTGGAAAAAAAACTCTGACGCAACTACTGCTCGAGAAAATCTGATTTTTATTATTATTCATACGTAGGTAATGCCTAAAAAATTTGATAAATGATAATTATTCTAGATTCATCAATTTTTAAAATTTTGCCAAATTAAAAAAAATATAAAATTCAATTTTGAAAGTTAAACAATTTTTTTGAAAATTTTGGAATTTTGTTAAATTGGTAATTTTTAAGAATTGGGCCAATTTTAAAAATAGGACGTTTTTTATTTTTATGCAATGACTCCAAAAAAAATTAAGGTACCTAGACATTATTTTTATTCAAAAAAGAATTAGAATTTTTTCCTTTAAAAACTTGAGGATTTTTACTTTTAAAAAGTCGAAGGCATTTTTTCCAAAAAAAATCAATATAAAAAACTGGCATTGTTTTTCAAAAAATTTTGATTTTTTTTCTCTCGAATGATAGAAAAAAGAACTCATTTTTCTTTCTAAAAAACGGACACCCCCACACTCTCACCTACTCTAGAACCTACCAAAGGTATTACTGCAAACCGAAGACCCTGAACTGACTTTTAACCCTTTCAAGAGAAATATCATATTGCAATTTTTATTTATTCTTCATTTACTCCAAACAACTCGATAGACTGGCAACAATGTATAGGAGACACAAGTAGGTAACCAAGATAGCCGGATGATGTTAATACGATAACTTCTGATATTCTATGGTTTCTATATTTCAATGTCGTAAGACATTTTGAACCTCGTAATATCCGGTGTCCCACCAACGACGAATGAAATAATACACTTGTACAGGTGTTAGTTTGAAAATTTAGCTTTTTCCAACGTTTGGTCTAACTCGTATGGTGAACTTGCTTTCGTGTAACTGTCGCAGTAAAGGTAATAAAAATGAAAAATTGCATTGCTGTAATATTTACGACATTCGTTTAGGTAACGGGTTGTTTCGAGCCGTTTACATCGATCCGAGGTGTATTTATTATTGAAATTCAAAAAGGTAGCTGGCTAATTAAATAGATATTTAGAATTAAAATTAAAAATGAGGTACAATGTATGAAAATTGATGAGGGGGGGGGGGCATCGGTGTATAGGAAAACACGAATGGATCTCCGCCGTACCAACTGTTTTTTTGATACTATTAAAAATTTACAAAGTCCAATTTTAGATAGATGATTGATATTCAAAATTTGGGGGGGAGGGAGGGGTTTAATTGAAGTTTTTGTAATAACCAAAATTATTTTTCAGACTTCAAGTTACAACTTTTTTCTGAAAATTTTTTCAGTTGGACCCCTTCCCGTGTAGCAATTGTCGACATCGACATTTATGTCGACAAAATTCAGACACATTTTTTTCTCGGTTAACGATGAATTAAAAATGATATTTGAGATTTAAAGTAATGTTCTATGTTAAACATAACTGTTCAATCAAAATTTTTGAATTTTTCTCAGTATTTTCCTATAATTTAGAAAACGTTGTTTTTCTACATAGACAAGTCGATGTAAAAATCGATACTCGATAAACGCATCGACATTTATGTCGACAATTTCTGCCAATTAAATTTACAAATTTTATATCTAAAAAGAACTAAAAACAATTAATAAGAACATTTTAAGCTCAGGAATAAATAATTTTTGAAAGAATCACAAAATTTTCTTGTTTTTCAAAGTTTTGAATAATACAACGACTTGTCGAGTTATTGTCGACATAATTGTCGATGGTCGAACAATGCATCGACTTCACTGTCGACAGTGTCGACCAGAGGAATTTTAAGTCGAGATAGTGTCGATGTGATTGTCGAGGGTCGAATAATGCATCGACTTAACTGTCGACAGTGTTGACCAGAGGAATTTTAAGTCGAGTTAATGTCGATCTAATTGTCGAGGGTCGAATAATGCATCGACTTGACTGTCGACGTCTTGAGGGTGATTGTGATACTCGCAGATAAAGTGTGTTGTGAATTAGTACATAAGGTCTAAGAATCATCTCTATGTTAGTTGGACACTCGCATGTGTCCAGCTACAAAGGTGGCCTCAATGCCGCATATTTGACAAAAAATGTCGAAATGTTGGCTTGAACACTATTTTTGGTGTAATTTTAATATATACTTATATTGAATATTTGAACTTAACATATTTTTCAAAATCTCACCATTGCAAATGTCGATGTGGATGTCGATATAAATGTCGACACATCGAAATCGGTCACTTTTCGATCGTACATGTCGACACGATTGTGGATGGTTTGTCGAGCTTATTATCGACATGTTTGTCGACCGTCCAAATATGGCTCGACATGTCGAGCCATATTTGGACGGTCCACAAACATGTCGATAATAAGCTCGACAAACCATCCACAATCGTGTCGACATGTACGATCGAAAAGTGACCGATTTCGATGTGTCGACATTTATATCGAAATTAGCATCGACGTTGCTACACGGGTTGGCACTATTGAAAATTTACCAAATCCAATACTAGATAGATACTTAATATACAGGGTGTCCGCCAGTGGTGTGACAAACTTGAAAATTTGGATATAACCGAATACCACTTATAAAAATCTTCATGTACACATGGTTCATATCTCGATTTTGAAGGGGCAGTGATGTACAAAAATTTCAAAATTTTGTGAAAACAATGCACAAATCAGGTGTAACTTTTTAAATAAAAGGAACAAAAATAGTTACGTCAAAAATTTGCCTATCATTGAAAATGAAGGCGCTACAAAGCTTTAAAAATTGGTATTTCCGAAATTCAAGGCTCCGTAGCGCCTTAATTTTCATAGACAGGCAAAATTTTCACGTGACGTTTTTCAAAAAGTTACACCTGTTTCGTGTATTTTTTGACCATTTGCAATTTTCATGTATCACCACTGCATCGTAATAAATCAAGGTAGACAATATTTTTAACTGGGATTTTTCGTTGCTGTAACTTCTTCAATTTCAAAGATAGGCAATCCAATATGATTACAATATTTATTGCTTTTTCGATGATCTATCCATTGCCGGTGTTGAATTTTTTTTTGAACGCAGTGTTGCCAATTTAGTTTGCTAGGTAAAATACCGATTTTCAAACCTTTGTAGCTCCTTCATTTTCAAACTTAGACAATATTTGTACGTAAACTTTTTTGTTAGTCGGACTCGGTTATATCCAAATTTCAAGTTTGGTACATCACTCACCGGACACCCTGTATACCCTGTATACTTGATGTTCAAAATTGGAGGGGCGGGAAGGGTCCTATTGAAAATTTTGTAATAACCAAAATTATTCATAGGACTTTAGGCTACAACTTTTGTTTGAAATTTTTTTCAGTTGGACCCCTCCCTCCCCGCCGATTTCGAATAACACTCCGAAGATGCTTATTAAAAATTAAAGAAATGAGGGGGAGAGGTCCAATTGAAAAAATTTTCAGATAAAGGTTGTAGATAAAGGTTCTAAAAATAATTTTGGTTATTATAAAAATTTCGATTGGATCCCTCCCTCTCCTGCGATTTCACATATCATCGGATAGACACTTTTTCAAAATTCGGGAGGGGCCGAATTGAAAAATTTTTCAAACAAAAATTGTAAATTGAAGTCTTAGGAATAATTTTTGTCATTATAAAATTTTTGATTAGACCTCCTCTACAGCCCTCCCCTTGAATTTTGCATAATATGACTTTATAGATACATAATAAATATATTAATAAAAACTGGTTTAGATAAGAGTCGAATTGAAAAATTTTTCAAACAAAAGTTGTAGATTAAAGTCCTAGAAATAATTTTTGTCATTATAAAATTTTTGATTAGACCTCCCCTCCGGCCCTCACCTTCAATTTTGCATAATATGATTTATACATACACATAAAATATATTAATAAAAACTGGTTTAGATAGGGGTCCAATTGAAAAAACTTTCAAACAAAAGTTGTAGCTTGAAATCTTATAAATAATTTTGGTAATCACAAAAATTACGATTGTACCTCTCCCTCCCCTCCAATTTTGAATATCAACTATCTGTATAGTATTGGACTTGGTATAAATTTTCGATGATGCCAAAAAAGCAGTACTGTGGCGATTCACTCGTTAGGAAAACCATATAAATAATTGTATATATAAAAATATGGTCCATAAGATGAATTTATTTTCAAAACTACTCGACTGCTAGAGCAGATTAGTAGGGTACCCATATAGGTACGTACGTATATCCATCCACAGATAAAAATTGACTTAGATTACCCACACGTGGATTTATTTAACTCAACTCTTATCAGAAAATTTATCCTCGTCAACTTAATCGTCAATATATAAAAAAAATGAAGCCATTTTACATTAGAAAAATATCTAGTCAAAGTAAAAACAATATAAATTATCCGGAATACGTTATAGTTACTTACTCTTTGTGTTTCTTGTTCGGAGGTCATTGTACACAGCCTTCGGTTACGAGCAACACGCAACACCGCGAGAGTACTACGCACGATAAAGCGAATCTGTTCGTCTAAATCATACTGGAAAATACATCTCGACATCGACGTAACAAGAGCGACCACAATTGGAAAAAAAATTCACCAAAATCGCGGAAAAAATTGGCCACAGAGTACGATCTGCACAGGTACAGATCGAGAACACGCGATTGATCATTGTTGATTACGGGTGATGCAGATCAGGTGTAATGCGACATAACCGCTATGAACGTTAACGTTCATTACAACGGTGCAGTGCCCTCAATCCTCTCCGCAGCACCTGCGAACGTTTTCATTTTCCTGGAAAGGTATAGGTTGGTATATGCGATGAACTTAACTCGGTAGCTTTATATCGCATGTCCAATTGAATTTTTTTCATCCGAGTATCATTATTCCCCTTTTGTATTCTCGTTACCAAGTTTCTTTATAAGAGTATTTTTTTCTTCTCTTTTTCTCTCTATCTCTCTTTCCAGCTCCAGTGTTCAATCACACCAGCATCGCTTCTTCGAGTTCATTCCATTAACAACATTGTTGAAGCTGGTTTTTTTGTCTGCGGTTACGGGTTTAATTTCAAGGATACGTCGACTTTCAATTTTAAATCCAGTGTTGGAGCGTTCGTAGGGGGCTCTGTAATCAAAAAGTCATCGCGCAGAGGTGTTATTAATTGAACGTATAATTTACCTTGCTGAACTCATTTCGCGCTGGTGTAAGTATTATAAATTAGAGTAGTACCTGGCTATTCTAAAATTTCATAGAGCCATGACCTCTGGAAAAAATTCATTATCTTTGGCGAGAGTTTAAACTGTAATGTATTCAAGAGCGGAGAAAACAACTTGGAAAATCGTTCAATGTTTTTGAAGTAAAAAAATCTCATTGTTTGGAAGAAATAAATTAAATTTTTTAAGGGAAATTTTTTTTTTTAAATTTTTGGAGTAAAAAAGTCCACATTTTTTGGTAGGTAGTTAGGTAAAAAATAATCTTAAATTTTTTTTGAAGTATGTAAAATAGGTATCACAGTTTTTCTGGAAGAAAAATTCTGAATTTTTTGGAAATAGCCCAAGTAACAAATTTTTCAACTTCGTTGGTGCAAAAAAATCGGAATTTTTGGAGATAAAAAATGCCTATCTTTTGGGTTGTTATATGTCAATGAAGGGGGGGGGGGAGAGGGGAGTCAACGAAAAAATCGCAATTACCTATATGTCTCAATTTTTTCTAAGAAAAAGTCTCTTAACTTGAAAAAAATAATTTCATTACTCAATTAATTTTTTCAAAGAGAAATTTTTTTTCAACATTTTCGAAGGAAAAAATCACAATTCTTCAGCAAAAAAAATCGTATTTTTTGGAGAAAACAATTTTTTGATTTTCCGGAAAGTAGGTATAATCCTTTTTAATTTTTGCGAAGAACGAAATCTCCAATTTTTAGAAAAATCAATTAAAATCTTAATATTGTGTCTCAATTTTTTAGTGGTGAGAAAATTTAATTACAAAAATTACATCGAATCTAATAAAATTTCCAAGTTTGATTTTTTTTTGTTGCAATTTTCAGAGTTTAGTAAAAACTACAAAAAATTTTAATATTGAAATTTGATTAAATTTGAAAAAATTAGATTAGATCATTTTTTTAAATTTGGTCACTGCGGTCAGTTTTTTCAAAAATCAGCTGTATTTTCAAAAAACTTTTGAACTTTTCAAATCTTGATTCGTGGAACTTTAGGTAAAATTGAATGATCTTCGAATTTTAATAAAATTTTGAAATTGTATCAATTTTCAAAGTTTACTAAATTTTTGAAACGGGATCAATTTTTGCAATTTTCAAAATGTGATAATTTTTGAAATTTCTTAAGTTGATAAAAATTTATAATTTAGTTCACCTTCAAAATTTAGGAAAAAAGTTTATATCTATCTACCTAGTTTGATAAAATTTTGAAATTTGATCAAGTTGGGGAGATTTTCACAATTTTCTAAATTTAACAAAAATTAAATTCAGTAAATCTTCAAAATTTGGTAAAAAAAATGAAATGCCAAATTTTTAAATTTGATAAATTACAATTTCCAAGTTCAGGTAAATTTTCAATACCTATTTGATGAGACTTTTAAATTTTTAAATGTGAAATTATTTTGGAGTTTATAAAATTTTTATAACTTTTTTAAACTTCAGAAAATTTGTTCAATTTTTTTTATAAAATTTTGTAATTTTTAAAATTGACTACCTAAATTTTTTATATGAAGGGGGGGGGGGAGGAGGTTGGAAATTTTTGGAATAGAAAACTTTCATTTTCATCCGAGAAGAAAAATTTTGAATTTTCTTGGAATCTTTTAAAAAGTAAAAAATTTTAATTAAAAAAAAAAGAATATTTTCCTTCCATAAATTGAAATTAAAAATTTACCCATTTCTTAAACATTTTTTCAAGTGAATTTTTCGACAAAATTTTCTTCTAAAAAAATGGATAAGAAATTTTCAATTCAATTCTTTTTTTTTTAATTTCATCAGTTTTTAAAATTTGTTAAAAATTCTTACAATTTTTGAAATCTGTAAATTTTTAAAATTTGAAAAAAACTGAAATTTCAATTTTATTACATTTCATTTCTATATAATATATTTTACTATTTCCAAAGTTTGATAAAAATTTTAAATTTGATAATAACTTAGAAAATTTGGTCATTTTTGAATTTAGGTAGGTAGGTAAATAAATTTTCGAAATTGGACAAATTTTTAAAAGTTGTTCAAAGTTTGGAATTTTATAACGCGTTGAATTTTGACGAAAGCTTTAAAATTTATCAATCATTTTTAAGAGTTTGACGAATTTATATTTTTAATAAAAATTTGTTCCCTTTTATAAATTTTTCAAACTTGGGTAAAATTTAAGAATTATTTTTCAATTCAAATAAATTTTAAAAATTGAATTGGGTACTATAAATTGGGTAGGTAAATTTTTAATCATTTTTTAATTTCAATAAATTTTGCAAAATTTGATCAATTTTTAAAGTTTGAGAAATTTTTTATTTTTTTTGAGATTTGTTCAATTCTACAAAATTATAAAATGGAGTAAATGTTTACAAATTTCAATAAATTTTATTAATTTCACCAGTTTTTTAATTTTATAATTTTTTGCAACTTTTTAATAATCAATATTTTTTTCAAAATTTGAAAGAACTTTAAAATTGAGTGATGTTAAAATTTTTAATGATTAATATCTGAAGTTTTACCCATTTTTGCAATTATCAAAATTGCTTAAAAATTTGTAATTTGATGCAAAATTGTAATTTTAAAATTTTAATCATTTTTAAAATATTTCGCATTTTTCAAAATTTGTTCAATTACCTATTACTTACAATTTTCAATATTTGGCAATTTCTCAAAATTTAAATTAATTTTTATTGAATTTTTAAAATTAGGTCTAAAGATTTGATAAATATTTTGGAGTTTGACAGATTTTTACGTTTATCAAAATTCATTCAATTTTACAATTTTCAATTTTTTTTTCAGTTTTTGCAATTTTTCAATTCCAATAAATTTTTAAAATTTCTAAAATTTTAAAAGTTTGATTAGGTACTTAATTCTTGCAACTTTTGAAATCTGCAAAAATTTGAAACAACTTTGAAATTTGATCATTTTTAAATTTTAATAAATTTCAAAAATCGTATTGATTTTTTGAGTTTGTTCAATTTTTTAAATTGGATCAATTTTTACAATTTCCAAAATGTGGTAAAAATTTGAAATTTGCCCATCTTCGAATTTAACGAGTTTTTAGAATTGAATAAATTTTCAAAAGTGGGCGAAAGTTAGATATTTGGAAAGTTTTAAAAATTTGATGTAGGTAGGTATACTTTGAAAAGCAATTTTAAAATATTTTTGAAAAATGAAAATTATTTTTTATTTCGTGCATACAATATAGGTTCAGGTACATATATATATATATATATACTATGCTCGTTCAATCTAGAGGCATATAACCTTTTCCAATTGATACACTGTTCATTGACATCTTCTTGGCTGATCCGATACAATTCCATTAGTTATACCGTAATAGTATACGATACACGTGATATACCTATGCGACCGTATAATAATCAAACAATGGCAACCACGTACTGTTCTTTTAAAATTCTACAGGTGAATGGAATTTACACAGTAATGAGATGTAATTTGAAACAAAATTCTTCCACTTGGCTCGAGCACCTAAGTATAACACAAACATTGCAGCATTAAAAATCAACAAACCACTTTAGAATTTGATATTTCTCATGGTAAAAAGACGTATCACTTACCTACGTACCTTTTACTCGCATAAATACATTTTACTTACAACACTAATAATGAGAATTGGCATGTGCATGTGCAATTAGCAACATGCAAATGTAACCACAACAGTCATAAAGATCGTTGTTTTCAATCACACAATCGAATTTTAAATACGTGCATTGTCAAAAGAGAAATAAATATTCATATTTCAACAGCAGCTACTTGCACAAAAACTCTCTGTCTCCTCTGAAAATAACGTAATAATCGTTTGTCTAGACGTATTTGTAGTACACACGAATATTATGCATGCGTAATGTTAATGTTTATGCTTTTTTAACGTTTTTATTATTATTACATGTTCAGAGAGATCATAATTCGCAAAACGTAGTAATTTTTATTATCGATGGTAACACTGTCTCGTTACTCGAAATGTTTGCAAAATTTTATTATTCGGTTTTGAAGGCTGATCGTGGTGGGGTGAGTAGCATCGGTGCAATGGATCAGCTCGGCGAAGAGGGAACGAATACTAAAATAACTGGACACGAGAGTCGACGATTACAGCCGAACGTTAACGAACGATTACGCTTCAACTTGTGTTCGGAATTATTAACTGACGTCATCGGTTATTTAGTCACTAAACGTTGTCTAGTTAAATTCGGTTATCGTTGTCGGTGAAGTATTTCGAATTGAACGTTTTATTAGCAAGTTATTTTATTTTGTAATACGATATCGAATCGTTTTGTTTCGTTTTTACTTGTGGTGCCAGTGTAATATGTACATTTTAAGTACAAAAGTCGTAATTTTCGTACCGCGATAAGTGATTTGCGAATTGTTTGAAACAGTTTCCAGTTTAGATTAAATATTAGTCATTTTAAAAATGGGTGTCGATATATTAAACAGACAAGTTACCTTATCAGGATGTGTGCCATCGGAAACGATAATAAATTCGAATCGAAGTTCCGTCAAAAGATCACTCTTCGGACCAGTTGACCACCAAGAAGCCATGTCATTTTTTCAGAAAGAATTCTCAAAAATGGAGAAGGAAAAGATGAGCCAATGGAACTTCGACTTCCATAACGAAAAACCCATCAAGGGACCGCTAAAATGGGAAAAGGTTAAATCGCCGCAAGTTTTTCCCAAACCAACCTACAAAGTTACCAAATTAAAATCACCTAGAAAATGTCCTCTGAGGAATTTAAAACGTTCTCTAGTAAACCATGACAGTATAAATAATAGAAGACAAACTACCATCACCGGTGAGTTATCATTATCATTATTATCGTTTATTTTATTGTAATTGCGAGAATAACACGAGCTTGAAAGTTGGTTTTATCAAGCTCCGAATTACCATCTCTCTCGAAAAGCAAGTTTATTTGTGAAATACTTCGGCGGCGCTCGTGTTGAAGTACGTGTTGCGTAAACATTCGCCGAAAGAGGTTTTTTGACGTATTTTTTTTCGAGTGTAGATAAGAAAAAAATCGCGATTTGCCAACTCTTTCTTACGCTTGCAATTTAAATTAATTTCATTCGCGATGATTCTCGGCGTTATTTTATGCTTGGAAAATACTACTACGCGTCATACGCGTGTATTCCGTTTCCAATTCCGATGTTATCGTGTTATCACATCCACGTAAATTTTATCGCTGATAAGGTACGTTCGTGGTGTAATTATGGCGGGCTGAAGAGATCGGAAAGTAGGTTGTGATAATTACTAGAGAATTTCGAGTTCGAGTTGCTTATTTCCATATTCATTACTGATAATTTCATTTTATCGTTTCGTTTGTAGGAATTAGTAGGAATAGAATTCGGTTCTATTTTTGGTGGAATCGTAGCAGAATTATCATACTTACTGTTCGGCCATCTTACTAGTATTTATATTCTCATTAATTATTGCTCGACCAAATATTCTCCAATTAATCCCAAAAATTGTAAAATTTAGTTCTTGTTTTTCTGGTCATTTTTCTGTACATTTTGATCGAATTGGAATCAATATTGGTGCAAAATATTACGCAAGAGTTCATCTCAGGAGTATACTGAATTTATTTGACGTATAAATTGTAATTTCCATCCATTATTTCGTCGAAGGGAAATAGAAACAGAAAACTCGATAGCTGAAATGGTGAAAGACGAGATAGAAATTGCGTATCACGTTGCAATATGATACGTCACGTTCCTAGTAGCGGAATTTTGGCGGGAAAAAACACGTGATTACAACCATTCTAGTATTTGTACGTTTGACCAATGACCACCATCGATCGATGCGCAAATAAGAGAATGGCTGTCACCTTTCACCTATCACAGAAGTTCTTTGATTAGATACGTAGTAAAGTGCATGATTGTTATTGATAAATGATAATTTCTATTCTTCGATCGAGTAGCGAATTTGACTCGAGGGTCACCGGAAAATTGGAACTTGAAAATAGAGCAAATGGAATTTTGATTGAGCAAAGAATTTTCGATTTTGAAATCTTCCTTTCGGGTCCCGATTGATAACACAGAAGATCCTCGAACTTCCCCCTCCCCCCAATGTAAGCCTTTCAAATGTGGAAGGAGAGTCCTTCAAAGTTTTTCGCTTATAACTTTTCAAATATGCCTTGAAACCAAAAATTGTGAATAAATAAAATTGAAGTACGTAGAATTTTCGACAAAAAATGTTATATTAATTTTTATCGAAAAATAAACGGGTGGCTCAAAAACAGACGTGGAAATATGCAGAGTAAAACGAAATGTACGCGGATTTGAAAAAATACTTTGTTATTTTTCGCTTATAACTCTTCAAATATGTCTCTAAATCAAAAAAATGGTCATAACTAAAATTGAAGAACGCGAAGTTTGCTACAAAAAACCCTCCATTAATTTTTTTTGAGAAATGAACGGGTGGCGCAAAAACAATCGTCGAAATATACAGGGTAAAACCGAATGTGGATTTGAAGAAACGCTTCGTTGTTTTTCGCTTATAACTCTTCAAATATGTCTCTAAATCAAAAAGTGATTGAAACCAAAATTGAAGTACATGGAATTTTCAACAAAAAAGGTTATATTAATTTTTTTCGAAAAATGAACGGGTGCCGCAAAAACAAACATCAAAATATTCAGAGTAAAACCAAATTGTTGATCCAAAGAAACACTTGGTTGTTTTTCGCTTACAACTCTTCAAATATGTCTCTAAATCAAAAAATGATCATAACTAAAATTAAAGTACATGAAATTTGCAACAAAAAATGTAGTATTAATTTTTTTCGAAAATTAACGGGGGGCGCAAAAACAAGCGTCAAAATATGCATGGTAAAACCAAATGTGGACTTGAAGAAACACTTAGCTGTTTTTCGCTTATAACTCTTCAAATATGCCTCCAAATCAAAAAATGATCATAACTAAAATTAAAGTTCGTGGAATTTTCAACAAAAAAGGTTATATAAAGTTTTTTTCGAAAAATGAATGGGTGGCGCAAAAACAAACATCGAAATATGCAGGGTAAAACCAAATTGTTGATCCAAAGAAACACTTCGTTGTTTTCCGCTTAAAACTCTTTAAATATTGCTTTAAACCAAGAAATGATGATAACTAAAATTAAAGAACACAAAATTTTCAACAAAAAATGTTGTATTAATTTTTTCGAGAAGTTAACGGGTGGCGCAAAAAAAGGTTAAAATGAAAAGCCATCAAATATGTGAGTACAGGGACCTTGTTTTTCATTGATAGGCTATAGCTCCTCAAATATTCCGTCAAACCAAAAAATAATCATAATCAAAATGAAAGTACACAAAATTTGCAACAAAAAAAGCTGTATTCATTTTTTTCGAGAAGTGAACGGGTGGCTCAAAAACTAGCATCAAAATATGCAATGTGAAAAAAAAATGAAGATTTCTCCCATTTTTTGTTCATTTTCGAGAGGAACCACGTCTGTGCGAATGATGATAAAATATACCCCCTCCCCCTTCAAACCCTCTCCTAATAACTGATCTTTAGCCAGACCCTCAATCGAAAAATTTCTTTCCAAAAATTGACGAGGAAATTGTCTTATTCATGAAATTTGAAGGCACTCTTTAATTTCTTTCCCTCTGAAAAATTTTGAACGTTCATTTTCACGTCACCCGTAAAATTCATAATGTAATTTTATTTTCTTATTTCGCTGGGCTATCTATAGCTTACTCTGTCATTTCCCTTACCTATGTTAGATTATTAAAAATTAACCAAATACTGAGAAAACATCCGGTCATCGTACACGAAAAAATATGCAAAGTAATCCCAAATGGTCTGAACTTTTAAACCTCCAAAAAAGGTAATAAGAAAGACAATGAGTAAATCTAAAGAGTATATCAGTCAAATATACATAGGATACTTACTTATTCAAAGATTTTTTTTTTTTTTGAAATACCTATTCATGGACAGAAAAAAGGGGTATAATGAGAATGGCTGTTCATATTTACACATCGACATTCGTGCGAAAAAAATAGCCCACGAAAAATCTCAGGCAGAGGAAAAAGCCATACACCCACGAAATTCGTACACTCTTCCGTCCTCTGCGTCCGTCTTATTTCGGATAAATATTTATTAGGAAATGGACAAAGTGTTGGTAAATATTTTAGCGGAAATAATATTTGTCGTACGCTAATGGAGACACGCTAAACGAACACGTTGTTTTTTTTGTTTTTATTTTTTTCTCCCGCCCCCTCTTCCCCTTATATGCGGCGCAAATGAAAGGCTAAATTGTCTCATTAGCATTACGCCGTTCACACGAGTCCGTACGCCATCTGGTGGGGTGAGGGGGTGGAGTACGTGAACATTGATTTTGACGAAGGGGGAAAGGCGCAATTATAATTTACAGGTTGTTTACGTTGCAGTTTTGATCGATGACTATTACACTGTCCCTGTCTCGATCCACGTTCTCATAGAGTAAAAATGACGTGCGCTCGCGCGTATGTCCGCGTTACCAGAACCAGACAATTTTACCATTACCATTGCTGAGGAGGGCATAATGAACCTGCTGCTGTGGCAGCTTCGGCGACGACGATGGCAGCACCCAGTTTTAATATTGCTTTAAACCTTTTTCCCGTGTTATACGCTCTATTGCGCATTGACGCGGTCATTTCACCGGTACTTAACCAGTTATTTGTATTAATGATGCGTATTGGAATCGGTAGTGGATTAGGGTATTTGCATATGCAATACGTATAGGCAGTTTTGTCGTGAGAAAGCTATTAATTTGTTGCCTTTCCAACGTATGGGAGAGAAAATTGTACGAAGGAGGAGTTGTACTTTTTATCATGGGCGGTTTTTTTACCTTCAAAGTGTTCGATTACACGTTTATTGATCGATACCAGGAGCATTGTTTTTACCTGCGATTAACTCCTGGCGCGGAAATTAGTCCGCCCTGAAATAGATGAACGATTGTATAATTTTATTGTATATATAGGGTGTTCGATGAATGGTGGAAAAAATTTGAGATTTCGATACCACCGAGTACCACTAACAAAAGACTTCATGTGCACTGGATGTCTATCTTTGAAAAGAAAGACGCAGGTACTACAGAGCTTCAAAACTTGGCGTTTTTCGCAAAACCAAAGTATTTTGGAGCTCTGTAGTACCTTCATTTTCAAAGATAGACAAATTTTTTATTCAACTTTTTTGTGTAACTTGATGAGAAGAATAAAAACAGTTATGTGAAAAAGTTGTCTATCTTCGAAAATGAAGGCGCTATAGAGCCTTCAAAATCGGTATCCTCAAAATCGTAGTATTTTTCAAAGTTTGAAGGTCTGTAACGCCTTCATTTTCAAAGATAGACAAATTTTTCAAGTAACTTTTTTGCGTGACTTGTCGAGAGGAATAAAAACAGTTATGTGAAAAATTTCACTATCTTCGAAAATTAGGGCGCTACAGAGCCTTATAAATTGGTATTCTCAAAATCATAGTATTTTTCAAAGTTCAGAGGTCTGTAGTGCCTTTATTTTCAAAGTTAGGCAAATTTTTTACAATACTTTTTTGTGTAACTTTTTGAGAAGAACCAAAACATTTATTTGAAAAATTTGTCTATTTTTGAAAATGAAGGCGCTGCCGAACTTCAAACTTTGGAAATACCCATTTTTAAAATTTTGTTCTTTCATTTTCAAACTTCTGCAATTTTTTCACATAATTTTTTTGATTCTTCTCAAGAAGTCACACCTGTTGCACGTTTTGAATTTATTTTTTGTAAACTACTGCCCCTTCAAAATCGAAATAGGAAGTCAGTGCTCCCGAACCTTTTTAGAAGTTGGATCTGGTTACAGTCCTATCTCAAATTTTCGCCTCCTCTTTCCGGGAACACTTCGTAGTTGAGAACTGAATATAAATGTAAGGGAGTAAAATCTACGCTGACCTAGTAGTACCCAAAAACCAACGACTGCACTTCGAAAATGATGGTATAAGCACGTAATTTAAACACGATTATCGAATTTTAACGGTTGTAATTTAATATGCCTATAATATGATGGTGGAAGAGATGCTGCGTTCGAGTGGTTACAACCTTTTGAGATTTTATTTTCCTTTTTTTTTCGTCGTATCATCGGATCGGTATTAATATTGTATGTCGTTTTCTTGTACGTTATAATATTATGAACACACACGCGTGTATACGAGTAACTGGTTTGTATAGTACACGAAGCAGCAGGTAGGGACGGAATGAAGGGCACGCGAGAGTGAGAGAGACAGAGTGATAGAAAGGCTTGATATTGGGACGTACCTTCGGTCGTACACTACACACTATATATACGTGAACGTATAATATAATGCGTATACTCGTATTATTATAGTGATTTGTTTATATGTGTGGAGTTCGTACAAGCTGGGGACAGCGACCTCTGACGTAAAAATTACTATAAACTGGTCGTTTTTTTTTTTACCTCGACCTGGCGACCAACGAGCCAACGGGTTTGATTTTGCTGGTATAGAAGGTGTATTATGTTTCCATTAACTTTTTTTTTATGACAAGATATGCTCTGGTCTTTCTTATCCTCTTTCTCTGCTTTGGGGATTGTCCGGGTGGACGGTGGATGAAAAAATGATAACGACTGGTTAGATTTTATCTGGTCGTCAGTTTGGATGGAAAATTCGCTATGGTTTTGGTAGAGGTACCCCCTTCTGCGACTGCGTTTGCTTAGCGTCATAGTAGGTATATATATACATGTATACGTACGTAAGTTGAAAATGACTAAGGCGTCTAATTGGCGAGATTAAATGGGTTTTATGTTACCAATTTTTTTTTTTTTTTTTACTATTTCGATGTTAAGATAAATTTCAAGTCGATTAGTAATCTATAGAAGATTTTTTTAATGATTTTTTTTTTGATCGAATTTACGATTATGGGCTTGTTTTTCGAGTATTCGATGTACGTATGCGTAGGTAGGCTTTTCAACACGTGTATTACAGTAGGAATTACGATGGAAAGATACGCATGTGTCTGGTTTAACTGATCAGATTTTTTTAAATTCTGAAATGTCATCGTCCGATAGAACGAATAAGCTTGAATAGGATATTTTGATTCGATTGAAATACGATTAAATTGACCAATTTCTGAACAGAGATTTTTTCGATTTTTCCCCCAAGTTAGATTGTAGTCGGTTATTGAACTGCAACATTGATTGTTGAATTATTTTGTTTTCAATTTGAGAAAATTCAAGCTAAATAGAAGTACATTATGAAAAATGAAAAAAATTCAAACGATAAATTTTTTTGATTAAATATTTCTTTAAATTGTTCTAAAAAAGACAGTTCTTTTCAGGAGGGGGAGGGGGTAAGTAAAAAGCAAGAAATTTCATAATTAATTTTTGAAGAAAATTAAAAAAATTCCTATATCTACATAGATACTTTTACTTTGAAATATTTAAAAAAAAATTGTTATACCTACTTAATATAATTTTTTAATTTTTTTTATTAAAAATTTTTTAAATACTTGAATGATTACAATTTGCTTGAAGAAGAAAAAATGTCATTTTGAAGAATGAAGAAATATTTCAATTTTGAAAAAAGAAATGAAAAAGTTTTGTGAAAATTACTGAATATTTTGTTTTTATTTTTTTTATTTAAATTTCCATTTTGAAGAAGTGAATCAATTCGTCCACCTCCACATATACGTACACGTGTTTTTTTTTTGTTTTTTTTTACCGGTTTAAAAAAATAATTTAAATTTAGTTTTAAATAAAAGTGAAGAAAGTGATAAACTTTTATGATTCAATTTTAAGGAAGGTTTTCAGAAAATCTTGTTGAAAATAATTGTTTGGCGGAAATAAAATTATTTTGAAAAATTGAATTTTAGGAAAAATGAAAAATATCCAAGTAGAAAATAAATAGGAAAGACAACATTTTGTAAAAAATTGTTCTCAAAAAATCGTAAATAAATGAAATCGTTTTTTTTTTTTTTTTTTTTTAAATAATCTAATAAAATTTACTTCCAGAAAAAAAATATATAAAATTGATTTTTGAGGAAATTTTTTGAAAATATTTCATTAATGGTTTGAATTTTTGAATTTTTGAAAATAATGGTTCATTTTGGAAAATTGAATTTTTTGACAAAAAAAAAACTATTCAAATTTTAAAAAATTGTACATTTTTGTGAAAAATGTTGAATAATATTTTTAAATTGTTTTTTTTTTTTTTTTTTTATTATTGCGATAAAATGATTTTAATTTATTTGGTTTCGAAAAAGTGAAATATTTCAACTTCTTTTCGATAGGTAAAGATTATCATAAATCCTTCTTGTTGATAACTTAATTTTTTTTGAAAAAATGGAAAATATGTTCAAAGTAGTTCCTAGAAAAATAAATGAAAATTTTTTGTAAACGTGATTGAATGTTTTTTTTTTGTTTGTGTGTTTTTTAAAAAATTATCATCTTGAAGAAGTAAATAAAATTAATTTGTAATTTGTTCATTCAATTTTTTTTTCAATTTTTGAAAATTCTTTCATGACTTTAAATGATTTAAAATAATAGTTCATTTTGGAAAATTGATTCTTTTGACAAACTTTCCAAATTTTAAAAAAAATGAATAATTTTGTGAAAATTGATAAATGCATTGTTTTTCAATTTTTTTTTTCAAAGTACCATTGAAATGATAATATCAAGTACCTACTTTATTTGGTTTCAAAAATTAAAAATAATCGAAATTCTAAAAAATATTCAATTACGTTTTGATTTTTTTTAAATCATTTTTTTCTTCAAAAATGAAAAAAAATTATAATTATGAACAACTTGTAAATGCGTAATATAAATATATATTTTTTTAAATTAAAAGTTTTTGTTTTCAATAGCCAATGAAAAATCAAGGCTGAATTACTAGATATTGAATTTGAATCTAAAATCAAGCTGAAATTCGGTTTCCGAATCGTTCGTTTCAGGATTCTGATTCTGCGATTTTGATCTTCTTCTTCACAATTTCTGCGGATTCGAACACTTCTAAAAGAAACAGATACGTCAATTTTGGCCTAATTGAATTTATTCTTTAATCTTCACCCATTTTGTGGACTAGAGATCACCTCTAGTCCTTCAACAATAAAAATCGAACTCGATAAAATTTACTAACCAACTCGAGATGATCGAGTATATACGCTGCTACGGAGCAGATTTACGTATTAATTACAAACAGCCTCAGGGTATCGAGTAATACGATAGTTTTTACCTAGTATCGAGTGTGTTTCGCGGTAATCTACCTTATGGTACCTTTGGCGACATTTTAAATGACTGGTAACCTTTGAAAATTAGTTGTTAAAATGAAATCTGGTCCGTGGCTGGATTGATGATGAAAAAAAAAGTAGTATATCAGACAATAAAATAAATTACGATACTATAGTAGTAGAAGTTGTTGTTGTTGTTGTAGTGATAGAGGTAGTATATCTATAGTATACACATCTCTATAGTGTGCCAGAGAAAGACAGAATGATAGAAGGAAGACCACAGCATCTCTTCTACTCTCTGTTGTGTACTCTCTTGGCCGTCCAAGAATAGTGGAGAGTGGAGGAGACCCGTGTGGAGATACTGTGCTCTGGCGAGAGCAGCACACACAGCACAGCGTAATTCAAACCACACCTATCTGTGCTAACAGGCAAACTTAACCTTGAACTAAAGTTTAAATCGTGCTGATGAAGCGCAGCACAGAGAGAGGTGGTTGTACGATAGGAGAAAAAAAATATATTCTGCTTTTGTACCTCGACCCCGATCTCGCCCACACTTATTCTATGATAAGTTGTAGTTGTAGTACGCGTTTCTTTCTATAATGCTACTACTGTCACGTTTCGCTTCATATCTCTCTTTCTTTTCTTTTTTTTTCCTCCTATAGCCTCAGTCTCCAATGTATAGGTGGTTTTCCATCTCTTTCCAGCCTATGGGGGTTATTTGCCTCTCTGTCTGACTCGTGTGGCTCGCTATCTTGAGTGCCTATATTTTGGTTGCAACTACTGCCTTAGGACCTGTTCTCTGTTCTTACTACCAGTTTATTTACGTTTATTACTAGCGCTGGAGACTGGTTGCTGAGAGGCGATGTTGTGTTTGGTCTCTCTCTCTCACTCACTCTCCTCTGGGTTGTAGAGAAGATTTTTATGGAGCCATTTTTGTTTTCCAAACGACGAACCGGTGGAGTGGTGTGCCAGTGTATATGTGTGTGACGTCAAAGACGCGTGTTGGCAGAGTGGACGAGGATTGGGGTGTTTCTAAAAGAGTATAGTCTGCGATGTTATATTCTTCTTCTTTTTACGTAGGTACCATCTTATATGATGTGTAGTAGATATAGCATATAAGCATAAGTATACGACGAGGTAGTGATGGCTCTGAGCATATGCGCGCAAATGCTCCAGCCAAAAAAAGGGAAATTCCCTCCATTAAAAAAATCGTGTGATATCTCTAAGCACTCGTCTGGTGACACTGATCAATAGGGTAGTTGTATTTTCAACAAATGGCCAACTTAAAATGAACTGTCAATTAGGTGTCCCTGCTTACACGATTTACATAAAAAATTTGTTTTTTAAAGTTCATCTCGAATCCGAGTATTTATTCAATTACTAGTTACTTGATATAAATTTTTTTATGCCTATCAAAAAAATCAAATATCTTTCAACTTATTTTTCATCAATTTTTGGAATTTTTGCATTTTCTTCAATTTGAAAAAAAATAATAAACCCCGAGCAGCACAATCGACAAATTATCGAAATAAAAAATCGACAGAATATCGAATTCGATAAAGTGTCGCGTTAGTTCCGCATAAATCGTGAAATTATCTTTCGATATATAGATAGATTATCGACGAATTATAGTTAGCAAAAATTTCGAGATTATAGTAAGATATTTTATCGATAATATATCTATAATATCGAAAGATAATTTCACGATTTAGGCGGAAATTCAAAAATTTCTAAATTTATCACGAGCTGTGAAATTTTCCAAAAGTAAAATTTCTAAAAATTATTGAATTACACAATTCAATTTTTTTTAAATTGGCCAATTTTTAAGACTCTCTAAAATTTTCAAAAAATTCAAATTTCCAAATTTAGAAAATGGTAATTTGTCAAATTTACCCAGCAATTTTTTCTTTATCGAATTCGATATTCTGTCGATTTTTTATCGATTTTTTATTCCGATTTTTCGTCTTTTACTAGCTTTTTTCTATAATTAAAAATCATTAATTAGCATAATTAATACATTAAACTATGCCTAAACACATTATTCATGTTACGGTAAGAGGATCATTTCAGAAAAAGTCAAAAAAAAATTATAAAAAATCTGCCACCCGTGGGGCTTGAACCATCTACCTCCTGCATGGTAATCCTCTTCCTTAACCACTATGCCATACCTTATTGTTGAGGAATTAGCAATAAAACGCTTATAATAGGCAGTTTAGTACTTCCAGACGTGTTGGACTTAGAAAAATTTTCACCAATTTGGAAATAATTTCAAATATCGTCACAAAATCGTTGAAAAATCGAATTCGAGGAATTTCATATTAAGTGTCGATAATATAGTTTCAAATATCGTCATAAAATCGTTGAAAAATCGAATTCGAGAAATTTCAGATTACGTGTCGATAATAAAGTTTTAAATATCTTCACAAAATCGTTAAAAAATCGAATTCGAGAAATTTCAGATTATTTGTCGATAATATAGTTTCAAATATCGTCACAAAATCGTTAAAAAATCGAAATCGAGAAATTTCATATTACGTGTCGATAATATAGTTTCAAATATCTTCACGCAATCGTTAGAAAATCGAATTCGAGAAATTGCATATTATGTGTCGATAATATAGCTTCAAATATCTTTACAAAATCGGTAAAAAAATCGGATTCGATAAATTTAATATAATCTGTCGATAATATAGTTTTAAATATCTTTACAAAATCGTTAAAAAATCGAATTCGATAAATTTAATATTCTTTGTCGGTAGTATCGTTGACGAATATCGTCATAAAATCTTAATAATATCGAATTCGATAGTTTTTAGATTTTTTGCCTATGAAGTTGTACCGATAAATCTTTATAATATCGTGAGAACATCTATAGATTTTCAAACGATTTTTTATCGATACGTTACATCTTCCGATATTATCGATCGAGTGTGCCGCTCGGGACCAATTTTATATAACTTATTACTTTGATTTTTTTTTTAGCTTGATATTTGATTTCGGAAAATACCGAATTCAACCCATTTACCTAGGTATTCAACTTTTACTGATTTTTTTATTTTTTAATTCTAACCAAATTTCCCATTTTTTCATTTAAAAAATAAATAAAAATTCTTTTTCGCCAATCTCACTTTTTTTTTAATTCGCCAACACCGCGATTTTTTTACTGGGATCAAAATAATGTTAGAACAATGTTTTATTTTGAAGAAAAAAATTGTATCCATTTTTATATTATTTCTTTCTATTCAAGAAAAATAATTCATTGTCAATTTTTTTATTTAAAAAAAATAACCAATAATGAAATTATCAATTTTTCATAAAATTATACATTTTTTCTTACTTTTATCCCATTAAAAGAAAAATAATCTCGAAAAATTTTGTTTGAAAAAATATTTTCAAATTTTTTAGATAAAAAATGAGAATACCTAACAATTTTCTTATTAAAATTTGTTTTTAATCTTAGATCTTTTTATTAGCTTTTGAGAAAAATTCACATATAAGTTTTTCAAATGTCAGTTTATTCATCTATTTATTTTATTAAAATTTTCCTTTGAAATCTGGAGGGAAAATAATTGCCTACAAGAAGTTTTTTGTAGATAAAATGGTTACTTTTTCTCAAAATGAAATTTATATTTTGTTATGTATGAAATTGAGTTAGTCAGAATATGCGCGCTTAATTATTGAGAGGTGGGTCTACTAATTATATTTCAGCTTTGTTTTTCATCGTGCGCAAGCATATGCGCGCATATGCTCATTGCGCGCAAGCAAAGATGAATATGCGCGCATATTGCCATCACTACGACGAGGTGACAAATATAAAACGTCGTTTTAAGGAAATAAAGTGTCGGATTTAGTGAGCGCTTGTGATGGCTTTTATTGCCTATAAGAGGTAGCGAGGTTTTGTTTTGAATGTAAATTAGATTTTAAGTAAGAGAAGTCGAAAGAATAAAATATCAGCTATATTTAACCCGGAAAATTATACCTACGCGACTGTCATAGCGATAAGGATTATAAACGATTTGTTTTTTGTTTTTAATCGTACTACGAGTGAACCTAGTAACCAATGTGGTGGCGAAATTGCCATGTTTGTAGGGTTTTCTTGTCTGTTTATTCAGGTATTAAAACTGGTTACTTTATTTTATTAAATTTTTCAGTATAGTGTAGGTACCCAAAGTTTTTTTCTCTCTCTTAAAAGGAACAATAAAACAAGTCTGAGTCAATTTTTAAAAATATAAAAATACCTACTCACTTGATTCTATTCGAAAGTTACCCAATTTTTGAAACAATTGGTGTTTTTTCCCCTTTAAAAAGCTTCAAATTTTTTTCACTTTTCAAAGGCCTTTTAAAATGGGAATTTTTCAAGAATATTACTATAATTTTTCAGAGGCCTATTTTTAGAATTTTTTTAGAATTTTGTTTGTTCAAGAATTTTTTAACATGAGTAAGAATCGCAGCTCTACTGGTAATTTATTTTTATTTTTTTTAATTTGAGATGAAAAGATCCTGTTTTTTCCAAATTGTCACGATTAAAAGTTTTAGAACTTAGTCAAAAATAATAATTGTGTTTGAACAAAATTCTTGAGAACTGTGTTTGAGCCAATTTTTTTAGATCTGGGTTTCAGAAAAATTCTTGGTAGTTTATGTTGCAGAAATTTTTTTTAAATTGTGTTTGAGGACGATTTTTAGAAATTTGTGTTTGAACCAATTTTTTTAAAATCTGTGTATGAGAAAAATTTTTAAAATTTATTTTGTGTTTGTACAAAATTCTTTCTTAGAATTCTGTTTTAGTAATTTTTTGAAAATTTGTGTTTGTATTCAACTCTCCTAAATTGTGTTCGAGTAAAATTCCCAAGAATTGTGTTTTTTAAATGTGCATTTCACCGAAATTTAAAAAAAAATTGTTTTGAACAAAATTCTCTAAAATTGTGTTTCAGCAATTTTTTTGAAAAGTTGTGTTTTTACAGATCAATAAAAAAATTTAGAAATCGTTTTTGAGGGAGATTTTTAAAATTTGGTGTTTTAACAAAATGTTTGAAGAATTTGTTTTGGAGGAAAATTTTTAAAAAACCGCGTTTGATCATTTTTTAAAGATATTTTGTTTTTAAACGAAATTCTCAAAAATTGTGTAACAAAATTTCAAAAAATTCTGTTTTGAGAAATTTTTGAAAAACTTGTGTCTGAGGAAAATTTTTTAAAATTTTGTGTTTGAAGAATTTTTTGAAGAATATTTCAGACAATATTTTTTTTAATTTCTGCGTTAGCGAAATTTTGAAACTTTGTGTTTGAGCCAACTTTTGAAGATCTTTATTTCAGAAAAATTCTTAGGAATTTGTGTTATAATTTTTTTTTAGGAATTGTGTTTGAAGACGATTTTTAAAAATTTGTGTTCTAACAAAATTTTTGAAGAATTTTGATTCTGAGAAAATTTTTTAACAAATCACGTTTAATCAATTTTTTGTAAATTTGATTGTAAATAAAATTTCTAAAAATTGGTGTCTGCCGAGGGAAAATTTTAAAAATTTTGTGTTTGAAAATTTTTTCGAGGAATCTGTGTCTGAGACTCTGAGTACAATTGGAAAAAGAACTGTGGTAGATCAATTTTTTGTAAACTTGTTTTCGAACTAATTTCTCAAAGATTGTGTTTGAGCCAGTTTTTGCAGATCTGTATTTCAGCAAAATTCTTCGTAATTATTTGTGTTATATATTTTTTTTTTTTAGAAATTGTGCTTGAGAACAATTTTTTTAAATTTGTGTTTTAAAATATTTTTTGAAGAATCTGTTTCTGGGGAAAATATTTAAAAAATCATGTTTACTCACTTTTTTGAATTTGTTTTTAAACAAAATTTTCAAAGATTGCGTTCGAAATTTTTTTTGTAAAATCTGTGTCTGAGTAAAATTTTCAAAAATTTTGTGTTTGAAGAATTTTTCGAAGAATTGATGTGTGAGGTAAATTTAGAAAAAAATGTGGTAGATCATTTTTTTGAAAAATTGTTTACAAACATAATTCACAAAAATTGTGTTTGAGCTAATTTTTGGAAAATTTGTGTTTAAACAAAATTTTCAAAAATTGAATTCTAAGAAATTTTTGAAAAATCTGTGGCTGAAGAAAATTTGTAAAAATTTTGTGTCTGAAGAATTTTTCGAAGAGGAAATTTAGAAAAAAATGAAAACGTGGTAGATCAATTTTTTGAAAACTTGTTTTCGAATCAAGTTCTCAAAGACTGTATTTGAGTAAAATCTTACTTTTTGAATAAAAAATCCTTGCTAATTAATTTCGCTTTATTTTATAAGAATTCATTTACGATAATTTATGTGTTTATTTATCGAGTTCTAATCAATTTGTTTTTATTTTTTCTGTTCACAGATTATGTAAATGTTACAAAAAAGAGCATCGATGGGCGTCGTATAGAAATATGTAATAAAAATAATCAGTCGCAGAATATACCATAATTTTTACGTTTTATTATTTTTTTTTTACATGATATTCTTGTCGAAGAATTAAAAGTGACGTTATTATTACCGGTTTAGAAAATTTTTTTGTAGTATTAGTACTTTTTTTTTATGTAGAGTAATTTCGGTAAACTTGAAATATGATTTTGTAGAAAAAATTTTGTTTTATTTTAGTATTTTTTTTCTTTTGATAGTAAAGCAAAAAAAAATCAAAACGAACGCGTTGTGTATTAGAATTCAACGTTTTTCGTAATCGTTACGAATATATTTTTTTTCGAGGAAATTTAACAATATTATCGTTAATATATATACCTATTTATATGTAGACTTGATTAAAATATTAATCATTGAGAGAGAGGAAAAAATTCGAATGGCTCGTATTACCATATCAAGTGCAATTATTCTAAACGTAATAAAGGAGACAATGACGACAAATTTATTTAAACTATAAACGAATGAAGAGTATATAAGTCGAGTCAGTATATATTGTGTAGTTGTCCGTTCTGTTTTGTTTTTTTAAACTAATAATATTTTTTTTTTTGTAAAAAATATTTATTTTTGATTAAAAATTAAAAAATTGATTGAAAAAAAAAGGCAGTGAGTAGACCAGATTATTCGGTCAACAAGATCTCATAAATAATAATTTAAAATTTTAATGTAAATATAACTTTCATACTTATGTTTTTGTACAAAGTCTATACATTGTGATGTAATTATATACTTTATTATTTGAAAAGTTGAGGCTCATGTTTGGTTTATTTTTTTCGTTTTTGTGTAGAAGAATAACGTAGTTTTGGAATAAGAACTTGGAAGAGAGACGGAGCTTAGTCACGTTTATGTGCGATAATATTGTATATAATTATCGTTATATTAGAAATGTATCGTCTGTTATCCTATTTTTTCTTCTTTTTTTCTTTTTCTTTTTATCACAGTATGATCTCTCGTATATATCGTGTCAGTGCTTATAAAAAAAATATATATTGATCTGAGCGTATGAAAAAAAATGTAATTTGGTATTTGATTTTTTTTTCTTCTTTGACTTTAAATTTTAACGTCGATATGAAAGTTTAATAAGCTGGGGAAATTTTCGTAATAGTAATTTAATATTTTGATTGAAAAAATGAAAAGAAAAATGTTGAAAAATTTATTCGTATTCTTAATGATCTCAAATTAAAATTTAAGCTGTAATGTAGTAAGTGATTGGAAAAGTAAAATAGCAGAATACAATAATTTTGGGCGAATTGTAATTTTTTTTTTAAATCGGAGTTTCCCACTCTGGAGTTATGTAATTAACATCGTAAGATCTCAGTTGTATCTTATTCCAAAGATATTGAATTTGGTCTCAACAGTTTTTTCGTTCTTTCTTTTTCTATTATTTGACCAAAGTTTTTTGCCTCTTTATAATTTCAGTTTTTTTGTTTAATATTTATAAAATGATATGTAATTAATTAATTTTAGTTGGATTAACGATTACGATGTATAAAAAACAAAATAAATTATTTCAGTAATATATGATTTTAAAATAATGATTGTTTTTTTCCCTTCAGAGGTCTTCATTTTACGAGGAATATTTGCTATGAATTTGAATCAGATGGTGATTACCAAAATTGATATTTTTTCTAGCATCAGTGTAGCTTCTTCCTGAAGAAAAAAATTGCAATAGGATTATTCAAATTTTGAAGAATGAAATTTATGTTTGAATTATTCTTGGTATAAAACTACTTACTATGGTCTATTTTCGAAGACCCTGCTCCACCACCACCAACCATGGTAATTTCATAAAAAACGCCTAGAATTGTGGAGTTATGCAAAATATTGAACATTTCATTTTATATTTTTACCAATGAGCATTTAAAATATTAAGTGAGGAAAAAAAATTTTTTTTTTTTTAGTCTCCTCCTCGTGTAAGTACTAAAGCATCTCACAAGTTGATGTGTTATTTTGGCATTGATTGAACATCATTCGTTTTTTGTCGGCATCGTAAACGAGAACAGCATAGAAGAACACACCGACTATGGCAAGAAATGCTTACATAGTGTTGTCCCAGCCGCACGTTTACGGTCTGTAAACCAGAGAGATGATTAAGTTTCACAAACATGAGCCAAAGAATGCATCGAGAGTAAAATTTGGTCGTGTATTTTGTCATCTGATATGTATCTGCATGAGAAAAACGAAAGTGGATTCAGTTGTAGACCAGATTGTAACTTTGTGGCTGGGTCTTCGTAATTGTAGGTCAATTTTTTTTTTTTCAAACCACATCCTTCTTTAGTTTTTGTTACGTATTTTTGTGCAGTAATGAATGCGTCAACGAGTGTAATAAATTAACGAAACAATGAGAAATTAATACGATTCACCGCAATGTGAACTTGTTCTGGTTCAAATGCACACGATTACATGGTGAGAACTTTTAGTAAGTATATTTTTATTTGTCTGTAATCAAATTTCTCGAGAATTTTTGGCAGTGCAGAATTATTAAGGATTCTGAATTTTTGAAAAATGGTTTTAAAAATGGATCCACATTGGTTGATTAATGATAATTATGTATCTATGCGTAGAATAAAATGTCACATTTTGAAAGTAAGTGAAGTATAGGTACATATTTTTAATTTGTTGATCATTTTACCAGATTTTGAAAATTGTAAAAATTCAATAGACTTCAATAATTGAAACGGCTCATGCAAAAACAGGTCACGTCTCAAGTCACATTTTTTTGAAACTTTAGAGAAGACGAAAAAAACGTGTGCAATACACTTTTTTTTGCCTCCTGTACATTTTCGATGACATTTTCAAAAATGTGACTTAACCTGTTTTTGCATGAGCCGATTCAATTGACCTTTTGAAAATTTTCTAAAGTTTGGTTAAATTTTAAAAATGAGGCAAATTTTAAAGATTTTGAAAATTTTAAAAAATTGCCTCATTTTAAAAATTGAATAAATTTTCAAAATTATTGGAATGCATAGTTACCTACCTACCTACCAAACTTTGAAAAGTGATTATATTTTTTTCTTCAAAATTTCAATGAATTTTTAAAAATTTTGAAAACTAATTCAACTTTAGAAATTTATTAAAATCGAAAAATTATCAAATTTTGAAGATTTACTCGTGCTTGATATAAATTATGAAAATTTTAACACCCACCTGTCATTATTGCTCTTCAAATACCCTAACTATCAATCACCTACTATTTTCTTGTCCCTATTTTTCAAACCAAAGTTTACAATATGATATAAACCCCCAAATATTATCATCTGACAATGTAGAAAAAATAGATCGACTAATAACCTTCTTAAAGAAAACCCATCTTTACAATCTAATTTAAACCTCATTGTAGGGGCGCGATAATCCTGTATTGAAAATTTATATTCAACTTTTTTTTTAATAAACTGTATTCCTAAAATTGACTAAATTTTAAAAACTGATCAAATTTCAAAAAAATATATGAAAATTAAAAAAATGGCCAAATTTTGACAAATTTGAGAATTTATCAGTTTTTTAAAATTGTAGGTATAGGTATCTAAATTTATCAATACCTAATACTGAAAATTAACGTTATTTTTTTCAACTGATTCAATTTTTTTTAAAAATAATTATAATAATACCTACCTAAAGAAATTACCAATGTCGTATTTTTTTTAGTTTTTTTTTTGTAGGTAGTGAAATACTTCCAATAATTTTAAGTCGTAGATAGTTTTTTTTTTTTTTTTTTGTAAAATATTTTTTAAAACTACAAAAAATTAAACATTTTTTAGCTACAAGAAATCTACAGGGCATAACATTGGAAATATTTTGCAAAATAAAAAAAAAAATAAAAAAATAAGATTTTTAAAATTTTTTTTTAAACGCCATATACAGCAACTAAGGCTAGAGGCGTAAAAATTAGATTTATTATTTTATTCATCAAGTAAAAAAAAAAAATTGAAATTTTGGAATTTTTCTACTTCAAAAAAAAATTACAAAAAATTTACTAGTTATTATACGAGGTATTGCAAATATTTTACTTGAAAAAACTTCACAAAATGGGGAATTTTTTTATTGCAAAAAAAAAAAAAAAAATACAAAAAATTGAAAATTTCTTTATTATAGGTACTTGAAAATTGGAATCTTTTTACTTCAAAAAAAAAACTGCTAAAAAAAATACAACTATGGGTACATAAAAATTGGAAAAATTTTAATCCGATTTACATGGAAGAAATAGGTAATTTTGTACTACAAAAAATGTAGAAGACTTAGGAAATCTTTAACAAAATGGTCAAGAAATTTTCAAATTTTTTATAGTTTTTTGATTGATTTCTTTCCAATTTTGTTTTTTTTGAAGTAAAACAAATTCCAATTTTCAAATACATGATTGAAAAAATAATATAATACCCATATATATATATATTTTTTTTTTGTAGTGAAAAACTTTCCAATTTTTTGAAGTTTTTTTTGGAGTAAAATATTTCCAATGCCTTGTAGTTTTTTGTAACGAAAAAATTCCAATTTTTTGTAGTATCCTATTCCCAAGATCTTGTATTTTTTGTATTACCTACGTATAATTTTTTTTTTATTGTAGGTAGTTTTTTTTTTTTTTGGAAATAAAAAATTCCCACTTTTTATTTTTTATTTTTTTTTGTAGTGAAATACTTTCAGCGTCTTGTAACATCGACCAACTTTTAAAATGAACTTTTTCGATTTTTTGAAAAATTAGCTGAAATTTAAAAAATTTATTAGGTATACTTTTTAAATGATTAAATTTTATTAACAAATTTTGTAAAATTGTCAACTCTTCAAATTCGTTGTAAACTAGGCTAAATTTTTAAAAATTACCAATTTAATTTTTTTTTCAAATTTGAACGTTGATAAATTTTAGCTAAATTTTTATTAAAATTCATAAATTATCAAAATTTTGAATTTTTATCGAATTCTGAAGATTTTTCACATTTTAAAAATTTAATAACACAACACTGGGTTCAGTAGTCATATTATTCAATTTTCGTTATTAAAGATATCATTACGAATTCATTTTTTTTTCAGTGAGTAACTAATTAAAAAATATGGTATTAAAGTGTGATCGACCTCGAATAAATGCATCGTATATTCATCTTTAATAAAATCTAAAATTACAGTTGGTGAACTATGAATCACACTCTGATAACTAAAGTCTTTTATAAACTTTGCAACGAAGTACATAATTATGTATATTCAAAAATAAACATCCATAAGGTAGATACTTGCACTTAGCATTAAACTTGAGCATTTTTCAAATAACCACCGACCAAAAGTTAAATACTATTTAAATCGTTATACCTACAAGAATACACTATTTATGAAAACGTATCTCGGTAATCTTTTTACTTTCCGAACAGCGCGTAGCGTTGTAAGGAAAGTATTGTTTTCGGTGCGAAATGCGTTTTCACGAATATTGCACTTAGACAAATTTTGACTTCGTACAAATTTAATTTGACCAATTTCCAGATGATGTTCCGTATGTGTGTGTGTGTGTGTGTGTGTGTGCAGAAAAATTTGTTAACACGATTCCAATCGCCCTACTTGAGATATCTCGTTGAAATTCGGCGATAAGAAGTGGTTTATATAAACGAAGGCTACGCAAGAATTTGGGGCCTTTACGTTGAATAGAAAAAATTTTACGAGCGATTTATGCGAAAAATCGTTGAGTTTCACATTTGTCGCGTTTTAGATGTCGATAAAGGGAACGGTTCAAGTGTTTATCTATAAGGAAACTGTTTATCTATATCCTGACATCTTTTTCGGCATTTTTGTCTTATTGGTCTGTAATCTGTATGTGTGTTGATGTGTGTCTAATGGTTGGTGATAGTCCAACGGTCGAGTAATAAAAACTTACCCTTGCGATAATAAATACGTCATTTGTTTTTTTTTCGTATGGTGGTCCTTTCATCGCGTCCGCGGGTGTACCGGTTTGCTCTCCTTTCCCTAACATGCGCATTGCGCAATGCTTTGCATTTTTGTCTTATTCATGATAAGATGTACGGGTATTCGAATGGTTGTTTTGTTTACATCATCATGATATTTTTTCACGATTAATAATAATGGAGCAAGTGTGATTTTGCCGAATATTTTTGTGTCATGTTTAACGTTTTTCAGTGTAATTGCTGACG
Source organism: Balanococcus diminutus (assembly GCA_959613365.1). Lineage (NCBI taxonomy): Eukaryota > Metazoa > Arthropoda > Insecta > Hemiptera > Pseudococcidae > Balanococcus > Balanococcus diminutus. The sequence continues at coordinate 41,823,450 of OY390716.1, forward strand.
TTTTAAATACAAAAAATATTTTATAGTCGATTTTTTCACAAATATTCGATAATCAATTTTTTTCACATAATATTCGATGATCGATTTTTTTACAAATATTTTTTTGTTAATATTTTTTTAAATACTTTTTGATTCGGAAAGTTCGTGATGCTTGCATCACTGTTTATTTTTTCTCGAATACATTAAAAGTACCTAATAAAACCCTACTACAGTCGACGAATACATACGAGACTTACCTGTGCCAGTGCCTATATTCGAATACCTATTACCTAGTGGTACTGGTAGAGTTTGAATAGAAAAGAGATGATATTATGTACATAAGATACGGATGTTCACATTATTGTAGCCTGGCAAGGTGAAGGGTAAAGAAAGAAAAAGCAGGTTTATATCGTCGGACTACCGACTACCTGTCTTACTCTTTAAATCTCGTGCGCGCACCATGCTGATGGCCAAGGGTTTGGTTTGGTGGCTGGTGGGTGCCAGTGCCATTGCCATTGTCTTGTTGATATTTTACCTTATAGGTACTACACCTGGCCGTGGCATGGCAGGGCATCGGCTACAGCATCAGCATTTCAACTTAACGTAGGCTACACCATGTTATGTATTCTTACAGTTCTAATCTTATCTGGGTTTTTTGCATCATGTTCGGTAACCTGATTTTATGTATCTTGAAAAATAGGTGTAGGTAGGTATAAGGTACTGCCTTAGAACAGACACGATGTTAAAATTTTACAACAGGATGCATTAATGCATTATATGTACCTGTAAATAATTGGTTTATTTCGTAGAAATAAGTACTGTACGATTTTTTTTCAACTTTCGATTTTACAAAATGCACAAAATATTAGGTAGGTAAATTGATTACATAACCCGACTGAAGAGTAGGTAACATTTTTTTAGCAGGATAATCAAGTTAGAATCAGAATAGGTTCAACGTTAGCTTATGTAAAAAAATATATAATAATAAAAAAAAATTAAAATTTTAATACGTTAACTAAATTGTGACCTGTCATAAAAAATCAGGTAATGATCCATTTTTTTTTTCTCTAGTTGATATTACCTATAGTTATAATAATTACACATGTATAAGCAAAAAGTGGCAAATTCAACTCTTCCTACTTTTTATCCTGTATATTGGCTCAAATTTTGAACGAATAAAAAAAAAACAAGACTGTTACATGGTAGAAAATAAAATTTCCAACAGAAAAGGTACTTTTCACTTTTTGCCTATCTTCGATATTTTAGGAGTTACGTATTTGAGAAAAAAACAAAAATTAAAGATGCTAAGCTCCCGTGTAGCAACGTCGATGCTAATTTCGATATAAATGTCGACATGTACGATCGAAAAGTGACCGATTTCGATGTGTCGACATTTATATCGACATCCACATCGACATTTGCAATGATGCGATTTTGAAAAATATGCTAAGTTCAAATATTCAATATAAGTATATATTAAAATTACACCAAAAATAGTGTTCAAGCCAACATTTCGACATTTTTTGTCAAATATGCGGCATTGAGGCCACCTTAGTAGCTGGACACCTGCGAGTGTCCAACTAACATAGAGATGATTCTTAGACCTTATGTACTAATTCACAACACACTTTATCTGCGAGTATCACAAGCACCCTCAAGACGTCGACAGTCAAGTCGATGCATTATTCGACCCTCGACAATTAGATCGACATTAACTCGACTTAAAATTCCTCTGGTCAACACTGTCGACAGTTAAGTCGATGCATTATTCGACCCTCGACAATCACATCGACACTATCTCGACTTAAACTTCCTCTGGTCGACACTGTCGACAGTGAAGTCGATGCATTATTCGACCATCGACAATTATGTCGACAATAACTCGACAAGTCGTTGTATTATTCAAAACTTTAAAAAATAAGAAAATTTTGTGATTCTTTCAAAAATTATTTATTCCTGAGCTTAAAATGTTCCTATTAATTGTTTTTAGTTCTTTTTAGATATAAAATTTGTAAATTTAATTGGCAGAAATTGTCGACATAAATGTCGATGCGTTTATCGAGTATCGATTTTTACATCGACTTGTCTATGTAGAAAAACAACGTTTTCTAAATTATAGGAAAATACTGAGAAAAATTCAAAAATTTTGATTGAACAGTTATGTTTAACATAGAACATTACTTTAAATCTTAAATATTATTTTCAATTCATCGTTAGCCGAGAAAAAAATGTGTCTGAATTTTGTCGACATAAATGTCGATGTCGACAATTGCTACACGGGCTAACTCCTGAAATATTGCAAATAGGCAAAAAGTGAAAAGAATCTTTTTTATTGGAAATTTAATTTCCTGACACATAAGGTAGTTGCACCAGTGGTTGACCCTAATAGTGGAAGTCTCTTATTAAATGAGTTCTGGTTTGAAAACTAAGAACCTTGGCGAAATGGTGAATATACCAAACGATTCCTTTTGGATTCTACTACAAAACAATCTATAATTTTTTTTATTTCAATTTATTTCACTGAGAATTACCATCATTTTAAGTAAAAAAATAGAAAAGTCCAGTAGTTGGTCAAGAAAATCTAGTAGTTAATCACCCAGTAGTTGGTCACGCGCTAGTAGTTGATCACCCAGTAGTTGGTCAATCAGATTATGGCAACGGCTTTCAACCATTTAATTTTTTTAAAAAATCAATAAGTATTCGGTAAAATTGTCACTCATTAGCCATGAGAAAGAGAAACTATCATTTTTCATAAATATTTACCAATTTTTTGCATGATCAACCACTAGAACTTTACAAAAATTTCGTAAGTCCAGTAGTTGATCAAAATGATCAACCACTGGCTAAAATTGATTTTTTTCTTCCAGTGGATAGTCACCATCATATTTAATAGAATTTTGGCAATATTTTTAATTTCAAATAAAAAAATGGAATCTCCAAACTCTTCTGATTCAGGTCCTAATGGTTATATTTCAAGTTTTATTCATCATCGTAGTGTGTAATTGATATTTTGATAATACTTCGGCTTAACAGAAATCTTTAGAATTGGCATCATTTTGAAAATTATTGTTCTAACAAAAAAATTTCAGTTGATCATTATTAATTACTTGAACAGAATCGGTTAAAAACTTTTATGTGGTTCTATGAAGAAATGTTCCAGATTTGCTTTAAAGAAATTTTCTGAAGCTATTTTGAAAATTACGCTTAATTATAAACATTTTTCATTCCAAGTGACCAACCACTGGGTCGTGGCCAACCACTGGTGCAATTACCTTATTAGTCTTGGTTTTTCGATTTACTCAAAATTTGAGTCAATATCTTGAATTGGAGATTTTAAATTCCAAATATTTTCGAAAAATTTTGTTTCAAAAAAGGCAACATTGCCTAAAAAAATTTCTGATCACTCTATGCAGTGGATTTGGATTTTGGGTTCACTTCGGGTGGCTAAATGATGGTCCAAAAATCAAATGGATCAGATAAATAGAAGGAAAAAGATCATACCCATGAAAAAAAAATGATCAAAAATGATCAAGACACCTTTGATCACATTTTTGTGATCAAATTTGATCAAAAATGTTTTGATCATTTTTTATAAGTAAAAACGTATCAATAAAAACTTCTTTTACATGAGTATGAAGGAAGGTACTCTGTAAGGGATCTCACTCTACTTCTTTCAACTTTCAACCAAAAATCAACTCCAACATAAACTTTGGAGTTTAGTAGGTATGATATGTACCTATGTAGTGTTGGTGAATTTGTAAATTTGGGCTCGATTATATTTATATTTTTTGGCTCCACAAGTTACCTAAGAGTAGCAACTGCTACATTAAAAACACTCAAGATGCATATAATTTGATCTATTTTAATAAAATTGTATAAAATTTCATCAAAAGTGATCAAATTATATCAAATCTGGTATGGTTAACTTTGGTGCAATTTTTGCTACTATATCCAATTTGGTAGCAACATGTGAAATTCGATACAATTTTATCAAATTCGATACACTTTTATCAAAATCGATCAAATTATGTCTCATTGGATATACATAAACTTTGGCGCGATTTTTGTCATTATATCTAATTTGTTGAGGACACATTAAATTATATAAAATTTTATCAAAATTAATCAAATTATATCAAATCAGGTGTGGTCAACTTTGGCGCAATTTTTGCAACTGTATGCAATTTGGTAGCGATTTGTGAAATTCGATACAACTTTATCAAAATTGATCAAATTATATCAAATTAGGTACAATGACTTCTGAAGGCAATTTTCTTTTTTATCCAATTTGATAGAAATTAATGAAATTTTATACAATTTTACAATTTTCTATCAAGTTGAATATAGTTGAAATAGTTCCACCAAAGTTGATTATATCTAATTTGATATTATTTGATCAATTTTATCATGTTTTATAAAATTTGATACAACTAGATATAACTAGACGAAATGTGTCAGATTTAAATATGATGAAATATGATAGAATTTGATAGAATTACATCAAAATTTTGATCAAATTTGATCAAATTTAATCAACTGTGATCATTTTTGATCATATTTTTTTTTCATGGGTAATCATATGCACATTTGAAATTTTATTCTTCTGTAAACTTTGTTTTTCGCCTTTCGGACTATAACCTGGTTTTCTTATGACAGGTCACAATTAATTACCTACTGCGATGACAACATCTACTTTCCTTAAGACGAATCTATACTTCTAGGCCTATTCTACAGGTATTCTTTACCTGAACAAAAAAAAGTTACCCTTTCGGCAGTTTCAGTCAAAGCAAGTTACAACTTGCCGATCAAGTCGAAACTGGAATGGTCAAATGACTCACATCTTAAAAAATCCATAAAAATAGTGTGAACAAAAGGTGGCGTATTAGATGATGATTTCATAATTGAAACATAATATGTACCCATTACGTACGTATTGTGTACCTTACCTACCTACCTATCTATCTATCTATCTATCTACCTATCTATCTATCTATCTATACCTCGACAGATGATGCATCGATAAAGAATGTTTCATTTTATCAAAACTATTTTTAAAAAAAGATAAGTACATTGTACCCTAGGTAGAGGTACCGCAAAAAATTATCGCACTCGTCATTCTCTTGTACAAAATCATTCTTAATTATTCGAAATTGTGAGTTCACTAACTTGACCAGATTTACACCTTGCCTTGCTTTGCTTTCCCTACGAATAAAAACAGCAGTGGATTTACATATTATGTACATAGGGGCAAACGAAGGAACCGCACCAGATGGCAAATCTTTCAAAAAAAAAAAAGTAGTTGTCTAGTAAATATTTTTTCTTACAACAGCGTTTTTGGAAGTCTTCACAAACTGACAATTTTCAAAAGTTTAAAAATTAACAAAAAAAAATTATATAATTCTTTGTTTTATAAATTTTGTGTACCTACATACCTAGAATTGTAATTTTTTAAATTCTCAAAAATTTCAAACTCTCAATAGTGAATAATTCTTCAAAAATCATTTTTTTATTATTTTGTTAATTTTTTTCAAAATAGATAATTTTTCAAAAATTGATAATTCTTCAAAAATTTCAATTTTTCAGAACTTGACAATTTTTCAAAAATTGACAATATTTTAAGAACGTCAATTTTTCCAAAATTGATAACTTTTCAAAACATTGATGATTTTCCAAAAATGCTAATTTTTCAAAAAATTCTAATTCTTCAAAAAATTCTAATTCTTCAATACTTTTTCAGAACTTGACAATTTTTCAAAAATGTTAATTTTTCAAAAATTGACAATATTTCAAAAAATTGATGATTTTCCAAAAATGCTAATTTTTCAAAAAATTCAAATTCTTCAAAAACAAAAAAAATAGGTAATTTAAAAGAAAATGATGATTTGAAATCGACTATTTTCTAAAAATTGACAAGTTTGAAAAATTTATAGTTTTTTTTTTTTTTTTCAGAAATTGACTGTTATTACGTACCTATTATTATTCTCAAACTCCTACCTTAAAAAAATATCTTATTGAAGCTTCTGATTACACTTTTAAAAGCAGATGAAATACCAATTTTAAATATTTGAGATCACAATAGTCGCTCGTGCGGCGAAAAATATTTAAATCTGCCACCGAATGAAGCTACTTAACAAATTTCTTTTATACTGATGAAAATGCGGGTTACCTTTAATACGAGCACGATTATGAAAAGTTTTGAAACTCGTCGCATCTTCTTCTGCCAAGTGCCAGCAGATTTCGTTTAATTATACTCGTATAAACGTAGGCGCATCATCTACTCGTGTACCTTAAAAAAAAAACACCTACAACACGTACCTAATGCCAATATCAGTGACATACGTTCGGCGGTTTAACACTCATTCACGTGCTAAATTCGTCATTATATTCGAGCCTTTGAAATTTCAAAAGAACCCGAATTAACAAAAAGACTCCAACATACGCTAATATTACCTGACCTTGTATAACAATTTAATATTAGGAAATTTGAGCACCTTTGGCTTGGGTTTGGTGGATTTTCCGTATACCAGCTGTTACGAAACACGATATTAAAAACTTATAAAGATTGCATACGATGGATATAGGTAGGTATATAGTTCTAGCAGCGCTTACACTGAATGAGAAAAAAAAAGGTGGAACACGGAACTTACCTTTCGTATAGATTTTTTATTTTCGTTTCTTTTGGTAAAAAAAAAAAAACCTTCGAAAAGAAAAACAAAAGATATAATTTTATCGAGAGGGTAGAAGAAGTACCATCTACGGGCGAATTAAATAGTGAAGCTGTTCGATATTTTGAAGATGGGTTTCCGCTCCGCGACTAATGAGTCGTTTTTTGAATCTATCGTGAATTATACGAATTAAACCTAGGTATATTTGTCTGATAGTTGTAATTTTTTTTAATACGGGAATTTCTCCGAGCACCTTTTTTCAACGGAAATGATAAATGTGAATGCGACTAAATACATAAGTAAAAGTAGCGTATATTGTGTTTTAGAAACACTTTTTCGATAAAATAATTGATGTACCTGTCTGCCTCTATGCCCTTAATTCTTACTTACGGTGCCGCCAGTGCGGTACCTAATGATGCAATGAGCAAAACAGCTGATCGATGAAAACCGTTAATCCATTAATGAAGCTTGAAAATAAAATTGAAAACGACGAAGGATGTTGTCATGTTAGAAGTCAAACGGTAAATCTTCATTGTTTTTCATTACCTACCTACTTGTAATTTTTTTTTAATATATTTTCAGCTTGTTTTATTTTAAAAATTCAATAAATGTTTGCAATTTTGAAAAATTCTTACAATATTGAAAGTTTTTGAAAAATTTATTTGGCATATTTTGAAAATTTAGATTTATTTTATAATTTTTTTGATCATTATTCAATATTTATTACCTACTTAGATTTATTTTTGTAAAAAAAAAAAAAAAAAAATGAGATTTATTTTAAATTTAAAAAAAAAATTAAAAACCAATTTTTAAAATTTAATAAATTTTTGTAACTTGAAAAAAAATTTTAATGCAATTATTCAATAATTTGATAATTTTCAAATTTTTGAAATTAGGTCAATTTCTAAAATTGTCTTACTTCAAATTTTCAAAAAAAAAAAAAAAAAAGTAAGTATGTATAAACAAAAAGACAGTTTAAAAAATTTCCATATCTAATAAATTTTTCAATTTTACTCGTATTTTGGGAAACTAATTAAAAATTTACAATGTTGAAATTTTTATGAATTCCAGCAATTTTGAAAATTTGATGAATTTTTACAATTTTGTACAGATTTTTTATTTTTTTACACATTTTACAATTTTTTAAAATACAGCAAATTTTCAAAATTTAGTAGAAATTGTTATTTTGAATATCATTTCTAAGTTTTTCACTTTGGGAACCATGTGAGCAAAAATTTGGAAATTTGTATGGTATGTAGCCCCCCCCCCCCCCATCCACCCTGAAAAGTTTGTGAGAATTTTTCAGATTTTTTTTTGACAATGCACTCTAGCCCAAAACCTTTAAAATTTTCAAACTGCTATAGGCCTAACTTTAAAACTAAAACATTATACTTACCGACACATTAATTATTTTATCTAAATTTTAGGTGCAACCCAGTAGTATTTATTATGAAATAATTTTTCCTCATTCTTCATTCCACGAGGCCAATGTGAAAAAAATACATTTTTACCATATAGGCATTTTCGAAGTATTAAAATTCGGTATCTATTTTTGAAACGTTGTGATTTTCATTTTTTGAAAAATTATTGCCTAATTTTTGGGGAAAATAGCATTGTTTGGAGAAATTTAAAAAAATTATCAATATTTTATAAGAACAAAAATTAATTATAATTTTTAATAAATTTTCAACTCCATAAGAAACTAAGGCTCTATCAGTTTTCAGTTTTCATAAAAATACCTAATGAAAAAAAAAAAAAGATTTTTGAAGAATGAAATTTTTTTGAAAAATTATCAATATTTTTCAAAAAACAACAAATTTAAAAAAATTTTGAAGTATCATCTTTTTTTGCAAAGTGAAAAATATTATTGAGAAACGATCAAATTTAAAAAAAATTGGAAAAATTATCAATAAGAAAAATTGTCAATTTTATCAATTTTTGAAAAAGCATCACTTTTATAAATTTTTGAAAAATTAGGTATCAATTTTTGAAAACGTTTCACTAATTTAATATGCTATCAATTTTTGAAACATATAAATTTTTGAAAAATTATCAATCTTTGAAAAAATAAGTTTGAAAAATCGTCAATTTTATCAATTTTTGAAAAATCATCAATTTTATAAATTTTTTAAAAATTATCAATTTTATCAATTTCTGAAAAATATCAATTTTAATGTTATCAATTTTTGAAAAAATTATCAGTTTGAAAAATATCGTTCATTTTTGAAAAGTTATCAATTTCATCAATTTTTGAAAAATCATCAATTTTATCAACTTTTAAAAAATCATCAGTTTCATAAATTTTTGAAAAATCATCATTTTTTCCTACCAATTTTTGAAGAATATCAATTATATCAATATCAATGTTATCAATTTTTAAAAACTTGAAAATTTTTATCAGTTTTTGAAAAGTATCAATTTCATTAATTTTTGAAAAATTATCAATGCCATCAATTTTGTCAATTTTTGAAAAATAATCAATTTTATCAATTTTATCAGGTTTTAAAAAATTATTAATTTTTGAATTGGTGTGTGTGTGGTTTTTTTTTTTTGGGGGGGGGGGGGGCATTGTTTTTTAATGATACCTAAATTAAACACCTGTAAGTCACCTGTTTTTAAAAATTGATGACTATTTTTTTGGATTTTTGAAATTCACTTCGATTTTTAAAAATATTTTTGTCAATTTTATTACTTAATCGTCAAGTCAGAGTCTTCTTTGAAATTTGATGAATCAGAAATTTTGCTAAAATTTCGAAATTGGATCAATTTTTAAAATTTCTCTAATTTTCATTATAAAAATCAACGCAGAAAATTTTCAAGTGTAGGTAGGCCTAATAAAATTCAAAATTCTGCAATTTTTAAATTTGAATAAATTTTTGAAATAATTTTAAAATTTATAAGATGAAATTCAAAGTTTGATCAATTTGAGGAAAAATAAAATTTTAAAAAGATTTTAAAATTAAATCAACTGTTGAAATTTAGATAATTTTTCAAAAAAAAAAGGAATTAAAAAGTTAATTTTAAAAGTAGGTATGTAGGTAACTAAATATTTTGAGGCTAAACTTCGATCAGTCAATTTTCAGTTATTCGAACACAATCCATAATTGAGTTTAATTATACCTACATTTTGAAAACTTTTCACACATTACACTCGACTCGTATATCTTGTTACCTACCTATTCCATTCGACAGTAGCCATGCCATCACATCCACAAAATACGACTTCATTAAACGAGGATATTCCCTATAAACCCACTCTCTGTTTCGTCTCTTTATCGTCTTTATATTACTCGATTATTTTTTCCTCACCTATAACGAAGTATAACTTAACAACGAACCTAGAATGGGGCGAGTGATTAAAATTTTATTACTTGTTGACTATTCATTTAATGGTAGAAAACAGTTAACAATGGTTAAATCCTGTATTCTAACTTATTCAATATATGCACTTTTCTTTCTATTTACCCAACGTAAAATAACTACGTGTACACATTAATTTTTTAATTAATTCCGCGTTAATGACGTTTTTAATCGAAATACTTACTCCACTTGCAGTGCCTGAGGAAACATAAAATTTGATTGCATTTTTGCGCAGTGTGTGAAAAATAGTTGTCTATGAGTTATACAAGGAAAAAAACAAGCCGAAAAACAAATATCTAATTAGGCTAATTTTTTTAACCATTTCGTCTATTTACAAGCGTTTTCACGCACATATTCGAGCTAGATTTGTATCATTTCAAGATGGCAGGATATTGCCAATAAAATAGGTAATTAGAACGATTAACTGATAAATAGGTGCAAAAAACTAATTAATTAAAGTGTTTGAAGTATAACTACCTACGAACATTTTTATGTAGATCTCTCACCTACTCTTTTATAAGTTGTGTAAAACTTGTTTGAATGTTTAGAATTGGCGCGCAAAAGTAACCTATGTCAATTGACGGATGCTCCAGAAGAAGAAAAAAAGTAAAACAGGAGGAAATGTTTTATTAAGAAGTGGTTAGTTCAATGAAATATCAATCGATTAAATTACAGGATATTGCTAGTCTACGAAGGAAATTTCACATTTGTAATATCCTCTGCAGTATCAGGCACGTCGCACGTACATATTATTTTCTTATAATGTAGCTAGCTCTATATATATCCATATATCAGAGTGAGAATACGATCTAGGTTTTTTTTTATTTTTTATTATTTTTAGCTATTATTTTAGGCCATGTTTTCCTACCAAGTTTGAACTCTAAAAACGATGTAACAAGAGACAGTGGTTATTATAAGACTGGTAAAAATATTCCAAAATTACCATATACGAAACATGCAACCAGCTACTTGCTTACGTATCGACCGAATCACGCTGAGAGGCGAAAAATACCTCGAATGCGATTCTACACCGCGGTATATAGAAAATCATACACCTTGGAAAAATAAATTTAAAAAATTTCCAATTGATTTAACACATTACGTCGATGAAGTGAGACCACGTTGTTGTCGAATCTATAATCCATGGGTGGTTTTTCAAGACGCTGCCTCCTAAATGCATCGGCCAAGGCGAAAATGATGATAAATCAAGACGAGTAGTTGACCGTGATAGCACACGTGTGCCATGCCCGCCACCGACATTTCAAACGCTGACAAAACCAGGTAGAGAAGAGGTTGTTTTACAAAAAAAAAAAAAAAAAAAAAAAAAAAAAAAGAAGAAGAAAAAAGAGATACCTATACCTGAGCACAGGACAAAATTAAAATAACATTATAGTAACCCCAAGCGAAGCTGTGAAGGTGATTCTATAAATATAGGTACACAGATGTTTTGAAGCTCTTGGCGCCCTCGAGATAAAAATCTTCAAGAAAGGAGCATTTAAAATTCTAGGAAATTTTTTATAACGTGCTAGGCCTAATTTACAATTCTTTCCTCCTTACCTCACCACACCTTTCTTATCAACAAAATTCTTGAAAAAATTGATCTCTGAAATGAATTTCTATTAATCATTACACATCAGGATTTTGTACTACAGTTCACAGCATGAACGTAATTAAAATTCAAAAAATGAACTCAGCCGCTTCGAAAACCTACCTTTTGATATCAAGATTGCCAATTTCAAAATTTTCAAAATTGAACCCCTAAGGTACCCATTTTCGGATCAAAGGTGAATTTAAGTTCAAAAAATGAATTTAGGGACATCAAAAGCCTGGTTGAATCAAACGTTGAAAATTGAAATTGATTGAAAAATTCCAACAAAAATTATTTGAATTATTTATTAAATCAGTGGTTCTCAAGACAAATTTTTTCATAAAGGAATTAATTTTTTATCAAAAAAAAGAAAAGAAAATCCTTGAAAAATCAAAAAAAAATTATTCTCAAAAAAGAGAAATTTCATTCTAAAAAAATAATTGAAAAAAAAAACAAAAAAATTGAAAGATAAAATCAAAAATACTTATTCTTCAATCTAAAAAGTTGAGAGAATTCTTATCAATAAAAAAAAGAAAAAAGAAAAAAGAATGAAAAACACTATTTCCAGATTTAACTCCAGAAAAAATGGAAATTTTTTCTAAAAAAAAAAATTAAAAATTTCCTCTCTAATAATTTTGAAAGATTTTTTATTCAAAAAATTAAGAGATTTTTCTACCTATTCAAAAGATTTTTCATTCGAAAAAATAAAAAATCGTTTTATTCCTTAAAATCGAGAAATTTTTTCTCAAAAAAAAAATGAAATTCAGGAAACTTTTTTATGAAAAAATGAGCGTTTTATCAAAAAACAAAACAAAAAAAAACAATAGAAAAGAAAATACTCGAAAAATCAAAAAAAATTATTCTCAAAAAAATAGAAATTTTATTCTGAAAAAAGAATTGAAGAAAATACAAAAAATTGAAAGATTTCTTATTCCAAAAAAATTTTGGGAAATTTTCTTCCTAAAAAAAATGAGAAATATGTAGGTACCTACTTTCACTTCAGAAAAAAATTGATTTTTTCAAAATCAAAAATATTCTTCAATCTAAAATGATGAAAAAATTCTTATCAAAAAAAAAAAAATGAGAATGAAAAAAATACTATTTTCAGATTTAACTCCATAAAAATTGGAAATTTTTTCTCAAAAAAAGAGAAATACATACCTACCTAATTAGTAATTATTCTACACTTTCACTCCGGAAAAATTTAGAAGTCTCCCCCTCCCCCCAAAAATATTCTTTTTTGATGAAAAATATTTCTACTACCTACCAAAAAAAAATCTCAGGTCCAAAATTTTTTTAAAAATTTATTCCCAAAAATTAGGATTTTAGAATTTTTTTTCACTTAAAAAAAATCAAAATGAAATAGGTATATTTTAAAATTTCATTCAAAAAAAGAAGGTAGGTACCAAATCACAAGAGAACTTCAAACATTTCATTTTTTTTTTAAATTCAGAATTTTTTAAAATTTATTTTTTTGGAATAAAATTTGATCAATTTCATTTGCACTCAAACGAATTAACCAAAGCCTCACTCAACATTCTCATCATCCACATCATCATCGTCATCATCATCGTCATCATCGACGTCATCATCGACATCATCATCGACAGCATCATCATCATCATAATCAGAAATTTTTTTTGACAAAATCTCAAAAAAAAAATACAGAAATTAAAAAAAAATGTCCAACAGAAATCTTTTATTTTCACTTAAATAACTATACGAGCAAAATTTTAATTTTTTATCTCAAGTTTTAAAAGTTTAACTTTAAAATAAAATGTTAACGAAAACTCAAAAAATTCAAATTGAAAAAATGGACGTCAAACTAAAAAAATATCCCATCTAAACTAAAAAATTTTAAAAATAATTTATACATCAGAAATCACAAATTTAGGTTCAAAACCCGTGTAGCAACGTCGATGCTAATTTCGATATAAATGTCGACACATCGAAATCGGTCACTTTTCGATGTGTCGACATTTATATCGACATCCACATCGACATTTGCAATGGTGAGATTTTGAAAAATATGCTAAGTTCAAATATTTAATATAAGTATATATTAAAATTACACCAAAAATAGTGTTCAAGCCAACATTTCGACATTTTTTGTCAAATATGCGGCATTGAGGCCACCTTTGTAGCTGGACACATGCGAGTGTCCAACTAACATAGAGATGATTCTTAGACCTTATGTACTAATTCACAACACACTTTATCTGCGAGTATCACAATCACCCTCAAGACGTCGACAGTCAAGTCGATGCATTATTCGACCCTCGACAATTAGATCGACATTAATTTTGTGATTCTTTCAAAAATTATTTATTCCTGAGCTTAAAATGTTCTTATTAATTGTTTTTAGTTCTTTTTAGATATAAAATTTGTAAATTTAATTGGCAGAAATTGTCGACATAAATGTCGATGCGTTTATCGAGTATCGATTTTTACATCGACTTGTCTATGTAGAAAAACAACGTTTTCTAAATTATAGGAAAATACTGAGAAAAATTCAAAAATTTTGATTGAACAGTTATGTTTAACATAGAACATTACTTTAAATCTCAAATATCATTTTTAATTCATCGTTAACCGAGAAAAAAATGTGTCTGAATTTTGTCGACATAAATGTCGATGTCGACAATTGCTACACGGGAATGAAAGTATTTCAAAGTTGAAAATTTTTGAATTTTTTTCAAATTTCCGAAATTCTTGTAGACAAAAATTTCAACAAAAAAAAACATTTGTAAAGAATTTAGAAAAAAAACTTTCAAAACTTTTTTTTTCAAAATTAAAAAAATGTTCTGCGAAAATCTTGAATTTGGGTTCAAATAAGACGAATGCAAAGAAAAATAAATTTTAACAATGTCTCAAAAAAAAAATCATTTGGTACAAATTCTTCCATCGTCATATGTCACCAAGTCGCGATTATATTTATCAGTTTTTCATCTTTCCCACGGTTATCAGGGTGTCGAAATGTGTAACACGAAGAATATCCTCCATATGAAAAAAATCTTTACAAAGATTAAAGTTACATAAAGTAGAATACTTCGAAAATACCTACACTTTTTTCTTTTTTGTTAATAGGTATTTATAAAAGCTGTTTGTTATGAAAATTACACAAAACTGAACTCCGAATAGGTGAAAAAGAACACAATACAAAACGTAGACCTTGGATTTTTGTTTGCACTACCTGGGCTCTATGAAAGAGCGAGAACATCTGTTTGCGAATTTATATTATTTCGGCCGCCACCTGCCGCATCTGACACCTCTATCTACCTGCTGCCAAAACCACGCGAGGTGGCTCACTTCGCACAATGCACCGAATCGCTAAATTGTCATTTTTTTGTCGAATTTTTAAAAAAGGAACCGGCATATGGGATGAATTGAGTATTCAGAGTACATATACCTATATAAAAATTTTGGCAAAATGTTGAACTTGAACTTGTTTTACATTTTTTTTTTTTACACCAGGTGGTCAATACAGAAAGTAAAATTGGAAGTAATCGATTATCTGTGAAAAGTGTTGAGGTGGTTTTGCTTTCCAAGGTCTTCGAATTCGACGAAATATACATAAAGGTAAGTTGTGCACGCGGGATCTTCTAGAAGGATTTGGAAACTTTCGCTTTTACCTTTGTTTTTTTAGTACAATGTAAATGTATAGTTTGAAATGATTACGTTCAAAAGTTGATTTTCAAAAATTTTAAATACGTACCCATATACTTACTTATTCAATTTTTCCTGCAATTTATGAGAAAGGCATTTTCTTGCAATTTCAAAAATTTAACCATTTTATACTTTTTTAAATAAAATTCAAATTAACAAAATTAAAAACATTCGTTCACAAATTAACTAGGTACATCTTTTTTTTCCCAACAATACGTCAAGAAATTTGCAGTTTCGAGCCAGCTGCAATATTCTTTCTGTATTTACCTCAAATCACCCCAATTATACGGTATCACGTTGATACTTAAACAATCCCCCGAATACAGACCTCCTTAATTACCATTATGCTCTAAACATAAAACGAATCCTAATATAAATCCCGAAACGGGTATCCGAAAACCTTCACTCGTGCCGATAGTGACAGAAGCCACGTGTGTTTCTTAATATATCGCATTCCGCTCTTTCTTTGTCCGCCACAGCATTTATATAGCCTTAAACCATGTTATATGTAGACCTGAAATCTAGAACTGAAAAAAGTTACCTTTTTTCCAGATATTGTGCGAGATTATTAAACGACATAGGCGCCATATGCTATCTTATGCCAAGTCGCTCTCAAATTGATTATTTACGATCTAACGTAAATTTAATGACCAAAATCACAACGTGCACAACCGCACAACTGACAACAGTAATTTTAACTTAATATTATAAAATATGACCTCTGGCTCGAATTACTGGTTCATTTCTTTATTATAATTTTGGTTTTAAAAAATCTTGTATTCGAAATCTCATCGTACTGAGCACAGGATCCAAAAATTAGATCATGTTATTTCAATTTTTGGAAGTAAAAATATTTTGTATTTTGAAAAATTCCCCAATTTTTTAGAGAAAAAAATTGAAAAATAATTTCTAAATATTATTGGAGAGAGAATTTCTCAATTTTTTGGAAAGAAAAAGAAAAAATTCTCAAGTTGTTTTAAACAAAATTTAAAAAAAATTTTTGGTGAAAAAAAATTGTATAAAAAATTATTGTTTTCAACTTTTTTTTAAAAATTAAAAATTTTCAATTTTTTTTGAGTGAGCTATTTTTATTTTTTTGGATCACTTGAAATTTTTTAGGGGAATAAAACTACAACTTTTTGGATTTTTTTTTTCAATTTTTTGCAGAATGAAATAATTCTTATTTTTTAGAAGAAAATATAATTATTTTTCAATTTTTAAAAAAATTCCAAGTTTTTTTTTTAATTTTTCGGTTGTAACTAATGATATTTTTTATAAAAATATCGATTTTTTGAAAAAATATTTCAATCAAAAAGAGGATTTGCAATAGTGCTGGCCCAATTGAAGAATTCGATGGTCCAAATGAACCGCTCTATGGTTCGAATGAACCAATCAATGGTTCTAATGAACCAGTATTGGCCAAATGTACCTCACTTTTGAGACCAAATGAACAACAGAAAAACAGAATTATTCAAAAAAATTTAATTGTTCTAAAAAAGTTGCCAATTTTTTTTTTTTTTTTTTTTGAAAACCGTTTGGATTATTTTAGGCTGAAGTATGCGGTTTTTGGGGTTGGAAAGGGATAGAATTGAGAAATCGCTTTTCGCCAAAAAGTTCATATTTTTCCCTAAAAAAAAAAACAACAACAACAAACAAAACAACGACATATTTCCAAATAATGAAGTCGTTTTACTGCAAAAAGTTTTAAATGTTTTTTATTTTTAAAAAATCAGGATTTTTCTTCATAGAAATAGATTATTTATCTCTAAAAGTAAAAGGTTTATTCCTCAAAAAAAAAAAAGGAAAAGAAACTTTTTCTGAATAAACTCTCAACAGTTCAAACAGTTTTTTACTAAAAAAAATTGAGATCTTTTTTCTCAAAAAATTGAAGAAAAACCTAGACAAAAACCATTTTAAAAATTTTTTCAAAAAAAAAATTATAAAGATATTTTTACTTTAAAAAAGTTGAAAAATTTTTATTCCAAAAACATCAAGATTTTTTTCTCCAAAAGTTAATGGTTTATACCTACTACCTACCTACTTATTTCTGAAATCAAAACCAAAGAAATCTGCATTAAAATAAAGCGATTTTGACCCCCAAAAAATAAGAGATTTTCTTTTTCAAAAATATGAGATTTTTCACTTTAAAAAAGTAAAAAACTTTTTTTTTCAAAAAAAAATAATAATAAGGTCTGCAAAAAGATTTTCTTTTCAAAAATTTTAAAAGATTTCATTTTTTTTTAAATGATCGAGTTCAAAACGAGAAGTTTTTTACTCCAAAAAATTTTAAGAATATTTTCTTTTCAAGAAAAGGAATATTTTTATTGCAACACAAAAGAAAAATTTTTGGTCCCAAGAAAGTGCAAAATTTTTTTCCTCTCTTAAAAAAAAAAAAAAAAAAAAAAAAAAAAACGATTTTTTTCTTAAAGAATTGAAATTTGTTTTTATATTTTTTTCCTGAAAAAAATTAGGTAGGTAATAATAATAAAAAAACGATTTTTTTGAAAAAATTGTAACAAGGATAATTATTAGAGATGAATTTTCTCTACAGATGAACCAATTTTTCTTCAAAACATTGAAATTTCTGCTACCAAAAAAATTGATACTTTTTTCTCAAAGAACTGAAGAGACTTTTTTTCAAAAAATTGTGATATTTTTCATTCCAAGAACATTAAAAATCTTCGAAAAACCAACAGAAAAATTTAAAATGTAAAATTAGATTTTTCTAACATCAATGTAGAGTAACTTCCGTCGAAATTTCGGGTCAACGAAATGATGACTTTTTTTCAAACTCATTAGTACCCGAGTCTAAATTATTCTTATGACTATATAAGCAGCTGTTTAATGTGATTACGAAGTTGGGGGCATCTGCGACGAAATCTGGAAAATCACGACTTCTTCATGGGAAATTATAGTACCTACTTAGCGAGCATAAGGTGAGGAAACCGTTCCAAGTACCGTTGGCTTTTATTAATTAATCACTGTGTGGCGACTGGCGAGTACCTATTGATAAAAAAAATGACTATAGGCTTGGGTAAATCTATTAAGGCATTTGTTCCACTTTTTATTACCAGGTACGTACCTTCTGCCAATAGGTACCCTACGATCAGCCGAAGTCATTAATGAGGAATGGATTCAAAAACGTGCATTTTTGGCGGGAAATGGAATATACAGCGAGAGCGAGGTACACCTTGTGCAGAGCTCGAAAGTAACCCTTATACGAGTCTGCCTTTTTCAAACGATTGGATTTTCGAACACGGTGCGCGAATGAAGGTGGAAGGTGATTGTGGAGAAGGCGGTTGGCAGGTGTTTTTTGGCGGGAAATCTGAAGAAATCTGAAGGAACTTTTCGGAGCAGCTGTTCGCAGTGCGGGCGAGGGCGAAGGCGAACGCTTACGTTTAGTTTTATATATATTATATTGCTGCCAGGTGTCTTATACGATACTAGGCAAGACGAGGAACGACCTTAGGCGTGCTCACCCCTGTGCACACTGTCTGGAGTATTAACCTCACCTTACCCTCGCCTTTCAGTTACGGGTTTTCTAAGACAGCTGCAAAATACGTATATATTTTCTTCTCTCTATCAACATCCTTGTTATCTTTTACCATAAAAATCCTATTTCGTTGGGTTCGGCGCTTAATGTCGAAAAATCTTTTTTCTTACCCTTACCTGCAGATAGATACCTCCGTGGACAGAAATTTCTTCGCGATCGAAGATAAAATAAATAAATGTTAATTATTGGTCGAATAAATAATATTTTTTTGAGGGGCTTTTTTTTTTACCCGTCATCGTAATCATTTTGTAGGTGGAAGAAATGAAGAAAAAATGAGAAAAAAAAGGCTCTGTATCGAAAATACCCTGAAGAAATGTTGAAGTAGTGAGTCTATATTTTGTAAGTTAAATTTATGCCAAGCTCGGTCATGACCTCGTTCACTAGTTTATTTTGCCAACAATCGTGTCACAAAAATCTTGGACAATATTTCATCTTTGAAGAAATTTCTTGGAGTCAATGACAGCCAGAGATGAGTGGGGCCTTAGGGAACTTCCACTAATGAGAGTCATGAAAAATTTTCATAATCTACATACATTTTTCAGTTCCACAATTTACTAAAAAATTCTCATTTTTCCAAAAAAAATTAATAACAATTTTTCGGTGTAAAAAATCTTTGTTTTTTAAAAAGATACCATCCCTTATTTTCTCAGAGAAAAACAACCCTCGATTTTTTGTTTAAATTAAAAATACAATTTTCTTGAAGTGAAATTTTTTTCTCTTGTATTTGTAATAAAAATACTCTCTAAATTCTTGAAGAAAAAATTTAATTTCTTTGGAGGAAGAAATCTCTAAATTTAGGGAATAAAAAATCAACTTGAAAAAACTCAATTTTAGTCATCTTTTTATAATTTTTTTATTTTATTTTGGAAATTAGAAAGTTTGATTTTTTTGGTGGGGGTGGGGGTGAGGTCTCTAAATAAATTTGGAGTAAAATATTTATTTTTTAAGTAAAAATTTTTTCACTTTTATTTTGTTAGTTTGCCTTTTTTTTTATTAGGTAACAAAAAGATTTACTTTTAGAGAAAAAAAATCACGATTTTTGTTCCCAATTTTCTTTGAAAAAAAAAAAAAAAATTATTTTTTCGGAATTTATGCACTGTTTTGTTTTGTGAAAGAATTTTTTTTTTAATGTTTTTGGGCGGGTGGGAGGGTGGGGTCGGTGAAAATTTCTCAATTTTATTGGAGACAGAATGTCTCACTTATTTGGGAAAAAATTACTAAATTTTTTTAGAGTAAATTTTTTTTTCTCTTATTTCTTTGAAGAAAAAAAAAATCTTTCAATTTTGCGAAAAAATCTCTAAATTTTTTGAAGTAGGAAATCTCTTGATTTTCACTCAGAAAAAATATTTTTACTTTTGAATGGAAAATCATGATTTTTGGTCATATTTTTTTTAAAAATCAGAATCTTTGTTTTTTTTTATTTTTATTTTTTTTTAAAAACACCTAATTGTTTGAAGAAAAAATACCTACATTTTTCAACTTTTTGTACCTATTATAAAATTTTCTCATTTTTTTGAAGAAAAAAAACAATTAGGTAGGTAAGTATAATTATTTCGTCTTTTATCCAGTTATCCATTTGAAAAAATAGAATACAATCTTTCAATATTGCGGAGAAAAATCTGCAGGTAATTAATTTTTTAATTAGGTGGGGTATTTATTTTTAATGAAAAAATCCCTTTTTTTTAAAAAAGAATCTTTTAGTTTTTTTGAAGTAAAAAATCTCTCAACTTTTTTGGAGAAAAAAATTCACAATTTTTTAAAGTATAAAAATAATTTTAAGCACTGGTTTTTATTTGAAAAAATCTGTTTCTGTTTCTGTTATTTATTTATTCCTTTTTATGATAAAAAAAATCAATTACTTTTAGAGAATATACTATCAAGTTTTAGTCTCAATTTGTGGAGTTAGTTACCATGTTTGGATTATTTTTGGATTAAAAAAAAAATAAGGCTATTTGAGCTTCATTTTGATTAGGTAGGTGATCATGCACATGCAGTAGTGGTCTCCTACATTATTTTATTCTAATTCTGTTTTTTTTTTTTTTTTTTTTTTAATAGGTAACACGAACATAGATTTTCTGAACGTTCTGATAGGGACGATAATCTGTCCCCAAAAATTATAAATGACCTGGTGCCGGTGTTTCAAAATCAGCTGTTCGGTATCAGCTGTTCTGTCTGGAATACCACTCTTGGATATTACTCTTTTGAAACAGCATGACCAAAAATATACCTACTGCTATTTTTACGTGTGATTTGAATTATAACCAAAGCAATTAAAACTCTGGTCTTATTAGGTGTATCTGTCGTGGAGAAAAATTAAAGATATTTTATTTGTAATTGTTTTTTTAAAGAATGTACCTAACTTACTAGTAGATACATAATTCATCGTAAAATAACGTTTTACTCTCCCACTATAGTCCCACTATTATGAAAATACTTTTTATTTTTTGAAAAAAAAAAAAAATGTTGTCTTTGTTTTATTTATTGTTTTTTTTTTTGGGAGGGTGGGGGAGAAAAATCTCATTTTTTTTGAGTAAAAATTTTAAAAATTTTAGAGAAGAGCGATTTCTTAATTTTTTGAAAAAATATTTTCCAAAATATTAAAACATCAAATTTAAAGTATTCAGATTGATGAATTTTTTTCTCCCCAGATCAAGAAATAATTCTATCGTTTCACTTCGTTTGATACCACTAAAAAAATTGAAAATTTTCTTCGAAAATGTTGCTTGCCCTTCAACGTCATAATCAGAAAACCGAAAATTTCAGTTCTTACAGAGAATTTTTACATTTTTTTTCCAAACGTTAATTCTAACAATTTTCCTACGTATTATTTTGCTTTTTGAAAAATCTCTCCCAATGGACGAGGGAATTTTTTAAAAATATTTTTGGAAATTTTAAATCATGGAGGATTTTTTAGAGAACATTTTATCAATTTGTCAACTCTGACTGAGCTGAAATTTGGTTCACTGAAAGAGCACGTCACACAGACGTCAGAACCAAATTTTGAGCTGTTGAAATTGATTTTTCGATTTTTGGCGAATAATTGATTTGAAAGGGCCGGGTTGACTTTCTGAATTTCATCTCAAAATTTACTAGGTACTTTTGTAAAAAAATAGGATATTATGGACTATTTTTACCATTTTTAAAAATTCACCAAAAATCGAAAAATTAACGTTGGCAGCTCAAAAATAAAAAAATTTCAGTTTTTTGGGGGGAGGGGGGGGGGGGGGGTGCACCGCAAAAAAATCTGAAAAAATTCTCACAATATTTATCTCCACATCTCAACACATCTTATTCAAAATTTTTGCTCTTAGGGTTCTTGAAAATATGTAAATTTTTAATTAAAAAATTAAATTTTTGTGTATGGTGGCAAGGAAAGTGGAGGGGAAGGTTGGAAATGCATCTAAAAATTTTTCATTTTTTTTTTTTTAGTACCTACAAAGACGAGTTAAAAGTACGTCCGAGTGTCGTTTATGTATATTTTGATACAATGACATTCGAACATTTTCACTTTCCTCACTTCCATAATCCGATTCGAATAAATCTTGCCGTTGAAATATTTTTACGAGCCTTAGATATGTTGCGGTTTCAACTGTCAACCATTCGAGAAGAACCATATGGGTCAACACGTGTTCTGGCAGTGAGATTTAAAAAATAAAATAAAATAATATAAAAAAACAGATGTCGACTCGGAGAAATGTTCATTAGTCATATTCAAGATCTTTATCGAGAGCCTTTGCATGCGCTAGCACTATTCTATCAAATCGTAATAAAGGGCGAAGTGAATTTTGACGTTGAACAGAAACAGGCTAGTAAGCATTAGAAATAGTGTTCTTAGAATGTGGCGTATGGAAAGGTTTGCCTTTATGTACAGAGTAAGTACTTGGGTGTAGGGTGGACGTTCAGAGGGAGCTATTTTATTACCTGGTTGCTTCTTTTTGAAGTGCCCGATGAAATAAGAATAAAATTATTCGGTGTACTCGATTAAGTACTTTACACATACAGTACACAACATATGCTTTTGTATTAAGACTTTTACGTCTTTTATAATTAGCAAAGAAGTAAATAACTTGATGAATCGATTTAGGTTGCATGTCTGTGTAAAATTAAGGAACTCGGGATCTTGGAGAACATTGTTTACTGAGCAATCGATTTGTGGATAGTTCCAATTTATTCTTCCTTCGAAATGAAATGATATGCAATCTGTGGTACTGCACTAGTTGATAAGATGCCTATTTTCTGTAATGCAGGAATTATTGCACGTGTACCTAATTTTGCAGCAGAACAAAACAAAGGTCGTTGTAGACTCGAGTCTAGTTTGATAAATTTGTTTACCCAGAAAGAGATCGTTGCTAATTTTACGAAGTATAATAGTAAGGAAATACTTAATATACAATTTTTTTTTTTTTTTTTTTTTTTTTTGAAGAAATCATTATTTAGGTAGGTATAAAAAAATTTACAGGAAAAAATAATTAATTTTTTTTTAATATCTACATAAAAAGTTATTTTGTTCAAAATCACCATACCTAGTTGATATGAAAAAAATTTCTCATGCTACCTAACATTATTTGGGATAAAAAAAATCATCTTTTTCGTATGAAATCATTTTAAAAATCAAAAAAATCACATCTGAAAATCATTTTTATGAGAAATACAGAATTATAAGTAGGTAATATAAAACCTGAAAAATCAAGAAATTTTTTTCTTTCATTAAAAAAATTTTAAAAAATTATTTAGAAAAAAACGAGGAATGAAAAAAAATCACTAAGAAGAATTGAGAAAAATCCAAAAAATCCAGAAATTTTTTTTCCCTAAAAAAAGTTGAAATACCTATTTTAACTTTTAAAAAAAATGAAAATTTTTTACTTGAACAAACAAGATTTTTTTTCCAAAAAAAATGAAAAACATTCTTCAATTTAAAAAGTTAAAAGATTTCGTACCTATTATAATAAAATCGAGAATCGAGAAAGCTTGCTCCTAAAAAAAATGTGAAATACTTTCACTTCAGAAAAAAATTGAAATTTTTTTATTTACCTACCCACTTGAAAAAACAGTTTTTTTTTTCAAAAAAATTTTTAAAAAATTGAAAAATTTTTTGGGTATTTTGAAAAAAAAACGAGAAATTTTTCAATATGTAATATGTACCTACCGACCTAAATAAAAAATACTATTTCTAGTTTTTACTTCCGAAAAATTTTCTCAAAAAAAATGAAAAATTTTCTTTTCAATACGCAATAGGTAGGTAGGTACTAGGTACGTAGACTTTTTAGTTTTTTATTCAAAAAAATTAGGAGATTTTTCATAAAAAAAAAAAAATCGAAACATTTTTCTGAAAAAAGATTTTAAAATATGTTTAGGTACTTCAAAAACTTCTAGAAAACTTTTTCTCAAATAAAATTTTTAGTCCCGAAAAATTGAAAAATCGTTTTATTCTAAACAAATTGAGAAGTCTTTTCTAGAAAAATTTTTTTAAAAAAATACATGGTAGGTATAACTTCACTCCGGAAAAATTGAGAAATCCCCCCCTCAAAAAAAGATTCTTATCTCTACTCCCAAAAAATGAGAAATTCTATCCTACAAAACATCCAGAAAATTGGAAGATTTCATACTAAAAAAAAGCGAAACATTTTTCTGAAAAAAGATTTCAAAATATTTTTTTACTTCAGAAACTCTGCGAAAAATTTTTCTCAAAAAAAAAAATAAATAAAAACAGTTTTAATCACGAACAATTAAAAAAAATCCAAGAAATTCCCTTCAAGAGAATTGAAATATTTTTTATTCAAAAAAAAAACAACCATCATTTTGAATTAAAAAATATGCATTTTCTGAATAAATTTGAAAATAAATAATCTTCACGTACCTCTTGGATTTATCAAAACTTGACTCGAGTGTCTCAGTAGGAGATAAAATTTTTATTTCGTATTACCCACATTTTTTGATCTCTTCGAAATAGATAGTTCGTTCTCCTCTCAATTTTCAGGAAAAAAAATATTTTTATATTTTTCACCCGTAATCAAATATTAGTATTAGATATCAGTGAACCCTGTAACCCCAAAGACCTGTTTATTTTCCATTATGAGAGATTGTTCTCTGGTCTTTTGAACTGAATGAATTGAATTAGGTATTTATCCGATCCAAACATCTTAACGAAATGAAGGATCTGACAAGTACTGTCAAAAGATACAAACGATGCTTTTATTTAAAAATGAGAGGTATAAGTTGAAGGTGTCTACATGCTAGGTACACTTTACAAAATGATTTTTTGGTGATTGTGAAGAGAGATAGGCCTATAGGTATTATTGAAACTTGAAAGAGGTAGAAAAATGATGCTAAGTAGAATTTTCTCATCTTTTATTGGTTTTGTACGTATAGACATCTCTAATCCCAATATTTTCATTAGGCATAGGTTGTAATATTATGTAAATTATAAAAATTTTCTTCATTTAATTTAGGCAGGTACCTAGTCTACTTACCGAAGTATGATACAAAAATATTTTTTTCTTATTTCGTTCGAATTCGAATCGAAAGATCGTACCATAAATTTTGAAACTTTCTTCCACTTAACCTCTTTCTACCAATGGATAATTCGAAGTACCTACTACCTACCTTAAGTCTACGTCTACATGTAGGTAAGTATAATTTGTCCTACATATGTAATCTGCGAATACTAGGTACATCTCTACGAACGTATTATACCGTATATTAAAATATCGATCATTGAACTGTAAAGGATCTTAGTGGACGTTTGTTCGATTGTACATGTATCGTATGTATTATTCTAGCCAGTGAACTACTCAAAGCACACATATACAGCCGAGGGCTTATTTTATAAAATAACAATTTAGGAGGTCCATTGTTAAACCGAATCTTACAATGTATCTTAATACGAACGAATTGATAGTCTGGGCGCAAACGTGAAAAGAGTGAGAAAGAAAAATCAGCCAATGGAAAGTACATAGTCATTTACAAGCAAGTTCTTTCATTGAAATCATTGAACAATTGCAAAGAAAGCATGCAGCATCGATAATTTATAAATGTTGATTCTTTGTTATTTTTATAGCATTGTCCGTCAAAGCTTGACCTGTATATCTTTCGTATTTCTAAAATAAATATTCGGTAAATATATCTGCCGATGAAAGTATTTCGGTCATTGATGTATCTGGTCAGAAATTTTTCATCGCTGATAAACCAGACGAGACGTATGGAATTACTGGAACTTCGTGAACAAAATCAGCTATCCGACGATGTGGCAGACGTTGACATTTCCTATAGGTAGGTAGGTATGTACTTGATCGTAAAGGAAATCTCTCAATTTTTCGGAGAAGAAATACCTCAATTTTTTGAGGGGGAGGGGGGGGGGAGGTCGTCGCCGTCAAAAAATTCTTTAATTTCTATGACAGATAAATGCCTTTCAAGTGAAATTCTTTGGAGAACCAATCAGTTTTTTTAGGAAAAAAAAAATCGATTTTTTAAATTTTTATTAGATAAAAAGTAAAAAATGGATGAAAAGGAAAAAAATCCTAATTTTTTGTTTCAATTTCTTTTGGAGAAAAAAGCACAGTTTTTTTTAGAGAAACTAATTTTTTTGAACAAAAACAATTTTTTTGAGTCACCGTAAAAAAATCAATTTTTGATTTTAATTTTTTTTGAGAAGTATTTATTGAATTTTGGAAGAAAAAGAAATCTAAAAAATGTCTTCAATTTTTTGATATTCAAGTTCGAAGTGAAAAATTATTTTTATTTTCTGGAGCGTCTCCATTTTGAAATAATTAAATCTCTCAATTTTTTGGAATAAAAATATCTCATTTTTTTGAATTTTTGATAAAAAAATTTCAATTTGTTTTGAGCAAAAGAAGGTATTCATTTTTTTTTAGAGGAATATGTTTTTTAAAATTTTTGGTAGTTATAAGTTTCTCAGTTTTTTCAGAGGAAAAAATTTCTTTCAATTTTTAAAGCGAATATATTCCTCAAATTTTTGAGGAAAAATGTTTCAACTTCTTTCAGGAAAATATTGTTTTTTTTCGATTCCTGAAAAATAAAAAAAATACATAAATTTGAGTGCAAAAAACTTTCAATTTTTCTGAGTGAGTAAGTATAATAATGTTTTTACATTTACTTTGAGCAAATTTTTTTTTTAATTTTTTGAAATAAAAAGGATACCTACATTTTTACGAAGAAAAAGTTTCTCAATTTTTCAAAGTAAACATTAGGAATTTTTATTGTTTGGAGGGAAAATATTTGTTAAATTTTCAAAGGATAAAATCTCTTAATTTTTCCATTAAAAAAAATATCAAAAAATTTTCAAGCAAAAATTGTTTAATTTCTTAGAATTTTTTTTTGAGTGGAAAATAAATTCATATTTTTATTTTTAAAAGAGAATATGTCTCTCAAATTTGAGGGAAAAAAAATTCCCTCAATTCTTTTAGAGAAAAACTTTTTAAAATTATTTTTTCGGATAAAATTTTTTCAAATTTTTTTGGATAAAAATTCTTTCAATTTTTTGAAGTATCTACCCAGATAAAATGTTCTAATCATTTTTTGGTGAATGAGAAAATTTTTCAGTTTTTTATTTAGAATAGAATATATTATTTCTCAGTTCTTTGGATTGAGTTAGAAAATTTTCAATTTCTTTTTTAAGCAAAAGTTTTCAAAAAATTTTGGAGCAAAATGTTTCTCAATTTTTACGATGCCAAAAATTTCTCAAATTTTTAAAGACAGTAAGAAATCTCTTAACTTTTAGAAAATAAATATGAATTTTTCTGTAGAAAAAATTTTCCAAGTTGTTTTGAATAGATAAAAATTTCTCAATTTCATTTGAATAATTTTTTTTTAATGTTTTGTAGTAAAAACTAAAAAGTTTCTCATTTTTTTCGAATTAAACTTTTTTAGCGATTTCTGAAGTGAACATTGGCGCAACAAACCCTTTTTTTTATTCTAGACTTAAGCTTCACATTGGTACCTAGTACCTACTTCAGGGACATACCAAAATGGCAAAATTATCTTTCAGGGTGGAGAAAAGTCACTGAAAATACCAACTCAAATTATTAAAAATTTCTAACTCCACTAAGTTCGCTGTAATTTTTCGCTTTATTTCCAAAAATTTTGAAAAATTGTGACTTTAAATAAGAAAATAGGTAATAATTTTTTTTCAAATTTGAAGTGGTTTAATTGTGATTTTTTTTTCAATTAATGTGCAGAAAAGATCAATTTATCAAGATTACGAATGCCAAATAGACAATGTTATTCCCCCCTACCCCCTTTAGATAAAATTCAGTTTTCGAAGATTACCCTTTTTTGGGGAGGCTATAGCGTTAGCACATCCTTGGTTGCGCCAATGCGCATTGGAAGTAAATATAGGAAAAATTTTTGAAAAAAAATTCCTCAATTTTTTTCGTTAATTCTTTCTATTTTTTATTTTTTGTTGTAGAACCTTTTTTTTAATTTCTTCGAAGTAAAATTTTTTTAAAGTGAAGTGAATATACCTATTTCTCAAATTTTTTGAAGAACTTTTTGTTTAATTTTTTGGAGAAGAATTTTTTTGTATTTTTGAAGAAAAAAAATTCTCAATTTTGAGTATTCAATTTTTTGGTTGTAAAATAATTTTTTTTCAGAATAGGTAAAAACATTTCTGAAATACTTGAAGACAAAAATCTCTAATTTTTTTGGGAGTAAAAATTTCATTCTATTTTTTGGATTAAATATTTTTCTAGAATTTTTTTGGGAAAAATTATCTCAAATTTGAGAAAAAATTATCTCAATTTTTTCGGAGTATAATTTTAAAAAGAAATAGAATAAAAACATTTCTCAAATATTTGAAAGAAAAAATCTCCAATTTTTTTAGACTAAAATTTTTTTAAAATTTCATTTGAGCAAAAAATTGGAAAAAAAATTGTTGAAAAATTTTAAACTTCGGGAGAAAAAAATCAGGCTCGTATTCAACATTTAAAAAATTTCATCCACCGCCACATCGAGGAAAAATCGTGCTACACCATAAAAAATTCCAAGTTGCTGGCCTAAAAATGGCTGTAAAAAATAAACTATACGTATAGGCAATAAAATTTGACATTTTTAGTCTACGTTCGTTCGTAAATTCATCTCTTATCTGTATTTGCATCATTTAATAGAACCCCTGACTCAACCCAACTTTCCCCCTTTTATTCTTGTATAGGAAACTTGAAAGTTTTTCGACCTCCGCATTGATTTAATAATTCACGCAAGCGTATTTGTTTTACGCTCACGATGCAGTACATTCTGAGTAGTTTTCACAGGTCTCGAAAATTACGGTAGGTTTTTTCTGGTCCAGTTTTCCATATTTTTTTAACCCTTTTTATACTCTTTTTTATCTCAATTTGTATCACGTTATGTAATTTAAAAAATATATTTTTCGCGCAGTGAACAATATGGAAAAATTTTTGGTGAGTAACTTATCTATATTTTACTTTTTTATTACAGTATTTAAATTCATCTCCGGACTCATTCGTCAGAAAATTCATCCCGGTCGACGAAATATTTCTAATGTAATGTAAAAATATTCGAATCTGTACAACTTTCGACCTAAAAACTGATAACATTTTCAAAAATGAAACGAAAGCTGCGTACAAAATGAATTTTTCTATAAGCCAAAGAGCAACGGAATCTATGCTCCATTTCTCATCGCTTCCTTGTCGTGAATCATATTTTCAAATAGGTACGGTACCATAATTCGCGAAAATGGTCGATGAATAAACGACACGAAAGGCACAGTAGATTCAATTGTTATCACTTGCCCTGGATTACTGGTCTTCCTTTGAGTCCATAAAGCCGCACAGGTATTACATTTGTAAATTATTTGAACAAATCGGATTTTACTAAACAAAGGAACACAAACAATGAAAGTAAATTTGCGGAGTGAAATCGAAAATGTTCATCTGATGGACACAATGCAGGTGCAAACCGTTAAAACACGACTGTTCGAATGTATCGAAATGATTATTCGTGTTCTACAAGTTATTTTGAAAGTATTGCTGCAATTTTTTTCAAATTTAATATGAATAAGATTCCATCAATTTGAAACATGACATGATTTTTTAGAGCGTTTAGCTCCATTTTTTGGAATTAAGAAAGATTTTTTTCTCTCTCCTAATTAAGAAAAAACTTATTTTTAGGTACCTACCTACTTAAAAAAAAGGAAACTTTTCCCGTCAAAAATGAGATATTTAATATTTGGAAAAAAATCGAACGAATTGCTGCTACCTATTTTTTTACTTCGATAAAATTAAAAAAAAATTTATTCCAAGAAAATTGAAGATTTTTTTTTTTAGTGAGATATTCTATAATTATAATTTTAGTTAACTACATTTTTATTTCAAAAAAGCTGAGAATTTTTTCTCCAAAAAAATCTAGGGTATATTTTATCAAGTACCTAGTTTAAGGTTTTTCTTCTCCATAAAATTGAGAATTATTTTAAAATTAAATAATTTTTCATTAAAAAAATTGAAGATTTTTTTAACTACAAGAAAAGCATCTTTTCCACAAAATTGAGGATTTTTTCTTCAACAAAATGAAAATTCTGAGATTATTTTTCTTCAAAAAAATTGAGCATATTTTTCTTCAAAAAATTAAGGATATTTCTTCATAAAAGAATTCAATGATATTTTTCTCCAAAAAAATTGACGATATTTTTCTTTAAATAGATAAAATGAGATTATTTTTCTCGAAAAAGAAAATTTAGGCCCGTATTTTAAAAATTTCCTTAAGATTTCCTTATTCTTATTCCTTAAGGTAAGGAATAAGGAAAATCGGTATTTTAAAAACGATCTTATAATAAGGTTCCTTAAAATGGTATTTTAAAACTATCCTTATCTTATTCATAAGGTTTGTGAAGGTGCATTGTTGCCAAACAGTTTCATCCGAGTTTCGGATATTACAACCAATAGAAATGCTGTATTTTTCTAGCATTGGCATATTGCTGGTTTTGCGCGCGTTTTGTGATAACTGATGGTGAAATTCAAATTTCTTTTTTGCGTGGTTTTACGTGTTATCACAGAATTTTTCTCTTTTGCGTGAATTTTTGCTGTAAAGGTCTAAAAGTGAACATAGTTTCTTCGCAAAAATACATCGAAAGAAGCTCGGATTCCTATTTTTTTGGAGTAGAAATATTTTATACCTATTTCTCCAATTTTTAAAATATAAAAAAAAAACTGCTGTTTTTCCTTCAAATGAACATCTCAACCGCGTAAATAATTTGAAATTACTCAATAAGTATGTACAATATTGTATTCACGTTCATAAGCGTCTTTTACCGAAACCGAGTGAGGAAATCATTATCATTGTAAATTTGTAATGTTTCAATGGGTTGCTGCGATCTCGCAGAACCCGGGTTGGGAATTTTGCAATTTCATTAAGCATTAAAATGTTCATTAGATCATCCATATTGAAAAAAAAACTATTCTGAACTTCTCAAAAAAATAAAAACTTTACAAAACTTAAAAAAAAGTCATTTAAAAGTTCATTCAATTCTGATAAGAATTATCGAAATACAATAAGGTGTCCTTAAGGTACCTCGCGAGGTACTATATTCATTTCCTTATTCCATTTACCTCATTTCGAAAAAGGAACGTTTTAAAATACCAAAAAATCTTAAAAAACGTCTTAAGGATACCTTATTACTTATATTCGAATAAAAATTTTTTTAAAATATGGGCCTAAGGATTAATTGTTTTCTCCAAAAAATAGAGGATGCTTTCCAATTTTTTTCTCCTCAAATAAATTGAGAACTTTTCTTTTCTTTCAAAAAATTGAGGACTTTTCAACTCCAAAATTTTTTTTAATTGTATGTAGATTTCTTGAAATTCTTTTTGTCTGTAAAATTAGGGATTTTTTTTTTTTTTGAAAAAATTGAGGAATATTTTTCTTTAAAAAAATTAGGGAATTTAAGATTTTTCTTCTCTTAAAAAATTGAATACAATTTTTATTAAAAAATTGAGGTCTCAACTCTACAAAATTGTTAATTGTAGATTCTTTTGGAATTTTCTTCTCCAAAAAATTGAGTTTTTTTTTTTTTTTTTTTGAAAAAATTGAGGAATATTTTTCTTTAAAAAAATTAGGGAATTTAAGATTTTTCTTCTCTTAAAAAATTGAATACAATTTTTATTAAAAAATTGAGGTCTCAACTCTACAAAATTGTTAATTGTAGATTCTTTTGGAATTTTCTTCTCCAAAAAATTGAGTTTTTTTTTTTTTTTTTTTGAAAAAGTTGAGGATTTTTTTTCTAAAAAACTGAGGATTTTGTGATTTTTCTTCTCTACAAAGTTTGAGGACCATTTTCCTTCAAAAAAATGGAAGATTCTCAAAATCGTATTTTCCAACAAATAGAATGTTTTTTTCTACAAAAAATTGAGGATTTTTGAGATTTTTCTTCTTCACAAAATTTGAGGATATTTTTCATCAGAGAAATTGAGATTTTTTTCCAAAGTGAATGGGGATTATTTTCTCCAAAAAATATAGAATTTTTTTTCTTTAAAGAAATGAAAATTTCAAGATTTTTCTTCTTCACAAAATTGAGGATTTTTTTAAATATAATATTTTTCAACTGCAAAACAATTAAAGATTTTATTCTTTTAAAAAATTGAGGATTTTTTTCTTCATATTTTGAGAGATTTTTCTTCAAAAACTGGAAGTATTCTATATATTTTAGAAGTGACAAAATTGAGATTTTTTCTCTGAAAAAAATCATAAATTTTTTACCAATTTCTTTCCTTGAGAAGTTTTTAAGTTTTTTTATTTTTTTTATTTATTTTCAACAAAAATTCAGAATTATCCGTATTTTTTTCCTCCAAAAATAAAAAATTAGAAAATTTTTCACTTGATTGAAAAAAAAAATCTTCAGATTTTAAAAGATTTGTTTCCAAAAAAATTGAGATTTTTTTTTTCTCTGAAAAAATTGAAAAATAAAGAATTTATTGTTCTTAGGAACTCATCTTTTGACCTCAAAAAATTGAGAATATTTTTTACCATTGCTTCAAAAAGAAATGAATGATTTTTATTCTCACAAATTGGGAACTTTTTTCTTTGAAAATTTTTTTATACTTGAGAAATGAGGAATTTTTGTAGAAGGAAAATTACCCGCCTGATTTTTTATTCAAAAATTTGAATTTTCAGATAAAATAGAGAACTTTTTTACCAGTATTTTTTTTACTTAGAAAAAATTGCAAAAAATTTTACTTTCACGTACTTCAAAAAATTGAGTTTTTCTCTCTCAAAAAATTGAGAATTTTTTTTACTATTAAAAAAATGAAAATTACGAAATTAGTAGGTATTGCTGCAAAAAATTCAAGAAAAGTAACGTTGCAAAAAAAAATTCATAAAATGCTACAGGAGGTGTAGGCATATTCGAACCGGCTTATACCCCCTACCACGACTCCACCGTAACTCTACCTGCGCAAATATTTTCGAACCAGTCTATAATTTTTCCATCTATCATTGCTCATAAAAATCACAAATCGTCAATGTAACAATAACTATGTATTATGAATATGATGTGGGTCATGTTGAATTATTTGTCTGGGCGAAATGTTAACGACTACTGCTAACATTTACCTATCTGCTCATTTCTGGCAGATCGGTTTAGTTCATTAGATGATAAGGGTTCAATCAAGTGCTGTGTTATGTACAATATGATAGTGTTCTAGTGTTCCTTCTTCACTTGTGCAGATTTTAATCAAATTTTTTACTCTATCGTGTAACGTAAATGTTCCGTTACTAAGGTTTTATTTTTTTAAGGTGTTTCAAAACGGTAGGTTTACGAGTTTACGTTTTTTTTTTTTTTTTTTTTTTGTAATTTAAAATCGTTATTTTGATTTTTTTGAATTTTAAAAAAAAAATTATTTGAAAAAAATTGACGAGGTGATTTTTTATTTCATTGGGTATATTTTTAAAGAAGTTTCCAAATTGACAAAAACTTTCATAAAATTACTCATTCATGTATTTTTTTTTTTTTTTTTTTTTTTTAATTTTTCAGATAGAAATAATGGATATGCAATATTTAAATAAAACTCGCTCAATAGTTGCTAAGATGAATGATTTTTATAATTGGTCTCATTCCTTGTCAGGTATATTGAATTTTAATTTAAAACACATTTCTTGAAAATTGCTACTCAAAATGTTTGAATTTTATAGATAACAGAACCAAGGGATGGCTAATGGTGGATTCACCTGCACCTACAATTTTGTACACAATTTTATATTTAATTATTGTATATGTTGGTCCGAGATTAATGAAGAGTCGAAAACCATTCAAATTAACTTGGGCACTAATTCCTTATAATTTAGCAATGGCGTTGCTTAATTTGTATATCGCAGTAGAAGTGAGTTGCAATTTTTTATTTAATTTTTTTTTCGCTTTTTTTGCAAAAATATGCAAAATTATGAAATTTTTCTCAATTTTAGTTACTCGTTGCATCTACTCGACTCAAATATAGCTACGTTTGTCAACCTGTTACGTATGTTAACCATAAAGAAGAGCTAAGGGTAAGAATAGATTTTTAATTTTTAGAAAAAATACCTATCTACATAAAAATTTTTATTTGGTGAATTGTTTCATTTCATTCCTGAAAAATGTTTTTTTTTTTCTTTTTTTTTTTTAAATTTTATTTGTTAAAAAAATAAATCATATACAGAAATAATTTTTTTTACTATTTCAGATAGCAAATGCAGTTTGGTGGTACTATTTCTCAAAGTTACTCGAATTCTGCGACACATTTTTCTTCATTTTAAGAAAAAAAGACAAGCAGCTGACATTTTTACACGTTTACCATCATTCGACAATCTTCTCTTTATGGTGGATCGGTATAAAATACGTCCCCAGTGGCTCGACGTTTTTCCCTGCGATGGTCAATAGCTCAATTCACGTTTTGATGTACACTTATTACGGTTTAGCAGCGATGGGCCCTACAATTGCTAAATATTTATGGTGGAAAAAATATTTGACGATGCTTCAATTGGTAAGTAATTGATTTAGAACCATTTAAAACAGATTTTTAAGGCAGAAAAATAATCACGAGTGGTGCCTTTAATTCGATTGCAAGCATTTTGTATTCTTTGACGAAGTATTAATAGTCTATTTTGAAATTTGAAGGCATTTTAATTCAAAAAAAAATATGCTATTCACCGTCGCCTCGTTTTGTTACAGATTCAATTTACCACAGCTTTAATTTTAGGAGTAAATGGAATTCGATCTGGTTGCAAATTTCCTTTATGGCTGCAGTATTTGTTGGTAGTGTACATGTCTTCGTTTATCGTTCTGTTTGGAAATTTCTACGCCAAGGCGTACTTCAAACCGGTAATTTTCTGCCAATATTCGAGTTCGAATGGTATTTTGTAGAGTGGAAAAATTAATGTTTTATTTCGATTGTATTTCAGAGTAAAGAAAAAGCGATCGATAACAACGCTAACGAACGAATCGAATCAGTTCCTAGTACTTCCAAAAAATGGCAGTAAAACGCTTGATTTTTTCATTATTTATTTTTACGATAGCACGAACGAAAAATAACTTTCTTTAGTAAATATTTGTACGTTTTATTTATTATGTTAACCTTAAGATTTACATTTTCTTTACAATAGTAATCTTTAAAAGTATGGAACAATTATATATATAAAAGAGTAAATTTTCTTACATTATCGAATCGAAACAAAAAAACAAACTCTAAGGTATTCACTTGCGCATAAAATCAGTCCTAGGCATGAATTTACCACAGCCTCTAGCGATCTTGGGTTGTTTAGATTTAGGTTTCATTTTCTCACTACCTTGTAATCTATCAGGTTGCAGAATATCTTCAACTTCTTCAGACTGGTTTTTGAAATTCTTCTTTAATTCGTTAATTTCGGTTTCGATAGTTTGCTTATGCTGAATATATTTAACTTTCTCGGCGTTGGCTCGAATAATCTGGGCATCGACGGCGCTCAGAACCGATTCGCAAGAGTCGCACCATTCTTGAAGTGTTTCTATCATAACGTTGAGATCTTCTTCTTTGAAATCTCTACCGATGGCGAAGTCCACCTCAAGATAGGAATTCTTCTGGTCTAATTTACCGCGAATGATATCCGCGTAGATGGCGTCGATTATTAAATCTTCGAGATCGCGAACGTGTTTGATATCGATTTCTTTTAGCAAGACGGAGTAAGGTATGCAGTTCATTTTGGTGGCTAAAGAAACGATGGATAAATGTTGCAGTTTTTTCTTTTGAGCGTCCGTCAGAGCTGGCAGGGTGTCTTGCTTTTCTAAATAACTTCTGTAAGTACCATGGGCGAATATTTGTAACAATTCGTAATAGTTTTGGAAGCTGCTTCCTTCTAGTTCTTTGATGTTGGGCATGTCGAGTAGTTCGCCGAATACGTAGACGCCTGGCGCGTCCAGAACTTGTTTTATCAGCTCCGAAGCTGCTGCTCCTTTGGCACCTTTGGCCAACAGCACGAATTGCTCGAGCGGATTATTTACCGAGGGCTTCTCGGTCGTACTTTTTTCTATCACCATGGCGGCTGCGAATCGCTCTGGTGTTCTGAAAGTATACGGTAAAGTAAGATACACCGGAATGAAGATGGGTTCGTGAGAGAGTAGAAATGCAAGCTTACCTCGAGAATTGATGTAGAATCAAGATGCGGAAACGTTTTCTATTATTTTTTCCGAATTACATGAAATAGACACCTTTTTGAACTGCAGATAATTATTTTGCAAAACAATGGAATAATTTTTTTTGGCATTCTCGTCACAATTTTAATGCAGTATTTTTTCTCATGAAGTATGCAGTGTTACTTAAAAAACAAAAATTGAAGTTCTCGCAAATTTCAATTTTAAAAATTCCAAAATGAAATTTAAACGATTTTAAATTTGATTTTCAATTTTTAAAATTTTAAATAAAAATTTAATTGAATAAATTTCATTTTTAAGGCTGAATTTCTGTAAAAAAAATTGCAGAAAATAAATATTGAATTAATTTCAATTAAAAGTTGAGAAAGAAACTTTACTTTGATAATTTGGACACACTGGCCGTGAAAAATGAAAAAATTATCACGAATTTTCTTTTTCTTCCCATTCTCTCAACTTGAATTTTCCTTTCCCGTTTTCCTCTGTTCGCTTTTCCACGAAAATCAAATCAAAGGGAAGTGATGAAAGTTGGAAATTGTTGAAAAGAGAATGAAAATTGGATATCAATAAACGTGTGATTAGAAAGTGCATTCGGAAAAGTGCATTATAATTTTCGCGATTCTTTTCTACCGATTGTAAAATTCATTTTATTCGCGATCGTTTCGGCATATTTTATAGACCTAATTATTGTTCATTGCAAAAATGGAAGACGACTTGCCCTCGGAGTACGATGTCATCGTAATTGGCACAGGTAATTAGTCTCATATGCCTTTGTACACTTCTCCATATGGATTACTCTGGTATTCTCATCGAATACCATATAATTATGATTTTCTAACGAAATGGTACCTTTTCAGGTATGGCTGAATCGATAGTGGCAGCAGCAGCGAGTAGAATTGGTAAAAAAGTCTTGCATCTAGACAGGTAATGGTTTCTAGTACCTAATCAACGTTATCATTACGTTTTTATCATACTAAATGGTACATTTATCGCAGAAATGATTACTACGGAGGAATGTGGGCTTCGTTTAATTTCGATGCCCTTCAGAAATGGCTCGAAGAATGCAGAAAGCCCGAATCTAAACCTGAAACCCCTGTTGTGGATAAAGCACTGGTGAAAGAAGGAGAAACTTTGATTTCATCCGGTGATCAGTTCTCTACGGTTGCCAATATCGATGAAAAATGGCTCATCCCTGAGTAAGTCAAAAAACTGTGTCTTCTCATAAATCACCGGTATTGTTTTTCTAATACATTGATTACTATTTCTATAGGGAGAGTGTCAAAGAGACGGAAGAAAGTCAAGCTGAAATCGAAGATGATAAATGGAACCAATCTAAAATTAAAAGCCTAAGTAGAAAGTTTAACCTAGATCTAACGCCCAAAGTAAGACCTACGTTTGTTCACTCACGTATCGATGGCTTCGCAAACACTGACTAAAGTTGAAATATTTTTTTAGCTCTTATTTTCTCGCGGTTCTTTAGTCGATTTGTTAATCTCTTCGAATATCGCTCGCTATGCCGAATTTCGCAGCGTAACTAGAATATTAACTTGGTTTCACGATTCGTTGGAAGCAGTGCCTTGCTCTAGAGCTGATGTTTTTGCTGCCAAAGATGTCTCCGTTATTGAGAAAAGATTATTAATGCAATTGCTGCAGCTTTGCGTCGAATACAAACCGGATGGAAATGAATTCGAAGGTATATTCTCTTCTTGTAACTCGTGTTTGAATTACATTATACTAATTCACGTTCCTTTCTTCAGGCTTCAAAGATAAAACTTTCGTAGAGTACTTGAAGAGTAAAAACTTGACCGAGAACATTTTACATTATGTTTTATACGCAATCGCCATGTCTAGTGAAAAAACACCTTGCATGACCGGTGTCGAAAAAGCCCAACGATTTCTCAGCAGTCTAGGCCGATATGGAAATACACCATTTTTATGGCCTATGTACGGTAGCGGAGAATTACCTCAGTGTTTCTGCAGGTGATTACGATTTTTTCAACGTTCATAGTCTGGTCTCTAAGGAAAAAAAGCGTCCGTGCGATCGAGATTGATTCGTAATCTAGGATGTATTTTTATTTTTTTTTAATGAGCTGGGGTTACATTTTTTGAGGCCACCCTTTCCAAAAAGTTTTCACATCTTTGTACCTAAAGCTCCAATTAAAAAAAATTTCAAACAAAAGTTGTAGATTGAGGTGCTTAGAATAATTTTGGTTATGACAAAAATTTCGATCGGATCCCTCCCTCCCCTCCAATTTTGCATACAACTTATGAAAATAATCCGGGGATTCTCATACGATTTATGCAAAATTGGAGAGGAGGGAGGGGTCCAATCGAATTTTTCGTCATAACCAAAATTATTCCAAGGACTTCAATCTATAACTTTTGTTTGAAAATTTTTTCAATTGAAGCTTCAGTTACAGAGATAGAAAAAAAAATTGGCGGGGGTGAGGCGGACCCTCAATAAAGAGAAAACATGGAAAATGAAATATTCGTTCCCTGCTTTATCTAATTGTTTGATCGAATCGATTATTTCCAAAATCCATTTTTCACTTCTTGGCAGTTCCCCAAGCTCAAATTACATAGAGGTGACTGCTAGCTGCACAAGTCGAAATTAAACGTATTTTTCGTACATAAAATGCAAAATTAGAGGAGAAGGAGGAGTCTAATCAAAATTTTTGTTTGAAAATTTTTTCAATTGGA
Source organism: Balanococcus diminutus (assembly GCA_959613365.1). Taxonomy (NCBI): domain Eukaryota; kingdom Metazoa; phylum Arthropoda; class Insecta; order Hemiptera; family Pseudococcidae; genus Balanococcus; species Balanococcus diminutus. The sequence continues at coordinate 41,862,578 of OY390716.1, forward strand.
GCTTTAGGTAAAAAGATGTGAAAACTTTTTGGAAAGGGGGGACTTTGAAAAACAGGGGGCCTCAAAAAAATGGAATCCCAGTTCATTTTTTAAAAAATCGCTTTTAACCCCTCGATCGCACCGAAATGCCATTAGAGACAAGACTCACAACTAATTTCCTCACTCGTCGATTAATTTCCAATATCTCTCCGCAGATTGTGCGCTGTTTTCGGAGGTGTTTATCATTTGAAACGAGCTGCCGATGGTATCATAGTAACGGGCGAAGGAAGTAATTCAGTTTGCAAAGGGATTATTTCGGATGGACAGCGATTAACTACCGATCATTTGGTGTTAGATGTGCCCGACGCACCTCCGTCGTTTTTACAAAAAACACCCACCGGAGGCCTTTCGAGAGGAGTTTTCATTACGAACAAGTGAGCATCGTTCGACGATGGATTCGAGTTACGATTCTGGTATTAATTTAATTGTTTCGATACAGATCTATATTGCCATCTGAGAAAGAATCTTTGACTTTGTTACAATTTCCTCCTGGAAATGGAAAAGAGCCTATTACTATTATCGAAGTTGGACCTGCGACTCATGCTTGTCCCAATGGACTTTGTAAGCCTTTGATTACGTATTTTTATAAGTATCCACCAACGAAATTAATCTTTTAAAATTTTTTTTTACAGATATCGTTCATATGACTTGTAAACAATATGTAAACGCAACCGAAGATTTAAAACCGGCTGTAGAGAAATTACTACGAATTGAAGAATCGAATGGCGATTTTCGTAAAACTTCGGACGAAGTAATATTTTTTGAGAAAAAAAATTCTTCTCGAGAAAGACAATATTGTTTAATTATAATTCTCGTTTTAGGATAAAGAGAAATCTGAAAATCGTCCTCAAGTACTTTGGAACTTATATTTCAACTGCCCTGAAACCTCCGAATGTGATTTATCGGCCAATGTTCCCAAAAACGTTTATCTTACCTCTGGTCCAGATCTAGATATTGATTTCGAATTCGCTGTGAAACAAGTAAAAGTCCTTCTAACGTTTGTACATAAAATAATCTACGATTCTATCTAATTTTACCCCTTCAATTTTCGAACTAGGCCAAAGAAATATTTACCAAAATGTACCCAGACGCTGAATTCCTGCCACGTGCTCCGGATCCCGAGGAAATCGTTCTAGACGGCGACGAAGAAACCGGACCGAAATTCGACACGAGCCAAGGTGGCGAAGGCGAGCCGGCCGCCGCAAAGACCGAGGAATGAACAAATAAACGCTTATGGCTATTTTTTTTTTCACGCTTGCGACGATGAATTTTGCTTATCGTGCTTTTTTCACCGGGAAAAACGATGCGTTCGTTGTAATTGTAGATGTTCGCCTTCTACGAGTAGAGCGAGTACATTACAATAATATTGTGCAACGTATTGGATTTTTTCAAGTGCAATTATATCCTTCGATGCTTGTTTCTCTCTATCACATTACATTACATTCCACTTCCTATCTAACGTTAAGAATAGCATGTTTTTATCAATTTTAACCAAAGAATGTCATTTTTTTTTCTTTTCTTTGAACGACTTGTTGCCAGATGTACGAGTTATTTTAGCCTACAATGCTGTGTAATTGATCGAGTTTTCGCAGAAAATACACTACGTATCTTTCATTTTACTTTACTTTCGACTACCTAGTTACTTTACTACTATTTTTATTTCATTTTATTTTATTCTGAAAATACTACAATACCTTTGTAAATTCTTATTTTATTCGAATATTATTACGGATGAGGGATTTTAATATGTTTAAGAGAGCTTTTGAAATTCGAATGGCCGCATTTTTATACAGCTTTTTTATTATTAGCCGATTTACTCGTTTTTTTATATTTCTTGTGATATGTTTTCATCTTAGATGTAATGGCTAAGCTTACTACATGAAACAAATAAAAAATCCAGTTTTCAACACGATGTTGTGATTTTTTTTTGAAGACATTTTTTCAAATATACCAACCTCTCAGGAAAATTAAACCGGTGAGTGGAGATTTTTGATTTCAAAATGTTCTTATCGGTGTCCTAAAGTTTCGTCTGTAACTGCAAATATCACCTACTTGAAATCAAAAACTTGTAATAACTAAAATTGAAGTAAGTAAATAAAATTTGCAACAAAAAATATTGAATTCGTTTTTCTCGAAAAGTGAACGGGTGGCGCAAAAACAACTGCCAAAATATACCTACAGGGTGAAAACCAAATGTGAACCCAAACAGACCCTTTCATTGTTTTTCGCTTATAACCCTTCAAATATGTCTTAAAAACAAAAAATGATGATAATTAAAATTAAATTGAAGCAAATGAAATTTGGAACAAAAAAGCTCATTTTTATTTTTTTCAAGTAATGAACGGGTGGCCTAAAAACAAGCGTCAAAATATGGAAAACGAAAAAAAATAAATGAAAAGGTTATAACTTGAAAAAAAAATGATACCTACCTGAATGGAAAAAATTCAAATTTGATTTTTTTCCTAATGTTAATACCCACATTTTTTGAAAATGAAAAAATTTCATGATTGGTGAAAATTTTTAAATAAAAAAATGACAAAAAATTTGAAGAAAATAAAAATATAAAAATTAAAAAAAAATTAATGAAAAAATTTTAATATCTTTTTAAAGATGTTTGAGCTCAAAATGAATCATCTACCTATAAAAATTTCAAAAAGTTGTTAATTTTTTTTTAAAAATTTGAAAAGAATATTCGCCGATTGGAAACATTTTTAGGAAATCTAGTTAGAAAAAAATCAAAAATCTTGTAAAATAATAAAATTACATGTTTTTTTTGGAAAAATTTTTGATACCTTCTTCCAAAACTTTTTAGTAAAAACGCAGAAAGTAGGCACTGGTAAAAATTTATGAAAAATTCTAAAAATCACATTTAAAAATACATTGGAAATTTTTTTCTGAAACAGATTCAAAAATTTAAAAAAAAAATACGGATTACAAAAAATTCTCATCAAAAAAAGTTTGAAAATTTTGAAATTTTTATTTAAAAAAAAAAAATTTCTCCCATTTCCTCATGGTAAATCGATCCTGAAATTTGAGAATCATCCATCTAGGAAATAAATTTGCAAATTAGAAATCATACCTATAAAAAATATTTTTGAAGGAAAAACATGAAAAAGTGCGTTAATAAAAAACTTGAGAAAATGTCTAGACATTACATAATGGGAAAAAAATCACCCCCCCCCCCCCCCAAAAAAATACCAAATAGGTATAAGTACTTACTTATAACAATTGTTTTGTTGCAAAAAGTCCTATTGAGAAAAATTGAAAAATCTTTTCAAAAATTAAAAAAAAAGAAACTTTTTTCTGAACTTTGCCAAAAATAAATTTTAAAAAATCCCGAAAAAATTGGAAAATCATTCTTAAAAAAATTTTCGGGGGAAAAAATAAAGTAAGAAATATTTTAGAAATCACCGCAGAAAAAAATAAATAATCCTACACAAAATAAAAAATATTAATTTTTCAAAAAATTCTCTTGGATTTTTTAAGGAAAATTTGAAATTGTTTTTTCAATCCAAAAAAAAAATCTCCTAAAAAAAAATTAATAATTAGGAAATATTTTATAAATTATTAAAGAAGAAAAATTCAAAAATCCTACAAAAAATACGTAATAATAAAAACAATATTGAAAAATATTTTTCAAAAAATTTTCAAGACACCATTCGATTTTTTTAGAAAAAATTATCAAAAATATTGTTTGTCATTTTTTATGAAAAGATTTTTAAATTTACAATCCCAACAAAATAAGAGTATTTTTAAAAAAAAAAGTTTACGCCTTGACTTTCAATTAGATTTTAGTTTTTTTTACCAAATTTTTTTGAAATATTTTCCATTAGAAAATTTTTTTTAAGAAATTAAAAAAAAAATTTGAATGGATTATTATTATTACTTTTTTTTTGGAGTTGTTCAAAATGTTTTTAAGGCGATGCTTCCCAAATCAATTTTGGGTAGGCAACTATGAAAAAATATTTTCCAACCATTTTTTGAAAGAATTTTTGATTTAGTTTTAGGAAATTTTTTTAATAATGTTTTTTTTTTATTTTTGAAAAGATTTTTGATAGGTATAAAAAATTTTAATGGAAAAAAACTTTGCAAGGAAGAAGATATGATAATTAGGTAGATATATTTCTCAAATCCCCCCTCCCCTTCAAAAAAACATTTTTGGACAAAATTATCGAGAAACAAAATTTTTACCAATTTCATTTCCCAGTTTTTTTTTTCAACAGCACATCTTTGGTCGCAATTTTAGAAAATTTATAATATACATTTTGAAAACAATTTTTAGAATAGATTTTTATTTTTATCAAGTAGGTATCATTTGATAATTTGAAAAATTATGTGTTTTTTAAAAGAATTACAAAAAAATATTTTTGTACTCAATTTTAATAAATATGTAGGTACTCATTTAAAAATAATTTCAAGCACGAGTTTTTTCAAAATGTGCTTATTTAGAATAAACAATTTCAAAAAATTATTTTCTAAAAATTGTATTTAAAATTTCGTAAATTTTAAAGAAATAAATGTTTTAAACTGATGAGTTGAGTAAGAAAAATAACTTTTCATTTTTTGGTCAAAATTTCAAAAATTTGGTTTTGAAAAAAAATTGTTTTCCAAAAATTTTTAAAAACTAAGTAGATAAGTAATAGTTTTCCAAAATTTCAAAAAAAAAATACTTTTCAAAATTAAAAAAAAAAAGAATTATTTCCCAACATTTTAGAAAAAAATTGTTCTCCAAAATTTTTGAAAAAAAAAATTCCTCCACTTTTAAAAAATAATGTTCAGAAATTGTGTTATATTTTCAGAAAAAGGAGAATACTCTTCATAAATGAGTTCTGAAACTTATTTGGCTAGTCAGGCTAAGTCTCATACGTATAAGAATACTTAACTTCATGTTTTTTCAGCTCGTATATTTTGACGCGTGTTTTTGCTCCACCCGTTCACTTTCCGTAAAAAACGAAGATGACCTTTTCTGTAATAAATTTCACGTACTTTAATTTCAGTTAAATCAATTTTTTTGATTAAATGCATCGTAGTCATTCTACTAAGCACGCAAGTTTGAATCTTGTTTTTTTCTGACACTTCATTTTTTCAACTTGTATAATATTTCGACGCGTGTTTTTGCGCCACCCGTTCACTTGTCAAAAAAGTTTATGAATACTTTTTTATTGCAAATTTTATGATCATCAATTTTAGTTATGATGATTTTTTTCATTTAAACTCATTATATTTGAAGTTACCGGCGAAAAACAAACAACGGAGATTTGAAGGGCAATCAAGACACCAAAATGTACATTTTAAAATTAAAAAAAACGTCGTCCACCAAAATTCAATTTCATTTCCTTATTTCACAACACAAAAAAATAAAAGATATACAATTTAGAAAAAAAACGAAAAAAAAATAATTGAAAATAAAATACACGCAAAAAAACACCAAAAGAATATAATCTGCAACAATAATAATAATTATAGTTGAATTTACGAAATTTGAAAATTAAAAAATGCATTCAAAAATAATAATCATAATAACGCTAAAAATAGAATAATAAAATTGTACACATTTTCAACGACCTAAAATATACGTTTATAAAATAACGGTAATACTCGCGTTTTTAAAAATGGTTTTCGTAAATCACTTCTGGAACTAGAATATCCAACTCGGAAAGGTCGGATTTACAATCGATCGGCTCGTCATTGGGAAGATACTTCTCGGGCAATTCTTCGGCGTACGTTTCGAGCTCTTCGTACGGTTTATCGGCGTCCTTATCTTCGTGATCGGCGGCCACATCGTCGGGGCCGTCCGGGGCTGCGAAATGACTGGCTTGATGATTAATAAGGGCACTTTCGCGTAGAAATAGTTTTCCGCAAAGTTGACACGAGTAGGTAGAGTTGGGCTGATGGGTGGTCATAAAATGACGTTTCATTTTATACTTGCATTTGAAAACTTTATCGCAGATGTCGCATGTGAACTCGTCGTAATGGTTTTGGACGTGGCTGTTGAACCGGAAGTCGCTGGTGAATTGCTGGTTGCAAACCGGGCAAGATTTGGTTTCCCTTTCGAGGTGAGTTCGAACGTGGTTGAGGAGCACTTGCTTGGTGTAGAAGGATTTGTCGCAGTGAGCGCAGGTGAATTGTTTGGTGCCTTCGTGTTTGAGAAGGTGCAAGTCGTAGGTTTTACGCGATTTTAGCTGCTTGTTGCAGTACTTGCAGTTGAACGAGACGTCCCACATGCAAGTGGACATGTGTTGTTTGTATTGACTTTCGTAGAAGAAGTATCGGTCGCAGGATTCGCAGTAGAAGCGAGTCTTGTGCTTGTGTACGAACGACGAGTGTATCTGGAGACTGCTCTTCCAGGCGAATCGTTTGCCGCAGTAGGTGCATTGGTAGGGTTTGACGCCTTCGTGGATCATCATGTGGTTCTTGAGCAGCGACCGGAATTTGAATCGTTTGCCGCAGAGGTTGCAGTTCCACGAGCATTGCGTTCTGCAGGCTGGATTTTGATTTTTGGCGTGCGATTTGAGGTGGATACGAAGCTGCGAGTTGTATTTGAAGGTTTTGCCACAATGGGTGCAAGTCAAGGCGGAGGCGTTGGCGTGTTTGTTTTTGTGAAACAGGTAGTAACGTTTGTTGTTGAACGAACGGTCGCAGATTTTGCACGAGTAGGTTTTCTCGTGCTGGGCAGAGTGGAGCTTGAGCTGCGATAGGTATTTGAAGGATTTGTTGCACGTCTGGCACACCAGGCTGGTTTTCTTCTCGGTCAGATGCACGTTCTCGATGTGACGTTGGATTTTCCACTTGTTCTTGAAGACACGGTCGCAGTAGGCGCACTGGAAGGTGGATTCTTTCTGGTGGGATTTCAAGTGCAGCTTTAGGGTGGATAAGTATTTGAATTCTTTGTCGCAGTAGTCGCATTTTAGGCTGTCGACGGTGTGGGATTGTTGATGGCTGACGAAGTACTTCTTCGAATTGAAGGTTTTGCCACATTCGCAGGCGTATTTGCGGTTGTGCGATTCCAGGTGGTGTTTTAGCTGACTCTGGTATTTGAATTTGGAATCGCACTGGGTGCAGGCGAATTCTTGACTTTGTTCGTGCACAACTCTGACGTGCTTCTGGTACGATCGGTAGTTTTTGAATTGCAAGTCGCAGGGCTCGCAACGGTGCGAATTTTTGTGGTTCTTGACGTGAAGTAAGAGCTGCGAGTGGTATTTGAATTGTTTGTTACATTTCGGACATTTGTGCGAGTTGGACTTGGGTCTTGGGGCGGAACTGGCGACCGGGGCGGATCCCTCGACTGGTGCTGAGCTCTCTCCGGCAGCAGAGGCGTCACCAGTGGTGGAATTCTCGCCAGAAGCAGGCTCTTCCGAAGGTAGTTTCGAAGTAGAAGGGCCCTCTGAGCCATGCAGGATTCGTTTATGCTTCTCGTAACTCTTCCAATGTTTCAGCTCAATCTGGCACTCGTCGCAGCGATACACGTTGCCGTGATTCTTCAAATGAACCTGCAGCTGCGAATAATATTTATACTTCTTGTCGCATTTTTCGCACTTGAACTCGGTGAACTTCATCTCGTGTCTGCGAACGTGCTTATTATAGCAGTGCTCGTCGTCGAAGCTACGCAGACAATAGACGCACTGGAATTGACGATTGTGGCTGCGTAAATGCGAATTAAAGGTCGACTCGTAGTTGAAGGATTTCTCGCAGATGTGACAGATGAACGGTGTCGGCGCATGCGCGTTTCTCTGGTGTCTAGTTAAGGTGATACTCTTATCGAAAGACCTGTCGCACTTGTCGCATTTGAACTGTCTGGTGTGTATTTTCAGATGATTCATCAGTAGCGAGTTGAACTTGAAATCTTTATCGCAATAGTCGCACTTATAGATGGATTGGTGACTGTTGATGTGCGTCTCGAGCTGGCTCTCGTTGTCGAAGCTCTTCGGACAGTACCTGCAACGGTAACGTTTCAAATGGCGTTTAATATGGTACTGCAGGGTATACTTATTGGTGAACATGCTATCGCAATAGTTGCACTTGAAAGATTCGTCTTTATGGTGAATCGTATGCTGTAAAAGTTCCGACTCGGTTTCGAAACTCTTTATGCATCTTTCGCACTTGTACTCGTTATGTTTACGCAAATGCTTCTCCAATTTCTTGAACCGTTTAAAAGCCTGCCCGCAGTGTTTACAGTTCAAGTCCAAGTTACCCTGATGCGAGCCCATATGACCTTGGTACTCTTCCAGCAGCTTGAAATCAACGTTGCAATATTGACACGAATAATGAGGTAGATCGGTACTCTCGTCGCAGTGCTCGGAATTACCTTCGTTGCTTTCATCTTCGTTCTCGCCACCTTCCAAAAAGTGTAACTGTAGATTATCCACCAGGCAATCATCGACCACCGTTTCTGACTTGGCAGACTCGTCGTAAGGACCGCAATCGGGCAAGAAGTCGATCTGCTGCTGAACGATAGTCTCTTCGTATTCCATAGACTGGTCACCGTCCCCTTGGTAGTCTTCCCTAGGCTCGTATTTTACATAAACTTGGTCTTCCGAAGCCAAAGGATCGCCATGTCCACTTTGGGAAATATTCATTTGGAATTTCTCGTACAAATGAGTCTTCCTGTGATTTTGCAATTTGACCGAATTATCAAACGTGCGATTGCACGAATCGCATTTGTAAGGTCTGGTATGGGTTAGTACGTGCGTCTTCAAGGCCACCTTGTATTTGAAAGTTTTGTCGCAAAAGGAACATGTGAACTGTTTACCGTTAACGTGGTGGTTCTCGTGACTCTTGCAAGAGAAATAATTTCGAAATATTTTGCCGCAGAATTTACACGTGAATTTGCTATTGCTGTGGGTCCATTCGTGTATCTTGAGCTGAGATCGAAACTTGAAGAATAGCCCGCAAACGGTGCACTGGTGCTTTGAATTGCTGGAATGTAACGATCGATGCACGTTGAGCGAGTTCAGCTCGCGAAACAGACGACTGCAGATTTCGCATTTGTAAGGTCGGTCGTCGTGGGCTTTCATGTGAGCTATAAAAGAAGCCTTCTTAGTGTACGATTTCTGGCACTGTTGGCAAGTGTACGATTCGCCGTTGAAGTTCGGATCGGATTCGACCAGTTTCATGTTATGCGATCGCATGTGATTCGAGAGGTAACGTTTCATGTGGAAGGTTTTGTCGCAGACCGGACAGGCGAACGCTCCGGGCGTAGCATCGATGGCCGGTAACAGGTTCAGCGAGCCTCGAGACAGGTCGAGTTCGCGTTCCAAGCTCAGCTGGTGTTCTGGAAGCGATTCCAGGGTATGCAGGCGAATATGCGTTTCTAGGTACAGCTTCGTACTGAAGGCTTTATCGCACAAGGAACATGGGTAATTTTTCTCCAACTTTGGTATCGAGTTTTCGGCGTTGGCTTCGAAGTGCGGATACTCCATCGTAGCTTCGTCGCTCGACTCTGACGCGTTGGAATCGTTTTCGTAGGCACCACTCGACGATTGAGTAGGCGCTATGAGGATCTCCGTTCCACGTGGTAACCGTATTCCTTCGTTCTTGAAGAAATCCTACAAATAGAAAATAAAATACAAAATATATTAATTCTCGAGCATTCGATAAGTACTTAATTTTTGATAGGTAATAATTTCAAAAAAAAAAAAAAAAAAAAAAAAAAAAAATTGAAACGTTGAAAATTTTTTACCATGAAAGAAAAATACCGATAATCAAAGCAATTGAATATTTTCAATGCAACGTTGAACAATAATAAGCAAATATTTATATTTCAACACGATTTTAAAAAAAAAAACATAAACTTGCAACGTTGAAAAAAAAACACAAATGACTCATCAAGAACGTTCAGTTTTTCAAATGGTAATCGAGTCGAACAGAAAATGAACTAATTACCTGCAACTTATTAGCTGCTGATCCATCGATTTCTTCATCAGAAGTGTTTGATTCGTTTTCAGGTTTAACGTTATAGGCAACGTTGTCTTGGTCATCTTGGTATTGAGAATCATCTTCGTCATTTACCGGGTCCTGGTAGTCGTCTTGTCTTTCCACCTTGACTTTAGGTACCCCTTCATTGCATGAGTACTGATATTGGTTGTTTCCATTCTAAATTATACACCTGAATTAGTACCAAGATTTGATAAATATCGAGAATTCGAACCAAAACTTACAAAATTTTGCACTATATTCTGGCCGGAATACATATTCGACGAATTCTACTTAATAATTTGCATTTTACTTCGGATACCGGTTGCAGGTTGATTTACCAAGGTCTAAAAATAGACAGCAATATAATCGTACACTTGAATCGATTGATACATTTCAAACAATACGTAGGAAATCTGAAAAAGAAACCGAAACCGAAATTTAATATCAAAATAATGAAACTAAATCCAAAATGACGCATGCGAATGCGAAACGACATTCAAAAAAAAAAATCGAAATTCGTAAAAAATTTTAAAAAACTAATGAAAAAAATAAATTACAAAAATTACATGTATTCGAGTAACGAGTACTTCGCCATTCTTGACATTAAACGTCATAAAAAACTAAACAAATTTCGTGCACATTGACTCATCGTAAAATTCTGCCATCGATTTTTCAATTTACCGAAAATTAAATTAATGAAAATTTCAGAAAAAAAATAACAAAATAGTAATTTAAACGTGAAATTAAACCGATTCCCGACGGATTAATTTGGATAAATGGTAGTTAATTAGTCGAAAAGTAATACAAGTTGGGTTAAATGTATAGTAATCAAATTTCTTGTAAAGAATAAAAATTGCTGAGAGGTGTAAAAAATATAACAACGCACGTTATTGATTAAGTTCGTGTAAAAAAAATTTTCTAAATGAAATTATGATGTATTTTTCGAATGTTACAATTTGAGTTTTAACTTTACTTACCTTAGATTAGTTTACTATTTCGGTTAAATACTTTTCATTTCGCGAACAATCGGATTTTTAAAAAAACTATAAGAAATTCAGACGTCTTTCATTTTCCATTTTTTCTTACAAATTTTACAATTTTATTTTAATCAAAATAAAATCACCAGTGTTACATTTTTGGAAAAAATAAATTTAATTTTGGATTTTGAACAATGTGACTGACATCTGGCGGAGGGGTTTTAAAGCAAAAGCTCAAATTCAACCAATCGGTAATCGTTTTTCGTTTATGATTAATTTTTTGAAGTTTTTATTTTTTTTTTACTCCACTGTTTTATGCAGAATTTTCAGGATTTTGGTTTTCTTTTTTCAAAACCTAAGTAATAACTCGAAGGGGGTTTCTTTTTCTTATCGATTTGTACTTGACGTTTCTTTACCTTCAGAAATTATTTCACTTTCATTACATCCAATAATTAATAAATAAATTCACACGATTAAATAGTATGATGAAACTCACTGGTTTGCTTTTGCTGAAGACGTATTTTCAGAAACCAAAAGCACTGACAGATATTTCCACCAACGTTCAACTGGAACTCAACGCAATCCACCCACTATCGTACAAAATATTTAAAAGGAATTGGGTTAGAACATCTCTCAACCACCAGTTGTATGTAAAATGAAGGAATGAAAGAAAAAAAACACGCAAAAAAAAAAAAAAACCCTGAATCTTCTTCATAAAATAACAATAGGATATCTTTTTTTACCATACCAAGGGTGAGAGGGTATGAACAACACTATGTGCCTTCGTGGTATACGTGCAGCTTTCTCTTTGGTTGGAATCATACCCACTGAACTAACAAAAGAAAAGAAGTAGCGGATTTCCTCCACTATCCGTTAGAATGTTTATAAATTTCATTTTTATCACTTTTTAAGACACCATAATGAGGAGATGACGAATATCTCTTCCACCTTGAAAAAATCGACCCTTTTACGATCAACTAACCACGAACGAACCACACCACTAAGAAATACACATTTTTTTTTACTCATTAGAACAATATAATAATATAATGAAACAATTTAGGAAACTATGAGAAAAGGGTAGATGGGTAAGTAAGCCTATAAAAAAAATATATGTACATTAAAAAAGGAAGAATAATTTTTAACAGTCTACAAAACAAGTGTCAACAATACACAACAGGTAAATTTTTCAGAGAGTCAACAATAATAGGAATCAAACTTTTTTGGTACTAATCAGTCTAAAAACTTAAAAAGATTAGGGCATCTATGATTTTCGAATCGTCTAATATGATGTGATGAGGTTTTAATATTTCGAAAAATGTGACAAGGAATTTGGATTCGATTTCCAAACGTGTAGTAATAAATTAAATTTTAGGATTATTTTCAGAAGCCATTTGCGCTGCAAGGCTGGCAAATTTTTCGGTATAATCGACGCTGCTCTCATTGATCAACCGTTGAAATTGAGTTTCAACCTGAATACAAAAAAAAAAGAATTAATTTGATTAAATATTATTTTACCAATATCTCTGTGAAATGCGAAAAATATTGTAGGTAACTTACATCGGTAGAGAATCTCGTATCTTCATCGAGTTGAACAGGTGGATTCGACGAAGTTTTAGGATTGTCAAGTTGTGCTAATAAACTACCGATCGAAAAACTCGAAGCCTAAGGAATTAATTATTGTTAATTAATGGTGAACGAACGTTGACAAAGGTGGACTTTTTTTATTGCATCAATAATTACCATTGATAATGTCGGCGAAGCTCTGCCGTTATTGTTTTGATTCATATCTACATCACTCACGATTCGATGCGACATCAGAGGAGTTGTAAAGCCTAGAAATAAATAAAAAGGTAAATTCTGATATTTGGCGGCAGGCAATCTCAGGTGCTCGAGCCACACCCAAAATTTTAAAAGTGAAATGAGCTGCATCCTAGAAAACTCTGAAAATGCAATAATTTATGGAGATTTCTTTTTAAAATTTTCTTGGAATGAAGAAATTTTAACTTTTTGAATTCAAAATAGGGGGGATTCTCAGTTTTTACGGAGAGAGGGAGAAAATCCCTAAAAAGACCTTTCATTTTTTTGGAATAATTTCTGATCAATTTTATAAAAAAGTTTTCACTTTTAGAAATCAAATTTTTTTTTGAGAAAATTAATTTTGTTGGGAAGAAAATTCCTATTTTTTTGGAGAAAAAATATCTCTATTTTCTGGAGGCAACGTTAAATTCTAATTTTATACTAAAAAAAAAATCTTATTTTTTGAGGAAGATTTTCAAATTTTTTATTGGAAGAAAACATTTTTTGTCCCCATTTTTTTGAAAAAATAGGGCAATTTCTTGGGAGAAGATAAAATATGTCTTTTTTGGTAGTGAAGGGGGGGGGGGGTGTCAAGTTTTTAAATTTTTTTGAAAAAAGTTTAAAAAATAAATTTACATTTGAGATTGGAATTTTTTTATTTTTCTGGACATGTTTTTTTTGGTACCTAAATAACCAATTTTTTTTTGAGAAAAACTCAAATTCTCCAATTGTTAGTTTTTTGAAGAAGAAATAATTAAATCTTTATTTTTTTTTGTTGAAATTTTTTTTTCAATTTTTCTGGAGGAAAGTATAAAAAAATACCTACTTCATTTTCTTTAGAGAAGAATTTTAAATCTTTTTTGGAATAGATAAGAAAATTTTCAAAATTTAAAATTGTGAATTTTTTGAAAAAAAACTTCATTTTTTTGGTTTAAAAAACTTCTGGAGAAAGGTACAAAAAATAAAAAATTTTCTTTGAAAAAACTTCATTTTTTTTGAAATTTTTTAAAATTTTTATAGATAAAAAATTATTTTTAAAAAACAAATAAATTCTTAAAAATTCTAAGTTTTTTTTTTGAAAAATAAAAATAAAAAAACATTCTACCTTTTAGAGTGAAAAATTTTTCATTTTTTTTTACTTTTGCAGTAAAAAATCTCAATTTTTTGAGAAAATCTTAAAAATTTGTCGTTGGAGGAAAATTCTGCAACTTTTCCGAAAAAATCTTTCAACTTTTTTAATGCAAAAAAGCTTTGAATTTTATTGTAGAGAAAGAAAACTGAGAAAAGTGAATTATGTTGTTGCCAAAAATGTTTAATTTTTTTTTGAGAAAGTGTAAAAAAATTCTCCAAATTTTTTCAATGTCTTCGAAGAAAAAATTATTCGAATCATATTTTTGGAATAAATTTTAAAAAATATAAAATTTTTGCAAGGAACAAAATCTGTGAATTTTTTAGAAAAAGAAGTTAATTCTTTTGGTACAAAAATCTAGTTTTTTTTTTCTTTTTGGAGAAAAGTGTAAAAAAATCTTACAATTTCTTCGGAGTATAAAAAAAAACATTATATTTTCTAAAGGGAAAATTTTTTTAATTTTTTCGGATACATTTTTTAAACTTATTTATTTTTAAAGAAAAATCTCTGATTTTTTTGAAGAGAGGGTTAATAAATTACTTAATGTTTTTATTTTTTGGATGAAGAAATCTTTAATTTTCCAAAGCAAAAATAACTCAATTTTTTTGGAGTGAAGTTTTCAGTTTTTTTTGAAATGATTTTTTTCAGATTTTTGTACAAAAAAATTTCCTGCAGGAAAAAATTTCAGTTCTTTAAAAAAAATAGTATATTTCACAACAAGGGAGTAAAATAAGATTTATGACGATTGTGAGGTTTGTTGCCCTCGCTCCGCTCGTGCAACAACTCACAATCGTCGTAAATCGTTTTTACTCCCGAGTTGTGAACGAAAATTTTCATAATCGTGGTATGAAAACGCGTATTTGAGCCCGCGAGCGATAGCGAGAGGGCGTAAAATAGCGTTTTACTCCCACTATTATGAAAAATTTTGATGTAAAAAATTTCTCACTTTTTTAGCGAAAGGTGGATAAAATTCTATAAATTTTTTGGATAAAGCCATAAAGGAAAATTTTCAATTTTTTTTATTCGAAATTTTTTCCAATTTTTATATGAAAAAACTCCTAGTTTTGTCAAAGAAAGAAAAAAATCATCATTACATTCAATATTTTAGAAATTTTCAACCCACCAGCTAGCCCTACAGAAAGATTGTAAAATTGAAAGTTTCGGCTCTGAATATTTGGAAATAATTTCCCAGTAGAATTAAATAAATTACCATCTGGACTTGGATCTATAGGCTGTGGAATAACTTCCGGCAAAGCTTGTTTTAAAAATCTCGTAATAGTCGAACAACTCGATTTGGCGTCTTCATCTTGCAATAATAAATCTACAAAAAAAAATTATAAATATTAAGTACCTAGTACCCAAAATTCTTTAATAAATATTCTCAAAATTTTCATATTTACCTTTACCGCTAAGGTTGTCTGGAAACAAAGGTAACTGATTAAAAACAGAGTTATTATCAATCGTGTTATTCATATTGAGTCTGGAAGTGATTTCTGCGCTGTGATCTTTTTCAACTTCTGAAAAGAGATTTAATTAGAATTTGGAACAATACAAAAATATTATGATAAAGCCACAAATGGTACCCGTATCATTCTTTTCTTCTCTAACTTCCGCTCGATCGCCTTCTTTGGGTTTAATGACTTGTATGGTTACTTTAGGTATGGACGGTAACGAGCGTTGTTTATCACCACTCCTTCGCCGATTGTAATACTGCAACTGAAAATGTATAATTTTATTAAATCTTCGTCCAGCTGTAAAATCCTATAATAATAATATAATTCGAAAATTACGTCGAGTTGTTCCTTGAATGAACTGATTGTTCTGGAAGGAACATAATTGGAATGAAGCCTGTTGACGGTAACATTGGTAATATGATTTTTGGACGTCGATTCGGCGGATACATTTAATAATCGGTCGCTTTCCGAGGTACTCTGTAAAATGCATAATTATTAATGAGACGAACGAATAAAAAGTATACCGAGTTAAAGTGTGTTTCGTTTACGTTATTATTTGTAGTAATTTTTGGTTTGTTCACAACTCTCGTACGACCATTTGCAATTTTATTATTAGGTTTGCAAATGTGACCACAAGTGCATTGACTCTGAAAAAAGAGAAAAAAAAATTAAGAAATCGATATTATTTTTTTTTGAAAATGATGACGATTTTTTTTCAGTACCTTATCTTTCGTTAAATATAGTTTCGCGATTGATAAAAGTTTTCGGAGAGACTCGGAAAGTTTATTTTTCTCTTCTGTATTAGAAGATTCGGCAACGGATTCGCTGGTTTTGGCTTCTTTATCGAGAACCGGATCTTCCCACCAATAATCCAATTGTAGCTTGGAATCGATGCCGAACTGAAAAAAGCAAAGGTTCAAAAGATTCGAGTCGGATAATTAATAAATCTCGATCATTTTACTAACCATTAGGTATAAATCTCCAATTCTGATGGCTTCGGCATTTTTAATATTCCAACCAGCTTTCGCTCTCTCGATTATTTCTTCCTTATTTTCCGAAGCTGATATTTCATTGTCGAGTTCGAAATCGTCTTTTACCGGACTGTTCCACTCGTTTTCATCGGCTCCATCTTTGGCCGCAGGATCTAATCACGAAATAAGGTTACATTGGAAACAAAAGGAAAAATTAGAAATTATACGAGTTGTTCTTACGAACCTATTTCACTGTTCAACGACAGAAGTTGATTTACAGTCGAGGATACGAAATCTTTATCTGATAATGGTTTATCTGCTTGGAGAACACTTTGTGACTGAGTATCGATTTCTTCTTTGGCTTTTGATTTTTCATCTTCGACGTGTTGTTTTTTTACGTTACGACTCGATTTGCTATTTTTATTAGCGGTCTGTAACTGTTTCATTGAGAAATAAACTTCTTTAGCGGATTTATTCGAAATAATTAAGGAAACTCACTTGTTTCAGACTTTCAGAGATTGCTTGTCCTTCGATGCCAAATTTTTCCTCGTACGCGAGTAGACTGATACGAGAGCTCGTTACGAATTCTCCGCTACGAACCGAAGGTGCTACAATGTTTATTCCTTGTTTCGGTGCTATTCTTAGTAATGGAGTGTCACTATCGATAGGTTCTGATTTGGGGTCTGCATTATGTGGTGTGGATTTTTCCTTCTGTGGATGTAAAATTATTCTATGAGTACTTATTAATCTCTCGAGTGATTTAAAAAAAAAAAATTATACCAATTTAGCATCAGGCGATTGCCATTTTTTTTGTAAACATGTTATCAGGGAGATTAGCTGTTGATGCAGCGGTAGAGTAGTTCGCACTCTCGGATTCATAGCCAATGATTGAACACGACACCATGATTCTTTGTTACGTGGACGTAATTCGATACTAATTCTAGTAGGAAGTTTAACATCGGCGGTTGTTTCTGAGGAAAAAAACAAAAATGTGTTAGAAGAAAAATGGGCAATGAAATTTCCACCATTTTGAATACGTACCTTGCAACTGGTTCAATTTTCTGAGGGCTCTGCAAACAGGAGTTTTGATACGGAGCGTCTTACCCTTAATTCGAACCTGTGTACTGCCACTATAAATTAATTCGTTCAATTTGACGGAATTCTTCTCCGAAACGAATCCAACTTTTTTCCTAAATTCTCCAAAATTGATCAATCCGTATTGCTCGCGTACTGCTTTTTTAACCTCTGAAATTGGAATTCAGTTAGAAATAGAGAAAATAAACCAGTTAGTAGCGAAGAAAATACCTTGAGGAAATTCCAAATATTTCGATATCTTATGCCAAGTCCTGTAGTAGAAATGTCTAGCTTGATCTCTGTTCTTCGAGATACTATGATTAATCCCTCGTTTCTTTCTTTTATTATTCATGTGCGTCTGAATGGCATCGAAATCTTTACCATACTCGTTGAGTGCTTCGAAGAATGCATTTTTGTCTTCGGTCGACCATAATTCGTGAACTCGACGAACAGTATTGGATTTCTGTTCGGTGGCCTTTTCTTCGGGTTTTGTTTCTGTAACGGGGGTAATTTTATTAAACGTTCGAGCCTTCGAGCAACGTGGGAATTAAAAATGTACCTTTTTTTTCGACCACAGGTGCAGAGGCAGCGTTCGTTTGCAAATCGAGGCGTAATTTTTTCGATACACGAGCACTCGTCCTCAATTGAATGGGACGTTCTGTAGAGAGTGTTTCGTGAGTAACTGATCCCAATACTTCTTCTTCTGGCTTGGCTTCGTTCTCGATATTGAAACTGCCGAGTTTTTCAGTAACTGCTGTCATTTTAACTAAAAAAATAACAACAAAAAATGCTATCAAGATCACTCTCAGTGAAAATATTTTATCAAGTCCATCTTGGATAAGTTAATAGCTCAAGTACTTCTATGTACTTGTACGACATAAATCAGAATTCAACTTACTCGATCTGAATCCAGAGATTAATACTAATCGCAAATTGCAGAAAAGAAAGTCATCTGGAAAATTTATACTCGAATGAAATTCAATGGAGAATATTTCCTCGTGACCCTTTAAAAAATTTTCAACTTCATTTTCAAATATCACTCCCTTGGAAATATTTCACAAACACTTGTTCACAATATGTTAATTACTCGCCTAATGTCACTAATAAACCGTTCATTAAATATAAATCAATCGAAGATTAATCAAGCAAAGTGGAAATTCGCGCCATATATCACTTGTTTTTTCAATATTTTTTGCAAAATAAAAAATTTATACGAATCCCATAATGTTCATTTTGTGGTGTTGATGTATTTGAAAATCAGAGTAGCCAATTTAATTGTGTGACGTTTGAAATTATCAAGATTTTATGCAAATTTCATTGTGAAGAAAAAAACGATAATTCGAATCTTCGAAAGTTTTGAATAATTGCACGAGAATGTGTTTGAAATTTATTAGCTCAAGAAAAACAAGTTAAGAAGTTGAACCTTCGTTGAACTTTTACTAAACTTTTAACTTTTACACATTTTTTACACCAAAAAATCATGGTGATAACACCTCCCGGGGAGTGGCTAAATCCACAATAAGCAATCACATTGTAAGGGCGATGTCGTTCTTTTTTATTCATCTTCTTTATTTTTGTACAAGTTTATTTTTCAAAGTTCAACCAAATTTTTTGCAAGTTTTCCTCTGAAAACGTTGGTGTTTTATTTAAAACGAATCTATTCTTTCACAAAATACTCAAAAATATGTTTTTCATTTTGGGTAGGATGCAAGGATGCTGTATTTATATTTTTTTTATGTTTTAACTTTTAATTTTTTATTAATTTTTTTTTTCAACAGGTCAATGAGTATTGAGTAGTTAATGTATTGTAGTTGAGTACTTACTCAATTTTGAAATTTGAAAAAATTAAAATTTTAGTGAATTTGAAGGAAAAAAAAATTGAAAATATTTTCTGAAGGACCAAGGACATGAAGGAAAATTGGAATTTACTGGAAAAAATTTAAAAATTACTCAATTAGAAGAAAAATTTTGATGAAAATTATTGGAAAAATTCGAATGAGAAGTTAAGTTGCCAGTTGGGAAATGAAATAGGAATATTTTGATGACAAATTTCATTTGAAATCAAATTCCAAATTGACAATTTTATTGGAAAATTGGAAGGGGTGATGAACAAGAACAACTATTTTCTTGAAAAAAAATAATAAAAAAGGTCGGGAAAAATTTAGATAGAAACCTCAAAAATAAACTTGATAAAAAATTTACTTGAAAAAAATTTCAAAAGAAAAATTTGAAAAGTATGGTAGAGATTTCGAAGCAGTTCGATGAGAAAATTTGATGAAAAATCTTTAAAAATCTAAATGAAAATTTAAAAATAAATTTAATTAGGTAACAATATTCATTAAAAATTTTTTTAAAAATAAATTGTAAAAATTATTGGCAAGTTTGAATGAAGAAATTGGAAAATTAAAAATAAAGTTTCAACTTTTAAACAACAAATAGAAAAAAATTGATGAAAAATTTGAGGAAAAATAGGAATAAATAATTAAGTATTTGATGAATGATGATTAATTTCTTCAAGAATTTCTTTTCAAAAATCGAATGAAAATTGAAAATGAAAAAAAAAATAAAAAATTTGAAGAATAGAAAACTTAGAAAATTTTTAAATATTTTATTAAATTAAACTTAGGTAGTGGGAAAATCTCGATGAAAATTTTATGAAAATCAATTTCGATGAAATCCACCTTGCAATGACGACAAACGCGACCACGACAACGATTATTCAAAAATTTCAAACAAGAATATGAGATGAATCACGATGAATTCTCGTTCGTTCATTTTCGTGATTACTTGTGGATTTAAGGCTCGTTCACAATGCACCTTAACTTTTTACTTTAACTTTAACCAGCTAAAGTTAAAGTAAAAAGTAAAAAGCAAAAAGCAAAAAGCAAAAAACAGTCAAAACTCCTACTAACCAACCATTTTCAAAACGATTTTAAGCATAAAAAAGCTTAAAATTCATTTTGGAAATGGTTGGTTAGTAGGAGTTTTGACTGTTTTTTGCTTTTTGCTTTTTGCTTTTTACTTTTTACTTTAACTTTAACCAGCTAAAGTTAAAGTAAAAAGTAAAAAGCAAAAAGCAAAAAGCAAAAAACAGTCAAAACTCCTACTAACCAACCATTTCCAAAATGAATTTTAAGCTTTTTTATGCTTAAAATCGTTTTGAAAATGGTTGGTTAGTAGGAGTTTTGACTGTTTTTTGCTTTTTGCTTTTTGCTTTTTACTTTTTACTTTAACTTTAGCTGGTTAAAGTTAAAGTAAAAAGTTAAGGTGCATTGTGAACGAGCCTTTAGTCACTCCCCATTTCCCGCATCGCATCCAGAAGTTAGCTCCTGATTTTGGCCGTGCAAACTAGGTAGAAGGTGGTGGAATGATGGCTTAGGATTTAGGAGTGACAAACTTAGACAAACACAAAAGGCATTCACATCACATCACACAGCTGAGCTGACACATCACATCACACAGCTGACAGCGACAGCATTTGAGCATTCGAGCGAAATGGATATTTAATTAATTCGAGTTCGAGAAAGCCGCGAATAATTTCGATGTACATAGTTTGAAAGTTGATTTCGTGCTATCCTCGTTATCTATCGACAGAGCTTGTAGATCACCAGTGTCTTCAAAGATAGTTTTTTGCCTCTGAAAAAACTCAGCTGATGCTAACGATTCCAAGAAGAACCATTCAGCATTTAAATGCCGATCCTGTGGATGCCCTAATTCAGTCGGTAGGAAGGTTATTAGAACCAACTAACAACACCCCGTTGGATTTCGAGTTCTTTAAAACGAAATTTTTCAACCACATTTGGACGAAAGCTACATCGGTCCAGGGCTTATCGTACAAAGAACGCACTGATTTGAAATTAGTAAACGATGTCATGTGAGTAAACAATTCTCTTTGCCATTAACCTAGGTTTACTCACGTATTTTAATTTATGTGTATTCTTCAATTATAGGATCCTAAAAATCAATATGGGACGTCTTGAAGAAGATCAGGTCGACATAAATTACGCAGATGAAGAAAGTATTGAGCCTGAAACTGACCAGTCTAGTTCCTCGGATGCAGAGAACAGCAACGATGGCCAGCCGCGCATAAAGAAGGCGCGTAGTTCGAATTTAGGAATAGAAGATCGAAATTTATGCCGTCGGACGAAGAAGCTACTAGAAAAATTTCTCTGTGGGTGGAATGATCAGAGAATACCTCTGCTCGGTAATATAACCACTCCGTTGTTACCATTAACGTTGCCTAAAAAGAAGGAAATGGTTATTCGATATCTCAGCTCTATGAAAGTACCTGAAAGGATATTTTATGAATGGATTACAGAACGCGCAGATCAGAATGAACCCGTCGTCAACGTTAACAATTAAAACATGATCCAAATTATGATTATTTTTTAAAGAATATTTTCGTATTATCACATTGTTTTCGTAAACCCAATAAAATTTGGCTAACGTCGAATAGAACTCTATTTGTGTCCTATAAAAAACTTGTCGTTATTGGAAAATGATTCGGCTTTTTATCGATGCGTTCGTATAAGTATCTTATTGTTACGAGATGATGGTACAAACTTCTAAGAGGGAGCAAAAGCATGATTGTTTCGTCGAGATTAGATTTTTTGACAAGACATATTTTTCGAAAACTGGAAGCATTTTTAATTTGAAATTTCGAATTGTTTCGATTGATTGGAGAAAATTCTCAAAAATTGTCCGTGAAAATTAGACCTTCCTTCGAATTTTTCAAATTAGGAAATGCAATCAGGATGACCACATTTCATTCACTTTTCTCGTTCATTTCGAAACGACAAATTTTTAAAATCAATTTTCAATTTTGTCCTTTCAAAACTAATTTTAAATCAAATACGTTCGAAAAAGGGGAAGGAGGAGTATATACTTGAAAAAAATCACATTATTTTCAAAAAGTATCCAAATTATCACTAGATCATTGATGCATTATCTGCTTTATTATTAATTACGAGTATTTGGACGTTTTAATTAATTTTCTTACATTGGTAAAAATCATGGAAACCACTAAAGCTTCATCTTAGAAAAGTTACAGATTAAATCAGGCACTTTGTGGGGTAAGGGGTAAGGGTAATAATTTCTCGTCTCAAGATCTCAAAGCATCGTGTTTAATTTTGGTCTCTCTCAAATACAGTGAAATGCAATGCATTACAGGCTCACATCTCAAGCTGAAATGCTGAATGAGCATCCTACCTACTGTGAACATGCAAAAAATTCAATAAATACATCAATATTAAAACAACAAAATACATTATATTCATTCGTGTTATCGTTGCTACACTGATCACATTCAATATGAAGAAAACAGTGCCTAAGTTTAAAACAAACAGTAAAATTATGCACTTGAAATAAAAATGTAAAAAGGACAAAAAAATACATTCATCGAATTGTTTGTTTCTTTAAGCAGTTCGTAAAATACGACTGGGCATGATTATTAAGTAAAAAAAAAGAGAAACTCATTTTTTGCAAACATAATGTTTCCTTCATTCAACATTTCCACGAATATACTACCTAGCGAAAGGCTTCAATTATAAATAAAACAAAAATACACTCCATTCACTTTACATTGTACAGCTTCTTCAATCAATTATCGTCCTGAATTCAACCAAGCTCATTAGGAATCACCTTTATCTACTGAATGAATATTGAATAATTTAGCAACTTCGTTCAAATCTTCGAATTTTTTCCTTTCTTTAAGCACCTAAAAAGAAAAATCATTCGTTGATTACTTCAACCCTTGATTTCGATATTGACATAAGAGCTAAATGGACTCACTTGTCGAGCTATAGGCATTCCATTGAAAACATTCCATAAAACAATACCAACGATTAAATCGTTCTTCAGATAGAATATTACGCCTTTACTGTAATCTTCTCCTTCTTTAGGAAGCGAAGTGGTAATATTTTTAGGATTTTCTGGGGCTTTCTGCGAACAAAATCATCAAATATAATTATGAATTGGCTGATTGGTAAAAATAGTCGAATGGTTACTTTACGTACATCTTTTTCTTGCGCATTCTTATCCTTATCTTCTTGAGATTTCGCATAAATGGCAACAGTTGGGAGAGTCGAGTCTACGATGCCGATTGCTTCGAAAGTTATTTTAGGTCCCAAGTCGGACCAAAACATGGACTGATGAGAGTATATTTTACCTAGGAAAAATCAAACAAAAAAGTATTGCTGTTTTTTTATTGATTTGGTACAAAATGACGAATACGATACCTGCTCCGATCATATTTTCACCAGCTAAACGTCCAGATACGATGGCATGATCGTGATGCTCTACTCGTCTTCTGCCAAGATGAACATCATAAAAACAGGCGCAATCACCAGCCTGAAAATTCAATGTAAAATTTAATCAACTTGTTAGGTATTTTTGATTTAAAACGAACAAAACTTCGAGTATGATACGTACAGCATAAACATTAGAACGAGCACAGAGCTCGCTATTGACTAAAATGCCACCCAATTCGGGGTCGATTTCCAATCCAGAAGCTTCAGCAACTTCTGTATTAACCTCGGAGCCAGCAGCAACAATAACATGATCGGCAACGATCTGAAAAATTTTTAGATTAATACCCGTTCTTCAAAAATCAATATCAAAACAGAAAACAATTACCTCTCTGCCATCAGTAAGTTTCATTTTAACTTGTTTTTTATTTGGCGCGAGAGATGCTTCGCTAACATCAGCGTTATTAATCACGTTGATTTTCTGTTCGCGAATTTTTTCCGTCGTCCAGGAACTCAAATAAGCCGGTAGCACTTTGGCCAAGTTTCCTTTTTCGGGGTAAACTTGAATAATTTTAACACCTGAGGAGCCTGCGTGATTTATCAGAGTTATAGATACTTGGATTTTAAAGTTATTTAACATTTTAATAAATATTTACCATCTTTGGATAGAGCGCAGGCAAGTTCAGTTCCCAAGAAACTTCCGCCGATGATAGCGATAGTTTTGGGACCACTGGTAACAATTTTGTACAATTTTTTAAAATCGTCTATGGTGCGGAATAAGGTGACCTTGAAAAAGGATACAAAGATGTAAATCGTTATTTTCTGAAAATGTACAACTTGTTGAAACTCACTTTATCTTCAATATCTTTAGCTTTCTCAAAAGCTGGCGAATTCTTTGGTCGTACTCCGGTAGCTATTAAACATTTATCGTATTCGATAGTGGATCCGTCGTCTAAATACGCTTTTTTATTACTAATGTCGAGTTTAGTGACCATCCATCCTCTGGCGACAGCTATCCCACCTTTAGGCTCATCTATTATATTCTCACAGCTTATGTAAAAATCTCCTGGTTCGTAAAATAAACTGCCGGAAAAACAAACGTTGTAAAGTTTTCGTTTAAATCGATTATTTAAATAAATGACGTTTTTTTACCTTCTTTCAGCTCCATACCACTGCTTGAAATTCAATTTCTCCAAGACATCGTCTTTTTCATCTTGGAACCATATTTCTTTAGATAACGGTGTTCTCATATACGGATGATACAGTTCATTAGAGATCACAAGAACCTAAAAATATATCAAATTAGAATTCTGACGGTTTATTCGATGGATATAAAAAATAATTCATACTTTGGCTGTAGGGTCGTTCGATTTGATTGCTCGGAAAGCAGAAAATGAAGCAGTTCCACCGCCAATTAACAAGTAAGGTATTTTTTTAGGAATGTCTTTCGATTCCGAAGGAATTTTCACAACTGAAATACATCGAAATTAATTTTAAAATAATATCAGTCGAATTCAATGACAGAGATTGATTATCAATTGTTACCTTTAGGTTCAGCTTTTTTTCCTCCGCTTTTTTCTTTCGAAAAAATATCTGTGTACAAAACCTTGAACAAGCAGAATATTAATAAGTAGACTTATTGAACAACAAAGTCATTATTTTATTTACTTAACTCAAATACTTACGGTGTACAAAGATCCAGCGACTAATAAAGATCCGGCAGAGATTAGGATATACTTATTTTTTGAACCATCATTGCCGAAATTCTATAAAAACATAGTTACATATTAACGGAGTGAAATAAGAAAGTGTTTTTCCTCAACTCACCTGCTTCGAACCAGATTCTTTCGACTTGTCGGCTTTCTGATGAGCTATACAATTTCTGTGAAACAATCTTGAAGTCACGTTCGGATCTTTAAAAAGAAACGCACAATATTAGCTGAATGACCAAGGAAATTATTTTTCTATGCATCGAAAGATCACGATTATACCTTTAATTAATCCTCTGCTTAGTGCTGGCTTAATGAGTAGTGATTTTGAAGAGAAAAAACAACGCGAATGAGTGACTATACGTTGAAAATTATACATTTTCAGTACGAGTTTTGCTTCGAAACTTCAATAAAATAACACATAAAGTTAACGATTATGTTGTGTTGAGGATAGAATACGTTTCTTCGTTTCGTGAAGAAAATACATGAGAGGTTTTTAACGATAATTCAATTTTATTTATGAAGAAAATTAAAAGAAAATAGCAAATTTTCACTCGGAATTTCGGAAAATCGAAATTTCGGCGTATGTCCCCTTCCGTGCCCTTTCTGTCTATTAAAATTTTATTGACTTTTCAGTTCTGCTACTCCGCCAGTTTATTGTAATTTAATAATGTGTCACTAGAATCGCTGAAGGTTGAACGATTTTTTCATTTTTTTTAAATTTCATTTTCATTTTCAAGATTTTATGATTTCCCTTTGAATTCATCATGATCATGAATCAACTTATCAACTTACTTAATTTAATTCAAAATATCTCTAAGTACAACAAGACACAAGTACAATATTACAAATAATACAAAATTCAATTCCATTTCCAATTTTCGGAGACGAAATTGGATCTAATTTGTCATCTGAAATTCTGAATCATCCATAATTAATTACACTTTTAGTATTTAGTTATACCCAATTTTAACGTTCACTTGCTGCAAACTACAACTTATCGTAGATATCGAAGTACAGTAAAAAATTCTGAGATTCTCGCAGAATTTCCAAAGTGGCAAAGGAGATAGGTGACGAAATTACGAAAAAATGCTCTTTACGTAAACAGGATTTTATTTCAATACAAAATCCAAACAACACCTGTCATAAATTCAACGTTAAAACAATACGAACAAAGCTTAATAATACCTAATTTATGTAAACTTAGAAACTTGAGGTTCAGTAACTATATTGATTTGAAAGTCTTCAAATGATTTTCAAGGTGACGAGAGAAAGAAACCTTGAAAAAAATACCTATCATAATATAACACTTATAAAATAGCGAAGTAACGAGTACCTAGTAGAGAAACATCACAAATAGAAACACTTTCTTCTGGACTTGAAACAAGAAAAAATTTTAGGCACAAATAAAGCTTCGACCATCCAGAAACATTGGAAAATATCATACAACGCATGATGATATGGAGGTAGTAACGGTACTAAAGTAACTAGTGAAGTTACATAACATCGAAAATTCATCAAATAAGAACATTATTCAAGTGAAACATACCGCTAAAAGAATTGAATAATAAAGTTGTAAAACAGTCTACAAAGTAAGAGATTTTTGTTAAAATAAAAATATCCAAAATCTGTTTCGGAAAATGTTCACGAATGTAGGTACATACGTCGAGAAGTAAAGTTTCTCGAGTGTATTTATTTTCATTCCTCGAGTTTGTAGACTTCATTATTCAATTCTTTTAGAAACGTCAATTTTTCGGAGGACCTTTGTTCCGGTCGAATAATTTCAACTTTGATTCATAAAAATTCAGAACCTCTTGCGGACATATACGGTTGGCGTCCTTACACAGAACAAAAGTTGCTCTATCCGAGCCTTTCCATTTCATGAGAAATTTTCGCTCACCTCCTATGTTAGTAACGCCAAGGATTTCTTCGGGTTCATTATTGTCAAAATTGATCAACGAATCGAGCGATTTTTCCACAGTTCTGTACGAATTTGTCGAATTTGTGGCCCCAACTTCTGCATCAATACGACTGGACGAGTTGGAAATTTCGCTTTCGTCACTTTGTCTTCTAGAATCTGCATCGTCGTCTGGTTCGATGATCCGCTTCCTCTTCTTCTTCGCTTTGGCGCGTGAATTTTCGAATTCTACCAAAAGAGTCTCGCAATCTAAATTTTCGATTGGCTCCCACGTGTTATCGGCGTCCGAGTATCCTTTCCACTTTAGCAGATATTTTACCGCGCCATCCTCTTCGATACGTTTGTCCAAGATCTTCTCAACGATATATTCTTCGGGTTCTGCCACAAACGAAGACTCGACGCTCATTTTTGAAAACTTGGATCTGGAATGGAAACAGAAACTTGTAGATCATTCACGATGCGATACCATCATCACAGTGCAATATAATTGATTCAATACAAGGACTCATAATGTCATGATGTTTCAAGGTGTGAAAGAAATACGAACACACCATCGCAGCATTGAATATTTTGAGTAAAGATCAACTTACCCACTTGAATCAACTGATATTGTGTACAATCATCACAGTCCACTCTAATGAAAGCTGAGGTGATCTATTCAACTCAGCACAAATTATAGAAAAAAATGCGAAATTTGCAAAATTTACTGAACCACACAATTTTGATTCTTTTCGTTTTCCTTTGATTTTCAATTTCAAAATCAAAACTCGAATTTCGAATTCAAGAGTTTGTTTATGTCATGGCTCTTCTCCTCTTCCCTTCTCACTAATCACACCCTTTTTCAGTTTTTCACTGATAGTGAAAGCTTGATGTTTGGCGTAGAGGGACAGAGGGACGGAAGATTGAATGAAGACAGCTCTATCTATAATCTTCAACTTACACCACTTTTTAACTTTTTTTTTTCAAGCGACGCTGGGCCGCGCAGAACGTGCTACGGCGTTCGGAATTTTTGAAATCTTATCAAAATTATGTTATCAATTCAATATGAAATCAAAATTTTTTTAATTCGCTGAAATTCGCTTGAAAATTTGAAAGTTTGACTACCTTTATCATGTACAAGTGAATTAATAAATTAGTTGACTCGAGTAGCTTTGTGTTCTTCATGAGTAGGTATGTTATTACACATTCATTTTTAGTGTATTTGATTAGAATAGAAACAATAGAAACTTGAATGTATACTCTGATTATTTTGCTGTACATGACTCGAGTGATGAATATCATCATGAACCACACGAAAATTGGACAGAATTTTGGTATATTAATCTACTGATGTCAAGTGCTCCTGTGCTCAAAACACCAGCATGTGCTTAGAAAATGGCCTGAAATAAATCTCCACCGGTCGGAAGGTTTTTGAGAAAATAATCAACTAGCTACCTCTCAAAAACTCATTTTGTGTGATGATACGACCGTGTTTTTGAAAAATAAATCGTTCAATTAAATTATTTATTATTTAGTAATGGTTTTATCGAAAAATTTCCCCTAATTCATTAGTGGAACTGGAATGGACGATTTTGCTTGTAACGAAAATGTGTTTTTTTGTGCTGTGCGCAACTTACGTAAAAAGGTCAATTTTCATTCTTCAAACAAAAAAACCGAACTTCAACTAAACTGCGAAATTAAGTTCGAGATGATTAATTTTAATCTTGTTTTTCCCCTCAAAATTATTTAAATTACCTGTAATTTTGACTGAATAATAATTCAAGTTCAAGGTGAAATAGGAAGGAAATTCAGAAATACCGATGAAGTAACACTGCGCAGAGATTGTGGAGGATGGTTTTTTTTGTTTGTTCAATAAGTTTGCGTTGCTATCAAATTTAATTAAAATTTGAAATTAAAAAATTGAAAAGAAAGCATTTTTGCTTATTAAACTTTCATTTTAATGTTTTACTTTTTCGTTGAATTTTATTACATATTTTGTATTACAATAAATTGTAATGTGGGTGTGGAATAATCAGTCGCTATAAATCGTGTCGTCGTGAAATTTTGAAAATCGTTACCGCCAAAAAGAGATGATGTAATTTTATTTCAATATTGTCGAAAAAGTTAATTTATCACCTGTCACCTGTTCAAATTTTAATTTCATTTTATCCTTCTGTTGCAGCGTTTGTTTTCACCATGAGTACAGGAACAGATGAAGGAGAAGATTACATAGTCGAAAGAATCATCAAAAAGCGAATTCGCGACGGAGTAGTCGAATATTTCCTCAAATGGGAGGGCTTCTCAGAGGAGCATAATACTTGGGAACCGGAAGGCAACCTAAATTGCTTCGAGCTCATTCAAGACTTCGAAGATAAATTAGCCCAAGAAAAAAAGAAAAAACGAGAAAAATTTGCGCAATTGTCGATTAAAAGCAAACCAGGCCCTTCGAGCTCCAAAATATTAAACAAACCGGGCCCTCTAAGTTCGAAAAATCGTTCACCATATGAAAACAACGAAAACACTCGATGCAATAACAACGAACCTCAGTCGTCGTCGAAATTGCCCCTCAAAGACAACGGATTTCAACGCGGTTTAGAACCAGATCGAATTTTAGGTGCTTCCAATGTTCCAGGAGAGTTAATGCTTCTGATGCAATGGAAAAATGGAGATTTGGAGTTGGTATGTTCCAAGGAAGCGAAAGAAAAATGTCCTCAATTGGTGATCGATTTTTACGAAAAACATGTCATGTGGAATGATTAAATTAAAAATCTCAGCCAAGATTTGTAACCTGATAATCGCATGATCGAATTCGCATTTTAAATGTACTCGAGATACCAATGTAACAGTCTTGGGTCCATTCGTAATTTATTATTCGACGTAATTTTTTTTTTTTATTTTTGTAAATACGTGTTCCTATTCGTGTATTAATTTTTATAAATGAATTTATTGCGAGTATTTCTATGTGATTATGTGTTAATGCGTTCATTTCGTATTAATAAACCGATATTTTAATACATTGTTTTGTTCTTTTTGCAAATTTTAGCGCTAGTGATGGTAAATTAATCGGTGTTTCGTATTTAGACGATCGGCTATTTTTACGGAGAGCCCTTGCTGATTCATTTGCTCACCTTGAATTTTTTATCAAGTCCAGTGCTACATAAATACTTTGTATTCAAAATTGGAAGGGAGGAAGGGGTCCATTCGAAATTTTTGTAATAATTAAAAGTATTTGTAAAACTTCAAGCTACAACTTTTGTTTGAAAACTTTTTTGATTGGGCCCCTTACCTTCCCACAGTTCTTAATAATGTATTTTGAATAAGTGTGAATAAGTTAAATTACTCAAAATTGGTGTGGAAGGAGGGGTCCAATTGAAATTTTTGTTATAACCAAAATTATTCCTAGTACTTCAAGCTACAACTTTTGTTTGAAAATTTTTTCAATCGGGTACCTTACCTCCCCCCCTGTTTTTAATAATGTATTTGAATGAGTTAGATTATCCAAAATTGGAGGGGAGGAGGGGTCCATTCAAAATTTTTGTCATGGCCAAAATTTTTCCTAAAATTTTGAGCTACAACTTTGTTGCAAAATATTTTCAATCGGACCCTTTCCCCTTCCCCCTTCAATTTTTAATTGATATTTTGGAAGTATTATGCCAAATAAGTGGAGAGAGAGGGGCTCAATTGAAAAAGTTTTCAAACAAAAGTTGTAGCTTGAAGTTCCACCAATACTTTTGGTTATGACAAAAATTGAGATTGGACCCCTCCCTCTACTCCAATTTCGGATAATTCAACTCATTCAAATACATTATTAAAAACAGGGGGGAGGTAAGGGGCCAATTGAAAAAAATTTCAAACAAAAGTTGTAGCTTGAGGTACTAGGAATAATTTTGGTTATAACAAAATTTCAATTGGATCCCTCCTTCCCCACCAATTTTGAGTAATATAACTTATTTACACTTATTCAAAATACATTATTAAGAACTGTGGGAAGGTAAGGGGCCCAATCAAAAAAGTTTTCAAACAAAAGTTGTAGCTTGAAGTTTTACAAATACTTTTAATTATTACAAAAATTTCGATTGGACCCCTTCCTCCCTTCCAATTTTGAATACAAAGTATTTATGTAGCACTGGACTTGATAAAAAATTCAAGGTGAGCAAATGAATCAGCAAGGGCTCTCCGTAAAAATAGCCGATCGTTTTATTAAGGAACAAAATAATGTTGATAATCTATTTTAAAATTTGCTCCTTTGGAATGCAGAAAACGATCTTTTTTATACGGAAATCGAAAGGGTTATACACCTTTGTCCAAAACAAATATTTGAATTTGATAAGCTACATTGGTTAAGTCGATGTTCTAGGTAAACAAACCAACAAAGTCCGGGTAAATTAATGTAAAATTATTCAAGTTTCAAGAAGACCAGGATATTTAGCACTGCTTGTTTTTCTTCCTTCTTAGTGCTTAAAAAGACACACGACATTCACATCTGCAAAATTTTATAAACAACCAAGATTCAATTTCATGTTAGTTGTGCGCAACTTACAATACGACACACCTTTGAAATAATAAACCGACACTGATAAGAAACACGAAAATGAAGAAAACGACGATAAAAAAAATGCAAACATTTATTACACGGAATAGTTCAATAGCAAAATTCGAAATAAATTAATACCATCATCAAAATAGTAGAATATTTGATCAGGATTCACTACATAATAGGCTTAAAATTTAAAATAAATCACGTTATTAAAATAATGCTAATTCACATACAACAAAGAAAGCTTAATTATAAAAGAGAGAATTAATTGGAAAATATAAAATACCTAACGTACGAGACTGAGGTTTTTAAAAAATACTGTTTGAAAATGTACGAAACCTGATTACTTCGTGGCGATAGGTTTCCACGCGATTTTTTTCTCATAAAATTGAATAACGAGCTGGGGACATTTCTTATGCGCTTCCTTGGCTGGCACTATATCGGTTTCTGAACATTCTTTCCATTTCATTAAAAAACAATAAACGCCGTCATTCTCGACAGCTCCGATTATCTCGGCAGGTTCCAAGCCTCTCGCAAAACCACATTTCGATGGGGCAGAATCGCGTTTTTTCTTCTTAGGCTGATTTTTCGGCTCTTCCTCTTCGCAGTCATTTAATTCTACTCCAGCGAGATTTTTCGCACTGCCAAATGAACGATTTGCTTTACCATTCAACGACAAATCCAATTTCGACTTGTTCAAAGAAATATTCTCGTTGTCGATACTTTCGTCGAGCTTCTGTTTCGAACTGTTGAGAGATTCTTTCTTTTTAGGGGTGAGACTCGGTGCTTTTCTCCATGTTGTCATAGTTCTCACTCCGCTTCGCTTTTTGGCTACACCATTCGAGCCGTGTATATTTTTGGATTGCTCCAATTCAAATTTCTCTATCAAGTCTAGACAATTTTTTAGGTTTTCTTTGGGCTCCCACGTATTTTGTGAGCTCGGATAGCCTTCCCATTTGACCCAATATTGCGCCTTTCCTTTGCGGATTCTTTTCTCTTCAATCTTCTCAACGATATATTGTTCTTCGTGTCCCATGTTGACCTATTGAGAAACAAAAAAAAAACCGTTCGATTAGATAAGGCACGTAATACGAGACCATTAGTTCATCAAAACAGTAAACTATACGACGCTATGTTACGAGGGAAGGGTGCTTGAGGTGTAATTTTTCATCGTTTGAGGTCAATAACAGCTGCTACCACACGTTTATGAGATTTCAGTGAATTGTATTAGGTTAGGTACATATGGTTCGCATTAACTTTTAGATTACACACCGCGTGGCGCCTGCACCAGATGAGCAAAAAATCTCGGCGTGATTTAGGTACAGCTCGAACGCGTGCACAACTTACTTTCGAGTGCATTTTTGCTCAAATCTTAGCTACGTTTAGCTTTGGATCTTTTTTGAAATATTGCTACAGTCGCGTTATGCCGGTAAAATAAACTATCGACTATGTAAAGTGTCATAACAACACGAATTAGTAAAAACTTACCTTAAATTCAGCGGAAATAAATCAAAAAAGGTGCAATTTCAACGATCGAGAAACGTTGCACGATACGAGCCGGAAAATGTGTTCTTTTACACCGAAAATAAATCAGAAAACTCTACGTCCTCTTCCTGCAGACACACCGACGTTCAGACGATAAAATACGCACAGTTATGGGCATTGGGCAAAATAAAATCGTTTACGAGTACGAGGACAATGAGCGGATGAGCCACTTCAGGTATATCGTGATTCGACGAATGTAAAATTAATAGCTAAAACTACTCCTAAGTTGGCTCACTGCGCCGCGCAGGCCTTACCCAGATGCGCAAAAATAAACCAAAATTGTGATACATACACCAATACTAACACACTAACGCTAGTAATGATCAGTTTTTGTCTCTTTGTACTTGTGCCATCGAAGAATGCTTTCAAGAATTTCGACTGGTGTCACCTTTGCTGCATACTTTTCTTGTTGAAAGGCGAATAGGCTAAGCCAGTAAACGCCACAAAAAAGATAGAAGATGAAGGGAAGAAGAGATGGAGAAGGCTTTTATTTTAACCGTTTTCTAAATGTAGTTAGGTGCTGTGTGAGTCACGCACACGGGCACACACACTGCACAAAATGCATTCATCGATTAATTAACCTTGAATGTACCATACACACCATATGCTTCCAAATTTCATTTTTTTTATTCTCTGAATTTTCAAATCATTCATGTTGGACGATTTCCATAATCAAAGTATGTAAGTTGTGCACTGTGATTATGCATTATGAGATAAATAAGTCAGAAAGTATTATTGAATATTGAAAGAAAGGAATGTAAAATAAGTCTTTTCAATGTTTAGAAATTAGAATATTCTTTCAAATTTCATCATCCTGATTATGAGATTATCGCCACGATTTCCTCCTAATTCGTTATGATATTTTATTATTTTCATTCAAAATCGGTTATAAGGAGTTCACGATCAAACTTTCGTATGTATTATTTTATTTTCGATTTTCAAGAGGAATTAGGAAATTGAAATCTTGAAAAATGAAAATCAATTCAGATATGACAACGAAGTATGGGAGTTCTCCATCTTCTAGCGTAGATTTCCCGCGCTTATTGTTAGCAGCCAACGCCGGTACACTAAAGCAAGGTGACGTGTGACATCACTGTTGATATCTCAAAACTGGCTCTAACGGTTACCAACCGTTCGTTTGGTTTATTCACTGCTCTAAAATAAAGGCTGAGGATGAGAATGAGAATAAAAAATAGCGCCAAAAAATCCATCATCTAAACCTTTTAGAAAAAAACGGAATTTATTTGCATTGGAGTATTTGAGCTCAGTCAACAGGGTGCACAACTTATGTCCCAGTACTCGAACAAAGCATTCGATCAATAGAAAACAGTGCCATTATTTTCAAATAATCGTGAAGATTCATTTAAAATCGTGCAGAGCTGTCAAAGAATGTAATAATTGTAATCTGCTTTAGATAAAACAGCATTTTAAATGTTTATCAATTCACTTCCCATATAATAAGACACAATTTCAATACTAAACACGAAAGATTAGATAATTTTTTCATTACTGAAAATAACACCTCAAAATAGTGCAACGAGATAATTTCACACCAATGTTCGTTTCTTCCAGCAAATTTAACCGAACCAAATACAATTTGAAAAAATTCAACATAATTATACCAACGAGTAAAATTTTTTCATTACTGAAAATAACACCTCAAAATAGTGCAACGAGATAATTTTACACCAATGTTCGTTTCTTCCAGCAAATTTAACCAAACCAAATACAATTTGAAAAAATTCAACATAATTATACCAACGAGTAATTTATTGAATTTTCGGTGACCTTCACAACAGACAGAAAAATAAAATGAATACGTTTCGAATGTACATCAAAAACCTGCGATAAAACTTAAGAAAAATAAACGAACCCTTTTTCTCTGTTATCAACATGATAAACGAAATCTCTTTTATCCCAAAATAAAAAAAAGGTACATTTACACATACATCACGTGAAGATGGTTAACAACATAAACACTGTATAAATTCAATATATCGCGTCACATAAATTCATACTCGTATGTGGTCTAGAAATAATAGAAGTAACGAATTTTAAGAATATTAAATGAAATAAAAAAATACATATACATATCGTAAAAAATTATTTTTCATCCGAGGCATTATTCCAGGTAAGATGTTTTTCGTAAAATTCGATAATGAGTTGTGGACATTTCGTTCTCGCATCGACGGAACGTACTAAATCGGCTTCATCGGTGCCTTCCCACTTCATCAAAAACATAAGTTCACCGGAGGTATCGGTGGCGCCGATGATTCTTTCGGGCTTCAGCCCTCTTTCAAATCCATTCTGTTTATTGGGCTCGGGTTTAGACTGTGGCTTTAGTGGTTCTGAAGATCGCTGTTTTATCGGCTCGGTGGAACGTTTTTTCTTTTTCTCTTTCGTATCGTCCTCGCTGGTCAGTTTCTTCTTGACGCTTTTAGATTCTTGTTTCTTGGCCCAATTTCTTTCAAATTCAGCGATCAATTCGGGACATTCTAGGTTTTCTTTAGGTTCCCACGTATTTTCCGTATCGTCGTATCCCTTCCATTTGAGAAAATACTGCACTTTTCCTGAGACTATCCGCTTATCGATAATTTGCTCTACAACGTACTCTTCCTCTTCGGAACCGCTTCCGCTCATTTTTTTTTGATACTGCAAACAAAACATACGTCATAATTAGTTTAAATTCAATACAATGGAAAATGATAACATTTTGGGAACATAATTTGTTTACAAAATAACGTATTAGCGTCGAAGTAATGACAAAAGATTTGAGAATTGAGAAACGACATCGCGTATGCTCATTTTTCAAATATTGATTAGAAAACGATCAACTAAGACAATTCGACGCGTCGTTGGCGTGGAAAATAAAAAATGTCCGGTCAGTATATTTGCACGTACCATGTACATTCCCATAACACAATTCAACACAGAATGTAATATTGACCAATCTATCGCTTCGGATATAATAATGGTAAGATGATCTACACCGGAATCGATTTTTGACAGAGAGCATTCGTTTTATTCTTTATTTCGTGCACTATTTTCGATCGGCTAATCCGAATGTGTAAGCATGAATTTGTATCGTTTATGGCCGATTGTTTTAAGGATAAGTAATTAACGGAAGTACTTACTGTAGTAAATATAAAGGAGGAATAACAATAAACACTTAGTTTTTAAATATAACAAATTAACGGGCTTGAATAATAATTAAATTCAATGAAAAAGACGCTTCAAAACTAAAAATAACATCCCAAACATTCCACCAAGTGAAAATTCTACTCCAATCCGATCCCAAATTCTCACTCATTTTGATTACCTTCTTCGATTCATGAACCTGGAAGTTTTTAAATTGTTTCAGTTTCGTGGTTTGTT
Source organism: Balanococcus diminutus (assembly GCA_959613365.1). NCBI lineage: Eukaryota > Metazoa > Arthropoda > Insecta > Hemiptera > Pseudococcidae > Balanococcus > Balanococcus diminutus. Next base: position 41,899,245 of record OY390716.1, read on the forward strand.
TTATCTCCACGAAAAGCGCTGCTGATACTTTTTCCCGGTAATATCGCAGTAATTACCGATATTTCAAAGGTTTTTCCGGATTTTTGAATTTTTCTCAGCGCATTTTTTACTTTTTTTTACTTTTTAAATATTTTTCAAATTTTTTATCCAAATTCAAAAATCACAACGTTTGAATTTCAGGATTTGGAGACAATGAAGCACAATATTTTGTCTAAAAAAAAAGATTCTAGGATCTACGATCTAGGTATTGTCACGTATGAAAAAAATTAGGAAAATTCCATAATTCAAAAGTACCATTATAAAATCGTATGATTTAACGGTACTTTTGATTTATGGAATTTTCCTAATTTTTTTCATACGTGACAGTATTTAAAATTTTAAAGTGATTTCAATTTTTAATTTTGTCCTGTTTTATTTTTTTAATAAAAATTGAAATAAATTATTACTTATTTTAGGTTTTTTTGTTTTTTGTTGATTTTTAATATTTATATTACTTACCTCATGCAGTGCAGTCATGCTCTTTAGTATTTATCATAAATTCATAAATCGTAAAAATGCCTATGCGACTGTGAGTGTGAGAAAATAAGCTTGAAAGCTTGTGATTGTGAACATATTTCTGCTGTTGATTTCAATTCAAATTCAAATACCAATCACTCTTGAAGTTTTGACTTTTGAGCAAAACAAAAAAAGTCTAGAAGGGAGAATAATTTTCTCATCAATTCATCACGTCATTCACTTTATTTTAGAAGATCTTGTTTATTTGAAAAAAATAAAATAAGAAAGTTATTTATGACAATTTCAAAAGAAAGGAAAATGTAATTTTTGAAATTTTACTTCAGAGTTCACACATTATTTTCAAAATTTTTAGCTTTGTTGATTATTTTCAATTGGTCATTTTTCTGACCAGTTGGAAAAAATAAATCTACTAATTTTTTGAAAAACAATTTTTTATTTTGAGAAAGGAATTCCTTAGTTTTAGAGAGAAAAAAAAATATCAACTATTTTTAGAAGAAATCTCTCAATTGTTTTGAAGAGATCCTAAAGCTTTTTGGTGGTAAAACCTAAGTTATATTCATGAAAAAAATCTTTTGGATTAAACATTTTTTTTTTATTAAACATTTTTAAACTTCAGTGTAGATAATTTCTCATATTTTACAGAGAGAAAAAAAAACAATTTTTGAGAAAATTTTTCTCGTATTTTTTTGGAAAAAAATCCAAATTTTTCTGCAGAAAAAAATTTCTAAAAGTTCTTTGAGAAATAATTATTTAAATTTTTATCCCACATTTTTTGAAAAAAAAAAAATCAGCATTTTAAAAAATTGGAGTAAGTAAATTTTTTTGAAATAAAAACATTTCTGAAATTTTAGGGAGGAGGGTTCTAAATTTTTTTGAGCGAAAAATTCTTATTTTCTTTTGAAAAAAGTCATAATTTTTGAGGGTTGAATTTTTCTTTATTTTTTTTGGAATATGATAAATTTTCTATTCTCTTGGAATTGAAAAATATTTTTTTTTAAAAATAAAAAATTTTCAATTTTAATTTCAACGTAGAAAATTTCTCATTTACAGAGAAAAAAACGCAATCTTGAAAAAAAATTTTATGGAGAAAAAATCCAAATTTTTCTACAGAAAAAAATTTCTAAAAGTTTTTTGAGAAATAATTATTTGAATTTTTATCCCACATTTAAAAAAAATCTGCATTTTTTAAAAATCGGAGTAAATTTTTTTTGAAATTTTTTGGGGGCAGATTCAAATTTTTTTTGAACATCAGATTTTTAATTTCTTTTGAAAAAAAATCGTAATTTTTGAGATCAGTATTTTTCTTTATTTTTTTTGGAAAATGAAAAATTTTCCATTTTCTTGGAACTTTTTTAAAAATCCTTTAGATTGAACATACTTTTTTTTTAAATAAAAATCTTTCAATTTCAATGTAGAAAATTTCTCATTTACAGAGAAAAAAAACACAATTCCTGAGAAAATTTTTCTCATCTTTCCGTGGGAAAAAATTTCAATTTTTGTGGAGAAAAAAGTCAAATTTTTCTGCAGAAGAAAATTTCCAAGTTTTTTGAGAAAAATACCTAATTATTTAAATTTTTAATCCACATTTTTTTCAAAAGTGCATTTTTTAAAAATCGGAGTAAATTTTTTTGAAATAAAACATTTCTGAAATGGTCTTGTGGGTGGGTTCAAATTTTTTTTGAGTAAAAAATCTTATGAATTTTTGAGTGTAAAATTTTTTTTCAATTTTTGGAACATGAAAAATTTTTCATTTTCTTGAAACAAATTTTTTGAGAACTTTTGGAATAGACATGTTTTTAAAAAATTTTGCAGTAAAATCTTCCACTTGAATGGAGAAAAATTCTTATTTGCAGAGAGGAAAAAAATAAAATTTTTTGAGATTTTAAAAAAATATTTTATCCGAAAAAATCTCAATTTTTATGGAGAAAAAAATTCCATAATTTTTTTGGAATTTAAATATGATATTTTTGATGAGTAAGCTTTGAAAAAATCTTAATAATATATTATATTTTTTAGACTAAAAAAAAAATCAATTCCTTTTGTACCTAGAACAAAATATTTCAATTCTAATGCTAAAAAATCAGCCAAAAAGTTGCAGCTTTTTCTGAGAAAGGAACTTCTTGTTTTTACTTTTTAGAGAATAAAATCGCAACTATTTTGAAATAAATCATTCAATCTTTTGGAGGAACAATTTAATTTGCTGAAAAAATCTCAAATTTGCTTGGAGAAAGAGTCTGGGAAATGAAATGAATAGCAGTTGTAAAAAAAAATTCAATTTTTTTTAGGAAAAAATGTTTTTATTTTCAGAAAAAAGAAACTTAATCCGATTTATTATTTAATTTTTTCACCATTCTAAATCATTTAATTTGAGCTTGCTCAATAAAATAAATTTTATCCGCGTTTTGTTTATTTTAGTTTTGGAACCCTCAAAATCGGAGGCCTCCAAAATTCCCTGAGTAAAATGAAGATTTTTAGGGAGGAGGTCTTGAATAAAATGGAAGCCCATGTGATTGTTTTGAAAATATGTACGTTCTAAATTAAGAATCAGTCGTGAAAAGTTGAAAACGCTTTTAACCTTTTGATCACATGAATGCGAATTTTTTTGGTGACCACATCAAAATTTGATAATGCGATGAAAGTGCAATTACTTCAATATAAGACTAATGAAACGAGACGTAATCAAAGTGAGTATAATTAAAAGAAAATTATCGTAATTTTTGATCAAAACACAAAACTGTCCCAATAAGTATCAGTAAGTAGGTACCTACTTACTTGCACCTTAACTAAGATTAAAATGACAAAGAAAATTTGCCATCGTCTCTATAAATGTCAAAAGAAAATTGCATCGAGTGCACTTTATCAACAATCTAGCAGGAAATTTGTATGCAAATAAAACTTTTTTATACCTACTTTGTTACCGAGTAAAAATCAAATACGATTTCAAACGTTATAATGATAAGATAGAAGGAAATTAAACTTTAATAAGTAATTAGATAAATACCTACATCGCCTTTCGAATCTTCAATCTATAATACTTCGGACTGGCAAAGTTGAAACGTTTTTTAACAACTTTTCCCCGTTCGTTAACGTAATTTTCAATTGAAGTGTGCACTTGACGTAGTGATTCGTTACACATTTATTTGATTGTAATTATTTAGTACGAAATGTAAACGTCGTATAAATATGGAGAAGTGTCTTACTTATGAAAATTCGCCTACGATAACGAGTGATTGAAAACAACGAATCGTCAATTCACATAAATTGGCGAATTTCATTTTATCAAACAATTTTGTAATTTTGTTCGACGAATCAAACTATAAATTTGTAAATGTATTCGGTTCATCGACTGTGCGTGTAAATTCGCGGTTTCGAACCAATTCGACGTAAATTGTTCATATGCGCGATAAAAGTTTCCACATCGAGTCGAAAATAGCCAGCGAAGAATTAAATGGGGAAAAAATCAAAATATTGAGCCTTTTCGATTTTTGCATGTTTATTTTAATCATCGTACCCGCATCGGTGACTTTCACAGCAGCAACATGGGACCTCACCGATCAATTGGAAATCGAATATTCGAGTTTTATTCCGATCGTAGGAGTCATTTTTTACGTCTTTTTAAACATAACGCCGTATTTAGCTTACGACGTCGCGCGCCATATTTTGAAAAATAAATTCATGTTTAGCGTATTTTCACAAATTTACATTTATATTTTCGCCACTAGCGCCGTCTCCCAGTGGAATTACGTGTGGGAATGCGCCAATACATTCGATCTTTTCAATCAACTCACGTTCGTGGTGAGTTCGACTATTACTTTTTCAGTCGTATTATTTATTTGCAAAAGACTAGTCAATTTGATCGGAGGGCATTCGCCAGCCACCGAAGATAGCAGCTTGGAGGATGTGTTCCTGTTTCCAACCATGTTCGAGACTGAGGTGAGTTGCAGTGGCGAATTTTTCTCAATTAAGTACGAAATGGACCTATTTAATTTTCAAATCGTTTCGAACGATTTGATTCGTCAAACGAGTCGAAAGATTCTTTTCATGGAACGAATCTTGAAACGATTGCGAGATTAGATAAATTTTGATTTTTTTTAAACCGAGTATTTAATTAACGTAGGTTGAACTTGAACCACCTAATTTAAACATCAAGTCCAATTAAGAGTAAGTATAATAATTATGCAAGTTGATATATATCCAGATCCACCAAAAGCTTTAAATATGAAAAACGAGAGCGCCTTCATTTTATTTGACAAGCAACCACTTCTATCAACTAATAGATTTATTAGGTATTGGGCAAGCTATTGGGTCTTTTGTCTTTTGAAAAATCAGCAATCTTTTTCTTCTTTTTGTTTCACTTCGTGATGAAAGTCTTGGATCCTTTAGTTATACTTATGTAGTACTTTTCTATCTATGACGAAATCTTGATAATTAGATGAATCATGAATCAATCAGACCGAATCGGGTGATATAAAAATTGATAATTCTCATCAAAGGATTTCATAAACCTCGATTCATTATTTTTTTCGGCGAAAAATATTGCGCATGTAGCTTTGAAAAAAGAATGGAAGAGGCGTTCAGAGACATTTTGCAGCATTGCTGCCAGAATAGGAGCCCTCTTAATAACAGTTTAGGCTCCAAATTTCATGATTTCAAATATTCCAAAAATAAAATACCTATCAATTCAAAACAATTTTTTCAATAAAAAATCTACTTTTTGCAGAATAATTTTTTTTTTTTTGAGAGTGGATAGGTAAAAATATTTTGAACTTTGAAAAATTTACCTATCCATTTTTTCGAGAGTAAAAATATTTCTTATTTTTTTGAAACTACATCTTTCAATTTTTTGGAAGAAAGAATGTTTTCAGTTTTTTTGAAATAAAAAAACTCCCAAGTTTTTTTTTCCAAAAACCTAAAAAAATATTCTAATTTCTTGGAAAAAGAGATTTCTCAATATTTCTGGAGTACTTACCTAATTTCGAGAAAAAAAATCATTTTTTTGAAATGAGAAAACTTTCAATTTTTGAAAAAAATTCTTGTTTTTTTTTTTGAATACCCAGGTAGAGCAGTTTTTATTTTTTTTTTTTGAATAAAAAATTTTTTCAATTATTTTATTGTAGAGAAAATTTCTTATTTTATTAAAACATAAAATTTTTCTATTTTTTTATAATCTTGTTTTTTGGAATACGTAGGTAACTAGGTACCTACGTAAAACAATTTTCCATTTTTTTTTTTTTTTTTGTACAAAAAGTTTTTAAATTTTATTGGAAAGAAAAGTAATTTTTCAATATTATCGTAGAGAAAATTTCTTAATTTTTTTTGAAAAAAAAAATTCTTATTTTTTTAGAAATGAAAATAAAAATTTCTTGAGTGTTTTTGAATAGAAAATTCTTCAGTTTTTTTTGTTTTGTTTTTTTTTTGGTGAAAAAATTCTCGAATTTTTTGGAATAAAACAATATTTCAATTTTTTCAGATTAAAATTTTTTTAAAATAATTATTGTCGTGTTTTTTTTTTGGAATAGAAATTTTTTATCATTATTTTTTTGAGTAAGTAATCTTTAAATTTTTTCGATCATGCACTTGAGAAAAATTCTGATTTTTTTTTTTTGGAAAAAATAAAACAATTTTCGAATTTTTTGGATTTTTTTTTCAATTTTATGCAGAATGAAATTTCTTATTCTTTTGAAAGAAAAAATATTTTTCATTTTTTTTTAATTTGTCAATTTTTCTTGGGTAAAAAAATTCAATTTTTTTGTGAGAAAAATTTCTCATAAAAATATCACTTTGATTGAAAAAATCTTTTAATCAAAAAGAAGATTTCGAAAAGTTTTTTGTTGCAAATTCTTACAATAATAATTAAATAAACAAACAAATTTATGAATGCTCAAAAATTGACTAATTTTGAAAATTCATTTAGACAAAAAAAATTGTAAAGGCCAATTTTCAAATTTTTGATAATCAATAATTTTGAAAATTTAATAAGTCCTTCAAGTGCATTAAATCTTCCAAATTTGGTAGAAATTTGAAATTTGGAAAATAATTTAAAATTCGATGGACAGAAATGCTGATATTTTAACATTGTTCAATTTTTGATATCACACCCGTTTCGAAAATTCAACCGAATTCTGAAAATATTCAAAAGAGGCATTTTTCAAAGTTACATCAATTTGTACAATTTTTCAGTTCGATAATTTTGAAATTTGATATGGTAAATTTTTTAACATAGAATATATAAATCTTCAAAAATCAACTAAATTTTCGAAAAATTCGAAAAATCAATTTTTAATTTTGACGATGAGTTATTTTTGAAGTTTTTAAAGGAAGTAATGTAAATGTTCAGAATATCATGGATCTCGGGAGTAGGTATTTATAATTTTTCAAAAAAATTTAAAAAATCATTTTTCAAAGGTCTTTCAAATATTTTGGTAAAAATTGAAAACTTCAATAAAAGTTGGAAATTTGAATCTAGAATCTTTAAATTTAATCTATTAAAATTTTGAAATAAGACCATTTTTGAAAATTTAACTGGATTTCTAAAACATTAAAAAAAGTTCATTTTCAAAAATTGATTAAATTTTTCAAATGTTGTCAAATTTTTGATTCGGCTAAATTTTTTTAAAAAAGTTGAAAATTCCATATTCTAAAATGTATGATTAGTTTGTAGAATTTTTCAATTTGTATTGTACTTTTGAAATTAATTTTTTTTTAATTCAGCGAATTGAAAAAAAAAAAAAAAAAATAGGTGAATAAGTGAATTTTTAAAGATGGGTAAATTTTTATATTTACATTTTTGTAAATGATTAGGTACCATTAATAGATACTTTTATTCTAACAAAATTTAAATAAACATCTTTAATATTGAGCTAATTTCGAGAATTCGTTAAATCTAATTTTAAATTTTTTTCAATTTAAAAAAAATGGTAGATAAGTATTTTAAAATTTTAAAAGTGAATAAATTAAATTTTCAAGTTTCGTAAATAGGTATATTCAAAATTTATTATGTAATTCTTCTCATTACATTGTAAAAGTTTTAAAATAAAGCTATAAATTTTCAAATAGTTGAAAAAAATTCAACTTTCAAAGACTGATTAATTTCCTGACGGTCATTTTCAAAATTTATTTAATAGAAATTTGAAGTTTTGTAATTTTTTAAATTTTCAAAAATTTTCGATTATAAGTAGATCAATTTTTTCAAGTCAGTAAAATTTTCTACAAAATTTTTTTCCATGTTTTGTTTTTAAAATGTAACTTTGAAATTTAGAAAATTTTCGAAATTTGGCGAAGGTTCAAAATTTTTATAAATTTTTGAAGTTGACCCAACTTTTGAAATTCAGCCTAAAAAAATTAAAATAATTTTCCAAGTTTTATCAATTTTCATATATCTAAAAAATTGGAAAATCTCTATAATTCAGTTCAATAAAAAAAAAGTAAGTAAAGCGATTTAATAAATTTTGATAAACAAATTTGGTAAAAATCCAACCCCCAAACTTGGAGAAATTTGTAAAATTAGGTAAATTTTCAAAATTCAGCTCTGAAAAAATTTCGAATGTCAAGTTTCAATGTTTGATAAATTTTTATTAGTGTGCGTAAGCACACTATTGGTTTCAGTCTTGAAATATAAAATTTTGAAATAGGTTTATCGAGGTTAACTCATTAACGATGGGATGGATTTGGTTCAAATTTTCAAGGAATGTGGAGTTCATGAAGGCGGAGGGCCAATGAGATTTGTGTGTGAATCTAATGAGTAATTATCGAGATAATTGCAATTTTCACTTGTATAAAAAAAGGGAAAAGGGGACTTTTCTATTATTCATATCTTATCTTATGGCAATAAATTTAAAGTGTTCAAACAATTAGGGGAGGAAGCCCGCGGAGGACAAGGTGGGACTACTCGGATTCGTTTTTAGGGCATCAAAATGGACCCGTATGCCAAAATTCAGCTTGCCGCGCAACTTTTCCCCAGTGATGTCAGTAACGAAATTTTTTTTCCGTTACGGTATTCGTTCCATTACTGTAACTAAAAATTCTGAATTTCGTTATTAGTTACGTTACTTGGAACGAAAATGGTACCGCCAGGGCCTTGTAACGTTATTTTTCAAATAACGTTATTTTTTTCCGTTCCGTTCCGGTTTTTTCGTTACAACGTAATTTTTTCCGAAATAGCCAGAAATCATAAAAAAATTGCTATCTTCATTTTCTATGTAAATTAATAACTATCAAGTCCAATAGAATAAAATAAACATCAAGAACTAAGAAGAAAATAAACAAGTTTGGAGGTGTTGCTACCTACTTTCTGAAAAAATTACGCTGTAACAAAAAAAAACCGGAACGGAATGAAAAAAATAACGTTAATTGAAAAAATAACGTTACAAGGGCCTGGCAGTACCATAGTACCTACACATAAGTGTAAGTGAAATTAAAATTTTTCAAGAGTTACAACGAACCAAAAGAACATTTTCTGCGGTTGGCAGTGCAGGCAATACAAAAAAAACTGAAAAAAATAACGAAAAAAAGTAACGGAACGTAACGATTTTTTTTTCGTTATTTGTTACGTAACATAAAGACCATTTTATTGTAACGTTATTATTTCGTTACACAATTTCTGTTCAAAAATAAAGTTCCGTTACAGTTCCGTTACTTGTAACGAAAAAAAAAAAAAAAAAAAATATGCCGTTATTTTTCGTTTTTCGTTACCGTTATCGTTACGTTCCGGCATCACTGCTTTTCCCTATGGATGTTTATTTTTACTGGACTAAATTGTACGAATTCGATTCAAATAAGATAAGTAACCTAACTTGTGTTGGAAAAATAATTATCTCGAATATTTCATAATATTTGCCTTCATAGATTTCCTTATTTCATGGAAATTTTTTCCGGCTCTCAATCACCAATTCGAAAAAGTAAAACTGTTCCTTTAAGTACATACTATTTATTTGTTTTGTTAGAAATTCACGAGCAAATATCATGATGCGTGATATCAATTTATGTATGGACTATTTAAATATTAATTTATATCGAGCATACAAACCACTCGAAATTCAAATAAAATAAAAACGACAACAACAACAACAAAAAAGTATTATATTAATCGGGTATGATGCACATCGTGTGATCTACATACAAAAGACTTTCTTTTCGTATAAAAAGCATGAAAGTCATTCCTCCAAAGCGTGATAATTCTATGTAGCAGACTGTGGCGTTGTAAAGTGTGTGCTGAATTATCTATCGAGTATAGGTAGCATATACCTGTATGCATTGAGTGACAATTTTCAAAACAAGTTAAAAATACAAAAGGTCATTTTTCTCACGTACGCATTCATCAAACCCTGGTCAGGTTAACTCCAACTGACACGATGTATCACAGAGGGATGATGGATGTTAAACCGGTTAGCGGGAAGTGTAGTACATTCATCGCTCTCGGGGATGCGTGATCGTGAATCCAGACCTCAAAGGCCTTTAGTCCAGTTCTATCCTATATATATCAAACTTTTGTGAAACAAACTTGATCTGCGAGTAATGCCTATGTCTATGTTCAATTGTTCAATGGCATATTCTTTTAACATATTTTGGCGAGTCTTTAAAATTTTTGAGAAATTTTCAAAGGCTCAGCTCTGTTGCAATAATGAGGTTGGGGTGGTTCTTATTTCGGATATCTTCGATGTTTTATCCGGACACCCACGTCAATTGGTTATACATATAAGCAGGGATAGGACAAATTGGTACCTCAACCTATTTAAATAGCAAAATAGAAATGGGTCCCTAAAAGCCCAATTAAAAATACTATCATAAATAGATTTTCAAAAATGTATTCAAATAGGTAGGTACTCTATTTACCAGTAAATAGTTTTTACCACGCTTTTTTTAAATAGATTTTTAAATAGTTATTTTTTCAAATTATCTACAGATGCACAATGCCAATAAAAAATGTTTGAAAAAAATCAATTTTCATAAAAAAAATAAAAAATAAAAATAAAAAAACGTAATAAAATTTGAAAAGTTATAGGCAGTTAGGTACCTACCTCATAAATTAATACACAAAGTAAAAATTTAATAGATCTGAAAATTCCCCAAGATTGATTGAATTGGAAATTAGTAAACAAAAATTTAAAATTCTCAAGTCATAAAAACATGACAAATTTCAAATTTTTAGAAACACTTACGAAAATAATGATCAAAAATTCGCAAAAATTTCTCAAAATTTAGTAAATTGAAATTTATTTTTAAAAATGTAAAAATGAATATCACACAAATTAGGTATATAAATTTAAAAATCCCTCCCAAACTAAAATATTATAAAAAATTAATAAGTCAAAAAAAGTCAAAAAATTTGTAATTGAAAAAATATAACAGCTTTTTTTAAATTTAAAAACGTAGAAAATCCAAAAAATCAGAAATTCGTAAAAAATGAATACATGAGATAATTCGACAAAAATTGAATGAATTACAAATTCTTTAAAACTGAGTAGGTATCAAATCAGAAAATGTTCCAAAAAAATTGAAAAAATTAGATTTTTTAATTAGATTTTTTTACCTTAATTTTTGTGATGCGAAATCCTCCTCTGGCTGGATTTGAGAAAATTTTTATTTTCAGAAAACTTCAAAAAATTGGAATTTTTACGAAATTGCATTTAATTAAAAGGCTCCGAAAAAATTCAATCCAAAATCCTACCCGGGTTGAATTTGCAAAAATTTTAATTTTCAGTAATTTTCAAGAAAATGGGAAATTGCATTCAATCAATGAAAAAAGCTACACCAAGATCCGATGCAAAATCCTCCTCTGACTGGATTTAAAGAAAATTTTTATTTTCAGACAATTTCAAAAAATGGGAGTTTTCGCAAAATTGCATTCAATCAATGATAAAAGCTACGTACCCTAAGATTTAATGCAAAATCCTCCTCTGGCTAAATTTAGGAAAATTTCTATTTTTTCAGAAAATTTCAAAAATGGGAGTTTTTGCAAAATTGCATTTAATCAATGAAAAAAGCTACCCTAAGATCCAATGCAAAATCCTTCTTTGGCTAAATTTGGAAAAAAAAAATTATTTTCAGAAAATTTCAAAAATTGGGAGTTTTTGCAAATTTGCATTCTCAATGAAAAAAGCTACCCCAAGATCCAATGCAAAATCCTCCTCTGGCTAAAATTACGAAAATTTTTATTTTCACATTTTAAATTTTTATTACGTTTACTACCATTAAAATTTTGAAAATTCGATTACAATTCAAAATTCAGTAATTTTGATTTTTATGTTTGAATATACCTATCTACCTTTTTTAAGTTGATTAAAATTTTAAAACTGATCTAAATTTTCAACAAAAAAATTCAACAGTTTGTTTTTCAAGTTCAAAATATTTTTAAAATGTCTTACCCTCTTACGGTCAAGTTTCCAACGATTTTTTTTGAAATTTCACAAATTATCAAAATTTGGTCATTTTCAAGTTTTAATCGAAATTAGATCAATTTATGACTGAACTAAATTTTCAAAAAATTTTACAGTTTTTCAAGTTTGACAAAATTTAACAATTTTTAAATTTTATTTTAAAATCCTGAAATAGTGAAAATTTGAAATTCAATGAACTTTTTAAATTTGATCATTTTAATGAATTTTTGAAAATACACTGTTCTTTAAACTTTGACTAAATTTTCTTGAAATTATATATATATATATATAATTATATATTAAAATTATAATAAGTTTCAAAACTTAGATCATTTTTTCTTAAAATTTGGTTCAGTTTTCATAAAATTTTAAAAAGCAAATTAAAAAAATTTTAAGAGTAAATATTTATCATTTAGATAAGAGTTGGTTAAATTTTCGGAAATGTTTAAAAACCTTTTTACCTTTTTTGTATATTTTTACAAATTTTTACAATTTTGAAAAAAAATGATGAAAATTTAAAATTTAGTCATTTTCAAATTTTAATTTTTTTACGAGTTTACCTACTTGATTATTACACCCATCGACAGGGGGCTTTAGATGGAGTTAAAATTTTTTTTTTTTTTTTTGATTCCAAAGAGATTACCTATTTTTCAAAAAAATTAGGATAGATAATAATTTTTTTAATTTGTGAAGTTTGATCAATTTTAAAAATTTAGCTCAATTCCCAGAAATCATTTAAAGTCAATTTTTTAAGTTTGATAAATTTTCACAATTTTCAATATTTTTAGTCATTTTTTAAAATTTTGTAAAAATTAAAAATAATTTTGATAGGTATTTATTGGTAATTTTTAAATTTTAATAGGTAGGTAAATTTTTGTAATTTTCAAAATTTTCAAAATTCAATTTCTGCGATTAATTCTTTACTTTGGAAATTGAGAAACTTGAATTTTCTGTCCATATTCTCGAATTAATAGGTACCAGAAATTACCGTTTTAAAGACGAAAAATTATGAAAAACTCGAATTTTTGGGTTTTTGAGAATCTGTCATCTAATCTAAAAAATTTAGAAAAAATATACCTACTATAACCTATATTTTGAAAATTAGCTGAAATTCAAAATTAAAATTACATATTTATTTACAAAACAAATTAGAGATCAATTTAATTGATTCTGAGTGAGCAGTCAAGTACCTATTTACTTACCTAAGTAATTCATTAATTTTTTTTTTTATATATATTGACACCACCAACCTTGAATCTAAAATGTTTTTCGCACAACATACAAGGTTAATAAATGGTACCATTAGAACATATGTAATTTATTACGAAGATAATTATTTTCTAAATAAACAATTATTTATGCATCACTGAAGGTATTTTTTACTCATAGAAAAAAATTTTAATTAAAATTTCGTCTACATTTCAAACGCTGCAACATATTCTCATTAGATATTCAAGTACATAGAGCACATCTGAACTTAGTTCTTTATAATTTCAACTCCATTCAGTAGATAATTTTCGTTTAAGCGATTACGTTTTAAAAACACTGTTTATTATCGAATTAATTTTTCAAATAAAACCACAAATAGCGAATAAATTTATTGCATTTTAGAACATAATCTTTTGTGAGTTCAAAAGAGGCGTTATGTTAATTACAGTACAACGAAGTGTATCTATCGGTCCGTTCGGTAAAATTTATAATGTACTGTGATGAAAAAATGATCGAATTCGCGGTTTATTAATTTCAACCTGCACAATTTCGCATATTTTGCCATTTTATTACGTTGAAGGAAAATCGAATTTTAAAATGGGCGAAAATTCGAACAAAAAGAAATCCTTTTCGTGTGTCGAGTTTTTCCTCAATCCGGTGCTATTCATTTTGGATTATTTGTTGTTTTTAATCGTGATTCCTGTGTGCGGTATTGCATTCTGGATCGGCACGTATTATTTGTTAGTTTATTTAAATAAACCCGCCCTAGGGTACATTATCTTCAAATACAGTTTGCTGACAATTTGCGCCCTCATTTTCGCCTTCAAGCATGTGGCTCGAGTTCCTATTTATAAATTTATTCGCGATCATATCAAATCGGAAGTTGCATTTTTCATTATTTCCAAATTTTACATATATTCGTTCTCGCTCTGCAGTACGGTAGTATTTGCGGGTATTTTTGAAATGGACATTCTCAACGAATCGAATAAAGCCAATAAAGACAACAGCAGCGATAGCAATTCGACCTCGGTCAAAAAAGTCGAAGCGTCTGAGAGCAATCCTTTTACCTGTATTTCTCTCACCATAATCGGATTCTTGATTTTATTCTGTATAAAATGTCGCCCTCATTTGGCCGGAGGAGCAGGAGATGTTGGAAGAGAGAAAACCGCCGAAGATGTGTTTCTTTTTCCTGTTACCTTGTTCGGTACCTCTGTAAGTTTTAGAACTGATTATACGTTTAAAATAATATATCATCAAAATAACGATCGGATATTTTTCCGAAAACTCGCCTGCTGCATCATTTGCTCACCTCGAATTTTAACAAGTCCAGTACTGTACGTAAAATAATACTTGATATTCAAAATTGGAGGAGAGGGAACGGTTCAATCGAAATTTTTGTTACATCCAAAATTATTCCTAGAACTTCAAGCTACAACTTTTGTTTGAAATTTTTTTCAATTGAGCCCCCTACCTCCTCCCTGTTTTAATAAAAATAATTATGTATCTTGAATAGGTTGTATTATCCATAATTGGTGGGGAAGGAGGGGTCCAATCGAATTTTTTTTTATAACTAAAATTGTTTTTGAGAGTTCAAACTACAATTTTTATTTGAAAAATTTTTCAATTCGACCCTTTCCCTCAATTTTGAATAAGTACCTACCTAATATTATGTGTAATTGGAGGAGAAGGGGAAGTTCAATCGAAATTTTTATAACAATCAAAATTATTTCTTTAATTTTTTTCAATTGGCCCCTTTCTCCTTCACTCCTTCAATTTTTAATTAGTATCTTTGGAGTGTTATGCGAAATCAGTGGAGAGAAAGTGGTCCAATTGAAAAAATTTTCAAACAAAAGTTGTAGGTTGAAGTTCTAGGACTAATTTTAATTATAACAAAAATTTCGATTGGACTCCTCCCTCCCCTCAAATTTTGCATAATACTGTAGGGTTTCTCGAGTAATTATTTTGTAAAAAATTATCAATTTTGTAAAAATTTGAAATTTATGAGTCGAAAAAATTTGTTTTAATTCAATTCCATCAGACTTGAGAAATTTTTTTCCATACGAGCAGTTTTTACAATTTTTGCGTTTTTTTCAACCCTACAACAGTAGGGTTTCTCGAGTAATTATTTCGGAAAAAAATTATCAATTTGTAAAAATATGAAATTGATGGGTCGCAAAATTTTTTTTCAATCAATTTTATTTCAATTCCATCGGATTTGGGCAATTTTTTTCTATTCGAGCAGTTTTGGCAATTTTTTTCAGTTTTTTCAACCCTATACAACTGTAGGGTTTCTCGAGTAATTTTCTCAAAAAAAAATTGTCAATTTTGTAAATATTTGAAATTGATGGGTCGCAAAAATTTTTTTAAATCAATTTTATTTCAATTCCATCGGATTTGGGCAATTTTTTTCTATTCGAGCAGTTTTGACAATTCTTGGGGATTTTTCAACCCTACAACTGTAGGGTTTCTCGAGTAATTATTTCGCAAAAAATTATCAATTTTGTAAATATTTGAAATTTGTGGGTCGAAGAATTTTTTTTTAATCAGTTTTATTTCAATTCCATCAGACTTGTGCAATTTTTTTTATTCGAGCAGATTTTACAATTTTCTCGGGTTTTTTCAACCCTACAACTGTAGGGTTTCTCGAGTTATTATTTTGTAAACCATTATTAATTTTGTAAAAATATGAAATTGATGGATCGAAAAAAAATTTTCAATCAATTTTATTTCAATTCCATCGGACTTGGACATTTTTTTTCTGTTCGAGCAGTTTTGACAATTTTTGGGGATTTTTCAACCCTACAACTGTAGGGTTTCTCGAGTAATTATTTTATAAAATTTTTAGTCTTGACAAAAATTTCGATTGGACCCCTCCCTCTCCTCTAATTTTGAATATCAGATATTTATGTAGTGTTGGACTTGGTAAAATTCAAAGTGAGCAAATGATGCAGCAGGCGGGTTTTCGGAAAAATAGCCGATCATTAATATACTACGTAAATCAAAATATACAAATGTCTAGCTTGCAGTCTGTGAATTTACCTATCTACTTTTATCGACATATTTTTTCATTATACCTATACCTACCCATTCGATAAAAAATACCCAACAGGTGACCTTTGAATTTGGCGCAATTGGATCGTATACCTAATAAACAAATGGGCACAAATGGGTTATATTAAAATACCGGTGACTTAGAATTGAATATTTCGTCATTGTTCCAAGTCCGGAATGAGATTACGTTAAATTTGATTCAGTACTAACTACATTAGTGATTTATAACGTCGTAGGTAGGTAGGTAGGTACCTGGTACCTACTTGATGAATTCGATTTGCAATTTAAAAAAAAAGTTCATCTTGTAGAAGATTATGCGTCTTAAGTAGACTTTAGATACGTATAATATTATTTCTGAAGTACTTTGTACAAAAACGTACCTTCCCCCCCCCCCAATCCGAGACGAAACTTCACATTGTTAGGTTAATTATCTTCTCTACTGCAAATACGTGTTGGTAGATATAGTACATATGAGTTGCATAGAAGTAGAACGAACAACCATTTCAATATCTACCTACCCATACCAAAGGATGATATTTTTTATCACGTCTTTATTTACGCCTTACTTGGTATATCACAGAAATTTCTTTAGAAACTAGATTTATTTCAATAGGTATATTACCTATCTATCTATAATATTTGATAACATTTTTAAAAATTCAAATGATAAAGATTTCTCAGAAAAATGGACAAAGTCATAGAAACACGTAGTACTTCATTCATTGTTTTTATTCCTTTACCTACGTACTAGGTAGATAGTTGATTGTGAGATGGAAAAGAATTTAACCAGAAACCGATTAGGTAAATTGTAAGTACCTAACAGGCTAACACAAAAAATGAAAACCCAATAGGCAGGTCAGCTCTAATATCAAATTGAAAATTTTAAACTATTTAAAAAATCTATACGATTCTGAGACATTTTAACCAATAAAAGAAATTCTAACGCGACAACATGTGTCAGCAAAATTTTTAATCATCGATTCACCATCTTCATTTTACATACCTACAAATTCATCAAAAATTTTTGAACATTTTTTTAAAACTTGACGAATCATTTAAAATCCGGTGATTTTAGACAATTTTCAAATTTTCATAAATTTTTAAAATTTGGATAATTTTTACTATGAAAAAAATTAAACGGTAAGCTCATTCTCTAATCTTGATGAATTTATAAAATTTTGAAAGTTCTGAAGATGTAATCGAACTTTAAAATTTAGTAAATTTTCAGAATTTGATAAAAATTCAACATTTTGATTAAAATTTAAAATTTGGTAATTTTGAAATTTTATTAAATTTTTTTAAACATAGGAAGTAAATTCTATGAATGTTTTTAGATTTCTGCAATGCTTACTTACATCATGTAAATTATTAATTTACAAAATTTGTTTTTTTTTTAAATCCCAAAACATGGATGTTATTTCATCTATTCCAAAAAAATTTAAAAATAGGTATATTCGAATAGAAAAAAATAGAAATGTTTTACTACCGAAAATTGTAAAGATTATAGGTACATTTTTCTTCGCAAAGATTCAGTGATATTTTGCGAAAACACCTGGAATTTTTTTACTTCACCAAAAAAAACTAAATTCTTTTTTTCCTCGAAAAAAAAAAAAAAATTTCTCCAAAAAAATGCAAATAGGTAGGTAATTTTTCCAAAAAAAAAAATTTTACCAGGTATCAAAAATTTTAAGATTTTTTTCTCTACACCCAAACATTCAGAGCTTTTTTTTCCTTGAAAATTTAAAAAAAATAAAACGTTTTTCCAAAGAAATCAAGTGATTTTTTCCATCGAAAAGATTTTTTCTCGCAATAAATTGAGGAATTTTTTATTCTCAAGAATTCAAAGATTACTTTCTCCGTAAAGATTCCGTAAGTAACTTTTTTCCAAAAAAAAGTTTTCTCAAAACAAAATGAAGAATTTTTTTTCAAAAAAAAATAATAGGTAATAATAATAAATAAAAATACCTACCTACCTACTTTTTCCTTGAAAAAAAAAATTCTCAAAAAAAAATGAGAAAACTTTTTCTTAAAATAAAGATAGGTAATTTTTTTAAAATGAGAACGCTTTTGCTCAAAAAATGTAAAATTTTTCTCAAAAAAAATGAGACAGTTTTTTCTTTAAAAAAATAGGATAGTTTTTTCTTTAAAAATAAAGACATTTTTTTCTGTTTCTAAAAAAAATTAAAACATTTTTTCTAAATAAAAATGAGAAATTTATTCTCAAAAAATGAGAAATTTAATTTATTCTCACACATAGCCGGCGGATCATTATTTTCTCAAGTGGTGCTCACATTGTGGTAACGGGGGGAAGGGGATGTGAAGTGAAAATCTTGTAAATTTTTTCACCAAAAAAAAAAGACTTCATAATTATTTAATTTCGTTGAAAAAATTGTCCAAAATTTTTTTTCTCATTATTCGGGTCTATTCTGAGAGGTTTTGACGAAAAAATTCATGATTTTTCAATTATTCCTATTTTTGAAAAAAGTTCATTTTGCAATGGGCAATTTCACATTTTCCCAAAATTCAATTTTATTGGAAAAATTGTCAAAAATTTTTTTTTTCATCATTCGGGTTTACTCTGAGAGGTTATGATGAAAAAATTCTGAATTTTTCAGTTGTTCTATTTTTGGAAAAAATTCATTTTTGCCATGTAAAAAGAAACGGTTTTTTTCGCGGAGCTTTTTACATGGAAAATTTCACATATTTAATTTCTTTGAAAAAATTGCTCAAAAAATTTTTTCTCATTATTTCGGTCCATTCTGAGAGGTTATGATGGAAAATTTTTTAATTTTTCAATTATTCGCATTTTTGGAAAAAATTCATTTTTGCCATGTAAAAAGAACCGGTTTTTTGCGGAGCTTTTTACATGAGAAATTTCACATAATATACACTATAAAGTAGAACTTCGATTATCCGATGTCCAAAAATCGGTTAATTTTTTATTACCCGATTTCTCTTCAATTTTGCTCTATACGACCGACCTCATATTAATGTTTCAAATTTTCTAGAAAAATTTGAGAGACCATTTTTGTATTTCCAAAAAAATAATATTGAAAAAATGTGGAAAAATTATTTATTTCAAAAAAAAAAAAATTAGGAACATGAAAAATTGTATTCCAAAAAATTAGAATTTTTTTATCCTATAAAATTGAAAAATCTTATTTCATTCTAAATAATTTTTAAAAAAAATTTAAGAAGATCTCAATCCAAAATAAAATATAATTTTTTTTTATTGAGTGAAATTTTTTACACATTAAGTTTAAATTTTTTGCGCAGTTCATCTCATGTGGTGCTCGAGCACGAGAGCAACTGGGCTAACGCCGGCCATGTTCTCACAGAGGACTTGAAAAAGAAAAAAATAACAGCTTTGAGGTATCAGCCTGATACCAGCCTACTGTTTTTTGTTTTTTTTTTAAATAAAAACTTTGACGAATTAAAAATAAAATTATTAAAAATTTCAAAAATTCTCAGTTTTCCTTTTTTTTTGGAATTGAGGTACTGGTAGGCTACTTAATATTAAAATTCATTCAGTCGAAAAACAAAAAATTCGAAATTATCTTTTAGGATTAATTTATCTCAAAATTTACAATTTTTGTAAAAAAGTTGATTTACCAATGTGCTGCTATTTTCAAAATTTTCAAAAATTCGTCAAAAATTGAAAAATTGACTTGGGTTGCTCAAAATTTAGTTCTGAGGTCTGGATTACATGCTCTTTCAGTGAGCAAATTTCAGCTCAATCGGAGTTAACGAGTTGGCAAGGTTTCCCTGTACGAAGTAAGTATAGGTAGTTTTTAAAAAATTGTAAAACGTTTATTTTCAAGATTCGCTCACGCATAAATTTTGAAAAAATATCTAACTTATCACTCGCTGAATAACAATACTCTTATGGTCAGTTGACGACACCTACGTACGTTCTACGTAGGCCTATCTCAAGTACCTAATAAAAATCTGTAACTCGAAAATGATTAAAAAACATAATCCTAGTTCGCTTGGCCGTTGAGAGCGACCCTTTAGCGATCATATTTCCTTCCGGCATTCTTCGGAAAAAAATCCCACATAAAATAACGACGAATACGGAGGACGACAATTAATAATGAAAAGAATTATACGTTTGAAATTAACCCATAAAGCGCAATCGTTTCGCAAATTAGAACTTCCTTTTATTAACAATATACTTGATAATACCATAACAAACATACAGCGAACTATGTAGGATGGTCGGTGAGGTCGGGTATATTTGGATGGTAATCTCTTAAACATTATCGTTGTGACAAAAAGTCTTTACTTTATTAGAAAATTCAGTGATTAACGACGCGAGCGACGTTATACTCTGCGTATACTTTTCCGAATCCGATGCATTTGTATCAGTATAATTAGTGCCTTTTTTAACTGTAAATCGTACGATAACATGAACTGGTTAAAATGCGCGCCAGTATAATCGTTGGGATCGATCGGACATCTTATCAAAATCACTGTAAATTATACGGTTACCTGTCCGTGCTAGACGTAGTGTTCTCTTGTTTAATTATAGCTACTTTGGTGGTGACTTTTTGGTGTAGCACTTGGATCGCCTTATCCAAAGTTTTCTCCTCTCAACCATGGTTGAGCGTTTATTTACCCATCACTTTCGGCTATGTCGTTACCATATCGTTTACCGCCTTGCAAAACCAATTACAGGTGAGATGAGTGATTTCGCACGAGCATCCTTTCGATGGACAAATTACCACATATCTTTCTTCAATCACATCGCTAATTATTGTATGTATATTAAATTTACTAATTTCATTTATCGGTTTTACTAATTTTAACCGCATTTGCGAGATATCTACCTATAATTAACGAGAAAAAGTTCATCCCATTTTGTTACCTCATCGGATGAATTATTTTACCAGAGATAGAGAAGTACATAACTATTTGCAATTAAATTTTATAAAAGATGGGTATTTCGTAGGTACTTTGGACCTGTAAAATAAAAATATTGTTCCGCTATTTCAATCAGACGTAGGTAACCAATCAGTTTTCATTTTAAGATAATGTTTATTTTCAAAATTCATTATCTAACCATGTCTCATTAGTTTTGCTCTTTTTTATTTGTGGAGAATTATTTTTGTATCGACGTAAAACACGAATTACTGAATTTTCTAAAAAAGGTAGGTACCTAGCTCACCTACTACCTCAGCCTAGAAACTGTCATATTTTTGATTGGCACTCCTCTCTCAAACAGAGACAATTTGAGTAGATCTTTATTTGGGGCTCATATACAGGGTGTCCGGTGAGTGGTCTGCCAAACTTGAAATTTGGATATAACCGAGTTCGACCAACAAAAAAGTTTATGTACACTAGGGTGGAGTGGAAATAAAAACAAATCTCGGATTTCGACCAAACTCGCAGAGGTGGTTTAGTTTGAGTTGAGAACCTCCCAAAAAAAATTTGAGCCCCCTACCTCTCAGGGGAGTGGAGCTAGGGGCCCTCAAAGTGGGGTCACTTTTGAAAAAAACACAGTTTTTTGCCACTTTTGGGTAGTGCCACCAACATGGTACCTCGGTCACAGCCCTAAAAAAGTGCAATTTGAGTTTCTACACCTCCCCAGACCATTGACCTTCAAATTTGATACCGATTTTCTCACCCTACCAGGGGGTTGAAAAGTTGCAGATCGCTAAAAAATCGAGAATTTCAAATTACAAAAAATGGAAATAACATCTGCTTGGTACCAAAACTGGACCCAAATGGCTCCAATTGATGCAAAAAAAAAAATTTCGATAGAAAAAGTTGAAAAAATTTCATAGCAGGGTTGCCAACTTTCGATTTTTATAAAACATCAATTTTTACCAAAAAAAAAAAAGGAAAAAGTTTGATTTTTTTTTTATAAAAATCGAAAGTTGGCAACCCTGCTATGAAATTTTTTCAACTTTTTCTATCGAAATAATTTTTTAGCATCAATAAGAGCCATTTGGGTCCAGTTTTAGTACCAAGCAGATGTTATTTCCATTTTTTGTAATTCGAAATTCTCGATTTTTTAGCGATCTGCAACTTTTCAACCCCCTGGTAGGGTGAGAAAATCGGTATCAAATTTGAAGGTCAATGGTCTGGGGAGGTGTAGAAACTCAAATTGCACTTTTTTAGGGCTGTGACCGAGGTACCATGTAGGTGGCACTACCAAAAAGTGGCAAAAAACTGTGTTTTTTTCAAAAGTGACCCTACTTTGAGGGCCCCTAGCTCCACTCTCCTGAGAGGTAGGTGGCTCAAATTTTTTTTGGGAGGTTCTCAACTCAAACTAAACCACCTCTGCCAGTTTGGTCGAAATCCGAGATATGTTTTTATTTTCACTCCACCCTAATGTACACATATTGCCTAAGTTTGAAAATGAAGGAGCTACAAAGGTTTGAAAATCGGTATTTTACCTAGAAAATTTATTTGGCAACACTGCGTTCAAAAAAAAATTTCGACACCGGCAGTGGATAGATCTTCGAAAAAGCAATAAAAGTTGTAATCATATTTGATTGTCTATTTTTGAAACTGAAGGAGTTACAGCAACGCAAAATCCCAGTCAAAAATATTGCCTACCTCAATGTATTACGGTGCAGCGATGATACACGAAAATTGCGAAATTCGGTCAAAAAATTCATAAAATAGGTGTAACTTTTTGAGAGGAACAAAAAAAAAAGCATATGAAAATTTTGCCTATCTTTAAGAATTAAGGCGCTACGGAGCCTCGAATTTCGAAAATGCCAATTTTTAAAGTTTTGTAGCGCCTTCATTTTCAAAGATGGGCAAATTTTTGAAATAACTATTTTTGTTCCTTTTAAAAAGTTACACCTGGTTCGTGCATTGTGTTCACAAAATTTGAAAAATTTTGTACACAACTGCCCCTTTAAAATCGAAATAGGCACCATGTATACATTAGGGTGGAGCGAAAATCAGAAATTTTCGATTTTCAAAATGTAATACCGCGGAAAAGTTGCGTCTTGGGGATACGTGAAAAACAAAAAACAAAAATTTCCAATCGAATAATATCTTACGATCGCGCGAGAGCCCTCAAATTTTTGAAAATTTGCAAAAAATTAAAATTTGGAAAAAAATTTCAAAATGTTATAGAATGGGTTTTATGCCTTTGGTTGGCAAGTATTATCATCGTTATTAATATTTTTTGAAAAAAAAAATCAGAATTCATCAGATTATCGCATTTATGAGACATTAAAAAAATGTCATATTTTACGTTTTTTTTTAAAAATTGAAAAAAATTGATTGAAAATTGGAAAACAATTTTTGGAATTAAAATGAGTTTAACATACACACTTTTGCTCAAAAAGACAATTTACAGCGATTTTTCATATTTTTAGTACCCGTGAGAATTTTTCAAAAACTACGAAAAATTAAAAAAAAAAATTAGGAAAATGATGGTTCCTGAAAATGAAGGTAAAGATGGAAAATCGCTGTAAATTGTCTTTTTGGGCGAAACTGTGTAAGTAGTTAAACCCATTTTAATTCCAATTTTTTTTCCAATTTTTAATCTATTTTTTTCAATTTTTTTAAAAAAACGTAAATAATATGACATTTTTTTAATGTCTCATAAATGCGATGATCTGATGAATTCTGGAGTTTTTTTCAAAAAATATTAATAACGGTGATAATGCTTGCCAACCAAAGACGTAAAACCCATTCTGTAAAATTTTGGAATTTTTTTTCAAATTTTGATTTTTTGCAAATTTTCAAAAATTTGAGAGCTCTTGCGCGATCGGAAGATATTATTCGATTTGAATTTTTTTTTTTTGGGGGGGGGGGGGGTTTCATGTATCCCCAAGACGCAACTTTTCCAAAATTTGCAAACAAAAAATGACTAGGAGGGTTAGACATTCCCTCTCAAATAAGATCTGCTCTCAAATGTAAGAAAATTGTAAAAAAAAATTAAATTGATCAACACAGGTAGTTAGGTACTAGGTAAGTATTGTTTTTCTACCAAAAAAAAAACCTGGGTTACAATGTACCCCAGTGTATAGTCCTGAATATCCCAAGTCAACTACGACATCTGAGATCCCATTTATTGTTAATGAAGATGCGCTGTGCAAGTAATTTTGGAGCAACTTGAGACTTAATCTGCCAAATTGCCAAGCCTCCGTCCTATACTGAAACGAGTTCATTCATCTTATCTTCTCATTAAATTGAAATTTTTTGCAATACTTACTACGAGTAGAACGATTAAAACGAAGAAAGATATGTGGTAATATTGCTTATCTATGATTTATATAGGCTTTAATCATCAAATGTATGACTCTTTATCTCCGTCTATTTCGTGTGTAAATGAAATAAACTCACCTATCTTACGTTCACACTAGGTAGTATAATACTGATTTTTCATTAGAATTTTGTTTACTGTGGATTTACCTATAATTGTGTCATGTAACACGTGTGGTAGGTATTACAAATCCAAAGAGAAAATGTAAACCTAGCTTTTCATTTACATACTTACTGGGTTTATTTTTCAAAATGTATGGTACAGGTACCTAGACTTACCTATTGGACAAAAAGTTTTAGATTCATCGAGGCAGGGATAAAGCTGGAGTGGTTTTGGAAGGGAAGGGAAGGGAAGGGAACTGGGAAGGGAAGGAAAGGGAAGTATAAACAAATTTTTCTGATGAAAACAATTTCACATTTTCGATTTTATTATTAAAAATGCTGTCAAAACAAATCTCCCAATTTAGCACAAGCTCAAATCCTCAAGCTATAAAATAATACAAAAGTGAAATTAGGTACACCTTGGGAAACTCTGAGAGTGCAGAAATCAAATACTTACCTACACATTACCCATTAAAATTTGTGTTTTTTTTTGCAGAAAAAAATCTTCCAATTTTATAGAGTACATACGTAGGTAGAGAAATATTTTTGAAGAAAATATCAACTTTTTTGCTTAATCATTTTGAAAAATAAATCTGAGTTTTGTGGATAAGAAAATTTCTCAATTCTTTTGAAGAATTTTTTTTTCTTCAAATTTTTGTAAAAAAAAAATCTCAATATTAAGAGAAAAATCTCATGAATTGAAGGAAAACATCTCTTGAATATTACAATATAAATAAATAAATAAAAATAAAAATGCAGAAGATTTTTTTCCAACTTTTTGGATAAAACATATATTTTTTTAATTTTTGGGAAAAATAAATGAATACTTATTTGTGGAGAAAAAAAAACGTTAAATTTTTGGGGTCTTAATTTTTTCTGAGAGCAAATCTCATTTTTTTTGAGAAAATGATAGGTACCAATTTTTTAATCTGATTTTTTTGGAGAAAAATCCTGTTTTTGAATTGTATTTTTTGGAGGGGGGGGGGGGGGGGAGTTAAAACATCTCAGAATATTTGTGGAGAAAAGAATCTTTAAATTTTTGAAGGTAAAAATCCCTATGACTGAAATTTTTTTCTGAGAAAAAAAATCATAATTTTTGAAGGAAAACTCTAGAGACTTTTTGAGGAAGAAATCTCAGTTCATTCTTTACTTGTTTAGGTAAATTTAATTTTTTTTAAATTTTTTTTTTTTTTTTTTCAAAGAAAAATTCTTTTGAATTGAAAAAACTTTGTTTTTTGAAGAAAATATATTTTTCAAATCGTAAGAAATTCTCGAAATTTTGGTGGAGAAAATTTTTTAAAAATTTTTCGTTAGTAAAAAATTTTCTTAATTCTTTTTGCAAAAAAATCTCAATGTTTGAACTTTTGATTTTTAGAGTGTAAAACATTTCTAAATTTTTTTTCAATTAGAATATTTTTTCAATTTTTCAGGAGAAAAAAATTACTCTTTTTCGTCTCAACTTTTTGAACGAAAAATTGGAATTTTCTGAAAAAAAATATATTTCTCATTTTTCCGGCGGCGGAGGGTGAGGAATCCCTAGTTTTGGATAGAAGAAATTCCTAAATTTTATGGAATAAAAAATTTGGGAATAATTTTTGGTAAAATCTATCTCAAATGTTCCATTCGGTGTCCTGATTAACCTTCAAAAAGTCCCCGAATAATCTCATTCCGGACTCGGGGAGTCCTCCAAATGTGGGCACAAAAAGACCCACTTTTTGGATTCAACAAAAAAAACTTTCTCAATAAAATTATCTTTTTCAAAAAAGGATTTTAAGTTTTTTCGAAGAAAAGAATTTGTGTGTGTGTGTTTTTTAGAAAGAAATATTTTATTTTCAAAGCAAAAATTTTTTGGGAAAAAACTTTATTCATTTTTTTGTATCAATTTTTTTTTTAGAAATTTTTTTTATTAATCAATAGGTAACTCTGTTCTTGGAAGAAAAAAATATTTTTTTTTTTAAGAAAATTTTTTAATTTTATATTTTTGGAGTAAAAATATTTTTAAATTTTTGGGGAAAAATCTCAAGATTTTTTGGAAATAAAAAATATATTTTTGGCATAAAATAGTTTATAAATTTTTGAAAAAAAAAATTCCCCAATTTTCTTTGGAATAAAAAATAGGTAGGTAGGTACTTAAATTTTTCTGAAAGAAATCTCATTTAGGAAAAAATATGAAATTTTTGCCTAAAATAGAAAAAAAAATCTCTAATTTTTTTGGGGGAGGGATCTCTATTTTTTGTAGTAAAAATATTTCTCACCTTTATGGAAAAAAAATCCCTGCTATTTTGAGAAAAAAAAGAAAACTATCTTTATTACATTCAATATTTTAAAAAGCCAATTCGCTTCCCTTCAAGAAAAAATCGAGCTGCACCCAAGGAAATTCCAAGATTCCCCACATATATGTGTAAAAGGATCCCAATAAAGTTAGGCAATTTTGCTTTTGCTCTTTAGTAGATGATACTGATACACAGGCCCGTAGTCAGAGTCAGATTATAGAGGGGGCTGGCCAAATATTTGAGGGGGCTGGAACTTTTTTTTTTTGGAAAATTTAGCATTTTCGGTAAAAATTGAAAAATGGGTGAAAAACTCGTACAAGGCACAAAATATACTTTTTCAACTGTTTAATACAGAGACGAACCGAGGCGATTTTTCTTGGGGGAAGGGGTGGCAAAATCATTGAAAATGCCAACTTGAATTACTGAAATTTTCCAACTCATACTATTAACATCATGAAAAGTGGTAAAGAAGATATTGCCCGAGCGAAACGAGGGCGAAAAATTTGAAAAATATTCTATTCTTGAAGAGAATGAAGGAAAAGTATACTGCCCGAGCGAAGCGAGGGAAAAAATTTTGAAAAACATAAGATTTTTGACGAAAAAGAAGTATTTTTGGAATAATGCAAAAAGTATGTGTAGGTTTAGCCTGAAATTTTCTTATTGACGAAATTTTGTTAGAGGGGGCTCAATCTGACGCTAGAGGGGGCTAAGCTCCCTCTAGTCCCCACCTGACTACGGGCCTGCTGATACACCTACTCAATTCACCCTTATTTTGAACTGATGATCTCTTAATGATAAATGACATCACGAGTACTCTAGCCCTAGGTACCTATACATTTTGAAAAAGTTCTAAAATCACAGTACAACAAAATTCTAATATCCATAAATGCAATTTTGATCAAATATGTGATCGATCTTCTTCGAATCTTAGGTTGTTTCGTAGCTTTTACAAGTTTTATCATTGTCAGGTGTTATTTAGCGAACATATTGGAAATAGATTTTTGTATTTCTTCAGTTCGCGTTTATATACGCAAATTTTTGGAATCGCCAGTGTAAGTTCGTGGTACGGAGTATGGAATGCGTTCGATTCTCTAACCGGTGGCAATATAAAAATTACCGTCGTTATTGTGCTTATTTCTTACGTCGGATTATTTTGCACAAAGACGGTGAGAAATATAACTTCTTCACCGTTCGCCCTTATAACAGATAGAAGACAAGGTTATTTTGATGTTCCAACGTTATTTCAATGGTCAAATATTGTGAGTATTTTTATTACGTACTCGTATGTGTGCTCGCACTAGATGCTCTCTGCAGAAGCTTTTATTGTATCTTTGTATTATTATATTTTATTCGCTGCTCGACAAAATTGACGATGTCGTTATCAGCTTAACTGTACATAACTAGGTAAATAGTATAATAAGTAGGGTATGATGTACGTAATACTACGTACGCGTCTCGTAAATCGATCTTACGTAATTGAAACGTCAAAAGAGGAGAACTTTTGATAAATTTAGGCCCTGGTTATATTTGACAAATTTAACTTATTAGCAACCTAATCGAAATACTTCCTCTTCAAACGTACTTATTACAGGCCTAGGCTAGGCCTAGATGCAGTATAAAGCCTAGAATTTAATGAAAATAAAATTCCTATGTAAGGCACACGCCACAAAAAAAATACAAGCAAGCTATATAGGAAAATTTCGAGTCGACTTATCACTCCTGTGCCCTGTGATTCTCGCCGGTACAACGAGACATTATTTATCCGAAGCTTATCACGAGTAATAGAACCGCGACAGTTGTTTTGACTGATTTAAATTGCTTGTGTCAATATTTGATGAATTATGAAAGATGCGCTCGCGTCTAAAGTAGATTAAGCGCGTTTAACATTTACATACGCGAGTGTAATGTGTAAAACCGATGTGTACTTTACGACTCGACTTACGTATCTAATTGGTAGTTTGGTTTATTTTTGTTTACAGTGGAAGAAGAACAAATTTCTGTACATTTTAGACAGTATTTTTAGCGTATTTATCGTCGGCACGCTCGTCATATTGGTATGGAGAGGAGCATGGTGTCTCTTGGATCAGACCATTTTTCCAGGAGAACAGACGTATCTTTTGTCCGGATGGATTTCATTGGTGAATATTTTTGTACATTTACTTATAAGAACTAAGAAATCCTTCGAGGCTTCAAGTCCTTCCTGGTGCCAGTGATAACTTTCAAGTTGAAGTGTTCCATTTGAAAGCAGTTCAAAAATGATAAGATACGATTTTTTAATGTAGGCCTCTTTAACGACCTACCCAAATTTAGAAATGAATGTAAAATCGATTCCCTTTGTTTGAATTTTAAAAACTCTATGTAATTTTTTTAATCTCCTCTTTTGCATAGAACTGAAATTTTAGAGATCACTACTTTTGTCTAGAGCATAATAGAAAGGACGTGGCCAGAGACTTATCATTTTCTAGGGTGTAGCTACATGTTTTTCCAAGGGGTGACAATTTGAAAATTTTTCCATAGTGAATGTGAAAATAATTTTTTTCTCCAAAAAAATTAAGAATTTTTTCCCTCTGATAAAATTGAAAAATCATAATTCATAACCAAAAAATTGAAACATGTTGTTATTTTTCACTTCAAGAAAATTTAATTTCTTTCTCCGAGAAAGAGATTAAAAAATTCATCTCCAAAAATTTCTCAAAATTTTTTTAATCCAACAGATTTTAAAATTTTTTACGCTGGTTCTAAGGAAATGAAATTTTATTCCGAGAAAATTATGATCTTATTTTTATAACAAGAATCGAAAAATTTTTCACTCACAAAAACAACTAAGAATTTTTCATTAGAAAAAAAAAAAAAAAACTTAGAAATTTACCTACTCAAGTATTGCAAAAAATTGGAAAAATTCTGCTCCCTCAAAAAATTGAGAAATTTTTCTATTCCAAAAAAAAGATAAAAATTTGGTTTAAAAAAATGAACAGTTGTCTCGTAAAAAGAAATGATTCTTTTTTTACTCCGAAAAAATTAGGATCTCCTTTTGTCACAAGAATTGAAAAATTTTTCCCTGGCGAAAACAACTTAAGAATTTTTTACCTAAAAAAAATTAAAAATTGACCTACATTCTCAAGTATTGCAAAAAATTGGAAAAATTCTGCTACAATTCCAAAATTCAAAGGAATCATTAAAATCCAAACAAACTGGGTATTTCGATAAAATTTGGATTTTTTTACTCCAAAAACATTGAGAAATTTCCTACCTACCTACTTCACAATTTTTATTTCAAAAACAAAATTTTCAATTTTTTTCAAAAAAATGAAAAAAATTGAGTGACTTTTAAAAAGATTGAATCTCAAAAAAATTGAAGAATTTTTTACTTCAAAATTTTTATCAAAAAAAAAAAAAAATTAAAAATTTTCCCCAAAAAATGAAAGAAAAAATTAAGTGAGTTTTTTCCAAAAAATCAACGATTTTCAGTACAAAAAAAAATCGTTTCAAGAAATTGGGATAATTTTTTTTACAAAAGAAAAAATTGAGAAATCATTTATATCAACACATTTTTTATTTTAAAAAAAATTAGGTACCTATAGGTAATTTTTTTTCTTTAAAAGAATTTCAAAAATTTGCACTCCAAAAATTACTAGACATTTTTTTTTATTTCAAGAAAAATTGCAAATTCTTCTATAATTTCAAAACATTTCTACTCTCAAAAATTTAAAAAAAATTCTCATTAATAGATTACATAAAAAAATATTTGAAAAATACTAAAAAAAATTCTTGAAACCAAGAGGGAGATCCATTCTCTAAAAAATCGAGAATTTTCTTCATTCCAAACAAATCGAATTTTCAGGACTTTTTCCTTCAAAACGATTGAGAATTTTTCACTTTAAAATTTTTATTCCGAAAAAGTAGTTCAAAAAGTTTCACAAAAAAATTAAGGTTTTTGTTTCTTTAAAGAGTCAAAGGTTTTCCACCCCAAAAAAATTTCAAAAAATTCGGTAAAATTTTTTGTGCTAAAAAAAAATAGATGTGTCAAAAAATTGAGATATTTTTTATTTTAAAGAATTAGGATTTTTTTTTCTTCGAAAGAATTTGAAAAATTTGTTCCCTAGAAAATTACTACGAAAACTTTTTACGTTAACTTTGTTTCTTTTAAGTTAAAAAAAACAACCGAGGAAAAATGTTTTCTAATGAATTATAAATTCCTCCAAACACAACCAAGAAATTTTTTTCCAAAAAAGTGCCAAGATTTTTTTTACTCTAAAAAATTGTACGTAGGTATAAAAAAATTATTTTGAAAAATTAAAAAAAAATTTTCTCCCTCAAAAAATTGAAAAATTTTTTCACTGCAAAAAATAAGAGATTCTTGTTATTGCAAAAAAAATGTGATTTTTTCCCCCTAAAAAATTAGACACTAGTCAAAAAATTGAGATATTTCTAAAACCAAAAAATTGACAAATACTCGTATTTACTCACAAAAAATTGAAAAATTGTCCATTCCAAAAAATTGAAAAAAATTAATTCTCGAAATGGTTGAGAAATTGTTTTACACCGACACCAAAAAATTTAGATCTTTTATATTCCAAAAAAATTTGAATCCTCCTCCCCCCCCCCCCCCCTTGAAAAGAATTGAAAAATTTTCAAATTTCAAGAACAATTGATATTTTTTTTCAAAAATTGGTAATCTTAAAAAAATTGAGATATTTGTTTATTTCAAAAAAAAAAATTATACCTAATTTTAATTATTTCTCCAAGAGAATGAAGCGATTTTTTCTTTAAAAATCAATTACTTAAGTATAAAATATTTTTACCTACCTAATTAATTTTTTTTTAATTTATGCATTTTTCCCCAATAAAATTGAAAGTTTTTTTTTTTCAGTTTTCACTCATTCCATTTATATCTATTTATTGCTTACGATAATTTCCACTGAATAACGATTATTTTTTCATATAGGGTATTGGATACTCGATCGTGTTTGCAACGTTTGCATTGCAAAAATTTATGAAGATACTTATACGAATGTATCATGGTTGGAGAAGATTGATAATCATTGATACCTACGTCGTAGTATCGTTTTGTGGCACGATAAATATTTGGCGAGGAATATGGATTTTATTGGAAGAGTACGCTAATTTAGGTAAGGTCCCCTTGCCCTCGAATAATAAAATAACCTAGGTTAGGTATGTTTTTTTAAATTTTTTTTTTATCAATTTCGTTTAATTTGCAAAAATTTTCATTTTATTTTGCAGAAGATTCATTATTGAACTGTGTGATTTTACATTTCCTGAGTTTCTTTATTCTAGTCATATTTAATTCATCGAATACCTTATTAGTACGAGGCGTTTACATAGACGCCGAAGAAAACGGAGAAGATTGTGTGGAATTTCCGTGCTACTATTTTCGATTACGATTTCAGGTACCTACGATTTGAACGCTCGCTATAATATTCGTATTTTTACAATCTGAGAAAATGTTGGCATGTTACGCTAATCTCAATTAAATAACAAAAACCGAGTTTACTGCAAGTTATTAATTGACTCTTCCTAAATCACTAACTCAATTTAGGACAGGATGCTACATAAAGTAGAATTGCGTAAAACCTAATTATCGATTTCCTTTTGTCTAGGAAAAGCAAAAAAAGAAAACACTCATCGAACTAAACGCTGTCACTAATAATCAAATACGCAACGTCGAACAAAAAGACAACACTAGACTCAATAACGAACAAGACAAAAAGCCAGAAGCAGAAATCATCTCGGAAATTAACCCTCAGCAAGTCCCGCTCATATTGAATAATTCGCCAAGTAACGGAGAAGTAACCTCGTCTAAAATTGAAGAGAACTCGAATTCGTGATGGTATTGAAAATTTTCAAACGTTTTTGTACTTTTTTATTGTATAATTCATCGGGCGCGGGCGACCAGGTCAGAAGATAAATGGGCATTTTATTTCTTCGATTCTCTTAAAATACTTATTACATGTAAAATGTAGGTAGTGAAATAAGAATAATTTAAAAAAAGGTCTAGGAATAAATTTTCAGCTCGATGATGAATCTATTTGAGGAAGGTATCGTATCGAATTCGTACGAAGGGAGTTCTAAAATGGAATGATCTGTAGGGGGATTTTGACATTTTTTTATACAATTGAGTATTGTATTTTTATATTGTAATTTGTAATAGTATTAAATTTTTAGTCACTGTTTGTGATTATTGTAAATTAAATTAAACTTCACATATTGATCGATGGTCAAGAATCTACCACGTATAGGTTTATACCTTTAACTTAATGAATACTGCATTTTGTTATTTACTTATCACTGCAAAGCAGCGTGTGTTCTTTTAAATAAGCAAAATAAGAGCTATACAAAAAAATACATACATTTATGAATAATTTTCAACGACCGCTGATTTTTTTGAAAATTCAAGAACAATATTGCCACATTACATGGCTGCCAACATAACCAGTAGCCTTGGTGCCCCCCCCCCCCAGGATTATCAAAAATTTCAGAAGTGAAAACTCGTAAAATTCAAAAATGAAATGCACACTATCTCGTATTAAAATCACTATTTTTTGGATAAAAATATCTTATAATTTTTTGCAGAAGAAAACAATTTCAGATTTTTTTTGTAATAAAAAATATTTGAATTTTTCAAAATAATTAACAAAAAATATTTGAATTTTTCAAAATAATTAACAAAAAATCTTCAAATTTTTGAAAGGAAAATTTTTTTTTTTCAGGAAATACCTAATCCCTAACTTTTTTCCAAGTAAAAATTTTCGTAAAATTGTTAATGAAAAAATTTCATGAAATCTTGCAAAAAAAATCAGCTTTCTGACGAAAACATCTCTCAATTTCTGTGAGAAAATCTTATTCATTTTTTTGAAAAAATAAATCTTTGATTTTTTCGTAGAAAAAAAATACATTTTTTCTTTTGGAGAAAATTTTATTTTAGAGAGATCTCTTTCGATTTTTTGGGAATAAATTATTTTTAATCCCTTTGTAGATTTTTTTTTTCGAATTTTAAGGAGTTTTCCCAATTTTTTGGAATAAAAGTTTTTTTGAATTACAAGATTAAAATTACCTACCTTTAATTTTTTTTTGAAAAGAAAATCTCTACTTTTTGAAGTAAAAATTCTCAGACATCTTGTCAAATTCTTCCAAAGAAATCTTCCAATTTTTAGAGTAAAAAGATCTTCTTTTAGATGTTGAAAAAAACTCAAATTTTTTTGAAGTAAAAAATTTTTTAAATTCATTTTTAAGAGAAAAATATTTCAATTTTTTGGAACTTCCCTTTCAAAAAAAAAAAAAAAAAAAAAGAATCTTTAAAATTTTTGGAAAAAAATCACCGTTTGTTTAAAAAAAAAAAAGAAAAAAATCTCCTAATAAGAATCCTTCTCAATTTTCTCGAGTGAATAATTTTCTAAAAATTTTTAATAGGTATACTGCCTAAGTATAAAAAATTTTCTCAAATTTTTAATTCAATGTTTGGTCTCAAGTTTTTTGAAAAAATCATAAATCTATGATTTTTTCAGAAAAATATCGCAATTATTTCGAAGTGAAAGAAAATGTAATTTATTTTAAGGGCCGATTCCGTTTATTTTTTTGCCTATCCTGCCCCGTCTTAACTTCCATAAGGCCAATGTTAATCTTAAATTGTTCAGATCTAGAGATCTACCGAACGAAAATTCATGAAATTTGAAATGTAGATACTAGAAACTATTTAGAAAAAAATGTCGGATGTGATTTTCAATTAGTTGAATGGTTTAAGAAAAAATGAGAATTGAAAAATCGTCCAAATTTCAAATTTATTCGAAAACTATTGCATTAATCAAAAATCCGATCCGACATTTTTTTCTAAATGCTTCATAGAATCTACATTTAAAATTTTATGAATTTTCGTTCGATAGATCTCTAGATCTAAACGATTTAAGATTAACATTGGTCTTATGGAAGTTAAGACGGTGCAGGATAGGCAAACGTTTAAACGGAATCGGCCCTTAAAATACGAAATTTTCTCAAACTTTTTAAGAAAAAAATTTCAATGTTTATTGTTGAGTGTCAGTTTTTTGAAAACTAAAATCTGTCTTTCCTCAGAGAAATTTCTCAATTTTTGATGAAAAAAAATCTCTAAATTTTTTTGTAATGAGTGAAAAAATGTTCCCAAATTTTTGGAAAAAAGTAATTTTTTTGAAATAAAAAAAATTTCCATCCAAATCTTGAAGAAAAAAAGGATAGTTTTTATAGGTAGTGCTTTTTTCGCTTTCTTTCTTTGAAAATAATTATAATTCTGCCAATTTTTCCTTGAATTTTTTCGGAAAAATCTCCAAATTTTTTAGAATACAAATTTAGCTGAATTTTTCAAATTTCAATTGTCAAGAAAATCTTTAACTTTTTGCTAGAGTAAAAACCCTTTCAATTTTTTGGAGAAAAAAATATTTTCCTTCTTTTAAACGGGGGGCGGGGGGGATAAAATATTCTCCAATTCTTAAAGAAAAATTCAATTTTTTAGTGTCAATTTTTTTGAAAACAACTAAGCTCTCAATTTTTGAAGTTAGAAAAGAGGTATCTAAATTTTTTTGAATAAAAAATTTCCTCAAAATTAATTTTTATAGGTAGATAGTGTTATTTTTTACAAACAGAATTCCGTCGATTTTTTTAAATGAAATTTTTTCCTAATTTTTTTATTATAATTTTTTACTGGACAAAAGTCCTCAAGTTTTTTGGAGTAAAAAATTTCTTAACTTTTTCAGAAAAGAAAAAATATTCAATTTTTTTTTTGTTTTTTAATAAAAAAAAATTTCAATTTTTCGGAGTACTTAAACATTTTTCTAAAATTTTTGCAGAAGAAAAAAATCAATTTTATTAAACAGAAAAATATCTTAATTTTTTTGAAGCAAAAAAATCTTTCTCGAGTTTTTTGGAACATTCCTAAATTTTTTCGTAATAAAGAATTTTCTCAAAATTTTGGAGAAAAAAATGTCAATTTTTAGTGCTAATTTTTTTTTTTTTTTTGAAAAAAGGAGTTTGTTGAATTTTTTAGGGAGAATAAATTAATCTCTTTTAATTTTTTGACGTAAAAGATTTTATTCAGTTAATTCGTACCCATATATTGGAAAACAAATCTTAAATTTTTTTTCAAGTGAAAATTTTTAATTTTTAGATGTTTTTTACAGAAAATCATGTTTTAATAGGTACCTATTTTGAAAATTAAAAAAAAAAAATTGGAATAAAATTTTTTTAAATTCACCTATTCAACAAAAAATCTTTGAATTTTTTGGAAAATTTTTTTTGATAAAGTATACTTTTGGAGTTCATTCACAATTTTTTGGAAACGAGTCAAAATTTATTGGAATATTTTTTTTTCAATTTTTTGGGCTGAGAAAATGTTTTAATTTTTTTTTTTTTTGAGAAAAAAATATTTTCTAAAATAAAATTCAATTTATTGTAGATGAAAAAAAACTTTCAATTTTTTGGGGTGAAGAATCTCAATTTTTTGAGAGTCTTCAAATATTTTGGAATACATTTTTTTTTTTAATTTTGGAAGTAAAATGTTTAAAAAAAAGAGGATGAAATATAATCGCTCTTAATTTTTTTAAAATGAAAAATAATTCTTTCATCTGACTTTTAAAAAATGCTCCCCCTTCTGTGAAAAATCAATGTACTTACATCTCAAAAAAACCCAAGTTGCCAGCCTTGCGTGATAACACACATTACGAAATCAAAGTAAGCATACATATTAAAACAATCAAATTCATAATATTTATATACTTTCGATGTACAATTTGGCATCAAGTTTTCCCATTATTTACCTTTGTTTTTTACTCAGAGAATGCACCTTTTTTTGGCACCTCGTTTCGTTTGAATCGCATCTCGACACGTTTACGCTTTTAAGAATTAAACAAAAACAATACAGACGAAGTAAGATTATAAGATATTAATTGGCGTCGAAGCAACAAACACACACACGAAGTCAACGAAGAGGACAGAGTGATTTCTTAACAAATCGTTTAACCAAAATAGAACTTTTTAAACGCGAGTACTTACACATCAAAACTTTTATCAGTGTCCGTTCGGTACCTACTATTTGTACATCGCGTAATATAAAAGGTGTAAAATTTCAACCTCTCGGCGCGAATATTTTCGCTGATCAGATGATG
Organism: Balanococcus diminutus; assembly: GCA_959613365.1. NCBI lineage: Eukaryota > Metazoa > Arthropoda > Insecta > Hemiptera > Pseudococcidae > Balanococcus > Balanococcus diminutus. Next base: position 41,936,151 of record OY390716.1, read on the forward strand.
ATACCGGAAAATTTACGCGAAACTATCATTTCCGTTGAATTCGAAGTGTATGGAAAAGTGCAAGGTAAGCGCGAATATTCGTTATTGTGGCTTCGATTTCGATATAGAAGGGATATTTTAATGAAAACCAGTAAAAATATCGCATTTTTTTTTATTTTTTATTTTTTTTTGAATATTAATCTCGTATTTTATTTCAACCCTCGATAGGAGTTTACTTCACAAAATACTGTCGTGACAAATGCGTCGAGCTGAGTGTTGTCGGATGGATTAAAAATAGCAAAAAAGGAACTATTGTTGGTAAAATGCAAGGAACCAAAAGTAGTATTGATAAGATGTGAGTATTGAGTAAGTACTCGAGTCGAATAATAATGTCAAAGTACCTACCTACCCAGAACAACGTAAAATAATTCTAATTGGTTCATGTTCTTATCTAATTGCGATATAATTGACCCATCAAGTCGAATTGTTAACACGTGGTTTTACTCCAATTTGACTATAAATAAAGCAGATCTGAATCTTATCATATCGAGCCTGCATCATTGATAAGGATTTTAAAAATCATGTTAATCATCTTGGTGATAAAATACCTAGAGTTTTAATGCATAAAAAATTAAATTATTGTGGAAAAATTACCTCGTCCACTTAGGTAATAATGTTTTTAAAAAAAAAATTCAAATAAATTTTTCATATTATTTTTTTTATTTTAAGATTTTTATTACAATTTTCCCCCAAAAATCAATTATCCCTAAATGTACAAAATTACCTATTTGTTTTTAAGGAGTAAAAAAATAATATACAAATTAAAAAAATATACCTACGGTATCTTTTACATTTGGCAGTGTGGCAAAATTTACCTATTAAAAAATTTGGCGGCTCATGAGGTATTTTTCCTTTGAAGGTAAATAATAATGGAAATTTCTTTAAAAATAGGTTATTTCAGGATACAATAAAAATTGCACGGATAAGTTGTTTGTAAACTTTACAATTCAAAACTAATTTTTTTTAATGATTTAAAATACCTATCTACCTATTCATTTCACACAATTTGTTGGACTCCATTTATTTTTATCCAAATTGAAACAATCTTGCACCTTATTAGCAAGCACTGACGAGACAAACTCACCTACTTTCAAAAGCAACAAATCGTCAATTATTATATTTTTCTTTCGAGGTAACCAAAAAAAAAAAAATAAAAAAAAAAAATACTTCAAATATTTACTCAAGAGAAACTCAAATTGACCGTAAAAATTCATCACGCTGTTATTTACAGTGAAATATGCCAAATTAGACCCACACTGTTTTTCCCTCTTTTATCATCTTCATCCTAACAGAGAGTCTGTGATTGCTTCATGGAAACTGCAGCCAAATTCCAAAGTACTCATCCATACTACATCATGAGTTCATGACTCATGAGTAATCACATCTTTCAGGAATTTTAACTTCTATTACCTACCTATTTTGATAAAGGGACTTTCCAGGTAAGATGGTGAAATGACCCTTGATCGAAATTTTTGACAATTTTTCACAAGGATTAAAATTTTAAAGATTTTTCTTTAAAAACAATTTTATTAAATTAAATATTCAGTTTTTGAAAATTAAAAAAAAAAAATTAAAAATTTTCTTTTTAAAATAGGTAAAGTTGAAAAAGTGTTTATTTTGATTTTTTTTCAAAATTAAAAAATGTAAAGAATTGTGTTTTTTAAATTAAAAATTTCATTGTTTTTCAAAAAACTGAAAAAAATGTTTTTTAATAGGTAAAATTGAAAAAAAAAAAAAAAAATTTCAAAGGATTAAAAAATTTCAAGATTTTATTTTGTGCTTTTTTCAAGTTAGAAATTTGTGTTTTTGATAAAATTAAAAATTAAAAAAAATTTTAAATATTGCAAAAAATTATGTTTTTAAAAAAAAAAAAATGAAAAATTTATTTTCTTCGAAAATTAAAAAAGAAGTGATTCAAAAAAAAGTAGAATTGGTTACAATAAAAAATTGAAAATTTGACTTCTAAAAAATTTGAAAGTTTTACTGTTTTTGAAATTGGAAAAAGGAATTTAAAAAAAGGTGAAAATTGTGTTTTCTCAAGGGAAAAAATTGGGACAAGAGACATAATGAGATTCATTTTCACAAAAACGACAAAAAACAATTTCAGTTACGTAAAGAATCGTACTTTAAAAAAATAAAAATTAGTTACTCTTCATATTTATATCATTATTTTTATATTTTTTTTGGAAAAATTTTCAAAAATTGTCCTCTAAAAAAAAAAAAATGTTGAAATTTTTCTAAATGGAAACAGTATTTTTTCAGACAGAAACTTTGTCTTAATTTTCAAAAAAATTAAATGTTGTAGAAATCGCCTCCCCCCAAAACAAAAAAAACTCGTAACGATGAAATTTTATAGTTTCCATTTGGAGAGAAAAAAATGAAAATTCTTTTTCAAAACTTTTATTTTTTTCATCAAAAAATTGTTTTTTGGAAAAATTTTCAAAAATTTTGTGCTTAAAAAACACACGTTTAAATAAATGAAAAAATGTAATGTTCTTTTTTCTTAAGTAGAAAAAATTCGTCTCTTAAAACATTTGAAAAATATAAAACAAAATTAACCATAGCGAAAAATTGTATTTTTTGATAAATCCAATATTCATTTTCTTGGAAATTAAAAAAAAAAATAACTATTCAAAGTTTTAGCTTGTAAGTTGCAATTTTTTTATTCATCAAAATCATTGAAAAATTCAGAGTTTTTCATCCATCCTCTTCCATGTGATGTATCCATGTTTTGGGGTAATAGTTTGGAGGGGGAGTGGGTAAAAAATGTACCTAAGTGGTGAGTTTTTACGTCAGGGGTATCACTAGTAGGACTGATTTCGATTTTTGGCGTACCATCTTACCAAGAAAGACCGTTTATTAGGTTTTTCAAAATATCAAATTAATTCGATTTTTTCTTCATTTTAATTACAGGATCAACTGGCTATCGAAAGAAGGAAGTCCTGGATGCCGAATTCAAAAATGCGATTTAACCAATTTTGAATACCTGGTGAAAAAAGAATTCAAGGATTTCAGTATACGATTTTAAGCTCGTAACTTCCATTTGAACCTATATCCGTATTATGTAAATATAATACCTTGTAAATGAATAATTTTAAGAATACCTAATTTAAAAAATATTACTTTTATAAAATTTCTACATCTCCGATGACGTTGCAGTAAAATATATACTTATTGATTTTTTTTTTCATTTTTATATTTCATTTTTAATACTTAGTCTCTCACACACAGCTGAATGAGAATTGAGAAAAAAGAAATCAGAGTCAAAAAATATTAGCCGATATATTAAATATAACTACTAAATAACAAAACAAATTCTGATTAACTTCAAAAGTTAATTTTATGAAACTAACTTTATAGGTACATAACGATTAACATATAAATATTCAAATAAATCATAACATCTAATTAACGTTTAAACATATATAAATGCAAAAACTTTTCAAAGAAAAAAAGAAACATGGAATGCTCAATAGTATTACAGTAACAAGCAACATGGAAAAGTATGTATAATGTAACAGAAGGTTTGTGACAATAATAATGGTAAAATTTTTAATTAAAATTATCAAAGTATAAATCAGTACATCTATTTGTTGATTTAAAATCATCTAATAAGAGTGAGTCTTTCAAAATCTTTCTTTTATTGGCAACGTATAATTTCGTCCTTGGTCGTGTTAAAAAACAATCAATCGCTGCGATGATTATTTTTTGAAATTTTTTTAGTAAAACTTCGTAAAAAAAAGAATAAATATTTTTAAAAAAATTAAAAATTCCAAATATTCGTAAAATTTTTCTACAATCTAGATGTAACTATTTTTACATTGAAAAAATTAATCAAACGCTAATTATTTAATTTGGAATTTTAAAAAATACCAAAGTGTGACGTCGAGAAAACTTTCTTCATCTTAAAATGTAGAAAGAAGATATAGGCTCTTCATAATACTGAATCGAAAAATAATATTTTACTGACGAGGGCTTTATATAGGAAGAAAAACAAGAAAATGGGTTCCAATAATTAAATGAAAAAAATACTGACACAAGAAAAAAACGTACAAATACGAGTAACTTATACGAATAAAATTAAAAATAAAAAGAGGAGGAAAAGAAAAGTACGTAAAAATTAACAGCGTATATAAAATACAGTATATCACAAACCTAAAAATATCTTAACAAGTTAAAATAGCTTTGTTTTTTTATCGCGGATTCTGCACAATCTGGATTATGGATTCTAACATTTACTTCTTAAAAAAGGTTTAGAAATTGTTCTGATCAATTATTCTGAAAAGTTTATCAAAAACAAAACAAAAGAACACAGTAAAATCCATAATCCACTTTCATAATCTACTCATCGAGCAGATTATTAAATGGATTCGCACAAACCCTCACAATCCAAAATCCAGATTGTGCAGAATCCGCGATAAAAAAACAAAGCTAATAAATCATATAGAGATTACAAGTGGTACGTTTAAAAATAATTTTTATAATATTTCCTGGCATCCTAGAAATTTTTTTTTCACAGCCATACTGCATTTCATTAAATTAATTGCATTGCCGGTATCGAAATAGTAAATTCCACTTGGCATTTTTTCCCACACAATTAACATACCTCATCTAAAGTGTTACGTTATCAAATTTTATTACGTCCGCAATACCCACGAGTAGAATTGTAGTTCGGTTTGAAATACCTAGGTCTAGGTACCTTCATTTTAAATGTGTAGGTAGGTCTAGGTACTAGGTAGGTATGTATAAAATTTGTTTCTCAACTGGCCAATAATTAAATCTCTTCGTCTCACAGATGTGACTATCTAATAAAGATATTATTACGTCAGAAAAGCGTCAACTCGCAGCATCATCTATGTGCTTATAGAACTTTCCCTGGTATTTTTGCACCACCCTCCCGTCCGTCCCTCGCCTATCGTACCATTTCGTTGGAAGACTTGTCGATTAGAATTGTTCGTGTAGTAAAATGTAATCAACAATGCACGATGGGATTTTTTTCTTGTGTGAATTTCAATTTTTTTTCAATTAGGTATTTTTTTGCCAATTTTTTTCTTCAAAATTTCGTTTTTATAAACTTCAGCAATTTTGAAGCATTTCAATTTAGAAAAAAAATATATATAAAACTAGGCGAAAGAAATGAGAACGTATTCAATTAAAAATTTTCGATTTCTATTATGAGAACAAAACCTGCACTTGTGGTTTCAATTTCGACGAAAAAGGGACAAATTTTTTTTTGATAAATCTTACATTTTGTATAATTATTCCCAGAATGTTTTTTCCAAGATCTGTTTAAAAGAATCCCTCCCCCCCCCCAAAAAAAAGTTGAATTACCACTGTGATCATTTTTCAAAACGAACCTGGGATTATGAATATTTTTCTGAGTTTCGTCAACGAGACGATTTTTTTTACTGTAAAATTTTTTCAGGGTAATAATTATACCTCTTTTTTAATAATTTTCTGCACACAATTTAGGATAATTTTTCCAATTTTTTTTTTCACTCCAAGATTTTTATTTTATTCATGCATTTTTTTTAAAGATGCTGCTAAAAAATTGAAAAACTTTTTTAAAGAACATGAATTTTTTTGTTAAAACTGAACTAACAATTTTTTGAAAGAACTTTCCATTGAAATGCAACTAGACAGTCTTCGAAAAAAAATGTTGATTTTTTTGAATAGAACTTTTTTAAAAAATATTTTTTACGATTTTTTTCAGAGTGTAATTTCAACATTTTTTACAAAAAAAAAAAAAAAAAAAAAAAAAAATCTAGAAGAATTTTTAATCTTTTTTTTTTGGAAAAATTTCAATGGAACTTTTTTTTTACTCAAGGAGTTGTTTAAAAAAAATTAGGATAAATTTTCTCCTTGTGAAAACTTTTCAAAAGACTTGCACAGAAATTTTTTTAACATTTTTTAATAACTTTTTAGTAAAAATTTTGCAAGTTTTTGAGAGAATTTTTGATTTTTTTTTTGAGACAATTTTTTCTAAACACGATTTTTTGGGATAAATTTTTTATCAGTATTTTTCAGTAGTCAGTGATTTTTTTTTTTCAAAAAGTTTGTCAAAAGGAATGTTCAAATTTTCACTTAGGTGAATTAAAAAATAAATGAATAATAAATTAAACTGACAATTTTTCGGAAAGAAGAAAAAAAGGTTTCATAAACCAAAAGAATTTTTTCAATTTTTTCATTTTTTGAAATTTCTCGTGATTTTTATAAAAAATCCAAGATAAAAATTCTAATACCTTTTTTGAGGCAATTTTATCCCCATAGAATTTTTTTAGGACAAATTTCCAAAAAAATGTGTTGAAAACAATGCTTAAAATTTCTAAAACGTACCTCACTTTAAAAAATTCAAAATGACATTTTTAAAAAAAAAATTCTTTCAAACGAAACTTTTCTCAAGACATTTTCAGTTGAGTTTTTCTTATTCAGAAAATCATCATCATTTTGTTTCAGCATTTATTTTTCATATTATGTATAATTATATTTTATTATTTTTATTTTTTGCATTTTATTCAGAAGATTTTTTGCGGATAATTTTTTTAATCATTTCCTTAGGGACTTTTATCTTTTACTTAACGATTTTTTTTTTTTTTTTTTTTTTTTACAAAACAGTTTTTGGAATAATTTTTATGAATTTTTTTCCCCTACTCAACCAAACTTATTTCGTATCTCCTAAAACTTGTTAATATTTTTTATTTGATTCTTGAAGTAAATTTTTAAAAAAAATTTTCAAATAAACTTATGGCTTTTCGAATTTTTTTTTCTTATTTTCAAAAAAAAATTTTTGATCAAAATAATTTTTTTCCCTATATTTTCCATAATAATTGTGACCTGTGACCAAATTGAATTGTTTTCAAATTTTTTTAAAACTTTTCTTGAAACATTTCCACTTGACAATTTCTTATTCAGAAAATTAGATAATATTTCAATATATTTTTAACGAATTTCCAAAGTATTTTTTTTAAAAAGAATTTTAATAATTTTTTTTCAAGTTGTTCGAGAGTGATTTTTTATTATTCAGTAAAGTTTTTAGAAGAAATAGAATTTACCATTTTTTGGATGGAAAAATGACGATGTCAAAAAAATTATATACAAAAATGAAAATGACATTAAAAAAAAAAAAAAAAAAAAAAAAAATGAAGAAAATGACAAAGTTCTTTCGACTCCTACGCTTTTTGAAAAATACACATTTTTTAAATGGCAAAAATTTCGAAAAATTCACCAATCAGCACATCAACTAAAAAAAACTGCACTGTAACTACATTTTCAACACGATAACTCCCCCTTATAAAAAAGTATAGCTTAACTCGACTGGATAAAAATTAACATTTAAAACTAAACAATACATAAAATACGACAAAAACAAATTTAAAAATAATCTCAAAGCAAATGGTAATCGAGTTATGATGTTTCATTCACGTTAAATTGAAATTTATCATTTTTTTTTCAACCCAAAAAAATAAAATAAAAAATAAAAAAATAAAAATAATAATTTTAAAATACGTAAAATTACATGTGATAGTACAACAGCGTTTTGGCGGTAACTAAAACACACATATTGTCTTTAAAAATTTTGCTCAAAAGCGAACCAGGAACAACGCACTTAAAAATAACCAAAAACGCATGTGAAAAACTGGGGTGGGGGGCATTAAAAATTTCAAATGCGAAATTTAAAAACTCAATTACCTTCGCACTGCATACTAAACTTGTATAATGTAATAATTATGTAACTATAAGTAAATTCTATAACTAAATTCTCTGAGGAAAGATATGCTAAAATTTAAAAACAAATTACAATAACAATAAGAGGAACTAGAAAATTGAATAGTTTAACTTTAACAATCACTTATTATAATACACAATGCCGTTTTTTGAAAAATTCCCATCTTATCACATTATTATAAAGATTTTGTCGACAAAAATTCAATACTCTTTCGTACACTACACAGACGTATGTCTTATCAATCACATTAATATTCTTTTTCAATTATAAAATTGGTAATGATTGTAAAGTTAAAAGGCAACGAAAAATTAATGGCACAAATACGACTAAACGCTTTAAATTGTCACCGGCATTTTTATATTTGGAATACGAATAGTTAATATAATTACTTTTTTTAATGATCGATGTTGCAGATTTCTTTCATTCATTCATTCATTCGATCAAATTGTATAAGTTCGTGGCTAAAACTCGAACACGTGTAATTAACAATACGACCGCATTAACTTTAACCATTATTACGAATAGTTTTATAAATTATACTTTTTATCATCAAAGAGCGATTTTTTTACGTGGTATTTTTAATTGTCGACATGGTTACAAGTTGACGAAAAAAACAACAACAATAACAACAACAAAAAACTGGAATGTTTCCAACATCAAAATTGTATCATTAAATTACATTTAACGTGGGGGGGGGGGCACACACTAATACACTCATCAATTAGAACCAATGAATTATTGCCTTTCATCTTTTTTAAAATATGAAGAGACAATGAATTTTGCAAATAAAAAAAAACGATCGTCTAGTTCATTTTTATGATATGATTATCAATTGGTATATTATAAAAATTCACGATCGGCTATTTTTACGAAAATTCGCCTGCTGTATCATTTGCTCACCTTGAAATTTTACCAAGTCCAACACTACATAAATACTTCATATTCAAAATTTGAGGAGAGGGAGAGGTCCAATCGAAATTTTTGTTATTACCAAAATTATTCCTAGAACTTCAAGCTACAACTTTTGTTTGAAAATTTTTTCAATTGGACCCTTCCCCCAATTTTGAATAAGTACCTACCTAATATTATGTGTAATTAGAGGAGAAAGAAGGGTCTAATCGAAAAAGTAGGAGGTTGAAGTTCTAGTAATAATTTTGGTTATAAAAAAATGTCGATTGTACCCTCCCTCCCAATTTTACATATTCAGGTTACATTATTATAGATAAAAAATTGAATGAAATCGAAAAAATGTTCTAAAAAAAATCGAATTAAAAAATTGCAATGATCTTTTTACCATGAGAATCAGTAATCTCTCGATTACTGATTCGCGTGGTAAGAAGATCACATATTCTGGTGATACGATGCCTGTGGACAAATTTATAATAAAATTTGAAATATTGCAGAAGAACAAAACAAAACCTAAAAAAAAAAAAAAAAAAAAAAATCAAAAAGGATGAAGAATTGAAAAATTAACCATTTTTATAATTATAAATTTAATTAAGTAAAATGACTTTAAAAGCAATTTAATTGAATTTCGCTTCAATATGATAATTTTTTATTTTTATTAAGAAAGGGATGAAGTAGATTTACCCAATTGAAAATTTTTTCGAAAAAAAGTTGTAACTTGAAGTTCTAAGAATAAAATTTGGTTAAAAAAAAATTGGATTTTACCCCTCCCTCCCCACCAATTTTGAATAATAGAACTTATTTATGATACATTATTATTTTTATTAAAAACAAAAAAAAGGTAGGATGCCCAATTGAAAAAATTTTCAAACAAAAGTTGTAACTTGAAGTTTTAGGATAAATTTTGGTTACGATAAAAATTTCGATTGTACCCCTCCCTCCCCTCCAATTGTGAATATCATTTATGTAGGACTGTACTTGGTAAATTTCAAGATGAACAAATGATGCAGCAGTCAGGTTGTCGTAAAAATAGCCGATCGTTAAAAATTCTACTTTCGATGATTCCGAGGAGAAAATATTTTTAGCCGAATTTTGTGGAATTGTATTATTTTTTAATTAGAAAACGATGAATTCTAAAAGCTTGAATTTTCTTCTAAGAAGAAATAAATTCGGCTAAAAATAAACAAACGTTAATTAAAAAAGCGAGTAGATATACTCGAGTCCTAACAACTAATTTTGATTGGCTTAAATTTAAGAGAGAAAAAAAATATGAAATAAAAATTAGGTAAAGTTTAGAGACTGGTCAAGTCTTGAGGTGAAATACGAAATTTATTCTCGACGAGATCTTTTCGAACGTACGTTAATACCGGACTCTGAAGACTCCCTAAATGCAGACTTCTTGCTTCCAACTTGTACCTGAGACTGAGCGGTTAATTGCAAAGATATCGCGTGAGTGTTTAACTTCTCACCTAACAAAAGATTCTTCAATCCTCTCATCTTTTCGCTGGTCAAAATGATCCTCGGTTGATGGGTCGGTATGATGGCTACGCTTTCAAAAATATCGTTTTCAGTTTCACTAGCCAAAGGTGGACATACCTTGACGACGTCTGATTCGCCGACAAATGGTTCGCCTCCGCCTTGTATGAGGAAATCTCGATTCAGCAGTTTTTCTCCACAGGCCGCGGTTAATTCTTTAATACCGGGGTGTAAATTAGTCGAATCGAGGTCGGTTTTGGAAACGTCGATGGTAACGGTATCGCCGATGAAATCAGCTTTGCCATTTTCGCTCTTCAAGCGTTCGTCGTTCTTGGACGGGTTAACGTTGTTGCAATTTTCGTCACCGGTTTCACCGGTGAAGTCTTGCTCTAGAATGGCCACTTGGCCGCGGACTTGTGCGTCGAATTTCGAGATGGTGTTGACTAAAGGCTTCGCCCAGCCGATGTGCAGTACCGGAGTTTGGCTGCCTTCTTCCCATTGGCAGATACCGTCGTAGAAGCGTAACAAATGCGCGAAGCATTCGGGATCTTTGAGGATTGATTTGGCGCTGTGACCGCTGACTACTTTCATTATGTGTGGAATCAGTTCGTTGGCTATTTCCATGACTTCTTTGTAGATTTCTTCGTCGTCTCGAGTATAGTTGTACCTGAAAAAATTGAAATTATAATAATTATTATGGTGATTGGAAAAAACACGAGTGAAATTGAACCATAAAAATAGGGCCAATGGCATTTTGGGTCACACAAATTTTCTCAATTTTAAAATATCCTTTCCGGTGTCCTGATTGATTACCAAAAATGTCTCCGAACCTCATCCCTTGGGAAGTCCCTCAAATGTGGACTTGAAGTAACCCCTCCTTGTTTTTCACGCATAACTATTCAAATATGGATTTAAACAAATACATTGTTATAACAAAAAAGCTCATATTCAATTTTTCCAGAAGTGAACAGGTGGCGCAAAAACACGCGTCAAAATATAAAAGATGGAAAAAATGAAGGTTGCCCCCCATTTCCACGAATACAATTTCGTAAAGGGTTGAATGTATGTGAATTAAAAATTTAAAAAATTGAATTTTTTTTTTACGCTAAGAAATTAAAAGATATTTCAGATTATTTTTTTTCTCAACAAAATCGAGACAAAAAATTGAGATTTTTCTTATCCAAAAAATTTCGTGATTTTTTTCTCCAAAAAATTTAAAGATTTTGGGGGAAAAATACGAATTTTTTACATGGTTGCTGATTCCAAAAAATTGAGACATTTCAAGAGAATCCAAAATTTTTTTACTTCCAAAAAATTGTTAGATTTTTTCTTCAAGAGGAACCGTAAAATTTTTTACGAAAGATGGTTCTCAATCAGTTTTGCTCGTGTACCCCTTTTTGAAAACAATTTTTTGCGCGTTCCTGCTCCCCCAAAAATGAATTAGTAATTGGGCGATAAATTAGCATGGACGACCGTACCTTTTTATGTGGTAGCAACTCTTGAAAATTTTTAAAAATTTTTTTTAATTTTAATTTTTTTGTAAACATTATTTTAGGTACCGAGGTATAATTTTTTTTCATACAATTTCACAGAAAAAACTATTTTGAGAAATTCTGCAAAAAATTTTCTTTCTAATTAAAAATCACCATTAGGTATGAAAAAAAAATCTCTCAGAATAAAATTATATTATTCTATTAAAAATCTAAAAAAGCACATTAGAAAGCCTTCTTTATGAGAAAAATAAAATTGAGAAACTTTTTTCATCAGAATTTTTTTTTAAATTTATTATTATTATATTTTTATTTACATTGTTGCCCCTCTGTTTATCTCTTTGTTATTGTGATTTGTTGTTTATATCGATCTGTGCAAATTTTTTTTTTTTTTTTTTTTTACTGCTCTCTACATTTATCTTGTATATTTATCTCCTTCCATTGCCGCTTATTGCCTCTTTATTTGATTTTTATTTGTAAATAATTATACCCATTTGTCGAAGTGCCATGTTACCTAATCAGCTCAACTCGCTTGTCACATCAGCTGCCCACCTTACCCTGTTGCTACTTTTGATGTGTTTTCCTCCTTCTCCATCTGTTGATTTGTCATGTGCTTCCTCTTATTCTCTTTTTATATTTTTTCATCTTATTTATTTATTTTTTTATATATTCGATGAAAGTTAATAGTAATCCGGGCCCCCGCTCGCCTCATATGCATAGGGGGAACGTAATTCGCCATATTATTTTTATGTTTTTATGTTGTTATTATTATTATTATTATTATTATTCTAAAATAAACTTGAGAAATCAAAAAAAAAAAAAATTAATTCTAGAAAAAAAATCCAAAAAATTGTAAGATTTCTTATTCTAAAAAATACTATTATTTCCAGTTTTTTCTACACAAAAAAAAAGGAAAACCTTTTATTCGAAAAATTAAGGGGGTTTTCGATAAAAAAAAATAAATAAATAAAAAATGAAAAATCATTTTATTTTTAAAAAAATGAAAAAAAAAATGTAATAAAAAATAGGTAATATATGAGTACTTTCACTCCAGGAAAATTGAGGAATCTCCTCTGTCCCCAAAATTATTACTTTTGAATGAAAAATATATTCTACACTCTCAAAAAATTAAAAATTCTATCCTACAAAAAATTTGAAAAAATATCAAAAAAATATAAAGATTTTTCACTAAAAAAATCAAACAGTTTTCTGATTTGAATATTTTTACTCCAGGAACTTCAATAAATTTTTTTCTCGAAAAAAAGTTTTAATCCCGAAAAATTAAAAAAAATTTCCTTTCAGAAAATTGAATTAACCCCTTTTTATCTAAAGAAAAATTTTTTAATTTGAATCATAAACTGAGAAGTAAAAATTATCATTTAGAATTAAAAAATATGCATTTTGTGAATAAATTTTAGAATGTACAAATTCAATTAGCGTTAAGCTGCCATTACCGTCACGTACCCCCTGAGAAAGCTTCGCTTACCCCTTGGGGTGTATGTACCACCATTTGAGAAACACTGTTTTACAAAAAAGATTTATATATTTTCTTTCAAAAAAAAAAAAAAAATCAAAAATATGAATGAACTATTTCTTTTTTTTTTGTAAAAAATGATACGATTTTCTTCTGAGACAAAAAAATCGACATCTCTTTTCTCAAAAAATAAAACTGATGAACTGTTTTTTGTTAAGGCATGGTTAAGGTGACCATCAAAATTTAGAGTTTTTTCTTCCAAAAAATGTAGATGATTTTTGTAAGAAAATAATTTTTTTTTTACTTATTCTGATATCAAAAAATTGAGATATATATTTAAGAAAATGAGACGAATTACCCCCCCCCCCCAAATAAAAAAAATCCAAAAAGATTATTAACTGGATATGTATGTAATACCGGGTTAACCATAATATCAGGCACACCTCATGCCATTTTGTTCATAAGTTGGTAACATTTGATGCAAACTGGCCAATGAGTGTTTATCTTATTCGATCAATGTTACCAACTTACGAACAAAATGTCACGAGGTGTGCCAGATACTATGGTTCACCCGATACTTGTTTCAAAAAAACAATTAAAATATTTTTTTTTCCAAAAATGATTTAAAAAAATTTTTACTTCAAAAAATCGAAGATTTCTTCTTTTAAAATATTGAGAAATTTTTTCTAGATAAAAATTTATAATTTTTTCAAAAGGATTGAGTTCCTTTTGTACTCTAAAAAAAAAAAAGAAATTTTTTCAGAAAATTTTCTCCGAAAAAAAAAAAATTAAAAATCATTTCTTTAGAAATAACGTCGGAAGCACCTCTCGGCTCAAACATCCAGACGCTATTATTAACTTTGTACAGCTTACCTTACTTACGTACGTAGGAAGCTTATCGTATAGCCTATAATTTCAGTGTAACCACTTTAGCAAATTGGACCATATCCACCTATCACAGATTGTTTTTTCAAAAAATTGAAGGATTCAATAAAATTAAGACAAAAAATTTAGATTTTTTAAAAATTAGTAATTTGTTTATAATAAAGAAAAAAAACAGATTTGCATATTTTAAGAGTTATAAGCGAAAAACAATGAGAGGACAATTTTGGGTCCACTCTGGGGGGGGACTTTCCGAGGGGTGAGGTTTGAAAACTTTTTGGTGGTTGATTAGAGCATGAAAGGAACATTTTAAAATTAAAAACTTCATGTAACCCAACATGCAATATTTTTTCACCCTGTATATTTCGATGCTTGTCGGCACATTTTTCGAAAAAATTGAAAATTATTTCATGTGCTTCGATTTTAGTTATGACTATTTTTTGATTTAAAGACATATTTGAAGAGTTACAAGTGAACAACCAAGAGCCTCTCCTCGTTTTTTATCCTGGTATATTTTAATGCTTGTTTTTGCGCCACCCGTTCACTCCTCGAGAAAAAAAAAAGAATGTCGAAGGGTGAGATGAGATTCGAGAACTTTTTTTTAACATCAAAAAATTTTATTGGACATAAAAATAATACAATTTAGGTTCCTTATTTAAGTGGACCAATATTATAGAATCTGTGGGTCAGTTATATTTGAAAGTTTGAATAATTTTCTTCGAACGCATTCAACTTACTCGACTTATCCATTTATCAACTTGAACTTAAAATATACTCGAGATAAAAACTATTAAATTAAACTCGAAAATTCTGACCCAAATTTCATTCCCTTCCATCTTTTATAATGTCCAAAATTAAACTCATTCAGTCGTAAAAAAAACAGATACCTACGTCATTGAAAGAATATAACACCAAAAGAACCATTTAGAACCCCAAACAGGATTCTTCAGCTTGCTAGATTATTCATACAGCAGAATGCAAATCGTAGCAGAACAATAATAACTTACTGTTTCAAGACATCACTAGCACTGGCCCAGCTTTCGAACGCTTCTTTGTACATATTATGTCTGTAGAAGTAACCTCCTTGGTACGTATAAGGATAAACGTGCATATTTTTGTAATACATACGAGTAGCCAAAATAGCCTCTTGAAACAAAGACGAGCATGCTGGTCTACCTGGTGAAGGGTTTATTTCTTCAAGATCACCTAAATTTCCTGCAAACACGAAAATCATCTTGAAATCACAATAGTTTTCCAAAAAGGTTGTTAGTAAAAAGGTAAACTAACCGATTGCCATGGGGTATTTGGACAGATGGCCCATATCGTACAATAGCCATAATAATTCTTGCTGCAGTAAAGCTACTTCTATCGCATCGCTGTTGACGTTCAAACTGGGATTTATGGCTGATACTAGAGCAGCAACTTCCATGAATCTGTTGCATCGTACCGGGTAACCGTTTAAATAAAGCCAGCATTTCGAAGCTACGCCAGCATCTACTGATTGTCCTCTTTTGTCTTCGTTACCTTTACCTAAATAAGTTGCAATCAATGCTGGCTATGATGATAGTGGTCCCTACAGCTGTACAAATATATACCAAGCATACCATGCCACGTGACTTCGGCAGTCTCCGATGAATTTTCTCCAAATATAACCCAAGCGTGATCTTCGGAGAGAGCTAAATGTACATCACTAAACCCCAATACTTGACAGCCAGCTACTACAGCAAAAGCTACTCCAAAGCAGTCCAATTTGTTCCCTGAAAATGAAACATATGACCACAATGAGCACATTTAAACGATACCCTGACATGAGAAAAATGTCACGAAAAAACATACCTGTCAAATAACTGTATAAACTTTGCAAATGCGCTCTGTCTTTGTAATAACTTCTCGTCAGAGAATTCCATATCACATCGGATACTCGTTTTACGAGTTCCCTCGTAGCATATTTGATGTTTCCAAATACAGACATATCAACATAGCCTTTGATAGTCGATTGGAACTTTTTATACAAAGCGTCGACGATTTTATACTCAATAGTGGGTAATTTCGGGTTACCGAAGATATCGCTTTCATTCGGCGTGACACTTGTTCTATTGCAAGTCAATAGATTTTCTATACTACCAGCGACGATTGATAACAACGCTAAGTCCGGTTCTTTGGTGTTTTCCAGCTCGTATTTGAACAACTGCACGACTTCCGAAATGTCTTGAATGGGGAAGAATCTTTCACATGCCGAAATTCCCTCCATTATGGCGCTGACGTTGAAATTATCATAAAACGATGCGATAACTAGGAACGATTACGTATTACATCACGTTACGTAAAACTAGGATATTTTAATACTTTAACGACTAAGCAGAACGAGGGTTTCGAATTAAAAATTAATTTCGCAAGTGTGGTGTGTTCTCCGGAGTGTTTTTTCGTTTTATATTTTCGCGTTTTCGATTTTCTTTTTGATCAAAAAATGGGTGAAAAATAACAAAACGCCGCGATTTTGTTTACATAATATTGGCACATCGAGCACATGACAACAAAACATCGTGTTTTTTGCAATGCCAAAGTTTTGGCCGAAGATTCGACGAAGTGAAGTTGGTAATTTACCGAAAGTTCGTGGTAATTTGGTGAGAAATAAAATATTTTTCAATTTTTTAAACATACGTAATTTTATTATTTTCGAATTTCGATTTTAAAAAAAAAATTAAAATTTTAATTTGTACTCAATTTTGTCATTATTACTTATCAGTGATGCCGGAACGTAACGATAATGGTAACGAAAAATAACGGAATTTTTTTTGTTACAAGTAATGGAACTGTAACGGAACTTTATTTTTGAACAGAAATTGTGTAACGAAATAATAACGTTACAATAAAATGGTCTTTATGTTACGTAACAAATAACGAAAAAATTTCGTTACGTTCCGTTACTTTTTTTCGTTATTTTTTTCAGTTTTTTTGCATTGCCTGCACTGCCAACCGCAGAAAATGTTCTTTTGGTTCGTTGTAACTCTTGAAAAATCTTAATTTCACTTACACTTATGTGTAGGTACTATGGTACTGCCAGGCCCTTGTAACGTTATTTTTTCAATTACCGTTATTTTTTTTTGTTCCGTTCCGGTTTTTTTTTTGTTACAGCGTAATTTTTTCAGAAAGTAGGTAGCAACACCACCAAACTTGTATTATTTTCTTCTTAGTTCTTGATAGTGTTGTGAAGTTCCCGGGAACGAAGTGTTGTTCCCGAGGAATCCCGGGAATTCCCAAAATATTTCCAAGAAAAAAGATTCTGATTATATTGAGATTTATTAGACACCTCCTGGTATTAAAAGGTACCATGTTGTTTCCCTCAGTATTAAAATACATTTTAATACCATCAAAATGGTCAAAAATTGATGTTAAAATTAAAATGAATATTTTAATTGGATCAATCACGTGGTAATAACCTGAAGAATTACCTTGAAATTACCATCTAAAAAAATAAAATATGGGATATCGATATCCCTGAATAATTTTATTAATTTCAAGTATTTCTAGGGTATCAATACCAATTTTCATTCAAATTGACATTTCTAAACATCATTACATCACTTAAATCTCTTTTTTGCTTCAAAAAAATAAATTATTTGAAAACGGGAATTTCCGGTTTTGATGAAGGTGGGAACGTTCCCGGGGGGATGCCTGTTGAAGCAGAGCTGGCGCAACTCACCTCTTTTGGGAGTCGACTCTTTGCTAGTTGAATCGAAGAGTTTTCAATTTGCGACTCTTTACAAATTTTATTAAACTCATGAGTCCGACTCTTTTAATGAACGACTCCTCGCGACTCTTTTTTTCAACTAATTCCCGACTCACTCCCCCGACTCCTTCTAAACTCTTATTTTTGTTCTCATACGATTCTTTTACAACTCTTTTCTCTAAATTTTTCTTTTCACTTTTCAAATTTCATTTTCATTTAAAAACTAAAATGTTCTGTAATTTAATTTTTTTGTTTTGTTTTTTTAGTGCGACATATTTATTATTTTTCAATTTTCAAGTACGGTAATCAATTATAAATTGATCAATAAAATTTATTTTAACTTTCATGTTTCATATTCTCGTAAAAAAAGGAAAAGCTAAAATTTTTTGAAAAAAAGGTAAGTAGAAACTTAGAAAGTAGAAACATCTTCTCTGACTCTGAGTAAACTCTCAGTAAATTCGTAATCTAATCTTAAATTTAAAATATAAAAAAAAAACTACAACAAGAAATAAAATTCTTGAACATTCATAAAATCAAAAATGCCACCATTCAATAATTTACCACAGTATCATTGCCTTTTGTAGATCTTGTGTGTTTAAAATAGATTTCGAAGTTTTTCATCACTGAATGATTTTGAAACAATTCGAAAATTAATTGAAATCAAAACTAAACTAACACAACACACGAGGTTGCACTACCCATGAATCGCGGAAAAAGGGAGTTTGAGAGATGAAAAGAGTCGTGATATGAAGAGTTGTGAATCAAAAGAGTCGCAAGTAAAAAAAGAGTTGTGAGTAAAAAAGAGTCGCAAATTGAGAAGAGTCGTGAATCAGTTTAATGTTCGACTCTTAGTGATGAGTCGATTTTTTCAAATTTTTTTCGACTCCTTGTGAAAAAGAGTCGAACTCAGAGTCGCTCGCATGCGACTCTCGCGACTCACACTCGAAACTCTGAGTCGCGCCAGCTCTGAGTTGAAGGAAATCCAACACCAAACGTTGCCAATTCTCCATTTTGACGAATATGCCCGTTTTTTTATTGCTTTTTTTTCTAAAATGGATAAGAAATCCCGCCGAGCGGTACGCGGGGAAAGATCCCGCCGAGCGGTACGCGGGGAAAGATCCCGCCGAGCGGTACGCGAGGAAAGATCCCGCCGAGCGGTACGCGGAGAAAGATCCCCGCGTACCGCTCGGCGGGATCTTTCCCCGCGTACCGCTCAGCGGGATCTTTTTATTTGAAAATACAAGTAGTAGAATCGGTAAAAAAAAATTAATTCGCAACAAAAAATACGAAAAAGAGGTTAAAAAACTGAAACAACAAAAAAGAATTGAAATTTTCGAAAAAAGAATGATTTAAAAAAATTCTAAGTCAAAAAAAATTTTGAAAAAATTTTGCCTCCACGAGGATTTGAACCCGGGTCCATCGGTTCCACAGGCCAGCGCTCTAGCACCTACGCCACTGGGGCAGCTTGCCGAAACTCGTTTTAAAACGGTATACATGCACCTTAACTGCGAATACTTTCTTTAGGTATAGAATTGAACTGAACTGTAAGAAATTCTAACAAATTCAAATTGCAATTTAAAAATCAAGAATTTTTTGCAGTTAAAATTTTGAAAAATTTCGAAAATCTAATCTAAGAAATAAAAAATAAAAAAATTCATCAAGTTTCAAGAAGTTTTTCCGAATTCATAAATTATACCAAAAAAAATAAAGGTTTCAAAATATTAAAAAATTAAAAATTATATATACCTACCTATTAAAATAATCAAAACGAGAAAAAAGTTAATTTCAAAAAATAGTTTACAAGCTTGAAATTTGAAACTGATTTTTATAATCAATACAAAAAAATCAGAAATGGCAAAATCAAAAATTTGAAATGAAAGAAAAAATCAAAAACTGAAGAACAGAAAATTTTTAGGTAATATTTCAAGGATTGAAAATTGAAAAATTGAGTTTCGATTTTTTCAAAAAAAAATTTATTAGGTACAATTCAACAGAAGAGTCGTGGATTTTAATTTTAAAAAATTGAAAAAAGTTGATTAAAAGAATCTAAACTGGGAAAAATAGAATTTTAATAACTTTTTGCTACAAGTTTAAAATTATTTGAAATCGATTTGTTTTTTTAAATCAATAAAAAATCAGAAATCGTGAAATGAAGTACGTATAATAACACGCAATAACCTGAATTTTGACAGTAGAAGGACTCAACTTGGAGAAATCAAATTGTAGGAATTAAAAAATTTATAATAAAACATCAAAACTATGAAAAATTAAGAAATTTTTACAAGCTAAAAATTTGAAAATGAATTTTTAATAATTCAAATTAAAGAATCCACAAATTTATTGCAAAATCAAAAATTTGAAATTAAAGATGAAATAAAAAATTGAATAAATTGAAAAACTGAAAAGTTCTATATTAAAATAAGGGATCAATTTTAATTTTTTTTGCAAATTCAGAATTCAACAAAAAAAAAATCAAGAATTTTATCAAATAAAAATTTTAAAAATTATCTATAAAAAAATCAAAAATTAATAAAATTGATAAAATAAAAATTTTATATTACATCGAATTATTTTTTTTTCAATTTTGAAATTGAAGCATTAAAGAAAAAATTAAGTTTGAAGAAATTTTTGCAAATTCATAATATAACAAGATAGAATTTTATCGAATACTCACATAAAAATTTTGAAAATACAAACATCAAAAATTGATGAAAATAAATAGGTATTTTTATAAAAACATTATTAAAAAAATCAATAATTTTGAAATTGAATCAATACAAAAAAAATCAACAGAAATATCAGAAGTTGCAAAATAAAAATTTTAAAATCGAAGAAAAATTCAAAAATTGAAGAAATTAAAATTTAAAAAAATTATATCAAAAAGATTTTTCTAAACTGAAAAATTGAATTCCAGAAAATTTCATCAAGTTCGAAAGGAAAATTACAATTTTAGAAATTAAAATTTGGAGACGTTTTTGAATATTTTAAAAACTTGAATTTTTAGAAATTCAGTAGAGGAATAAAAATTTGGAATCAGCAAAAAAAATTATAGAAATGAAAAATTTTAAAAATTTAAAAAATGAAGTTAAAAACTTAAAGAATTAATTCAGTTTTAAGAAATTTTCACAAATTCAAAAGGAAAATCGAAATTTTACCAATCAAAATTTGAAGAAATGTTGAAAATTTTAAAATAAAAAAATAAAATATTCAAGATATTTAAAATTTTATATTGAGTAATAACATCAAAACTATAAAAAAAAAAAAAAACTAAAGAAATTTTTACAAGCCTATTATAAGATCTAAAATGAATTTTTTAAAATTTCAATAGAAAAATCGAAAATTATAGAATCAAAGAGTTGAAATTGATTTGAAAAAAAGTCAAAAGTAAAAAAAGTAAAATATCGAAACGAATTTTTAAAAATTTTATAGGTAAGTTTAAAATTTGAAATTGAATTTTCACATTTTTACGAACTTTAAATTTAAAACTGAATTTTTAACCAGGTACTTAATTCAATAGAAAAATCAAAGATTATAAATTTAAAAAAAAATCAAAAATCGAAGAAATTCAACTAAATACCTAACTATTATTTTATTAATTAAACGACTTTTTGAAAAAAAAAGAAAAAAGTTAATTGACTGAATCTAGTTTTTGCCTCACTTATTGTATTTTTTCAAAAATTATTGATGAACTTTTTTTCAATTTTCTTTCATGTTTTATTCGATTTCTTTCATTTTAAAATTATATTAATTTTGCAAACGATTCTGAAATTCTTAAAATAAATCACCTCTATCAGGAAATACCTATATGAACCTGGGAAATTTCGATAGAATATTTCGCAAAATAAAAGCCTTCGAGCACAGAAAAAAAACCATAGTTCATCGATATTTTTACAACCTCCCAAAAACCTAGTGTGCGAATAATTCGATGAATAAAAAACCAGTCTCGATTCCGACGAGACATTTTGGCAATACCACCATTTCCATGAAAATTGCTTAATTCGCAGTTCGCACATGCGAGCGAAATGTAAACAGTTCAATTTTCAAAACAAACATCAGACCTTGTAAACGTTTAATGATTTGAACTCTTCCAATGTACTCCTACTCACGTGATCATTCAATGTGCATAAAATTGATCAGACGAGTACGACGAGAGAAGATGCATAATTTAAACGAGACACTAAAAAAACTGAACTATAATTAAAAATATCTATACCATCGTTATAATACGCATGACCAACACATCGAGATAAATATTTTCACCCGACAATTTCAAGTTTTTTGGTGTAACATTGACGTCGCACTTTAGTCCATTTTTCTATGTCGTTATAATAAATTGTATAAGATTTGTGGAGAGGGATGCAGGAGGGGAAATATCGAATAACTGCATATCTGCGACGTTCTAAATTCTGCTACTAGTACACATTTCTAATTCACGAGCCAAAAATGCAAGTCATCACATTATACGATTCTTTCTGGCTCGATACATTCTCAATTAGAGTTAGAATTACTCGTATAATGCCAACAAAGCATAACCTTCTCGTTTCATTGAACATAGATTTAAATACGGCGTATTTCAAGTGAAAATTTTACAATTTATAAATAATACTGTAAATTAAACGAAATTTTCATGCAACCTATTTTTTTTATAGTTAATGGTAGGCAATAAAGTTTAATAATATTTAGAAGTTGAAAGATGTCACGAAAGGTCATCGCGAAGTGAAAATTTAAAAAATGGTAAATTAGATTTTTTAAATGCATTTATACGAGGATGATCATAAGTCAGGTCACCATTTTTTTTCTAAACTTACCTCAAATTTTGACTTCCAGCACTGTGAGAACTAAGGCCCGGTTTTTCAATAGCCAGTGGAGAAAATTTAAATGGTATATTAATGATAAAAAATGTTATCCTCTTTAATTTTGTACATAAGAATTTTAGTCTTAGAACGCATTGTTTGCCCAAAAATACAATTTTTGTGTAAACTAACCTGAAAGTAAAGAGTTCCTGTTTCAAAAATTTCTGTTTCAGGTTATTCTAATTTTCTAAACAAAAGTCACATTTCTGAGCGAACTATGCGTCGTAGGAAAAAAGAGTCATTAACAAAATTAAACAGGACAAAATTTTCTATCATTAATGTACAATCATATTTTCTCTAGGAGACGTAGTTCTCACAGTGCAGGCAGTCAAAGTTTGTGAGAAGTTGAAAAAAATAAGTGTACCTACTGATTTACGAACACCCCTGTATTCGGGACAATTTTTTACCATAAATGAATTTCAAAAGCTCTGTGCTCTGCAGAGGCGTGACGACCGGGGGTGTGGGGGCGGGACTCACCCCCCACGACTATCAAAAGTTGAAAAAGTTGGGAAAATTGGGGAAAATACGAAAAAGTTCTAGATAAATTGGGAAAAAGTTGAAAATACTGAAAAAATTAAAAATCGTTAAATTTTTAATTCTCCCAACTTTGAAAATTTATTTCTAAAAAATCGTAAAAATACTCGATCAAATTTCAAATCCAAAATATCGCATTTTTCCCAATTTTTGTGCAGTGAATAAATGCAATTTTTAAAAAATTTTCGCCCTCGCTCCGCTCGGGCAATATATTGTGTCCTTTCTCTTTTAAAATCCAAAAATTATCAAATTTTTCCACCATTTTAATGCAATAAATGCGTGATTTTTTTCTTCAGAAGTAAAATTTTTTTAAAAATTTTCCTCAATTTTTGTGCAGTAAATAAATGCAATTTTTAACAAATTTTCGCCTCGGGCAACATTTATGTCCTTCTTTCTCTTTTGAAATCAAAAAATAATCAAATTTTTCCACCATTTTAGTGCAATAAATACGTGATTTTTTTCTTCAGAATTACAATTTTTCCAAAAATTTTCGCCCTCACTTCGCTCAGGCAACGTGTTATTTGTGCTTCTTTGTTTTTTCAAATCCAAAAATAACCATATCTATTTTCAAAATTTTTCCTGAAAATGCGTGGTTTTTAATTTCATAGTTGAGCTATTTTTCCAAAAAATTTTGCCGTGCAGAAAATCAGTGTGTTTTGATTTAAAATCACAATTTTTCTAAATTTATCGCAAGTTCTCAAAGTAATTACATGTTTTTAAAATTCTTTCAATTCATGCAGAAAATGTACCTAGAGTTTTTTATTCAGGAGCACAATTTTTTCAAAAAATTTCGCTTTTTTTCCACTCAGACTGCATTAGAGGCTCAAAGCCTTCTCACAATTTTTAGAACCAAAAATTATCGAGCGTTATCAATGTGAAGGAAATGAGTAGTTTTCTTTTCAAAATTACGATTTTTCCTAAAAAATTTTCGCCCACGCTTCGCTTGGGCAGCACTTTGCTGTTTATTTTCAAGAGAGGCAAATTTTAAATTTTGAACTTATTAATTAGTATGTCATCATTAGAGTGCTTCAAAAAAATACCTAGGCAATGTCAATTCAATTTTAACAAATTTGAGCGAGAGTTGGGAAATTTGAAGAAAATTAGTTGGGAAAATTAAGGAAAAAAGTTGAGAAATTTTGAGTCTCCTATTAAAATCGCTTCGTCACGCCTCTGGTGCTCTGAAATGCATTTTAGGTTTAAGTATAAAAATAAATTCATTCGAATAGACGAAAAAAATTCATCAGCTCGTATTCACGTACATAATTCGAATTTTCAACGTGCATAAATTTTTTTTCCATTACGTAATCATCGTATTATTCATAAACGAAATTTTGCGAACGTGATGCCACCAACGTAATCCTAAACGTAGGTATCCAATATTCGTGTATCAAAACAAATCATTTACTCAGCACTCTGATGAATGGGTCTGATTTCGTCGAATTCAATACCGAAGTAGACTAAAAAATTTTAAAAATAATCTCTTTTAAAAACTCTTATTAAGAATTTTGCATGGAGAACATGTCTCAGTAAAAAATTTGTATTGAACTATTGTAAAAAAAAAACACAAAAAAAAACGCAATTTCAAAATCTTTTAAAGCTTTATTTTATTTTTTTACATCGTTCAATTTTTTTATTATATTTTGAAACCAAATTCTTCGTATTAAAAAAAATCCTTACAAAATATAAATTCAATTGTCGCTGTACGAACAATGATTTTCAGAAACTTTGATTTCTGATATTTTTTTAAACTGTCTAAAATTTTGGTTGAGTTTTTTAGGAACCTTTATCTATGTGTATACTTAAGTAAGCTTAATCAGTACTTGAAAGTTCATAAAAAAATTTTATACCCATTTAATTTTAGAAAAGAATT
This sequence comes from Balanococcus diminutus, assembly GCA_959613365.1. Taxonomy (NCBI): domain Eukaryota; kingdom Metazoa; phylum Arthropoda; class Insecta; order Hemiptera; family Pseudococcidae; genus Balanococcus; species Balanococcus diminutus. The sequence goes on from OY390716.1 coordinate 41,961,131, forward strand.
TTTTAATGAGATTCACTTGATATAAAATTTTGTAAAATTATCTGGGATTTTGGAATTAATTGGTTGATGAAAATTTTTTTGATCTGTTCTTTGTAATGAATTTAATACTTTTTTGAAAAAATTTCAAATGCTTGTATTTCCGGAAGGAAAACGATTTGGAAAATTTAAGGCTGGAATGAGGTTTTACAAAGTTCAAAATTTATGGTGAGATCACAAAATATCGTTTCTGACCTCTCCCTGCTACCCCTCAAAAATTAATGACAAAAATGCTGTCCCAGAATAATTGGTACTTTACCTTGTGCTTTAAATTGAATTTTTTTCAAAACTGATTTTTGGATTTTACTATCGAAATAATTTTTAAAAATTTTTTTCACTATTATTTTTCCTCAAAAATTTTAAAAATATACCTAATATGTATTTGGTAGAAAAAAATCGAGAAATTATTTTACTCGCAAATTTTTTTCCCTCAGAAAATCCTCAAAAAGTTTCATTTCCTGAAATATTTATTATACCTACTAATAAATTTTTTCACTTCAAAATAGTTAATGAGCAAGATATTTTATCACCCCCTCCCCCAAAAAAAGTAAACTTCTTGCTCCAAAAAAATGAAACGTTTTTCCATTATTTCAAACCAAACCTGTTCTGTTCTGTTCTGTTCTGCTCCTAACAAGAAGAGAAATCAAATGAGACAAAATTCTGCGGCGAATACAGAATCAAACTTGAATTTTCGCAGGCAATGACTATGCAGGAAGGTGTCCATAATCTGACGAATTGAGATCTTCAGAGGAAGTGTAGCTGTATCGAGTGTTTTAATTCGCCAAGTGCATCCTTGTTAATCGTCATTGGAAGTATTTGCCTGTATTGGATGAAATAAAAACAAGACCGTGTTACTTTTTAGCAAAGTTATATAGAACAAGATAGTTACCACACTCCGGTTAGCCACGCCCATTTCGCCAAAGTACATCACTGAGAGCGCTGCATTCGACGGGTGATACATATAATGCATTGAATTATATTGAAAGTTAATGGATTGATTCAATTTTAAATTTGATTTGAATGAATTACCCGCGAAATTTTCATTTTTACTTTCAGCAAATTACTAATTTTGCATTTTTGCTATAATTTTCAACTAACGTCTAGATTGATTGTTTTGTTTACATTCATGGGGTGCAACTTCGATAAATTTTTACCAAGTCCAGTGCTACATAATACTTTATAGTCAAAATTGGAAGGGAGGAAGGGGTCTAATCGAAATTTTTATAATAACTAAAAGTATTTGTACAACTTCAAGCTACAACTTTTGTTTGAAAATTTTTTCAATCGGGCCCCTTATCTCCCCCCTGTTTTTAAAAATGTATTTGAAGGAGTTGGATTATCCAAAATTGGTGGGGAGGGAGGGATCCGATTGAAATTTTTGTTATCACCAAAATTATTCCTAGTACTTCAAGCTACAACTTTTGTTTGAAAATTTTTTCAATCGGGCCCCTTACCCTCCCCCTGTTTTCAATAATGTATTTGAATGAGTTGGATTAGCCAAAATTGGAGGGAAGGGAGAGGTCCAATCGCAATTTTTGTCATGGCCAAAATTTTTCCTAAAACTTTGAGCTACAAGTTTGTTGCAAATTTTTTTCAATTGGACCCATTTCCCCTTCCCCCTTCAATTTTTAATTAGTATTTTGGGAGTGTTATGCAAAATAAGTGGAGAGAGAGGGGCTCAATTGAAAAAGTTTTCAAAAAAAAGTTGTAGCTTGAAGTTTCGCTAATACTTTTGGTTATCACAAAAATTGCGATTGGACCCCTCCCTCCCCTCCAATTTTGGATAATCCAACTCATTCAAATACATTATTGAAAACAGGGGGAGGGTAAGGGGCCCGATTGAAAAAATTTTCAAACAAAAGTTGTAGCTTGAAGTACTAGGAATAATTTTGGTGATAACAAAAATTTCAATCGGATCCCTCCCTCCCCACCAATTTTGGATAATCCAACTCCTTCAAATACATTTTTAAAAACAGGGGGGAGGTAAGGGGCCCGATTGAAAAAATTTTCAAACAAAAGTTGTAGCTTGAAGTTGTACAAATACTTTTAGTTATTACAAAAATTTCGATTAGACCCCTTCCTCCCTTCCAATTTTTGTGAAGTAATGAAACTTTGAAAAATCTTACCTTTGGAACATAGAATAAGTGTAGCTTTTCCCCATTTTTATCTCGCTTGCTGCTGTTTTTATACCCAGTCTTACAATTAGGAACACAACAATGCCATTTTATCAATAACTAAATATTTAAATCATTATAAATGTTTCAATTCACATTAAAAAATTTCACATGCAACAGTTGATCATGGTTAATCACTTCACATTTCATATGATGATTTGATAAGAGTGTATCACCCGTCGTATCAAGCGCGCTCTATAGTGAGCGATTTGCCCGCCGTAAGAGTGGCAGAAAAGAATTGCATTATTCATATGGGGAGTGTGGTAACTATCTTGTTCTATATAACTTTGCTTTTTAGTAATATGTGATCGTCCTAGACAAAACCGACCTTCGATGCGAAAATTTTTTTTTCTTATTTTTTCCTGATTCACACTCTCCGCTCGCTTAAAATTCATTTAAACGCGTCCTTCTCGAAAACATTTTTTCGCACCGAAGGTAGGTTTTGTCTGGGACGATCACATATACTTGGGGGTAAAACAAACTGTTTTAATACTCTACTATACGCCTTAAAATACTTCATAACATTCGATATTTGGCTATCAATCGCGTTCGCGAAAAAAAGAACACGTTCAAGTTCTTTCAGAAATGAACGCGTTCGTGATCGTGAACGCAAAATGATTGCAAAATAAAAAATGAAAAAATGAAATCTCAAAATCTAGGAGAACGAGACCAAACTTCGAACGCATTAAAATTCCCAACAGCCCCGCTTTACGGTATCTTCTAATTAAAATGTTATAGAAAAATTTTCAAAATGAAACTTTTCGCTTGAGGAAAAACTTGCATTAATATGGGCGATGCGATGATGGAAGCTTTTGTTGTTGGCCGCTTTCAAACGAATTTCTCTTCTGAAAAACCAACTTCCTTGCACTTATTCAAACGACATTTCTGGCAAAACCCTTGCTTACGAGGAGTACCATCATGCTGCAAATGGCAGTTGTCTGTTTGAGTTAAGCACGTCTTGAATGTTGCTTTTCCCATGATGGCAGTTTTACAGAAAATGTCACAACTCGCGCAACTAAAAACATATTATCGATCATTATTCCTACCTATGCAACATGCTTTATGGCTCATAGTCATAGTACAAAAGCCATCATACCTACACTGATAAAACTCTTTGGTAATGAGTGCACGAAAAGTTGGTAAAAAAATGAAGAGACGATAATTTCTAAGCTGATTACTATGAGAAAATGGAAAGAGAACTAAAAAAATTGGTAATCAGTAGGTACCTTTATTTCGTACTGATTACTCTTTCCCATTCTATTTTTGTACGCATTAATCAGTTCTGAAATCTCGTCTCTTAGTTTTTTTACCGAACCGTTTTTTCAGTGTAGGTAGATGTTAATATAAAATAATAAAAAATGTACTCACATGCCACTTACACCATGACGTTTTCCTACATCATCAGTTGTTTTGTGACATATAGCGCAGGATTTTTCTCTTCTCAATTCTTCGATGGTTGTTTGGAATCGTGATTTAACGAAATCTAAATGAACAATCGAAAATGGGAAATAAGTAAGTTTATTCACGACGAGTGTGAGATCATGTGAGATTTTAATTGTGATTCTACGCGCGGCGAGATCAACAATTTTTTTTCTAAATTTATAAAATCAATACCTATGCTAAACTTGGAAGTGAGGTCTCACGATTAGGACAAAATGAACTCTTAATATTGATAACTATCAACGTTTTGGACAAGAAAATTCAGCTTTTTAGCTACATACAATAGGGGCCGAATCAAAATTGGGGAAATAGTTTTGAGTTGTATTTTTATCATTATGATTTATATTCTTCGATTCTGAAACCTCTTAAAACCGTACTATTATTTTTTCAACGTCTCATCCATACAAATATACAATTTGAGATACTGAATTTCATGATTCAATTGGTTTCTTGATAGGTGAGTTAACTCCCTCAATTTTGTTTTAGAAATTTAATGAAAATTTTAACCAACTGGTAGAGTAGCATTTATAATGGACATCTACATTAAGTATATTCCATTCCATAATTTCAATAAAAATCATGCGATGGTTTTTTTATTTCTTAAAATAAATGTACGAGGACGTATGGACAGGCCCGTACAGGGGGGGGGGAGACAAAGGAGGCAAAATGTCCCGGGTACCAGCCTTTGCCGAGGGGGCCCAAGCTACTAGGATGTCCATGAAAAAAAATGTTCTTTTTTTACCTACCATATGTCATTCGATCCGAAAAAAAAGGGTCAAAAAAATTTTACCAAGGGGACCCAAAAAATACTTGCCCCAGGACAAATCTGGCTCTGAACGGGCCTGCGGATGGTAAAAGAAAACTTACTTAAAATTTTCAATTTTCAGTTTCTCGGCTAGATTTAGGTATGTAGGAAATTCTCAGGAATCGAATAGAACTACTTAAATAATAGAAGCGGTTTTATGAAAAATTTCAATTTTTAACACACAAAATCATTTAAGTTAGATAAATAAAATTCTAATTTTATTTTTATTTTTATCTACCTAACTTTTTTTCAAATTTGAGGGAAAGAGAATTTTTAGATTTAAAAAAAACATCTCTTGTAAAATTTCATTTCTCGACTTATATAGGGTTCTTTTTCCGATTCGCCCTCACATATGGCAATTTAACCTTGTTCTATAATTTTTTTTTTACAAAATTAAGCAATTTTCAAACTTTAATGTATTTTTGTATTAATTATGTATGTATTATTTTTAAATTTCATTTAGGTATTCAATTTTTGTTTATTTTATTTTTATTTGAATTTTTGTGGTTTTCTTGAATGTGTTGAAATCTTGAAAATTTGATTTTTTTTTCTTTTGTTACTTTTTAGAAACAACACAATTTTTCAATTTTGACAATTCTAAATATCTAGATTATTTTAAAACCCAATAATTTTAAAAACTTTCAAGTTTTTTCCGTTTAGTATAATATCCTTTAAATTTGACTTACTTCAATTTTTAAAAATTGTTGGATGTTTCATTAGTTGATTTTCCCACGATTTTCCAATATAATAGAGATAAGAGAAGAAAAATATTTTACTTTTCAAAATTTAGCAATTATAAAATGTCACTGTTTATCAATGTTCGATGTCGACAACATCCACATCAACAACAATCAAACTCCATTGCTGCAATATTATAAAAATTTCCATCTTCCAATTTTTGATGATTTTATTGAATTTTTTCTAGGTGTTCTTTCAATACCTAATGTTTTTTATTCACAAATTCGAACAGTTATCGCAGGGAACTAATTTTTTTTTTGAAGTAGGTATTTCAAACTCCAAGTTACACCTATTTCGTTTTCATAGGTAGATACTTACCAAACATTTGGTGAAATCGAAAGATTTTTTTTTAGATTGATTCTACCCTAATACAGTTCAAGTACATTATTCTAACATTTTAAAATAAACATTAACAAAAAAGTGAAATAGATTTAACACTCACCCTCGGCTTCCGACCAATTCATTTTAAAGTGTGCGATTTCTACGATGTGTTTAGGATCGCTTGCTTTCTTGAACACATTTATAGCGAGAAATTTTATCCATTTGTAAACGCGGGGTTTTGACATTATGAGCCGAGTGTAATTCTTTGCCTGCTCCAAAACGTCTTCAATATCTTTGTTGTAATCACACTTGTATTCTATTATTACGAGTTTATCATCAAAAAATATTTGTGTATCAAGTATGCCAAACTTCTCGCTTCCCCATTCTTCCATGAAAGTACTTCTTGTCTCAAGTCTGAATTTTTCCAAAACAGGAGCTAAAGTTCTCCTGACAGTTGCCTCGCTTGTATGTTGGTAATTCAGTAACATTTTGCCATCTTTCTCCTGGTATTTCCATGAAGTTAGGTCTTGGAATGTGCCGGCATTATCGAATACTTCCTTCACATTTGATTTCAATTTTTGAAAAAGTTCATTCATAGAAAGCTTGTTGGAATTTTGTTCTGAGGTAATATCACATAGAAACCATTTAGAAAATGACTCTGCGCAATCTGTTAAAACTTTTTCATAAGCAGCAATGGGCAACGAACTTCTTTTTTTCAGGCTTGATATGTAGAGTTCTTTCATTTCGTATCGTATTTCGGAATTTGGAAGGAACAATTTGACTGTTCCGCCAGGGAGTTCTGCGTCTTCTTCTACTTCCCTTCCAACAGTGAGATAACCGGCCTGGCACATGAACGCCATGGCAGCATCTGATACTTTATTGGTAATTGAAGCAATCGTTTTATATTCATATAACAGAGGATCTTCTCTCGTTGTTATTATTGAATATAATTGTATTAGCATTCCGTGATTTATTGTGTGAAGACTCTTCGTAGGGATTTTGTAACCTTCATCAGTGAATAACAAATAATGGATAGCATTTTCGAAAAAATCATACCGCATTAGGTGCTCAATTGTATTTTGAGACGCGGTATTCTCCCAATAAGACATTGGTTCTTGCGTGTAAGTAAATCGCATTATGGACCAAGGGTTAAAAGTAGAGCCCTCGAGTAAATTCAATGACCCATACCCATCGTACCATTTAACAGCTTTTTCATAATTGTCACAGGTTTGTTTTTCATTGCATAACAAAGTTTTTACTTCGTGGGGTGTGAAGCCGTAGAATGGTGTGAATTGTAACATTTTTATCAAATTCAAGTCATTATATTCAAGAACCATATTCATGCCACTCAATAAGGTTGCTTTAGCAGCTCTCATTATTCCAGTTAGGATTCCTTTTTCAATGGATGGACTTTTATCTTTAAAGGTGGCGTGGATGAAAGATCTCATGAAGTCTACACCATTTTTCTTTTCGTCGTACTCTTCCCATTCTCTGAATATTGCGTCGTTTTGAATTGCGTCAAATTCATCTATGAAAATGATGCACTTCTTACCAACATAATAATACAACATCTCGCATAGCCTCGAAATACTTTTGCACAAGTTCCCATCATCGTCATATTCAGTATTCAAATACTTTTCAAACATGGTCAGGTCCATTTTAGCTATACTTCGATGCGGTCTTAGAGTTTTTTCATCATTTACAATATTCTCCATTATAATCAGCAGATATATGTGAGCTTTATATTGTAGGCGTACTTCGTCTTTAAACAGCTCTCTCCAGTTATTTGGTTTCAGTAATGCAAAATTTAAATATACAACTGGGAACTTTTGAAAAAAATTTTTCATGAAATTTTCATCCTTAGAGATCAGTGGTATTTTATCTGCTTTACTAATTTTAGCTCCTCCTCCTTCAGACCATACTTCTCCTTTCATGAAAAATTGATTCACATCATTTATTTTCTGTTCAGGGTTTGAAAAATTTCCTTCGAACATCACTTTCAGCATGTTTAAATTCAAGGTTTTCCCCCATTTTCTGGGAGTAGTGATTAACAAAACGGCGTCATTTGTCTTCATAACAGCAGCTGCAAGAAGACTTTTGTCTACCCATACGTTTGTATTTCTTATAAAATCCATGAAATTAGAAAACCCCGATTCTATCCTTGTCTGCTGAAGGTCGGTGATGAAGCAAATTTGAGTTTCATTTTTAAAATCGCCAATGTCGTAATAAACTTTCATTTCGGGTCCAGTAATTTTCTGCGGTGAAATCTCAAGTGGTAGTGAGGCTACGTAGATGATCAGAATTTTCAGCATGATCTACGTTAAATACAAAAAAAAAAAAAAAAATCAATAATGAAGTTGTATAGCACATGCTAACTTGGAAGTATTTTGGAATAATATACCTATAATTATAATGAGGAAAAGAGACAGTTATTTACTAGAGCGTTAGTTGTTGAACAATTTTAAACTTTGTAAGTACGCGCAGACGCTTCACATAATGCTCAAATGCATACTGATAAAGAAATTTGGTATCGCAACATGTTTATAATTTCCCACTGGCGAATAAGCGGTCAAGTTTGAGATCAGCACGCAGGGCTCAAAATATGCAGGGCTGGCAAATCAGCCAAAAAGTTGAAAACTGATGCTGACGTAAATAATTTTTGAAAAAATTTACAGAAGTTGTGAGATAATTTAAATTTTGGAAAACGTGAATGTAATTTCAAATAATAATTAAACATTTACTCATTAAAAAATATTCTAATCTAGCATATTGGCATTTTGAATTTTTAATGACGTTGAAACCTAGACCAACCAAACTTCAATAACGAGTATCAGTTTGAGAGTAGGTAATCGGCATGACGCGACGCTCGCGCTCATTTAGATATAATCAGATAATGTTTAAACTATTAAAATGAAAATTTCATATGTAGTGTAGGTAGTAGGTACTTTAACGATTGCGTTTGCTCTAAAAGCTTTAGTCACTGAACGAATAAATTTTTTCAAGGGTCGAGAACCGAGAAGATAATTATGAGAGGAAAATCTGTGTATCTTTTTTGGTGATGTCACCCGCCACTGTCGCTATTTGGTGGAATTGAAAAAAAAAAAAAAAAAAAAAAACGGTTTCCGTCGTCGCATTCCATGATTTTGAAATATTATTGTGTGGGTTTACGATTTAATAAAGCTCATGTTATTGAACAAATTCCATTGGTTATTTCTTTTTCTATCAAAAATGATTTCTGTAGGGAGGTAAAGTACAGAGCCAGCAATAGGAGGGGATAAGACAACGCAACACTTGTGCCAGATTAGAGGTTTTCCTCGAGAGCCAAGCCTATATATGTTTTTTCGAGATGAATTTATTTCCTGAGATTGCAATTTTTTTCTAGAACCTCATAGGGTCCATAGAAGATCTAACTTATTCACTAACGTATATAATGTCAAACGTACTTTGATCAACGTGGCAACACATTGAAGCTCTCGTATCACTTTAAAAAATTGAAAAACATAAAATGCAAGAAAACCAGAAAAAATCGAATGAAATTAAAAAAAAAATTAAAACATGGAAATTTTTAAAACGGGTAACAAATTGAATTTTTAAATAGAAAATTAATATTTGTAACAGTTTTGAAAAAAATGGCACTTCTAAAAATTGTTAAAAATTAAAGAATTGCAATATTGAAAAAATTTGAAATTTTTTCAAGTTACTACTGGGTTTTTAAAAATCGAGAAATTTAAAAAAAAGAATTGTCAAAATTGAAAAATTGCTTCATTTCGAGCCGATAAAATATTTCTAAGTAGGTATCTCAAGAATTGAAAAATAGTAAGTTAGGTATCAAAGTTTTAATGAATTAATGCAAGAAAAGTAGAAAAATTGTAATAAAATTTCCAAAAGTTTAAAAATGAAAAATTTTAAATTACTCAAATTTAAAAATTGCTCAATACTTATTGAAAACATAATATTCTATACCTACACCTAGTTATTTTCCCGGGGGCCATGCTTGCTCTCGCCTGCTCTAGTTTTAAATAAGTAAGTATTAATAATTTCTCAAGTACTCAAAAATCGTGCTTACGTTTTTTAGCATATTGATCTTATTTTCCGCATCCATAAAGGCCAGATGTAGTAAAATGTGGACAGAATTTACTCTTGCTTGTAGTGCATGGTCAGAGGTCAGCTTCAGCTTTCTTCTACACGTCCGCGTTTTAAATTTGGCACCTTATTCAGAAGAACGTTACTACTGAGGAATACGTACCGTATTCAACTTTTCTCTTAGTATCAAATGTTCTCATTTAGTAAGTACTTATCGCGAAGATAACTTATCTTGATATAAAAGAATTCAAACGATGTAATAAAAGGAAAATGGTAGATAAAACCAATGATTAGGTACAGATTCCAATGTAAACGTTTTAATATGTCAAGTATCCAATTGAGTGAATTTGGCAACCCTTTGGAAACTTGTGGAACATTGGCAAATTTTTACTTTTTCATACAGGCACCTCAAAAATGATTTTCTCAAATCACTTTCGCCTTCGTCTAGACGAAAAAATTGTTTTTCATTACTCATAGAACGAAATCGCTCACTTTCGCCCCTACAGTTGAGTATATACTATTTCGTTCCCTATAAGCTCGAAAAAAAATCCGAGGTTTTTGGGAGAAAAATCCAAAGTTTCGGATAAAATTGTTTTTTTTGGAAAAAAAACTCGACCCAAGATAAATCATGTGACGTTACGTGACATGGCATTTTGCATTCGATGACAGGACAGCACTTGACGTGACATGATGTTACGTGATATGGCAGTCTGTTTGTCTTTGTGACATGACAAAACGTGTTGTGGCATGGCAGTAAGTATGTGACGTGACGTACGTGACATACTTGACATACTCTACAAGACATGATTTTAGGCTAGTTATAGGCTATTAGCACGCTATTAGCCATGATTTTTATTTTCTTAATTTCTTTGAAATATTTTTTTTTAAATTTCAACTTTGTTTTTGCAAAAACACTTTAAGAGTTTTTTGCAGGAAAGAAAACCAATTGAAACCAAAACCGGGTAAAACCACCACCACCAGATATTTCAATGGGTTTTCAAAACCATTTGGAACCATTACAATGAACTTCAAAAATTCATTCAAGAACCACCACCAAAAAGAACCAATTCCTTTCGAAAAGGTAGGGAAGAAAACCGTTTGGAACCACAACGAAAAATCATTTGCTGAAATAACCACAACCACAACCACAAGAAAGTGGTTTGAAAATAAAAAACCACCATCACCACCACCATTTTCAATTTCCTTTACAATGAAAACCAGAACCACCACCAATTAATGGAATTGGTTCTAAAAATAGAAATAGTGGATTTGAAAGGGAAGAAGGGGTCCAATCAAAATTTTTGTTATGACCAAATTTATTCCTAGAACTTCAAGCAACAACTTTGATTTGAATTTTTTTTAAATTGGGCCCCTTACCTACCCCCTGTGGCCTGTTTTTTTCATTTTTCTGATTTTTCAGCGCTCTGGAAAGTGGAAACATTATTATTTTTTGTTTTTTATTTGAATGTATATTATTTAATTTAAATTTATTGCAATATTGTGTTTGTAACTTGTAGGCAAAATTCATTTTTTATTTTTTATTCTTTAGTTGTTTTTTTTTTTTACTTTTTGAATTTTAATTTTTTATTCAAATTTCAAAGATCTGATCTTTTTTTAGTTCTTTTGTGGTATAATAGGAAGCACGAAAATGGTTCCATCTGGTTCTGATGGTTAATGCCATAGATAAATGGTTTAAATGTTGGGAAATATTTTTCATACTACGAATTACGAAATGGAAGCAATTCGATGAAAACCAATTGAAAAACCAAAACGGAACCACCACCACCACCACCACCACAACCATTTGAAATGGTTTTTAATTTGAGAACCACCATCACAACCAATTAATCAAGCAAAACCAAAAAAAAAAAAAAAAAAAATTAAATGGAACCACTTTAGCACCAAAACCTTTTGAAAATTTTTAAAAACCAAAAACCAATTGGAACCACCAGTAATTTCAAAATCTTCTCAAAACCACCACCACCATAACCAATTTGGTCTCAATTGGTTTTCTTCCCTGGTTTTTTGTTTGGTTCTTTTCAAGGGGACCTTTCAATCTTTTTTTCTATTATTATTTTTTTTTTCAAAAATCATTTTTCAGTCATTTTTTGAGAAATTCCAAAAATTATTTTTCCAAGATAATTTTTGTTGGAAAATTAATATAATATAATGAAAATTTCTTTCTAAATTTCTTCATAAGATTTTTGAATGCATTTTGCATTGTCGTTCAAGAAAATTTTTGAATGTTAGGTTTAGGTATCAGTCTTTTTCTCTCTGTTCTGCTTCTGCATTTTTTTTTTTTTTGGAGTAACTTTTTTCTCGAAAAAATTATTATTTTCAATTTTTTCCCCTCAAGTAATCGAAGTTTTGAGTTTCTAACTTTTCTAGTCTGATTCATAATTACTAAAATTGAATCAGAAGAGGCTGGAAATTGAATAAAATCAAAAAGTCAATAAATTCAGTATAGAATATAGGTATTGAATTTAAATTTAAAAACGGTTAATTATTTATACAATTTTAATAAAAAAAATTCTAAAAAGAATTATACATTGAAATTGAACAAACGATCTCGATTTCAAATTTTTCAAATTTTTTATAGTGCATTTTATTTTTAATTTTTTTGCTTCTTCCAGTTCAATTTTATTTAAATTTTTTGCATTTTAGATTTTGTGAATTTTCAATTTTCAGCGATTTCAATTTTTTCAATTTTTTATTTCTTCATCTTTCTCAGTTCTCCACTACTTTGAATATTTTAATTTTCATATTTTTAAATTGAATTTTTTTAAGTTTTCATTTTTTTTTAAATCCCTCTTACTCTTATTTTTTCATTTTTTTTTCTTTCACCTTTTTCAATTTATTTTGAATTTTGTTTTAATTTTCAATCATTTTCATTCCCTCACTCGATTTTTTCAGTTTTTACAGTTTTTTGAAATTTTTAACTTTTTGTACCTATACCTACCTAATTTAAATTTGTCAATATTTAATTTTTTTTTAAATTAAAAATTCATATCTAGTATTTTCTACTTTTCCCCCTTTAACATCAACTTTTTTCAATTCTCAACTTACAATAATATTTTTCAACTTCTCTGTGATATTTTTATTTTAATTTGAGATAATTATCTTGAATTTTTAGTCATCTATTTGTTTTTCAATAAATTTGATTTTTCATTTTTCTTAGAGTAAAAAATATCCCAATTTTTTCATTTTTTGAATGTTGTTTTTCTCGAAGAATAAAAAAGTCAATTTTTGGGAGCGAAAAATTCCTCAAATTCTCGTAGAAGAAAAATACATTTTTTGAAAATAATGCCTAGGTACCTAAATATTTTTTGTGTGCATAAAAATTTTTCGTTTTCGTAAATGAAGGAAAAAATCTTCATTTTTTGAGATTTTTTTTCTTCATTTTTTCGAGGTCAAAAAAATTGTTAATTTTTTGGAATAGATAGGTATATACAAAATGTCTCTAATTTTCAGTGTTTTTTTTTAATTAAATTTTTTACCATTTTTCTGAAGTAAAAAAATCTTTATTTTCAGATGTAAAACAATTTGACATTTTTCGGGGTAAAAAATTCTCAAGTTTTTGGAGCAAATAATCATCAATTATTATTTTTTTTTAAATCTTTTTTTTTTCTGATTTTCGTACTTGAAGTAAAACTGTTAATTTTTAGAATTGGTGTAATTTAAAAAAAAAAAATTTGAAATCATTTTTCCTCGATTTTTTGGAGCCAAAACATTTTTTTTTTCAATTAAAAAAAAAAATCATTTTTTTGTATTTTTGGAAATAAATTTTTTTTTCAATTTTTTGAAATGAAGAAAATTGTGAGGAAAATCTTCTAAATTTTTATGGAATACATTTTTTTTTTGAAATTTTAGGAATAAATATCTAATCTTTCAACTCCTTCAGGCGTAAAAAAATTTAGTCCCTTCTCATTTCAAGTTCATTATTAGTTTTCAGATGAACATTGAACAGAAATTTCTCTTTGTTTTTCAAATTTTTGCTCCTCACACCAAAAATAAACACGAAATTCGAAATAAAATACAACTGAAACACGAATATATTTGATTGATAAAAATTTTAAAACACATTAATGAATACAAAAGTTATAAATCGCGTTTATTCTACAAAATTAAACAAGTCAATTTACATTATAATTTATTATAATAATTATATACTGAGAAAACAATAAAATTTAACGCAGGCGTACAAAAAAAAAGGGGAAAAAAGAAACACGAAATCGAAACAAAAACAGATTGCAATGATGGCAGTGCAGTTGAATTTCAAATCGCTACGATTTTGATTCTGCGAAAAAACAACACAAAATTAACATAAATTAATACCCAACTATTAGGTAGTTAGTTAACTAGCTCATCAATTCAATTTACCTGGTGTATGCCATTTAACAGACGATGGAGGCATAATCACAGACTGATAATTATTATAAACCGACGAATTGCCTTTAAACGAATATTATAAAACAAATACCAATGTTTTATAAGTACACAAGAAAATTGCAGTATGTTCGATTTTTTCTTTTAAAGAAATAATTCGACACTAACCTGGTTTAACTGAAGATTTTGAAACATGATTATTGAAAGACGATTTGCTATTCTGAAAAGATACAACAAACATGGAAATTATTTATCGATTCATTTACACGAAATATCAATTCATTGGAAATGTTTTCTCACCTCTATAGAAATGAAATCAGTCGAAATATCCTGCGGAACAGAGTTACTATTACTGTAACAAATAGTTTAGATTAAATTTTCATCCGAAAAGGAATTCGAAAATTTTCACTGTGACGAGATGAACAATACGAATACTTACTACGACGAATGATCTCGATCCATTTTGAATATATGTTGCAAAAATTCGTCTTGAAAACCGGTAAGATTTAATCGCGGTATGGAGGATGTTTTGCTATTATTAGCACTATGAGGACTAGACTGAGACAGCGTCGAACCATTGGTGAAATTTATTTCCGCAGGTAAATGCTGCAAAAACAACGACAAACGATTGTTTAGATTATATTTTCGATAAATACTATCGATCGTGTATTCATTAATAATTTGATATTTTACCCTATTATCGATGTATCTAGAATCTTGATAATCTAAACGTCTCATCGAGCTTCGACCACCAATTTGATTCAAAGCCAAAAGATCATTTATCACGTCGGCGGCTTCGATTTCAGCTCTTTCGTTACTCGGTGTTTTACGGCCTGCGCCTGCGGTAGAAGACGACGATTTAGTATCACCGGATGATTGCGATTCTCGAATCGGAGTCGACGTCTGGCATGGGGCTTCTTTAATGAAATCCGTTATATGAAGTTCATCTTCGGTTTTGACTTCTTGTTTTATTTTATGGTTCTGCAAAAAAAAAAAAAAAAAAAAAAAAATTTCAGGATTAGAAATCTGACGAGTTTGCTAAAAATGAAAATCAATTTGTAAAATTATTATTATTATTATTATTTTTTTAGAAAAATGTAAAAAAATTGTCAATTGGGTATTTAAAATTTTAAAAGTAAAAAACATTTCAAAAAATCTTCGTTTTTAATTTTTTTCTTCAAAATCTACCTATTTTTGGAAGGAGAAACAGAAAACAGTTGAGTATCAATTTTTTGGAGTAACAATACACAAATTTTTGGTGAAAAAATTCTGAATTTCTTTGGTATAAAAAAATATCAAATTTTTTTTTGAGTCAATATAAAAAAGTTATCAATTTATCTGAAAAAAATAAACCTCTCTTTTTGAAGTTTTGGAAGAAATGAAGAAAAAAATTACATTTTTTTAGGGTAATTATTTTAATTTCAATTTTCCTCCAATTTTTTGTGATGAAAAATTCTCAACTTTGTGTAGTATTTTTTTTTCAATTTTCCGTGTTTCGTAAAAAAAATTTCTAAATTTCAAAGTGAACAAATTTTTTGATTTTATAGAAACAACTAATTTTTTTTCGGTGAAGATAGAATTATTCTTGTGGTTTTGAAGTGAAAAACTTCTTCACTTCTTGGGAATATAAATTTATTTATTATATTTTCTTAATTATTAGGTATTATTAATTATGATTTTTTTTCGACAATAGAAAAATTTCTCAATTTCTTTGTAATGAGTTAAGTATTTATATTCTTTTAATTCTTGGAGAATAACAAAGAATTTTTTTTCTAAATTTTGTGAAACAACTTTGAAAATTTTCTCATTTTAATGAACTAAAAAATCTGGCATTTTTTGGTAGCAAAATATTTTACATTTTTTGGATGTGTATAAGTACCTATTACCTACCTACGTTTTCAATTTTTGAAACAGAAGAGAAGTTTTAAGGAGAAAAAATTCTAAATTATTATAAAATATTTTTTCAATATTTTGGTAATAAAATTCCTTCAAAAAGTGCATAAAATTTTTTTCAATTTCATGAAGCAAATCATTTCTCAATTCTTTCGTGGTAAAATTATTTTTCAGTTTTTCTATTTTCGCAGAAGAAAACTTGGAAAATGTCTCCTTTTTTGGAGAAAAATGTTCCGAGTTTATTTTATTTATTTATTTTTTTGTAATATTTTCCCCAATTTTCAAGCTTTTTTTCTTACCTTTTTACTGAATAAGCAAGTTTTAAATTTTTTTTGAAATAAAAATCATTAATCAACATTTTTTGTGTATTAAAAATTACTCTATTTTTGGGGCAAAAAAAATTCAAATTTTTTCGGGTAATATCAATTTTTCATTTTTTAGAATTAAAAATTTTTCTCAACTTTTTGAAATAATTTTTTTTTATATTTTTTTACCTGAGAAAAAAAATTTAAAATTCGAGAGAAATATAATTTTTTGGAGTGAGAGAATTTACTCACTTTTTTATATAAACAGTTTTTCATTTTTATTTTTGGAAGTAAACTTTTCAATTGTTTGTGGAAGTGAAAAAATTTTCTCAGTTTTTGCGGGGAAAGAAAAATCCTAATTTTTTTGGAAAAAAAAAAATCTGAACTGTTTTGCAGTTAACGTAAAAATGTTAAAATTTTAATGGGAGCAAAAAAAAAAACGTTCAAAGTTTTTGGAGGCATTTTCAAAAAAATTCATGCAAAAAAAGCCATCATTTTTTTGGAATAAAAAATCTAAATGTTTTTTAGAATTGAAAAATCCAATTTTTTGGAACTAAAAAAATCCAATTTTTTTAGAATAAAAAAAACAACATTTTTTTGGAATAAGACAGAAATTTTTTTCAATTTTCAATTTTTCAATTTTCGAGTATAAATAATTTCTCAATTTTTTTAGAGCAAAAAAAATTATCATTTTTTTTTTAGAGAATAGGTACATTTTCTTTTCTTTTAATTTTTTTTATAACAGTTTAATTGTAAAAAGGAAAAATTCCAATTAGTTTGGAGAAAGAAATATCCATTTCATTTGGTAAAATTTTTTTAAAAACCTTTTTTGGATTTTTTCTTATTTTTAGTGACTAATTTTTCAATTTTTTTATTTTTGAGCACAAGATCTTTAAAAAAACTTTTGAGCAAAAAAATCTTCATTTTCGGATGGAAGGAATCTTACTTTTTGTCTCAACTTTTGTAAGTACATAATTATAAAAAACAATCTCAGATTGAACACCAAAACTTTCTAACCGATCATCTCTTCTGGAAAAAATTGAGCTACGCCCTTCAAAATACTAAATTATATGCCCTATTTTTGACTTACTTCGAATAGCGAATTAGTGAACTGCGGCTGCAGCGGAGTGTTATTCTGCAACGTATCGTTAATTATTTTACTTAATATATCAGTCGCGTTGGCAGTCTCTTCCCTCATTTGTTTTTCTTCCAAGGCAGACGATTTTTTCTCTTCCTTAATACTGTGTAATCTATCATCCTGCAATTTTAAAGATAAATCGTCAATCTCCAACACGAATCGAGGTTCAATTCAACGTAAACTTTCGACATACCTTAGAAACGTTAACATTAGAGCGTTCTCGAGATTCGTGTTTGTAAGTAGATTCCTTAGAACTAACAGAAGACTGAGCTATTAACTTAGTGCTATCACGAGAGGACGACTTTGGCGTTTCGCTTGTTTTATAAACCTCTTGAGCGGCTGATTTTGCACTCTCTTGTAAAATACGTTGTTTTCTACTGATATGTGTGGTTGGTTTTGGTGTCACCTGAGTCGTTAGCGAAGGTCCCGGCGGCGGAGGAGTTTCCTAAAAATTACCAAAAAAGAAAAATCGCAAGTTAGTAGAAATCCAAGATATAAGAAGAATTTATCCAAATAATATAATTTATAATTACCAATTTTCTATTAACTATAATGGCTTAGGCGGTTTTTAGGAAGGCAGTGCGTAGAAAATGTGGCATACCGGTTGTGAAATTAATCAGAATTTTTTTATACAACAAGCGGATATTTAAAGCAAAATAAAAAGTACTAAGCTAATGTACGAGAGTCTGTCGTGAGATAATTAATATTAATGGGCGTGTGAGAATTTCAAATAAAAAATTAACCCAAGTGCATTGTTCTTGGAACGAAATTATATATTTTCGAATAAATTAGCACACGCGGATTCGTAAACGAATAATAAGTAAAAGATTCGATATAATAAAAAACTTAATAATCACGAGAACGAGTAGGAAAAAAAATGGCAAAATCACGATAAAAAAATACAAAATTGAATCACATTGGCGAAAATGAATAAATACAAGGCTAGTGAAAGCGTTACTAAGCATAAAAGCGGATCAATGGATCACTCCGATTTCGCAACTTACCGCCGGAATGCTAACGGAGCGTTGGATCAAAGGTAAAACCGCAGCCTTTTCGTGTTTAATTTCCCTAACCTCGGCGACGTCTTCTTTTTTAATCGAATTCGACCAATAGTTATGATCTTTGGCAGCTGACACTGAGTTCGTGGTACCGGTGCTCGATTCGGTTTTACGATGATGGTCGACGACACTCTGAAGGACGATGTCCCCTTTGGTTTCACTTTTGGTGGTTTTATTCGGCGATAAATCCAGCACTTCGCAAGCACCAGCCTTGGCATTGGCAGGAGCTATAGTGGTATGAGTACTGACCGACGACGACGAGGACGAGGACGTTGTTTTCGTACCAGAGAAGCCTTCTTTGCGTTCATGCCCTGCGCTCTTGCGTTTCTCGGTTTTATGACTATAATGTTTATTATACTGAGATATATGATTCAGCACGAACTCTTTCTTGGTTTTATTCGCCGACGCGTCCATTTTCATCATTTCTTTACATTTGGTCAACACGTCACCCAACATCTTTTCCGATTTTTTCGCATCTGCGAACGAATTCGCCGACGGATTCGAATGCGGCGTCGTCGATCTCGAAGAGGAGAATCCGGGCGAAGGGCTTTGCTTCTTCGGTGGACTTTTAACCTTCGTGTATGCCTGATGAGTCGACATCTTGGGCGCGAACTGAGCGAGACGCGAAAGTAAATCCATTGTTAAGGGTATGTTCGAGCCAGCAGCTGCGGTTAGTAAACTGAGATCATGTCCGTAAGCGATACTGGGACTGGTTGTAATCGGGTACCCCAAATCTGACTGAGAATACATCGCTAGAGATGATTGCAGAGATAGTAAATTGCTCAATTCTGCCGCGCTCATACCGGCAACAGCGCTGTTTGCATTGGTGGTACTAGGAACTGAAGAATGTGCAGATTTTTTCGCAGTTGTCGTCGTCGAAGCGGTTGTGACCGTGCTCGTTGACGATGCTGCCGTTTGTGGCGGAGTATTCTGGATCGTTGCCGACGTTCTTTTCGATTTAACTCTGCAATGAGAAAATCTTTCCATGGTTATGGAGTCGTTTAAATGAAGGAAATTTTTTTACAAGGTACTCACCCTGTAATATTGGTAGGATGAGACTCTTTCCATAGAGTTGACGTATCCATCCATCCGGTAGGCCATAAGGGCTTCACTCTGGTTTCCAGGAACTTCCTCACGTAGTCGTCGGGTGATTCTTTTCGCAGTTTTAGCATATGGAAGCACTTTAGGCGACAGGCTGCCAAATCTCGAAGGCAGGCTCTATTGAAAAATAATACGCATTGATTTTAGAATCAACTCCCAAAGGAAACCATGTAAATGGACTTTCAATAAAGAGTGATGAAATATGCGAAATTTTTAAAATTTTAACGTTGCATGGCTCGAAAACGATTCTATTCTGATTTTAATAACAATAATGACTTGAATCAATCAATTTTGATTTTCAAAATTTTACTCAAAAAAAATAAGATTTTGAAAAAAATGTACAAAAAAATCATATTATAAATTTCTAGCGTTAGGAAATAAACAAAGTATAATTGAATTGAAATTCAAAAATACAATTTTTTTAATTTTACAAAACTCGTCTGAAAATTTTGAAAAATTTACAAAAATGTTCTAAATGTTTTTTTGAAAGAAAATATTCCAAAATTTCCAAGTTAAAATTGAAAAAAAAAAAATTTCATTCCAAAATTTTTCTGAAAAAATCACAGAATTTTGGAGAAATCGTCATTTTTTTAAAAGGAAGTAGGCATGTATTACAAAATTTTCTAGAAAAAATTTAAATTCTTATAATTTTTTTTTGAAAGAATACAAATATTTTAACATTTTTTGGAAAATGCAAAAATTCCAATAATTAAATAAAATAATAATAAAAAATAACAAAAATCAGCCAAACAAATTCAAACATCTTTTCAGTTTTTTTAAATGTTCGAAAAAAGTTCAAAAATTCAATCAATTCTTTTGATACTTCACAAAAAATTTAGAAACAGAATATTTTAAAATTTTCTTGAAAAATTTTAAAAATCTCTTTTTCTCTAATTTACAAAAAATGGAATTTTTTGGAGAAAAAAAAAACGATATTTCACCATATTTCTTGGGAACATCAAAAATCTTATCAAGAATTTAAAAAAAACACCAAAAATTGATAATTTTTTTTTTTTTGAAAAAAAAAATACTTCAATAAAAATTTTTTAAAAGAATTATAAAAAAACGCCAAAAATTGAATGAATATTTCTTTTTTCCATGTTTTTTTTAACAGCAAAAAAAATCGTGTCTTTCTCCAAAAGAAAATGATTCAAACTTTTTCTGAGAAAAAATCCTACAAAAAAATCCAATCAAGATAATTTGAAAATCTATAATTCCTCAATAAATGTTTCTTTTTAAATTGAAAAATAACATGAAAACTTGGCAGCAAAAAAATATCTTTCACAGAAATAGTTAATAAATTCACTCAAGAAATTTCAAAACACTGTCAAGAATCAAATCTGAATTAATTTTTGGAAAATAATGTTTTTGAACATTTTGACAAGTTCGAATTTTTTTGGAAAATTTTCAACATCCAGAATTAATTAATTTTGAAAAATAAGGAATTTTCTTTTTCAAAGAATTTCGCAAAAATGTATGGACACTCTTTATAATATTTTTTTTATTTTCATTTTTTATCATTTTTTTTCAGAAGAATTACTTTTTCAATTTGCCTAATCATTTTTAATATAATTTAATTTTTTTCAAAAAAATTACCAAGAAAATTTTCTTACTCTATTTTTAAACAACTTCTTTCAATTTTTTTAAATTATATTGCCAATTTTATTGATATTAAAAAAATACTATTCGACTTATTTAAAAGGAGGTTCAAATGATTCTTTTTTTGTTGATATTTTTTTAATAAAGAAGTCGAAAAGGCAAAAAAATATTGATAACTACTCTCGAGCATGGACGTTTACAAAAACTCAGACATGAATTCGATACCTCGACTCCTCTGTCCATATGAATTTCTTTGACGGCAATTTAGGCGAAGTTTTCTTCTCGTCTGCTTCTCCATTTTTAATCGAATCACCGGCTCTGCAAAAATGAAATCAAAAGAATAATAAAATTATCTCATGTTTCAAAAAAATTTTTAAAAAAACGCGTAGCAGTCAAGATGCTCCGCGACAGCCGAATTTTTTTTCCAAGTTAGTGTACTCCTTTAAAAACTTTTTCATTCATGGTATTTCAGTTTCAATATCAGTTTTAACTTTAAATTCAGTTTAAAAATGTCAGGTTTTTGCCTTCAGTTTTAGTTCCTGTCTGCATTGAAGATTTCATCTTCAGATGGGGGCTCCGCCCCCATACCCCCGTTGAGGCTCCGCTCTAACCCCCTCATCACTTTCAACTCTTCAGATGGGGCTTCGCCCCCATGCCCCTATTGGGGGCAAAGCCCCAATAGGGGTATAGCAGGAGGGAAACCCCTCCTCACTTTTGGTTCTTCAAACGGTGGCCAACACACCAAAAAGGGGTTAAAACGTGAAAATTTCTGATTTTTGACCCTGTACGAGGGTCAAATGGGGCTCAAAACTCGAATACCCCAAAAGGCACATCAGTGACCTCTACTGACACTACATCCCAAATTTGACCTTTTAGGTCTTTTGGTTTGGGCTGTAGGCTGTTCAACGCATCAGAAAAGACAGGTTAAAACTTGAAAAATATTGATTTTTGACCCTGTATCAAGGTCAAAATGGGTTTAAAGGTCAAAACCTACAAAAGGCACATCAGGGGCATGAACTCAAACTACTATGAAATGTTGGACTCCCTACACCCATTTGGCGGGACTGTAGCCCGATCAACTTGAAAAAATGACCCCAAAATCCACTGTTTAGCCCCTAAAATGGGGTGGGGATGACTTGGAAAGCTGAAATTTTAATAAAGCGGAGACAATCAGAGTCACTGTTGTTGGTAGAAATTTCAAATCATTTTGTCACATTGGGGCCCCTTTAGAGTCCCCCACAGAAATGGGACACCCCCAATTTTGGGACTCAAGGGTCGAAAACCCCAAAAGGCACCTCAGTGACCCTTATCGATCATAAATACTAAATTTTGGCTTCCAAGGTCATTTGGTTTGGGCTGCAGGCTGATCAACGTACCGAAAAGCGAGAAAATATCCCCAATTTTGAGTTGGGGTCCCAAAAATTTTATAGCATCAATCCGCCTCAGAGGGGATCCCAAATAGCAAGTTTAACCTCATTCGACCCATTGGACTCTCCGCCAGAGTCCCAAAAGTAGCGGGAACATTACTCTTTTATATATATATATATAAATATGTGACATGTGACAGATCGTCATCTTTCGGTCCCAAACGTCAACAAATGGGGTCAGAACTTTTCTACCCCTTCCTTCTAAATCAGGGTCGGACACAATAGCCATCATTTAAAAAAAAAAATTCGGCTAAAAATAATCTATAACCTACTTTTCTTCGATTACTTTTTGGTATGCTACTTCGTAATTGTTCAATAAGGCAGGCATTGCTCTATCGATATTAGCCTTCAGTCTGAAATCACAAAATGAAAGATTAAATTACGAAGATGAAAATTAGTCCGGAAGTTCGGATATGAATCAGCTCGGCAGCAGTTACGTACTTTTTAAATGGTTCCACCATATGTTTTTCTTCTTCTTCGATTAATAATTTTTTGGCACGTTTCATCAATGTGTCTTTAGAACATGGTAAAGAATCGGATAAATGACCATATAAAGCATGTCTGACATTCGACATCAACGGCCTGACTTTAATTTCGAGACTGTAAATTGAATTAAAATATATTAATACACAATTAGAAAATACATGAAATAATCATACTCCGAAAAATCAACTTCACCTCAATAATAAAGGATTTATATACGGATTAAAGAACGTTCTCACTCCAAGATCAGTATTTTGAGCTGCACTTTTAATTTGTGAAATCAGTTCTAGCACATCTGAAGGTAAATTATCGGGTAACTTGATTTGTTCTTTAGGAATGTTGTGAAAACCGCGGAGCACACCAGACACCTCAGTTATTTCCATATCGTCATGATGACTATCCTTCTCAGTATCGTAACTCGTTCTAGAATCTAAAATGAAATTAATCAGATTTGAATTATTTTTCATTAGCTAAATTTCACTAGTACAGTTACGTATTGAATATTTAAAATTGGAGGGGAGGGAGGGGTTCAATCGTAATTTTAGTAATAAGCAAAATTATTTCAAGAACCTCAATCTACGACTTTTGTTTGAAAAATTTCTCAATTAGGGCCTTAGGTACTACAGACATGGAGAGATTTGTTTGGAAAATGGTACCTTTAAAAAATTAAACCCAGCTCATTTTTCAAAAAAAAAAAAAAAAAATCGCACATTTGTACATCATCATCAAATATTTACCTATAGATTTGGTATCGGAGCTAGAACAAGTACTGTCTCGAGAATCTTCATTTCTGGCTGCATTTACAACGGATTCGATAACATCGTTGTAAGAATTATGAGCATTAGCATTACCACACGCCGCTGATGCTACTGCTGCTGTTGTTGTCGTCGTTGTTGTTGCTGCTGCTGCTACCACTTTTGGAACAGCTGTACAAGGTTCGCCATCTATATAAAAACGAATTTGTAAATTTTCGATCGAAAATACGCATAAAAAGAAATAAGATATCCTACGTACTCTCAACAACAACGCGTTTTTCTTCCAATAACGATTTTACAGTCAAAGCTTTCTTTTTTGGTTTTGAAAGTCCATCGACTGGACCATCTTCTTCCTCTAATCTGCGTTTCTTGTATTTTTTACGCTTTTTCACGAGCAATTCACCGTTCATTGAGATGAGTCCGTTACTGGGTACGTTTTCTTTACATTTCTCTGGCTTTAATTTTTCACTAACGTTAGTTTTAGTAACCTCGCTGACGCTTTTAGCGTTCTCTACTCCATTATGGTTGGTTTCTTCTGGTAACTTCTGTAACAGAACAAAAATTCGTAAAAAAATCGTGTTATTTAAAGCTTCGTTGTATTTTTCATTTTCGAACTTACTTTATGTTGTGCCTCCGCTTCATCGTCGACTGATTCCGATTTGTCGATGTCAGATTTACTGGAATCGCCTTCGCTATCAGAATCGTCACTTTTCAATACGCAACTCTATTCGAATGAGAAAAATAAACGTTTATTTTCATTTCGATTTTTGTTTTCATATCACCAAATTTAAAGCTCGATGCTTACTTTCTTTTTACCAACTCGAATTTCTTCGAATTCAGACGTATCTTCTCCTAATTCTACTTTCTTAAATTGTAATTGACCAACATTGACATAATAACCACCGTGAATGGTTTCCATCTCATCGGGTAAAGCTTCGTCGAACTGAAAATAAATTATTTTCAATATATTATATCTCTCTGTTGTACAATCTATAATCTGTTCGAGATATTAAACCACTTACAGCCTCTGAATTGTCGATAAATGAATCGTTTTCATCGTAACCAGCTGCCAATTCGGTGTAATTATAGAACGTAGGGGCTTTCTTCTTCTTCTTTTTCTTTGTGTTGCCTCCTCCCTGTGGAAAATAAAAATTCGTTTAGAATTGGGCTGGAAAAATCACACGAATTGAACGAATAATGGTAGAGTAATAAACGAAAATAGGATAAAAAATAATTGGACGATTTTTTTTTTTTAAATTACGTCCAGCTGGTTTATTCCAATATTACCTACAAATTATCTCATTATTCTAGCCTACGGATGGCTATAAAAAAACACCCAAGTCTCGGGCCCCTCCCCCTCGAAGGGTCGGGGAGAAAGAGAAGCCCGACACTAAACGAGTGGATCGCCGCAGTACTGTTTTTTGAGCATCATCAAAAATTTATCAAGTCCAATACTACATAAATTTTTGAAATTCAAAATTGGAGAGGAGGAAAGGGTCCAATCAAAATTTTTGTAATGACCAAAATTATTTTTAGGATCTTGATCTACAACTTTTATTTGAATTTTTTTCAATTGGACCCTTCCCTCCCCAAAAATACTAAAAAAATAACACTAAAAAACCTCTTGATTTTTACCCAGAATTTTGAAAACTAAGTACAGTTTTTAGTAGAAAAATATTCTCAATTATTGGTTTTAATTTTTTCTTGAAAAAAAAGAAGCAAAAAATCTCAATAATTTTTTTTTAGGAGACATCTCTTTATTAAAAATTTCTCATTTTTTTAGAGTAAATTTTTTTTCAACTTTTTACAGAAAACAATTCCTTAGATGTTTGAAAAAAAATCGTCTTAGAATAAAATCTTTCATTTGGGGGGGGGGGGGGGGGGGTGTCTCTAAAATTTTCTAAAGTAACAGAAAAACATTTGTTTTCTTTTATAATTTTTCTCCATACTTTTTTAAGAATAAAATTCAATTTCTGGTGTTAATTTTTTTGAAAAAAACCAATTTGTTTGGAGTTGAAGAAACCTTTCAATTTTTTGGAAGTAAAAATCTTTTCAAATTTTTGAAATGAAACCCTCATTTTTTACATGAAAATTTTTTTTTAGACTTGAAATCTTTCATTTTTGTCGGAAAAATTTCTAAAAATTTTTCGTATGGTAGGTAACAGAAAAAATCTATTTCTTTCTTTTTCATTTCTCATTTTTTTTCCATTTTTGGAGAAAAAATTTCAATTTTAGATCTTCATTATTTGTGAAAAACAGTTTCAATTTTTTTGATATAAAAAAATCTCTTAATTTTTTCAAGACAAATAAAAAAATAAAATCTTGTATAAAAATTTTTTTAAAGCAAAAAAATCTTCAATTTTTAGGAGAAGAAAGAACCTACCATTTTTTCGATTAAAAAAATCTCACAATATTAAAAACTGGTGGAGGTAGGGGGTCCAATTGAAAAAAATTTCAAACGAAAGTTGTAGCTTAAATGCTTAGAAATAATTTTGGTTATTACAAAAATTGCGATTGGACCCCTCCATCCCCTCCAATTTTAAATATCAAGTATTATGCAGTGCAGGACTGGTAAATTTTCGATGGTATCAAAAAAACAGTACTGGGACGGTCTAATCGTCGACAACTAGAGCTCCCTATACTCATCGTCACAACTAAAAAAAAAAATTGCAAAAAATTCGAAACCTCAAGGTTAAAACCTTGATGAGTCAACGACGACTCGAAGTGGGTTCAACTTCAAATTCAAAACTTACATATTTTTCCTCGAAATGCTGGGCTAACTTCTTAATTTCTTCATCAGCTTCCACGTTTTCTTCGAGATTACCATTCAAAGCCAATTTCTCCTTTTCATGTCTTCGATTTCGTTTCTAAAACAGGAAAAAAATTCATTCAACTTTACACCTCAGTCAAAATAATGTCAAATCAAAAGCACAGACAGGGATATAAATAGTCATAAAAAATTGTTACCAATGGTAACACTGAATCAAACGTTATCCCGCGACCCGCGGTAGTACAACTATAAAAAGTGCACTTCGAGGAAGCTGGAAAATCCAATCAAACGACAAGGCAGTCGTCGAAATACGTACTAATGTTTACGCCCATTCATAAAGAACCTCCTACTGCGTTCTACTCTCCTAATACTACGAGGAAGGATTAAAGTGATAATTTCAAAGAACATGCAAATTATTTTCTAATTCGGTTACTTGCAATTGTTTCGTGCAATTCGTTTCACACCGAATGAAATTCTACATACAAAAATTAGAAATTCCGACGAATTTTGCCCTTTTGCATGGCGAAAATATAGTCTCAAAGTTTCCCGCCAAAAAAGCAACCGTACGAAGTTAATAACCGCTCGACAAAATCTATCGATGTAATTATTATCACGTATACGTACGATACACCGGAATGATTATTTTTCCCCTTATAAGAATAAAAAATAACCATAATGGTTCGAAGAAATACAAAATTCTATTAGTGGAAAATGTAAAATACCACTAAGTTGATTTTGTCAAGCGATGTACGCTAATGAATGAGAACGTACCAATAATACGATAGAAGGTGTCCAAGGTATGTACATTTTTACCTATCTGTACCGAAGAAGGGTGTTAACTTTCATGCCTATAACGGAATTTTATAGACATAGTTTCATCGTACGTATAATTTCATTACACCATGTACAAAGTGTATTGGCCGAAAAGTACAATTTAGCCGCATAATTTACAAATAGTACAAAGATAAACGATAACAATTTTTACAACGTTCTGTATTGCCTAATTTCACATTGAAGTGCTTACAAAGATAATGCTGCGCCGCATACGAATTACCTTAAAATAATACCAACTGGTCGACAAATCCTGTCAACCATGTAGGAATTTCTACCCATACTAATATTATTATAATTACGAGAGGATACCGAATTTCTTCGGTATGTACTTTGGGTCTACGAAGTCTTTTCACCCAGAATACGAGACCTATGCGAAGTTCAGTTACACAGTAGACCAGTGTACACCGCCAAACAGTGATAAGAATTAATAGTGACATTGCACCCGAAACATACTATACGAACAAAGATGATATTGGTAAATGGTAACTTCGGTTTTATTGCACTTCTGGGTGAACCTACTGACTTTGACAAATTACACGGATATGTCGTACACCTCATGTATGAATAAAATTGAGTAACTATTTTAATTACGTCGATTCATCGACACCTCGATACGCAATCACAGATACGATTTTATACCCATCGATGTATAACAAATAAAACTTTTAAGCATAAAATGGCGTCTTGGTGCTTTGAAAGTTTGAATTATCACGTACTTTGGAGTGAAAAAATTGTTTTTTTCAAGGGGAGAGTCTAATGAGCCATTTTGAGACATTTCGATGGAGTGATGTTTTTGACCCATGGAGTGATCCGATTTAAGGGTACGGGGATGTATCGGGTGATTATGGACGCGAATTGGGATAGAATAATTATTATATTTCCACGTAGCTTACCTCTCCGGAGATGAGAGTAATATAATTGAATACTGAGCAAGATTCTTCGTCGGGTTCGCGTAGAGCAACGGTTAAACGGATGGTGGCCGAGTATAATTTCTTGACTAGGGGGCACTTTTCATCTTTAATCGGTTTCGGATCACTTTTATTCTCGACAGACATTATAAATATGAAAAACAAAGCGATTTATATTTAAATACATTACGTTTAACGCGGACAAATTTCAGATAAGTATTCACATGTCGCCATCCTACAATCAACTGTTTTGGTGTTTTGGTTTAGAACGGACACGTCTAGTTTCACAAAAAAATTCACGGTGAAATATTTTCGATATTTTAGTGTTTCGATCGGGCGTCGTTACTCGTCGAGAGATTTTCAAGTTCGTTTTTTTATTCGAAATTCCAGAATTAAATCATAATTATATTTTTAAAACATTTCTCACGTAATCAATTTTTAATTAAGTTATTAAATTATTTAAAACAAAGAGAGTTCAGCAAATAAAATCAAATTCGCAAACAATCCAAGAAATGAATATACCAATTCCCACGTTGAAATTTTTTACAAGTTAAGTAAAATGTTGGAAGAAAATGTGTTTCCAAAAAAAACGGTTAATTATTAAATTTTTCCTTTTTTCCTTTTTTGATTCAGTAAAAAGTTATTTTCTCATTACGATTACTTAATTTACACGAATAATGATTAAAAAATCTATATAATCAGTCAAAACGATTCCTTTTCGATGTAGATGAAATTTTGTAGCAATTTTATTTCGAAGAAATCAACATTGTTTACAAATGTTCGTTACAGGATAACGCCGTTCAAAACTTTTTCAAAAAATTGATACGATTTTTGAAATTTCGGGGCGGAAATTCGACGAATAATTATTTTTTTTACGTTAAATTTTGGTGTAGAATTTAGTTCATTTTACTCGGGAGATGGTATTCAGTGTCGTGGTAATAGTATTCGCGAATTATTTGTGAGTTTTGATTAAATTATTAGCAATTTTAGGGAGATGTACCCAGTGGAGATAATCAGCTGTGATAAGTAATGATTAAGTTTATGAAGCAGTATTTTAAGTGATTCACTAAAGTAAGATAAATTTAATCTAGTAAGCTAAGACTCTAACTTATCCTCATCTCGTGACTGATGAAATATTTAAATGTTGCAGGATTATGGATACGTCATTTACATTCGTGACTTCGTTAACTCCTGCTACTGGCAAAACAAAGGGAGCTCCGAGATTTTCAAAACTCTCTTCAGGTCAGTTTTTGTATCATATTAATTCAAATGTATAGTTCTTCAGATATAAGTTGATAGTTTTTGCCTATTAAGCAAAAATAGCTGATTACCAGAGTCGAATTATGCACAAAGGTGCCACTAACTTAGGCCTAAGAAGTAGCATTTAAAAAAAAAGAAATCTATAAAGTTGACCATGAGAATACGTGTGTTTCTCTAAAATTTACAATTTTTTTACTCATGACCTGCTGCAACTTTGATAGACCAACGTATAATTGTAAAAAAATTGATATGCCTACTTCTCAGTTATTGCCTATACTATAGGCCTACTAAAGTTGTACTTTGTGATATTTTCAGTTGAAAAACTTCCACACTTGAATTTTCAAAAATTAATTATTCCGTTATTTTGTCAGGAAACTGGAAAAATAGTAAATCAAAACCTACCAAGAATCCTTCCAATCATGACGAACCCAACGGACGAAAACAACCCGACCAAAAGAAACTCAATATCGATTCTTTCTCCAGCTGTTCATCTCTAATCACCAACGACTCGTCGCTATCGCTAAAATCGTGCTCAGAATCGTTACATTTTTCTTCCGATAGATCATTCGTCGATCACGATAAAAAAGCAACGACGTCGAAACCAGTTTCATCTCAACCATCATCGGCTGGCCAAACGACATTCAAAAAAATAATACAAGAGGTTCACGCCGGACTGGATAAAATAACGTTTCGTAAAAAAAAGACCACGAAAGCCGATGACGCAAATAAGGCTCGTAAAAATGATTACCAAGATTGCATAGAGCATATTAGTAGTATAAAAATTGGCGAAAACGTAGACAAAAAATTGAGTACGCCTATTGACAACTGTGATAAGAAACCCAGCGATGAAGTTAAGTCGCATAGTACCGAAGAACTGTATAAATTAGAAGAAGATTTGCATAATTTGAGTCTAGAGAAAATCACAACTACTAAAACGAAAAAGTCTCAAAGTAAATCGATAAATAAAAAATTATTCGGTAGTATATCGAAAGATAATAACTCTTCGAGTGTTGATATAATCGATGGTACATCGACCGCTTCGCAAGATAGTAAAAAAAAACATTTACTGGCGAGTGATGCGAGCACAATTAATCTTGACGATATTTCGCCTATCTTACGACATAGTGTTGCACCTTTGAATAACATTTATACTGATAAAGATGACTTTTTATCACCTAAGAATATTTTAAAAGAACAATCTCCCGAGGTGAATTGCGATAATATTGAAATTCCTGCCAAAATTGAATCCAAAGTGTTACCTAAGAAAGAAAAGAAGCCCATTGTTAGGCCAACAAAAGTCAAAGATAACAGGTAAATATTTTACATTGAAATGCTTGCTCGATTCAAACGTTCGTTTGTCTTGGTTGGGTTAGGACGTGTATTTTATACTTTGTCTGCTTTATTTTACAATGTTCTTATTTCATAGGAAAAATACCAAGGTACTTTCGGAGTTGAATAATTTTGAAGAAAATAAAATATGTGACGAGGAAGAAACTAAAATAAAAGGTATTTTATTTAAAAAAAAAATTTAATCGATTCGTCGATATTATTAGATCAATTATTATTATGTGTTTTTTTTCTCACATATTTCAGGTAAATCAAAAGAAAACCCTTCGCGATCGCAGACAAAGAAAACACGAAAAAAGAAAGATTCGTTTATTGTTTCTGATGATTCGTCGGTTGATGGCGAATGCGTCTCCGTGTACCATAAATTTATCTCCGAGAATATAAAATTTGATATAATTAAAACAACAACTCCTCGCTCCAAGTACAAGTGAGATTAATTTATTTTTCATTTTTAAATCGTTAAAATTATCCTGAAAATTAATTCGGTTTTTTTTTTTTAGAAAAAATTCAATATTTCACGACGATGGCATTTTTACTCCTTTCATCATTCCCGGTAAACGTTCGAGTTCTGAAAGCGAAGACGACGATAATTCCGACGAAATAAGAAACTCGAAGAAATCTCGCTTCAGCAGCAGCGATGAAGAAGATATCTGCATATCAAACGTCAGAAAAACCATATTCCTTTCGTCCACTTCGTTATCTTCAAACGAAGAAAATAAACCACCATCGTCGAATCCGGGATTACCGAAAATTGTCGTCAAAAAGAAAGA
Source organism: Balanococcus diminutus (assembly GCA_959613365.1). NCBI lineage: Eukaryota > Metazoa > Arthropoda > Insecta > Hemiptera > Pseudococcidae > Balanococcus > Balanococcus diminutus. Next base: position 41,992,762 of record OY390716.1, read on the forward strand.
GAAGAAAATTCAACCTAAGAAGAATAATACCAAAGCTAAAAAATTGGTTGCAATAAATTCCTCTTCCGAATCCTTGGTAGAATCGCCCAAACGTGATGTATGCATTGATTTGACGTCTTCGCCAAGTTTTACTCCTGGGAGTAACACAAAGGCGAGTAAAAAAATCACTCCTATTACTTTCAAATTGAAAAATTTGAATAAATTGACCCCAGCTCGTAATCTTAATTCTGAGAAGGAACCATTATCGTTCTTACGATCTCTATCGAGTGAGTAATTCTACGTTTTGAATTTATCTCTGTTTTTATTATTTGGTTTTAATTTTAATTTTCGACTTGTAGCTCTAACGAGTCCGAATTCCGTTCATCCTGATGCTGAGCAGTATCGAAAATCGTTTAAAAAACTCAAAGAAGAATTGGCGAAGAAACTTTTCGTATTATTCAATAAAGAAGTGTTCGATAACCAAGTAATTATTTTTTGGCTTCCATTGAAATTGAAATTATATTAGATTTTAAAACAAATAATTATGCTTTTGACAGCTTCCACAAGACTTGGAAATTAAATGGAATCCACGTCTGAGATCTTCTTCCGGCCTATGTTACAATAAAAGAATAAAAACTGTCATTGGGCCTAACAAAGAATGTTTAAGAGCATCCAGAATAGCTTTATCGACAAAAGTGAGTAAAATATTTGTAATATTTCAACCCCAAAACCAACTCAAGTCACTAATGAGTGATCTTCGCAGATTATCGAAAGTCCTGAACGTCTAAGAGATACCCTAATCCACGAACTATGCCACGCTGCTGCCTGGTTAATCGATAATAAAGCCGATGGACACGGACCCTGCTGGAAATCGTGGACTAATAAGGCAATGCGAAGATTCCCAGAATTGCCACCGATCAGAAGATGCCACAGTTATTCCGTCCAAACTAAATTCAAATACAAATGCGTCAGCTGCGGTTATACGTAAGTAAATCAACTCTTCCAATGCTCACAAACCGAACAAACATCGTTTTAATTTTCATTCTTTCTCGTTTATAGAATCGGAAGACATTCGAAATCGCTAAATTTAGAAAGAAAACGATGCGGATACTGTTACGGTCGATTCGAATTGCTCATTAATTACGCGAGTAAAAAAGCTAACGTTTCGGGCTCCTCGCCGAAGAACATTCAAGTCAAACCCCTTTCGAAATTCGCCTTATTCGTTAAAGAGAATTATGGTAAAATTAAAAGCGAAAATTCCGAAATGAAACACGGCGACGTGATGAGAATGTTGAGCAAAAATTTCGCTCTGACTAAAAATTGAATTTTAATATTATTTTAAATCGATTTCCCTATTTGCGTGTTTCGTTCTCAGTTGACTGATTTTTTAATTTCTTTTTTAAAATTGAATTTTTTAGAATAATTAAAATGATTGACTATATTAAGATTTTTTAATTGAATTTTGTTCGTCCGGATTTATAAATAAATGTGAATATTTCAAAAAATTGTTTTTTTTCATAGTTTACACACCTTAACGATATTTCTTTTATTTTTAAAATTAATTTACTATTTTGTAACTCGAGTTTGCAGATGGAGGATTCCAAACAAAAATAGTACAAAGTTTGTTCACTTCACACAATGTAAATATTTTTATACGCCTAGCTACTACATAACTTGCATTTGGGTCAGATTCATGCGCATGTCTAACCTTTTTTACGCTATTGCAGGGATGAAGATTGTAAAAGCAAAGGATTTTGGAAATATTTACTTCACCAACGTTTTCATATCGATTTATCAGCAGTAGTAAAATTACTCTGCAGATGTAAGTATCCTTTTCCTGGCCTTTTTCTGCATTATTTCTTCTTTGTGCTAATAAACATACCAATAATTTTATTAAATTCGGCTTCGCAATGAGTAAACAATCCGTTGAGGTGATAAGAATGCAGTTTTAATTTTAAATAATTCGAATTAATTATTTTTAATTGCATTATACCAATAATTGTAACATTTTTAATGTAGCCTGGAAAATGTTTATTTATTCTTTGTTATTAATTTTTTTTTTTTTGTTTCATTGTAAATATGCAGAAGAATGGAAAAATTTGACAATGGAGGAGTAATATCATGGGCAACGGAATCTACATTAACACCGGTAATTCAACGAATAATAATTCTTTATTATTATTTTTTAAATAAAAATCTAAAAGCATTTTTTTTCTCTTTATTGTAGGTAGTCGCTGTGTTAGTTGCTACAGCAGTTGGGATTATTGCCATTTTCTTGTTTTGGATTTGTCGCTTTTGCAGGTTATTAGAAACAAATTTCGAAATCATTTTATATTATCGCCTTCGTAATGAACCTGTTGTTTTTACTTGTGGTCTCTATGCACGATTTTTAAAACAATTTGCATGATTTAGAATAATTTTCCGATCGAACGATTCTAAATAATATTTTCTAATTTTTGTAAATTCGTAGATGAAGATTGTTTTTCTTTTTTATGCTTTAAAATTACCAGGAGTAGAATTTTAAATTTTGTATCGTTTTCTTTGCTGGGAAAAATCTTGAAATTCGTCTCGATTGCATGAATTTAGTAACGTATTTTTATATTTAAATCGGAAATTTATGGGAATATTTTTGTTGAAATTGAATAATCAATTTATATTTTACATGAATGAAATAAGTTTAGTGAAAATTTTTCATACGATGACAGTTTCGTGTCTGAACTCGAAAAGTCTTACGTGACATGTAACCAAGTAAATACTTAGTAACACAATTCGTCTTATAGAACTTTTAAACTACCTTCGTGTCCAAAAAAAAGTGATGAATTATGATTCATGCCTTTGTTTGGAGATTAAGACAGGAACCTATTCTTGATCAACTTTATCGTTAATGGAATAATTAAATTTTCGCATTACACGTACAATAAATCTAATAATCTAATTAAGTAATGAACGAACGTGTAGATAGCAAAAGGTTTATGCTTATTTATCTTTGGTAAACCGGACCGTATCATTCAGTGATTCATGGATGTACTTGGACTAACTCGAATTTTTGGAAATTTCTTTTTTGGGGGTGAAAGTTTAAGAAACGAATTACAATTTTTTTTTACTCAATCTAAGTACATAAACATTTATTCGAATTAGTCGATAGAGAAATGAATATATTTTAAAACCGCATAATATACTTTAGTGTGTTTAAGGCTATCTATTTTTAACCTAGGCAACTAACCTACCTATTTAGAAAGATTAACGATGGAAATTATTATCGACCGACCGTTTTCTATCATTCATTTATTTATTGGAAAATAAAAAAGTGAATTTTGAACTTTGGAGAATTTTTAAAATATTTACACAAGGTTCCCACTTATCGCTTATAATATTTTCATTATAAATTTAGGTTGAGGAGAATTCACTTCGAGTAACTACATTATCATAAAATTTTGAGCAAAATAGTCACACCTTGGGTCAATAAACTCGACAAATAAACACGAAATGACCCAATTTGGTAATGTATGTAGAAATTACAAAGGTATCTTTTGGTCGTTTTCTACGTATCTGTAGGGTGTTGAAAATAAATCGATATCTAATGCAATCAACAGTGCTATTAAATTTAACTATCACGCTGTTATGGATGTTACATAAAACTATTCATAAAACACACACATAAATAGTTTCCATCGATAATCTTAATCATGGCCGGCAACTTGGAATTTATTAGGGTGTTGCTTGATTTTCTCAGAAAAGATGGCGAGTTGAATTTTTCTAATGTTTTGTAAAAAAAAAAAAAAAAAAAAAAATTGAAAAATTGTTTTACACCATGCATGTTAAGAAGACGTATTTTTCTTCAGAACAAAATGGAAAGTTTATTAAAAAAAAAAATAAAAAAAAATGAATTGTTTTTAGTTACCTACCCCAAACAATTTTTAGATTCGAAGAAATAAGATTTTTTTGTTCCAAAAAATTGAGAAAATTTTTGTGATTAAAAAACAATAATATTCTTACTCTAAAAGAAATTGAGAAATTTTTACTATTTTTTTATTACCAAAAATTGAGATTGTTTCTACTGCAAAAAATAAATTCTTTCTTTAACAAATTAAGAATTTTTGACTTTTAAAAAAAAATTGATTTTTTCGTTCCAAAAACTTGAGAAAAAATTTCCTAAAAAAATTGAAATATTTTTACTTTGAAAGAAATTGAGAATTTTTTACTTGTAAAAATGATGTTTTTGATAAGAAAAAAAAGGTACCTAAATTTCTTAGTACTGAAAAATTAAGATTTTTTTCACTCCATAAAATTGAAAAAAATGTTTAGCACACCCAAAAAATTGATAAGTTTTTTCACTACATTTTTACCTCAGAAAATGGTGGGATATATTTTTATTATAAAAAAATCAGTTTTTTCCCTCCAAAAATGAGGGAGCCTCCCACCAAAAAATTATTTCGAAATATTTTTACTCTAAACCAAAAAGATTAAAAAATGGTTTCATTTTTTTTTTAATGAAGGATTTTGTATGTATCAACTGCCAAAAAAATGGAGAAATTTTTCACTTGAAAAAATAGTGAGATTTTTTACAACAAAACAATTAAAAGTTGATTTGCTTCAAAAAAATGATAGATTTTGTACTCCAAACGAAGTTGACAGTTTATTCACTCAGAACAAAATTGTAGAAATTTTTATTCCAAAAAATTAGAAAACTTTTGCTACAAAAAATTGAAATTTTTTTATTATAAGAAACAAGATTTTTGGCTAGAGAAACTTGAAAAATTGCTATACTACTTACTCCAAAAAATTGAGAAATTTTTCAATTTAAGAGAATTCAAAAATTAAATTTAGTTTGGAAATTCTTTTATTGCAAACCAAATTTATAAGTATTTATATTTTATTTTTTTTTGTTTTTTCTCCAAAATTTATTTGAGAAATATTTTTATTCCGAATCAAAAGAATTGAAAATTTATTACCTTCTTAAAAAAAAAAAAAAAAAAAAATGAGAATTTTTCTACTCCACAAAATGAGGATATTTTTTGATCCAAATTTTTTTTAAATATTTCTTTCTCAAAATATTGTAAAATTTATTTACTTAAAAAAATAAGAGTTATTTTTTACTTGAAAAATTTTTTACTCCAGCAAATTGGAGACAATATTTGTCTGCCTATTTTTTTTTACCAATGTATCTGCTCAAAAAAAAATGAAGTAATTTTTTATTCCAAGAAAATTAAAATTTTCTTTCTCCAAAATTTAATTGAAATATATTGGTAATTGCCGAATTGGTAATAGGATTTTTTAAAATTCTAGTATAGTCTTAGTACTATATTTTTTTTAATTTTCAAAAAAATCGAAATACATTTTTTTCCCCCTTAGAACAAATTAAGAATTTTTCCCCCAAAGAATCAGAAAATTCAATAGGTTGTGTGTACCAAAGTTTGCATTTTCAGAGTGTTATGGGGAGGTGGCTCATTTCACTTCAGAAATTTTGGACACTGCTCGACCCCCCCCCCCCCCCCCCCCAAGCTGCTTCTAAGAAGCCGGTCATGATTTCAATTATTCTCAAAATAAATTAGAAATTAGGTATACCTACATATTTTAGCCATCATCTTTGATAGGGTAAAATATGTATATCATTTTAGGTAGGTAGGTATTGTATGAAAAACACCTACCCATATTTTTCTAGTATAAAAGCCTTGAAAATTTTCGCATGATACGTAAAATTCTTCACTACCTTTTTCCACTAGTAAGATATTCAGAATATTTATCATTACTTATGCAACATACGTATGTAGTATGCTGCTAAAACTATAGAACGAACCTTACATTATTGCCTTTTTAACACTATTGACGCATTATTATTTTGCACGAAACTGATGATAAATTTGATTTACAGCGCGCGAAATAATGAAATTAGCGGAACGGCGCCAGTATTTTTATACGATTTTATCAATAAAATCGGTCGCAATATGGGGTCTTGGTTTGTTACATCGAAATTGACAAGGTATACCTATCGTAGATATTAATGAAATGTAAAAATTTTTTGATTACAGTAAAATTAAGTTAGCCTCGCGGTCCCTGCTCGCTCTTCTTCACCATGTCCGCCGATTCACATATTTATCCACATATTCGCGGTGAATTTTAATTTAATGAAAACTAATTGCGGCTCTAATTCGAAGATCGCGTGATTGGAAAACGTATTAATGTTTTGACATCGCCTACGCTATACGTTCGTGCGGCGGTGCCCATGTTATAAAACTGGCTAAGGACATGCGATGGTGAGCTCTCTCGGATAAGCCATTGTTACGTCCGAGGTGGCAAAAGCACTTGTATCACCAATTCACCATGTTCTTGAGTAGCGTATCTCGTCCCAGAAATGGCGCCAATGGTCCTAAAGTGCCTTCTAGTATTCATTTGATGAAATATTTCTCCCATCGTAATACGAAAGATATGTGCGGTCCGAACGAAGGCCCCGTTGTATTTTCATCCCATTTGAGTAGCCCCTCGTGGAAGTTTCATTTAGGTATTTTACCTTGGAAAGCCACTAAAACTAAAGATAAAGGAGTATGCTTTTGTACCAGGTAAAATATATGTATAAGAATTTTATTACACCATTGCACAGCTTTATTAAATTTGCCTCGTGTTTTTTTTGTGCACTTTAGACACGAAAACAGATACGAATATACGGCTTTGGAAGCGGATACAAATTCCCACGAAAGATTGGAATTAGAAAGAAAAGCTCGACAGAGAGCTGAAAGTGCGTGCTTGCATTATTTACGATTTTGCCCCAGATATGCCCTGATTCAGCATTTGAATGATATAGGTACACATATCTACTTAACTTTTTTTAAAAAATTTAAACACGTAAGAATATTTCAATTTGTAGGTAGCTTTGTAAATTAAATCACAGTCTAGTGAAAATAATAAGGGAATGACCAAAAAAACAGAGTAAATTGAATTTTGGTTTGCATGAAATTTTTTGATTTCAAAATGATTCTTCTGGTGTTCCGATTACACAAAAAAAAACCTACTCGATAAGTCCCATCAAATATAGACCCAAAGTTACCCTCTTGTTGTTTTTTGCTCATAATTCTTCAAATATACGTTTAACCCAAAAAAGTTGTCATAATTAAAATTAAAGTAGATAAAATTTGCAACAAAAAAGGTTATATTCATTTTTTTGAAAAGTTAACGGGTGGCTCAAAAAAAGTCTAAATTATGTAAAGTGAAAAAAAATGAAGATTGCCTCTCATTTTCATTTTTAGAAATTTTTGGAAAATGAAAAATTGCATTTAATCAATGAAAAAAGTTCCGAAAAAATCCTCCTCCCCTGATGAAATTTAAAAAAATTTCAATTTAAATAATTTTTCAAAAATGAGAGTTTTTGCAAAATTGCATTTAATCAATGAAAAAAGCTACCCGAAGATCCAATGCAAAATCCTCCTTTGGCTGAATTTATAAAAAAAAATTAATTTCAGTAAATTTCAAAAAATTAGAAATTGCATTTAATCAATGACAAATGCTACCATTTAGTCCAATGCAAAATCCTACCCTTACTGAATTTACAAAAATTTTCATTTTCAGTAAATTTCAAAAAATGACAATTTTCATTTTAATCGCCGACAAAGGCTACCATTTCGGCCAATGCAAAATCCTACCCTAACTGAAATCTGAGAAAATTTTTATTCTCAGTAAATTTCAAAAATGGGAGTTTTTGCAAAATTGCATTTATTCGATGAAAACAGCTATTCCAAGATCCAAAGTAAAATCCTCCTCTGGCTGAATGTGTAAAAATTCTAATTTTCAATAATTTTCAAAAAATGAGAAATTGCATTTAATCAATGAAAAAAGCTCTCCTAAGATCCAATGCAAAGTCCTCCTTTGGTTGAATTTGTAAAAAAAAATTATTTCAGTAAATTTCAAAAAATTAGAAATTGCATTCATTCAATGACTAGTGATGGCTCTGAGCATATGCGCGCAAATGCTCCAGCCAAAAAAGGGAAATTCCCTTCATTAAAAAAATCGTGTGATATCTCTAAGCACTCGTCTGGTGACACTGATTAATAGGGTAGTTGTATTTTCAACAAATGGCCAACTTAAAATGAACTGTCAATTAGATGTCTCTGCTTACACGATTTACATAAAAAATTTGCTTTTTAAAGTTCATCTCGAATCCGAGTAGATATTTAATTACTAGTTACTTGATATAAATTTTTTTATGCCTATCAAAAAAAATCGAATATCTTATTTCAACTCATTTTTCATCAATTTTTGGAATTTTCGCATTTTCTTCAATTTGAAAAAAATTAATAAAACAATTTTATATAACTTTTTACTTGAAATTTTTTTTAGCTTGATATTTGATTTTGGAAAATACTGAGTTCAACCCATTTACCTAGGTATTCAACTTTTACTGATTTTTTAATTCTAACCAAATTTCCCATTTTTTTCATTTAAAAAAGAAATCAAAATTCTTTTTCGTCAACCCCATGATTTTTTTACTTGGATCAAAATAATGTTAGAACAATGTTTTATTTTGAAAAAAAAAATCATTTTTATACCTATTGTTTCTTTCTATTCAAGAAAAATAATTCATTGTCAATTTTTTTATTTAAAAAAAAAACAACAAATAATAAAATTATCAATTTTTCATAACATTTTACATTTTTTCTTACTCGTATCAGCTATTACAAGAAAATCTTGAAAAATTTTGTTCTAAAAAATATTTTCAAATTTTTTAGATAAAAAATAAGAAGAATACCTAACAATTTTCTTATTAAAATTTGTTTTTAATCTTAGATTTTTTATTAGTTTTTGAGAAAAATTCACATATAAGTTTTTCAAATGTCAGTTTATTCATATATTTATTTTATTAAAATTTTCCTTTGAAATCTCGAGGGAAAATAATTGCCTACAAGAAGTTTTTTGTAGATAAAATGGTTACTTTTTCTCAAAATGAAATTTATAATTTTTCATGTATGAAATTGAGTTAGTCAGAATATGCGCGCTTAATTATTGAGAGGTGGGTCTACTAATTATATTTCAGCTTTGTTTTTCATCGTGCGCGAGCAAGCAAAGATGAATATGCGCGCATATTGCCATCACTATCAATGACAAAGGCTACCATTTGGTCCAATGCAAAATCCTACCCTCACTGAATTTGCAAAAATTTTCATTTTCAGTAAATTTCAAAAAATGACAATTTTTATTTAAATCGCCGACAAAGGCTACAATTTCGGCCAATGCAAAATCCTACCCTAACTGAATTTGAGAAAAATTTTATTTCCAGTAGATTTCAAAAAATGTGAGTTTTTGCCAAATTACATTTAATCAATGAAAAAAGCTTCGATAAAATCCAATGCAAAATCCTTCTCTGGGGAATTAAAAAAATTTCAATTTCAGTAATTTTAAAACAAAACAAAATTTGGGGGTTAGACAAAAAAGAAATCCAAAAGTCCAAAATAAGGGTCACTCTTGTACCTTGTACAATGTACATGCATTTTAAAAATACTAGATATAGGAGCGTGAGAGGAGGGTGGCTGGTAACTTATTTCGAGTCTGTGGCGTGTCCTCATTTGCATATAATTGTTAATTGAAACTTAATTCAAACATTGCTACTTAAATAATATTTCTTGATTTTTGAATAAATATAATTTTGTTTTTTTTTAATTGAAAATTTTAACAAATTTTGCTTTGAAGAGAATTATAATTCAATTCCTTGAGAAATTTTTAATCTTGTTATTTAATTAACAAAATATTTTACGAAGAAATTCTCATTGTCATTACTGTCATTAGGTATTAAAGAAAATTAAGTTTACCAATTTTTTTTCCAATTACTCAAAAATTTTCAAACTTTTTTATTCGAATCCGTTGAAAATATTATTTTAAAACCATTTTCAATTTTTAATTTTTTTTCTTAATGGGGGGGGGGGGGGGCGTGATTTTTTTTTTGTTGAATGCATAGCGTTGACAAGCGGAATTTTCTAAGACCTATGCATGACGCCATTTTGATTTTTCACCTATGAAGTTTTGAAGAAAAATTGGAAACTAATTTCAAATTGCTCTTTTTTACAAAAAAATTAATTTTTGATTTTTGAAAAATAAAATGCATGAGTTTTCAAAAAAAGAAAATTATGTTCATTTTGCATTTTGGTGATGTCACTTTGCAGAAATTATTGATAGATTTTTTGGAAAATGAAAAATTTCAAGTGCCAAAATTGAAGAAAAACACTATTTTTGCTTAATGCCCCGTTTCCAGAAAAACTATGCAACCCACAAAACTTTTTCTTTGAATGTTTTTTATTCATTAGAGCCTGGTCTGTAGTATGACGAGAGGGTTTTGCAAAACTACGATTTTGACACTTGAAATTTTTCATTTTCCAAAAAATCTATCAATAATTTCTACAACATGACATCATCAAAATGCAAAATGAATATATATATATATTTTTTTGAAAACTCCATGCATTTTATTTTTCAAAAATCAAAAATTATTTTTTTTGTAAAAAATAAGCAATTTGAAATTAGTTTCCAATTTTTCTCCAAAACTTCATAGGTGAAAAATCAAAATGACGTCATGCATAGGTCTTAGAAAATTCCGCTTGGCAACGCTATGCATTCAACAAAAAAAATTTTCACGCCCGCCCCCCCTTAAATTTCACCTAAAAATTTTTGTTAAAAGTTGCATTGTAAGAAATTTTGATGCTGACTGTTTTTCGAAATATTTTTCCTAATATTTTTACTTGAAATTTTTCTTGCAACTTAAAAAAAAAAAGAAAAAAAAAACAGTTTTACTCGGAATTTTTGTAAAAATTTTACTCAACATTTTCTCAGAATTTTTCAATGGAATAAAAAAAGTATTGATCAAAATTTCTAAAAAAAATTATGTACCTAGCTACCTACCTAATTACTTCACTTGATTTTTTGAAAAGTTTTATTTAAAATATTCAATATTTTTACTTGAAAATTTTTTAGAAACGTTTTCTTTATTTTTTCGAGGATCTGCCAATTTTGAACCCCTGTTGTCGGGCTATATATTCAGTCCCTTCCGAAATTGTATGTACTCGTATGTTATTTGAAGAATTGAGGGCAATTCAACTTTTTCCACCCTGTATAATATTTTGACTCGTGTTTTTTCAACACAGTTTACTTTTTGAAAAAATTAAATATGGCCTTTTTCGGTGAAAATTTTATCTACTTTAATTTTAGTTTTGACAATTTTTCTATTTGAACGCGTATTTTGAACAGTTATAAGCGAAAATTAACCAAGGGGAAACTTTGGTCCACATTGGATGGACTTCTCGAGAGGGAAGTTTGGAAGACTTTTTTGTGGTTAATCACGAATCGAAGGAATTATTATTTTAAAATTAAAAAACATCATATAAGCCAAAACGCAATTTACTCCATTTCCTTCGTCACATTTCACTGGTCTATCACGTCAAAATTTCACCTTGCGTAATTTCCAACTTGCAGGATCGCGTGTTGGAAAACATTGGTTCGTGGTGAAGGACTCCTCCATAAAGACCGAACGTTTACTCACATTAACACCTCAAAGTCAAAATTCGCCAATTATTTACAACCAAGTCACTCGCAGAATTATTCTAGATCTGTTCTTAGCTCTACAACATCCGTATATTTATCCAATCCTAGACTTGGAATTCATCGAGGGTAATGCCCAGAATAAGAACGCCAACATTATAGTCGTGCTACCGTTTAATAATAAAGGCAGCTTGAAGGATTTAATTTATAAAGTAAGTTCGTGGCGCGGCGTAATTCGCCTTCTCGGCTCGTAAATATCAAGCGTGTAATTTATTTCATTTTGCAGACGTGTTGGCACGACGAATGGTCGGATAAATATGGCCAGCGAAGCAAAGGACTACCTTTGTCGCAGATACAACGCTTAGGTCGGCAGATTCTCGAAGCGTTGTTGTTTTTGCGCGAAAGAGAGTACACGTTTTCATTTCATTTACATTCCGGAAACATCATACTGCAAAATGGCGTCGCCAGGTAATCTCGCCGGACTTTTGTCTACATTGAAATATTTTTCATAATGATAAATACGCACGAACGTTTTGGAATAATAATTTTTTTCTTTCTTTTGATTTCGAAAAAAATTCCTATAATTGTTTTGTCATGTCGTTCAACTCGTGCACCTGGTTGATGTTTTTATCTTATTTTTTTCTGTTTTCTCGCAGATTGAGCGGTTTAGAAAATCCACTGCTTGGGTTCACGTCCAGAATTCAACCTGTTATTTTGAAGAGTACTTTGTTACAAACAGATCCTTCGGCCGTTGACGTCATTTGTTTTGGTAAGTACCTAATGAAATCGATAAGCATTTCATATTAACGTAAAAGTAAATTTTACAACAAATGATACGTGAATGATACAAGCCCGTTAATAATGAATTCTCCTTATGGCATAGGTCACGTTCTATTCGAAATGACCGCGGGGTACGAATTAACTGAACCCGAACCAACACCAGCGAACATGTTAGATGTCGCACATTACCCTCATGTAATTATTTTCAATTATTTTGTATTATTTATTTAGTACGTAGTATAGAAAAATTTTAATCTATTTTGAGATTAATGGTGAACTCGAGTGAAAGGTCAGTTGGATCAATTCGACTAAATTTTGAACAAAAGTACTAGCCTTTTAATCAATTTTTGAGAAAAAAAATCTAATGTTATGAGAATGATTTCCCCCCTTGTTTTCAAAAAATTGAGAGAACATTTCTTCAAAAAAATAAAAATTAAAAATTATTCCAAAAATTTGTGACTTGATTTTTACTCCCAAAACTTGAAATTTTTCTTTATTATAAAAAAAATTTTTTTTTTTTTTTTTTTTTTTTAAATTCCAAACAGTGGGGGGTTTACTCTGAAAAAATTGAAAAATTTTATCACTTCCTCCAAAAATCGATTTTTTTTCTGCAAAAAAATGAGTCAAGTAGGTACTTATTATTTAAATTAGAAATAAATAAATAAATAAAAAATTTCATAACTCTTAAAAAATGAGATTTTTACACCAAAAATTGAAAAAAATTATACGTTATCACCGAATATTTTTAACAATTTTTGTATTTCAAGAGAATTTAATCTTATAATGAAAAAAAATTACTCAAAAAATGAGAATATTTTTAGGTATTCTAAGAAATTGTGATGTTTTCAAAATGTTTTCATTATGCAAAAAAATAGAAAGGATTTTTTTCCCAAAATAATTGGAATTTTGTCTTGATGAAATCTAGAAATTTTTTCTCCCTAAAAAATTGAGATCCACCCCCTCTTCCAAATGAAAAATTTCTGTACTCTATACCTAAAACAGATTTTTTACTCTAAAAAATTGAGAAATTTTTTATTCTACAAAAATTTTAAAAATACCCTCCTAAAAAAAGATTTAAAAATTTTTTCGTCATATTTTTTTTTAGAAATTTTCCTTTAAAAATTGAGAAATTTTATTATTCTAAGGAGATTTGAGATATTTTTGAAATTTTTTTATTGCAAAAAATTTATGAAATTTCTTATCCTAAAAAATTAGAAATTTTATTCAAAAAAAAAAAAAAAATGGATTGGAGCTTTTTCTCAAGAGATGGCATATTTTCCCGAAAAAATTGAAAAACTTTTTACTCTAAAATTATTTTTAAATTGTCAACGTAAGTAGGTGTTCCCGAATGGTTGCAACTTTTCTCCTCTGGAACAGATCTTTTCAAAAAATTAAAAATTTCTTTACTTTGGAAAAATGAGATTTTTCACTCTGGAAAATTGAAAAAATTTTTAATTTATAGGAAAAATGCTTTTAAAAATTGAGAATTTTGTTGTTTTAAAAAGTAAATAAGTACGTATTTTCAATTTTTTTTGTATTACAAAAAATTTGTGAAATTTTCTTATTCCAAAAAAAAGAGAAAAAAAATTGATTGCAGTTTTTTATAGATATTAAGATTGAAGTTTTACCAATTTGAGATAATTTTTGCTTCAAATTTTTTTTTCAAGTTGCTATTCCTAAACGATTGTTTTTTTTTCAAAAAAGCTGAGAGACTTCTCTACTCTAAAACAATAGATTTGTTTATAGGTACTCAAAAAAATTAAGAAAATTTTTAAGCTATAAAAATTTAAAAAAGTGTACATGCACTGACCCCAAAAAATTAAAATTTTTGCATAGGCATACGTCTTATCAAGAGAATTTTTGAAAATTGAGAAATTTTTTCATTTCAAAAAAGTAATATTTTCCTAAAAAAAAAAAAAAAAAAAAAAAACATTACCTACCTATATTTACGGTGCGACTGTATAATAATTCCAAAAAAACTATCATTTTCTTTACACAAAAAAAAAAAAAAAAAAAATTGAGACACAAAACTAGATTAGTTACGATTTTATTTTTCAAAAATCGAAGAACTTTTTTACGCTAACTCAAAAAATTGAAATATTTTTTATTACGAAGAAGTTGATAAAATTTTTTTCCAAAAATGACTGAAATTATTTCTATAAGAATAAGAAATTTTTCACTACAAAAAATTGAGATTTTTTTTGCGAAACAAAGAAATATTTTCCCTGAAAAATTGTAACATTTTTCACTCTCAAAAACATTGAGACAAAAAATTAATGTTTTTTTTTTATTATTTTCAAAAAAGAAAATTGAAATATTTTTCATTTTGAAAAAATTTATAAATTTTCTTCCCCTCCAAAAAATATGATCTTTAAAAAATGAGGGATTTTGTTCCGCAAAAAATTTCAGAAAACGGGTTTATTTTACTCCAAAAGAATTGGGAAAGGTTTTTTTATCCATAAATATACCTTTAACGATGTTTTTCTTGAAAAATCTTTTAAAAGTTTTACCTCAACAAAAATTGAAAAAATTGAGAACAAAAATCGTTTTTTCCAAAACTGAGGGACTTTTTATCTCAAAAAATTGAGAATTTTTTTCGCTGATACCAAATAATTGAGGTATTTTTTTACTCAAAGGGAATTCAAATTTTTCTCCTACGTAAAAATTATAGGGAAGTTTTTTTTTTAATTTATTCGAGAATTACGTCCTTTATTGCAAAATAATGAGAAAAATTATTTCTCCAAAAAAAGCAAAGATTTTAATTTGGTAATGAGCCTGACCCGAGTGACCCCTACTGCACAAATCGATTAACACATGTGTACTTTTCCATTTCGACAGGTCGTTGAGATACTCGAATTCGTATTTAAAAATCCCAAGAAAAGGATTCCATCCGTAGAAGAACTATTGATAAGTGATTTCTTCCGAAATATTGACCTGCGTGAAATGAGAGCTATTTCCCTTCCGGTATGAAATAAAAATAAATTTATTATCTCTAAAGTTATCGCTGATATTTATACATATACCTTATCTTAAAATTCATTTTTATAAATGACCAGGTATTGCAAGTGAAATTAACGTCACCGTCCATGGCATTGTTGAATAAAATCAAAGACCACCAGCTTAATTTGATAAAAACCAAGTAATTAAAATTTTTACATATTTGAAACATGCACTGTCGATAAAATTTAATAATTTTCCTTGTATATTTTTTTATTTTTTATTTTATTTTATCAGAGGTGAATTGAACAATGAAAATGAAAGCGAAAATGCCGCATGTACCAGTCAGCAAATAAGATATACAGTGTATGCGAATTACTCTCAATTTAAAATTACCTATGTACCTAAGAATAAGAACATATTATATGTCATATTTTTATGTAGAATATTTATTTTATATTTTTTATTCAATTTTTCAGTAAAATTCAGAAACATAAAAGTTGCGAAGCTCCATCCCAACCAGACATTAATTGCATTACCGAATGTCAAGATGAAGACGAAAGCTATTGTGCAATGAAAAACGCCGAAGTACGTATACTACACATTATAGTAACAAATTCAAAAAAAAAAATCCTCCGTGCGATCTGAAGGTCAAAATCCATTTAAAAAAAAATGAGCTTCCATTATTAAGACACATTTTCCAGTGGTCCACTCTCCCTCTCTTTAGCTAAGGCCCCAATGAAAAATTTTTTTCAAACAATAGTTGTAGATGAAAACCCTTGGAATAATTTTGGTCATAGCATAAGAAATAAACTGAAACAAGAAATCTCAATATGTCTATATTGCATCAAAGTCTTCAAAAAGCATCATCTTCGTAAACAACAAACAAAACGAAATCGTACACTATCGAGGAAATTATATCAAACCGCGTATTTATAATATTATAGTAACCACCTATTTTCCAATGCATAGCAAAAATTTCGATTGGAGTTCTCCATTCGCTCTAATTTTGCATAATACTTACGTACGAAAATCACCCTTGAACTTGAATTGTACAGCTTGCAGTCACCTTGATGTAACTTTACTTTTTGTGAGGAGTCGATTTGATTATAATTTGATAAAGACATTAATGAGCGCATATGTCATTGTTATTTTTTTAAAGGCTCTTTTTTCAGAGCTCACCTCTTTTCCTTGGAAGTCCATTTGCATCCTTTCCTAATGTCCTAATTAAAAAAATTTTCAAGCAAAAGTTAAAGATTGAAGTCCTGGGAATAATTTTGGTCATTATGAAAATTTCAATTTGACCCCTCTCTCCCCTCCAATTTCGCATAATACGTATGAAAATTATCAAGTGCGTCTAAAAAACGCAGCAGCAGCTCAGTTTCTTGAAAATACATTCCAAATTTCGAATCATTCATAAAATCTTTCTTAAAATTAAAATAATTTCAGATAAAACTACAGTAGAACCTCGATTATCACACTTCCGATTATCCGAACAAAAAATTGCAACCGATTTCTTTCGATTATCCAATATCTAAAATCCGGTAATTTTTTTTATTATCTGATATCCCTTTATTTTTGGGCATACGACCTTATATACGTATATGTAGATGCTCCAAAAAAATTCGGAGATTTTTTTTCCTTAAAAAATTAGAGAAATGAGTATAGCTACTTTTCTTATTTAAAAAAAATGTTTAAAAAATGACGAAAAAATTATTTCAAAAAAATGAGAAATTATTTATTGCGAAAAAAATAATAATAGGTAAGTATATGAAATGAAAAATTTTCCGTTCCAGAAAAAAATTTGAAAATTTTATTCCAAAAATTAATAAATAAATAAATAAATAAAATAGGTATATTCTATTTTTTTAACGGTCCCAGATCACAAAAAATATCAAAAATTCAATTTTAAAAAATTAAGAATTTTTTATTCCAATAATTCATTTTTTTTTAAATCCTAAAAAATTTATTTATCCCAAAATTGATTTCTTTTTTACTAAAAAAAAAGAATCTCATGACAAAAATTTTTCAAAAGGTCTTAAAAAATTGATGATTTTTTGTCAATTATTTTTTATTTGTATTTTTTCGTTGTTTTCTACTTGATCAGACATTTCTATAAAATTTTTGCACTATGAAATTCTATGTTGCATTTTTCAAAACGAAAGGAAAATTGGATTATCCGATTTTTCACGATATCCGATCTTCTTTCGCTCCATTTAACTCGGATAATCGAGATTTTACCGTATTAGAAAATTTTTACAAAAAAAAAAACTTTTGAATTTTTTAAACATTTTCTTCAGTTTTTTTTTTTTTTTTTTTTTTAATTTTAAGATTGCACAGAACTTCCATTTGTGAGATGAAAATTCTCTTATACTTAAATATGAAAAAATCATCTTCATTTTATTTTATTCATTTTTTTTAATTTTTTTTTTTTTTTTACAGGAACACAGAAGTTTAAACTTGCACCAGAGGAAACTAGACGTCACTTTGCTCGAGATGCAAACGCTGTGCAGAAATTAATAAGTCTTCGAACCAAAGTTCCATTTTCAATAACTACCTAGTCGAACAATAATATTTTTTATAAATTTTCTATCGTGTTCGAATCGTAGAAAGCTTTATAGTTTATACGCTTTGATGATTTCTCAACGCCAATTTGCAGTAAAAGACGATAAAATTTTCGTTAAGGTCTTTTTTTTACATGTTTGTAATATTATTAGATACGAATATTATAATTCAAAGTTGTTTTTTTTCAAATCATTTCCTATTTAGAAAACGTTACAGTATTTTTCTTTTTAGTTAGACGAATACTTATATTATAATAATTGTACCTTTTTTCTCTTGTTCGAAAAACTTGATGCATATTAAGTTAAAATTTTTGATTAGGTTACCTCTCTTAAATTTAGTGTAATTTTTTTCATTACAGTTGTAGTATGTTGAAAAAACCCTGAGCTTTTATTACCAACACTTGATAGTATAATATATCTTTTTTATACGAAATTATGCTTAATAATTTATCTATCGTTATGTAACTTTTGTAGGTAACTTAAAATTCGCCACATTTTCAGTAATAATGCCCTTGTCGGTTAAACAGAAGTGATTGATTGAAATTAGATAGGTACCTACTTATAATTTTTCTTGAAAAATTCTTTGTTGATAGAAAAGTATAACGAAATTACCTTAATAGAAATTTTCTTTTCCTGAAATATTTCCATTCAAAAAGGATCCTAGGATAGTTCTCTGACATTTGCTAATTTCATATTGGCCTAGGTCATGGTTAAGATGTATTTCGATACATGCACGTTATAGTGAACTTCGATGCACGAAAATGATAATTTTTTTTAATTCATTATTTTTGGCAGATCAAAGTACACTGATGTTTCACTGCAGGGAAGCAAACAATAAACAAAATACGCAACAAAAAAAATTATTATTTCCATTCGAATAATTAAAATAAGCTAAACGTTATGGAAAAATTGCCAATTCTATTTATACGAGCTTGTTTCGACACGTAGTCGAACATCTAACTGCACGTGCTCAATTTTCTATTTGGTGGAAATTTTTTCAATTTTTATTTTTTATTTTATGCTTGGCCAGTAACGTCCTCTAAACAAGTAAGTAATTCACACCAATCGTATTACTCGGCTGTTATCAAATTTCTTCGAGTGTTTATTGTTTATCTACCTAAGGTGGTATTTTTCTATCGTTATTTTAATTTTTTCGCGAAATGAGTATTTTTTTAGAATTCGTCATAAAAATGATACTCTGCCTACCTATTTAATAAGTATACGTTCGAGTTATACCTATTGTTCTCGTATAGTGTTATTTTAAATTAAAATATCGTCCATGCATCGTGTCATAGTTCCATGAAAGTGAAAGAAGCGGATACTTTTTGAAAAGCTGCACGTTTACGTTGAATGTACCTACAATCTACATGTTGTACCTTCAACATACGATAACGTAAAAAAAAAAAGAATAACCTCGCGACTGTTTCAATGTGTAAAGCTCGAACAGACTGATTGGTATAGTTTATTGACCTAGTTCGTCTGGCTATCGTTCTAAATTACAGAAGAGTGAAACCCTTTTATAAAAAAAGTGTTTGTCCAATGCGACCAGATTACCATCTTCCGGTCTGTGAGCTGAAATGTATTAGCTGCTTTATTGATTCATTTCCCATGTCTCCGGTGTGCGTTTACGAGGTAAGAGGCTCGCGTCTGTCTGTATTTAAATAAAATTATTCTCGTGTAGTTTGGGCGTATTTTATGCGATTATTTGGAAGCACGATCGTATAGTTTATGGTATTTGCTATTAAAATGAGTAAATAAGCTGTTGTATTAATTACCTACCTACGCGGTCTACGTGGATGGTTATAGATATCAACACGTATGTTTATTTTTTTCTTTAGACTATGAACTGTGAAAATATCAGTTCTTCGTGTCGAAGGTATCTAGTGAACGGTGCAAATTTCATTGCTGACCTGATATCGTACCTACATATAGTTAAACATCATCATTTTAAATATCTACGAAAATAGGTAGTTAAAGTAGTTCAGGCTAGCACTAATATATTTTTTGAAGAAAATCCTCGTGATTGGTTAATGCTCTATTTTTAGGAAGGTTGGTGGTCGAGGGAGGGGGTTAGAAAAAGCTAGTGACAAAAATGAAGAATTGGTCGAAAAAAATTGTCGTCGTAGTATATCACAAAATACACCTAAATACACCATCAACCCGGATTTTGGATGAAATTTGTTGATTTTTTCTATTTTTTCTAATTTTCATTTAAATTGACCAAGTGACACCATTTTGGGAACCCCCGTATCCCACGAGGTGTCTAGAGGGCTTAAAATTCATGTTTGGACGTCGATATTTGTCATAAACAGAAATTTTTGCGATATCGAGAAAGTTTGATTTTTTTGCTCACATACATAAAATTACACTTTTGACTTCGGAAAATAAATTGTTCTCACAATCTCTCATACCTGATTGTTGAAAAAAATAAAATTTTCTCAATTTCGTGAAAAATTCTGTTTATGAAAAATAACGACTTGAAACATGTCCAAACATGAATTCTAGGCCCTCCAGACACCTCGTGGGACACCGGGGGGTTCCCAAAATGGCGTCACTTGGTCAATTTAAATGAAAATTAGAAAAAATAGAAAAAAGGGTTGATGGTGTATTTAGGTGTATTTTGTGATATATTACGACAATTTTTTTCGACCAAAAATGACTATTTTTGGCGCGAAAAATGATGAAAAAAAAATCAGTTTTTTGCATTTTTGAAGACCTTCCACCTATATCAAAAATTCTGAAAAAATATATGTTGTACAACCAGACCAGGTGTACAACATATATTTTTTCCATTATTGCACCTTTGAAGGAACTTGTCAAAATGGCTGTTAGAAAACTTAAAACGCGTATTTCACGGTGAAGATACATTTGAAAGTTTTTGAAAAAAATTCCATAAATGACCCTTGATGATACCTAGCATCTATCCGAGTTTGAAAAAAATCGGTTGAAAACTGCCAACATCAAAAATTATAATCGAAGAATCACATTTTTCGCCCTAGGAGGGTGAGGTAGCGACTCAAAAATTTGGTCACAGTGGTTTTAGACCATAAGAACCAACTTCCACTAGTTGGTTTCAAAATCCGTATGGTGGGCCGATTCACCTATCTTAACCCTGCTATACCTTTTCTAATAAATCAATGAATTATTAACACATTAAGTTCTACCTTACACAAACTCTCATTTAAGGTTACACGACCTCTAATATAGGGTCCACAAACTCTCGTATAAGGTTACACGAATTCTCGTATAGGGCAAACCCCCTCACACAAACTCTCGTATAGGGTTACACCAAATACTTTACATATATAATACTGGTAACTCAATGCTTTTGATTTGACTCCCAAGAAGAGCGCTCTCTAAGCGGCTCGGCATGAAACTAATTCCAGGTTTTCGACTAATCGTCGCGTGATTCGCTCTCTGATTGGTCGAAGACATGACGATCGGTCGAAAGTCTGAGAATAGTTTCATGCCGAGCCGCTAAAAGAGCGCTTTTGTCGGGGTCACTTGTCCCCATTGGAGTTTCCAGTATTATATATGTAAAGTATTTGGTTACACCAACACCACCTATATGTAAAAGGCCTCAGTACAGATTTCGTGACGTCATAGGATTAGGCGATTATTACATTGCTTCTTATGGGGGAAACGCGTTTTTCTTTAATAACTCAAAAACTCAAGTGGGGACATAGGTGTTTGAGACATGTATGAAGATCTACTTTTTCTCCTCTATAACCTCATTTTTGTTTCAAACTTGTAGCTTTAACGAATAAAAAGTTATCCAAGTTTAAAGGTGAAAAAATTGAAAACTTAATTTTTTTCAAACTTTGAACTTGAATATCTCAAAATTTTGAGCGAGCACATGGGTGTTTGAGACATGAAAAATGATCTACATTTCTTCCGCTACATATTCGTTTTTTCCCCAAAGCTCTAGCACCAACCAGTCAAAAGTTACGAAAGCTCAACTTTCGAGCTTTTGCAACTTTTTACTGGTTAGTGCTAGAGCTTTGGGGAAAAAACGAAAATGTAGCGGAAGAAATGTAGATAATTTTTCATGTCTCAAACATTCATGTGCTTATTCAAAATTTTGAGATATTCAAGTTCAAAGTTTGAAACAAATGAAATTTTCAATTTTTTCAACTTTAAACTTGGATAACTTTTTATTCGTTAAAGCTACAAGTTTGAAACAAAAATGAGGTTGTAGAGGAGAAAAAGTAGAGCTTCTTACATGTCTCAAACACCTATGTCCCCACTTGAGTTTTTGAGTTATTAAAGAAAAACGCGTTTCCCCCATAAGAAACAATGTAATCAATCGTCTAATCCCATGACGTCACGCGGACTTTTTTCGCCAGTACTGAGGTCTTTTAAATATAGGTGGTGTTGGTTACAC
This sequence comes from Balanococcus diminutus, assembly GCA_959613365.1. Taxonomy (NCBI): domain Eukaryota; kingdom Metazoa; phylum Arthropoda; class Insecta; order Hemiptera; family Pseudococcidae; genus Balanococcus; species Balanococcus diminutus. Next base: position 42,014,920 of record OY390716.1, read on the forward strand.
GACGTATTGTATAGGGCAAAACCACCTCACACAAACTGTAGTATAGGGTTACACAATATCTGGTATAGGGCAGTCCACCTTACACAAACTCTCGTATAGGGTCACACAAATTCTTGTATAGGGCAAACCACCTCACACAAACTGTCGTATAAGTAGGGCACTAGTATAAAGTTACACGAATTCTGGTATAGGGCAAACCACCTTACACAAACTCTCGTATAGGGTCACACAAATTCTTGTATAGGGCAAACCACCTCACACAAACTGTCGTATAAGGTTACACTACACGAATTCTGATATAGAGCAAACCACCTTACACAACCTCTCGTATAGGGTTACACAAATTTTTGTATAGGGCAAATAACCTTACACGAACTCTTGTATAAGGTTACACGAACTCTCGTGTAAGGTTACACGAATTCTCGTATGGGACAAACCACCTTACACGAACTCTGGTATAAGGTTACACGAATTATCTTATAGAGCAATCCACCTTACACAAACCCTCGTATAGGGTTACACAAATTCTTGTATAGGGCAAACCACCTCACACAAACTGTTGTATAAGGTAAGGGCAAGGTTACACAAATTCTCCTATAGTGCAAACCACCTCACAAAAGCTCTCATATAAGTTTACACGAATTCTGGTAAGTATAGGGCAATCCACGTTACACAGACTTTTGTATAAGGTTACACATACTCTCGAATAAGGACACGCCCGAATTCTGACTAAAATTTTACAAACACCCTATCTTTTGGATTCTTTATTTTCATGCAATTCGAGTTTTTTCAGTTTTTTCCAACACTTCGAGTATTTATATTTTTTATTTTGTTCAACATTTAATACGTATTTTTTCGTGTTTCCAAACTTACTTTGTTTCTCAGTTCTTTTTGATTAATTATTTTTTTTTCATCATTTTAAAATTAATTTATGCAAAATAAATATACGTTTTTTTCCCCATTTAATTCTTTCATACCTATTTTTTCCCAATATCTACTTTGAATATTTGAATTCAGATTTTTTTCAGTAGTTAATATTTTCAAAATTAGTTACTTTGTTTTCCAAGTTTTGTAGCGCTCCCCCCCCCATGGTTTTTTCATTTTCTATTTGAAAGTTGTCGTCGATTTTAAAATTTTTTGATTTTTGCTTAGTTTAGAATGTAAAAAATTTATTAACCATAAAAAATTAAATTATAACCTTCTGTTCCTATTTTTTCATTTTTATCATTACATAAATTTTCAAGTTTAGTTTTTCATGCCTTAATTAGGTATTCTAGACTTATTTCATTTTTCAAATCTTTATTACGTATTTTAAAATTGTTTTTTTTTCTTCTAAATTTTGAGTTTTTTCCTTTCGTTTAAAAATTTCCCCAATTGAATTAAATTGAACTTAATTTTTTTTAAATTATTTTATTAATTAATTTCAATACAATTATTTTTTTAAATAAAATTTTTAAATTAAAATTTTTGAAATTTTCCAGTTTTGCCTATTTTCATTTTTTTTAAATTACTTACTATCGTGGTTTTAAAACTGAATCTTAATTTTTCATATTTACCAATTTTTTTCAGGTTTTTAAATTTTTTAGGTATTTTTTTATTTTTTTTTTCAATTTTTTAATTTGTACAAAATTTTTTTTTCAACATTCTTATTATTATTTTATACTTACATTCTTATTTTTTTAATTTCTACTATTTTCAAAATTATTCTTTTTTTTACTTTCTTCAGTTTTTTGACATGAATTTATTAATCTTTGAATCTCGACAATTTTATCTCATGGTAATAGAAACAGACTGAAAACCCTCAAATGGAAATTGAAAGCCCTAAAACCAAAAAAAACACATTTTTTTTCTACCCCTCGTTTACATTTTGCTGAAATTAAATTATTATGAGCATTTTTGGACAACCTGTGGACAGGAATGAAATTTCACTAATCCATGTCGTAATTTGTAAATGTTCAACGTGAAAAAGCAGACATAACTTTCTGGACATACTACAAATTACATTTGTACCTCTCTGGTACCTACAATTTGATATCTCGTAACGCAGTAACACACCCAACGTATTTTACCGAATAAAAAAAAAATTCCTAAACAAAATAAAACAACACAGCCTTGAAAAGCCAATTCCATTTAGTCAATTGTTCGATGAAGTCAAAAAAAAATACACCAGGGCAATAAATTTTAAAAAGCCTAACTTACATTACCCACATATACTCGTTCGTACGTGTTTTAATCGAACTTTAAAGAGATGTTGATGAAAAGCGCAAGTCTGTTGTATATTTGACGTCCTTAGTTCAATATTGCGAAGCTTAACCCGCGTTAGTGTTACTATGCTCGCTGCGTGTGAGAAGCTTAATAATAAAAAGATGTACGTTCATTTTTATCCCACTTGATGCTCTTTAAATCGTGAAGTGTGAACGTAACTAATATGTATAATGTCATTCTGCTCGTTTGCCATTTGGTTTAGCTTTAGTTACCGTTCGTAATTACGCGAGCAATGTTCTTCGTGCTAGAGCCAGACGCGTTGAATTGATTTCTTGCTTCAAATTTTCGTAATCAAATGTAGTTTCCAATTACGTGTTTTAAAATAGCTATCGCAACGTTACACCGAGTAAGTCTCAATTTGACAATTTTTTTCTCTCATAAATTTTCCAAGAAACCTTACAAATGCTCCCTCGTTTCTATTTCAAGATAGCCAAAAAAAAGGATAAAAATGAATACTTACGAATATTAAGCTTCGTCGTTGTATGTTTACCACCGTATTCCGGGGTATTGATTTTAGTCTGTGTGTTTACTCGTTGTAAAATTTATGAATGAATTATTTGAGAAAAAAAATTAACTATGAATTGTGCCTCTACCTACCTCCACCTATTAAAAGTCTAGTACGCTCAGTTCGCGGGCTTTTGTTACCACCAGCAGTACACCAGACATGTAAATTACCTTCGGTTCGTAGTGTTGAACGAGTTCATCGATTTTATCATTTTTTTTATACTACGCTATGAAAATATACATTTGTGCGTATATAGATGTCGAATATTTTTTTTATTCGACCAGAATCCCTATTAAATGGATACCACGTAATGGATAAAAAATTCAGGATGGCCGAGCCGGATAAAAATTAACAACGTACCCAACTACATTCTCGATGATGGTACAATGTTTGCACAAATGCGCTTGTTGAAAAAAAAAAAAATTGTGGGTTCATTTTTTTTTTTTTTTTTTCATAAGTTAGGTATAAATTATTCATACCGAAGTATTTATCGAAGTAGATCTGAATGATTGTTTTCAGTGCTCCTTTGGTTCATTGTTCAAAAGAAAATATCAAAATATTTTCCATCAAAATTTTATCCACTTTGGCATTTGTATAAATCGATTCGAGCTTTTTCACATTCATTTTTCTAATATGAAATTACATTTATATTGTAGGTAGATATATATTTACCTATCATATTTACAATAAAAGCCGAACATTTCTTTTTCTTCAAAATACCTACTACTTCGATCAAATATTTACACCTTTTTAACACAACCTATATTTATCTTTTCGGTACATCTTTCATGTCACTGTTTAAATCTTGGGTGATTGATGACTTTTTAATTATTTCCTACTGAACGTGAAACTGCTACATTTATATTTATTTGGTGGTTTCGATTGAAATTGCAGGGTAAAAACAAAGTTGTTGACCAGATTTTACACTAGGATGGGTTCCTCTTTTCACGTGGGGGGGGGGCAGAGGCAGAAACTTCGAATTTTGTCGATTGTTGTTCAGTTTGGTAGAGTGGATAATTTTATAACTGAAAAGAACTCTGTGGCATCTTACAGTGGTGCTTGAATTTGAAGAAATTATTTTCTTTTAATCCGAGTTTAAGGTGTTTCAACACTATTAACGACTTTTTTGCAAAATTGCAGAATTTCTTTTTTGGCATTTTAGCCACTTTTCGGAGCTCTTAAAGAGGTGGGAATTTTTTCAGTAAAATTGTACAAAATATTTTCAAACATTAATTTTTGTAAATTTTGATTATAGATTAATTTTAAGAAAATGAGAGTTCTAATAAAATTCTAAAAAATTCAAATCTGAACAAAATTTTAAAAATTCGTCTATGTATAATACGTATTTGTTTTTCAACTTTTGGCTACCTACTTATTTATTTAAAAAAAAATTGTGGTATTTTCAATTTTTCAACAATTTTATTCTTGTAACGAGTTTTTTATTATTAAAAATTACTTTTGATTAAGATTATAAAAACCAATAATATGTAATTTTTAAACAAAATTTAAAAAAAATTTCTCAAATTACTTTTCAAAAAAATGAAATAAGTATACTTACTTAGGTAGGTACCTTCATTTTATCAATTGTTTTCAAAAAATAAAAAACTAGTTTACAGAAAGTTTTTAAAATTATTCTTCCTCCAAAATTGTTCAAACAATTTTTTTTTGAAAAATTTGTTTTTTCTTTTTTAAAAAAGGTACTATTGATATTCCAACAATTTTTGTGAGATTTCAATGATTTTTTAAACCTTCGAATACAGGAAATAATTTTTTAAAATGCTTTTCAAAAAAAAAAAATAATAAAAAAGATCAGAAAAAATTCCTTATTTTTATTTACATTTAAAAAATGAGAAAATCTTTAAAAATTAAAGCTCCCTTCAACAAAATTGAAAAAAAAAGGATCGATCAAAGTTCAGAAAATTTATTCGCAATCATTAAAATAAAATTATTTAGTTCAAATAAAACTCAGAAAATTTATTAGTAGGTAGGTAGTAATTTGAAAAAAATTGCGAGTAGGTACCCTACTTCAAATATAAATTTTAAAAATTGATTTTTAAAAATATACTTATCCCCCAAAAAATAATTTTAGTTTTTTTTTTGAAATGTTTTTCTTTTTCAATTTTGATTGTCATATTTAACAAAAAAAAAAAATAATAATAATGAAAAGAAAAAAAAGTGAAATTGTTTGAACAGAATATTTTGAAAAATTCATGTTTTATATAGGTAACAAAATTTTTTAACACTTACCTACCTATTCGAACAATTTTTGTGATCATCGATTTTTCTGACCTTTAAATACAAGAAATTATTTTTTTTTATTTTTCAAAAGATTTTAGAAAATAGTAGTTTTAACAAGATTCTAAAAAATCAGTTTCTTGACAAAATAAAAAATAAATAATTGGAACAAAATTCAGAAAATTTATGCGAAAATAAAATGTGTACTACAATAATACCTACCTATAAGTTTTTCTAAAAAAAAAAAAATGAAAATAATTTTAATCAATATTACATTTTTTTTTCAAAAGTGTTTTCTTTTTAAATTTTTGTATCTATTTATACTTTACCTTTTCACTTTTTTTTTCAACAGAAAAATCTTTTGAACATGAATTTTTGAAGAAATTGTCTAACAACAAAAGTTTTTTCAATATTCCAATTTTTTTTTTTTTTTTTTTTGTAAAATTGTAACTATTTTAGTATTTTTGTGATATTTCAACGATTTTTCAAAATTCCAAATTTAGGAAATATTTTTGAAAAAAGTGTTTTCAAAAAAAAAATAAATAAATAGGTAATAAAAAAATATGTAATAATAATATTTTCTAAAAAGATTTTTTCCGAAACATAATTTTATTAATTTGTTTTTAATTTTTGTTTTCAATTTTTATATATATTTTTTTGAAATTGAAAAATTGTTCAAAGGAAGTTTTTTGAAAAATTTTTGTTTTTACAAAAGTATTTTTAATATTCAAATTATTTTTTGAAATTGTGGTAATTCAACGATTTTTTACGCTTCAACTGGAGGTAATTTTTTTAAAAGAAGCATTTTCCTATGAATTATGAATAATTTTTGTTACCACATAAATTTCGATTGGACTCCTCCCTTTCCTCCAATTTTGAATACTTAGTGAGTATCTATGTAAATACCTTATTAATAAATTAGCACGTATAAAATTTTTATTACCAATTTTTTTAAGCCATAAAATTTTTGCTTCTTTACTTCATAAAATTTTTTAAAATTGTAGTTAAGTGGTTGACCATTTTTTTGAGGAGAGGCAAAGTCGGAAAGTTGATAGAAAAATCAATCAAAAATTGCAAAATGACCCTCCTTCCACCAGACAAAAAACAACACATTCGAGTAATAATTTAACTACTTATAATGCACTATTTTATTAATATATCCTGTCTTATTGAAAGGAAGAAATCTGCATATCAAATCATCCACAACCTAATTGACTTTTAATTTTTTTCCACAGGATGGACATAGAAGAGAAAACCCCACCGCCGACGACCAGACCGAAAAGATTTCTTGATAGTGAGTAACCAGCTTACATTGATTAGGTACCATATTAACAACTCTATATCTTTACTCCGATAGTCTTTCTTTTCTTTCTTTTTTTCGCATGTAACCAGCGCAAACCGTAATAGATTAATCGTGAAATCATTTTTGGACAAAGTCCAGACTCGGTCAAAATTTTGGCTTATGGTCATATACGAGCTGTGCGGCGACAATTTAAATAATTATTTCCAAAATACTACATTTGAAATGGTGTAAAATTACACGTTAACCGATGCCTGCCACTTGCCAGCTCGCCACACTGTGTCTGAGTCTGGGCAAATAGGTATGAATAGGTCATCGTGAATCTTTTCACGGTGAAGGTCGTTCAAATCCATGTTCTTATTTGCATTTCGAAAGTCCCAGTGGTTTATTTTTTTACGCTAGGTATTAATTCATACCTCGCACGTATGTGGTAAGAATTTTTGCATTATCGCGTTTACGTGATCAGGTGTCGCGCGATTATCACGTCATACGAAATTCATACGTAACTTGGAATTGATACCTAACCTACGTAGATACGCGAGTGTTGTGTTGAGAAAAAATTTACGAATTTTTGAAAAAATTCAGCTGGGTAAGATTAGCTTCCCGTATAATATACTAACGATATTTTGAGAACACAAAATTTCAGCGATTATGGTTTTCTTCGAATTAAAATTCAAGAACGTTTAAGATAAAATTTTACTCGTTAAAAATTTTCGGGTTATCTGGGACACTATCTAGAAAGTAATAAAACGTGTTTTTTTTTTGTCGAAAAATCCATAGTTTTATTTATTTGTAAACTGAGTTTTATCAAGTGAGGAAGGGAATCAGAAGTGGTTTTTAAAAAAGCAAAGAACGTAGCATAAGAACAAACAAATCAGATCGACAAGTATTTTTTAGTATAATTTTTTTTTCAGCATTTTTTTAATTTTTTTTTTTTTTATAACTTATTAGAAAAAAATACCAACATTGAAAAAAATCCTTTCAAATAGGGAAATATTCTAAAAAATTTATTAATTTTTCAGAAATTTTAAAAAAATACATTGGTATTTAAAACTTGCAATTTTTTTTAAATCGTCGAATACTTTGAAGGTAAACTTTTTCAAAATTACAGAATAAGATTTTTTAAATTTAAAAACTTTTCATTGCATGATATTTTCAAGGTTGTAAAATTTTCTTTGTTTGTATACTTAACATTTTCTTGGAAATGAAAATTTTTCAAAAATTATGTAAATTTCTAAAAAAAAAACAACTCAACACAGTTTTACGATTTTGAAAATTTTGGATTTTATAAAAATAAATTTAAAAGTGCGTATTTTTTTTAAAATTGAAAAAATTCCAAATTATGTTTTTTATTTAAAACCATAAATTCTTCAAAATTATTAAAATTTTCAAATCGTGCAATATTCAACAAAAAAAAATCAACAGCTATTTTTTTAAAATAAATAATTACATATTTTGTAAATCGTGGAATTTGAATAAATTTAAAATTGCAAAATTTTCTCAAATTTGTAGAATTTTATAAAAAGGAAAACTTTTCAAAATTATTAAAATTTTGAAATCATGTAATCTTCTAAAATAAAAAATCTTTTTTTTTTTTTAAATAAATACCTAATTTTGTAAAACCAATGTGGAATTTTTAAAAATTTTTTCCAAAATTTAAAAAATTCTAAAATTTTTTAAAATTGTAAAATTTTTCAAATTCGAATTTGGAAATTTTTAAAATTTTGTAAAATAAACTATGACTTTGGAATTTTTCAAATTTTAGAAATTTTTTTCAAAGTTCCACTGTTTAAAAAAATATTTAGGCAATTTTAAAAAAAATTGACGTTGATTTTTTTTTTAGAAAATTACAAGATTTCAAAGTTTTAAATCTTCTAAAAAAAATTCAACGTCAATTTTTTTAAATTAAAATAGGTAATTTTGTAATTGAGGAAGTTTTGAAAAATTTTCTATTTGAAAAGTTCTAAATTCTTCGTTTATTTGTCAAAAATGCAAAATTTTCCAAATTCGTAGAATTTTCTTCAATGGAATTTTTTTTTTAATTTTCAAAACTTTGAAACCATGTAAAATTTTAAAAATTTCTAAAAAATACGTAATTTTTTTTTAAATTAAATAATTTTGTAGGTAAATTTATTGTTGAATTTTAAAAAAATTTCAAAACTGAAAAATTTTCTAAAATTTAAAAAAATATTCATAACTTCTTCTTCATAACCGTAAAATTTTCCAAATTCGTAGAATTTTTTTTTTAAATTATAAAAATATTCAAATCGGATAATTTTCTAAAAAAAATTCAACGTCAATTTTTTTTTTAAAAATTGAATAATTTTGTAAATTGTGGAATTTTTGAAAAATTCTAAAAATGCGAAGGTTCATGTAAAATTTTCCAACATTATCCAATTTTTTATGAAATTTATCAATACATTTTTGAAACGGCAAAATTTTTCAAAAGTTGAAACTTTTCAATTGTAAAATTTTAAACTTGTAGGATTTCCTTGAAAGTTAAATTTTTCAAAATTGTCAAATTTTTCAAATCGCGCAATTTTCTAAAAAAAAACAACGCCGAATTTTTAAAAAATTGTCTAATGTTGTGAATTGTTGAATTTTTGATACAATTTTAAAACTTCAAAATTTTCTTAGTGAAAATTAAAAAAAAAAGGAAGGTCAAACAATGCAAAGATTGCTAAAGTTGGCAATTTTGAGTTTCTAAGTTGGAAATTTCGAGTTCCAAGTTGACAAATTTGTCATCTCCTTAACTTGGAAATCGTTACTCAACGTCTATCAAAAAATTAAAAAATTAATAAAAAATATAATAAAACGAAAAAAGTATTGGAAAATTTTTAGGAGATTTTAAAAAAAATGCAATTTTGAATGTTTTGAGGATTTTTCCAATTTTTTGTTGGCAAACTGTTGGGCGGGGGATAGAATTTTGAAATCAGGTCGATTGCAGAAGCACTCAACCAGTTTAAAGCTTTTATTCAATAAAAAATAATTTGTGAACAAATAATATTTTTTATATCGGTTTAAAGACTCAAGTTCGTTATCAATAATTCTTTTTATTTAAAGATCTATTTGAACTACGAAAAAAATTTTGAATATCAAACGAATCAGTTTTCGTGTATATTTTTTTGAAACCAGTCTAATAATTTGTAACATGTTTTCAGTAGATCAAAAAAAAATTCTAAAACTATTTTTTTGTCATATAAAACGAACCTCATATTGTTTCTAATTTTTTTAATTCGTAGACGTAGTTTAACGATTTTGTAACCAGTTGCTCTCAATTTCAATAGGTACTAGGTACAACTATGTAGGCAGATTACGTAAATATATAAATGAATAAATATTCCAAACAGACCTGGGAGCTGTTGTTTATCAAAAGCCTTTCAGCTTCATTTACTTCAAGTTTACATGCAAACACTTATAAAAATTATTAGTACTTTTTATGCGATAGCCATTTATCGTACATCGACTAACTAAGTGGTATATCTACATTCTACAGACACCTATACTCTAATTATAATGAGGTTTGGTTATCAAGTAAATCATTAAAATACTCGTTGGTGGCTGCATCGAAGCGGCATCATCATAACGTATCATTTGTTTTATACAAAATATCTCTTTAAATTAATAGGAATGTTTTAAACTTTCTATTCATTTTTTTGTATTTTACCGTCTATCATGCAGTCATTAAAAAAATTTAATTTCTTATGAATTAAAATTTTTTTTTTTATTGGAAATTGACGCAATTTTTTCCCAAAAAAATGAAATAGGTAGGTAATTAATGTGCTTTTTATTTATTTTTATATTTATCGACTTAAGAGATTTGAGTATGAATTTAAAAAAAAGTTTGCTCAAAATTTTTAGATTTTTTTTTCTTCAAAAATATGAGTCATGACACGTGAAATCAGCCAATAAAGAGTGTTTAAAAAATGGGTCGTTTTTATTTTAAATCCCATCTACGATCTATTAGTAATTTTATACGGTTAATCTAATGGTAATAGGCCCCTGGCGGCCCTGGCGAATGTTGGTTGTTCATAGACATACATATTAAATCAAAAAAATGCCTAGTAGACATACGCAGTGCAATAGAAAAAAAAAATCACTTACTCATATGTATACATAGGAAATAGGTTACTCCTTTAAAATAAAAATTCAGCCTATAACGTTAAATTACATTACAATGCATATTATGTATTATGTGATGTGCGAAAATGTAGGTAATTGGGCGTTTGCTTTGATAATCTCCGAAAGATAAAATTTGCCATTCAGTATAGTCAACTCAATTAGCTCTAAATAACAACAAATGCTCAGATAAACGGATATTTCAGATAGTGAAAGTCGTCACATCGCAGTTGTTACTACATGTCTATTTTATACGTAGCATCGATGACACGATATCAGCAAATTCACGTACGTTGAGAATAATTTATCGGATGCCTAACGCCTGTTTAGCTCTTATCATTCGTGATAGAGATGTTCTCCTCTATCTGTGCAACTTTCTCTTTTGTGTAATTTTTTATGAACGGAATTTGTTTTTTTGAAAATTTAATCATCTAACTTGCATTGTGCATATTTGTGAAGTTATTGTAAAAAAATATACCTAGGAGGTACCTACTCAGTTTTTTCAGATTTCTTTTTTACAAAATTTCTTTAAGACAATTTTTTACAAAAAATTCCTACAACTTTTTTGAGATTTTTTCAAAGAAAATATAAATTATATTTTAGAAATAAAATTACCAAATCATTCTTATAGGAACATAATATGTCAGTGCCCGTGTAGCAACGTCGATGCTAATTTCGATATAAATGTCGACACATCGAAATCGGTCACTTTTCGATCGTACATGTCGACACGATTGTGGATGGTTTGTCGATAATAAGCTCGACAAACCATCCACAATCGTGTCGACATGTACGATCGAAAAGTGACCGATTTCGATGTGTCGACATTTATATCGACACCCACATCGACATTTGCAATGGTGAGATTTTGAAAAATATGCTAAGTTCAAATATTCAATATATGTATATATTAAAATTACACCAAAAATAGTGTTCAAGCCAACATTTCGACATTTTTTGTCAAATATGCGGCATTGAGGCCACCTTTGTAGCTGGACACATGCGAGTGTCCAACTAACATAGAGATGATTCTTAGACCTTATGTACTAATTCACAACACACTTTATCTGCGAGTATCACAATCACCCTCAAGACGTCGACAGTCAAGTCGATGCATTATTCGACCCTCGACAATTAGATCGACATTAACTCGACTTAAAATTCCTCTGGTCAACACTGTCGACAGTTAAGTCGATGCATTATTCGACCCTCGACAATCACATCGACACTATCTCGACTTAAAATTCCTCTGGTCGACACTGTCGACAGTGAAGTCGATGCATTATTCGACCATCGACAATTATGTCGACAATAACTCGACAAGTCGTTGTATTATTCAAAACTTTGAAAAATAAGAAAATTTTGTGATTCTTTCAAAAATTATTTATTCCTGAGCTTAAAATGTTCTTATTAATTGTTTTTAGTTCTTTTTAGATATAAAATTTGTAAATTTAATTGGCAGAAATTGTCGACATAAATGTCGATGCGTTTATCGAGTATCGATTTTTACATCGACTTGTCTATGTAGAAAAACAACGTTTTCTAAATTATAGGAAAATACTGAGAAAAATTCAAAAATTTTGATTGAACAGTTATGTTTAACATAGAACATTACTTTAAATCTCAAATATCATTTTTAATTCATCGTTAACCGAGAAAAAAATGTGTCTGAATTTTGTCGACATAAATGTCGATGTCGACAATTGCTACACGGGTGTGGATGGGAAAAGGGACCTAAGCAGGAAAAACGTTTTTTTTTTTGATAATGAATGTTTTAAACTTTGCAAGTCTGTATCTCCGTAACGCAATAACTGATAACTTTGAAATTTTGTACAGTCGTTGAGGGGTCCTAGTGGAATATTCATTCCCCAACAATTTTGACCCCTCATGTTCACAGCCTATTTCACAAAAGGGGACAATTTTGAGCGAAATCAGGGTTGCTAAAACTAAAAATAAAAAAAATGCCAAAAAATATTTTCAACCATGCTGATTACGAATATCATACTCCTAATGTCAACTTTTTTGTGTTTCATGACGTTTTTGACCATTTTTAACAAAAAAAATCTATAAAAAATGTTAAAAAATTATTAAAAAAATTATTAATTTTTTTTTAAATTTTTTAAAAAGTTTCAAAAATTGATTTTTTATTGGTTTTGGGTAAGTTTAGCTCCCTGAGAGGCTGAATATTGTTCCCACGTCCATAAAACCATTTTTAAGAGCAAAAATAAAAATTTAAATTAAAAAAAAATAATTTTTGTTTTTTATTGGTTTTGGGTAAGTTTGGCCCCCCTGGGGGGCTGAATATTTTTCGTGGGTCCATGAAACCATTTTTAAATGAAAGTACAAGTTGAAATTGACCAAAAACAGCCAAAACCTCAAAATCGATTTTTTCCTGCTTAGGTCCCTTTTCCCATCCACACTCACATATATTTCTGAAGCGTACATTTTAAAAAAATTGAAAAATTTCTTATAAAAAAATCTTACAAAAGCTTCATTTTATTCGTATGAGAGCATATTATAACATCCACAGGGGTCATTCAAAGATATTATGTAGGTAATTTCAAATAAAAAAAATTTCCTGTACAATTTTATCACTTTTTTTGGTTTTTTTTCGTGTTTTTTTTTCAATAAAATAGGTAGCTGATTTTTTGAAGGCCATTTTTGATAAAATTTTCTTGAATTCTTTCAAGTAATACGTAGGTATTTAAAAAAAAAATCTTTAAAATTTTTTTTTTAAAAATCATGAAATTTTTTTTCCTAATATTCTAAACTTTTTCTTGAAACATTAATTTTTTAAAACAAAATTTTAGGGGTGTTTGAATTAATTTCGTCTTTCAACAGATTTTTTTTTATCTAATAATTTTTTCCCATTTTTTTTCGTGAATATAACTAATTATATAATTTTTTAATGAAGTTCTTTTAAAATAAAAATAAATTTCTGATGTTTTTTTTTTTCAATCAATTTCTAAACATTTTTCTCATTCGATAAAATTTTTCTGCAATTTTTTCCCAAGAAACGACTCTTATACAAAATTCTGGACCATCCCCCCTCCAAAAAATCGGTTTTTAATCCAATTTTTTGATTTATATTTTTCTCAAGAAAACCTAATTTTTTGAGAGGATTTTTTTCAATTCTTAATAAACATTAATTTTATGAAATTTTTTCTAGGACTTTTTTTAAATTTAGAAAATTTGTTTATGTCTAGTCAACTCTCTCGAAATAAAAAATCTAAAAAAGCTAAGTAGTTCCTTCAATAGCTTTTTCCATAAAAAGAATGTAGGTATAAAAATTCTTTGATTTTTTTTAAGAAAAATATTTTTGAAACAAATTTTGTATCTATGTTTCAATTTTTGAAAATTAATTGAATATATTTTTCTCAAATAGGTTTTTCTTTAATTTATGAGAATTTTTTTCGTAGTTTTTTTTTCATTTCAAGATTTTTTTTCAAGAAAAACATTTTCCTACAATTTTTTTGATTTAAAATTTTTTTCAAACTTGAAAAAAATAGGTACCTACTGACTTAATTTTTTCTTTCAGAGAACTTTATTTTTTGAGTACTTGAAATTTTTTTTCATTTTTTTCCCATTTTTTTTTTTTTTTTTTTTTTTTTTTGAAAATGTCTTGCTTATTTTTTCAAGTGATGAACTTTTTTTTTATCATATAAGTTCTTTCATGAAAACTTTTATCTGATACAATTTTCTTAAATCAATTTATCTAATAAAATGTTGCAAAAATTGTTTCAAAAACATCCTTTTTTGAGTTTTAGGTTTTCTAAAAAAATTTTAATACTTCAAAAAAATTGAGAAAAGTTTTATTAAAATTCTCAGAAGAATTAATTCTTAGAATCTTTTCCTTGAATTATTGATGCGTAACTTTTTTTGAAAAATTTTCTCGTTGTCTCGGGGAATCGAGAATGCTTTCATCTCACAATCTCAGTACGTTACGGTGTCAATTTCGAATAAATAGGTACCTACTTCTTGCAACAACTTGCCTATTTTTTAATTGTCCAGTAATACCTGAATGTATCTCAGTAATCAAAAATTTATTAAGTGAATCAAATTGATAATGTTGCACGATAAATAAAAAATTCAAAAAAGCTCGATTCATTCATTGAGATCACAGAAAATAGAGATTTTTACGATAACACTACACGAATTTCGATTGAAAAACATATTAAATTTTGTTGTGTAAATTATAACGAAATTATGTAAATTTGGTTGTAATTTTATTATACTCGGTCTTGGCACGTCTGCAGCTGAGGAAGTACATATTTCAAAACGTAAATTATGCAATTGTTACGGTTGTTAGATTTTCGAAGTGATGAATGACTTTTTATCATGTTTTCGAACATATGAGTTCGCGTTTTTTTTACCACTTTTGAAAATCTTTTGTTCTTCGCCTTTAGATAATTTAATTTATGAAGAAGGCCGTTATGAAAATTATCCATAATGCTTTAGTTTACGTAAAATATAAATTAGTACAGCTTACTCTAGGGCGTAAATTTATAAGTCAAGTACACAGCCACAGAAAGAAACTTCGCAACAGTATTTTTTCTTAATAATTAAATCGTAAACGGTGCTTTTCTTTTTCTTTTCTTCAGATTTCCTAACATGTCGAAGAGTCCTGAACATTATGGTATTTCTCGGATTCATGGTGAACTACATGTTGAGGGTAAATTTAACCTTCGCAATCGTCGATATGGTTTACAAAGATGCCTCAAACGATACCTCCCTCAGCACACCTTTTAACCTATCAACCACAAACAATAGCTCTAATCTGACCAGAGTTATTCGAAGTCCGTCAAACGCAGAATTAGCAGCTTTGCTCGAAGACGAAGAGGACGAAGAAGAAGACGACGATGCTAGAAAATTTAGGAAAAATAATTTCGTGGGAACAAACGTAGCTGCACCTAAGCCTTCCAGTATCACTCAAAATAAACCCTTCCAACCATCTGATGAGTTGAAAAAATTCAGCAGCAGTTCGAATGCCAATTTTTCCGGCGGATTCCAATCTTCTGGTGCTGGATCCTCAGGCTCGAATCAAGCCAACGGACTTCAAACGTTTAGCAGTAGTTCTGCAGGAAATCAGCCCACAGGGTTTCAATCCTCCAGCAGTGGTTCTGGCGGAAATCCAGCCGGTGGATTCCAATCTTCTGGTGCTAGATCCTCAGGCTCGAATCAAGCCAACGGACTTCAAACGTTTAGCAGTAGTTCTGCAGGAAATCAGCCCACAGGGTTTCAATCCTCCAGCAGTGGTTCTGGCGGAAATCCAGCCGGTGGATTCCAATCTTCTGGTGCTGGATCCTCAGGCTCGAATCAAGCCAACGGACTTCAAACGTTTAGCAGTAGTTCTGCAGGAAATCAGCCCACAGGGTTTCAATCCTCCAGCGGTGGTTCTGGCGAAAATCCATCCGGTGGGTTTCAATCTTTTGGTGGTAGTTCAGGAGGAAATCAATCCAATGGATTTCAATCATCTAGTCAATCAGGAAGTAAACCTCAATTCAGCGCCGGACTTTCTGATCCATCTCAATCGAACGGTAGTTCCAATTCCAACTCACCCTTCCAGCAATCGAATGAGGCAACAATTCAGCAAACCAAAGTTACCGGACTCAATAGTGATCTTCAAGCTAGTCCTAGTGAGCAAAGTGATGGAAATTCATCATCGCAGAAAGTTGGTCTGGCTCCAAATTCTTTAGATGATTCCATCATTGGCGAAGAAATCGGCAAAGGTGGTCGTATTTTATACACCGAAGACTCTGCTAAAAAGCCACTCGAGGTGGGAAACGCGCAATTAGATCAAGCGTCTCAAACCAGCAGCACTCCTGTGCCATCTATAGAGAAGAAGAATGAGACAAATCTACGAAAACAAAAAGTAATTATTATTTATTCATTTTAAAATCATACGGGGTGTCCAAAGCGAGGTGTACATTTTTTGAGATATCGATATAACCAAATCCAAATTTCAATCAACAAAAAAAACTTTATTTTCACATGGTGCATAATCTCTATTTTGAAGGGACAGAAATTCTGTCCAGACAATTCAGGAAGGTGTAACCTCTTGAGAGGTAGAAAAAGTAATGAAAAAATTGTCTATTTTTGAAGTGAAGCCGCTATAAGCTTTGAAAATTGATATTACCGAAGTTTGAACCACTTTAGCTCCTTATTTTTCGAAGATAGGTAAATTTTTTACATAACTTTTTTTGTTCCTTTCAAAAAGTTACACATGTTTTTTGTATTATCTTGATGGAATTGTGCAATTTTCATGCCTTTTTAGGGTCTTTCAGTAATGTAGGATGGCAATTAGGGTGGCCGTTATTTTTCGAATTTTGGAAATGTTTTCGGGACGGGGGGTCAATTGGTGACATATTGGTAGAAAATAATTCCCTATTTTTTATTTTTCCTCTAACTGAATTTTAAGCCGTCCCTCAGGGGCCCCCAAATTTGAAAAAATCAAAAAAAAAGAAAAAATAGAACATTTTTAAAATTTTTGAAAATTTTTAGCAAAATGGTCATAGGTATGGTATTTCTATAAGACAAGACCATTTTCGATGATTTCTTATCTTTACCCCCCTTTTCATGGGACATGAAAAAACGTCATTTTTTACGTTTTTTAAAAAATTTGAAAAAAATGGCTACAAATTTAAAAAAAAAAAAAATTTTAATAAAATGGTTTCAACATACATGTTATTACCAAAAAAGGTCATTTACGGTGATTTTTCACCACTGCCGTATCAGTGAGAATTTTTCAAAAACTATCAAAAATTGAAAAAAATGAGGTTCCCAAAAATGAAGGTAAGGATGAAAAATCGCCGTAAATGCCCTTTTTGGGTGATAACATGTATGCTAAAAACATTTTATTCAAAAAAAAAAGTTTCTTTAATTTTTAGTCATTTTTTTCAATTTTTTTAAAAAACGTAAAAAATGACGTTTTTTTTATGTCCCATGAAAAGGGGGGTAAAGATAAGAAATCATCGAAAATGGTCTTGTCTTATAGAAATACCATCCCTATGACCATTTTGCTAAAAATTTTCAAAAATTTTCAAAATGTTCTATTTTTTCTTTTTTTTTGATTTTTTCAAATTTGGGGGCCCCTGAGGGACGGCTTAAAATTCAGTGAGAGGAAAAATAAAAAATAGGGAATTATTTTCTACCAATATGTCACCAATTGATCCCCCGTCCCGACAACATTTCCAAAATTCGAAAAATAACGGCCACCCTAATGGCAATACTTCCGTCAACAAATTTTTTCTGGTTATAACTCATTTCCTTCAATTTCATAGATAGGCATTCCAACGTGATTACAACTTTTTTTGCATTTCCGAAGTTTTATCAACTCTTGGCAAGGCCAGAAATTTTTTTGATGCAGTGTTGCCAATCGACTTCACATAGAAAATAGAAATTTTCAAAGCTTTATAGCACCTTCAATTATAAAGATAGACACCTTGTGTGTATAAAATTTTTTGTTAGTTGAACTTGTTTGTACTCAAATCTCAAAAAAGTATTTTCTTATCATGGGATATCTCGTATTATACCTATTTAAATTTATAATTAATTGATATTATTATATTTAAACATAATTTAATTATGAAAATTATGTAAATAAAATCTATAAATATTTCACTCTCGAAAATTCCCTCTCAAAATAACCAAACCTAAACTAAAATTTAAATTCAATTATACGAGAAATTTTCATCTTTAGACTTAATTTAGAATTAATCGCGATAACACCGAAAAAAACAAAACAAACGTGTTGCGCGGAAGAATGGAAATGAACGAAAATATTACGCAAGGTCAACAACCAGCACCTTGGTTTTATTTGAGGTTCCGTTACGGTATTAGTTTTTCAATACCGTTTTTATTAAATTTTTCACTCCAAACCGTATCGAACGTTTTACAATTTAAAACATTTTCCTCGCTTCGTTCTTCTCATGCATACAAATAAGTATCCACAGTACGTGTTAATGAATCATTTTAATCCTTTAATACTCGCATGATGATGGTTAATTGATCATTTTATTCGATGTCGTTGAGGTTATCTGTACGAATGCATAATCAGTTCGACTAAATGAGTTTAATAACCACTGCAGTGAGGAAATTTTCATATTGACGTATTACTCTTTTTTTAAATGATTATTTTGTCATGTTTTTATTGTACAAGTTGATTGGAATTTTTAAATTCTCGATCGAGAGTACATACGTGTTTTTGGGAGAGGGGGTTTTCAGAGCATAAATTTGGCTAAATTGTGCAAAAATGATGTCTAAAATAAATGAAAATAGACAAGTATAAAATGTTTTACAAACTCAAGTTGAAAAAAATTGAACCTGTACATCACTTTTTTTCTTCAAAAATTATTTCATCCTTTTCCAATTTTTAAAACTATTTTTGTAAAAATGTAAAAATTATAGAAGCAAATTTAAAAAAAAATCATAATTATGGTCTCAAATAACTAGAAAATATTTTTTCTCCAAAAATTTGGAAAGTATGAGTATCTACCTATTTTTACTCCAAAAAAAAAATCAGATTCTCCAAGGTAATTTATATTATTCTTTCTTCAAAAAAATTGAAAATCTTTTTTCTTTAAAAAAAATTGAAGTTTTTTATTTTAATTTTATTTAGGTATTTATTTTTTTAATTGAAAAATTATTATTTTTTTTTTCAAAAAATTAAAATGTTTTTTAATGACATTTTTCATTCAAAAAAATTTAATTTAAAAGTATAGGCGGTAGGTAGGTACTTGAGGATTTTTTCAAAAAAATTGAAAGTTTTTTTTTCTTCAAAAATATTAAAAAGGGTTTTTTCAAAAAATTGAACACTTTTTGTATTTTTTTTTTCAAAAAAAGTAAAAAGTTTTTTTTGAAAAAAAATCAAGTTTTAAAAAAAATAAATAAAAAAAAATTTATCACAAAAATTGAAAAGATTGAAAAAAATTCAAGATCTCTTTCTTAAAAAATTATTTTTTTCTTTCCCGAAAAATTCATTTTTTCACACCTATTTTTCATTTCGAAAAGTGAAAAACTTCTGTATTCAAAAATAATTTTTTTCTTCAACAGAGTTTCTAAAAAAAAAGATACATGCAATTTTTTTTTCTTTAAAAAAATAATGAAAAAATAAAAATGTGTCACCCTAATAATTAATTAGTTGAATTTTTTAAAAATAAGAAGATTTTTACTAAATTTTTATGCTGACTCCAAAAAATTGAGAATTATTTTACCAAAAAAAAAAAAAAAAAAAATTTCACAACAAAAATTGAAAAATTTCTGTCGCCAATTTAAAAACAGACAGACCCTTTTTCTCAAAAAAAAAAAAAAAAAAAAAAAAATTAGAAATATTTATCTATGCAATTTATTTTTCACATTAATTTTTTTCGCAATTTTTAATGATGAAAAAATAAAAATAAAAATAAAAATCGTGTACTTACTCAGGAATTATTGAAAAAAAACGAAAAAATGTGTTTCAATAAGATCTTTCTAACGTATCATCGATTTGGGATTTTTACCACGTTCTTGAATTTTTTCATAACTTTTGACAGTTTCCTCCCCGTCTCTCCGCCCTCTCAAAAACCTGAAATTCGAACCATATCAAAAATACAGCTTCCAAAATTTTTAAAACTCGGGTAAATTTTTTTTTGGATTTTTTCTCGTTGAAAAACATAATAGAAATAAAATCTACAATTATGAAATATGCATGCAATCTTACGTCATTCGCATCCAAAAATAATATACGGTAGCTTGTCATCGGCGTCCGAACAATGCATCTGAAACTTATCACGTGTTCAGTGTTCTCCTCCTGCCCCCCTCGCGGCTCGCGCGTTAATCTTAATTACGAAATTCGCTCAAAGCATCCTTGAGTAGTTTTATTCCACATATGAAGTTGAACAATTGGAAATTAACAAGAAGACTTAAGAAGGTACATTATTATTCTATAATCTTATCAATACGAGATTAGACAATGCTTAAAAAGTCGTCTTCATCGTCGTCAGGTTTTCTATATCTACATACATACTATGTACTCGCAGAGTATGTCAATGGCAAATTATGACAATTCACTTCTTATCGAAAACTCTCTGAAGTACCCTACCCATCTTTTGGCTGGTATATCAAATAATATGAGGAACCCCAAATTCATACCGAATTAACATTTATCAATTATTTTTACAGCCAAATGTGCAGCGATTCAGATGGAGCGAGAAGGAGCAAGGGTACCTGATCGGTAGCTTTTTCTGGGGATACATTTTAACCGAATTACCTGGCGGTAGATTAGCCGAGATTATTGGCGCGAGAAAAGTATTCGGATATGCTACCTTAGGAGCTTCAGTGGTTACCTTATTGACGCCTATGTTTGCCAAAATACATTACATTATGGTCATCATAATTAGAATATCGCTTGGATTGTTTTTGGTGAGTATTTTCACTTTATTTATTGAGTACCTATACTAAGTATATGAATGTATACCTTCCTTACGTTTACCTATTTTGTGAAATGTATGAGATGAGATACATGGATGCTGCTGTTGTGAAATAATAATGAATAGAAATACGTGTCCGTTTGCCCACGTTTTATTCCTCTCTGTCGGTATTAATTTCCGTGAGAATATTCGTAAAGATTGACCTATTAAAGAATCGAAGTATCTGCAGATGTCATTTTCTGCTAAGTGCTTGTTTTCATAGAATAATATCTTGACCATATAAGAACTTAATTGTGTGAGAATTTTTTCCCAATCAATAAGTAAATTGGTTTTTTCTTTCAAAAAAAAAATGAAAGTAAAAACCTGAAATTTTAATAAAAAATTCATTGAAAAAATGAAAAGTATCTAATATTTGGAATAATAAATAAAAAAAATAAAAAAATAAAAAGTATAAAATTGAAAAAAAAAATGTTTTTTATGACATGACATGGCTAAAAACTCAATATATGAAAAAATCCAATAAAACATTTCTAAAAGAAAATTTTCAGGTAGGTAGTGTCACCTACGGAAATTTCTAAAATTTTCCATTTAGAAATAGTGCGTACCTTTAAATACTTAGTTGTCATAATTTTTAGGTAGAGATACCTACTATAAGCTAGACTGGATCTTTTTATTTTAAAAATTTTAAAAAATTAAATAAGAAAATAAATAAAGCCTCTCCAAAAAATTGAAGTTTCTTCTCCCACTAATAGGCGACTTTTGTGCTTGAAAAACTGAAAAATTTCTTCATTAGGTATAAAAAAGTAAAAATAGGATTTTCCCCAAAACATTGAAATATTTTTTTCTACATAAATAAGAAATTAAAAAAAAAAAAAAAAAAAAACTCGAAAAAATGAGTATGTAACTTTTTTACGCTACCTAATTCAAAAAAAAAAAAATCTCCGAAAAAATTGAAAAATTTTTCACCGCCAAAAATTGAGTGAAAAATTGAGACAAAAAATTAAAGTAAAAATCTGAGAATTTTCTAAAAAAAAAAAATTATTGTAACTTTTTTCTACCCAAAAATGAAAATATTTTTTTTTTTACTTCAAAACAATAAATTTTCTCATTTTGACTTAAAAGTATTATTTTTTATTACAAAAAAAATCAGATTGAAATTTTTTTGATCTAAAAAAGTTTGGAAATTTCTTTTTCGAAAAACTAAGATTAGGTAATTCTCGAAAAAATGATATTTAAAAAAAAAAATAATTTAAAACTTATTTATGAAATTTATTTTTAAACAATTTTGAAATATTGAAAACCAACTGTAGTTTTTTTTTGGATCTTCGGGGCGTGGTAACACATTCACATGGAAAAGAAAACCCATTCAATTATTACAGTCAAATTTGATAAGCTTTTGTGTTACTCATCCTTCTTTCTTTGGCTATTAACACTAAATGTTTACTCCTTCGACGAAAAAGGTAAACAAAATTTTATACACTTGTTACAGTGATTATATGGTCATTACACTGGTTCAAAAATATAACGGATTGTTCATTCGATATGATATCTAATTTCATACTTCATTTGCATTTGTAATATAGGTTGTTTTTTTAATTCTTCACTTTTCAAGCATAATTTACAATACTTTCTTACTTACCCACGTTCATTGAGTAGGTATTTTTATACAAAGTTAAAATCGGATTCATATCCGTTAATATTTTTTTTTTTTTAAATCATCGTATAATATTGTATGAAAAATTATCTAATTTTTTGTTCAACATTATTATTATTTGGCAAAAACACAAACCCGGAGGTCACGTCGTTTAAACACAGTGGGCGAATTTGTACTAGGTAATCAAGAATATTGGTACAATTCCAATATCACCGAAAATTTCTTTTTACAGTAATTTTTTTCATTTTCATTAAATCGAACTCTTAACATAGTGAGAATTCATTATCTCGCCCTATGATTTTGATGATATTTTATATGAACGAGTGTATTTTTTGTGGTATTTGGCGATAAGGTAATTTAGCGCAATTTAAAAACGACCATGTAATTTACGCGCTTTACTATGATTATAAAATTGCCATCGACGCGATTAGTCTTCATGGCCTTTTATTTTGTCATACGACCAACTCGAACTCGGCGAACATTAATTAAAAAATTACAACGAGTTGTAATTTTTTCGCGGAATTTAATTTCGAGGGGAATATATGTACGCTAGTCGCTTATACTAGAAAACATCTACCAGAGTAGTTTACCTAATCGTTTCAGGTTTAATGATGCGTTTAATAATTATTTGCTAAAGCGACACACGTTTAGGTTTTACGATATAGGTACCAGCTTTGTGATTAATTTTTTTATATCGTTGGGTTTCGATATTTCGAATACACCACTTTCAATTTTTTTTATGGGGAGAGTAACTGTTATTATCATATTTTATCATATTTTTGCTGTTTGTTAAATTTTTAAACATAAAATTAAAATTGATTTGACAATTTTAAGGTGCTTTACTTTCGGTCTGGTTGTTAAAAAATGTTACTGGTTTACTTTTAATACGTACTTAAGTAGTATACTTACCTGATATGATAATTACAAAGTATATAGTGGCATCTAAAAAATAAGAGAACGTGTAATCCATTAGATATCTCTTATTTGTTTTTTGAAAAATATCTTTCATTTTATATAGATAGGTACTTAAAATCAGTTGATATACCTACCTACCTACCTACCTACTTTTGATGAAAATTTAAGCACCGAGATAATGAAAAGAAAATTTCATTTTGGAATAGTTGGTTCCCAAAAGTACAAGAGAAAAAATTTCCAAAAAATTCAAAATTGAAAAAAAAAAGATTTGAGGAACACTGAAGTCTAAATTAGAAGTCAAAAACTTCCATCGAAATTTTGAAAAAATATTGGGCTGATTTTAAAACTTCCGAAAACAATCTACATAAATTAAAACGTAATTTGTCGGGGGGGGGGGGGGGGGGCTAAAAGAAAAGTAGATAAACTAAAATTTTAATCCTCTCCATATTATAACTACTAAGGCCCGGATTTTTATGCGCTTAAAATAGTAAAATAAGCGCTTATGTCAAGCGGTTAAAATATGAAAAATAAGCATAAATATGCCCTTAGAACCAAAAAAAGCAAAAATAAGTGCTTTAAAAATATACCATCATGGGTATCAAAATGGAAGTATTTTAAAATCGCTTTCGAAAAACCTATCAAATCGTACATAATTATGTAGAAACTGAAAGAAATGTAGAGCAGAAAAACATTAAAACATTTATTTTTAAAATAAATAAATAATGCGAAATTCAATAAATTTGGACGCGTTGAAATTTCACAATCGAAATCGATTAGATTGAATTAAAATTAAATTATAGTTTGAAAAACGCCTCCACAACTGAAAGTTCCTTCAAATTGCAACTTGAAAAGTAAAAAAAAAAAAAAAAAAAAAAATGAAAATACAAAAAATTGTGTTTTTTATTTTTTTTTGGTCAGGTTTTTCAATTTTTTCAAAAAAAAGCGCATAATATGCGTGTTTTTGACGTTTTTTGGCAAAAATAAGCGTTTTTAAGCATTTATACCTAAAATAAGCAAAAATAAGCGCTTAAAAATTTCACCATTCGTCTCAGAATCGCATGAAACGTAAAGTAAATTGTGATATGCCCTATCTAGTGCAGCAGGAAAAAATAAACAATATCATAAAAATCCGGGCCCTAATAACTACCAATGACACTAAAAACCTCATTATTTCAATATCTTCTATCGAGTTTTCATGACAATTTTTGAAAAAAAAAAAAAAATTCTCACTGTGTACCTTTACGATATTATAATTTTTAATAAAAATTGATTTGACTAATCAAGATAAATTCCACAGCTCCAGATATTGATTAAAAATATGTGCAATCGAAGACGAAAGCTATAAAGCACGTCTCGTCTCCACGACTCACCAAACACTAATGATACTTTTGGAGTAGGGAGTTAAGGTTTGGCGCATGCGCAGTTGTAATTGTATTATGCTGCCTTATTCTCATTTCTCGGCTTCTCTGTTGCTTCCAATTGAACTCAAATGTTTACACTTGTGAATTCTCCGACTTGAGCTCCTTCAAAATATTTTCTAACTCTTCTACTTTCCATCAATTCGCAAAATTGTTTGATTACGCATCTTACTTGTACTTATACAGCATATTTGAGGATAAAATGTCTTCAATTTTCAATATTAAAAAAGTTCAACACATATTTTAAAAAAAATTTCAAACAATTTTGTTAGTTTTTCCAGTTTATTTTTTCGATTTTTTTTTTCAAATTCCTAAAATACATTTTCTTTAAATTTTTCTAGTAGACATTCATGTAAAAAACCGGATTTTAATTTTTTGTTTCGGATAATATCTTTTTTTCCTTTCAAAAAAACAATTTTTCAAAAGTTTTGTAAGAAAAGTAGGTACGTATTATTAAATTATAAAAAAATTCTATCGACAAATTTTTAAAAAGAATTCAAGCAAAACGTTATCCCGTGTAGCAACGTCGATGCTAATTTCGATATAAATGTCGACACATCGAAATCGGTCACTTTTCGATCGTACATGTCGACACGATTGTGGATGGTTTGTCGAGCTTATTATCGACATGTTTGTCGACCGTCCAAATATGGCTCGACATGTCGAACCATATTTGGACGGTCGACAAACATGTCGATAATAAGCTCGACAAACCATCCACAATCGTGTCGACATGTACGATCGAAAAGTGACCGATTTCGATGTGTCGACATTTATATTGACACCCACATCGACATTTGCAATGGTGAGATTTTGAAAAATATGCTAAGTTCAAATATTCAATATATGTATATATTAAAATTACACCAAAAATAGTGTTCAAGCCAACATTTTGACATTTTTTGTCAAATATGCGGCATTGAGGCCACCTTTGTAGCTGGACACATGCGAGTGTCCAACTAACATAGAGATGATTCTTAGACCTTATGTACTAATTCACAACACACTTTATCTGCGAGTATCACAATCACCCTCAAGACGTCGACAGTCAAGTCGATGCATTATTCGACCCTCGACATTAACTCGACTTAAAATTCCTCTGGTCAACACTGTCGACAGTTAAGTCGACGCATTATTCGACCCTCGACAATCACATCGACACTATCTCGACTTAAAATTCCTCTGGTCGACACTGTCGACAGTGAAGTCGATGCATTATTCGACCATCGACAATTATGTCGACAATAACTCGACAAGTCGTTGTATTATTCAAAACTTTGAAAAATAAGAAAATTTTGTGATTCTTTCAAAAATTATTTATTCCTGAGCTTAAAATGTTCTTATTAATTGTTTTTAGTTCTTTTTAGATATAAAATTTGTAAATTTAATTGGCAGAAATTGTCGACATAAATGTCGATGCGTTTATCGAGTATCGATTTTTACATCGACTTGTCTATGTAGAAAAACAACGTTTTCTAAATTATAGGAAAATACTGAGAAAAATTCAAAAATTTTGATTGAACAGTTATGTTTAACATAGAACATTACTTTAAATCTCAAATATCATTTTTAATTCATCGTTAACCGAGAAAAAAATGTGTCTGAATTTTGTCGACATAAATGTCGATGTCGACAATTGCTACACGGGATTATAATTATTCTAAAAAATTTAAATTTGTAAGTATAAAATCAAATTTTTAAAACTTTATGAAAAAAACGTTGAGAAAACTTTTTAAATTTTCTAAAAAAAACAATCAAATACCTATCTAAAATTTTTCTTTAAAAAAAAACGAATTTTTGTAAAAACAATTTTTAAAAATTTTTCGAATAAGAGGTGCATACTTAATTAATCTTTTGAATTTTGTCTTTTTTTTTTTGCTAAAATTTTTCCATGAAATTATTTTCAAAAAAAATTATTTAAAAAAAAAAGTTGTACAACACAAATTTTAGGTACCTATAGCTTTGTTCGGGCGACCCTACACAAAGCTACACAAAGTTACGCAAGTTGCACTTTTTCATCTTATCAGCTAATGGACGAATCATATTAAAGTTTGTGCAACTTGTGTAACTTTGTGTAGCTTGTGTAGGGTAGCCCGAACAAAGCTATTACCTATGTAATTTTTCGAAAAATCTACAAATCTTTGTGAAAAACATTTTTGAATTTTTTTGATAGAATATTTTGACAGTTCTTTCATTTTCAAACAATTTTGTTATTTTTCTCAGTTGATTTTTTTCTAATTTTAATTTTAAAGAATTTTTTTAATTTGATTTTCTTTTCAAATTCCTAAAATACAATTTCTCTAAATTTTTCTAAAAAACATTTTTATTTAAAAAAAAAAGGTTTTTAATTTTTTTTGGAACATATCTTTTAAAAAAATACACATTTTTAATTTTCTGAAAAACATACTTACCTACCTACCTACTTATTTGTTTTTTTAAACATTTTTTTTTCAAAAACAATATTTTTCAAGTAACATTTTTGTTAATTTTTTAAAGTTTAAAGTTTCTAAATAAAAATAAAAATTTCTAAATTCAAAAATTATATAGGTAGGTATGGGTATGTTCTCGTGATTTTACATTTAGGGAAATTCCTGTAAAAAGAAGGAAAAAAATATCCTCCAGGTACAACGGTACAACCATTGCATAAATATTATACTAATTCTTACTAAAAAAGTAAAAATTACTCACCTAAATTGTTTTGAGTCGAATAATTCTTATCAGAATGATGAGCTCAAAAAGTGGAATCTGTACTGATACGAAACGTTCGAATTATAAAATATCATGACGATTACGTGAAATAAAATGCATACGTAAAAATTACCTCGAAAATATTTACTTAGAATTTGTTATTTCGAAATAGGTAGTTAGTGTTTTTTTTGTTTAAATCGCAGTAATTTTAAAGAAATTATCAAGTAATCTTTAATTTAAAATTTACCAATTTTTTTCTTTTACAGGGTCCAACTTGGCCTTCGATATTGCCACTGGCCAGTAAATGGATTCCAATGAACGAAAGAGGCAAATTTTTATCCAACATGATGGGTAAAATTTCAAACATATTTTGATGAAAAAAAAAATCTGAAAAAATTGTAAACACTGATTAAATGTTCATATTACACAGGTTCCACCTTAGGGGCTGGTTTCACATTACCAGTATGCGGCTTCATAATCGACACCTTTAGCTGGGAATACGTATTCTACATAACTGGCATATTAGGCTTCATTTGGAGCATAATGTGGTTCCTACTCGTCTTCGAGACACCAGCCGATCACCCCCGGATTACTCCGGAGGAACGGTGCTACATCGAGTCAAATCTCGGTCTCAAGCCTTCCAAAGGCTCGGCCAATAATTACTCCAGCGAAGAAAAACAAGTATCTCAGGGATTAATGGTGAATCCGGGAGACGAGTCTTGTCTAAGCGATAACGAATACGAACAAAAATCATCCGACGAGTGTCGTAATTATTCGACTTTTGCCCGGAATGGCAACGTAAACAATAGCAATTCCGATATCAGAGGCTCGTCCAAGGATAAAAAGTCTTCCACGGGGTCGATCGCTGATACGAATGGAGATACGTTGAAAAAATCCAATACCAATGTGAACGATACGAAAATCACAGCTGTATCGAGTCCCACGAAAGGTGATCTGAAAACGACTGAAAAAGTTAGTATTTCTGCTCGAATACCTACCTACGTATTTTCTTAGATAAAAATCGCGATGGGTTTGTCGAGTTACTCGTATTCGGCACGCAAATAGTTGTTATTTTAAGGGGTAAATAATCAACTTAATTTTCAGTATTATCTACTTTTTATCCCTTCCATGAACAGCAGAGCGGTCATGCGAAAGCTCCGTGGAGACAGATCATCTCTTCTATTCCAGTTTGGGCGTTTGTACTTACGCACGGAGCTAGTGTGTTCGGATATAATACGATCACGAATCAGTTACCTACTTTCATGGATAAAATTTTAAGTTATGAAATCAAAAAAGTACGTTGACATTTTGAACGAGGTTCTGAATTTTTAAATTCCTAAGTACCTTTGTGATCTTATGGTGATTTTCATTCGAATTATGTATTTACAGAATGGAATCTTATCGAGCTTTCCTTATATTGGCAAGTATATTGCTGCAGTGGTTGGCGGAACTATAGCCGATAAATTATTAAAGTCTTCCAGGTTTACGAAGAATTTTGTTCGTAAACTGCTTACTACTATAGGTAAATTAGATTAACTAAACCAAAGTACCTATTTATCATTTTTTTTTCTTTTTCTAAAATGAATCATTTTTCAAAATTTCTGATAATCATGGTTGAAAAAAAATACTGTAATTTTATTGAGGAAATTTTGAATTCAAATTCCATCGCGGCTTCTGGTTGTGTACTCCTACATAATGCCTTTACTTTTACGATGCTGCAATGCAAATTGCATGACTATGAAATAATTCGTTGATAACTTGTATTGAAGGAGTAAAGATGTTCAACATTGTTGTAGCGATGAAATTTTTAGAAATTTTAAAATCAAGTTTTGAAAATGAAAGTGTTTTTAGGTGCCTTGAAAAATCAAAATTTAAAAATTGCAAATTCAGTAGAAAAATTAAAAATTAAATTTTAGAAAATTACTTTTCCAAAAAAATTTAAAAATTACAATTTCTCAGAAAAATGTGAAAATTACTTACCTAAATTACCTAAAAAAAAACGAAAATCACACGTTCTCTAAAATACATTTTTTTACAAAAAATTCGAAAATAATCATTAAAAAAATGTAAAAGTCATAAGTAGAAAGTAATAATTTATTTTTAAAAATGTAAAAATTATGATTTTTCCCATAAACGTTAAAATTACCCTATTTCAAAAAAAAAAAAAAAAAAAAAAAAATGGAAAATCACGATTTTTCAAAAAAATGTAAAAATTACAATTTAAAAAAAAAAAGGTGGAAATCAAAAATTTTCCAATAAAAGCAAACATTAGAATTTTTCAATGTAAAAAATTACAATTTTTCAAAAAAAAAAAAAAATTAAATTAAAAATTAAATTTTAGAAAATTACTTTTCCAAAAAAATTCAAAAATTACAATTTTTCAGAAAAATGTGAAAATTACGATTTTTTTTTCAAAAATAGGTATAAATTAAAATTTTTCTATTTGAAAGTTGGTTTGATAAAAATTCAGATGTAGAGTAAATAATTATAAGTTTGAAAAAGAAGTTAAAAATTACAATTTTTGATGTAAAATGATTAAAGATAAAATTTTCGAAAATTCGCAATTAAAAAAATTAATTACAACTTCATAATTATAAGTACTTTATTTTTTCAAAAAATTGAAAACCACAAAAAAATGAAATGTATTTTTTTGAATTTGAAAATCATAATTTTTTCAAATTTTAAATATAATTTCGGATAATTTATTGGAAAGTACAGGTAATTCCTTTTGAATTTAAAAATAATTTGTAATATTTTAATAGAATTG
This sequence comes from Balanococcus diminutus, assembly GCA_959613365.1. Lineage (NCBI taxonomy): Eukaryota > Metazoa > Arthropoda > Insecta > Hemiptera > Pseudococcidae > Balanococcus > Balanococcus diminutus. The sequence goes on from OY390716.1 coordinate 42,045,192, forward strand.
AAACGATTATTTTTTTAATTAAGAAGTTTATAATTTTTAACAATCTTCAATAGAATTTTTGACAATTAAAAAATTGAATCCGTTCAAAAGATTTTATAAATCTACAATGGTTTAAAAATTTAAAAAGAACAACCTGATTTTTTTTTTAAACTTTCCTTACTTTACAACTAGATACGTATATGTATTGTAGTATAATAGTATAATATTATACAGCAACGCCTGCAGGCAAAAATTTATGCAAAATTATAAACATATCGATGATGTTTTTACAGGTGTTTTTATACCAGGATGTTTAATGTTATTCCAAATCTTCGTTGGAAGTGATAAAACATTCTCAATTTTTGTTTTCACCGCTGCTCTCACTGCGAATGGTTTCGTAGTTGGTGGATATCTGGGTAATTCTCTCGATATAGCTCCCAATTTCTCAGGTAAATATTTTATCCATCTATTTTTCACTTTTAAAATTATTAAAAAAAAAATTACTTTTCGAATTGAATTTTATTTAAAAATTTTCAGGAACTGTGTTCGGTTTGGGAAACATGTTTTCTGGTTTGAGTGGAGCACTATCGGCCTTATTGGTTGGATTTTTGACTGATCACAACGTAAATATCATTCAAATAATAATCATCACTTTTTCTAAACTTTGTACATAATATAAATTAAATATGCATTTTTCAATTTCAGCAAGTTTACGGTCAATGGCAAAAAGTATTCCTTATCGTTGGCATAACGTACATCACAGGAGCACTAATATTCTTAATATTCGGTTCGACCGATGTACAGCCATGGAATTATGCTTCAGATCAAAAAAAGAAAAACGAGGTGAAAAAGACAAATAATAACGAAATACAATTATTAGAAACTCGTACTAATAATTCATCGTCGTAGCGTACATCTCATTATTTTTAGCTCAATATTTTCATCTACCTACACATTCCTTTCTTTACCATAATATTTTTTTTTCAAAACGTCAACTTTCATTGTTATTACCGTTTATACATTTTTTTTACCAATTTTTTTCACGACATCACGATACCTACCTATAAATTTTTGTATATATTTTGGGAAATTTACCAACTAAAATAGATGTACGTACTACGAATAGGTAAGCTACCTGTGAACGAAATTTTGTTACGATTTTGAATAAATTGTTCAGTTATGATTTTTTTTTATAAAAAGAGGTCGTACAATTTGTTTACAAATTTTGCAGTAATACGAGTAATTTCAAATTTAAATACTGCCAATTTATTAGCAGCTTTAAGGATTCTTTTTTCTCAAATTTATTATTCAGCTGACATGAGAAGCCTATAATTATGCATCTTATACGACAGTAGTTCACTATTTGTAGGCTTGAAACAAAATTCTGGCTTTGACTATTTGCTTCTGTACGCTTGTTAGAATATTACGACGAATCACTTCGAATATTATGGTCGTAGGTGTTCACTATTTATGCCGCATTAGTTTTATAAATTTCAAAATTCATTTCAAAAGTACCAAAAATGCTCAGCAATGCTTCAACGTTTAAGTAGTAGCTTTTAGAATCACTTTTCGAATTTAAAATTCTTTGATGAGCTTAGGAGATCAATCTAAAAAAATTTCATTTGTACAGTCCATCACAGAAAATAATATTATCCAACTTCACAACTCACAAATTCACAATTTGTATATAAAAAGTTCAGATCGTGGCTTCAACAACATAGAACTTGAAATAATTTTCTACAAAAATGAAGGTGATGTGATTTAAGGGAAAGGAAGGTCCAATCGAAAAAATTTTCAAACAAAACTTGTGAATTGAGATCTGAAGAAGAATTTTGATCATCATAAAAATTTTGATTGGACCCCTCCCTCTTTTCTAATTTTGTATAATACTACATAAATACTTATTATTCGAAAATGGAGGAGAGAGAGAGAGAGAAGGTCAATTGAAAATTTTTTCAAACAAAAGTTATAGATTGAGATTCTTACCAGGGAACCTCGTTAACTCGTCGTCTCCGATTGAGCTGAAATTTGGCTCACTGAAAGAGCATGCCACCCAGACTTCACAACCAAATTTTTAGCTACCGAAGTTGATTTTTGGATTTTTGGTGAATTTTTGAAAATGGGTAAAACTGCTTCCAAAAAACCATTTTTTGAAAAAAAAATTTAATTTCAAGATAGAATCCTGAAAATCGGTTTGTACACCAAAGTCGACCTCCCGAGTCGATTGGTACCCTTTTCGGAGCGATCTGGAGCCTCCAGAAAAATATGACTTTTCTCCAGCGCACTGGAATAGCTCTAGAGGCAAAAGTCAGCATTTTCTGGAGGCTCCAGATCGCTTTGAAAATGGTGCTAATCGACTCGGGAGATTGACTTAAAGGGGTAGACTAAGTTTCGAGTGATATGCTGGAGAAATTGACTTTTTGGAAATTTTTTAAAAATGCAGAATTTTTAAGTTGTCTAAAAAACAAGTGCGAACTCGTCACCTCGGATTTTGGATTCAACTACGCCAATCGATAGATGCATCATACTAACGCTAGGATTAAATTTTCAGCTGCCGAAGTTGATTACAGCGCCGTCTGAAGCCATTCCAGTGCGCTGGAGAAAAGTCAACTTTTCCTGGAGACTCTAGATCGCTTCGAAAATGGTGCCAATTGATTCGGGAGGTCGATTTCAGTGTACAAACCGATTTTCAGGATTCTATCTTGAAATTTACAATTTAAAAAAAAAATGTTTTTTTGAGGCGGTTTTACCCATTTTCAAAAATTCGCCAAAAATCGAAAAATCAACTTCGGCAGCTAAAAATTTGGTTGTGAGGTCTGAATGGCATGTTCTTTCAGTGAGCCAAATTTCAGCTCAATCGGAGGTGACGAGTTGGCGAGGTTCCCTTGTTAGAATAAATTTTGATCATTACAAAAATTTTGATTGTAAAAGTTGAAAATTAGAAAAGAGAGAGATCCAATCGAAATTTTTAAAATGACCAAAATTATTTCCTAAGATCTCATTCTACAACTTTTGTTTGAAAATTTTTTCAATTGACCCCCGCCCTCTCCTCCAATCACGAATAATATAAGTATTTATGTAGTATTATACAGAAATTAGAAGAGAGGGAGGGGTCCAATCAAAATTTTTATAATAACCAAAATTATTCTTCAGATTGCAATCTACAACTTTCGTTTGAAAATTTTTTCGATTGGGTTCCTCCCTTTCCTTAAAATCACATCACTTTTATTTTTGTAGAAAATTATTCAAAGTCCTTCATGCAGTATGATGACGTCATGTTGCTGAAGCCATCTGCATTTAGCACGATCCAAAAAATTCATATCAACTAAAAAAATTATTTCTTATCATGGTATCATTTTTTTTTTTACAATTGAACGAGAACCTCGTCAAAGCAAAAAAATACACTTCCAAGCAATTTAAAAAATATATACCAGATCACTCGTAATCGAGTAAATCTCGACATACTCTCAATTTTCACAATGCTGTTTTCATCGAATTATACCCAAAACGAGAGCCAATACCAAGATACTCTTTTAGACATAATAATTTCAAACAAACTAGCCACCAAAGAAACCTCAGCGAATTCGATAGATATAAAAGACATCACCGATATACTCGAAGACTACCAATCGAAACTGAGTCACATTTGCGTGAAACCAACGAGGAAAATAAATTGGAAAAAGGAACCAGCCATCAAACCACATATGAACCGAGCGTTCACGTTAAGACAACAGTATACTTTACAGAAACAAATGCAGTAGATCCGTAGGTAGTTTATTAGACGATTAAACTTACATGTATTTTAATTTAAACTTCCAAGGTCGCTAGAAACTTTTACTTTATACCACGTTGCTTTGATTGCTTTTAATATTCACAGCTTGGCTGAATATTTCTCTTATACGCAGTAAGTGAGTTTTATTTTGTAGTATACTTTGTATATAGTTGGTATAATTTGTTATCGATGGTAAATTAGAGTAAGGCTATCCTCGTCTCTCGAATTTTAATTTTAACTTTGGGCTGTGTAGTTCAAAAAAAATTCTCTTTTTTCGCCTTTTTAGTCGAGTAGATTTGAGTAGAAAATTTTCTCATTAAAAAAAATCCTTTTACTTTTATTAAAAAATTGCAGAAAAAGTTTTTAAACTACTTATTTTTAGTGGATTGTTTTTTTCAGGATGCCTGATTTTTTTCAATGATTTATATAGGCCGATTTTTATTTTTTAACTTTCATTTAGGTATCTTTAATTTTACGATTGATTCTTTTTGATCCCAAAGAGTCGATTTTGTTCAATATCGATTTATTTATTAATTTTTCGGTAAAAATTTTTCGAGTTTGGACAAATCGATCAATTCTTTATTTACAAATCAATAAATCTATTAATTTTTCATTTTGAAAAAAATCTCAACTTTCATGATTTTTTTTTTATTTCATTATTTTTGTTTTTCAAATTGATGAATCTATCAACTTTTCAATATCAATAGAACTTCCGAATTTTTATAATTTTGTCTTATCAAATTGATATTTTTTTACATATTGTCGACAAATTTATTTATTTTTCAATTTACCTAAATTTATCAATTTTTATAGTTTTCTAAAATAGATCAATTTTTTCTACTTGTATGTTGATACATCGAACCATTTTTATGATTTCGTAGAATCAATCATTTTTTTTAAATAAATAAAAAGCCCAATTTTCATGATTTTATTAAATCAATAATCAATCTTTTGATTTCAAAATTTCTAAGAAAATTTTCATAGTTTTGTTAAATTGATCATTTTTTTGATTTAAATAAATTTTTTCAGCTTTCATTATTTTGTTGTATTGATATTTTGTTTTCGACTTTCATGGATCAATTTTTTTTAATGTTCATCATTTTCTTTAATCAATCAGTTTTTCGATGCCAATAAATCGATTTTTTATTTTATTTTGATAGGTAAATCAATTAATTTTTCAAATCAATGAATTGCTCAATTTTCATGATTGTTTGAATCGACTAATCTTTACGATTTCGTTGAATCGATCAATTTTTCAAAATCAATAAACAGCACAATTTTTGTAAAATCAATCATTTTTTTGTTTAATTTTTTTTTCAACTTTAATCATTTTGCTGAATCAATTAACTTTTCAATTTTTAAAAAATTATTTTAAAATTTCATGATTTTGTTGGATCAATTATATTTTTTAAATTAATAAAAAACCCAATTTTCAGGATTTCGTTAAATCGATAAATTTTTTGATTTCAAAATTTTAATGAAAAAATTTCGTAGTTGAATCGGTCATTTTTTGATTTCAATAAATTTTTCAGCTTTCATGATTTTTGTTGAATTGATAATTTTTTTAGCATAGTATATGTTTTTACGGAGACCAAAATGGAAAAAAACGACCCCAAAATCCGACACCAAATTGGGTTATGTTAGGTTATATTAGGTTAGGTTTGGATGACATAAAAAAAAACTTGTAAAATTTTTTAATAAATTCGATTTTTTAGACATTATGTCAGACATTTTGAAACTTGTAAATTTTTTTGAAATTTTATGTCTTTTAGACATTTTCTAGACATTTTGTCAGAAATTCCGTTTTAGAAATTTTTAAAATAAATTTTATGACTTTTGAACATTTTGTCAGACATTTTGAAACTTGGAATTTTTTTTTAATACCTAATCTTATGACTTTTAGGCTTTTTGTCAGACATCCATGGAAATTAATATTCGTGACTTTTAGACATTTTGTCACAGAGTAAAAGCATATACTATGTTTCATACTTTCAAACGTAGTGTGGAAGTTGAGGCAACCAGGGGGGTCCAGGGGGGCGGAGCCCCCCCTGGTGATGCGCGAAGCGCCGAGTTATACGCCTATCATTTTTTTTTGATTTTCACGGATCAATACTTTTTTAAATCAATTAATTGCTCAATTTTCATGATTTTGTAAAATCAATGATTTTTTTAGTTTTATTTTTTATCGACTTTCATGATTTTGAGGAATCAATAATTAATTTTAAAATTCTTAAATAACTATTTTAACTTTTCATGATTTTGTTAAATCGATCAATTTTCAAATTTTAATCAAAAAAATTCGTGGCTAAATCGATCATTTTTTTGATTTCAATAAAGTTTTCAGCTTTCATGATTTTGTTGAATTGATAGGTATTTTTTTGATTTTCACGAATCAGTCATTTTTCAAATTTGAAATTTTCATGATTTTTTTTAATCAATTAGTTTTTTGATGCCAATAAATTTGTTTTTTAAAAATTTCGACGAATCAATTAATTTTTCAAATCAATGAATTGCTCAATCTTCATAATTTTTTAAAATCAATAAATTTTTTTAATTTCATTTTTTTTCAACGTTTATGATTTTAATGAATCAATCAATTTTTCGGTTTCTATACTTATTTTAAATTTTCATGATTTCTTTAAATTTATTAGATTTCGTTTTGTTGAAAATTCGATCAAACAATTTTTTAACGTCGTTAAATTAATCAATTCTTCTGATATTGATCTGTTTTTTCGACTTCAATGGATCAATTATTTTTTTCAAATCAATTAATTGCTCAAATTTTATGGTTTCATTAATTCGATCAATTTTACTAATTTTCATGATTTTGTTGAATCTGTACATTTTTTTTGATTTGAATCAATTAATTGTTTTCACATTTCATGATTTTTCAACAATTTCTTCAATTTTAATGAAACAATTAATTTTATTTCAAATCTTTAAAGTGCCCAAATTTCATGATTTTTTCTTAACTCATTAATTTTTTTGATTTCGACAAATCAATAGTCATTTCTAATATACCTATATTTTTAATTCTCGTGACTTTGTTCAATTGTTCAATTTTTTGATGTTGCTACATCCATCATTTTTTCTGATGTCCATGAATCGATCTAATCTTTCGATTTCATTCATTTTTTTTAAATTCTCTAAATCAGTCAAGTTCTCAAATTTCATAATTTCGTTAAATCAATTGCACCCACTTTAGCGTTTCAATGTTTGGCTTGATTTTATTTTGAAATTGAATTGCTTCTATGCGTAAGTTGTCTATTAAGTATTTTTTTTTCATTTCAAGATTATTATACCTACTTTTCAAGTGAAGCTTGTCACGCTTTTAACTCTTGAAAAAATTCACCGATTAAAAAAGTGTATTTTGAAGTGTAATAATACAAATTTTTCCAAAGAAAATATTTCAGCATTGTGTGGGATTCTTGTAAAATAATTCATTCAAAATTTCTTTTGAAAAATAACACTCGTTATAAATATTCACTCAATTTAAATTCTAAACACTTAAATCTACTTTCTAACCTATCTACTAATTATTTTACCTATAGGTAACCTTTGTTAAAAATCACCTAATACATATTTTACCTCTCACGTATTTCAGATCGACAGCGACATAGACGAAGAAACAAGAATATTAGAATCATCTCGACGCCGCAGTTCGGTCTCATCAGCAATAAAATCATACACCGAAGACGACTGGGACACATCGAGCTTCCTAAGCGGCCTAGACTCCGCGTCGAAATTACGTAAAAAATGTAACCGAAAAAAGATTCAAATTCATCCCGAAACCGAGACCGAATCCATCGATTCGTCTCGTAAAAAACATCTGCGCTTCGAGCAAACTCAAGACCGAGATATATCCACTTTAAAACCACTTATCAGCGATCAGCATCGAGACAGCGACAGCGATTACGTCGACATCGAGGATAAAATGAGGCAAAAGCAGCTCGCAACAGAAGCTGTTAAATTGAGAAAATCTCAAGGCGAAAAATACAATAACGAAGATTACTTGTTGAGTATTAAAAAAAGAGCTTCGTATAAAGAAGCGATTGAAAACGGAAGCCATTCCGATTATAGTTACGATTCGGAGAACAAAACTCATTCGCCGGCGATGAGACAGCACCAGAGAAAAATTAAAAATCCATCCGACTCGAACGAAAGCCTACAAACGACCAGACGAATAAAAAAAGAAATCAGCAAACAAAACAGTCAGCTCGACGAATCGCCCGGCGAATCGAATAATGAGAAAAACCCACGAAATAGGAGACATAAAAGTAGAAAAACTCGCGACGACCAAGACAACGCCGAAAACAATGAAAATGAAAACATCGGTGACTTTTCAACCAAACAAAAACGAGAATCGTATTCTAAAAAGCAAAAGTCATCTTCATCCAAGCAATCGACCAGCATCAGTACAGATGAAAGCGATAACGACGTAGACCAAAATACGTCTATAAAAAGACCCAAAAAGTTTCAAATTATCGGCATAGCTTCGTCTCAGCTAAAAAATGTCTCAGAGAAGATACGCTCTAAAAATACAACAAATAATAAAGAAAATACGCTCAAAAACGATCCCGAACCGAGTACCACTAGTTTGGCTCAGAAAGGACAAGATCAAAGCTCAGATGGCGATGATGATGATGATGATGAAAATAAACCACAGAGAAAATTTAATTTGCCATTGTCATCCTAGCTCGAGGCAACAATTAAACATGTTTCGAATTCTGCTTTATAAGTAATTTTTTTTTTTTTTTTTTTTTTTTGTTACTCGTACCATTTTACCAACGTGTAAAATACATTCCACTCCTTTGAAACGTGTTCCTTTTCGATATAAAATTTTAATCGATTTGTTTTATTCTACATCTGTAAGCTTTTGTCAAGTAATCACTTTTGTAAAGGTGAACTTATTGTTTTCTCTTTGTTTTAACTTAATTCGTATAGAGTGTTTCGATCACAGTTTCCAATGATATAGATAATTTTTCCTGACACGTAAATAAGTTTGCCGAATCTGAGATTTGAAGGGGTGCCTACAATACGTAGAACGCATATCCTGCTCCTTCAGATCTCACGATAGGCAACCCTATTAGCACGTGTGTGATTCAAGTGGTGGTACGTACATTATCCAGATATATTTTTTGCAAAAACCGGAACACCCTGTACAAATATGTAGCTTACTTTTTTTTTGTCAACAACATTAGTGCTTTTACTTTTTTATAAAACTACAAATTTTTGCATTTATTTATAGTTTAGTGGGTTATTTGCTCGATATTCTAAGATATTTAGGTAGTTCGACGTGGACGTGTCAAAACCACAAATGTTGGAATATCAAAATTTTACAGGAGAGACAAAAAACGTCGCCAAAAATACACGCGTCTTACGTGATTTTTAAAAGTAAATAAGCCGATTGGAACGTTAGAATTCGACTACGACATACGAGGTGATCAAAATTAGATTACTCCATTTTTTTCCTATAAGAAACCCCAAAAAAGTGATTTTGCTGAAAAACCCGACATACGTGGTTTTGACACGTCCACGTCCAGTTGATGCGAATTTTATACGCGATGTTTATGTAACTTACATATCAATACCACCCCCTCCCCTCCCCTCCCCAACTTTAAAAAACTACTACTCGATGCGAATGAAATACTTAATAGTATAAATTGAAATTTTTAAAATTATTATTAATAATATTTTTTTAAATGAAGTAACAGTTACTTGTATTTTCTCCATAACATGAATTTCTTGGTGTATTTTTTACATAACAAACACAACTTGCCCTTCATTCTATTTAAATAGGCACCTATTTCCGACGTTTCAAGTAAAGTATCAAGTGCGAGTATTTTCTCTTGAAAAATGACGAAAGAATTTTTTGAGAATTTTCCCGAGATTATGCAAAGGGAAATAGGTACCTACTAAAAACTAACTTTTTTCAACAAAAAATTTAGAATTTTTGCCATAACTACCAACATTTTACAAATTTGATTTTCTATGAAATTTCATCATGTTTCACAAAAATTTTCCATTCATTAAAAAAAATAATTAAAACAAGTCTTCTATACTGAATTTTTTCAAAAATTTTGCGTAGAAAAATTATCTCGTGAATAAAATCTATTCCCAGAAGAATTTTTATGGGCAATTTTTTCAATAGGACTATTTTCCATTTTTAATAGGTAAATAAAAAAAATTATTGGTGAAACCATTTCGAAAGAAAATTTTCAAGATTTATCAGAAATTTTCCAACACTTTTTAAAAAGGGGATTTTTTAAAAAGAATTTCTGAAGAAAAATGACGGATTAATACAAATAATAATTTTTTTTTTTGACATAAGTTTATTGCAATCTTAAGAGTATCTTGAATGAGTAATATATCTGACAATCAACTACTATCTAGTTAATTCTATATGACATGTGCAGAGTAACTTTCCATTGAGAGTTCTCTGCTATTTACATTCTTAAATACTTATGACTAAATCGTGTGGTTTTTGACGTTTAAGGCGTCTGATTTGTACACTATTATCCAATAATTGGATAACTTCTGAATTTATATGTCTGTGTAGTCGCTCTTCATGTCTACCTGCAAAATCATGGATGACGTCGTCTACCCATTTTATCCGCAGATCTGCATGCAGTGCGTCGTTTTTCTGGAACCATCTCGCCCCTGTTATGGTTCTTAAGGCTTTGTTTTGTACAGTTTGTATTACTTTGCGATTTGAAGGCTTGGTACAATAATTCGACTAACAACTTACAAAAAAATTGTAAGGAGGTAATTTATTTGAAAATATTTTATATTTATTTTTTCTAATTTAAAAAAAATTATTTTTAAAAATTTTGTAATATTTGATTTTTCCGAGGAAATAATGTTTTTCATTTTTTTTTTCATTAAAAATTTAATACCTAAGTATTTAAAAAAAAAATTGGAAACAATTTTCACTTATTTACTTACCTCTATACCTACTTATACCCAATCGACTTCTTTATAACTTGAAAAAAAAAACCCATAGAAAATGAATATTTCAATTAAGTGCATACTTAATATAAAAGTTACCGTCATCAAAATTTGTTGATAATTTTTTTGGCGAATTTTTTCTCATAATTTTCCTACTGAATTTTCCTCTTTTTTATTAAAAATTACAATAATTCAAAAAGCGGGTAAGGAAAAAAATCTGCGCCTCACCCCTCACTAGGGGCAGTACCCCCTCAGTACGCCACATCCAGTTACTTCCAGGTATTTATAAACTACCTACTTTTGAAAGTATAAAAAATGGTACTTACAAGTAAATGCTGTTTTGTTCTTTGATTTTGTGTTTCCCCCTTTAATTTCTATATTTTTTACTTTTGTCTCCTCTTTTTCCGATTTTCTTTCTCTGTCTTCTATGTATTTTCTGCTGTAGGTATTTCTTCTTTTTTCTCTGTGTTTCTTTTCTTCCATAATTTTTTCTCTTTTTTTTCTTCTTTGCTTTTCCATTTTTCTTTGTCTATATTTTCCTCTATACGAATTGCTGTCTTCTGTTCTTGTCTTGGAAGATCGGTTACATAACTTCGTGACTTTTTTTTTTAAAGGCATTGGCCATTTTAAATGTATGTACAACGCTAAACTACTTGAAAAATAAAAATTTAATCAAAAACACAATTGAAAAAAATATTTATAAGTAGGTACTAATTTCTTCTTGTACACAAATAGGTACAAGTTGAATACCCATCACCAATTGTATTCAGGCCTATTTAGGGTATTTCGTAGCTGATGTAGTTCCTTCCACCAGGTGGATAGACAACCCATAAGAAACAAAAAATGTTATATAAACTAGGCGCCTGTTTTGAAAATTGAAGGAGCAAGGGAAAATAAAAATGAGAAAAAGTGATTTGTGGTTAGGTTCATGCATAGTACCAAACTTGACATTTTTTGCCTACCTTCGAAAATGAAGGCGCTGGATGAGAGCTTAAAACTTAAAAAAAAAACAGGTTTTATGATTTTCAAAGCTCTGTAGCTCCTTCATTTTCGAAAATAGGCAAATTCATCAAATGAGGTTTTTCGTTCCTCTCAAAAAGTTACACCTGTTTCATGTATTATCTAGAAAAAATTTTGCAATTTTTTTTTGTCCCATTGCCCCTGATAATAGTTTGAAGCCTAAATGATCAATGGGTACAAACAAGACATGAAAATTGCAAAACTATGTTATGATAATTCATGGAATTGTAAGACGCCCTAAAAAAAAATACTAGAGCCTGAAAAATAAGAACCCTACCCAAAAACAAACACATGTTAGGGATGCCTGGAATATGCCTATATTTAAGCAAATATCTACACTAATGTCAGGATTAATCTATACTATAATACAGTCGGCATCTGGGCTGTTGGATCACTGAGGCTAGACACAGAACTCCCGTCAGACACCTAAAAAAAATACATAAAAGGGTAAGCACACCCTAAAAACTACATACACCTAATCTACACTAACTAGATAGGTACCTTCTCAGGCACAGGTAGCCACTCCTGTACCAGCTAGGAATTTGCCTAGGGGGCCTGAATGACAAACAGACAGGTATACCCCTCACCTAGCGCCAACCTCCGTACCAGGTTTACCGTCTACAAAAGACTAGCCCGGTAGGTGACCACATAATCGCTAGGATACCTACTCAGCACCCAGCATAGTGGCCACCAGTGTCTCCAAATCCGGACGACACCCGTTGGCAAGAAGTTTCACAATAACACTATTTCACTGAAAGCATATCATAATCAAAAGCCAATAATATATCATATAAACCAGGGTCATGCCCAGTGAGAAATCAAATCCATTGATAAACTCACCAAATATGTAAAGCAGGTACAATCCAAATAGCACAATAGCACAATCACTACGCGTACTCTCAGTTCACTTCGCGTAAGACAGTTCAGAATGCAATATACAATACGAATATACGAAACTATGTAGGCTTTGTAAGCAACAACAAAAATACACACACGCAAGCGAACTGCACCGGCACAGTAGACAGACTAAATAAGAGGTTGAGAGATCCCTTCGATCCCTCGGTTTGAAAGCTGTCGTAAAATTAACACATGCATTCGGCTGAACGTCAACTAGCACGTTCCATGCAAAATACTCTTAAAATCTACGCATTGGGATCAGTTTAACGACTTCAGTATGCCCGCCGCTGTCCATTCACACTCTTAGCCGTCGCACACAAAACGACCCTTGTGTGAAACAAAGACATCCGCGGTGGCCACTGCATCAGCAACCAGTTACCATATGTAAACTGTCGCACAGCCTCGTAAACCAACTTACCCAACATGCCGTAGCTAATCGAGCAAACGCGCATTCCATTCTACCTAACAAAATAATTCTTACATTCGGCCGTTCTGACGAAAAGTCGTCCCGACGCCATTCACCAAATAGAATAACAGCATCAAAGTGCTACTCATCAGCATAAGACCCATCATCATCCTCATCATCTGAGAGACCACCACCAAAGGGTTTCATCTTGTCAGGTGTGACGATTTGGGAATATCTGCCAGATCTAGTGGTGCGATGGCAGCCAGAGATATCCACTACCCGATATCTATCATTAGGTAGGACCTCCTCAACAACGAATAGGCCCTGAAATGGAGGTAATGTTTTTCTGCTCCTACTGGGACCTGTAGGTGCAGCAGCTGCCTTTTCAATGACAACTATGTCATCAATTTGGTACTTATGACTGGGTTTACGATCCTTGTCATAGTATTTCTTCTGAGACGCTTGGGCTTTCTCTGTGGCTTTTGCTGCCTCCTCACGCAGGGTGACAAAATCACAAAGGGCAGTAGAGCATTCCACCACAGCATCTCTCAGCAAAGCATCTTCACCACCCCGTGGTTGGTAGCCTAATAATAACATGGCTGGACTTTTTCCTGTTGTTTTGTTGATGGTGGTGTTAATGCAGAATTTAATATTGTGTATGTGCTCATCCCAGCTGTTTTCATTTTCGATGGTGGTTAACAGAGCATGCATAACTGTTCTGTTCAAGCGTTCTACTTGGCCATTAGCCCTGGGTGTTGCCAACGCATTCAGGACCAACTGTACTCCATTCTGAACGCAAAACTGTTTGAACCGAATAGCAGTAAATGCACTCCCACGATCAGATATCAACATTTCTGGACAACCATAGGTAGCAAAGATGTCACGCAGATACTCAATGACTGAATTGGTATTGGTGCTCCTGACAGCCTTCAGGAATGCAAACTTGGTGAATGCATCAATACCGACAATTAGATGAGTATTTCCCCGCTTTGATCTTGGAAAAGGACCAAGGTGATCCACATGGAACGCTACCAGTGGACGATCACCTTTTGGGATCGGATGTAAAAATCCCTCCGGTTTTCCCATTTTTCGGCGGTTGAACAGGCATGGGATGCAACACTTGACGAATTTATCCACGTACTCGTTCATTTTTGGGAACCAGTAAGCCTCGCGAAGTTTTTGTATAGTCTTTTCAGCAGCGCAGTGCCCGGTGTTTTGATGTGCAATTCGGACAACGTCATGTCTCATGCCTTTTGGTACTACCCATACCAAGCCTTGAGGCAATTTACGAAACAACCTATTTGATTTTAATACATAGTCCTTATGTACAGTCTTCTCATAGGCAGTCTTTGGTGTAGAAGCCAAGATCTTTCGAATATCCTTCAATGATGAATCTGTCAGTTGACAAGACAGCAACAGGTCATCAGTAGTTATCCTCATCACCACTGGATTACGGCTAAGTGCATCCACGTGCTTCATTCGTTCACCAGGGCGATAAGTTACATCGAAAGTGAATTCTTGTAGTTGAAGCCACCAGCGCGCCATACGGGGATGTAGATCCTTCTTGTTGGCAGACATCTTCAGCGAATTACAGTCTGTAACAACCGTGAACTGGATTCCAAGAAGATAAGATCGAAATTTCTTCAGGGACTCTACAACAGCCAAAGTCTCCAATTCAAAGGAATGGTATCGAGACTCAGCACCATGAGTCTGACGGCTAAAATATGATACAGGATGTAGTTTTCCACCGAATTGCTGAAGGAGTATTCCACCTAATCCCAAGGCACTCGCATCAGTATGGACTTCAGTATATGCCTGCGGATTGTAGATGGCTAGTATTGGTCGATTACACAGCTTGTCCTTGAGGTGTTGAAAAGCTGCCTCCTGCTCGTTGTTCCAAAACCACTTAGCATCTTTCCGCGTCAGCATATTCAGAGGTCGAGCAATATTGGCGTAATCTTGGACAAAGTGACGGAAGAAACCTGTAAGTCCCAGAAATTGATGGATGTTGTGTACCGACTCAGGTGTTGGGAACTTCACAACGGCCTCAATTTTCTCGCTTCCTGGTCTCACTGTTCCTTTGCTGATCTCATAACCCAGGAAAGTAATTGTAGTCATCAGAAAAGAACATTTCTTGAGATTGAGAGTCAGTTTTTCTTCTCTAAGGACCTTCAAGACCCGCTCTATACCCTCTGTTGCACTCTCCAAAGTCAGTGCATAGAGAAGTATATCATCTAGGTAAATTTGAGCGATGTCCATTACAGGTGATAGTGCCCGATTCATGAACCGTTGGAACACCCTTGGTGCATTAGCAAGGCCAAAGGGCATCCGCAAGAACTCGTATTGGCCTTGTGGTGTGACGAAAGCTGTATATTTCCTGGAATCTTCAGCCATTTGGATCTGATAATAGCCAGACTTCAAGTCCATGCTGGTGAAGAAGATTCCAAATGCTAACTTGTCCACCTGGTCATCAATCCGTGGTAGGGGATGACAATCCTTGACTGTCTTGGAGTTGAGCTTCCGGTAGTCAATGCATAGTCTCCACTCAGAGTCCTTTTTCTTCACTAGAAGAACAGGTGAAGCATATTCTGAGTTGGACGGTTGCACAATATTGCCTTGGAGTAGCTCATCAATGATGCTTTTGAGAGCCTCTTGTTCACTCGGCGCCATCCGATAAGGTCGATAAGAAAAAGCCTGCTCATCAGTTAACTTGATGGTCATACTCGCATTGGGTGCACAACCAACCTCATTCAGCGTCATGGCTACGCAATCACGGTAATTGTTGAGCAGTTGTAATAGTTTGAGCTTGGTTTCCTTGGGAACATCATCCCCGACGATGAGATCTCCAAGTTCAATTGGCTTACTGATGGAATGATCCACTGTCATGACTTTTTGGTGGGAAGGGGGCTCCTCAACACATGGGAATCCTCGAGCCACAATTTGGCCTTTCTTCAGTATAACTTCAGTCTTCCCCAGATTCATGACAGGAATTACCGGATATACCTCTGACTCACAGCGAATAACCACACAGGGAATTGCGCTTTTGCAAGAGTCATAGATACGATTACAGGATAGAATGAACAGGTTGCCTTTGTATTCACATTCCACAGGAACATGAGCCAAATGCCCAATGGAAATGACAACATCATTGACTGCATGCAATGGAAATTTCTCACAGTCTGGTACTTCAATTTGAGAAATTCCATTATCGGGTACTTGTTGGTAAAACGTCAGACTATCTGCGGTTTTGATAACGTTGACGTGTGGTAATTCGGTAAAGTTGCGCCCAATGAGAAGTGGTTCCTTCTGAACCTCATCGGCTACAACATAAGCAACTATGCTGGCAGAAACATGGTCAATCCTCAGGTCGAACTCTTCCGTCACACCTAGACCAGTGCCCCGATGATTGCCATAGCCTGTCAACGCTATCTTATTGGAAAAGTCGCAGATTAAGTTCAGACGTTTGGCCTCGGAGGATTTGATGATGGAACAAGTACTGCCAAAATCGATGAAAGCATGACTATTCACACCATTGACTTGGACTGATTTGTGGTATTTTTCTCCAGAAGTGTCAACAGTGTGAGCTGCAGCTAGTCACTTGACTCGCGGCTCAGGTTTGGCGGAGGATGGTTTGTCAGACCCAGTTCCACCTCTACCAGCAGCAGCTTTCTTCTCCAGATTCTGTTTGGTAAAGCATTGGGACTCCACATGACCATCCTTTTTACAGAAAGTGCATTTCCTAGCAGCCTTGCGGTTTGGGTTACCATCACCTTCCTTCCCATTCTTGCCCTCAGACTGTGGGGTACTTGAAGGACAATCCTTCTTATAATGTCCTGTTTGCTTACACCTGAAACAGGTCACACCCTTTGAATTGCCTTGCTCCTCTGCTTTGAACTTTTTCTGGTCAGGTTTACCAGAAGACCAATTATTGGGCCGCTTGTATGAATGACTGGAGGTGCAGGTACTAAGAAATCGAAACAGAGCCTCTGGTGTAGCATAGTTACCAGCCTTAGCCCCATTATGTACCACTGGGTCTTCAATACCTCCAATAATGAAGGACACGGCTTTCTTGCCCATTAACTCACATTCGTGGATTAGAGCTAATTTTTCGTAGTAGTATTGAGTATAAGACTCGTTTGACCTCTTTTTCCGGGCGATCAGTTGCGAGAAGAGTTCATAGTAATCCTCACTGGTTGGGAAATTTTCAAAGAGTTTGGTCTTCCACTGCTCCCACGTAAGCTTAATGGAAGGGAGACTCTGATACCAAATCTCAGCATACCCTTTCAACTTGGGCAACGCATGGCTTACGATCTCCTCATCATTCCACTTGTAAATGGTTTGCAACTCATCCACTTTATGACACCATTTAAAAATTGATTGTCCTTTTGTGGAAGGATCAAAAATAGGTATCGCGTTCCCCGCATTAGGATAGTATCGCGGCTGGGGCACGGCGAGAGAACGAATCGCTTCGGCTAGCTGTTTAATATCGATGCTCGGTTGAGTGGTGAGAGGGGGAGAGGGAGGAGGAGGTGGATTATTTGACATTGAACCCCCACTTCTTCCTCGTCGTCCTCGAGTACCACGTCCTTGACTCATTTTTCTAAAAGCGAAATAATAAAACAAAACGAGGGGAAAATGAAAATCTAACCAGCCTTCATAAAAAAAATAATAAATCTACCTATTAAATAGGGGAAGAAATTTACAACATTTTCAGACCTACATAAGTCAACAAAAAAAAAATGCACAAAAATATGACCTGAAAATTCCATACCTGATGTTCAAATAGATAAGAAAAAAAACGCATAAATAAAAAAAAAAACCTATACCAAGAAATACGTAATATTTAAATACGTAGTATTAAGTAGGTAGTTCCGGTCAAAGCTCAGTGTGATCCCACTTCTGAAATGTAAGACGCCCTAAAAAAAAATACTAGAGCCTGAAAAATAAGAACCCTACCCAAAAACAAACACATGTTAGGGATGCCTGGAATATGCCTATATTTAAGCAAATATCTACACTAATGTCAGGATTAATCTATACTATAATACAGTCGGCATCTGGGCTGTTGGATCACTGAGGCTAGACACAGAACTCCCGTCAGACACCTAAAAAAAATACATAAAAGGGTAAGCACACCCTAAAAACTACATACACCTAATCTACACTAACTAGATAGGTACCTTCTCAGGCACAGGTAGCCACTCCTGTACCAGCTAGGAATTTGCCTAGGGGGCCTGAATGACAAACAGACAGGTATACCCCTCACCTAGCGCCAACCTCCGTACCAGGTTTACCGTCTACAAAAGACTAGCCCGGTAGGTGACCACATAATCGCTAGGATACCTACTCAGCACCCAGCATAGTGGCCACCAGTGTCTCCAAATCCGGACGACACCCGTTGGCAAGAAGTTTCACAATAACACTATTTCACTGAAAGCATATCATAATCAAAAGCCAATAATATATCATATAAACCAGGGTCATGCCCAGTGAGAAATCAAATCCATTGATAAACTCACCAAATATGTAAAGCAGGTACAATCCAAATAGCACAATAGCACAATCACTACACGTACTCTCAGTTCACTTCGCGTAAGACAGTTCAGAATGCAATATACAATACGAATATACGAAACTATGTAGGCTTTGTAAGCAACAACAAAAATACACACACGCAAGCGAACTGCACCGGCACAGTAGACAGACTAAATAAGAGGTTGAGAGATCCCTTCGATCCCTCGGTTTGAAAGCTGTCGTAAAATTAACACATGCATTCGGCTGAACGTCAACTAGCACGTTCCATGCAAAATACTCTTAAAATCTACGCATTGGGATCAGTTTAACGACTTCAGTATGCCCGCCGCTGTCCATTCACACTCTTAGCCGTCGCACACAAAACGACCCTTGTGTGAAACAAAGACATCCGCGGTGGCCACTGCATCAGCAACCAGTTACCATATGTAAACTGTCGCACAGCCTCGTAAACCAACTTACCCAACATGCCGTAGCTAATCGAGCAAACGCGCATTCCATTCTACCTAACAAAATAATTCTTACATTCGGCCGTTCTGACGAAAAGTCGTCCCGACGCCATTCACCAAATAGAATAACAGCATCAAAGTGCTACTCATCAGCATAAGACCCATCATCATCCTCATCATCTGAGAGACCACCACCAAAGGGTTTCATCTTGTCAGGTGTGACGATTTGGGAATATCTGCCAGATCTAGTGGTGCGATGGCAGCCAGAGATATCCACTACCCGATATCTATCATTAGGTAGGACCTCCTCAACAACGAATAGGCCCTGAAATGGAGGTAATGTTTTTCTGCTCCTACTGGGACCTGTAGGTGCAGCAGCTGCCTTTTCAATGACAACTATGTCATCAATTTGGTACTTATGACTGGGTTTACGATCCTTGTCATAGTATTTCTTCTGAGACGCTTGGGCTTTCTCTGTGGCTTTTGCTGCCTCCTCACGCAGGGTGACAAAATCACAAAGGGCAGTAGAGCATTCCACCACAGCATCTCTCAGCAAAGCATCTTCACCACCCCGTGGTTGGTAGCCTAATAATAACATGGCTGGACTTTTTCCTGTTGTTTTGTTGATGGTGGTGTTAATGCAGAATTTAATATTGTGTATGTGCTCATCCCAGCTGTTTTCATTTTCGATGGTGGTTAACAGAGCATGCATAACTGTTCTGTTCAAGCGTTCTACTTGGCCATTAGCCCTGGGTGTTGCCAACGCATTCAGGACCAACTGTACTCCATTCTGAACGCAAAACTGTTTGAACCGAATAGCAGTAAATGCACTCCCACGATCAGATATCAACATTTCTGGACAACCATAGGTAGCAAAGATGTCACGCAGATACTCAATGACTGAATTGGTATTGGTGCTCCTGACAGCCTTCAGGAATGCAAACTTGGTGAATGCATCAATACCGACAATTAGATGAGTATTTCCCCGCTTTGATCTTGGAAAAGGACCAAGGTGATCCACATGGAACGCTACCAGTGGACGATCACCTTTTGGGATCGGATGTAAAAATCCCTCCGGTTTTCCCATTTTTCGGCGGTTGAACAGGCATGGGATGCAACACTTGACGAATTTATCCACGTACTCGTTCATTTTTGGGAACCAGTAAGCCTCGCGAAGTTTTTGTATAGTCTTTTCAGCAGCGCAGTGCCCGGTGTTTTGATGTGCAATTCGGACAACGTCATGTCTCATGCCTTTTGGTACTACCCATACCAAGCCTTGAGGCAATTTACGAAACAACCTATTTGATTTTAATACATAGTCCTTATGTACAGTCTTCTCATAGGCAGTCTTTGGTGTAGAAGCCAAGATCTTTCGAATATCCTTCAATGATGAATCTGTCAGTTGACAAGACAGCAACAGGTCATCAGTAGTTATCCTCATCACCACTGGATTACGGCTAAGTGCATCCACGTGCTTCATTCGTTCACCAGGGCGATAAGTTACATCGAAAGTGAATTCTTGTAGTTGAAGCCACCAGCGCGCCATACGGGGATGTAGATCCTTCTTGTTGGCAGACATCTTCAGCGAATTACAGTCTGTAACAACCGTGAACTGGATTCCAAGAAGATAAGATCGAAATTTCTTCAGGGACTCTACAACAGCCAAAGTCTCCAATTCAAAGGAATGGTATCGAGACTCAGCACCATGAGTCTGACGGCTAAAATATGATACAGGATGTAGTTTTCCACCGAATTGCTGAAGGAGTATTCCACCTAATCCCAAGGCACTCGCATCAGTATGGACTTCAGTATATGCCTGCGGATTGTAGATGGCTAGTATTGGTCGATTACACAGCTTGTCCTTGAGGTGTTGAAAAGCTGCCTCCTGCTCGTTGTTCCAAAACCACTTAGCATCTTTCCGCGTCAGCATATTCAGAGGTCGAGCAATATTGGCGTAATCTTGGACAAAGTGACGGAAGAAACCTGTAAGTCCCAGAAATTGATGGATGTTGTGTACCGACTCAGGTGTTGGGAACTTCACAACGGCCTCAATTTTCTCGCTTCCTGGTCTCACTGTTCCTTTGCTGATCTCATAACCCAGGAAAGTAATTGTAGTCATCAGAAAAGAACATTTCTTGAGATTGAGAGTCAGTTTTTCTTCTCTAAGGACCTTCAAGACCCGCTCTATACCCTCTGTTGCACTCTCCAAAGTCAGTGCATAGAGAAGTATATCATCTAGGTAAATTTGAGCGATGTCCATTACAGGTGATAGTGCCCGATTCATGAACCGTTGGAACACCCTTGGTGCATTAGCAAGGCCAAAGGGCATCCGCAAGAACTCGTATTGGCCTTGTGGTGTGACGAAAGCTGTATATTTCCTGGAATCTTCAGCCATTTGGATCTGATAATAGCCAGACTTCAAGTCCATGCTGGTGAAGAAGATTCCAAATGCTAACTTGTCCACCTGGTCATCAATCCGTGGTAGGGGATGACAATCCTTGACTGTCTTGGAGTTGAGCTTCCGGTAGTCAATGCATAGTCTCCACTCAGAGTCCTTTTTCTTCACTAGAAGAACAGGTGAAGCATATTCTGAGTTGGACGGTTGCACAATATTGCCTTGGAGTAGCTCATCAATGATGCTTTTGAGAGCCTCTTGTTCACTCGGCGCCATCCGATAAGGTCGATAAGAAAAAGCCTGCTCATCAGTTAACTTGATGGTCATACTCGCATTGGGTGCACAACCAACCTCATTCAGCGTCATGGCTACGCAATCACGGTAATTGTTGAGCAGTTGTAATAGTTTGAGCTTGGTTTCCTTGGGAACATCATCCCCGACGATGAGATCTCCAAGTTCAATTGGCTTACTGATGGAATGATCCACTGTCATGACTTTTTGGTGGGAAGGGGGCTCCTCAACACATGGGAATCCTCGAGCCACAATTTGGCCTTTCTTCAGTATAACTTCAGTCTTCCCCAGATTCATGACAGGAATTACCGGATATACCTCTGACTCACAGCGAATAACCACACAGGGAATTGCGCTTTTGCAAGAGTCATAGATACGATTACAGGATAGAATGAACAGGTTGCCTTTGTATTCACATTCCACAGGAACATGAGCCAAATGCCCAATGGAAATGACAACATCATTGACTGCATGCAATGGAAATTTCTCACAGTCTGGTACTTCAATTTGAGAAATTCCATTATCGGGTACTTGTTGGTAAAACGTCAGACTATCTGCGGTTTTGATAACGTTGACGTGTGGTAATTCGGTAAAGTTGCGCCCAATGAGAAGTGGTTCCTTCTGAACCTCATCGGCTACAACATAAGCAACTATGCTGGCAGAAACATGGTCAATCCTCAGGTCGAACTCTTCCGTCACACCTAGACCAGTGCCCCGATGATTGCCATAGCCTGTCAACGCTATCTTATTGGAAAAGTCGCAGATTAAGTTCAGACGTTTGGCCTCGGAGGATTTGATGATGGAACAAGTACTGCCAAAATCGATGAAAGCATGACTATTCACACCATTGACTTGGACTGATTTGTGGTATTTTTCTCCAGAAGTGTCAACAGTGTGAGCTGCAGCTAGTCACTTGACTCGCGGCTCAGGTTTGGCGGAGGATGGTTTGTCAGACCCAGTTCCACCTCTACCAGCAGCAGCTTTCTTCTCCAGATTCTGTTTGGTAAAGCATTGGGACTCCACATGACCATCCTTTTTACAGAAAGTGCATTTCCTAGCAGCCTTGCGGTTTGGGTTACCATCACCTTCCTTCCCATTCTTGCCCTCAGACTGTGGGGTACTTGAAGGACAATCCTTCTTATAATGTCCTGTTTGCTTACACCTGAAACAGGTCACACCCTTTGAATTGCCTTGCTCCTCTGCTTTGAACTTTTTCTGGTCAGGTTTACCAGAAGACCAATTATTGGGCCGCTTGTATGAATGACTGGAGGTGCAGGTACTAAGAAATCGAAACAGAGCCTCTGGTGTAGCATAGTTACCAGCCTTAGCCCCATTATGTACCACTGGGTCTTCAATACCTCCAATAATGAAGGACACGGCTTTCTTGCCCATTAACTCACATTCGTGGATTAGAGCTAATTTTTCGTAGTAGTATTGAGTATAAGACTCGTTTGACCTCTTTTTCCGGGCGATCAGTTGCGAGAAGAGTTCATAGTAATCCTCACTGGTTGGGAAATTTTCAAAGAGTTTGGTCTTCCACTGCTCCCACGTAAGCTTAATGGAAGGGAGACTCTGATACCAAATCTCAGCATACCCTTTCAACTTGGGCAACGCATGGCTTACGATCTCCTCATCATTCCACTTGTAAATGGTTTGCAACTCATCCACTTTATGACACCATTTAAAAATTGATTGTCCTTTTGTGGAAGGATCAAAAATAGGTATCGCGTTCCCCGCATTAGGATAGTATCGCGGCTGGGGCACGGCGAGAGAACGAATCGCTTCGGCTAGCTGTTTAATATCGATGCTCGGTTGAGTGGTGAGAGGGGGAGAGGGAGGAGGAGGTGGATTATTTGACATTGAACCCCCACTTCTTCCTCGTCGTCCTCGAGTACCACGTCCTTGACTCATTTTTCTAAAAGCGAAATAATAAAACAAAACGAGGGGAAAATGAAAATCTAACCAGCCTTCATAAAAAAAATAATAAATCTACCTATTAAATAGGGGAAGAAATTTACAACATTTTCAGACCTACATAAGTCAACAAAAAAAAAATGCACAAAAATATGACCTGAAAATTCCATACCTGATGTTCAAATAGATAAGAAAAAAAACGCATAAATAAAAAAAAAAACCTATACCAAGAAATACGTAATATTTAAATACGTAGTATTAAGTAGGTAGTTCCGGTCAAAGCTCAGTGTGATCCCACTTCTGAAATGTAAGACGCCCTAAAAAAAAATACTAGAGCCTGAAAAATAAGAACCCTACCCAAAAACAAACACATGTTAGGGATGCCTGGAATATGCCTATATTTAAGCAAATATCTACACTAATGTCAGGATTAATCTATACTATAATACAGTCGGCATCTGGGCTGTTGGATCACTGAGGCTAGACACAGAACTCCCGTCAGACACCTAAAAAAAATACATAAAAGGGTAAGCACACCCTAAAAACTACATACACCTAATCTACACTAACTAGATAGGTACCTTCTCAGGCACAGGTAGCCACTCCTGTACCAGCTAGGAATTTGCCTAGGGGGCCTGAATGACAAACAGACAGGTATACCCCTCACCTAGCGCCAACCTCCGTACCAGGTTTACCGTCTACAAAAGACTAGCCCGGTAGGTGACCACATAATCGCTAGGATACCTACTCAGCACCCAGCATAGTGGCCACCAGTGTCTCCAAATCCGGACGACACCCGTTGGCAAGAAGTTTCACAATAACACTATTTCACTGAAAGCATATCATAATCAAAAGCCAATAATATATCATATAAACCAGGGTCATGCCCAGTGAGAAATCAAATCCATTGATAAACTCACCAAATATGTAAAGCAGGTACAATCCAAATAGCACAATAGCACAATCACTACGCGTACTCTCAGTTCACTTCGCGTAAGACAGTTCAGAATGCAATATACAATACGAATATACGAAACTATGTAGGCTTTGTAAGCAACAACAAAAATACACACACGCAAGCGAACTGCACCGGCACAGTAGACAGACTAAATAAGAGGTTGAGAGATCCCTTCGATCCCTCGGTTTGAAAGCTGTCGTAAAATTAACACATGCATTCGGCTGAACGTCAACTAGCACGTTCCATGCAAAATACTCTTAAAATCTACGCATTGGGATCAGTTTAACGACTTCAGTATGCCCGCCGCTGTCCATTCACACTCTTAGCCGTCGCACACAAAACGACCCTTGTGTGAAACAAAGACATCCGCGGTGGCCACTGCATCAGCAACCAGTTACCATATGTAAACTGTCGCACAGCCTCGTAAACCAACTTACCCAACATGCCGTAGCTAATCGAGCAAACGCGCATTCCATTCTACCTAACAAAATAATTCTTACAGAATGGATGCTACATTTTGAGAGAAGCAAAAAAAGTTATACCCGAGCAGCACACTCGACAAATTATCGAAATAAAAAATCGACAGAATATCGAATTCGATAAAGTGTCGCGTTAGTTCCGGATAAATCGTGAAATTATCTTTCGATATATAGATAGATTATCGACGAATTATAGTTAGCAAAAATTTCGAGATTATAGTAAGATATTTTATCGATAATATATCTATAATATCGAAAGATAATTTCACGATTTAGGCGGAACTTTTGCGACACTTCATTGAATTCGATATTCTGTCGATTTTTTATTCCGATTTTTCGTCTTTTACTAGCTTTTTTCTATAATTAAAAATAATTAATTAGCATAATTAATACATTAAACTAAGCCTAAACACGTTATTCATGTTACGGTAAGAGGATCATTTCAGAAAAAATCAAAAAAAATTATAAAAAATCTGCCACCCGTGGGGCTTGCACCATCTACCTCCTGCATGGTAATCCTCTTCCTTAACCACTATGCCATACCTTATCGTTGAGAAGTTAGCAATAAAACGCTTATAATAGGCAATTTAGTACTTCCAGACGTGTTGGACTTAGAAAAATTTTCACCAATTTGGAAATAATTTCAAATATTGTCACAAAATCGTTGAAAAATCGTTCGACAAATTTCAAATTATTTGTCGATAATGTAGTTTCAAATATTGTCACAAAATCGTTGAAAAATCGTTCGACAAATTTCAAATTATTTGTCGATAATGTAGTTTCAAATATCGTCATAAAATCGTTGAAAAATCGAATTCGAGAAATTTCAGATTACGTGTCGATAATAAAGTTTTAAATATCTTCACAAAATCGTTAAAAAATCGAATTCGAGAAATTTCAGATTATTTGTCGATAATATAGTTTCAAATATCGTCACAAAATCGTTGAAAAATCGAAATCGAGAAATTGCATATTACGTGTCGATAATATAGTTTCAAATATCTTCACGCAATCGTTAGAAAATCGAATTCGAGAAATTGCATATTATGTGTCGATAATATAGTTTCAAATATCTTTACAAAATCGGTAAAAAATCGGATTCGATAAATTTAATATAATCTGTCGATAATATAGTTTCAAATGTCGTCAAAAAATCGGTAAAATATCGAAGTTGAGAAATTTCATATAATCTGTCGATAATATAGTTTTAAATATCTTTAAAAAATCGTTAAAAAATCGAATTCGATAAATTTAATATTCTTTGTCGATAATGTAGTTTCAAATATCTGCACAAAATCGGTGGAAAATCGGAATCGATAAATTTAATATTCTTTGTCGATAGTATCGTTGACGAATATCGTCATAAAATCTTAATAATATCGAATTCGATAGTTTTTAGATTTTTTGCCTATGAAGTTGTACCGATAAATCTTTATAATATCGTGAGAACATCTATAGATTTTCAAACGATTTTTTATCGATACGTTACATCTTCCGATATTATCGATCGAGTGTGCCGCTCGGGTATGATGAATTTGCCTATCTTCGAAAATTAAGGAGCTACAGAGCTTTGAAAATTGTAAAACCGGTTTTTTGAAAAGTTTAAATCTCTCTTGTGCCTTCGTTTTCAAAGGTAGGCAAAAAATGTCAGGTACAAAAAAAGTTTGTTTTCTTTAGTACTATACATGTAGGTACCCAATCAATAATTACTTTTTCAAAATTTTATTTTTCCTCGCCCCTTCAATTTTCAAGATAGGCACCCTGTTTATGTAACATTTTTTGTTCCTTATGAGTTGCTTATCAATCTGGTTGAAGGAACTACATCAGTTACGAAACACCCTGTATTTTACTCGACCTAACCTAACATACCTAAGTAGTAAGTATCTATTTGTAATATTATTTCTCCATTTTTTTTACCATAATAATTATTCCTAGCTTACCTATTACAATTTGTACGTCTAATATCTATGTAGTACTCACGGTTGTAATTTAATAGACGAAACATAAATATTTTACATAAGTATACCCACATTATGGGTCTATTTTTTTTTTTTTTTTTTTTAAATAAAGCAATAATTTTTTACGTTTTGGTAGTTGGTAGTTCTTGTCTTTTAAGATTTTATTGTCGTTTGTTATCTCAATTATTTATTTACTTGTTGTTACAGATGTTTACATTTTGAGTGGGTGATCTACCACACCTACCTATAATTATTTCTTAATAAATTTTTTATCGAATATGTCAACTCTGGATTTATTGAATTTACATTTCAAACAAAATATAGGTTGGTAATCTTTGATTATTTCTGGTGAAATTAAAACAGTACTTTTACAACGAAATATTCACTAATTAGGCAATTCCTGCAACGAGACAAAATTCATCACAAAACTTACGTCAGAAGGTTTCCCTATATTCGGTAAAAAATTACTTTCACGTTTTGTTTCATTGCAAAAGAAAACAAATGGATTTTTTGAAATTCATAATACGCCTGCAATGACTCCGTTTCTTTTTTTTTCCAACTCATTTATAAACTATTTGTATGTATAGTCCCACTATAGTAAGTATGTGAATATTTTTACAAAAAAAAAAGGCGCACGTTTTAAAGGCAAAGTATTTAAAACTTCAAGTTTACACTTGAGGCTTGGTGGGTATTCCTTTTCATTGGCGTTGTGGGATGATACTAAAAACTTGGTGTACATTTTTTTATACAAATACTAAACGTATCTAATAGGGTGAAAAACATTCACTCGTTTGAATGTTTGGATGTCTTATATAAATTTATAGTACTTATGAGAGACCATGGACTGAATATTTATCAGTAAAGATCAATGTACTAGGTATCGGTGCTATAAAAAAGGGACCAAGTCGCAATATATATTAAGAAAAATATATGAGTATTGCACGTGGTCTCTTGTTTAAATGCTGAATTATGCAAGCGAGACGTTGGGGTTTTATTTTTAGATTCTAATTGATGAGTTATGATGTGAAATAGGTATCTGAAGACTCTGAGGCGAGTACGTAAGTATCTATGTTTGTTAATATAAATAATGTACATGAAACTGATATTAGCTTCTTTCACGTGTTAACAATATATAAATTAGGTACCCAGAAAACTCTTCGGTTTCCTCAAGTGTTATAAAACTTGGCAAGTTTTCGAATGTCATTTTCCAGATATAATCTACCAACACCATATACGAGACTACACTCAGAATTAATAACATTCTCAAAACTTGCTAAAATTTTTGATAAGTTTTCCCGAATCCCAAAGCGGAACAAGTTTTGAGTAAGTTTTCAGAACCTCGTACTTTTCCTTTTTCATAATTACAATGCAGTGCATCCCTCAATGTACCTATATTCTATACAAAAACCTACGTTTTGATAAGTAAGATATGTGCCAATGCATATTGTACGATATATCTATACTTTATGTCAAGTATTATTTTTTCATGTAAAAGTTAGACTGTATAGGGTAAACGTACCAGTTCGTGACAGTGCTAAGAAAATTTCAACTTCAAATCAATCTTAAGCGGTTTTAAAGCATTGAAAAGTGGTGATGTTTATATTCAATGGATGAGGAATTTTATAAAGCATCCAAAATATAAAAAATATCAAAAATAACTAGCGTCTAATAATTTTGGCGTTAATTTTTTTCAAAAATCTTCAAAGTTCTAGTTTGTGACACCTTAGGTCCCAGTTTGTGTCGTATGATGTACCAGTTTGTGACAGTACAAAAATCGAGTAATAAATTGCTGATTAAAGTGAAAAGTAAATCTAATTAGATATTAAGACTTTGTTTGCTCTTCTTCATAATAGATATTCTTTTTTACTAATTTTTAGTTCGAAATGCATTTTTTCTAATTTTGCACCAAAAATCAATTCTTGTATAATTTCTTCATTTTGGCTCCAATAGTACATTTTTTAAAATTTGTGTTTTTGATAATTTTTGTTGCAATTTATTGACTAAAAGGTTCCTAAGCACAATAAATTCAATAAAACATACCTAATACACCTTGATATGAACAGGAAATGCTTCAATGGGCTGATTTTTGACATGTCACAAACCGGAACTCAGAATGCAACAGTTTGTGACACCCATGTCACAAATTGGCAGGGAAGAAAACCAATTGAGACCCAATTGGTTATGGTGATGGTGGTTTTGAGAAAATTTTGAAATTACTGGTGGTTCCAATTGGTTTTTGGTTTTTAAAAATTTTCAAAAGGTTTTGGTGCTAAAGTGGATCCATTTAATTTTTTTTTTTTGATTGGTTCTGGTTCTGGGTTTTTGGTTTTGCTTGATTAATTGGTTGTGATGGTGGTTCTCAAATTAAAAACCATTTCAAATGGTTGTGGTGGTGGTTCTCAAATTAAAAACCATTTCAAATGGTTGAGGTGGTGGTGGTGGTGGTGGTTCCGTTTTGGTTTTTCAATTGGTTTTCATCGAATTGCTTCCATTTCGTAGTATGAAAAATATTTCCCAACATTTAAACCATTTATCTATGGCATTAACCATCAGAACCAGATGGAACCATTTTCGTGCTTCCTATTATACCACAAAAAAACTAAAAAAAGATCAGATCTTTGAAATTTGAATAAAAAATTAATTTGCCTACAAGTTACAAACGCAATATTGCAATAAATTTAAATTAAATAATATACATTCAAATAAAAAACAAAAAATAATAATGTTTCCACTTTCCAGAGCGCTGAAAAATCAGAAAAATTAAGAAAACATGCCACAGGGCGTAGGTAAGGGGCCCAATTAAAAAAAATTTCAATTCAAAGTTGTTGCTTGAAGTTCTAGGAATAAATTTGGTCATAACAAAAATTTTGATTGGACCCCTCCTTCCCTTTCAAATCCACTATTTCTCTTTTTAGAACCAAAAAGAACCAATTCCATTAATTGGTGGTGGTTCTGGTTTTCATTGTAAAGGAAATTGAAAATTGTGGTGGTGGTGATGGTGGTTTTTTATTTTCAAACCACTTTCTTGTGGTTGTGGTTGTGGTTATTTCAGCAAATGATTTTTCGTTGTGGTTCCAAACGGTTCTCTTCCCTGCCTTTTCGAAAGGAATTGGTTCTTTTTGGTGGTGGTTCTTGAATGAATTTTTGAAGTTCATTGTAATGGTTCCAAATGGTTTTGAAAACCAATTGAAATATCTGGTGGTGGTGGTTTTACCCGGTTTTGGTTTCAATTGGTTTTCTTCCCTGCAAATTGGTACATCAGTCTATTTTTGAAAACTTGGTGTACCAGTTCTGTCAATTGTGAATAAAAATTAAGCATTTAATAATTTTTGGTCAACTTGATTAAAAAACAAATCACTTAGGACACACAAATGTAAAAAAACATAACCTAACTTCATCACTTTAGTTTAAAGCTGAATATAATCGATCAATCAATCACATCTCATTTTCACATTCTTGGAAAAAACCGCACATGTACAGAAAATTCACAGATACAAATCTTTGAGAAGGCATTCGTAACATATTAATGCCTTGTGATCGAAAGGTTTTGGTTTCATTGATTTCCATATGGATGAGAGTTTCACAGAAAAATATTACTACGTTGTAACATAACTTCCTTCATCACTTTAGTTTAAAGCTGAATATAATCGATCAATCAATCACATCTCATTTTCACATTCTTGGAAAAAACCGCACATGTACAGAAAATTCACAGATACAAATCTTTGAGAAGGCATTCGTAACATATTAATGCCTTGTGATCGAAAGGTTTTGGTTTCATTGATTTCCATATGGATGAGAGTTTCACAGAAAAATATTACTACGTTGTAACATAACTTCTTTAGTAATTACATTTTTTAGTGTAAACTGTCACAAACCGGGGGTACTGTCACGAACTGGTACGTTTACCCTACTAGGGTGGCCCTTATTTTACCTTTTTCGACTTTCTAAATGTCTTACCCCCCAAAGTGTGTTCATTTTATGAGAAAATAATTCCCTATTTTTTATTTTTCCCCTAACTGAATTTTAACCCATGCCGGGTCATCCCCCCTTTTTTGGAAAAAATGAAAAAAATTCACCGATTTTTAAAATCTTGCACTTTTTTGGAGATAACCCATCAGAGTTGTTCCTTGTCATGAGAATGAACTCCCAATTTTTTATTTTTCCTCCAACTTGATTTTAAGTGGTACCTGGGGGCTCCCCTTATTTTTTCAAAAAAATCAAAAACAAGAAAATTGAGCAAAATCGTTTCTTTTTAGCATTTCAAGTTGTTGCATTTCGTAAGAGAAAAATTCCCTTTTTTTTTCATTTTCCCCTAACTCAGTTCTAAGTGGACCCACAAGCCCCCCGAATTAAAAAAATTATGAAAAAATATATCACGTTGGGAAGAAAATAAAAAAATTGTGAAAGAATTCATTCCCGTGACACAGAAGATTAAAACCTCAAAATGGCAAAAAATTTTGAAAATCTGTGAATTTTTTCATTTTTTTTTTAAAAGGGGGACACTGGGGTGCCACTTACAATAACGCTGAGAGAAAAATAAAAAATTGAGAATCATTTTTCCCCAAATGGAACGACTTTAATTGGTTAGAACCAAAAAATGAAAAAATTTAAAAAATTGGTATTTTTTTCATAATTTTTTTAGTTTGGGGGGCTTGTGAGTCCACTTAGCACTGAGTTAGGGGGGAAATGAAAAATAGAGAATTTTTCTCTTACGAAATGCAACAACTTGAAATGGTAAAAGGAACGATTTTGCTCAATTTTCTTGTTTTTGATTTTTTTGAAAAAATAGGGGGCCCCCAGGTACCACTTAAAATCAAGTTGGAGGGAAAATAAAAAATTGGGAGTTCATTCTCATGACAAGGAACAACTCTGATGGGTTATCTCCAAAAAAGTGCAAGATTTTGAAGATCGGTGAATTTTTTTTATTTTTCCAAAAAAGGGAGGATGACCCGGCACGGGTTAAAATTCAGTTAGGGGAAAAATAAAAAATAGGGAATTATTTTCTCATAAAATGAACACACTTTGGGGGGTAAGACATTTAAAAATTCGAAAAAGGTAAAATAAGGGCCACCCTATGTATACATAGTGGATGTTTTATTAATGTCAATTTTGCCTATTTCGATGAAAACAGTAACCCAAATTACACAAATGTAAATATATTCGATGATTTGAGATTTCGTCGAGCAAACTTACCCAATCACGTCGCGTGTAACTTCTTCGATATTGTAAACAAGTGAAATTTCCGTAATACAACGCAAACACTTGGTAAAGCTGTTTTATTAAAAGTTTATGAAAGCGGAAGGAAGAAAAAAAATGTTTAAGAAAAATCCCAACATACTTATTTTTCTTGATAATTTTTTCAATTACCTAATAGGATGAAAATTCGACAATTTTTTCAGTCGGCTTCGAATTTTCATTAGATATTAGATATGTCTCGAATAATAGGTAGGCCTATAGGTATGAGAGAAAAACAGGGCTGATTTAAATCTTCATTCTTTCAAAAGTTGACTTTTTTAGATTTAAAAATATTTCAACGTTCAATTTTTCTGAATAAGGTAATTTATTTTTTCATTTTTTCAAATGTTTCAATTTTCATGAAATTTTAATTACTTTTGAGTTTTTCTAAATTTTTAGAGCATTTTTACGAAATTGATTTTTTTTTAATTTTTAGGTTTGGAAAAACTTTTTAATTAGGTAGTCGAAAATTTAAAATTTTGAAAAATTTCATAATTATTAGTAAAAATTGTAATTGCAATTTTTTTTAAATGGCAATGAATTTTCAAAATTGAATAAATTTTTTATTCATTTTTAGGATTGAAAAAATCTTTTTAGTAAGAATTCAAAGTTAGGAAAAATTTCAAAACGTAGGTGCTAGGTACCTATAGTAAAATTTGGAATTTGGGTAATTTTTAAAATGTGACGGGATGAATGAATTTTTTTAATTTTTTGGTTTGAAAAAACTTTTTAATTCGTCGATTTTTTTTTTTTTTTTTTTTTAATTTCACAATTTGGTAAAAATTGTAATTTTAATCATAATTAATGAATTTTCAAAATTGAAGCAATTTTTTAATCATTTTTAGGATCGAAAAAAAATCCATTTAGTAAGAATTCAAAGTTTGAACAATTTTCAAAACGTAGGTCGTAAAATTTGGAATTTTTTGATTTGGTAAAAATTCCAAATTTAGTAAAAAAAAATTGGAATTTTTAGTTAGTTTTTAAACTTTATACTTACAACTTCCGAAATTAAATCAATTTTTAATTTTTTTTTAAATTGATGGGTTTTTGATGCTGAATAAATTTTCCTGATTTTAAATACAAGTATTTTTAAAGTAGGTATTTCTCAAATTTAAAATTTGATAAAAATTGGTATTTTGGTAGGCCCTGATATGGTTCAGATTCCAACAAATTTTTGAAGTTCAATCAATTTTTAAAATTTGGGAGAAATTTTAAAATTCAACAAAAATTGAAGTTTTGTTCATTTTAAAATTTCATTTTCACAATTTTGATGTTGTATATTTCAGATGTTTTATATTTATTAGTCAGTCGTCGTCAAATTGTTGAAAATATTCAAATTTTAATAAATTTTTGATATTTTCAGCTTTTAATATTCAGCTATTTTTCGGTAAATTTTATACGATCAATTTGAAAAATTTGATGGATTTTTGAAAATCGGTAAAATCTTAAAATTAAGTATTTTTCAATTTTCATTTCTTAAAATTAGTTATTTAACAAGATCTCACATGTAAATTTCATGATTGTTTGTGATTTCTTATTTTAATTTTTTTTTTAAAAGAATGTTTCGATTATTTAATATTTGAATTAAGTAAGTATTTTCATCAGTTTTTCCAATTCTTATTTTTAGTAGAATTTCAATTTTTTTCTAATTTTTTTATTCATTTGAACATTTTGCAATTTTTGCGATTTCTTATTTCTATAAAATTATTTTATTATCTCTGTGAAACGTTTTTTTTTTGAATTTGTAGTTTTTCAATTTTTTACTCTTTAAATTCCCTACCTCATGTCGGTAATTTTTCAATACTTTCAAATATTCAATTTTTTAAAATTTTAATATATATATATATTTTTTAATTAGGTACATCTACCTACCCAGTTTCTTACCTATTATTAAACTTTTCAATTTTTTTGTTTCGGTTGAGAAATTTTGCAGAAAACAAAAATTTACATAAAAAACCCACATTTTAGGCACATATATAAATACAGGGTGTACCGGAGTAAGAGTAAACCCTTCGAACCAGTAACAATGCAACTTATGGTGATTCGATGCAAATATGTTTGCCTAACCTGCGTATCGCAGGGGCTGAGTTATGCTCATCGAACACCTTTTTTTTTCGTATTTTCCGGGTGTTTTCAACCTTACGATTCCCGACAAGTACGATAATCAGAGAGTTACACTTTGCGACGGCGGATGGCGAATTTTGTCTAGAATTTTTTCATGGGATTGGTCATTTTTATAACTTGACAAGGAAATCTATATGGAGCAAAATATTTCAAGAAAACATGTTTAAAAATTAAAAATGACAATTTTTTTTCTGTAATGACTCAAAGAGTTGTCCTTTGACCAAGCCCCCCCCCCCGCCCTTTTATCTCATTCCAATCAAAAGTTATATGAGCAAGTAATTTGTTGAAAAACGTTTGAAAAAATTTATATTAATTTTTTTTAACATTATTTTTCTCGAATAATTTTTTTTAGATGTATTAAAAATTAATTATAAACAGTTAATTTTTCTAGAAAAACATCTGAAAAAATTATTTGAGAAAATTAAGTTAAATTTTTTAAAAATTAAGTGTGATATTTTAAGTGCACTTGTAAAACTTTCAAAAGAGTCTGCCACTTTTTCCACAATTTATATGCATTATTTAAATTTTTTGCCTCCTACAGTTCCGAAAATGAAAAATTTGTAATAAAAAGTAAAATTTTCGTGTGTAGGTACAAATGATATTTGATAATGTGAGTTATTTCTGTTATTTTAAAAATTTTACAAAATTTAAAAAAAATTGGAATTTTGCGAAGATTCCCTGGAATTTTTGAAAATCCTTCAATAATTTGTCAAGGATTGTCTGAAGTTTTGTAAAAATGTTCCTATAATTTCGTAGAAAATTTTCTCAAATAGTTCTAAGTACCTATTTTACATTTTTTTTAGATTCTTCAATTTTTTTTCAAAGCTTTGTGAATTCCATAAAGTTTAATTGAAATATTTCCGGGCATTTTGTAGAAAAGTTTTGATAATTTTTCTATGGTTTTTGACAATTGATAAAAAAATTTCTCCATGTTTTGTAAAAATATTCCTGAGAAAATTCTATCTACCTACATGTACAAACAAATGAGTAGGTATTTTGAATGAAATTCTCGAGGGAGTATATTTTCAAAAATATACCAAATAAAACCACTTTTTCGCACACAGTGATGTTACGATTTACCAATATTTCGTTTCTTAAATACATATTCATGAATTTTAATAAAATAGCTCGATGTTAAACGGGTGCAGACAAGGAATCAATAAACAAAAAGCCAAGTATACTTTATAAAAACCGTTCAACTTTGAAAATTGAATGTTAGCTCGTGTCTACCTTATTAGTATAAGTAGCATTCCTTTCACCTACCAACGAACTAATTAATATTCTAAAATTCTACTTCGTCGGCATCCCATTTTATTTTCCAAATTTTGTGTATTTTCTTCTATTGAATTCAACAAATTAATCAACCCACTCGCATACCTAATCAGCTTATATCTAACTTAATCTAGAAGCGAGATTTTTTTTTCTATTCGTATAATTCATCGAAGTGGAGCTAATGTTTTAAAAACAGAATTACCAATTAATTATCCAAGCAGAAAAGTGAACTAAAGTGAACAATAAAATTCGAAGCGGTGTTACGTATTCATTAAAATAATTAATTTCTTCCAAACTCTGTTTTTTTTTTATCATTATAATTTTTTTTTACGTACAGTTTCGAAGAAGACAAATGAGGTCGAAATTTCCAAAATAGGTGCTTATAATTAAGACCTTTCTTTACTTTATCTCTCCTCGAGCAATGCTTAAAAGTATCGAAAAAAATTCTCAACATTTTCTATTTATTTTTTCACAGTCGTCTAACCCCATTATCACCTCGTTTCATCGCAGGCGACTAAATGTATCAAGAAATTGTTCGACTCATGTAACACCGTAGACCCTATCATCACCCTAATTCCCAAGTTGTTTACAACGGAATGGCCTTTTATTACAATCATAAATCTTACGGCGGGTGAAACCGTTGTAAAAATTGAAAAGAATTATCAATTTCCACTAATTTAACAAATTAACTATTAGATTTAATTCTCGTTCGAATTTAACGATCACTTCTCTGCGCGCGACGAGGAAACAAAAAATAGTCTCGCCCCGAACAACGTTTTGGTATATTCGCAAATCTCATTAAGAAAATTGAAATTCGCCTTCTTTACACGAAAAGATTATTCCCTGAGTATTTTTCAATTAAAATGCAAATATCAACAAAAAACCGAATAGTTTTACAATTTCCAGACAGTAAAGTCGACACACGCGAGAGAAATTTTCTCAACCCACCTTAAATTTTCAAATTCGTAGATTCATTTTCTTGCACAAATATAAAATTAGAGTTTTCTCCAAAGTCGAATAAAACGAGTAGACAAATTCCAAACGAGTGTTTTATTCAAAACAGCTATCTAGGTACAAGTCATCTACCTACCTATCTACCACCCTACCCACCTGCCTTCCTGGAGTGCTAATGTAAGCAATTCGTTTTACTTTGGATAAAATTCAACGCAAAGTTCTTATCTGTTTCACGACTCGACGTTAAACAATTCCTTCTTTTTTTTTAAATGGAAAAAATCTAACTTACAATTCGCAGCTTTGTCGAATGTTTACATTAAAAATTTTTTAAAACCATGTAGAGACATTTTTACGATCCACTATGCAAAATTACACAAAACGTAATTTCGTCGCTTTTGTAAATTCCTCACCAAAGTTTTACAGCAACGCCTCCGTCGAAGCACTTATAGGCGAGTAATTTATGAAATGCTTTTAATACTACATATGTGAAGTTTTGCAAGCTGACAGAAAGACATTGTCTTGACGAAACATATCATCAACAAACTCTCGTCAAATATTTTCGTCAAATGAAATCGATAAAACACTCATATCAGATTGACTGCCGTAAAAAATGTGGAATATTTTCGTTCGTTTTGAGATTTTACGCAGCAGAATAATGAAAAGGGCGATTTATGCTAAAAATCCAAAGATATACATAAGTACATATAAAATACCGAATGTGGAAATCTCGTTTAATTTCGCTGTACAAATTGTGGCTCGAGGCTGCTACAAAAGAAAGTTACGAGCTACAAGTACTTACGTCGTTTGCATTATTTTTCACAACATTAATTGAGTTCTTCATTCGCAGCTAGGTAGTGTTTTTGAAGTATATGAGTACGAATTTTCACCAAGCTAATTAATGTTTCATGAAGTATTATGCACGTATAAGGAACGAGCAAAAAAGACCATAATTAGATAAGCAGACAGGTGTACTCGTACTTTTAAAATCTTTTGTATCGAAATTGACAAAACGAAGTTTTGTTTAGAAAATGCAAGAGCACTATGCATGAAAACTTTATCTTCCTGAAGGCAAGAAAAGTAAACTATGTGTATTACATACTCGTAATACATACTCAAATCGGTATAAAAATTTGGAAATTTGATTTTTTTTTCAAAATTGCTTCATTTAAAAAAAATTTCCATCATTTTGAAACTGCTGGACTTGAAAAAATTAAATTGTAATTTTTCAAATTTGTCAATTTTGTAATTAATTTTATCTTAATATTTTAAAAACAATTTCAACTTTACCATAGTTTTGAATTGAAAAATAAATCATTTAAAAAATTTCCATTTTTTTTTCAAAATTTTTATTTCAATTTTTAATAATTCAAAAATTGATTGCTCAACTTTTTTTTCAATTTATCATTTCTAAAAATCTAACATTTCTCAAATTTACCTACCAATTTTTAAAATTTTCAATTCTTTCAAACTTTAAATTTTACGAATATTGCTTTTTTATTTTATTTTTATTTTTTTTTATTCGTAATAGATAGGTATTTTACAAGTTTTAATTTTTTAAATGTATTTTCTCCCAATTTTAATTATTTTTAGTAGGTATTTTTGAAAAACGCTTATATTTCCATTTTTAGCCGAATTTTTTTTTTTAAATTTAGGCTATTGTGTCCGACCCTGATTTAGAAGGAGGGAGGGTAGAAGAGTTTTGACCCCATTTGTCGACGTTTGGGACCAAAAGATGACGATCTGTCACATGTCACATATTTATATATATATATATAATTTTACCGCTACTTTTGGAACTCTGGGGCCGAGCCTAACAGGTCAAATGAGGTCAAACTTGATAGGTAGGGTCCCCTCGGTGTAGGAATGATGCAAAAAAATTTTTGGGGCCCTAACTCAAAATAGGATATTTTACCCCTTTTTGAGGGGGTGCGGGGGAGCCCCAATATCATGAAATTTTTTGAAACTTGCCCCAGGGATGAGAACCCTAATTACCTACACCATAGTCAAATTTCAGCCCCCTAAGTCATCCCCACCCCATTTTAGGGCCCAAAAAGTGGATTTTGGGGTCATTTTTTTCACGTTGATCAGGCTACAGACCCCCCAAAAGGGGCTGGGGGCCAAAATTTTCACCATGAATCAAGTTTGTGCCCCTGATGTGCCTTTTGTAGGTTTCAACTTTTGGGCTCCCTTTGACCCCTGTCAAGGGTGAAAAATCAAGATTTTTCACAATTTTTCATGTTTTTTCTCGCTTTCCGGTACGTTGATCAGCCTGCAGCCCAAACCAAATGACCTTGGATGCTAAAATTTGGTATTTAGGATAGGTAAGGGTCACTGAGGTGCCTTTTGGGGTTTTTGACCCTCGAGCCCCTAAATTGGGGCTCGCCCTTTTTTGAGCGGGGCTCTAAAGAGGCCCCAATTTGATAAAATGATTTGAAATATTTACCAACAACAGTGACTCTGATTGTCTCCATTGTATCCAAATTTCAGATTCCCAAGTCATCCCCACCCCATTTTAGGGCCCAAAAAGTGGATTTTGAGGTCATTTTTTCACGTTGATCAGGCTACAGACCCCCCAAATGGAGCTGGGGGCCTAAATTTTTATCATAGATCGAGTTCATGCCCCTGATGTGCCTTTTGTATGTTTGACCTTTAAACCCCTTTTGACCTCGATACAGGGTCAAAAATCAATATTTTTCAAGTTTTAACCTGTCTTTTCTGACGCGTTGAACAGCCTACAGCCCAAACTAAAAGACCTAAACAATCGAAATTTGGGATGTAGGGTCAGTAGAGGTCACTGATGTGCCTTTTGGGGGTTTCGACTTTTGAGCACCATTTGACCCCCGTTCTTCAGATGGGGGCGGAGCCCCCATCTGAAGAGTTGGAAGTGACGAGGTGGTTGGGGGCAAAGCCCTCAACGCGGGGTATGGGGGCGGAGCCCCCATCCTAAGAGCTGAAAGTGATAAGGAGGTTGGGTAGGAGCCTCAACGGGGGTATGGGGGCGGAGCCCCCATCTGAAGTTGAAATCTTCAATGCAGAGAGGAACTAAAACTGAAGACAAAAACCTGACATTTTTAAACTGAATTAAAAGTTAAAACTGATATTGAAACTGAAATACCATGGATGAAAACGTTTTCAAAGTGGTACACTAACTTGAAAAAAAAAAATTCGGCTGTCGCGGAGCATCTTGACTGCTACGCGTTTTTTTTTTCGATCCAGTCGATTTTCAATTTTTTTAAAGTTCTCATTTTTTAATTTAATTTTTTATTTTTATTTCTCAAAATTAATTTCTTCATTTTTAAAAATTTTTATTCACTTCTAATTTAGGTAATACTTATTTTGGAAATTGCTAAGAAGTTCTTAATTTCTCAACATCTCTCCATTTTGTAATTTCTTCATTTTATTTTTGATATTTTCAAATTTTTAATAAAATGAGGTAAGTACATAAGTAAAAGGTAAATCAAGGTGAAATAAGGTTAAATGGGGTAAAACAAGGCAAATAAGGTCAAACACTTGAGGTAAAAAAAGGTACTACCTAAGTATGTAAAAAATTATGCCTAATTTTTCAAAATCTGCCACTTTTTGAATTTTTAAATTCTTTTATTCCATTTCTCACGCGTTGAAAATTACTCAGTAAATTTTTTAAAATTTCTTGATTTTTCCATTTTTCAAAGTTTCTTAATTGTTTCAAATTTATAGTAGGTATAGTTAAAAGGTTATACTTTTTTTGAATTTTCAGGTCTCTTAGTATTTTTTTTTTTAATTTCTCAAAATGCATCAATTTTGTAATTTCATCATTTTTTTGGATGTTTTAAAATTTTTTAATACCTATTTTGACAAAATTTCTATTTTTTTCATTTTTAATTTCTCAAAATCCATCACCCCTCAATTTTTTTTAATCTTTTAAGTTTTTCAATTTTTTCAATTTTTTACATCATTCAAATTTTCTATACTTATTTTTAAAAAATTTGAATTTAACAAAAAATTTTATGCATACCTAGGAAGATTATTTTTTCTTTAAATTTCTGTGAATTTTTCAAAAAGTGTTAATTTTTATAATTAGTTGAAATTTGTTTATTTTTAATATAGGCATCACCTCTTAATATCACTCAATTTTTCTGTTTTTTTCTCTTCATTTATTTTTACATTTTTCATGTTTTAATAATTGTAGTTTCTCAATATTTATCAATTTTGATTTCTCAAAATCAAAACCTACATTTTTTATATGATAATGTAAATTTTAAATTTTCTAATTTGAACTTCCTCAGGGGGTCCATTTTGGATCGAAGATGAATTTCAGTTCAAAAATCGAATTCAACGACTTGGAAAACCTACATTTTGATATGAATATCGTAAAGTTCTGATTTTTCAAAAATGAACTCCATTTAAGAGCCCATTTTGAGGTCGAGTGTGAATTCAACTTCAGAAAACGAATCCAGTGACCTCAAAAACCTAAATTTTGATATCAATTGTGAATTTGAAAATTTCAAAAATTGAACCTCCTCTCATGGACCCATTTTGGGATCGAAGGTGAATTAAAGTTTGAAAATCGAATTCAGCGACCTTTAAAACTTACATTTTGAAACCAATATTGCAAATTTCTGAATTTCAAAAATTGAATTTCCTCTTAGCCCATTTTTGGGATTGAATTCAAGTTCAAAAATCAAATTCAGTTACCTCGAAAAACTCCAATGCCAGCACTTTTGACTTCCATATTTTGATGTAAAATATCTAAGGTGTGGGCATTGGACGAAAGTATACATTTTTTTCATGGTTTTAATAACAAAACTTGACGTAACAAAAAAAAAAGAGAAAAAAAAAAGAAAGAAACGTAAGAAATTTTTTTTTATAATAAAACCTAACAAAATATTAAAAACTGAAAAAAGAAGAAATCATAAAGAAAGAAAAAAACGAAACAGAGTTGGAAAGAAAACAAACTTTAACGAAACTTTAAAATTTCAAAAATAACGAAGTAACTTCGTTTTTTTTGTTGTTTTAACATTAAACGGGGTTAGTGTTACAAACACTTTTTAATTTATTTTTTTGGTTTTAAATGTGTTTAAAAAAATAAAATAAAAACAAGAATAAAAAAAAACTGTAAAAATTTAATTAGTTCAACTTTTTAATTTTTATTATGCCAAAAAATTTTATGTGGCACTAGCAGGTTAAATTAGGAATGCACAGGTCTCAATCTTTTTTCATCAATTTTTCAAAAATTTGCCAAAAAATAAGAATTGAAAAAAAAATTACCTACATAGAAAAGTTCCAAAAAACCACGTTTAAAACAAAACAAAAAAAAGTGATCACACCGTGCCCCTTCAATTTTCAAGATAGACACCATATAAATATAATATTGTTTTATTCCTTATTGGTTGCCTATTCACCTCGTGTAAGGAACTATCTTAGATATGAAACAGCCTGTATGTAGATGATGAAATTTACAGGTGATTATAAAAAATACCAAAATTTAAACCTACAAATTATTTTGTAAAGTACGCATTTCTGTCCAATTTTTAGCAATCCAATACCTACTTGAAATTGATATGTAAAATTACCATTCAAGTTCAAGGTTTACACAAGACACCGTCTCGAATATGAAATCATGAAAAACATTCACGAATTTTTCAGTCTCGTGAAAATACGTACAGCATTTGGAAAATGTTCTTTCGACTTGTACGATGTAGATAAGTACATTGTACGAGTACATTCTGTTCTAGGGCAATTTAAATATGCCTACCAGAATGGAATCATAACAACGTAAGTATTTATGACGGCCGGAAAAAAGTACTACAGCAAAGGAATAACAATTTTTGGCCAATTTAAAAAACGTATTCGCCTACTCTCTCAAGGCTTAAATTTTTTTTTTGTCGCCTCGGTTGTCTGGTTCTGTGACTGGGTTAGAGAAAGCTACTTCAGTCAAGATTTAGATAATAGCTAATAGTAAGAACCAAAAGCCAAAGTACTCGTATATGTAAAATACCTTGGTATTACCGAGCCAGTGAAAAAGTCGAGATAACGAGATTTGAAAAAATCATTTTAAATATTCGTTTTGCGAGAGATTTCTTCGAATAAGTACTTATTTCACAGTTCACACTAAAGTGTACTTATACCTATCAAAGCCTATGCGAATTCCTTTTCTCGTGAGTAATTCAATGGAAAAGTGCAAACATGGGAACCAACACATGCACTAAGTTTTGTATCAAATAAATTTCCAACTAAATACTTACTCAGATCGCAATTTACTAACTTGCACCAACTGGTAAATCGAATTAACGTACAATTTTCTTGTAATTAAATGGAAAATTGAGCCTTTCAGTAGGTAAATAAAATTCACAACTTTGTAAGTAT
The DNA here is from genome assembly GCA_959613365.1 of Balanococcus diminutus. Taxonomy (NCBI): domain Eukaryota; kingdom Metazoa; phylum Arthropoda; class Insecta; order Hemiptera; family Pseudococcidae; genus Balanococcus; species Balanococcus diminutus. Next base: position 42,088,123 of record OY390716.1, read on the forward strand.
AAAAAGTTGCCTACTCCTTTGTTCAGTACGCATATTTTATATGCACCGATGACAACGACGAAAATTTAAATAAAATCTCTTGATTTTCTAGCATTTTTAAAAAGTACCTTCTGAAATTTTTAAGAAATTATTTTTTTGTTGAATTTTACCAAGTCCATTACTACGTAGATACTTGATATTCAAAATTGGAGGGGAGGGAGAGGTTCAATCGAAATTTTTGTAATGACCAAAATTATTCCTAGGGATTCAAGCTACAATTTTTGTTCGAAAATTTTTTCAATTTAACCTCTTCCTTCTCACAAATTTTACATATCACTCCGAAGATGATAATTAAAAATTAAGGGAGTGAGGGAGGAAGGGACTAATTAAACATTTTTTCAAATAAAAGTTGTAGATTAAGATCCTAAAAATAATTTTGGTTATTATAAAAATTTTGATTGGGTCTCTCCCTCTCCTCTGATTTCGCATAACGTCAGGTAGATACTTTTTCAAAAATGGGGGAGGGGTCCAATTCAAAAATTTTTCAAACAAAAGTTGTAGATTGAAGGCTTAGAAATAATTTTGGTTATTATAAAATTTTCGATTTCACCCCTCCCTCCCCTCCTATTTCGCATAATATGGCTCAAGTTACATAATGATCAGGGTTCGGACATTCTTTCTCGAAAAAACGGGAAATATGCGCATAAAAATTCCCTTAAAAAACACGAAATATGCGCGAAAAACCTAAAAATATTCTCGAACGATATGGGTGTCAATTTAAAGAGGAAAACGCCAGCTACATGATTTTGATTCATAATTGGACGTATTTAGAACACATATTGAGAAATTACACAAAAAAGAACGAAAAATGAATTTTATTTTTACTCAAAAGCAAAAAACGTTCTAATTCTAATTCTAATTTGGTAATTCTACTGATTCTAATTAAATCAGAGAAAATAACGAAATTGTATTTTATCAAAATAAGTAGGTAAGTTTGAAAATTAAATCGACTCGCCAAGCCGGCATATGCAAAAAAGTACCACCAGTGTTGCACATTCGGGTGAAAAAAAAATAGCGGTATCAGTTTTGCTAAATTTTTAGGTGAGAAATTGCAAATTTGTCAAAATATGCTCGAAAAAACTCGAAAATCGTGAAATATTCTCGAAAAACCTAAAATATTCCCTAAAAATACCCAAAATATGCGTTTATATGCGCTGAAAGGTGAAATATGCTCAAACATGCAAAAACAAGTTGGGTCAATTTTACTTAGAATTTTCTGAAACGTAAAGATAACTTGAAAATTCTCGATCTAGTATTAAACAAAAAAACATGCTCGAGCATGAAAATCCGAACCCTGATAATGATACTCAAATTACCAAAATGTGATGGCGGTAGGGGTCCAATTGAAAAAATTTTCAAACAAAAGTTGTGGCTTGAAATCCTAGGAACAATTTTGATCATTACAAAAATTTCGATTGGACTCCTCCCTGTCCTCAATTTTGCCAAAAAGTAATGAAGGTGGGAGTCCAATTGAAAAAACTTTCAAACAAAAATTGTAGCTTGAAGTCCTAGAAATAATTTTGGTCATTACAAAAATTTCGATTTGACCCCTCCCTCTCCTCCAATTTTGAATATTAAGTATCTACGTATGGTATTGGACTTGGTCAAATTCAATAAAAAGAACCATTTCTGAAAAATTTCAAAAGTTTATTTGAAAAATGCTTGAAAATTATTCGTATTCTTGATTTTAAAATTTTTTTGGAAGGAATTTCGCCTAAAAAGATGAAGAACTCATTCAGGAAAAAAAATATAAAAAAAATAAGGTGAATGACAAACGATTCCAACTTACAGACCGCCGACTGATTCGATTCCGGACTTGACTCCGTGCATCTAGCCCCCCCCCCCCCAGGACAAAGGCCTATGGAGAAATTTCAAGGCGAAAATTCTATGGTTGACAGGAGGCTTGAAAATTCTTGGAAATATTAATATTTTTATACGCTGAAAATAACTAGAAACTACTAAAGCAGTTTACTATTAAAATTCGCTTATGGAGGAAATTTTGCAAGAGGAGGCTCAGTCTAACGCTAGAGGGGGCTTAGCCTCTTCTGGCTCCCTGTTGACTACGGATCTGAAGTACGAGTATAATGAAAACATTACTTACCAACTTTTAGTCTCTGGGAGATTAGTAAAAAGTTTCAAGTATCTTGTGTTATATTTCTATAGGTAGGTAAATGTAGGTGGCGGGTATTCTTTTCAACTCGTAATAACATCAAACGTCATTTATTAAAAATTGTTAAGTATCAAGTTTTACAAAATATTTCCTCGTAGTAAAGAATACAAAAATCGAATACCTAGTTACCTACCTATAAGTTAAATATCTAATACATTTCATTTTCTTATCTTTCTTTCTTTCTTTCGTTCTTTCGAAAATAACCAATAAAAAAATGCACAATCGGTTACTTATAAAATTATACAATTATTTCAATATGATCTTTTTTTACACATGCATAGTATGCAATACATTAGATGGGAAAGTACATAATATCTATTCCTATATACATACGATCAATTCGAAAAATTATATAGTATGCCTCGTATTATTTATTTTTCTATTGTAAATCAAACAAAAAACCCCGTGCTGAGAGCTCAAGCACAAACACGTTCGTCATGTTATCTTCGAGTTGAATTTTTTTCGCTCTTACATAATCGATCATTTGAAAAACGTTCGTTCTTTTACGACATTTCGGTATTAACTCGTGCACGAAAATTTTCGCATCGGTTTTCCAACATAGTTTTTCGTCCCTGGATTTTCTTTTCTTCAATTAAAAATCTCGCCAATGTTGAATGGATTCCACCCACTTGGTACTTTACGTTAGACGATATAATTTTCTCTTTTTTCAAATAATACATTCGACGTAATTAGAAAGTTATCTACGTCGATACAATTTAATAATTTCTTCTGAATGAACGTGAAAGAAAACGCGGAGAGGTTGACTATTTTCATTTAATATCTGAGCTATTTTTAGTCGAAGTGTGGAATGAGTGGCACGCATTTCTATATTGTAGGTACCTACACTGATTTTTAAACATTGGTAAATGATGATGGAAAAATTTAAGAATTGATAAATGGGAGGTGGTCAGAAATATTGGTTTCGATTGGATTATTTGGGTAACTCAAAATAGGAAAATTGATTTATTTTTTTGGAATTTTTGTCATTTCAATTCCTCATTATTTGAGTTGCATCCTTTGAGAATAAATTCTCAGAAAAGTCATGAAATTTTTGACCAAAAAAAAGAATACAGAGTTTCTAGTTTTTTTTTTTTTTTTTTTTTTTTCAAAAAATATTTTATCCTGTTTAAAGAAATTTTTCTAAAATCAACCCAACTATTTTTTTAGTTCCTAAGAAAAAAATTTTATTAGAAAAAATGATATACCTACTTAATACGAGAAATATTTTATCCTGTATAAAGAAATTTTTCTAAAATCAACCCAACTATTTTTTTAGTTCCTGAGGAAAAATTTTTGTTAGAAAAAATGATATAATACGAGTATTGAGATGATTGCGTATTTTTTTTCAAGATTTCGTTCGTCCAAAATTTTGTTAGAAAACTATTTTTTGAAATTTTTTGCAGAAACAATAAAACAATAATTCTCGTAAAGATGGAAAGCAGTCATTTTGAAATTCATTGAAAATATATATTATATATTTTTTAAATTTTAGTGAAAGAAGAATTTTTCAAAATTACATTGAAAAAATATTAGGTATGTATTTTTTTAAGAATATTTCTCAAAATCAAATTTTCTAAATTTTTTTCTAAATTTCAACTTTTAAAAAAAATTTAAAAAATATTTTGAAAAAAAATGTGGAAAATAATTTTTTACATTTTTCCAATAATGAGAACAAATTCACGAGATTTTGTTAAAAAATATAAATAATTTCATAATTTTTCAAAAAGAAATTTTTGAAACTGTCCAGAAACCTTTTTTCCCATTTTTATTTGGAAGCCATTTTTTCTTGGAAAAATAGTCAAGTTTCTTGAATAAAAATTATTTTTTCGATGTTGATAATACATGCCTATTTTTCAAATTGTGTACCTACCTACTTTTAGTTTCAAATCAAATTCTAAAATTTTGACGATAAAATACGTTTTTAAAATTTTTGTTCTAAATTATCATTTTGAAGTTTCTTCAAAAAATTATTTTTTATCGTTTTTCTAAAGAGTGATTTTTGAAATTTTGTTGGGAAATTATTATTCAAAATTTATTTTTTCAAAAGCAAAAAAAAAATTCACAACTTTGTTCAAAAACAGTACTATACTTACTCGTACAAGTTTTGCCATTTTTCTTAAAATTTTTCGTGAGGAAATATTTTTAAAGAAATCTTAATTGAAACAAACTTGCAGAATTCTTAAAAATTTGCATTCTTTGATTTGGTTTTAACACAATTTTAGTTTGAAAAGTTTCAGATCAAATTTTCAAATTTTGGAGTGCGAAGAATTTTCCAAAATCACGTTGAAAAATAATAAGGTTTGAAATTCATATGCAAGTGTTTTTAAAATTTTGCTCGAAATCAAATTTTCTACAATTTTTTGAATAATTGATTTATCAATTTGTGCCACAATTTTCTAAGGAATTTTTTTTTTAGAAATTTTATGGAGGAACATTTTTTTTCTAGTTAAATAATCAAAATGAAATTTTCCAAAATTTTTTGTTCAAATTAAAATTGATTTTTTTTTTAATCAACTTTTTTTTTAATTTTGCTGAAGAGTGATTTTTGTAGTTTTGTTGATTTTTTTAAAAATTTCGTTACAAAATCATTTTTTTAGACTAGATTCGCTCTTTAGGAAAATCGTTAGAATTGGTCCTGGATTATGATGTTCTCTCTCGACTCTTTCTGGTACGTAAAATGATACGAACGAGTACAGAGTCCAATCTGTACCCATTTTGTGTATTTCTCCACCACTACCATACTCGCATTTTTTCCACACCATCCGTTCAATGATATAAAATTCAAATACATACCAACAAGTCTAAATCAGGCCGAGTCGATTTACAAAAAATAATTGAAAAATCCACTTACCAAAAAGAAACGCTGCCTCGGTGGCTTTTAAATAATCTAAATCGTACTACATTTCAACTGCACGATTGTTTTACTCATGCTGAAAAATTAAACATCCATTTCAGCACAGCGTTTCGCCGTCGTTCGGTGATTAATCATTTTTACACCTTTATTTCGATCACAAAATAGGTGCCATTCGGTTGAAATATTATGGTTTCTTACTAAGTTGGCAATTTTCTCAGATTTACGGTATTGCTTACGTTGCGAAAAAAATATTTAGGTACAACGTCGGACGAGCAGGGGGTTTAACTAACCGTAAAATAATTTACAAATCGAAACAATCATCGCGGAGGCCATTAATAAAATGGATGTTCTTAAAAACGGTCCTGCAGAGCTACACATGGTGACGTTGACGTTTTTGCAGTGCGGAGAATAAACACGGGTGTTTGATAACGTGTCAGCGATCTTTGTTATGAATAAGGTCTCCTCTTTACGGCATTTTAACCTGGTTGTAACTAAAACGCAATTTATAAAGCCATGCCTGGCACTGTAACAGCAAACAGAATAATAATTACATGTGAGTAAACGCATTAAGTGCAGTAGAATTGTAGCTCGACCTCAAACAATTTATACTACAGGTATTTTTAGTTTATTTTGTAGGGATCGTGCTAATGCAGATGGCTTCAGCAACATGACGTCATCTTACTGCATGAAGGACTTTGAATAATTTTCTACAAAAATGAAAGCGGTGTGATTTAAAGGAAATGGAGGGGCCCAATTGAAAAATGTTTGAAACAAAAGTTGTAGATTGAGATCTGAAAAATAATTTTGGTCATTATAAAAATTTTGATTGGGCCCCTCCCTCTCGTCTAATTTTTTATAATACTATATACGTAAATACTTATATTATTCGAAATTGAAGGAGAGGGAGGGGACCAATTGAAAATTTTTCAAACAAAAGTTGTAGAATGAGATCTTGGAAAATAATTTTGGTCATTTTAAAAATTTCGATTGGACCCCTCTCTTTTCTATTTTTTTTTTTTTTTTTACAATCAAAATTTTTGTAATGATCAAAATTTATTCTAACAAGGGAACCTCGCCAACTCGTCACCTCCGATTGAGCTGAAATTTGGCTCACAAAAATTTCAATTGGGCCCCTCTCTCTTATAATTTTCATTTTTCACAATCACAACACTACATAAATACTTATTATTCGAAATTGAAGGGGTGTGAGGGGTGTAATGAAAATTTTTGTGATGATCAAAATTATTTGCAGAATCTTAATCTACAACTTTTGTTTGAAAAAATTTTCGAATGATCTTCTCCCTCTCCTCCAATTTTGAATAAGTATTTATGTAGTATTATACAAAATTAGACGAGAGAAAGCATGATCGAAAAAAAAATTGAGAAAAACTTAGGACTCCTAGCCCTCTTATCTAAAGCTTGACAGGTCTTTTTTTCGCACCGAAATCCTCCAAAACTACTGATTTAATGTTTATAAAATTTTTCATATTATGTATTCTAGACATATTCAAGAGTTCACAGTTTTAATTTCAGGTTTGTATCTCAACCGGTACATTAAAGATTGATTATTGCGAGGTAAAAGGAAATATACATAAATTATAATGCGCAGCTCTATGATAGTTTCGTTGTAGAGAGGTAAAGGGAAACGCGCATGTGCAGAACATATATCGTGACAAAAACCAGTTTTCCTTCTAGCTTCATCAGTCCACGCGTTATCTAGCAAATTTTTTTGAGAAGTTTTCAAACTGTTTTGTTATGTTCAAGTTATTTTACGATTTATTAATAATTTTTTAGCAATTACTTTTTTTAACTTATTTTTTCCCCTAAGTTTCCCCCCTTTTAAAGAAGAAAAAAAACAACAACAAAAAAAAAACAATTCTCACGAACAAAAAAGATCATTAATTTTTTTATATAGAAAAATTTCTAAATTTTTGGCAATGAAAAAATTTCTTCAGAACAAAAATATTTTTCAAATATTAAAATTTTTTAATTTTTCAAAAGAAAAATTTTAAAAATATTTTTTGAAATGAAAAAATGTCGTTTTTTGAAACAAAGAAGTATTTATCAGTTCCTTTTTTCCCCTCAAAAAACGAAGTTCTTAGGTACTTTTTGTAATCCAAAATTCTCAATTTTTTGGGTTCAAAAAATATTTAATTTTTTAGAACTAGATAAACTTTTTTGGAGTGGACAAAAAAAATACTTAATTTTTTGTACTTAGGGGAAATTTATTAAGTATTTTTGGAATTAAAAATTTATTTACCGTATTAATTTTTTAGCAAATTAAATTTTTTCATTTTTTCCAAAAAAATATATTTTTTCATTTGAAAAGAAATCTAAATTTTTTGAAATAAAGAAATTTTATAATTTTTTGGAATGAAAAATTTCCCAATTTTTTGTAATAAAAATGTGCCTATCTATCAACCAGTTTTTTGTTCTTTTTTTCAAAAAACAAACTTCTTTCTTTTTGGAACAAAAATTCTCAGTTTTATAGGTTGAAAAAAATTTTAATTTTTTTTTTTTTTTTTTTTTTTTTTGGAACAAGAAATGTTTCAAATTCTTGGAGAAAATAATCTCCACTTTTTCGAAGTAACAATTTCTCGACTTTTCTAGAGTAATTTTTTGGAATGAAAAACTTATTCATTTTTTGGCAGTAAAAAATTGTTTCACTTTTTTCCAGAAAATTATTTTTCGTTTGTTAGGAAAAAAAATCGCTTAATTTTTTTTTGAAACTTGACAAACTGAAAGTGAACTTGTCTAGCTTGCCCAATTCCTCTCAAATCTACTGTTCACACCTGAATCCCTCAGGCTCGCCCTACTTTTCCTAGGAGGGACGCCTAGCAATAACTAATTCTTATACCTAGTTTTAAATAGTGATAATTGATTTTTTTGTATACAGGTAGTTCAATTTTTTTTTGGGGGGGGGGGTCGCTCGATTATTGGGTTTGATTCTATATGAGATAAAAGGAACATGCAGAATTTATTTCAATTTTTCAGATGATTTTTCGCGAAGTTATGGCACTGAAAACTATGTGTAAGTATTTATTATATTAGATATATAACATCCACAATGCTTCATCCTCACCTTCAGCACTCCCTACCCTCACTCCTATGACTCGCACAGAAAAATGTATGAAAACAAAGTTGTAAGGAATTTAATGTAGAATAATTTATTTTCAGATGTTTTTCACCAAAAAGTTGAGCCCGAAGAAATAAATGCAAAAAACTGATTATGAGGAGCACTGGAAATTCGAAAACAGTGACTTAGAGTTGAGGGATCGGAGAGGTTTTTCAGTATGTTTAAGATTAGACCGTTCTCTATAAAATAAACTAGGTACCTTAAAAAAACTTATAGCAATTTGTTTGAGGTATCGCCATTATTTTTCCTATTTCTACTGCACTAAGTATAATTAACGTTTTAGTAGTTGATCCACGTACTGCTCCGTGTACTCGCAGTTACCCTTTCCGCCAGATTCATTAATTTACTTTTGAACTTGAAGACATTTATCAACCCTGGGCCTATATTAAAATCCGCACTTATTTGGTATTGCATGTGAGCATGTTCTACACATTTTTTCCCTATGTTCAAATTACGTCGTAGGGGTTTTCTCATTTTTCAAAGTACATTCGAGTTTTTTAACAATATACCTACCTACTATACGTACCTTACATTACCCATCTACGCGAATTTTTTCCATACAAAAATACCCCATATAAACCACTAATGCAATATCCATGAATAGCGAATACCTAACAGATAATTAATCACTGAAATAACTTTCCACTGTTGTATTTCCTTTATATGGAAAATTTCGAATCATTAAAGGCTTCGAAATCCTTTCTTTTTTAAAAAGTAACTCCAAGTCATTAACAAGTTGCATATGAAGTTTTTAAAAAAAAACAATACTTTTTTCATACATGGTGTCCCAATGAAATACTGTCAAAATCAATTTATTTTTGTAAATAGTAAAAATTGAAAATTTCTCAAAAGTTTATGAATCTAATTTTTCATAAATTTACGAATTTTTCATGAATTTATTAATGTTTATGGAAATTTGCCAATTTTTCAAAAGTTTATCAATTTGTCGATTTTTCAGAATTTAGGTAATTTTTTTGAAGTTTACCAATTTTTCAGATATATTTACCAATTTTTCAAAAATTTACCAATTTTTTATAAGTTCATAAATTTTTCAAAAAATCGGCTATATTCCAGAAACTTGATACTTATACCTAATTGATTAGAAATTTACCATTTTTCCAAAATTTATCAATTTTCCAAAAGTTGAACGATTTTTTAAATATTTAACAATTTTTCAAAAATTTGACAATTCTTCAAAAAATAGACAATTTTTTCAAAAATTTGATGATTTTCAGAAAAGTGGATTTTTAAAAAAATGTTACTGATATCTAATTTCTCAAAAACTGAGTTTTTTTACAATTTTACAAAAACAGACTATTCTCAAAAATTAAACGTTTTTAAAAATTGATATTCTTTAAGAATTTTCATTTTTTTAAATGTATAATTTTTCAAAAATTATTGATGATTCGTGATATTTTTTTTCAAGATTGATAATTATTTTTAAAAATTGATGATTTTTCAAACGTTTGGCGATATACTTATACTTCAAGAACTTGAAATTTTCAAAAAATGTATGTTTCTTCAAGAAATTATAATTTTTCAAAACCAATAATTTTTATAAAAATTCATAACTTTTCAGAAATTAGCGATTTCTAAAAAATTGACATTTTCAATTTAAAAAAATTAAAAAATTGTAGGTAATTTTTAAAAAACTGGCGAGTTTTCAAAAAATTGGAAGTTATTTCATTTTATTTTTTTTTTGTTGAATGAAAAATGAAATCATACAAAAGTGGTTCCTATTTAAATTTTCCACAAAAAAGGTAATCCTAAAATTTTTCTCTCGTGTGATTTCTGGAGGAGAATCGCCATTTCAAAATTTGTTGATTTCACACATAGTCAACACAAAAAAATTACACCCATATGTAACTCCCTCCTTGAACAATTTGGCTCAGTTGCATACCTATACCTGGGACCGGAAGAATTATGGGGACACCTCGTATATTTTGTTACAAATGTAGGTGGATCTGGATAACTATATATTATGCTCACTTGAAAAAATGCCTTGTTTTTACAGGGTTTTAGTCGGTCAGAAAGCGTGCACAAATAATTCTTTAATTCAAGGTGGCCATGGCCCACGTAAAAAAAAAAGTTATACAAGATTCCAACATTTCAACATTTTTCATGCATAGGAATTCTATATTGCCTACCTACTCGTTTTATTCTATTATAAGCCATTCCTCTCCTCTGAATTTCAATGCTAGAGCTTTCGTTTCAAAAAAAAAAAAAGTATTTGGAAAGTTCAATTTCTTTTTTATACTATACGACGAGTACTTTTCAATTACATATTATTAAATATCTTATTGCAGTTATAGGTAAATATGTATATATTATGGATTTATTTTTTTTTTATAAAACGTTTTTCCAATTTCATGTTTTATTAAATCGCTCGAAAAGTAAATAAAATTGAATTACCACCTGAGCAGATACATACTTTATTACTTATGTAGTTTTGTACTTGTAATCTTTTTTACTCAAGTACCTAATTTGCATCCTACAGAAGTACATATATTTCTTTCAAATTGCAGTTTGTCCTATTTCTCATTTCAAAAATAATTCATTCAAGAAAATTTTAAAAAGCAATAAAAAAAAATAATAAAAATTTGTCCAAAAAATAAAAAAAAAAATTATTTTTGAAATTTAAAAAAGAAAATGCTTTATCAAATAAAATGGAAATTTTAAGTATATCTCATTTTGAAACTACTAAATTGCTAAGTACAAATAATTGTTTCTCAATAAAGTCCTGTGAAATCTAACTGCAATCCTGTACTTCACATTACCTCCTTTTAAAAGTCCTAAATTTCGGAAGAATACTTTTTCTCTTTACATAGGTCATGGATTACTTTATTCAACGGGTTACACAATCCCTGATTATTTATTCACTTTGATCATTGTAATGTTACGTTATCCCACCATTTTTGGGTTGAAAAGAGAGAGAGAAGAGTATATAAAGAATGATTTAGAAATCCGTTCTCGTAGGTACATAAAAGGTTATATACTTAAGCAGGAAGGCATATAGGCAGGCAATGCGGTACATACAGGATACAAAGTATGCAGATTGAAATACCCTAATACAGAAGTGGTAAAATTTAAAGCGTATACGCCCAAAACGGTTTTCAATCCAGTCTCGCCTCGTTTCATTCAAAGGCAAAAAATGTTACCTTTTTGGTAACACCAAATACCACAACAACCTCACTTCGCTTCGACATTAAAAATACAAAATCCCAATAGCAATTTTTCAATTTTTTTTCAACTTTGATAAATGAATTGTTCATCTGACGGTAAACTGTTGATTTTTAATTCCATAAATTGTACTTACCAACAAATTTCGAGCAGACGAGATGCCTTTGAGACATTTTTCCTGGCGAATTCTTCTTTGACCAGTGATACGAATTGATTGGCACAAGCATCCCAGTTGTCTTTTATACCGCGGAGGCAAGTTGTGTATTTTAAATATTCTGCGAATGTAAAAAAGAAGAAGAAGAAGAAAAAAAAAGGATTATTTAAAGAATGAACAAAAATTTACCATAAGTTATTTTTTAAATTTATAAACTATCAATTTTTAAATATTTTTTTTTTGTTGAAAATTTGATTGAATACCTATTGAGAATTTTTTTTTAAATCCGACAACAAATTTTTTGAACCACTGACTATAAATTTTTTGAAAAAATTATATGCCAAGAAACCATTTTTTAGTAAAATTTATTAAATTCGAAAATGAACAAGTTCCCATAATATTATTACCTACCTATATATTTTACACAATAATATTTTTCAAAATTTCCACTTTGGAATAATTTTCAAAAATTTTATACATTTCAAATCGTATTTTAAAAAATTCAGTACCTAGAGGTAATAAAATTTTCAAAAAAGAAAAAAACTGAAAGCCAAATTTTTAAAAGCCCTTTGAAAGTTGATTTTTTGAAAATTTTCAATAGTCTAATTTAAAAAAAATAAATAAATTGAATATTCTAAAACTTTGATTTTCTCAGAATTTTTGAAAAAATTTTCAAAAGTTCTACCTACCTATACAAAAAAAAACCATAGAAAAGTTGCCTTCCAAAATGTTTGGTCAAATTTTCCAAAAATTTTCAAAAGAGAATTTTTGAAAAATTCATCAAAAGTTGAATTCTCAAAAAAAGTAATGGCCTAATTTTCGAAGAATTTTCAAAAAATTGTCAATAGGTAAGTAGAATTTTCAAATTTTCAAAAAAATGTGTAAAATTCAATGATACGAATCGACTGAGGAAACGCAGGCTTGAGATTCAGAAACAACACAACTGTTTAATATTATATGCCTTGTTCAATTTTATAAGGAAAAAAAAGGTGCAAAGCGATCCGCCCTAAAGTGTTTTAAATAAAGAAACGCTCCTTTACTTGATAAAATTTGCCGTAAAACAGCATTTTAAAAGCGCCATTTATCAACCAGACGGCCTTAATCGTTCTAAAACCATTCACATCTCACGGTAAACGTCAGTTTTACGAGGTTTATCGCGATTTCGAAGCCGACTATAATCGAAATTTGTTTTGATGTATAATTAACAAGCGAAAAGGAGCCGTAAAAAGGTCCTCGGAGTAATTCTTCCAAATATCATCGAGCTCTAAAAGGAACACGTGGTAGAGGGAATCACTTTAAATGTAATAGCTTTGTAAACAGAACCCATATCCGCCTTAAATGGCAAACATTTTGAAAATTCAGGTCACGATTTATGTGGCAGACTGAAGCAATGGTCAATGAATATTTTCGGATTTCAATTCGCCATCAGTTCAGATGCCGAATATATACGAATAGGTACTAAAAATATGTAATTCGTATGGAAGTCAAGCGCAGCGTGAGAAATTTGGTGAAATTTCGCCTTTTTAAAAGTGTATTAAAAACTTTTATGTATGCATCTGTCAGTAAGTGTATTCAAAGTGTAATTTAGTTTGCAACTTTAATTATATGGCACACGAAACCGAAACGTGCTGGAGGCAGTTTTGAAAAAATGAACGAAATGGGAATAAAATTCGTTGCTGGAGTTTCTATCGAGCCGAATGATTGACTTTTTTTTTTTAGAAAGAGGCAGGCAGCTTTAAAATAATTAACTACGTCTGCATATTTTTTCGGTTCAGACGAAATCGCTCCATAGTTCGTATCCCTCTAATGTCAGGTTCTTTGAAACGACGCGGTGGAGATTAGCATTTAATTATTTATCAAGTTTCTCGTGTATATGAAGAAATACCCGAAAGGTGAGGCTTGAAAGTGTTGTTAGTTGGTCCAGATTAATGATTATATGCTTGTTCTGTGGGGTTTTGTGAAATTATTTCAAGTGGAATTCGACAGCACGCACTTAATGATGTGTCATTTGGGTAACGTACCTAATTTAATTTTCAGTTTCGCCGGTCGCGAAAATGTCAAGCTAAATATTTGTATTTAGTGGCACAGAAGCCTAATAGCTTGTTGGATAGTCTTGTAGTAGATATAATGCTTCGAAGGCACGTTTTATGATAAGTTCAGTCTTTAAAAAAAGTTGATACCGAGTCATCGAACGATTGATCATCCATCGATCAATATCCAGACATTCATTGATTAATATCAAATCTGAGATCGATTTTGGGTAAAAATTCTATTCCAAGTTTTTGCCTAAAGTTGTGTTTGAAATTTTGTTCAAGATTTTGCTGAAAATTTTGTTCCACATTTTGATTCAAATTTTGTCTACATTCTGTTCCCAGTTTTCTTCCCAGTTTTGTTCAATCTTGTTCCATTTGTTCAAAATTTGTATCAAACATATTCCATAATTTTATTCTACATTTTGTTTCACATTTTGTTCCAAATTTTATTCCACATTTTGTTTCACATTTTGTTCAAAATTTTGTTTCACTAATTTGTTCCCTCATTTTGTTCAAAATCTTGTTTTACGTTTTGTTGAACATTTTGTTTCACAAATTTTGTTCCGCATTTTGATCCCCCATTTTGTTCAAAATTTTATCTCACGTTTTGTTTCACATTTTGTTCAAAGTTTTGTTCCACATTTTGTTCGACGTTTTGTTCTAAATTTTGTTTCAAATTTTGTCCACATTTTGTTCTAATCTGGTTCTGTTTGTTTAAATATTGTCCAAAATTTTGTTTCAAATTTTTCCATATCTTGTTCAAAATTATGCTCCATATTTTGTTCTAATTTTTTTTTCAAGTTTTGTTCACATCATTTTCCAATTTTTGTATCAATCTTGTTCTGTTTGTTCAAATATTGTCCAAAATTTTGTTTCAAATTTTTTCCACATTTTGTTTCAATATTTTGTTCCCTTATTTTGTTCAAAATTTTGTCTCACATTTTGTTTCACATTTTGTTTCACATTTTGTTCAAAATTTTTTCTTTTTTTCAAAATATTGTTCCACATTTTGTGGAACATTTTGTTTCACAAATTTTGTTCCGCATTTTGTTCCCCCATTTTATTCAAAATTTTATCTCACATTTTGTTTCATATTTTGTTCAAAATTTTGTTCCACATTTTGTTCTAAATTTTGTTTCAAATTTTGTCCACATTTTGTTCCAATTTTTGTTCCAATCTGGTTCTGTTTATTTAAATATTGTCCAAGATTTTGTTTTAAATTTTTCCATATTTTGTTCTAATTTTTTTTTCAAATTTTGTTCACATTAATTATGTTCTAATTTTTGTTTCAATTTTGTTCTGTTTGTTCAAATATTGTCCAAAATTTTGTTTCAAATTTTTTCCATATTTTGTTTTATATTTTGTTCAAAATCTTGATCCATTTTAAACAAGTCTTGCTCAAAAATTATGTTCAAATTTTGTTCAAAAAGTTTGTTTTAAATTTTGGTCGAACTTTGTTCCAAATTTTGCTAAAAATTTTGTTCGCAGCTTTGGTTTTGTACCAAATTTTGTTCAGAACCTCATTTCATTTGTTCAAATTTTATTTGAATATTGTTCATAAAATTTGTTCGAATTTTGTTCGTAAAATTTGTTCGAATTTTGTTCATAAAATTTGTTTGAATTTTGTTTAAATTGTATTCCAAATTTTGTTGAAAATTTTGCTCAAAGTTTTTGTTTTGTACGTACAATTTTTTTTCAGAATCTTGTTCCATTTGTTCATATTTTGTTCCAAATTTTATTCAAATTTTGTTCGGATTTTGTTCAGGATTTTGTTAAATTTTTTTTGTTGAAATTTTGTTTCTATTTGGCTTAAAATTTTACTCAAATTTGGCTCAAAAATATTGTTCCAACTATGTAGAAATTTTTCCTCTGAATGCTGTAGAACTTTTTACTTGAAATTTTTCTCAAAACTTTTCTTTAACATTGTTCAATTTTTTTTCAAAATTTTATTTTATCTTGTTTAAATTTTTCTTTCATATTTTTGTTCGAAACTTATGTTGACCCAGAATTTTTGTTTTTATTTTTCTCAAAATCTTTATATAAATTTCAGCTTGAAACTAAAAAAAAATTATTGTTTAAATTTTTACTCAGAATATTTGATTTAATTTTGACTGGAGAAACTTTTGTTCAAGTATTTTCTCTCAAAAATTTCTTCAAAATTAATTTTTTTTTTAAATTTTTAATTCAAAGTTTGAAAATCTTGTTTGAAACTTTTGCTCCATGTTTTTTGTAAAACACTGAAACCGTTAGGCGGTACCTAAAATTTTGCTGAAATATTTTTTCTAAAATTTTCTTGAAAATTTTTGTTTAAAATTCTTCAAAAAAAATTTCGAAATGTTTTTTAATTTTTTTCGAACTTTTAATAAAAATTTTCTTCAAAGCTATTTTTTTATAATTTTGGCTCAATAATATTTTTAAAAAAAAAATTTTACTTGGCATTTTTTTGAAATTTCTGCTGCAATTTTTTTACGGAATTTGATAAAATTTTTCTTTTATGATTTTCGTTTTAAATTTTCTTTGATAAACACTTATTTAATTTGAAGCTACTTTGGTTTCATTCAGTATAAATTTTGCTTGAAAAATTATAAACTTACCTCGTTATTTTTCGTTTCTTAGACTTTCTCAAAACACGAAATGATAATTATTCAATTCCAATGTATTAATCGAGTGTCTCCGAAAAGCACAAAAAAGCCCATTATTGGAAGTAAGTATAGGTTACAACAACCCATCATCATCATTTCATTCCTTTGAAACTTTTCAAATCTTTCCAAATTGGAATTCAATATGATGCGGTGGGTGGGGCGAGAGAGATGGTAGAAACACGAAAACCAAAACAGATGGCTTTTTACTGCGTATAATTCGTTATTTACGTCCTTTGGCAACCATCCTCCCCTTTTCCAGCCTGTTTGGTTTGAAATTACAGACTTAATTTTTCATCTAAGATTATTTTCAACATTGGGAAAATTCAAATTCATTCGCAACGTACTTACCTTAGGTATACCTTTACCTTTTTATTAAAAAAAAAAATAATTATAAATTTCGAATACCCGTTTTCAACGCAACGAGTAAAAAAAATAACGAATTTTAGAATTACACGCAAAGCCGAATTCATAATAAAAAAAGTAATACAACGTTTCTGATTTTTTATCCGACATCATATGACAAGAAAAATATGTTAATATGAATTTATCGAGGATAAACTTTTTTAGCTAACACTCTTACATTGCGCTGCGTAACTCTTATTGAACTTTCTGATAAATGAGACTTCGAACGCGAAATCCACCCCTGTGACAATTTCATATCTGTACCGTAAAAACACAGTATACCTACAGCATGACCCGACTCGTGAAATATTTTTTATCGTGCTCCCACTAAAATACCCAGATACGTAATGAAATTTTTCTATCTCGAGGCACGATTCATAAATCAATCTTACACCTTGAGGTTTTCCTATAATGTAATATTTTTTTCACAAACTACATAAATATACAAACATTGGAATTTGGAAAGTTTTAAGGGACGCGTGCGTATCAGTAAAAAAATTTGCAGCATTCCATATATACTCGTAGAGTCGTAGAATAACGTTGATCCTCTTTACGACTTCATTGCCAACACGTAGAACATCTTTCGTAAGTACCTACTCGTAGCGAAAGTAAATTTTCAAACCCATCGGAACGAAAAAATACCCATTTCTTTAATTAATGGCGTCAGACGGAACAATCACTCTGTCAAAATAAATATCCCATTCGTCGATTTCGTCAACATTCAACAAATCCATACAACTGCGGAAACACGTCAGTTCGTTTATTGCGAAACCCTTTCAAATAATCAACATTTCTCGATATCGCATCGGTACTCGGCTAATTTATTAATCTTGTCGCATCCCTCCTTTCCCCCTCCCTCGTATCAAAATTTCAGCTTTGTCGTCGAAAAACGTGTCAAATTTTTAAATCGTTCGAGGAATTACTTATTAGCAGAAGGAGAAAGAAATTCTCTCGTTTATGTATGTACTTAAGTACATATGGTACGTCTACGTATAGAGTAGAGAAATTATTGCAATAAAACTAACCTGCTTGAAAACGTGCATCGTCGCATAAGAACTTGAACGTGTATTTCGCTCCCATGACGTTATTTTCGATACTCATTCTTTGTTCCTTGGATAAACACGAAGAAGAGTACTCGTCGACGCATTTCATGCCTGTTTTGAAAGCTCTGAAAAAATCGTAATGTAGGTATAATTCACTTATATTTTTTTACAATTGCGAAATTTAAAATTGCAAAAGTATTCTAGGATTTTTCGGAACGATCAAATTTGAAAATTTTCCAGTAGGTATTTGATATCTTTCTCCAAGCAAAGAAACAATATTTGTACTTTCATTTTAATAATAATATGTAAATACACATAAGGTGTCTCAGTTATGAATATTTGTATTCAGCCTATGTAAGTCTTGTATGTCTTCCACCTGTTTCCACAATGTATATTTAGAAACAAAATTTTTTCTTAGAAAATTTTCAAAAAATAATAATAAGCTTCAATTTAAAAAAAAAAATATTTTGAGAAGAATTCATTCCGAAAAATACTTCATAAAATTCCTCGATAAAGATTTGAATCTTAAATTCAAAAATTTTAAAAATCTTTGATTTTTTTAGGACACTCATTGATTTAGGTGTTTTGAAAAATAAAAATCTTCATTTTATTCTTCATTTTTTTTTTGTTGAAAAATTCTTCAATGTTTTTCTGTTGAAAAAATTGTTCAATTTAAAGAAATCCTTGACTTTTTTTTTATAAAACTCATTGAATTATTTTGAAAGAAAAAAAAAACTTGATTTTTTTTTTGAAGGAATTCTGGAACTGTTTTCTGAAAAAAACATGAATATTGTTTATTTTTTCGTTGAAAAAAAAAAATGTTTATTTTTTGTTGAAAAAATTCTTATTCAATTTTTTTCGAAGAAATTCTTTAATGTTTTTCCTGAAAAAATTATTTTATTTTTTGTTAAAAAAATTGGGTACGCACCTAATTTTAAAAAATAATCATTCATTTTAAAAAAACTCTTTGAATTATTTTGAAATAAAAAAAATCTTGATTTTTTTATTCAATTTTTTTTTAAGGAATTCTGGAACTTTTTTCTGAAAAAAAAACGTTAATTTTTTTGTTTAAAAAAATATTTTTTTTTTTTCTTGAAAAAAAACTTGATTTTTTTTGAAAAAATTCTTCAATTTTTTCGAAGAAATTCTTCAATTTTTTTCCAGGAAAAATTCTTTTGTTTTTTTGTTAAAAAAATTAGACGTCTTTAATTTAAAAAAATAATTATTTATTTAAAAAAAACTCATTTATTGAAAAAATTCTTCAATTTTTTTTTGAAGAAATTCTTTATTTTTCAAAAAATAATTCTTCAAATTTTTTCGAAGGAATTCTTCAATTTTTTTCTTGAAAAAATTCTCTTATTTTTTTGTTGAAAAATTATGTACTTAAAAAAAACTCATTGATTTATTTTGAAAAAAATCGTGGATTCAATTTAAAAGAATACCTATATACCTACTTTGATTTATATTTTTTTTTGAAAACTCTACTTTTTTTTGATTTTTTAAAAATTATTAAATTTTTTTTTGATTTATTCTTTATAAATTTTCTCGATATTTTTGTTGAAAAAAATACCTGATTTTTTATCATTTTTTTGAAAAAGTTCTATGAATAATTTTTAGAAAACTCTTCGATTTATTCAATTTTTTAGTTCTAATGCATTATGGTTGTTCCTTTTAAGGAGAAAATAATTCTCAATTTTCTATTTTATTTTCAAACAAAATTTTAAGTGGAAATACATTTTGTCAATTTTGTAAAGAGAGAGAGGTCTACCTAATCGAAAATTTTATTATAACCAAAATTATTATTTTCTAGGACCTCAATCTATAAATTTTGTTGGGAAATTTGTTAATTGAACCCTCCCCTTCTCCTCCCCTTCACGTATAAATTTGAATTTGTATGTAAGGTCGAGTGTTGTGCAAGTTTGGAAGGGGAGGGAGGGATTTAATTCAAAAAATTTTCAAACAAAGTTGTACCTTGAAGTCCTAGGAATAATCACGCGCTGTTTAAAATTCAATCAAGGTCTAAATGAAAAATTAACTGTTTTTTTCCTCCTAAAGAAGAACAAATTTGAATTCTAATTCTGCTAATTTTGGAATTTTATATTTTTTGGGGAACTGAAAGAGTTAAAAGGAATTACATGAAAAAGGGGAAGGGGAGGAGAGTTGGGAATTACAACCCAAGAAATGAAACAATTTTGAATCTTCAATGGGTTAGAATTTAAAAAAAAAAAAAAAAAAAAAAGTTTGAAAATCTGTCAAATTTTTCATTAAAAAAAAGCGACTATAGGATTCACTTAAAACGTTGGTAAAAAATAAAAAATATGGAATTATTTTCTCACTAAAAGACACAACTTTGGAGGGCGAGGACAAAAAAAATCACCGAGTGTAAAATAAGGCCCACCACAATGTTAACGTCAAAATAGTTTCTTCTTTGGAATCAATGGTCCATAATGGCATAATTTGAAATGACTTTTTTCTAATTTATTTATCAACACCGCTGCAATGTTATTAAATTTCAATTCAGAAAATACGGTTAATTCGATTAAGCTTCGTTTTTCTCTCGCTATTCTTCGTATAAGTCTAGGTACTCGCAAAAATTTATAATTTATGTCATTTTAATTAAAAATTTGAAAAGAATTATAAACTTGACGTAAAAACTAATCGCTGGTGTCCTTTGTTTTAGAAAAAGTATACCAGGCGTCTGAACTTTGAAAAAATAGTAGAAAGGGAGGAAAAACCAGATATTTTGAAAAGAAAATACGTAATAATGAGAAGAGAAATCTGTACCTTCGAATTAATCGGTATTTTCCACCATTGGCTAAAATTTAATGGCATCGTTGTAACCTGTAGCTATTAAATTTTTGTAGGTGGAGTTTGCATAGTACAAAATGAATATTGAATACTCGTGTCTGAAATTCTGATTATCTTTCATGTAATAATTGTACATATATATTCGAAAGGATGAAAATTACGTTTAAAAAATGCTATGCTATAAATTTTTCTCGTATAGTACCCCACGATAATATATCTTCGTATAGAATACGTTTCTACCACAGGTACCCATATTTTTATCTTCAAAACACGACCAATGTCAACTTTCAATTTCCTCATCATTCATTGAAAATATGGGTATCACGACACGATAATAAATTAATTACCGTAATATCGTCCACTGTTTAAGCATATATCACAAGGGTCAGATAAAAGGCAACGTATTTTTAGGTGTGTGTATTTTTTTTTTTTTTTTTTTTTTTTTCAGGAACTTTTTCAAACAACAACACTGGCATCGAATTCTATCACTATTAAATCAAGTAACATTGCAGAGGTGAAAATATCGCCTAAAAACGTTTTATAAACGTTAAATAATTAAATTTTGATTTTAATTTTTTTGAGTATTTGTTTCTTTTTTATGAAGTATTGTATCGAATTGTCAAAGGTAATATTTAATGGATTGGAAATTTGCTCTGATTTTCCATCAAAAAATACTTTAAAAAAACTTGACTTTTAAAAAATTCAAGAATTTCAAAATGGCATTTGATACCAGCTGTAAAATAAAATTTCAAAACTATTACTTACAACTTTTGTTATCAAACTTACACCAGACATAATAAAAAGTTTTATAGAAAATTTCGAAAATACACGAGACCTACTTTTTCCCTACACAATAGGCTTCATCTCAGCATAAAACTATCAATATAGTACCATCGAACTCGTAAAACCCACCAGTGAAAAAAAAAACTCCCTTCGAAGACCTTAGGTAAGGCGTACCTTAAGTTTCTAAACAACGTATCAATACTCGGCTATTCGCTTATATAAACGCTATAAAAGATTTTATTTTTCAATCATTCTGAATACGATAAAGTAAAGTGATAAAAACTAATGAAGTTTGAGTATATTTTGTAAAAATATCTATCCGATGAAAATAAACAAACAAAATATGCCATAAAGTTTACCGAAGTAATAAAACGCGATTTTATTTGCGTTCATAGAACTGTAGTATATCAATAAAAGTTATTTTCTTACTTGCAAATTCTGTCGACGTCCGCTTTCGAAGTCGGTATGCCATGTTCGGTGTGCTTCAGTATGGGAGGTAATTGTCCTAGGCAGTCTTTTAGAAAGTCTCGGGCTTTGCATTTCTCCAGTATTGTCACGTTTCCGAAAAGGTCGCTGGTGGCCGTAGTTTTAGCGATGACGTATTTAACTGTGGGCAAAACATAGCAATTTTTTATTAATTCGATATACTTAGGTGGTTTTTTTTAAATTTAAAATTAATATCTGGCACAGTAGACTGCCAGAGCCAATTTTGAAGGTTATCTGTGCCCAGATTGCGCAGCTTCAAAAAATTGAAATGGAGTTAACGAAATCTCTAAAACCTAATATAAACCCGAGCAGCACACTCGACAAATTATCGAAATAAAAAATCGACAGAATATCGAATTCGATAAAGTGTCGCGTTAGTTCCGCATAAATCGTGAAATTATCTTTCGATATATCGACAGATTATCGATGAATTATAGTTGGCAAAATCCATCAACAGATAAACTTTCGATAAAATCGAACGATTTTTCTTTTAAAAATCTCAAGATTATAGTTAGATACTTCATCGATAACCTATCTATAAATCGAAAGATAATTACACGATTTATGCGGAACTAACGCGACACTTTATCGAATTCGATATTCTGTCGATTTTTTATTTCGATTTAGTTTCGATATTCTATCGATTTTTTATTTCGATTTAATTTCGATATTCTATCGATTTTGTATTACGATTTTTTGTAGATTATCTAGTTTCGATATTCTATCGATTTTTTGTAGATAATTTAGCATATATGGGTATATGCGCGCGCACATTTTCAAGACCGGCTGGCGAGTTTGAAGTCGTAGTTACGCTTAAGGCTGGCGAATTTCGTTCCAAATACAGCAGTTTCTACCAAAACAAGCGTCTGTTGCGAACATCGGAGTTCGTTCGCATAATACGAATTGGATTATAATATTCAAACATCTTATGCAAAATTGGAGAAGAGGGAGGGGTCCAATTGAAATTTTTATTATAACTAAAATTATTTCTAGGACCTTAATTTACAACTTTTGTTTGAAAATTTTTTCAAATTGGCCCCTTTTTCCTCCGCTCCTACAATTTTGAATAAGTATCAACGGAGTATTATGCAAAATTGGAGGAGAAGGAGAGGTCCAATTGAAAAAATTTTCAAACAAAAGTTGTAGCTTAAAGTTCTAAGAATAATTTTGGTCATTACAAAATTTTCGATTGGGCGCCTCCCTCCCGTTCAATTTTAAAAATACTAAGTATTCACATAGTAATGGTAGTATTGAACTTGGTAAAATTTTATTTAAGAACAACGATCTGGTTTCAAGTAAAATACCTAGTAAACCAAAAAAACTAGATAACTTGTTTGAAAATTTTTTCAATTTTGATTTCGCATATTACTGTTACACGTAAGTAGGTAAATGCAAAATAATAGAGGCTAGAGATGAGGTCCAATTGAAAAAACATTTCAAACAAAAGTTGTAGAATAATATTCTGGATTTAATTTTGGTTATTATAAAAATTTCGATTTGGCCCTTTCTTCCCATCCAATTTTGAATATAAAGTAGGTATTTTTTAACTAGAAAAAAATCAATATAGTTTCAACAACTATCGTTACAAAATCGTTGAAATATCGAAGTCGATAAATTTCATATAATGTGTCGATAATATAGTTTTAAATATCGTCACAAAATCGTTGAAAAATCGAATTCGAGAAATTTCATATAATCTGTCGATAATACAGTTTTAAATATCTTCACAAAATCTTTAAAAAATCGAATTCGATAAATTTAATATTCTTTTTCGATAATATAGTTTCAAATATCTTCACAAAATCGTTAACAAATCGAATTCGAGAAATTTCAGATTATTTGTCGATAATATAGTTGTAAATATCTGCACAAAATCGGTGGAAAATCGGATTCGAGAAATTTCAGATTATTTGTCGATAATATAGTTGTAAATATCTTCACAAAATCGTTAAAAAATCGAATTCGAGAAATTTCAGATTATTTGTCGATGATATAGTTCTAAATATCGTCACGAAATCGTTGAAAAATCGAATTCGAGAAATTTCAGATTACGTGTCGATAATATAGTTTCGTTTTCTTTAGAAATTTTTAACTTTGGCGGTTTTCAATCGATTTTTTTCAAACTCACATGGATGATAGTTGGTACCAAGGGTAATTTATGGAATTTTTTAGAAAAAATTTTAAGCACCTTTTTCAAAGTGAAATGGGCATTTTAAGCTTTCTAGCGATCATTTTGGTAACCCCTTTCAGAGGTGCAATTCTGAAAAAAATATATATTGTGTACTTAGTCTAGAAGTACAACCTGATATATACGTAGAATTTGAAATCATGGAATCATGGTGCGTCACCTTCAAAAATGCAAAAAATCTATTTTTTTTGCCCATTTTTCCACCTTGAATGGGTCATTTTTCGTCAAAAAAAAATTTTCCCCTCAATTACTTAGTAAATACGTATTTTTACACCACTCACCCGATTTTCATTCATATTCATCAATTTTTCATGAATTATGTGGTTTTTATTTTTTTGAATCTGGTTTGTGAATTGAAAATTAACGATTTTCATCAACGAAAATTTCAAATGAAAAAACTAATTTACAGATTTCTAGTTCAGTTGGTCAAATAACATCGATAAACTTTATTTGATAACAAATTGACTAGAATTGTAAAAATTCACATTTTTACACGTCAATTCTTTGATTAAAAATTAAATTAATTCTTTTCAATAATAAACAATAATTGTAAGCTTAGCCCCATTAAGATAGGTAGGTGAAATGCCCATGTTCTCAGATTTTGGAATAAATCTGGGATATTTTATGGTACCCCTAAAAAAACATTTTCTGCCGAAAAAACTTTCCAGGCCTACTCCCCTCTTGGCCAGAAAATTGGAAAAACTTTGAGTGCGCATCGAGGGTAAGTGCAGTACACCTGGAATGAGTGCATTACACCGAGGGCGAGTGCACTACACTAATCGAGGGTGAGTGCAGTACACCAATCGAGGTGAGTGCAGTACACCAATCTAGGGTGAGTGCAGTACACTGAGAGTGAGTGCAGTACAGCAATCGGGGGTGAGTGCAGTACACCGTTTTGTCACGGAGGTTTTAGACCATAAGGACCAATTTCCACTGGAAGATTCAAAAATTGTGCTCAGGGCCAAATCATCCCTATAAACCCGGCTAGACTCTTTGTATAAAAAAATATGGTTTCAAAATGACAAAAACACAATGTTCAAAAATAATATTACAAATTTTATTCAAAATATTTCATAATTTTCTGTGAGTATAAAAAAAATTTCACTCATTTTTGTTAAGAAATTTCTTTTATTAGGTAGTAAGTACTTTTTTGAAAAAATTCCTGACAAATTTTTTCTGAAAAAAATCTTTACAACTTTTTTCTGAAAAAATTTATAATTTTTTTGTAGAAATTATACCGGTTAATTTTTTTTTCTGAAAAAATTCTTCTATTTTTTTTTGAAAAAATTATTCAATTTTTTCATGAAAAAAATCTTCAATTTCTTTTTGAAGGAAATTTTCAATTTTCTTTTTGAAAAATTTTTTACAACTTTATTCTGAAAGAATTCAAAAAATTCTTTTATTTTTTTTTTGTTTAAGAAATATATGTGATGCGCTCTGTGAAACGGTACCTTAAGTCGACAAAATCGATTTCTATTTTTTTTTTACCATCTAAAAGAGATTTTTTTTCTGAGTAATTAAAAAAAAAAATTGAAAATCGGGTGAAAGTTGGTGGAGATATCCCGATAAACCAGTTGACCGTCGGTTTGACGTCGATTAGATGTCGATCTCTTTTTGGTCTGTTTTCTGAATTCTTGACTTATTTTCGACGTCGAATGTGGGTAAAATTTTAGTCGAATTTAGTTGATCTATTTCATGTGAATAATCAACAATTTTTCGATGTATTTTTAAAGCCGATTTCAGGTATAAAAATCCAAAAAGTCGACGTGAGATTTTGCTTCAAAATCGACTTTTTTCGACTCAATTTGAAGTCGTATTCTAAAATAGACAAAAATTTTGATATTTTGGAAAAAATGGAAATTTGCTTGAATTTATTTTTTATGAATTAAATTTTTTCAAAAATGAGTAAAAATTTTGAAATTCAATTTTTTTTTTCAAATTGATCAAAGGTCATATTATATAATTTGTAAAAATTGCCAAGAGTTTTCAAAATTCAAGTTTCAAATTATTTTTAAGAATTTTTTAAATTCAGTTTTTTTTTCAATGAACAATTTTGATTTTTTTGGAATAAGAAGTGCCTATTTAAATTTTTTGGATCAAAGCATGTTTTCAATTTTTTTATTAGGTAGTAATGTGTTTTTTTGAATAGTTTTTTTTTTTGAGTCAGTAGACATTTTTATCAATTTAAAAAATTGTGGATTTTTTGGGGGAGACATAAAACAATTTTTCTATTTTTTCCCATTTTTTTGATTTTTTACAGAATGAAATAATTTTCTGACTATTTTTTTGGAAGAAAGAATCTCAAGTTTTTCGGGAGAAAAAAAAATAAAAACACGATTTTTTTATCGTTAGGTAGGTATTTTCAAAAGTTTTTGTTTTGTTCCATTTTTCATTTTTTTTTTTCATCATTTTAGATTTCCTTATTTTATTTCGTTTCGTTTTCCCAAAATGTTTGAACATGTCACTTATTCTAGTGTTGAAAACTTGAACGCCTGCGTCTTGTGAATTTCAACACCAAAAAATTTTCACTGTTCTCTTCAGCAAATCCCATCGATGAAATTGCCATCATAACTAAAAAAGGTACAAATTTATCGCAGGCTTTTGATTGATAAAAAAACATTCTAAACAACCGTGAAAAAAGGAGTAAATCCAATTTATGTGATCCCAACTATTGAAAATCTGTGCTGGCAAAATAAGAAAATGTCTCACACTCACACTCGTATATCGAAGATATCGAAGAAGGCACCAAGAAAAAAAATTAAGAATTTGCCAAAAAATAAGCGAATTGAGAACTAAGTTAGTATATTGTATTCCGGATGTAGAAGAGAAAAAATACTTTCTTCACAGTGGAAAATATTTCAGCTACGAATATGGAAAGAGAACAGTCTCGTGAGAGGAGAGAACGAGAGAAGCATAAGATATAACAATAGGAACGATAATATAGCCTTATACGTTTGTGCTTTTTTTAAACGAAATTTATTTCAAAGTAACGTAATAATTTAACTTTTAGTTGCGTCTTTAAAAATCTTAACTATGATATTGTTCCGTTTTAACACTGTCGCGTTAACAACTTTCGTCGTTTGGCGGATCTGAAGAGAGAAAAAAATACTTACTCGAGAATGGAAATTTATATTGCAGTAGAAATTACGCGTTAGCGAAGAAAAAGAATCATTGTGTACTTTTTATTCTCTGTGTTTTTTTTTCAAATTACCAACTCAACATCTTTTTCAATTATTGTTTTTTAATAGTTGACATTTTTTTTTTTTTTGTAAAAATACTGAAGGAAATTTTAATGATTTTTGTTCACGTTGTTTATCAATCTGGGAAAAATACGAGTGTTGGTGTTTTGTGTCGCGAAATGATGGGTATGGTATTTCGAGTTTAAATAATTTCCCAAGTATTCGGATTAATTTTTTCATTGGATTATTTGTTTTAATATTTCACCTTTAACAAACGAGATAATTTATTATAAACGTTCATCGTTGAAGAGAAACTGTTACAAAAACAATAAAATATTGGTTTTTTGTTAAAGTCTCATCTTGCGGTATTGTTTTTTTTTTTTTTTTAAATTTGATTAAATATTTCATCGAAGGAAATTCAAAGTAATTGGTTGAATTCGCCGATATTGTTTAATATAGGATACTTTTTTCTATTCAAAATGTCGATTCATATCCTTCATATATATTCATCGATATTACGTATGAAAATATGAATGAAAGCCCCTTCCCCTTTGCGTTATTGATGTTTTAGAAAACTCGAGCGCGAGAGATAGAGGAGGAGAAAATGATTGGAACAATTTTTCATGTTTATTGAATTCATCAGCGTTAGAGCATTCTATGCAGTTTCCTGTTTCTAGAGTTTTTCGTTGTTACGTTGATGAAATACCAATTCAAAGCTCGTATTCGTATCGGCATCGGCAGTTTGATTAAAAGATAAAACTTTTACCACCATTGTGTATGCAATTCGAATGTTGAAAATTTTCCAAATCAGTTGGGAAGCGTAGACATTGGAATAGGATTTAGATTTAGACAGTGTGAGGTCACATTTTGATGATGTATTATTGTGCGAGTCTATCAGTCGTATACTCTGACGTGAGATTTATACTTAATAATTAAGGCGTATAGATATCAAAATTAGATACATAATTTTGCTCCAGTGTTTTGTTGGAAAGTAGTCGTATATGCCTGAACGAGGCTTATTTTGTGATTTTTTTTGGATTAGCTCCAATTCCGAAATTTTATTGCTTCAGTTCGACCGCCTGCCTTTCAGCAACCGAAAACAATAAATTTTTTGTAATTCATACCTACCTACCTACCTACCTACCTATTTGAAAATTAATTTTCCTTTAAAAATTGTTTTTTTTTCTACAACAATTTTTTAACCTAATTTCGTTTACCTACCTTATAATCATTTTTTGAGCTTATAAAATGAAATTTGCATTTTCACGAACTTTACTGTGATGTACATTAAGTAGGTACATATTTTTATTTTTATTTTTGAAAATATTTTGTCAATTTTTTCTTTATTATATCTACTCACTTCAAAAATTATTTTTTTGTCAGAATTAAAAAAAAAAAAAAAAAAACATTGTTTTAAAAAAATTTACTTGCGGGTACAATTTTTAAACAAAACTGTAAAAATTAATTAAATTTTCCAAATAAAACAAAGGGAAAATGTATACTTACAAAGTTTAGAAAACCCAGTTGTTACCTAAGCATGATTGAAAGGATTTTTTAAATAAAATTTATTAAATCCGTTTTTTGACATAATTTTTAAAATAAATGAGAAAAAAAAAACTTAAAACAGTTTTTGTTGAAAAATCATAACACCTTTCAATCAATATTTTAGAAATTTGTTGAGAAAAGAAAAAGTCAAAAAAATTGTTTTTGAGACTATTTAATAAAATTGTTCCAACCAAATTTGAAAAAAAAAATCAGAAAAATTTACGAAGTGTTTTAACATGATTTTTTTTTTGATAAGTAAGATACCCGAGCAGCACAATCGACAAATTATCGAAATAAAAAATCGACAGAATATCGAATTCGATAAAGTGTCGCGTTAGTTCCGCCTAAATCGTGAAATTATCTTTCGATATATAGATAGATTATCGACGAATTATAGTTAGCAAAAATTTCGAGATTATAGTAAGATATTTTATCGATAATATATCTATAATATCGAAAGATAATTTCACGATTTAGGCGGAACTTTTGCGACACTTTATCGAATTCGATATTCTGTCGATTTTTTATCGATTTTTTATTCCGATTTTTCGTCTTTTACTAGCTTTTTTCTATAATTAAAAATCATTAATTAGCATAATTAATACATTAAACTATGCCTAAACACATTATTCATGTTGCGGTAAGAGGATCATTTCAGAAAAAGTCAAAAAAAAATTATAAAAAATCTGCCACCCGTGGGGCTTGAACAATCTACCTCCTGCATGGTAATCCTCTTCCTTAACCACTATGCCATACCTTATCGCTGAGGAATTAGCAATAAAACGCTTATAATAGGCAGTTTAGTACTTCCAGACGTGTTGGACTTAGAAAAATTTTCACCAATTTGAAAATAATTTCAAATATCGTCACAAAATCGTTGAAAAATCGTTCGACAAATTTCAGATTATTTGTCGATAATGTAGTTTCAAATATCGCCACAAAATCGTTGAAAAATCGAATTCGAGGAATTTCATATTACGTGTCGATAATATAGTTTCAAATATCGTCATAAAATCGTTGAAAAATCGAATTTGAGAAATTTCAGATTACGTGTCGATAATAAAGTTTTAAATATCTTCACAAAATCGTTAAAAAATCGAATTCGAGAAATTTCAGATTATTTGTCGATAATATAGTTTCAAATATCGTCACAAAATCGTTAAAAAATCGAAATCGAGAAATTTCATATTATGTGTTGATAATATAGTTTCAAATATCTTCACGCAATCGTTAGAAAATCGAATTCGAGAAATTTAATATAATCTGTCGATAATATAAATTCAAATGTCGTCAAAAAATCGGTAAAATATCGAAGTCGAGAAATTTCATATAATATATCGATAATATAGTTTTAAATATCTTTACAAAATCGTTAAAAAATCGAATTCGATAAATTTAATATTCTTTGTCGATAATGTAGTTTTAAATATCTGCACAAAATCGGAAAATCGGAATCGATAAATTTAATATTCTTTGTCGATAGTATCGTTGACGAATATCGTCATAAAATCTTAATAATATCGAATTCGATAGTTTTTAGATTTTTTGCCTATGAAGTTGTACCGATAAATCTTTATAATATCGTGAGAACATCTATAGATTTTCAAACGATTTTTTATCGATACGTTACATCTTCCGATATTATCGATCGAGTGTGCCGCTCGGGTACATACTCGAAAGTTGTTTTCAAAGAAAGAAATTTTAAAACTTAAAATAAAGTAATTATGAGAAATTTAATTTGAAAAAAAAATCAAAATTTCAAACAAAATTTGAAAATTTGTTTTTGAGAAATTTTCAAAGTTCTTTTGTGGAAAATATTTGATGAACTTTTTCAAATAAAATTTACAAAAAAAATGATCAAAAGTCGTGAAATCTGATGGCAAAAGTAATTTAAAAATAATTTCTCGTACAAAAAAAAGTTAAATAAAAATTTTGTTATTGAAAAAAATAATGAAATTTTTCCAATTAAATTTGAAAAAAGTTTTGGAAGAAATAATTAGAAATAAATTTTTCAAACGAAATTTGAAAAAATTACCTATTTTTGAACAAAATTTATGATATTGAAATCAATATTTTTCAACATCATAGATAAAATGGCCAGTAATAACGGATTCCAAAAAACAAGATTTTTTGAAAAAGTAAATGAGAATTTTTATTCAAAAAGATGAGTAGGTAACTTTTTCTGCAATTAAATTGAGAAATTATCATTATTATTTTTTTCAAATAAAAAACGGACTCATTAAAAAAAAAACAATTTATTCCCAAATGTTTTAAAGAAAAACCCATTTCAATTTTAAAAATAAGACAATTCTTTGGAGAAGAAAATTTCTCAGTTTTTCTGAAATAAAAATATTTCTCAAATTTTTGGATAAAAATGTTTTCAATTTTTTTGGAGAAAAATTAATGTTTGTTTGTTTGGAGCCATAAAAATTAATTTCCATGGAAATTTAAAATTAATAACATTCACTACGTGACAAAATGTCCAAAAGTCACAAATATTAATTTCCATGGAAATTAAAAAACCTGAAATGTCTAATAAAAATTTAAAAAAAATGAAGTTTCAGAATGTCTGACAAAAAACCTAATAGTCATAATCATAAAATTTTAAAAAAATTTCCAAGTTTCAGAATGTCTGAAAAAATGTCCAAAAGTCATAAAATTATTCAAAAGTCTAAAAGTCGTAAAATTTCTAAATAATATCAAAAAGTCATTATATTTATAAAAAATTTAAAGTTTCAAAATGTCTGAAATTCATCTTTCTAAAAATTTTTTTAAGTTTCAGAATGCCAGACAAAATGTCTAGAAAATGTCTAAAAGTCATACAATTTCAAAAAAATTTATAAGTTTCAAAATATCTGACATAATGTCTAAAAAATCGAATTTATTAAAATTTTCCAAGTTTTTTTATGTCATCCAAACCTAACTTAATGTAACCTAACCTAACACAACTGTCGGATTTTGGTGTCGGATTTTGGGGTCGGATTTTGGTGTCTTTTTTTCCATTTTGGTCTCCGTAAAAGCATATTTCATTCCAAAAAAATTGGAATTTTTTTCTCGAAGAAATGAGGAAATACTTATTACTCCAGAAAAAAAGAGAAACCTCCCCTTTTCTCCATAAATTGATTTTTTTAGGCGGAACCTTATTCAAGAAGACTTGACAATTTTTTAAACAAATAACTGAAAACTTTATTCCAAAAAATCAAAAGATTGGTTATTTTAAAAATAATTAATACATATAATTATAATATAAATAGGTACAAAATAGGTTTTTCAAAAAAATACGAAATATTGTTACTCTTGAAAAATAAAAATAAAATTTTCTCTAAAAAATAGGGGAATTTTCCAAAATAAAAATAAAAATATTTTATTTTTCAAAAAGTAGATTTTTTATTCAAAACAACAAATAAACGTTTCTCCCACAACTTTTCATGTTAAAAATTATATCACAGTGAGTTTTCGATCAATTTTTTTAAAAACTCATTTGAAAGTGAAGCTATCTTAAGAAAGTGCTTTGAATTTTTTTCAGATTTTTTCGATCATAAAAATGACCTCGCAAGTAACCTTGAAAATTTTAAGTCACTCTCTCGGGTTGGCACTCGTATAGGTGCGTCGAAAAAATTATAGGATGTTATTTGGAGTAGCTTATAACTTTTTTGGATTTTTTATATGTCGAAGCCCATTTTACAGCTCCTAAAAATCATTGTTTTCACACGTAAATTGTCCTTGAAACGGGCATTTTTGTTCGGTCGAAATTTTTCTTTACAATACATCATCAAAGACACCTAAATACACCCTCAAACTGAATTTAGACAAAATTCGTTCGTTTTTCCCAAACTCAGTTTAATGGAACTCGTCAAACTGTACAACAATAAAATTCAACGTCAACTATTCTCTAAATAAATTCGATAGGCATTAAATAAAATTTATTACACCAACTAAAATGACATGTAAAACAAATTTCGTCCAGGTCCATTTTTATTATGTGCCAGATGATTCACACAATTTGAAAAAAAAGTTCAATATGGTACTATCACTTGGCTCCTTCAATTCCCAGATTAGGCGAACCCATTTAAGGTGTGTAGTTCGGGTTGCAGCACTGTAAACTGGAAGGTAGCCAATAATTTCAACACACACAATATCCAACAATGGAAAATTTCACCACGTAATGTAAAAACGAATAGGTAAGTCCTAAGTGCATATTATTCTCCCATTAAAAATGATGACCAAAAAAAAAAAACCCTGCATTCACAAAATATTTGGTCCTCCTGGCGCAGAAGCAGCTGTTAAATTTACCTACCCAATATAATGTAACCAAATTTCGAGAAAAAAGATTATCTAAACGGTTTTACAATTTAAAAAAATCCAACATGTCAAGCACTTCCAAATAGATGGATTTTATTGGAAAGAAAACTTGGAAGAAAAAAAAATGTCAACTGAATGATAAAACGATGTAGAATATATTCGATACGCGAAGCGTTCAGATACATTATTTTAAATAGTGCACCGAAGACGTACTTTTTCCCTCATCCAGTTGTTCATTTTATTCATAAAGTTGTGTCGCGAGTTTAACTACGTTAAGTATTACTTAATGCAGCCCGAAAACTATCAACTGTAGTGAGATGATAATGGAACACATTTTTTAAAGACTTATATTTTTTCGCTGTTTCTTTATTCCTCATTTTAATAGCGTATGTTGTTTTTTTTTAATATAGATTTATCTCACATCGTGTTAGATGTGTTAGCAATGTAATATAAAACTCGGTTACACGGAAATGATTTTAAAACACGTTAGTTGATAAAATTTTATCTCATATGGGTTTGTATATGGAAACTGAACATTTTTATTTCATAAAAAAACCCCATCAAAAAGTAAAAAATACGAAGCAGACGATTCGTAGATGTATCAAATCAGGCACCTTAACATTCGTGAGCTGCTGTGCTTGGTAACCGCATCATTTCGTGTTAGGGCGATATTTATCAAAATTCTGACTCTCAAATTCAATGCTGGAAATTCCTTCCCGTTGTAATTGAAATTGTGGGGGAAAGTTTTAAGACTCGACATTTCCAGAGATACGAATAGTAAGTTATATGGCGGAATTGCCGCTGCGCTGCGTGAATCTCGAGACGAAGTAATGAGCGCGATCAAAAGGAGCTTTTCAAAACTCTCTTATCATGAAATTGAGTAGAAAATTTGTGGTTTAGCGAGAGTGTCGACAGTCGAATTTGAAATTAACATTATGTTGCCATTTTGGCTGAGGAAACAAATCAAAAAAATTAGTCAAGTGGTGCAGTATCATTTGAATCGATGCTGCATCGTTATAACGATGTGATACGACGAGATGGTGGAAACGATATTGCTAAAGGTGTATTTTAGTAATAAACGAAGCAGATGGGTAATTAGTTGTAGATATTGTTGGGTCATGCGATAACGTACCAGCAGCATCATTACAGAACGTTGAGATCAAATAGATGGCTTTTACTCGTGCCATAGCCAATTATTTTCCTCTTTGAGTTTAGGTACCTGTCAAAGTACGTAAAATAATTTTCACTTTTTAAAAAATTGTAAAAATGGAAAGTGTATTTTTTTTTTTACAAAATAAGGCTATCTCATTTTTTAATTATAAACAGTGAAAATAATTATTTCGATATTTTTTAATCAAATGAAAAAATCTTCGAAATTCGTCGAGATGGCTTTCCTATGTTCCTGACGCACTAACAAATTTTGTTATTTTTTAGAATCATAAGAACTATATTACTATTATTTTGGTCGTAAAATGATCCCGTGTAGCAATTGTCGACATCGACATTTATGTCGACAAAATTCAGACACATTTTTTTCTCGGTTAACGATGAATTAAAAATGATATTTGAGATTTAAAGTAATTTTCTATGTTAAACATAACTGTTCAATCAAAATTATTGAATTTTTCTCGGTATTTTCCTGTAATTTAGAAAACATTGTTTTTCTACATAGACAAGTCGATGTGAAAATCGATACTCGATAAACGCATCGACATTATGTCGACATTTTTTGCTAATTAAATTTACAAATTTTATACCTAAAAAGAACTAAAAACCATTAATAGGAATATTTTAAGCTCAGCAATAAACAATTTTTGAAGGAACGCAAAATTTTCTCATTTTTTAAAAATTTTGAATAAGACAAGTACTTGTCGAGTTATTGTCGACATAATTGTCGATGGTCGAATAATGCATCGACTTCACTGTCGACAGTATCGACCAGAGGCATTTTAAGTCGAGTTAGTGTCGATGTAATTGTCGAGGGTCGAATAATGCAACGACTTAACTGTCGGCAGTGTCGGTCAGAGGAATTTTAAGTCGAGTTAATGTCGATCTAATTGTCCAGGGTCGAATAATGCATCGACTTGACTGTCGACGTCTTAAAGGTGATTTTTGATACTCGCAGATAAAGTGTGTTATGAATTAGTACATAAGGCTCTAAGAATTACCTCTTCGTTAGTTGGACACAGATATGTCCAGCTACAAAGGTGAATTCAGAGCCGCAATTTTGACGAAGTGTCGAAGTGTTGGCTTGAACACAATTTTTGGTTTAATTTTAAAACATATACCTATATTAAATATTTGAACTTAACATTTTTTTCAACATCTCAGCATTGCAAATGTCGATGTGGATGTCGATATAAATGTCGACATATCGAAAAGTGACCGATTTCGATGTGTCGACATTTATATCGAAATTAGCATCGACGTTGCTACACGGGATATCTCTTCTTATACAATTTTTGAAAAAAAGGTAAGTAAATAAACATTGCTATTTTTTTTGTTCGTCGTTACATATTTTTAAGTATTTACTTAGGTACTGTTTAATGAAAATCAGAGAGTTCCATTTCTACGTATCAACTTTACTTCTTATGTTTTATACCATCCATCTTTGTTTATTTGATTTTTTTTTATACTTCGATAAGGAAAAAAAAAATACTCCGTTCGAAAAAAATCGAGGTAAGCCTAAAATTGATTTCATAAACACAATAAACCAAAATCTTTGGAATATTTGAATTTAAAAAACATTATTATATTTCAGTGATTTTTCCTCTTTTTTTCTTCAAATTTTGTAAAAAGGATTTCGAAATTTTTTACATTTAAAAAAATAAATCAACAATTGACATTCTCAATTTTTAAAAAATCGGAAATTAGTTATTGATCTTTGAAAAAAAAATATACATAGAGTATCAATTTGAAAAAGTTATCAATCATCAATTTATTAATAGTGAGTGTGGATGAGAAAACGTGCCTAGTCAGGAAAAACATTTTTTTTTTTGGTAATGAAAGTTATAAACTTTGCAAGTCTGTATCTCTGTAATGCAGAAACTGATGACTTAGAAACTTTGTACAAT
Source organism: Balanococcus diminutus (assembly GCA_959613365.1). Taxonomy (NCBI): domain Eukaryota; kingdom Metazoa; phylum Arthropoda; class Insecta; order Hemiptera; family Pseudococcidae; genus Balanococcus; species Balanococcus diminutus. The sequence continues at coordinate 42,124,141 of OY390716.1, forward strand.
CATTGAGGGGTCTTAGTGGAATATTAATTCCCTAATAATTTTGACCCCTCATGTTTTCATCCTATTTCACAAAAGGAGACAATTTTGAGCAAAATCAGAGTTGCTAAAACTAAAAAAAAAAATGTCAACAAATATTTTCAACCATGCTGATTACGAATATCATACTCATTGTTAACTTTTTTTATTTTCTTTCGTGACAATCTCAATCATTTTTAACATAAAAAAAAGGGGAAAATGAAAAAATGAAGTTTAAAAATTTTTTAAAAACGATTTTTGTTGGTTTTGGGTAAATTTTGCCCGCCCTGGACGAACTGAATATTGTTCTCACATCCATAAAACCATTTTTAACAAAAAAAAAAAAAATTAAAAAACTTAAAAAATTGAAAATTGAAAAAAAAAATTTTTTATTGAATTTGGAAAAGTCATGTCCCCCTGGGGGCTGAATATTGTTCCTAGGTCCATGAAACCATTTTTAAATGAAAGTGCAGATCGAAATTGATGAAAAACAGCCAAAACCCTCGATCGAATCGATTTTTTTCTGATGACTATAGGCACGTTTTCTCATCCACACTCACATTTATTAAAATCCTTTTGAAAAAAAAGTCAACAATCAAAAAATACCCCCTCCTTCCCAAAACCATTCCTTGATCATACAGCCTTGAAAACCGAGATCTCCCATGAATAGACGCTGTTTACTGCCTTCTATGTAGTTCTGTATTTTCTTATTAAATTACTAAGAAAGCGATCATCTTTTATAAGCTCTAGACCCATTGATTTTCACTCGACTATTTTTGTTAACGCATTAAACAATTAGAGTGCCTTTAAGCTATCTGCTTTTGTAGTTTTTTTCATTAATAGTAGTTTATTCAACTAGGGAGACAAAGTGATTTTCCTAGTTGGATAAATTATTTTACGTTACGAGGGAGAAAAAGGCTTCTTTATACTACCGAAAGATCAACGAGAGGGAGATAAATTAGCACTTTATCTCCCTAGTAACGTAAAAGATATTAAGAAATCGAAATAAGGGAGTTAAAAAATTGCGAACATTTTAACAATGGTTTTATTATTTTTTACCAGGTAAAAAAAAATAGTGAACTAGTATAATTTAATGAAAGTTCTCTCTTGTTTTCAAGTCCTTTTTCCCCTCAAATTTCGTTGGGCGTATTTCTAAAATAAATGAGCAGAGGTTTCATTTTTCAAGCCCTACTTTTTCACATGTCTATCCCTCTTCTTCTTCTCCTTCTTCTTCTTCAAAAAAACAACTCTATCTCTGTACCTTGAGTTCCAATTTAAAAAAATTTCAAACAAAAGTTGTAGATTGAGATCTTTGGAGTAATTTTAGTTATGACAATAATTTCGATTAGACCCCTCCTTTTCCCACAATTTTTCATTTTACACGATTTCCACCCATACATAACATTATTCAGAATTGTTGGGGTGAAATCTGGTGAAATAAAAATTTTTGTAATAATCAGAGCCCGGATTTTTATGACCTAAAAATTTCAAAATATGACCATATTTTATGACTTTACACATCAAAAATATGTCTTTAAAATCCAAAATATGCAAAAATATAACACATCAATATAGGCGTCCCCGAAATGCGTTTTTTCAGTAAAACAGCATGGTAAGACTGAAAATTGATTAAAAATCATTGAATTTTCTAAAAATAACCAAAATGTATTTTTTTTTTTTTTTTTTTAATAAAAGAAAACGATAAAAATGGCCAGTAAACTGTCCTTAATTGATTGAATGAACTAAAAATAATCAAAATAATTTTTTTTAATAGGTAACGATAAAAATCCTATTATCTTGTTTTCTTCCCGAGCGGAACACTCGATCGATAATATCGGAAGATGTAACGTATCGATAAAAAATCGTTTGAAAATCTATAGATGTTCTCACGATATTATAAAGATTTATCGGTACAACTTCATAGGCAAAAAATCTAAAAACTATCGAATTCGATATTATTAAGATTTTATGACGATATTCGTCAACGATACTATCGACAAAGAATATTAAATTTATCGATTCCGATTTTCCACCGATTTTGTGCAGATATTTGAAACTACATTATCGACAAAGAATATTAAATTTATCGAATTCGATTTTTCAACGATTTTGTAAAGATATTTGAAACTATATTATCGAAAGATTATATGAAATTTCTCGAATCCGATTTTTTACCGATTTTGTAAAGATATTTGAAACTATATTATCGACACATAATATGCAATTTCTCGAATTCGATTTTCTAACGATTGCGTGAAGATATTTGAAACTATATTATCGACAAGTAATATGAAATTTCTCGATTTCGATTTTTTAACGATTTTGTGACGATATTTGAAACTATATTATCGACAAATAATCTGAAATTTCTCGAATTCGATTTTTTAACGATTTTGTGAAGATATTTAAAACTTTATTATCGACACGTAATCTGAAATTTCTCGAATTCGATTTTTCAACGATTTTATGACGATATTTGAAACTATATTATCGACACGTAATATGAAATTCCTGGAATTCGATTTTTCAACGATTTTGTGGCGAAATTTGAAACTACATTATCGACAAATAATCTGAAATTTGTCGAACGATTTTTCAACGATTTTGTGACGATATTTAAAATTATTTCCAAATTGGTGAAAATTTTTCTAAGTCCAACACGTCTGGAAGTACTAAACTGCCTATTATAAGCGTTTTATTGCTAATTCCTCAACGATAAGGTATGGCATAGTGGTTAAGGAAGAGGATTACCATGCAGGAGGTAGATGGTCAACCCCCACGGGTGGCAGATTTTTTATAATTTTTTTTTGACTTTTTCTGAAATGATCCTCTTACCGTAACATGAATAATGTGTTTAGGCAAAGTTTAATGTATTAATTATGCTAATTAATGATTTTTAATTATAGAAAAAAGCTAGTAAAAGATAAAAAATCGGAATAAAAAAATCGATAAAAAATCGACAGAATATCGAATTCGATAAAGTGTCGCGAAAGTTCCGCCTAAATCGTGAAATTATCTTTCGATATTATAGATAGATTATCGATAAAATATCTTACTATAATCTCGAAATTTTTATTAACTATAATTCGTCGATAATCTATCTATATATCGAAAGATAATTTCACGATTTATGCGGAACTAACGCGACACTTTATCGAATTCGATATTCTGTCGATTTTTTATTTCGATAATTTGTCGAGTGTGCTGCTCGGGTTGAGGCATTTTTCATAATTTTGTAATTTTGAATTTTTTTTACCTAAAAAATTTATAGAAAAGTGGAAAAGAAACAAAAAAAAACGAAAAATTTGGAAAAATCCACCAAAAAAACGCTACAAAGGTCAAAATATCACCACAGGTGCTGTTCAAATGCAAAAAATATGCAAAAATATGACTTTAAGGTCAAAATATGCAAAATATGACCGAACGAATTGGGCTCAAAATGTAGAAAGTTTTACGAATCGCAAAGAAATACCTGATTTGTCCAATTTTCATCAACACAGAAAAATATGCTCTTTCATAAAAATCCGGGCTCTGGTACTAACCAAAATTATTTCCACGATCTCGACCTACAATTTTTATTTGAAAAATTTTTCGATTGAGAGGGCATGACCATCAGGAATTAATTTTATTATTATTATTATTATTTTTTTTTTAAATTAGCTGATAACGAATATTTATTTATTTTTAAATGGAAACATAAAAAGACTAAAAATAAACTACCTATTGCAATAATTTAAGAAAAATTATCTACCGATTATCAGTGGCGTAGCTAGGATGAAATCATGGAGGGGGTTCAACTTTCTGGGGTGGTCATTTTGAAACAAAAATTTTCATTTTTTCTGCAAAAACAAGTAAATAATACCTACTAACAGGAACGAACTGAAAGAATTTTTCAGGGAAAAGGGACAGAATTAATGAAAATACCAATAGTCCGGGAAAGATAAGTTTTTTATTTGGACTAAATAGTATGTGAAATTTTTTTGCGGTATTCTTTAGTGAAAGGGGTCCTAACTAACATACTAAAAGTCTCATGCTGTAGCACGCTTGCGTCACGTGTGACAGCGTGACACGTGACACGCCGCAGCGTTTTTAGCAGTTATCCCGCTAAATAATCCATTTTTTGAAAAAATAGTTATTATAAAAATAATGTTCCTTACATAATTCTCTATCAGAAAGGTTTTATCATTTTTTTCAAAAAAGTCATTTTAATAAAAAAAATTTCAAATGAAAGGTGTAGAGTTGAGCCTAATAACAATTTGGGTTGCGATAAAAATTTCGATTGGATCCTCCCTCTCCTCTAATTTCACATAACATCACTTGAATATTTTCGCAAAATTTGGGGGAGGGGTCGGATTGAAAATTTTTTCAAACAAAATTTGTAGATTGAGGTCCTAAAAATAATTTTTGTTATTATAAAATTTTCGATTAAGTCCTCCCCTCTCCTACAATTATCAATTTGCAAATCGCTGTAGCTTCCAATAAGATGACAAGTTTACGAAGTTAAAATAACTTTTTTGAAAAAAATGATAAGAACCTTTCTGATAGAAAATTATATAAGGAACATTTTTCATAATAACTATTTTTTCAAAAAAATGGTTATTTAGCGAGATAACTGCAAAAAACGCTGCAGACTACAAATCTAAGTAGCAAAAGTTTTAAATTTTACTAAATGTTCGCGAGGGCAAAAATTTTGAAAAAATTGCAATTTTGAGCAAGAAAATATGTAGGTATTTTCTGCATAAATTTGAGTTATTAAAGTTTGGATTTTTTCGAATATTTACAAAAAAAAACAATTTATTTTGTCCATGGGAAATGTTACCCGTGCCATGGTAACAAAATGTTACCAGTCCTGGTGGACCATTGGGGAATAATAGAAAAAACTTCTGAATGGGCATGGGCATTTGTAACCAGAAAAGAAATCCAAGTGTGGAATTTTTTTCCTTGAAAAAAATAAATAAATCGTCATCGTCTCCATATGATCAACTAAAAAAGGTACACCCTCTTAATCTATCTGAAAATCGTACTCTTTGGAAACCAATCTCATCCATGTGCATTTTCAACTCTTTGACACTTTCACAAGGTTGTATTTTTTCAAGGTTTACTTCGTACCTATTAAAATTCTACTCAAATTACGGTTTATTACCTCGACGTAAAAGATTCGTAAAATACGTCAATTTTACACTGCAAGTACCTATCCGTATAAGCCAAATGGTGCCAAAGTACCCTATATTATGATTTATACCACGTATGAAGCATAAGTAAATGATACTTTTCGCAAACGATGTACTCTTTACTTTGGTACATACTACATCTGGTTAGGTAACTATTAGCTACCAAAAAAGGTATAAATCGTTCAGGTATTAAAATCCGTCTGAAATAATTTCGGAATATTCAACATGACGTAATAATATTTCTATCAAGTTACCAGGTACCTTGTATATATACTCAGACCTGACATATTACGTAAAAATCTAATGGAATGTCTTAAAAAATATACGTCAAATCTGCAACTTACAAACCGACCTCTTTCCTTAAGGTTATGTCACCTATATCATCTACTATGTAGTAAAATATATTTTAAAAAACTTTCCGCATGGCTTCATTTCCATACCTACTACGTATGTACATGCAGAATCACAATGAAAATAAATCGTGCCAATCGGTCTACTAAAAGCACATCGGCATCGTCGAATGTGAATTTTTTAACAATGATATTCCTTACGAGTATCCAGGAAGAATTTTCATGCTGCGGAGTGCAGACTGAAAAGATTTTTCTCGTTTGATTTTCTTTTTCAATATTTCTGTAATATTTACCTACCAACTATTTAATTGATGAGTGCTTTTCAATGTTAAATTTGGGATTAATTTTTACAACAAAAAGCAGAGAAAAACAACAGAACCGTCGACAAAATATAAATTAAAGTGTCTTCGTTCCCTGTTTAAGCAACGGGGAAAAAGGATTTAGCGCGCAATTTTTTATTTTTTGGCGACACGATCTACCTCTATCGAGGTAGGTATTCCATGAATTATCTTGTTTCTACCCATAAGTATTGATTTGATAGGTAAATATTTAGGTGGGTAGTGAGTTAATGAGCATATGAATATTTTAAAAATTAATTTTTTCTCAATTTGAAAAAAAATTTAGCAAAAAAACTTTTAGGTACTTTTTTTGAGAAAAAAAATCTCAAAATTTTGTTCTGTGCTTTTTCTTTGTTATTTATTTATTATTAATTTTTTTATTTAGAAAAACAGCAGTATTCCATTTTTTTAAATTTCTCAATTGGAGTACAAAATGTTTCTCGAATTTTTGGAGAAATGGTTTCTGAATTTTTCTGCGTGAAAATTTTGATTTTATTTCAATTTTAAAAAAATAAAATGAAATACAATTTTAACAAAAAAATTTTCTCTATTTTTTAGAAAAAAAAAAAAAAAAAAAAATTTAGCAAAAAACTTTTTCCTTTTTTAAAGAAAAAATCTCAAATTTCAAGAGATAAAAATCTGTGTGTTTTTTGCTTTTGTTTTGTTTTGTTCTTTACTTCTTTATTTATTTATTTATTTTCTTTTTATTGAGGAAAACAGTGTTTCTAATTTTTTCTGTAAAAAATGTTCTCAATTGGAGTAAAAAATGTTTCCCAAATTTTTTAAGAAATGGCTTCTGAATTTTTCTGGGTGAAAATTCTGATTTTTTTGGATATTTTTTTCAAAAATAAATTTCTTATTTATAGAAAGGGGATTTCTAGTCGTCAATTACGTACTACATAGATACATACTTGATATTCAAAATTGAAAGGGAGGTAGGGGTTTAATCGAAATTTTTGTAATAACCAAAATTATTTCTAAGACGTTAAGCTACAACTTTTATTTGAAAATTTTTTCAATTATACCCCTACCTCCCATCGATTATGCATGCCACTCCAAAGATACTAATTAAAAATTTGAAATGGGACGGAGAAAGGGTTCAATTAAAAAAAATTTCAAATAAAACTTGTAGATTAAGATCCTAAAAATGAATTTGGTTATTATAAAAGTTTCGATTGGATCCCTCCCTCTCTTCTGATTTCACATGTCATCAGGTAGATACTTTTTCAAAATTGGGAGAGGAGTCCAATTATTGAACAATTTTTCAAAAAAAAAGTTGTAGATTGAAGTTTATAAATAATTTTGATTATTACAAAAATTCCGATTCGACCCCTCCCTCCCGAGCAGCACACTCGACAAATTATCGAAATAAAAAATCGACAGAATATCGAATTCGATAAAGTGTTGCGTTAGTTCCGCATAAATCGTGAAATTATCTTTCGATATATAGATAGATTATCGACGAATTATAGTTAGTAAAAATTTCGAGATTAAAGTAAGATATTTTATCGATAATCTATCTATAATATCGAAAGATAATTTCACGATTTAGGCGGAACTTTCGCGACACTTTATCGAATTCGATATTCTATCGATTTTTTATCGATTTTTTATTCCGATTTTTCGTCTTTTACTAGCTTTTTTCTATAATTAAAAATCATTAATTAGCATAATTAATACATTAATCTATGCCTAAACACATTATTCATGTTACGGTAAGAGGATCATTTCAGAAAAAGTCAAAAAAAATTATAAAAAATCTGCCACCCGTGGGGCTTGAACCTTCTACCTCCTGCATGGCAATCCTCTTCCTTAACCACTGTGCCATACTTTATCGTTGAGGAATTAGCAATAAAACGCTTATAATAGGCAGTTTAGTACTTCCAGACGTGTTGGACTTTGAAAAATTTTCACCAATTTGGAAATAATTTCAAATATCGTCACCAAATCGTTGAAAAATCGTTCGACAAATTTCAGATTATTTGTCGATAATGTAGTTTCAAATATCGCCACAAAATCGTTGAAAAATCGAATTCGAGGAATTTCATATTACGTGTCGATAATATAGTTTCAAATATCGTCATAAAATCGTTGAAAAATCGAATTCGAGAAATTTCAGATTACGTGTCGATAATAAAGTTTTAAATATCTTCACAAAATCGTTAAAAAATCGAATTCGAGAAATTTCAGATTATTTGTCGATAATATAGTTTCAAGTATCGTCACAAAATCGTTAAAAAATCGAAATCGAGAAATTGCATATTATGTGTTGATAATATAGTTTCAAATATCTTTACAAAATCGGTAAAAAATCGGATTCGATAAATTTAATATAATCTGTCGATAATATAGTTTCAAATGTCGTCAAAAAATCGGTAAAATATCGAAGTCGAGAAATTTCATATAATCTGTCGATAATATAGTTTTAAATATCTTTACAAAATCGTTAAAAAATCGAATTCGAGAAATTTCATATAATCTGTCGATAATATAGTTTTAAATATCTTTACAAAATCGTTAAAAAATCGAATTCGATAAATTTAATATTCTTTGTCGATAATGTAGTTTCAAATATCTGCACAAAATCGGTGGAAAATCGGTATCGATAAATTTAATATTCTTTGTCGATAGTATCGTTGACGAATATCGTCATAAAATCTTAATAATATCGAATTCGATAGTTTTTAGATTTTTTGCCTATAAAGTTGTACCGATAAATCTTTATAATATCGTGAGAACATCTATAGATTTTCAAACGATTTTTTATCGATACGTTACATCTACCGATATTATCGATCGAGTGTGCCGCTCGGGCTCCTCTGAAATATTGAATATCAGGTATCTATGTAGTATTGGATTTGGTAACATTCAAGAACAAAGATCCACGTCCATGTAAACAATTGAAGTAAACTAGACACCATTCAAAAATTTCTCAATTTTTTTGGAAGTGAAATGAGCTGACTACCTGTAGGTATATTAAAGCGTAACTTTCTCGACCATTTATCGTAAGAATTAATTTTCACACAATTAGGTAACACCCCCTGCCCCTTCAAATATCATTTTTTGACTGCTGAGTAAATTTTGAGTCGAAACAATGATCGTTCTTTTCACCTACGCTGCTAAAAGAATTTACAATTTAATCCGCAGTTCAACGTGCTCGCGAGAATAAAACTCTCGAGTTATGATAAATGAAGAAAAATGTTCCGAGAGATGAAAAAAAAAAAAATAACAAAGTTTCGAAGTAAAAACAAAACAAAAAGATAATGTAACGATTTCTCAACTCGACCGGCGAACAGTCGAGGAAATGGTGAAAACGTGTAACATGTGGGAATGATATTACCGCCACTCAAGTATCATTTTAGGTTTTAAATCAAATAAAGGCAATGAAAATCGATGTTAGAAGAAACAAAAATGAAATTATCTTCGGCTTGTACCGCGGTTTTGCTAAAGTATTATGGGATGTGTCCCCAAACGACACGATCGAATGGCATACTATTTACAACGGTTGCGAAAATTATTGCAAGACAACTCCAAGAAGTTACCATTCGAGCCGACAATTTTTCCAGTCAATTTTTATAGCTTATTGTCTTTTTGGGAAATGGAAACGGAACATCGTTATAAATATTTTAGCGATTGAAACATTACAAAAATGGTGTTTCTTATTCGAAATGGTATTTTTTATTTGTATTCGAAGCGTGAAGTGTCGAATTACGTGACATTGAAATTAGCTCAAGGGAGTCACGAATTAATTTTTCCAAAAAAAATGAAGTTTAATGGAATTTTTGAAAGATTTTTTTTTTTTTTTTGAAGGAAAAATCGTCGAGTAAAATTTTCATTTTGATTACGAAGATCTTGTTTCGTTATGTAATAAAATGAAGAATCGCGTGGTTTAAAATGGCAGCGATTAAATTCTTTTGAAAACAAACTTCACCGCAAACCGCAACAAAGTCTAAAAAAAATACACAAATTTAGAAACGACGTGACATATACGAACGTATCGTACCTACCCGGTGACATTTTTGGCTTCCATTGAATAAACACATGAATAAGAGAAGGTCGAGTACTAATGTATTTGTAATGTAGAACGCAGAGGCGCCCAGAGATATGTTGCAGTATTGCAGCCGCAATAGGGGCCCTCAAATTTTATCATTTCAAATATGCCAAAATGAATGTTAATGGAAAAAGTATCCATTCAAACCAATTTTTTGAATGAAAATCTACTTTTTTGCAGAATAACATATTTTAGTTTTTAGGAGTAAAAATATTTTGAGATTTGAATAATTTCTCAATTTTTTAGAGAAAAAATTTATTTATTTTACGAGAGAAACAATTTTTGAAAAACATATTTTTTCTCAATATTCTTGGAATAATCTTCCAATTTTTTTGAAATAGAGAATTTTTTCAATTTTTTTTTTGAAAAAAAAACTCAAGTTTTTTTTAATCAAAATTTTTTAAACCTTTTTTTGTAAAAATTCTCACTTATTCTTTTAAAAATCTGTTTTTTTTTTTTTTTTTGGTTTCCATTAGGTACCTACCTATTTCATTATTATTATGTACCTACTATTATAAGTATTTTTGAATCAAAAGTCTATCAATTTTATTGGAAAGAAAAATAATTTTTCAATAAATGGAGAACAAAATTTTTATTCTTTTAGAAATACAAATAAAAATTTATCGATTCTTTTTTTAATAAAAATTTTTTCCAGTTCTTTTTTTCAGTGAAAATATTCTTGATTTATAAATCTTTTAATTTTTTTGGATTGAAGAATGTTTTCAATTTTTTTCAATTGTCGTGTTTTCTTGAATAATTTTTTTTTTTTTTTTTTTTTTTTTTTGGAGTGAGCAATCTTATAATTTTTTGGATCACTTGAAAAAAGTCTGGATTTTTTTTAATTGGAGGGGGGATAAAACAATTTTTTAATTTTTGGCAGAATGAAATAATTTCTTTTTTTAAGGAAATTTTTTTTCATTTTTTCAAAAATTTCTCGAGTTTTTTTGAATACTTTTCTAAAAAAAATTACGTAGCTGTAGATAATTTTTTGAGAAAAGAAGTTTCTCAATTAGTAGGTATTCCTCATTTTTTCGAGAAAAAAATTCTAAATTTTTTGGAATGGAGAAATAGTTTAATTTTTTGATAGTTGAATTTTTTGAAACACTTCAAAAAAATTCTCTTTTTTCGGAATACCCAGGTATAACAATTTTTTATTATTTTTTGAATGAAAAATCTATCAATTTTATTGGAAGGAAAAATAATTTTTCTATACCTAGCTATTATTGGAGAAAAATTTCTTATTTTTTGGAAATAAAAAATAAAAATTGAAGAGTTTTTTTAAATAAAAATTTTTTCAGTTTTTTTTTGGGGATGAAAAAATTCTCAATTTTTTTGAAGAAATCTTCTAATTTTTTTTGGATCAAAGAATGTTTTCAATTTTTTCAATTGTCTTGTTTTTTTTTGTTGTTTTTTTTTGGAGTAAGCAATCTTCTAATTTTTTGAATAACTTGAAAAAATACTGAATTTTTTTTTGGGTGGGGGAAGAGGGAATAAAACAATTTTTCTATTTTTTGCAGAATGAAATATTTTTTTTAAGGAAAGATATTTTCAATTCTATTGAAAATTTCGTTTGGATGAATTTATTTTTGTGAAAAAAATTTCTCAATTTTTCAGGTGTAAGTATCAATTTGATTGGAAAAATCTTTCGATCAAAATGAAGATTTCGAAAAGTGTTTTTTTTTTAGGAAGGCTCTAAAAATAATTTCATGCAAATTTTCAGATCATTTTTTTTTAAAATAGGTAGTTTTATTCTGTGAGATTTTTTGTTCAGGAAAACTTTTAAAGAGAAAGTAATTTTTAAGGAACATTTTTTAGGAATTAAAAAAATAATAAGTTTTGAGGAGGGAGATGAAATATGCAAACACGGTTTAGTGGATAAATTTTGATAAGAAGGGTGAGAAAATGAGTCCATGAATTTTTTTCACACTTGTGACAGCTTTGTGGACTTTTTCTTAGAGAGGAAAAATTTTGGATTCTTTCACGAGTACGCGAAAAAAAACGAGCTGAAAAATGACGAAAGCTAGAAGAAAAATGCTTTTAGAAATGTAGGTGCTTCTATTAAGTTCACGGTCGACCACGTGACTCAACTGATTTATTTGTCGGAGATAATTTGTTTGATGAGAAAAACCCAAAGACGAAATATCGTTGTTTGTTTAGAAACCTTTTTATTTGCCAGATAAGTGCGGTAACTTCCTTATTACACCGATTAAGCCAGCTTCGCTTAATTGAAATAACAATCCGAGCGCATTGTGTTTGTAAAAGTACCTACATATGTACTTATGGAGCGCACGATGATTTCATTAGAGGTGACAAAAACGCTCGAAAAGTAGCTCCTCTCGCAATGAAATAGAATTTTTACAACGGATCGTTGTCGTCATGATGCGGAAAATTCGATTCGAAGGGTATAAACGTTAATTTTGTAGATAACCCAGTTTCTTGTTTTAAAATCTACTAACCGTTGAGAAATTGAATTTCATGCGTGGGTGGGTCGGAAATTAGTCGATTATGAATGTAACGTTGAACCAAGTTTGGTTTATAAATGGAGGAATTAATTTTCAATATTGTATTTATTTCGGTTTACCGAATATTAACCGAATTGTTGAGCGAATTGGCACAAATTCAAGTTGCTTTCGAAACGTTTATCAGTCGTTCGTGTTTTGAATTAGCATTTTGGCAAACTATTGACGTGATCTTCACATAAATGTGTGGGGATTCCATATTGTTCTTTTCTCGTATAGGTGATGAGCCAATATGAAAACGATTGCGCTGTTTGGCGTGTATGGATTCGATGCATGGTCGTTTAGGAAGAACCGAAGAAAAATTATTTGAAAAATTAATTAAACTGTAAAAATTGATTAAAAATAGTTATCGTGAAAATCTGCTGAAAATGTAATTATAATTTCTTGCAAATCATGAAAGTAAAATCTATCAAAAATAAATTTACACATTTTTTTCAAAATACGAAAAATCGACTTTTTGAAAATGAGCTGAAATTTGGTGATGATGAAATGAATCAATTAAACTGAACTTTTTTTTTTTTGTAAATTCAAAACTAAAAAAAGGGGTAAAACAGGTATATTGAGGAATTTTGTTGAATCGAGCATTTTTGTCAAACGAAAAAAAAAAAAATTTTCTTTGTGCAATTAATATCAATTATTATGCTTTTAAGACGTTCAAAATTGAAAAAAATCTAACGAAATTTGTATTTAAACTGATTTTTAAACATTTTGCCAGACATCTTGAAACTGATTTTTTTTCAATATTGGTTGAATATTAGACAATATGTTGTCAGCCATTTAAAAACTTATAGGTAATTCTATTTTTGAAAATCAAATGATTTTTAGAATTTTTTAAAAAGACATCTATAAATCTTAAATTTAAAAAAATTTAATTTTAATATATTATTTTATTTTAACTGACTGACTTTTTATAGATTTTGTCAGACATTTTAAAACAGAAAAATTTTCAAAATTGGATAAGTTCTAGACATTTTTGTTGGAAATTTTGAAACTTATAATTCTTTTTTAAAAATTCATTTTTTTGAAGATTGAATAATTTGTTAGGTACCTACTTAATTCTAATAAAATAGAAATTTATTGAATAAATTGTAAAATTTGTACCGTATCATTTAAAAAAAATTTATTTAAACAAAAAAGAATAAATTTTGGTATATTATTTTGAATTAACCCTAGCAGCACAGTAAGTCGTATAGATATCTGTAGCAAGTCAACTTTGTCTAGCTTGTCGAAATCTGAAAATAATATCTAACTGATATTGGAACGATAAATAAACTTCGATGAGTTCTCCAGGATTTAAGGAGATGTCTGACACACATTCTATAAATATCTTGTTTTAGATATTTTTCCAAAACTACCAACCAATGTCTATTGAACGTCATACATATGTTGAAATTCGACTTCGATTTGTCAAATTTAGGCATTTACCAGACAACTAAGATGCTCATCTAAATGACATCTGATAGATATTGGTTTTAGACAGAACAAAATGTAATCGATGTTATATTAACTCAAAGATGTCCTACACATGTCTAAATTTGATATCTATAAGACAATTATTGAGACATGCATTTGACATTCATCTGATGTATGTATTTGCCCCAAACAACTGTTAATTTTCCTACATCTGATGGATGTCTAATACATATACGTCTAATGTATGTCGAAGAATTGATATCAGTGATACATGTGCCATTGTTTATTTTATTTTCATATCTATTTTGATGTCAAATGAATGTCTATTTTCATATACCTATCTACTACTTACTTAACTATTTTTACTTTTTTTTAAATTCAAAAAACTATTTTATTTTTTTTGTTGAAAAAATGATACACAAAATATAAACTGTTCAGTTTAAGCTCTCACATATCCAATTCATTGGCAAATTATTAAGCTTGAAGCTTTTTCCTATTTCAAAAAATTTTAATTTTACAAAAATTATTAATTCTGTAAGAATATTCGATTTGACATAAAAATAGCCTATTTTTTTCATCGTTCTACCTTCGGGATTCCACAGCACACTGCCATGCCATGCCATGGTTCGTGCTGAAAAATTTATTAAAATAAAGTTGTAGGAAATTCAACATGGAAAAATTCATTTGCTGGTGTTTTTCACGCCAAACTCAACCCATGAAAAACGTGTTCTGAAGGGGGTTGGACGACAAAAAAGGTCAAGTAGGAGACCGAGATCAATATGTGTAATTTTGATATGTAATAAAGTATACCTCTACACCTTTCTTTCAATAAATAAATCAAAAATACATTTTGTAGTCATTTATTTCGATTTAGTTTTACAATTCTATGGCTCTAGTCGTATAAAGCCGGAGATGATGATAGTAGGCGTTAAATGGAGTATTTTTCCTATTCCTAGCTCGATATGCTATATTTTTGCGACCAATGTCTATGTTTTTGTTTGTCGGGCCAATAAACGAAACCAAACGAGTCTATAGGGATATCGATAGATTGAGTTTAATGATATAAAAAGACCAATCTGCCTGGCGCATGGCGGTGCTGATTAATGTCAAATGTATTCCGTATTGAGCGGAAATGAATTTAATAGGAGTCGCAAAGAGCACAGGATTTCGTCTCGATGATATTTCTTCTTTTCCAGGGCCGAGTCTCAATGGCGAATGCGCGATGTTTTTCAAACAAAAATACAGTGTTACATTTTGACGATGAGGAAAAATTTCAATGTAACCGGATTTCACTAGTGTCTAGTTCAAGTTTATTCTATTTTTATACAAGGAGGTGGATCCTTGTTATTGAATTTTTATACATAGATATTTGATATTCAAAATTGGAGGGAGAGGAGGGAGGGTCCAATAGAAGTTTTTGTGATAACAAAAATTATTTCCAAGACCACAGGTTACAACTTTTATTTGAAATTTTTTTCAATTGGTCCTCTACCCCTATCAGCTTTTAATAATATAACCCGAGCAGCACACTCGACAAATTATCGAAATAAAAAATCGACAGAATATCGAATTTGATAAAGTGTCGCGTTAGTTCCGCATAAATCGTGAAATTATCTTTCGATATATAGATAGATTATCGACGAATTATAGTTAATAAAAATTTCGACATTATAGTAAGATATTTTATCGATAATCTATCTATAATATCGAAAGATAATTTCACGATTTAGGCGGAACTTTCGCGACACTTTATCGAATTCGATATTCTGTCGATTTTTTATCGATTTTTTGTCTTTTAGTAGCTTTTTTCTATAATTAAAAATCATTAATTAGCATAATTAATACATTAATCTATGCCTAAACACATTATTCATGTTACGGTAAGAGGATCATTTCAGAAAAAGTCAAAAAAATTATAAAAAATCTGCCACCCGTGGGGCTTTTACCATCTACATCCTGCATGGTAATCCTCTTCCTTAACCACTATGCCATACCTTATCGTTGAGGAATTAGCAATAAAACGCTTATAATAGGCAGTTTAGTACTTCCAGACGTGTTGGACTTAGAAAAATTTTCACCAATTTGGAAATAATTTCAAATATCGTCACAAAATCGTTGAAAAATCGACAATTTTCAGATTATTTGTCGATAATGTAGTTTCAAATATCGCCACAAAATCGTTGAAAAATCGAATTCGAGGAATTTCATATTACGTGTCGATAATAAAGTTTTAAATATCTTCACAAAATCGTTAAAAAATCGAATTCGAGAAATTTCAGATTATTTGTCGATAATATAGTTTCAAATATCGCCACAAAATCGTTAAAAAATCGAAATCGAGAAAATTCATATTATGTGTCGATAATATAGTTTCAAATATCTTCACGCAATCGTTAGAAAATCGAATTCGAGAAATTGCATATTATGTGTCGATAATATAGTTTCAAATATCTTTACAAAATCGTTAAAAAATCGGATTCGATAAATTTAATATAATCTGTCGATAATATAGTTTCAAATGTCGTCAAAAAATCGGTAAAATATCGAAGTCGAGAAATTTCATATAATCTGTCGATAATATAGTTTTAAATATCTTTACAAAATCGTTAAAAAATCGAATTCGATAAATTTAATATTCTTTGTCGATAATGT
This sequence comes from Balanococcus diminutus, assembly GCA_959613365.1. Classification (NCBI taxonomy): domain Eukaryota; kingdom Metazoa; phylum Arthropoda; class Insecta; order Hemiptera; family Pseudococcidae; genus Balanococcus; species Balanococcus diminutus. Next base: position 42,140,650 of record OY390716.1, read on the forward strand.
AGTTTCAAATATCTGCACAAAATCGGTGGAAAATCGGAATCGATAAATTTAATATTCTTTGTCGATAGTATCGTTGGCGAATATCGTCATAAAATCTTAATAATATCGAATTCGATAGTTTTTAGATTTTTTGCCTATGAAGTTGTACCGATAAATCTTTATAATATCGTGAGAACATCTATAGATTTTCAAACGATTTTTTATCGATACGTTACATCTTCCGATATTATCGATCGAGTGTGCCGCTCGGGAAGTATCTAAGTCATATTATGCAAAATTAGAGGGGTGGGAAGGGTCAAATCGAAAATTTTATAATAACAAAAATTTTTTTTAAGACTTCAATCTACAACTTTTGTTTGAAAATTTTTTCAATTGGACCCCTCCACAATTTTTGAAAAAGTATCAACCTGATATTATATGAAATCGGAGGGGAGGGAGGGGTCCTATCGAAATTTTTGTTATGACCAAAATTATTGCTAAAACTTCCATCTACAACTTTTATTTGAAAAATGTTTTAATTGAACCCTTCCTCCCTCCCACATCTAATTTTTAATTAGTACCTTCAGAGTGTCATGCAAAATTGGTGGGGAGGGAGTGGTTTAATTTAAAAAAATTTCAAACAAAAGTTGTAGATGGAAGTCCTAACAATAATTTTAGTCATTACAAAAATTTCGATAGAACCTCTCCCTCCCCTCTAATTTTGAATATCAAGTATCTATGTAGATTTTGGTAAAATTCATCAACAACGATCCACCACCATGTAAATAAATCGAGTAAACTAGACACTAGTTCTGAATTCATTTTCGCTGTCTTTTACTTAAATCGAGCCATATGTTCGACGAATACATCAGTTTTATTAAATTTACTCCTACGAGTCGTGCTTTTATTCAAATTCGCCGAAATCACAAGACGTGGTATGTTTTCTAGACATATCCTAACATCGAATAGAAATATGAAATTACAATTCTTCGTGTTGATCTTCTACTCCTACCTTCGTATACATGAACTATTAATTATATACGAGTAAGTGTAATTTTAGAATCCCCGATGCGATTCTCAAGTTGTATTTCTCCTTCGTACGTGCGAATAAATTTACCAACCGTAAGATGCTCATAGCTCAGAAATGGAAAATTCCCTGATTTATTCGAGCCTTTCGCTTTCGTACACTGATGTTTTTTTTTTCACATGCTCGGTTTACCGACTGTTTTTGTGAGTCTGCTAAAAAGTTGGTAGGTACGATGAAACAATAACCGCGTTAATTGGTTAGCTATTTTGGCGAAAATGCTAACCGCGAGTCCATTAGCATTTATATACCTACTAGACTTAGACAAGTTATAGCAGTGTAAATAATTCATCGTGATTATTTATACGTGCAAAAAAGCTGCACAATTTTTTGTTCATTTTCAGTGTCTTGAAACGTGTCGAGTGTCGGTGTAACCTGATTACTCAGACAGAAAGGTAAAACCAAACCATCTCGAGCATTAAAAGACTTGAGAAGTAATACATTCGAAAATCTAAACTGGGGTAGGGGTTGCTTTCAGAATTTGATTATGAAGTGTAGGTAGACTGGTGAAGTTTATTGGTAAATTTAAAATGGCTGAAAAATCAGAATGGGAAAAAATGAAAATATTTAAATTAATCTCAATCTCAAAAAAAAAAAAAATTAAAAAAAACAACTCTTTTTTGTTTAGGACGAAATCTTTCATTTTTCAGAAAAAATCTAGTTTTATCGAGAAAAAAATCTTAACGAATCTCAAACTTTTGGAGGATAAAAAAAATCTCGCATTTTCGTAGAAAAAGAAAAACATTTTTTTTTAATTTTCTTGGGATAAAAAATACTTGGCTTAATTTTTTGAAGCCACCTTCAAAAATTCTTAGTTTTTATGATAAAAAAAAATACAAAATATATTTTAATATCGATTTTTTCAGAATGTCTGAAAAAATTTCTAAAAGCCGTCCAATTTTGAAGAAAATTTGAAACTTTTTTTTCGATTTTCAGTTAGAAATAAATCCACTCTTCAGTTCTTCTGTAGTAGGTAAATAACAATTTGAAAATTATTCGTAAATTTTAAAGAAAATTTTTAAAATTTTTATGAAAAAAATCGTTTATTTTTTTAGGAACAGTCTCTTTTTTATGCAGAAAGAACGCTCTTATTTTTTTAGGATAAAATTTTAAATCCTTTCAATTTTTAATTTTTTATACAATTTTTTGGAGAAGAAAATTTCTCAGTTTCTCTGAAATAAAACCTATTTAATTTTTTTTTGGCGCTTTTAATTGCTAGGATTATCGCGCCACTAATGTTTTTAAAATTTTTTATAAAAAATCTTTCAATTTTTTTGGAGAGAAAAAAAAAATAATACCTAATGAAAAAATTTCTGAGTTTTTTTAAACCTTCTATTTTTGTTTGAAAAAATGAATGTTTTTGAGAAAGTAAATGATTTTGATTATTGACAAATTTTTTGGAGCGAAAAAATCTGTTTTTCTGTTTGGAATTAGGTAAATCTTTCATTTTTTGGAGGATATTTTTTCAATATACTCGTAATCTCAATATCTCTCAAAAAAAAAAAAAAATTATAAAGTAAAAGATTAATAATAAATTGTTATTTTCAAATTTTTGGAGAAAAAAAATAATGAGAAAAATCTTCAATTTTTTGAAAGAAAATATTCTTTGTTTAGTATGTATAAAATCTTTCATTTTTAGAGAAAAAGTTTTCCGTTATTTTGAGAAAAAAATTTGACTATAGAATTTCAATTTTCTGGGGAAAATATTTTAAAAATTATTGGATAAAAAAATCTCTTGATTTTTTTGTAGAAAAAATTTCCACATTCTCATAGAAAAAGAAGAACAGCTTTAAAAAAAAAATTGAATTTGGGTCAAAATTTTGGGGAGGCATGCCGCCAAGTGTCTTGAGATCCCACGACGAAAATTATTTCAGTAAATGTATTTACTCCCAAGTTTAAAAAACAAAAAAAATTTATTATTTTTTTTTATTGTAGCTCCCAAATTTGGTATTTTTTGAAAAATGAGAGTTTTTGCAAAATTACATTTAATCAATGAAAAAAGCTATTATATACTGTATTTTCAATGCAGAGTCCTCCTCTGATGGTTTTTTTTTTGATTTTTGTAATCATCCATTTTGCGAAAATTTTTGAAAAATGAGAGTTCTTTGTCAAATAACATTTTAGTAAATAAAAAAAGCTACTGGTCAAAACCAAAACAAAATTGAAATCTTTAAATTGAAAATTAAATTACATAGATAGGTAGGTATATGTAAATATGAGATTTTTTCTTCAAAAAAATTCAGATTTTTTTTTCCTCGAAAAGAACAGTAAAACATTTATTTTTTAAATTCGAAACTTTTTCTACCACAAAAGTTGAGATTGTCCCCTTATTTTCAATGCAAAATCCTTCTCTGATAAAATAATTGTTAAAGATTTTTTAAATCAACAATTTTGTAAAAAAATTTAATTTCAGTACCTACCTAAAAAAAATTGTGATTTTTTTTTATGACAAATTGAACATTTTTACAGAATTGATAATTCCAGTGAAAGTGAATAAGTGATCATTTTTGCGAATAAAGATATTTAGTCAGAAGAAAAAATGTAATTTTGTAGGTTGGCCATGAAACGAAAAAAAAAATTTTCAAGTGGGAATATATATATATATAGATTCTCAAACAATTGGATCATCTAAAAAATTTCGTAAAATTTATAATTTTTACAAGATTGGTAATTTTTAGTGTTCGTAAAAGTAAGTAGAAAAATTTACAAAACTGATTTTCTTAGATTTCCCTTTCAAAGAACATTTAAAAAAAATTAAAATACTTTCTAATTTGAAACTGTTTGCACCTAGTTTTGCAATAAATTGCATTTTTTTTAAGAATTAAAAATTTAGAAACACGAAAATTGATTATTTATTTTAGAAGATTTTAAAAGATTTTTGTTTCCAGAATTTTTATAAAATCAAAGTATTTTTCCAACACAAAAAAAAATGGTAAAATTATAATTTTTTTGAATAGGTAGGTATATTATTATTTCACATGCCTATTTATGTAAGTATTTTAAGAAATTTTACATTTTTGAAAAATTAAAAAATTTCATAAATTCCCAACAAAATTCGAAATTTTTACAAAAGTGGATTTTTATAAATTTTTTAAAACTGGAAAATTTTATAAAAATTTAATTTTTGGCGAAAATTATTTACCTATTTTTTTTACAAAGAACCTACTACCTATATAAAAACAAAATTAAAATATTTTTTTTTAAATAATAAAAAAAATAAAAAATAAAAACTTGAAAAATCTAACATTTTAACGTAGGTAGGTAAATGTATTTTTCTTTAATTTCAATTTTCTATTCGTTGAAGCCCAGCGGTAACTTACTTGGGCGCCTCACCAAATGAGAGATCAATCGTAGGAGTTCTCCTGCCAATAAATTTTAATAATCCAAGCGAAAAACTTGTCTCGAGAGAATTCATGTATTTAAAAAATTACTCGAGAGGGAGTTGAAACACAATGAAATTTTAATATTGATGCAGTACATATTTTTTTTTACCATATAATAAAATCAAAAATACCTATCGTAGCAATTTGTTTGATTTGACGACTTTTTTCATGTAATTCTACCCCACTATTGCACGGCTTCAAATCGAATTTAAATAATATGGAAAACTGTAGCTGATTTATCCGACACGACAGCCGCTATTTTCACTCCACAAAAATTCATTCGTATTTGTACCAATAATGCATTCAAATCATGAACAAAGCATTCCTTTAAAAATTTCCTCTACCGCGATGGAAATTTTTTTTCAAAGTCCCACACGCGTACTCTTCGTCCTAATCGCATTACGAATTCCACAATCGCAAAATTCTTTTCAATTCATGCGTGAAAATGGCTCAGCGAGATGGAAACCCCAAAAATAGTAGAAAGCAACCGCCGAGAGGCGGGTACTCGCCGTGCGACTAGAAAATAATCAAAAATTTTACACCGATTCGACCCCTAAAGCACCATTAGTCTATAAAACCATATCATAAAAGAATTCTTCATTTCACGAACCCTCCTACTCGATGCTATTTCCACGCTTTAGGTACTAATGTCGCTAATCATATTTTCCGCCAGCTCACCTTCTTTTCTACTCGTATCTGCTTTCTGGCTCTGGCAGACAGATTAATATAATGAGTGGAAATTCTATTCGATTCATTACAATTTGTACTAAAATTCGATGAATAATTCATACTATAAAACGGTATTTCATTTCATGCATATAATTAATAAATGGGAAATTTATGTACGTGTATCACTCTATAACTGAGTATTTTATTGACTATTATGATTTTCGTTTTATTAATTTGGATGCAGGTATATGAGATGTGAAAATAACTCATCAGACGAATAAAACACCAGAGAAATTTCCTTCCCAAAGATATTACAGAAAACCTAGATGGATTAGGTTTTAAAAAGCTATGCCAAATCAAAGAGGATTAGGTACTACGACTATGATCTCCTATTTATAGAGAAGGGATTAATTAAGCTCATGTGTGAATATCACTTCGGTGGTAACCTTTTGTAACGATTTTAACACTTCCCAATCCCAATACCACGAGATAAACCATACGTAGGTAGAGGTAATAGGTACCAGCACACAATTTAGGTCTGACTCGAAAAAATTCCTACTACATATATTTTCGTTCAGTAAAAATCTCATTAGGGAATTGACTCATTTCGCCCTATCTCTAGCCCAGATAATTGAATCTTTCGGCTTTGCTAGAAGTTTAATTGAAATAGGATGCTTTTTTAAGGAAATTGGGCAGATATTATTTTTTAAAGGCGGAAAAAAGAAAATATAAATATACTCGCGGTAGCTCGGCTAGATAATAATAATAACTTAAATAATCAATTTCTTTCATTCGAGGCGAAAAGAAGCACAAAAGCTTCAATTTTCGAAATATAATAAAATTTCCTCCAGTTTATTACGCTACCGTATCAAACATGGCAAACTTTCTCAGAAGCGTTCTCGCTTTAAAAAGTTTCATTTAATCAAAACTGTTAAAAGGTCTATTTTGATAGATCCGAAGATTCGTAGTATGTTTCTCCAGTAACTAGTTAGTAGTCATGTTTCGAAGAAATTTTCATTGAATTTCAAGCTAACGAGGCATTGTCGGAGAGAAAATTTGCAATGCGGTTGGTTAATTTAATTTGGCCCGAGGTTCTTAATATTATTTTTGGGGGAATTTTACACAACGTTGAGAGTTAGTTTTACATCCTCTTCGATTTAAAATAAATTTTTCAGAAAATATGTGTTTCAATTTAATAGGAAAAACATTGAAATAATTTCATTAAAAAAATTTCACTTGTTTATGAACTCATCAATTTTTTAAATTCTGATTTTGAAAAAAAATGAAATGAAAAATTTTGATTTTATACAAAATGTTGAAGAAGTTGTTTTTAAAATTTTTTTTAAATGTTTCATAAAATTTGAGAAGAGTAAAAAAAAGATTTTAAGTAATACGTATTTAAAAATTCATTTTCAATTTGTAATTGAATTTTTTTTTTGGTAAAAATTCAAGAAAATCAGTTCTGATCAAAACTTCAACAAAATTTCAAACAAGTATTTCTGTTTCATTTTTATCAAAACTGAAGAAACATTCCAAATAAAATTTAAAAGTACCTTTTTAATCACGATTGAAAAATGATTTTCATCAATATCCAAAAAACTGTTTTCGGCCAAATCGAAATTTCCATAAGTTGTTTCTTTTTTAAAATTAAAAAAATCCCTTTAATTATAATATACCTATTGTTTTTTAAAGTTATATAGGTAAAAATTGAAAAAAAAAATTAAATCAACTTTTCATCTTTTAAAAAAATTGAATTCAAAAATTGTGTTTGATCAACATCAAAAAAACACAATCCAAATTTTTAAAAAAGTGTATTTTTAATCAGAATCAATTTCAAAAATTTGTCTTTAAATACCTATTTAAAAAAAAAAAAAAAAAATTGAAGATATTTTTTCAATTAAAAATCCATAAAGTTGTGTTTGGTTAGAATTATTTTTTAAAAATCTATCAAAATTTCAACAAAAAAAAGGAGTTATACGTAGGTAGGTAAATTATGTTTCAATCCAAAAAAAAATGAAATTAGAAAAAAAGGAATAGGTAAATATTAAATTTTTTTGAATATTCACCAAACAAAAATATTCCTAATCAAAATTTTATTTCCAATCGATATCCTTTTGAGAAAAACATTCTCAACCAAAATTTATAAAAAATTATTTTGATTAGCATTTTAAAAATTTGTTTCAAGTATACGAAAATTTACAAACTATATTTTCAGCCGATTTTTGAAATTTTTCATTAACTTTTAATTTAAAAAAGTTTTTATTAAACTTTTCAAAAAAAAACAAATGTTACCTACTTCATAATTGTCAATCAAAATGATAATAACTGTTTATTTTACATCAAATTGAAAAAATTAATAATCATCAATCAATAATATTGATTTTTTCGACATTTAAAAAAAAATTGTCATTAAAATAAAATTTTAAAATTCCGATTTAAACCTTTATAAATCTGTTCTTCTAAATCAAAATTGGAAAAAATAATTTTCAAAAAATATTGAAATTTTTAGACCATTTTCAGAAAAATATTCTCTGTCAAAATTTTACCTACCTAATAATTATTATTTCTTTTGGTTTTTTTCATCGAAATTGAAACGAAAATCAAGAATTAACTTTCAAAATTTGTTTTGACCCTAATTCATAATTTTTATTTTTATTCTAAAAATTTTAAGAATTTTGACTATCTATTTCATAATTTTTCTTTCGACCGAATTGTAAGTGGCATGCACCCCCCCCCCCCAATATTTCAGAAATGAAAAATTGACACATTTACAAACTCTCCCCTTCACCAGGTATAACCCATCAAAATTGTTCGAGATGTTAAATAAATTGCATAATCTTACACCTGAATTCTGTTCAAGCTACATACATTTTCAATGTTAATAAAATTGCATAACTAGTTTGCCGTGAATGTGAAATACCAACACGACTTATTCGAAATTCTTTTCATCAAATTTCATCTTGAGCACATTGAGAAGAAGTCTTGGGTGAAATTTCAATTGAGATTTGAATTCTTGACGCAAATCATCCTCACAGATAATCTTACATAATTTCGAAGTCGAAAAGCTGTACATTTTCGAAATGAAAAATATTCAAATTCAGCAAATAGGTACCTACAAAAAAATTTCTTTACCTACTACAAAAAAATTATGAGATTTTTTTTTCAAAGAGAAAAATTGAGACAACTATAAAAACTTGAGGTACCTTCACTATTTTTTTTTTTTTTTTTGAAAAACAATTTTTTCTAAAAATTTGAAAATTTTTCCAAGAAACGTGTATTTTTATAATAGATAGTTTTAAAGAAATGAGAATGTTCATCCTAAAAGATGATATTAATCCTTTTTGGAAGAAATAATATCTCAAGTTCTTTGGAGGAAAAAATGCTATAATCTTTTGGGTAGTAGGTATTTCATTTTTTTTTTTTTCAAGAAGAAAATTTCTGTTATTTAGAGAAAAAAAACTGTTTTTTTGGGAAGGAAATCTCAGTCATTTTTTTAGGATGAACATTTCTCATTTCTTTAAAACTGTTATAAAGAAACGGCAAGATTTTGTTAAGGTTATTTTTTTATAGGCATATTACATAATTATTATACCAATTTATATTTTTTGAATCAAAATTACTAAAAAAAATTTGAATCAAATTTTTCAATTAAAAAATAATAATTTTGCATCAAAATAATAAAAAGAAATTCTAATCAAATCTGTTCTCAAAATTTTAATCCTTTTTTTTTTTTTTTTTTTTTAATTTTGGCACGAAATTTTATCACATTTTTCGTTGTTTTAGTCATTTACGATAACCAAATGACGAAAAACGCGATGAATTTTTTGAATTACCAAATATGTAAGTATTCAATTTGTCTTTGACACAAAATTTAAAAAAATATTCAAAATTTTGAAAAATTACCTACCTATATTGATTAAAAAATTGGTTTGCATCAAAATTGCAAAAATCTTGATACACTTACGTATTTTTTTTCGAATTTTTTATTAAAATTTTAATAAACAAATTTCTTTAATTTAGAATATCATCAGTCCAAATTAAAAACAAAAAAATACAAAAAACTTGGTTGTTACCAAAATCAATGCATTTATTTATTGCAAATAATAAGTATTTTCAATCAAAACTTTGAAAATGGTTTTCAGTGAACTTACAGAAATACAATTCTCAATAATTAAAAAAAGGAAAAAATCTAAATTCCAAAAAATTGTTTTTTTTTTCAAAAATGAAAAGAAGCCATCCATTTAAAAAAAAAGTATAATAAAAAATAATCAAAATGGGAAAAAGTATAACTTTTTTCTGATTTAGGTACTTACATAGATGAAGAAAAAAAAGTGAAATCAATCAAAACTTCAAGAAAATATTTTTCATGAATTTACTGAAAAAAGTTATTTTCAATCAATTATTCAAAAATTATTCTCGGCTGAAATTTAAAAAAATCAAATCTGTACAATTTGCAAAAAATTGCTCTCAGTCAAAATTCTCTTCCATCATAATGTTTCAAAATTCATTTCTATAAGAAAATGTACAAAAAATTGTTTACCATGATTACTTTTTTCCCCAAACATATTGTATTTGGTTAAAATTTAAAATCACAGCCAAATCTCTCTGAATAGAACCTCGATAACTCGAATTCTCATAGATGAGCGACGTTTCAATAATCACTTTGTCTAGTTTGACACTTTTGTAATTTCATCTGTTTCCCCTTTAAAGTACAAACTTTTTTAGACGATAACTTTTCAAATTATATTCCAACACCGTACATATGGGTTCAATTTTTTAGCAACGAATTCTGTCAGATTTTCACAAAAAAAAAAATCCAAAAAAGAAAAAGAAAAATGTAATGCTACAGTTTCTTCAAACCAAGTAAAAATAAAACTCGATTCGACAAACACCAGTTCATTAAACTAGGAAAAACAATATTGTTTGTAACTTTGCAACATTTCTATAAATTGAAACCCCGAATGGTTGTTATTAAATCGAACTATATTTCGAACTTTGACCAGCAAATATGATTTCATTTTCTTATCCAATTTTTTTTCGCCAAGCTTGTGAGAATTTTTCTAAAATCTGTAGCTTCATGAATAACGTATGAAAGCTATCAATCTTCAGACGAAATTAAATTTTCCCTCATCAACAACACGACAAATTATAGAACAATAAATGACGAATACTTGGAGAAGTATGTGAAATGGGACAGTGGTAACTTATGTGTGTATGCGATAACGTATATTCGTTATTTTCCCATCCACATTAGTAAATCTTGTGACCTATCCGGAGTTCATTTAGAAAGGAAACTATTGAAGTGGAATTATCGCTGAGATTGCTCGAATTTGAAATAAATATTTTTTATACGTTTCGCATAAACGATCGTGGTTTAGTTACGAACCTCCTTTTGAACGTTTAACTTAATGCGAAAAAAAAGATACGATAAAACTTCGCTACATGGCGTGTAATCCTCTCTATGTACTTGTACTATGGGTTGCAGTAAAGCGAGTTAATAAGATTGCCTAAGTGCTCCTTTCGTGTACAATATTTACGGCGTTTTAGCTATGCAACTTAACTGTTACGGATGCAATTGCGATATTGGTAATGTCTCGAAGGAGTTTGTGCATGTCAGAGTTAGAATTACTTCTTGTTTATTCTTCGATTTGATTTGGGTATACCTACTTAGGTCCTTCAATGTTGATTTGTTTGTTTCATTTTTGCAGTGCTTTTGCGACAATTTAAAAAAAAAGACAAGAAGTATCCGGGTGAGTGTTGGAAACTAGTGCAGATGAAAATGGAAGTTTGGTGCAATCGAAGGGTTAAAAGCTATTTCATGATTGATTCGTAATGTAGGACGAAGGGGTACGGCTTCGTTATTTTACGCCCTTAAGCTTACTCTTCTCGATATTATTTTTTTTGTAAAACTCCAAATCTAATAAAGCTAGAAAACATGCCCGGGAAAAAATCTCATGGATCAAGTCATATCTATTTGGATAAAATCTGATCAGATTTGATCAAGTTTGATCCAAATGTTGATCTGATTGGATAAAATTTAGTCAAATTGGATCTAGTTATATCAGAGAAAATCCACTGATATCTAAAATGATTATATCAAAATAGATCAAAACATATCAACTAGATCAAGTCATATCAGTGAAAATCCCGTTATATAGAAATGCTTATATCCGAATGGATCAAATTGGATCAAATTATATTCTCTCATATATAATTTGATATTATTGGATCAAGTTGAATCTGTAAAACTCCAGTTTTATCCAAAATGGTTGTATCAAAATAGATCAAATCATATCAACCAGATCTCCTCATATCTACTTTGATATAATTAGATCAATTCCCGAGCAGCACACTCGACAAATTATCGAAATAAAAAATCGACAGAATATCGAATTCGATAAAGTGTAGTGTTAGTTCCGCATAAATCGTGAAATTATCTTTCGATATATAGATAGATTATCGACGAATTATAGTTAGCAAAAATTTCGAGATTATAGTAAGATATTTTATCGATAATATATCTATAATATCGAAAGATAATTTCACGATTTAGGCGCAACTTTATCGAATTCGATATTCTGTCGATTTTTTATCGATTTTTTATTCCGATTTTTCGTCTTTTACTAGCTTTTTTCTATAATTAAAAATCATTAATTAGCATAATTAATACATTAAACTATGCCTAAACACATTATTCATGTTACGGTAAGAGGATCATTTCAGAAAAAGTCAAAAAAAATTATAAAAAATCTGCCACCCGTGGGGCTTGAACCTTCTACCTCCTGCATGGTAATCCTCTTCCTTAACCACTATGCCATACCTTATCGTTGAGGAATTAGCAATAAAACGCTTATAATAGGCAGTTTAGTACTTCCCGACGTGTTGGACTTAGAAAAATTTTCACCAATTTGGAAATAATTTCAAATATCGTCACAAAATCGTTGAAAAATCGTTCGACAAATTTCAGATTATTTGTCGATAATGTAGTTTCAAATATCGCCACAAAATCGTTGAAAAATCGAATTCGAGGAATTTCATATCACGTGTCGATAATATAGTTTCAAATATCGTCATAAAATCGTTGAAAAATCGAATTCGAGAAATTTCAGATTACGTGTCGATAATAAAGTTTTAAATATCTTCACAAAATCGTTAAAAAATCGAATTCGAGAAATTTCAGATTATTTGTCGATAATATAGTTTCAAATATCGTCACAAAATCGTTAAAAAATCGAAATCGAGAAATTTCAGATTACGTGTCGATAATATAGTTTCAAATATCTTCACAAAATCGTTAAAAAATCGAATTTGAGAAATTTCAGATTATTTGTCGATAATATAGTTTCAAATATCTGCACAAAATCGTTGAAAAATCGAATTCGAGAAATTTCAGATTACGTGTCGATAATATAGTTTCAAATATCTTCACAAAATTGTTAAAAAATCGAATTCGAGAAATTTCAGATTATTTGTCGATAATATAGTTTCAAATATCTGCACAAAATCGTTAAAAAATCGAATTCGAGAAATTTCAGATTACGTGTCGATAATATAGTTTCAAATATCTTCACAAAATCGTTAAAAAATCGAATTCGAGAAATTTCAGATTATTTGTCGATAATATAGTTTCAAATATCTGCACAAAATCGGTGGAAAATCGGATTCGATAAATTTAATATTCTTTGTCGATAGTATCGTTGACGAATATCGTCCTAAAATCGTAATACTATCGAATTCGATAGTTTTTAGATTTTTTGCCTATAAAATCGTACAGCTAAATCTGTATCATATCGTGAGAACATCTTTAGATTTTTAAACGATTTTTTATCGATACGTTTCAACTTTCGATATTATCGATCGAGTGTGCTGCTCGGGAAGTCATATCAGTGAAAATCCAGTTATATAGAAATGGTTAGATCCGAATGGATCAAATTGGATCAAATTAGATTCTCTCATATATAATTTGATATTATTGGATCAAGTTATATCTGTGAAATCAAAATGAGTCAACCCAGATTCATTTCAATATTTTAGGGGCTACGAGCAGTGCCAGAATAGGGTTCCATCAAAAAAGTAAGGCAAAATTCGGAGTAGGCACTATTAAAAATGTAACAAACGACATGCTACATGCTTTTTTACATTTTTTTTTGGATTTGGTTAAAAATTTTGGGGCGCAGTGCCCCCATGGGGTCCTGAAGGTATCACGACAAAAATCATTTCTGAATTTAAGTTGAAATTATCTACTCACAGGAATTTTTCCTGATACTTTTAGTTATACAAGCTTGAGTAATTGTTATCTTTGATTGTGTGTCACATAAATACAATTAAACTATCTTATTATATATGAAATGGTTCGTACCAAGTTGAGTGCACCATCATTGATCTGATTGGAAAAGTTAAGCAGCTTCGGGTTTGGTTACTACTTGGATGGGTGACCGTTGAGAAAAATTTGGGATGGGTATGGTCAGATCTAACCATAATAAATGGGAAATGTACCTATCAAATATGATCCAATCATATTTAATTTTATCTCATCATACATTATTGGATCAAATTGTGTATAGTTTGATCAAATTATATATGATTTGATCAAATTTGATAGGTATAAAATTCATATATGGTTAGATCTGACCACTTCATATATGATTAGATCCAACAGATTTTTTCCCGGGCAGCTAAATTGCTCGTAGGAATCAGCTGCTCAACTTTTTTGACAACTTTCCACAGAAATTAATTTTCCAACATTATTATGTAGCCTGCTCCCCCCACCCCCCCCCCCCAAAATATTTGCAAAAAATCGCGAGTTTTTAGATTTTTTAACATTCCCCTCTTTTTGCAAAGATCCATCCGCCCCGAAAAATTCCCATATTTCTGTAACTAAAGCCCCAATTGAAAAAATCTTCAAATAAATGTTTTGAATTAAAGCCTTGGAAATAACTTTTGTCATTACGAAAATTTCGAATAGACTTCTGCTTCCTGTTCAATTGAAAATCACACGAAGAATTTCTACGTACGAGATTATACATACATACACTTAGGTAATTGGAAAAGAGAGATAGGTCCAATCGAAATTTTTTTACAACTAAAATTACTCCTAATGCTCAATCCGACACTGGGCCAAATCTTCGTCTTCTTTATAGGAAGAGTCTCTAAACATATCGTCATCATGGCGGTAAGACCAATCCACAACTTTTGTTAGAAAAATTTTCAACTGGGACTTTACATGCATAAAGATAGTCAGATATTTTAGAGATTGAAAAAAAATTTATACACTTTTAAAATTTTTTCTGAAAACACGGGTTTTTAAAATCAAAAAAAATATAAAATAAATTGGAAAATTTTAAATTTAATAATAAATTTTGAAGCTTGAAAATTTTTTAAATTTTTCTAAATGTTTGCAGTCGTTTGAAATTTGGAATATTTCTTATTTTGAAAATGTGCAGCTTTTCGACTTTGAGATTTTTTAATATTATCTGTGAAGATGATCTGCCTCAAGAATTCAAATCTCAATTGAAATTTCGCCCAAGACTCCACCTCAATGTGCTTAAAAGTTCAAAACGTTCATCCTAAAAGATGAGATTTCCTTCCCAAAAAACAGATTTTTAGCATAGTATATGCTTTTACGGAGACCAAAATGGAAAAAAACAACCCCAAAATCCGACACCAAATTGGGTTAGGTTAGGTTACATTAGGTTAGGTATGGATGGCATAAAAAAAACTTAGAAAATTTTTAATAAATTCGATTTTTTAGACATTATGTCAGACATTTTGAAACTTGTAAATTTTTTTGAAATTTTATGACTTTTAGACATTTTCTAGACATTTTGTCAGGCATTCTGAAACTTTGAATTTTTTTTAGAAAGATGACTTTCAGACATTTTGTCAGGCATTTTGAAACTTGGAATTTTTTTTATAAATTTAATGACTTTTTGATATTATTTTAGAAATTTTAGGGCTTTTAGACTTTTTAATTTTTTTTTAAGAAATTTGTTTTAATGAAATTTTATGACTTTTTGGACATTTTTTCAGAAATTCTGTTTATTATACTTTTTAGATTTTTAAATTTCCATGGAAATTAATATTCGTGACTTTTAGACATTTTGTCACAGAGTAAAAGCATATACTATGTTTCATACTTTCAAACGTAGTGTGGAAATAGAGCCAACCAAGGGGGTTCGGGGGGAGAAGCACCCCCTGGCGAGGCGCGAAGCGCCGAGTTTTTATTTTTGTTTTTTATAAATTTTATGACTTTTACACATTTTGTCAGACATTCTGAAACTTTTTTTCTCTCTATAAAAAAAAAAAAACTAAATAAATTAAAAATAAACCCCTTCCTTAGTTTTTCCTTCTTAACATTAATAGAGATTAGAGATATTATTTTCTTTTTGAAAAAAAAATTGAAAGCCTGTACCCAAAAGATCATAACATTTCTTTCAAAAGAGAAATTGAGATATTATTTTTTCCAAAAATGAAATCTCATTTTTTAGGATGAACATTTTCTCATTTCTTTAAAACTGGTAGGTATAAAGAAACACAATTTTTAGAAAAATTTCCAAACTTTTGGAGAAAAAAATTTAGTGAAGGCATCTCAAGTTTGTGTAGTTGTCTCAATTTTTCTCTTTAAAAAAATCTCTGCATTTTTTAGAGTAATTTTTTTTTTAAGTTAACTACTGAATTTTAATATTTATTTTTTTATTTTGAAAATGTGCAGCTTTTCAGCTTCGAGATTTCGTAAGCTTATCTGTAAAGATGATCTGCCCCAAGAAGTCAAATCTCAATTGAAATTTCACGTAAGACTCCTTACTCCTCTTCAATGTGCCTAATATGGACGTTGATGAAAAGAATTTCGAATAAGTTGTCTGAAGTGGGTATTTCACATTCACGGCAAACCAGTTATGCAATTTTATTAACGTAGAAAATGTATGTAGCTTGAACAGAATTCAGGCGAAAGGTTATGCAATTTATTTAACATCTCGAACAACTTTGATGGATTAAAACTGCAGAAGGCGAGCGTTTGTTTGGAAATCTGTCAATTTTTCATTTCTGAAATATTGGGGGGGGGGGGCTGGGCGCCACTAACATAGAATTTGGTCAAGAGAAAAATGAAAAAATTAATAATCAAAATTATTTTGATAAGGTTTTCGAATTTAAAAAAAAAATGGTTTTAAAAATTCTCATTTTTTACAAACCTTTTTGTTTTTTTGAAAAATTTCTAAAAAATCTGGATTTCCAAAAAAAATCAAGGAAAAAATAAGTATCACATTTTATTATTTTATTTTTAAAAAAATCTTAATTTCTTAGGATGAAAAAATGTTATTATCTTTTGAGTGGTCTTTCAATTTTTTTCTAGAAGAAAGTTTCTCAAATTTTAGAGAGAAAAAAAAGTTGTTTTTTTTTTGTTTTGTTTTAGAAAAAATCTCATTTTTTTTATGATTAACATTTCTCATTTTTTTAAAAACTTTTATGAAAAACCTCGCATTTTTTATATTTATCTATATAAATTTTTTTCATATTTTTGGAGAAAAAATTATTTAAAAAAAAATTTTAGTGGATTCACCTAAATTTTTTGTCGTTGTCTCAATTTTTTTAAATGGAAAAATCTGAACATTTTTGGAAAAAAGTAAAAAATTGATGATTTTTTTTTTAGATGAAAAATTGTTAAATTTTTCAGATAAAGCATTGCTGAATTTTTTTGAGTATTTTTTTTTTCAATTCTTTGGTCAGCAAAAGTATAGAAAACTGTTCAGTTTTTTTATCACTTTTCGATCCACATGGTCTCTATAAAATTGAAAATATTAGCAAGTGAAATTGTAAAAATTCGAACTCCTTTCCCAGCATATTTAAACGTTTAACTTCTTCTCGAAATTTAAGCTTTCTAATACCTAGGCTAATTTACTTCTCCATTTTCTCCAACTTTTCCAACTACGTAGTTATCTGGTTCTCAACGTACTTTTCAGCTTTTCCACTTACGTATTTACTTTTCTTGACTAAAAAGCATCTAAACATCAACTTCCATAAAAACTCGTTCGACTTTTTTTTTTCTTCCTTCATATTTCATAATTTCCGTAAATTTCTTCTACAATAATCTCCTTTTTCTTTTCGTCTTTCAAACTTCTTCGTAAATTTTTCCTTTAATAATCTGCATAAATACTTATCTTGTTTCACAATAAACACACGATTTTTCAAAATTTTTACACCTTACGCGTATTCGTACTTCGACATCCCTTCTTTGTCTAGAAAATAATGAAAATTTATTGCATCTTTTATTTTATACTTTCCAATTTTAACTTTTAGTATGGTAAAATAAGATCGATAATTTAGAAATGAAGGGGGAAAATGCTCACATGAATGAGGTCCCAATAGTCACCCCCTATAGACGATGCAAAAAATCAAGCTCGTTTTTAAAAAACTGGTTTTTCATAAATTACTCGAAAATTTTTACAATCAGAAAAAAATGAAAATTGAACAAAAAATGTTCCACGTGAAATTTTCCCTTAAACAAATCAACTCCAATTTAGTCCCTCCCCTCTCACCCCTTTCGAGCACACCAAAAATGAAACGGTACAATAAAAAGTTTCGAACAAAAGTTGTTCATTTTTCAATTTTATGCAATAGTAGTTATTACAATTTTTTTATTTTAATCGATACTTCATCAGAAAACTTCATATAAAGCTGCGGTATTCACTTCCAAAAATTAAAAATGGAAGGTAATTTTTTGGATTTTTGTAAGCAATTTCCCCAAAATCCAAATAGGCACCGGATGCACATGAACTTTTTTATTAATTGTACTCGGTTACATTCAAATCTCAAATGCTGTCTTCTCCTCATCGCACATCTTGTATAATGTTGGTAGAATTCGAGGCAAAAAACTTATAATTCTGAATTAAATTCAATTAGGTAGGTAATCAATAAGCGGCTCCTTCGAAGTACTCATTTTTCTTTCCAAAGTATAAAACTTTGCCGCTTTTTCAACGGGAAAGTTTTTTTTCTTCCATCGAGCAGACTTAGAAAATAAAAATACCAAAGGGAAAAAATCTTACACCACTCGTAACACGACAAACAAAAACGAGAAGGTTAACAGAGATAATATAACGGTTTTTCAAATGTCTTGCCAAGTTGTCAGTTCGCGCTGACAGCTTAAAACTGTCCGACAAATCAAAAGTACTTTAATCCATTCAACCAGGAAATAAGTGGTACTACAGATGGATGAAATTGTATCGGGTTTTAATTCCAGAAAAATTACGTCTCATTTTTATCACTATTCAAACACATTGATTCGTTTCAGCGCGACATACCAATTATAGGAATGAAAAAAGCAGAAAATTATTAGGTACTAAATTTCGCAACTAGATATTCACTTCAGCTCACATGATCCTCTTTCGTTCGGTAATCACTACAGACGTTCGTTTTATCGCGTATACTATACCACTACACGTATATAATATAAAAGGTTGAAAAAATATTTTCCACGAGTTTCCAAATTAACGTCACGTTTTTCCAAAAATTTTATCAACGCGGACATTTTTAGTAAAAAAAATAGGTGACATTTCAAATGGCGGAGTCATCTCATCAACTAGCGTTCTTATAAAGCTGAAAATACCTCTACTCGTGCTCTACACCCCGGGTTTGGCTACTTTCACGTTCGTCACATGCTCCTTTTACAGTAAATCGAATGTATATTGTGACGAAAATTTATTCCCGAGGGAAATTTAAGTGCGGTAGTCGTATTTGGCCACTTGGCACTAATGTTGTGATAAATCTAAGCACTATTGAGAAATATCTCCTTTGTTTTTGTTAAATAACTTATCTTGCCTGTTTTTTTTTTTTTTTTTTTAAATTGAACGTTATTTTTTGCAACTTAGCACGAATGAAAGGTTTTGTGTTTTTTATGATTTGAATATTTACCTATTTGTATCGCCTTTATTTATGATTAAACGACGAATTTGGTTTCTAAAAAAAGTGTAAAAAGTTTGCAGAATAATTTCATATCGAAATTTTTTAACGAAACCGTTATTCACCTAAACTTTGAAAGAATTTTGTAATTTATTCAAGAAGATATTTCAAAAATCAATTATTTATTTAAAATTTATTAAAAAAATTGTCGTGTATCTGAAAATTTTTTTTTAAATTTGTTTTTAGTGAAATTAAAATTTTTTTTACTAATTTTTATATTCTAAATGAAATTATAATTTATTTAAAATCTGTTTTTAAAAAATTGTCGAAAAAAAAAATTGAAAATATTGCGTCTTGCGATGTCATTTTAAAAAATATTGATTTTTATATGAATGAAAAGTTTTTGTTTCAAAATTTAGGTAAGTATAATTTTAAATGTTTTTGTTTTTTTAACATTATCTACCTAATAAAAAAAAATATTTTCAATTTTAAAAAACAGTTCCTTATAATAAAAAATGATTATGTTAATTTTTCAATTCCTTTGTAAAAAAAAAATTACTTAATTTCATTTAGAATCCAAAATAAAAATTTTATTAAAAATAATTCATCAAAACTAAAACTCAAATCATTTTTCAAAACTTCTGGAACCAAATTCCCTCTACTAATAAACTGAAAAATATCAAAAACGATATACTTCCAAGAACTTGCTTTGATATCTCTCGCCGAGAAGACGTTTTACTCACACGTTTACGAACAGGACACTCTCTTATGACCCATTCTTACTTGCTCAACAAACTACCTCCCCCCATTTGTTCAATATGTAACACCCAAATTTCAATAACGCATTTACTTTTTCAGTGCCCCAAATATCAAAATGAAAGATCTCTATACCTGACCTCCAATAATCCAAAAGAAATCCTAACAGATGACCCCATTAAAATCCAAAATTTATTATCCTTTCTCTCCCAAACTGGTTTACGATCCCTTCTATAAAATTAAAATCCCTTCTTCCCTTATATAATTTACGATCCCTTCCATAACTAAACCTCCTTCACGATACGCCTCTAGCCTTAGTTGCTGTATATGGCGTTTAAAAAAAAAAAAAAAAAAAAAAAAAGAAGCATGTTCTTAATGCCCGAGCAGCACACTCGATCGATAATATCGAAAGTTGAAACGTATCGATAAAAAATCGTTTAAAAATCTAAAGATGTTCTCACGATATGATACAGATTTAGCTGTACGATTTTATAGGCAAAAAATCTAAAAACTATCGAATTCGATAGTATTACGATTTTAGGACGATATTCGTCAACGATACTATCGACAAAGAATATTAAATTTATCGAATCCGATTTTCCACCGATTTTGTGCAGATATTTGAAACTATATTATCGACAAATAATCTGAAATTTCTCGAATTCGATTTTTTAACGATTTTGTGAAGATATTTGAAACTATATTATCGACACGTAATCTGAAATTTCTCGAATTCGATTTTTTAACGATTTTGTGAAGATATTTAAAACTTTATTATCGACACGTAATCTGAAATTTCTCGAATTCGATTTTTCAACGATTTTATGACGATATTTGAAACTATATTATCGACACGTGATATGAAATTCCTCGAATTCGATTTTTCAACGATTTTGTGGCGATATTTGAAACTACATTATCGACAAATAATCTGAAATTTGTCGAACGATTTTTCAACGAATTTGTGACGATATTTGAAATTATTTCCAAATTGGTGAAAATTTTTCTAAGTCCAACACGTCTGGAAGTACTAAACTGCCTATTATAACCGTCTTATTGCTAATTCCTCAGCGATAAGGTATGGCATAGTGGTTAAGGAAGAGGATTACCATGCAGGAGGTAGAAGGTTCAAGCCCCACGGGTGGCAGACTTTTTATAATTTTTTTTGACTTTTTCTGAAATGATCCTCTTATCGTAACATGAATAATGTGTTTAGGCATAGTTTAATGTATTAATTATGCTAATTAATGATTTTTAATTATAGAAAAAAGCTAGTAAAAGACGAAAAATCGGAATAAAAAATCGATAAAAAATCGACAGAATATCGAATTCGATAAAGTTGCGCCTAAATCGTGAAATTATCTTTCGATATTATAGATATATTATCGATAAAATATCTTACTATAATCTCGAAATTTTTGCTAACTATAATTCGTCGATAATCTATCTATATATCGAAAGATAATTTCACGATTTATGCGGAACTAACACGACACTTTATCGAATTCGATATTCTGTCGATTTTTTATTTCGATAATTTGTCGAGTGTGCTGCTCGGGTGGGTAATTTAATTTTTATTCATTTTTTATTTTTCAAATTCCTTGAGAAATAATTTTTTAAAATAGAAACTGTTTTTTCAAATTGAAAATGTCATTTTGGAAAATATTTTTAAAAAGTTTTTATTAGGTAGGTATAATTTTCAAGAGAATTGGAAATTTTTGAATCAAATCTTAATATTCAATTTTTGAGGAAATAAAAAAAATTGTTTTTTCAAAGTAGGTATGAATTTAAAATTCTCAATTTATTCTATTTATTTATTTATTTATTTTTACTTATTTTCAATTGAAATCTTTTGTAGGTACTTAATTTAAAAATTAAAAAATGTTGCTCTTTATTTTTTTATTTTAATAATTTTTTTTATTTTAAAATTGAAATTGAATAACTTTGAGGTAAAAAGTGGTTTATTTATTCAAATTTGATATACTTAGTTCAATAAAAATAATAATGAAAATCATTTTTGGTCTAGAAATTATAAACACTCTTCCCTCTCTCAAATCCATAAAATTAAGAATAATAGAAACTAGAATTTTTTCTCAAAAATTACGCAAAAAATCATTTTACAAAGAACTAACATTGTAGGGGCGCGATAATCCTGGTAATTAAAAGCGCCCAAAAAAAAAAAAAAAAAAAAAACTATACACAGTTTTCAAAAAAATTAGTTCACTTTTTCAAAATTATATAATACCTAAATGGATTGAAAAAAAAATCAAGTTGAAAACTGTTTTTCAAGTACAGTAAAAATTGAAATTTTTAAAAATGTTCAAGCAAAGAAAAATATTTATAAAAAAAGTATAAATTTCTAGTTGAAAAAAAAAACTGTTCTAAACATCATGTTGGAATTTTTTTCAACTGAATGATTTTTTTAGGGCGTACTTTCTAATTTACCATTTAAAAAATTTGTTTTCCAAAAATATAATAAAAATTGGAAACTCGTTTTTCAAAAAAAAAAATATATACCTATGTTGAAAATTTATACCTAATTATTTATTAAAAATTAATTTTTGTTTACAAAATTTGTGAAAATTTTGAAAATTTATAATTTAGTTAAGCAAAAGATTTTTTAATTTCTTTTTTTGTAATCAAAAGTTGTTTTTTTTTTTTTTTTTTTTTTTTTAATGAAGTATAATTGTTTCTATAAGAATAATATAAAAAATCGTAAGTATATTTTTTTAAAAGTATAGAAATTTTTGTTTTATGAAAAAAAATCCGTTTCAAAAAATGTTTTCAAATTTACTTAGGTATTTGAAAAAGTAGAAAATCAATTCTGTGATAGAAACAAAATTTAAAAAAAAATTAATGCAAATCTTGATTAAGAAAATCTAGTTTCCAAAAAAATTATTACCTTAATGGAAAATTTATTCATGAAGAATTACGTAAATTTGTCTTTCAAAAAAAATAAAAATAAAATTCTAAAAAAGTATAATACTTTTTTTAAAAAATGAAAAAAATCGGAGTTAAGTTTTTAAAATAAGCATAACTAAAATTTGAAGAAAAAAATGATCTATTACATACAAAAATAATAATAATAATTTTTTAATGTTTTTAAAATAACGTTTTCATAGATAGTCAAAATTTAGCCTAAAAAAATGAAAATTTTTACCTTGAAAACAAGATGATAAAAATTTTGGTTATTTAAAATATTTCTTCTAAAAACATCTACCTATTCTTAAAATTTATTTAGGTTTCTTTTCTAAAAAAGTTTTTTCAGAATAACATAATAAATTAGTAAACTGTACCAAGTTGAAAACAATTGTTAAGTACCAAGTTTTCTGAAAAACTGGAGAAAATTTTAATCCGAGGAAAAATCCTTTACAAAAAATTACCCGTATATTTCAGCAATCTCTAAATTGTGATTCATAATTCAAAACAGGAAATCACCACATCTACCTTCATTCTACTAATAGGAAATGCTCCAACTCTGAACCACACACGTCTTTCGACTCACTCATTTGCAAACTCACCTAGAGCAAGAGACAACGAAAAAGCCAGCCGCAACTTTTCAATGAAACGCCATAAACCTCTCCCTAAGTATAAAAAGTTTGAAAACAACTGCAACCTGAAAATGGCTCGAGCAGTAGAAATGTTTCGCAACATAAACAAACAGCGAAATATTACGAGTAACACCGCTCAAGTTTCTCATTTATGTGTGTTCGCCAAACTAAACCTCATAAGTATTCGAGCCGCCATTTAATATCAAAGCGATAAACTACACAAATATCTATTCAAAAAGCATGAAAATTTTCGCTTCATTATGAACTTTATACCAGGCAGAAATTTAAGGTGATAAAATAACCCTCGCCTCGCTCGTCTTCTCGGTCATAAGGTAAATTCAATTTACACATCCTCCCACAGTTCCACAGTTGCACGGTGAGCTGTGGTGGCGGTGACTTTATTCGCAAATGAGCAACAAATGAATGACACACCAAACCAGCAATGGATTTGATAAATGAGTTATTTCATATACAGAACATTCCTCCACAAAGGATATTACCAGCAGCTAAAATACTCGTTAAATGACGACAAGTAGTGCAGATGCAGGTGTAATAGGATAGGCATAGTATACTGGTGGGTGTTTTTTTAGATATCAAATTATACATCTGAAAGGTAGGTATATAGGTATGAATATATGTACCTTTATCACTTCGAAATTGTAGCCAAATAAATCATCATTTATGTGTGGGTAAAATTATATTAACTTCACTGTTTCCTATATATGAATAGACAACAAAACCAGAGGAAAAAAAATTTCAAAATTTATGATTTATACTACCTATGCATAAGTAGTTTAGTCCTAAATGTAAAAAACAAAGCTTAAAAGCAATTTTATGATTGTTTGGGATAGTCAAAAAATGAAAATTGAAAGGTTATAGGTGATGCCACTAACCTCTAGTTTCAAAATTTTATTATTTTAATTTTTTTTTTAAATCAAAAAGGAAGCTAGTGACACTGTTTGAAATTCATTTGGAGGAAAAATAAAAAATTGGGAATTATTTTACAATATGTTGGATGAAAAAAATTTGTTCATTTTTTCATAACTTTTTTTTTGGGACATCCCAAGGTACCACTTGAAATTGAGTCAAGAGGAAAATAAAAAAAATTGGGAATTATTTTACAATAAAATGCAACAATGTCAATGCTGGGTGAAAAAATTTTGTTCATTATTTTTTTATTAGGGGCATCCCAAGATGCCACTTGAAATGGAGTCAAGAGGAAAATGAAAAATTGGGAATTGATTGTTGAGGAAAATATATACCTATACTTAATTTCAATAGGTTATAAGTTATAACCGAAAATGGGGAAACTTTTGAAAATCGGTTAATTTTTTTCATTAAAAAAAAAAAAAAATGACCAGGGACCACTTAAAATTCAGCCAGAGGAAGAATAAAAAAATAGGAAACCATTTCCTCATTTTAAAAAAAATACTTTGGGGGTAATACAAAAAAATACAAAATTTCAAAAAATTTATGATGAGTTGTGAGAGAAATAAAAAGTTTGAGATAAATTCTCATAAAAAAGGATAACTTTGATAAGTTATAATAACCAAAAAAATACAAAATTTAATTGGTCAATTTCTTCCTTTTTTTTCTGAAAAAAGAGAGGGTACCAGGGGCCACTCAAAATCCACTTAGGAAAATATTAAAAAATGAGGTATTAATTTTTTCATGAAAAGAAACATCAACTTTTGGGGTATAAGGCAAGAAAAATAATTAATAGTCGAAATATTTATAGTAGAAGTTATTTTATCAAGTTGGAATATTTTTTGGAGTCGAAACCTTTTGACAGTCGAAACATCGTTTGGGGTTGAAACTTTTCGAAAGTTGAAACATTTTCTACAGTCGAAACAGTTTTTTCATTGCTAGTCCACATATTTTTCTACTGGTTTGAAGTCAATTCACAAATTCAATTTTCAATTTTCAAGCGTCAAATTTGAACAATTTGCCAAATTTTGAACTTGCATACTCAATTTAAAAAAAATTTGAAGTCTGACAATTCCAAATAAAATTTATCAATATTTTAACATGACGAAAATTTAAATTTTCATCGAGTTTCGGCTTCTTACAAAAGTTTGAAAAATGAATAATAAATTATAAAAAATTTTCAAACGTCAAAAATAACATTATTTCATTTTGAAAATTAAATAAAACTACCGAATTTTCAATTTTCATCCAAGATTTACTGAATTTGAAAAATTGGAAAAGTAGATTGTCACCAACAGCTTTTCAATCGAAGCATTTTTCTTTTGATTTTACAAGTCGGAATTTCAATTTCCATCAGTTTTTGAGAATTTCCAAAATTATGAAATTTTACCTAATTTTGATATTTTTAAAAAAATGG
This sequence comes from Balanococcus diminutus, assembly GCA_959613365.1. NCBI lineage: Eukaryota > Metazoa > Arthropoda > Insecta > Hemiptera > Pseudococcidae > Balanococcus > Balanococcus diminutus. The sequence goes on from OY390716.1 coordinate 42,166,309, forward strand.
TCAAACTTCATAAAATTATAAAAGTTTATGAAATAAAAAATCCTAATTTATCAAATTTTGAAAATTGACATTTAATTATTGAAATAAATCAAACTTGAAAATTTGTTTCATTTTGTTATAAAAAACTACAAAAATCTATTTTATCAAATTTTGAAAATTTCCCTAATTTAGAATTATTGTTACCAAATGTTTTTAAATTTGAAAAATTAATCCAATATAAAAAATTAATTAAAATTTGAAAACCACCAAAATTTCAATTTTCACTCAAGTTTTGAATTTTTACAAAATTTTGCCATTGATTACCTGGCAAGTAAATTTTTGAAATTTATCTAACATTGAAATTTTTTAATTTGTGAAATTTAAAATTTGATGAAAATTGGAATTATGATAATTTTGTAAGTTAAATAAATTATTCTCAAAATGGCACCAAATTTTGATGTTTGATTGATTTTGAAAATTTAATCATTTTAAAAGTCAAACCATTTTTTCTAATCAAAGCACTTTTAAAAAATCCCAAGTACAAAATAAAGGCCACCTACAGTAGAATAAATTAATAAATTGTGTGTTCAATGTAACAAAAAAAACAAAAAAAACGAGTTTATTTATTTTTTTGTTATAATGTTACAGCATCGTCATGTTGAGGCAACGCTGTTTTCCAAGAGTCCACCCCTTACTGAAAACCCTCCTTATCTCTGTATCTTTGTACCTAAGGCTCCAATTGAAAAATTTTCCAAACAAAAGATGTAGACTGAGATCTTTGAAATAATTTTAGTTATTACAAAAATTTTGATCGGACCTCTCCCTCCCCTTCAATTTTGCATAACATGCACTTTATAAAATCATCTGGTGATTTTTACACATATTGCGTAAAATTAGAAGGAATGAAGGAGGGGGGGGGAGTCCTATCGAAATTTATGAGATGACCAAAATTATTTCAATTTACAAATTTTGTTTGCAAATTTTCAAAATTGAAGCCTCTGGTACCTACAGAGATAGTGAGATTTTTTGGAAAGGAGGAGGGACCCTCGGGGGAAAAAGACTTTAAAAAAATGTAACCTCAGCTCATAAAAAAAAGTTATGGATTATCAATGAATCATAAAATCGATTTTAACTTTTCATGCATTCACACAGAGCCTCCATAATTCCACATGTACCAAAAAGAATAAAAAATTCCATCCATTTTACTGAGATGCACTTTCAAAAATATAAAAAAAAAACCTTATCCTATTTCCAAATCACCCAAGGTCTGCATTAAACCTCTATTTAACCTTTTAAAATTTTTTCTTACTATTTCAATCCAATCGATAGACGATGATTGAAATTCAATCCCTTTCGACATTCAATTACAAATTCTAAACCATCTTAAAACAAGCCCACGAGCAACGTACTATTCCCATAGTCATGTAAATTAATGTATTCGCGTTCTACTTGCCACCTAACTTTTGCCTTTTATTCTCTTGTTCCATTATATAGAAATTAGGCTCAGTTTATTATTAATTTAATACCCCAACTAGAGTGAAAAGCTGCACTATGGCTTAACCAAATTGTCCATTAATTTTTTTCGATTTTTTTTTACCTCCATTTAGAGAATACATTTTAAGAATTTACCTTGGAGCATTATTTCGCCAGCTTATTACTATAAATTTCTCAGCCATAATAATATTAGAAATTAGCACCATCAACTTTTGGGCCCATTCTGCCAACATTTGCTAATTTTAAAAGCCTAGCTCGAATCTCGATGAAGAAAAGCTCAAAGCAAACGGGAACAAAGGTTCTCAAAAACTACCCCGATGGTCGAGCGCAAGTTGGAAAAATATTATGAAAATAATTCCTGAAGGCGAAAAAATCGTATGTATGAAACAGTGGTAATCCGAGTGTTTTAGTCAAATGCAGAGAAATATAAAAGAATGGCGAAGGTAGTTAAACGAAAACAAATAAAATACAATTTATTTCATTCATAAACAAAAACCATATGTAGTTTTTCTACTCAAACAATACATTGGTATTAGGTATTATTATTTATTTTTTTTACAAACAACTTCGCAAAGCGATTACATACTTTTAGCATGGAAAATTTATCGTTTGATGTGGGTGTTTCTAATGCGTTGTACAGAAGTAAAAAACGTAACGAATTCATTTTTAGGGGTTCTCAGGCGAACCAGGAACGTGGAAAATTCGAAAAATTTTAAGTACCTACCGCCGAAAGACGTCATTAGACTTTCATTCATAATTCCAAAAACGTTTCATTGCGAAATTAATACGCATAATAATTAGAGCACTTTGAACAGGTATTCATGATCATTATTGTACATATGTATCTATTATAAGCTGATTTTTTTTTTTTTGTACAACTGAACTTCCAACGTTTTTTCAATCCATTCATATTTTGTGCATATTTTGCTCTTATATTTTTCAAATTATTATTGAGCAGCAATTTTTTGATCAAATTTTTAATTTTACTTTTTAATTTTTTTAAATATGCACTCTACAATTTTTGAATTTCTCCAGAAAATGTCTAAAAATATTTTTCTCACGAATTTCTTTCTAATTTAAAATTTTCTGAAAAAAGTATAACACTTATATTCAAATGTTATGACAAGATTGTGAAATTTTTTGTAAAAAAATGTATTTTTTCATGAGGTTTTAAATTTTCCTTTTCAGAATTTTTAAAAAAATACTCAGATATAAGTATTTCACTTTGACATTTTTTTAAAGAAAAATTTTTGGTTCAATTTTTTTGATAATTTATTGAGATTTTTTTTTTAAATAGAAAAAACTTTCAAAATATTTCATTTTTGATAATTTTATTCAGGAAAAATTTTTTGACAAGAAATTTGAATTTGTATAAGAAAAAGTTTTTAAAAGTATTTTTGCGGGAGTTTTTTTGACAAAAATTTTGTATTTTTTCATAAATAATGCGCTGTTAAGAAAATATTGTTCATTTGAATCTTTTCAAAGAAAACTTTTAATTTCCTTTGTAAAAATTTCTATCCTCAAATATTTTTTTTATTGCAAGGAACTCTACCGTATTTAAAAAAAAATTTTAGATAGGTACATAATACTTAATGACTGTAAACTTTTTTAGGACAATTTTCAAAATAAATTTTCATTACGAATTTCATTTCCAAGAGAATTTTTCAGCTCGAAAAATTTTTATAAAGAAATTATTTTTGAAAATTGCAAACATTTTTTAGGCAGTAATTTTTTTAATTTTTAGATAAAATTCTGGTTTTACAAAAATTTTAAAAATATTTTATCAATGCAAATTTATTTTTCAGCGAGAATTATTTTCCATTGATTTATACTTTAAAACATTTTTTGAACAAATTTCAATTTTTTTTTCAACAAATAAATTTTTGATGAATTAAAAAAAAAACTCTAAAAAAATTTGTTAGGATTTTTGAAATTCTTTTAAAGAAATTTTTTAAATAATTATATCTCCTTATTTTGTACCTAAACTTTTTTCTAGAAGATTTTTCTTATTTCTCTCCTTGACAGTATACAATTTTTAGAAAACCAAGAAAAAAAAATCCAAAAAAATTTCTTTCTAAAAAAATCTATAAGTGAGAAAATTAATTCTAAAAAAAAAAATCAAAAAAAAATCTTGAAAAAGAATTGCGAAAAGACTCAGAAATTCTTCCAATCAACAAATCCTCGAGATAAAAATTACTTGGATACATTTTTCAATCGAGATGATTTGTATTTTTATACCTATTAAAGAGCAAATTCCGCTAAAAATAAATGTATATTTTAACGTCATAAGATAGGTATTTGATAGTTTTTTTTAAATCAGCTGCACTTCACATTATATGCAAATTAGTACCCTCCATCCCTCTCAATAATTACCCCCGGGAGAGAGTAAATTCTCGAAAGAGTTATTTTAGTTGTAAAATATTTCCATATTTATTTCGATCTTTGAACCAAATTCAACGAAATCCATTTCGAAGCTATTTCATTTCCATCTCGACGATCAAAATAAGTAAATAAAATTACAACTCGAGTCCCAGAATCGAATACAGGCTCGAGTGAAATTTCAACGTAAAAAATAAAACAGTAATTTCTATTAAAAGCTCTGAATTTAAAACGAAATATTTCCACATTTCATTCGTAATCCCATTTCCAATTAAGAATAAAAATGTCAAGGCGAGACTTCAAAAATACCCTTCGGTCATTTTTTGCCAATTCGAATCTTAACTCGTTAACAAATAATATGTCGATGTGTCGAATGACCGATTAAAAAAACCACCACCACGATGGAAATTTCTTTAGCATCTTTTCATTTGGAACAATTTACTTCCTCGAGAGAATATTTTTTACTCGCTTATGGCCATTAAAAAATATCATAAATAATATCTTATCACGATTGAAATACAATATCGAAACTGTAGTTAAAAATAATCATACAATCAGTCTACCACAGCGACAGGTTCGACTGTGAAACAATTCATCAATTTGATATACGGTCGTATCTTCGCAGCGGGAATAGGCGCTAAAAAATTAGAAAAATTGGCCAAATTTGTGCCAATAATTTATCCAATTAGGATTATTTTTTTTCCTTTGGGGTAAATCATTTTTTAATGGAATTCGTCTAAAATTATCTATCGCGGTAATTACTTTTAAAATTACAGAAAATTTGAATCTGTGCTCGATTAATTTCTATAAATTTCAATTTAAAAATAATAAAAGAACTTCTTGCAGATGGAATTTGATCTCGTTAATTAAACAAAAAGATGGCTATCGTCCAACGCAGAAATCTCACACAAGAAAACATCTTGGAAACTACTCGAGCTTCATTTAATTTCGTTTCAAGTTCAATGTCACCAAACACTCGTTATTAAGGCCACAAACGTACGTATTTCGAGCCTTATCCACAATAATTCTCACAGTCGATCAATTCGATAAAAATAAAAATGAAAATGAAAAATGATATCCTCATTTTATCCCCCTTAGAATTTATTTCAGCTCCAAACGCGTTCTCATCGATAGACCAGCTGGAAAAACGAGGGATAAATTTGGAATTTATAAAATCCAATTACATAAAATTTGAGTTTAATCAGATTCGGGTCTCGAAACAGATGGGGCATATCACTTTCAAATTATCCTTCTATAATATTTTTTTCTCTCTGAGAATTTTCAATTTATCATTCGCACGCCAACAGTTGTTTATCCTTTCATATCAAATATCACCTGTATTATAATCCGATTGCAACTCCATTTCATAATTTAATATAATGACTATATTTTTTTCTTATAGGCGTTCAAAATTTATACCTACGAGGTTTTTGGAAATAGTTATATCCCCGATGATAATTGTTTTCTATATCTAAGGAGGAAAAAAAAAACATTTTGCGACGTTATAGACTTCGTCGAATCCTCGAATGTTGATTTCGATTAAAAAAAAGAGAGAAATGTTTTTGATTGGCTTAAAATTCGAATCAAGTTCTCGTTCAAGCTCTAAAAGTTCATAAGCCTGATACGTTTTAATTTAGATACTAAATTGTACAACCCACCTGGGCATTTTTTCACAATGAATAATACCACATCTGAATTTCAAACCGATTTTTATTTTTCAATCAAATTAGGCTTTGGAAAAAAATCCTTCGTCATTTGATATGCTAATTATGTACCAACACTAGACGGAAAAAATATTTCGAAATTTGAGATGAATATTCGAAAAATTTGCATAAATTCTGATTTTTCATAGAAAAAAAAGTCATCCATTTATAAAAGTTGGGACTTGAACGAGTTATTTACCATAATAAGGTTATCTCGGGAATTTTATAATGCCAATGTTAGGTATATTGATAATCGTCGATTTTTTTCCCTACTGCCAAACGGACGGAAGTATCTCTAAAATATAAAAATTATTGTAATTTTTGATCCAGTGATGATAGGTTCGTCGAGAGCATGAAAATTTAATGAGGTATTCCGAAAAAGTTTTATTGTCATTTTTAATTCGATTAATAAAAATCAATAAAAGGTAACGAGTCGACGAGAGGCATCTGAATTCGAAAAGAGAATGTCATAAAATCCACTAGCACAAATTTCCAACTGGTGAAATTCATTTTTCGATTTTTAGCGAATTTTTAAAAAATTGATAGGCCTAAAGAATTTCTTGATTCTGATAGTGAATCGATCAGAATTCGAATTGGATAAAATGACTGATTTTTCGATTTCGATGTAAAGACGTATTTTTTGATTTCAATTCTTAAATTCGTCGATTGATTTTTAAATAATCGATAAAATTTTTTAATTTCAAAAAATCGACTTATTTTTAAATATCAATGAAAATGGATTAATTTTTCAATTTCGATAAATCGATTGATTTGTCAATTAATTGATATATTTTTAATTTCAATGACATTTTTTCGACTTTTTTTTTTAACATTGAAATAATTTTTTATACTTACATATTCATATTTTTTTTAAATAAAAAGTTACCTATTTAAAAACTATTATTTTTTATTTGAAAAAATAAAATTCAATTAAAAAAATTAATTGAGTAGTAATACAAATTAATACTTAATTTAAAATATTATTATTTTTACATTTGAATTAATTTCTCGACTTCGATAAATCGATTGATGTTTTAATTTTGATTCGATTTCCATAAATCGACAAATTTAGATTACCTAATTCCATAATTTTAATTTTTTTCTCCAAGTTTTAACTCGGGCTTAACTTACCAATTTTCAAAATCTTATTTGAAGGGGGGGGGGGGGGGGGGGGTGAGAGGGACAACTCATCGAAGTTTTTCTTCTTCATAAGAATTAATTTAGATTCTTTCATTTTTCTCACAAATTAATTTTATTTTTGTCATTATTTACCTACTCATTATCAGGGATGAAGCCAATACGCACCTCAGCCTATTTAAATAGATAAATACAAATGGGTGCCTAAAACCACAATTAAATATACTATCTAAATATATTTTCAAAAATGTATCTAAGTACTCTATTTATAGCTATAGCTACTTAAATAGATTTTTTTTCTCGAATTACGTTCAGATGCACAATGACAATAAAAAATTATTGGAAAAATTAAATAAAATTTCAGAAAAAAAATGCAAAGTTATACTTAGTTAGACAGTTAAAATAAAAATTTAATAAACCTGAAAATTCCCCAAAATTTATTGAATGGGGAATAATTAGTGAAAATTTCAATTAACAATTTTTTTTGAAATTCTCAAGTCATAAAAATATGATAAATTTTAAATATCTACAAACACTTACAAAAATAATACCCAATCAAAAATTAGCAAACTTTCCCAAAATTTATAAATAAAAAAAAATATGTAAAAATAAGTATTGCACAAATTAAATTAACTAAAGAATCTTTCCAAAATTTAAATTAAAAATTTATAAAAAATAATTAAATCAAAATAAAAGGGAAAAGTTTTTAAATGAAAAAATTTAATAGCTCTTTTTATATTTATAAAATCATAAAATGAATTGATGAGATAATTCGACAAAAATTGAATGAATTATAAATTTACTGAATGAAATGATAAATTCTTCAAAATTTATTAAATCAAAAAATGTTGCAAAACTTGAAGAAATTGAAAACTGTTCTTGAATTGAAAAAATTAGATTTTTCAATTTCAAAAATATTACAAATTTAATCGAGAAAAAAATAATTTTATTTAAAATTCCATTTAGGTCCCATCACTGGTTACAATCCACCAAAGTTGTCTTTTTTCATGAGAGTTATCCCTCAAATTCTTATTTTTCCCCTAATTTAATTTTGAGCTATGCCACAATTGCCCACTTTGGAGAAAAAAAATTAAAAATTACCCATTTTCAAAATGAAAGTGTACAGTGACATCAATTAAAATTAAAATTAGGGTGAAAATAAAAAATTGGGAATTAAGTATTTTCTAATAAAAATTAACGACTTTGAAAATGCTAGGTCAAAAAATTTTGCTATTTTTTTTTTTAAATTGAGAAGTAGAGAAAATAAAAAAATTGAAATTTGATTCTCATGAACAGGAATAACTTTAATGGCTTATTACCAAAAAAAGAAAAGAGATTTTAAAATCGGTCAGTTTTTTCAGTTGTCTAAAAAAAAGGAGGAGACTAGAATCCACTTAAAATTCAGTGAGGGAAAAATAAAAAAAGTGGGAATCATTTCTCAAGAAAGGAAACAATTTTAATATGGGTTGAAAAAAAAAATGCACAAGTTCAAAAATTTGACAATTTTCAATTTTTATTTTCAAACTGCTGGGGGGGGGGGGTTAATGGAACTATTTCAAACTTATTAAGAGGAAAAAATAGAAAGTTATGATGTAGAAAAAAGCAGAAATAGTTGATGTCAGGTGAAAAAATGTCATCAACTTTTCTGTTTTTTTTTTGTTTTTTTTTTTAAATTGGGGGCACCTCAGAGTACTACTTGAAATTAAGTTGAGGGAAAATAAAAAATACGCATTTGATTTGACTGGAGGAGTTGAGTGGGGTGAAGAGGTAAACATTTTATTACCAAGTTTTTAGATCCACAAGACCAACTTCCATTACTCAATTATTTCAAAATCCCAGTCAAGGTGTGATTTATACTTTTGTTCCAACAGATGCTGTTTGAAGGGGGGGGGGGGAGGTCTGAGATTTCTTTTTTTTTTCCATAATGAAGAAAGGGTCTTAGAGGGCACACTCTCAATTAAAATATATTTGATTTTCAAATAAGGGAAACTCGTGAGTCACTCCAGCTTAGCGTCTCTTCGCCCGTGAAGTGTATAATGCACCATTATTACAGATGAGAAGATATATACCCAACAAAAATTTAATATACCGCCAACTGTATCTTTACAAACGACGAATTAGCCTCAATAAAAGATCCACACTCGAGAACTAAAATCTCACTTCGCCGAACTAATTAAACGTTTAAAAAAACTCATAAGAGGGATCTCGATTCGAATTCAAGTTCGAGTGTTTCGCCATTAGCTACGAGTATTTCCCCTCCACCATTCATCCTTTTTAACTTTATAAAACAAAAGAAAATTTATATCGTCGCGACGCGACTTAATTTGTAACAAGTTTGCTGGAAAATACTACGTCTCAGCTAAAAATGTTCATCGTAATTTGGCGAACGGAAATTTCAAAAATTCTCAATACATCTTCAAACACGTTCGACCTTTTTAATTACTCGTCTACCAGACTCGTAAAGATTCTATCGCGTTCGTTCAATTATTTATAAAAAAAATTCATTCAATTTTCAAGCCGAAAATAAATTCTTCGAGTAGTTTTAAATTTTTTAATTACAAATTTCGTCGCCTCGAAGCAAAAACAAAACCCAAACAAACAAAAAAAAATGAAATTTTATTTCGCGTCATCTTCGTATTGGGCATTATGAATTTGTGACTTCGTGAGAAAGTGACACGTGCGACAAAAATAAAATCATTAACGGTTCTTTGATGAAGATTGATCAATTATTTAATCTCGTTAATAGCTTCTTTTGAATAAGATACCTTTTGGGAATTATCTTTTCAATTCGAATGCATTAAAGATACTTTTGTTCAACTTTTTTTTTTTTTTTTTTTTGCCTAATGGGCCATTATATCATTACCATAAAAAATTCTAATTTAATCTGTAAAAATAAAGTAGGAAAGTAGGTATCGAGGAAAAAACAATACCCAAGTCGAACTTCGACAAAACAATCCATTTTAAAAATGAGATACGATTCTCGACTTGATCAATATTCTTTTCTTACAAATGTTTTACAACTTTTATCAAGAAACTTTCGTATTTTTTTTTTTTTTCAAACATAAAAAACAACTATTGCCAAATTCATCTCGAATTCGTTTGAGTATTTCTAAAGGTGAATCAGAGAGAAGAATTTCAGCTTCAATTATTTGGATTAAAGTATTTCTAAAATGATAAAGACATGTATCTATAAAATAAAATTCCAAATCAATCGAAAGCCCTGGTTTTAATTCAGAGTCACGAAAAGGTAGGTAAACTAATTTATATTGGTGAAATAACAGAATGACACGAGCTGAAAAAATAATTGAACTAATCGAGTTTTTCTTAAAATGTTAATCTGCGTTCTGTTTAGGAAATCTCTCACGTAGGTAAACGGATAAAAAAAAAATTTCCACCCAGAATCATGAGTTTAGGTAGACCTACAACTACCTCATATGAAAAACGTAACTTATAGGTCTTTTCGGTGTAGTTACGTATTAAAACTTCGTAATTTCTCGCATATATTTTATTTATTGGGTCAGCTTGTATTTTATATGTGTAGTCGTTAGACGAGATTAATTATAAAATTCGAATAATTATGGTTTTATGCATAGACGAAGGAAATTGAAATTCATAAATTTTTATTAGATGACGATAGAACTTTGCCTATGAAATAAAGCAACCAGTGATTATTTCGTTTATAAATTATTTTTAAAATCAACATGTAGAATGAGCAGTTGAGCAAGGGCCATGTAAATGAGGAATAGATGACTCTGAAGCCCAGAATTTAGAATCAAGATTACAGAGTATTCCAAGTACGGTTAGAATTATTGAGATTTCCAAATTTCAAAGATTTATGCCACTTAAAATTTAGAAACTGCAAATTTTTTAAATTGTAAAAATTTATAAAACTAAAAATATAATTTTTAGAGTGTTTGAAAAAAAAGAATTTTGAAAATTTTACGATTATTGCAATCGTATTAAATTCAAACAATGTCCAAAACTGAAAAAATTGAAAATTTTAAAATTGTAAACATTTTTTCAACATTGAAAATTGAGCTATTCATTAAGAGGTAACTTCAAAGTACCAAAATTCTCATTTTTATGAAATTCTGAATTTTAGCAAAATAATTTACAAATTAAATTTTGTAGGTTTACCAAAATTCATCTAATTCAAAAATTTATTTTTGTTGCCAAATTTTGAATCATTTTCAAAATTTCAAAATGCAGCTGCATAAAAATTTCAACATTTTGTTTGTAATTATAAAAATTTATCACACTTTGAAGATTGATCCAATTCAAAAATTTGCTAAAATTTAAAAATTAGGTACTCAATTCCCATTTTTCAACTTTTCAATCTTCCCCATACGTTTGAACATTTTCCAAATTTATCAAATATTTTAAGATTGTTAAAAAAAAATCATTTAAGTTTAAAATTAGATCGTATTTCAAAACTACATTTAAAATAAAACAATACTAGAAATTTTATCAGAATTTGATTTCTTTCGACCCCCCCCCCCCCCCCCCCCATCAAACGGCGAAAATGTATAATACATAATTTTTAGAGTGTCTGACAAAAAAGAAAAATTTTACCATTATTGTATTCTTACCAAATTTAAAGAATTTCCAAAACTGAAAAAATTTTAAACTGTAAAATTATTGTAAACATTTTTCCAGAGCTAAATTTAAAAATACCTACCAAAATTTTAATTTTTTATTGAATTATGAATTTTTAGCAAATTAAATTTTGTAGATTACCTACTTGCTAAAATTTAAAAACTATCGAATTCCCATTTTTTATAAATTTTCAACTCTTTGTCAAATTTTTAATTGTCTCCAAACTTTGAAGTTCAATACTTACTTAAAGATTAGATTCTATTTCAAAAATTTATTAAAAATAAAACAGAACTACAAATTTTCCGTGATTTTGGTTTCTTTGAAATTTTCACCCCGCTCCTCCCATTTTGAAGATTCACTAAATTTTAAAAATGTATACAATGCTTAAGGATGAAAATTAGCAATTCCAAGTATCAACTTCTGATTTTATCTCACAATTTTTGAATTTTTTTTGGAGGGTTTCAAAATTTAAAAAAATAATGTTCAATATTTTTAAAAACTTTGAAATTTGATAAAATTTCCCCTCAAAAAAATCGTGAAAATTTTTAGTTCCTGTTTTGATAAATTTTTCGTATTTTTTAATTTTTTAATTTTGCTCAAATTTTGAGAATTTCACAAATTTTAAAAATTTCGATTAATTTCAAAAATTTATAAAAATTTTAAAATTACACAATTCACATTTTTGTAAAATTTTCAATTTTATTCCATTCATTGAATCTTCTCCACATTTCGAAAATTTTCTATATTTAAAAAATAAATTCCTTTGACCTGGAAAAAGTGCTCGAAATTTTTTGAAAAAATTTCCATAAATTACTCTTGGTACGGTCTACTATCCCTGAAAGTTTGAAAAAATTCAGTTGTAAATCGCAAAAAATAGAAATTTTTAAAAAAGACCCATTTTAAAACCCATAGGAAGGAGTAAGGGGTCGAGGTGAGATATCGAGTTAAAAATTTTGTCAAGGAGGTTTTAGATCATTAGAGACCAACTTCCACTGAATAATTTTTTAAATTCGGTGCTCGAGGCCAAATCACCCCTAAAACCTTGCTAAGGCTCTTTTGGTAATTTACTAATTTAAAAAAATGTCGTACACGACTTATTAGGAACACATGCTGACTAATGAAAATAGTTCTAAACTTCCTCTCTCTATTAATTTCTATTCGAACAAAAAACTACCATTAAAATAAAATTTACATTAATTACACAAACAACGCATTTAAAAACAATTTGCAACTTGCAAAACTCGAATTAAGTATAAAACGTTTGAATAATAATTCACCTATAGGAAAAACATTAATCTAATTCGATAAATTTATTCTCAAACTTATCTTGTATCGGATGCTAAAAACGTACCCGGCGAAAACACTTTTCTTACGACTTTTCATTATTTTCGTCGTGATCTTATTTTAAAGTTAGCTTATTCGATAAAATGGCATAGCGAGGTTGCTTTTGCAAAACGAGAGAAACTTTTTTTTAACCCGTTCATCCACGCTTGTCTACCAGAGATTACGTGTATTAGGGAGGAAATCTAAAGAAATACCATTTTCGCAAAATATGCACCGACGAATAGAGGTTTCGTGTAATACCTAAAATGTATTCGAGATTCGATTGCGAAATAAATAGCATAGTTGAACCAAATCAATAGGTATCTTATTTTTTGTATGTACATTGGTCCAGTCAATTTAGGCCAAAAAACAGCCTTTGCCGAAACAAAATGAAGGAAGATTTTTTTTTCGTAAAGTTGCTCCAAAAAGTGTCCTAATTAAAATATTATAAAATGTCCCCCAAAATCAGAATTGAGTTTTTTTTTGCCCACCAATTTTTTTCGATATTTTTTTCACGTAGGTATATCTTAGTTGCTGATAAAGCTACAGAAATTTTTTTTATACAAAAAATGTACAAAATTGAATACTCTTCCAAATTGGTTATTTTCAATTTTGTAGTAGGAATGATATTAACGCCGCAAATCAACTTTGAAGTTATTGGTCCATTCAAATTAGGCCAAAAAACGTCCCCACCAAAAAAATGATAAAAATTTTTTTCTTTGTTCATGAGCCCCAAAAATCCACATTTTGGCCCCCAGATTTTTTCCCATGTAATTCACGTAGGTATTTCTCATTTTCTAATAAAGCTACTACAAAATTTTCAACACAAAATATGTAGAGCAGTAAATTTTCTAAAAATTAGGTATAGTTATAATTATTTAGGCGTACAATTTTTAGAAAATTTACTGCTCGGTATATATTTATTTTGTGTAGGAAAATTTTCAGCAGCTTCATTAAGAATTGAGATATAATTACGTAAATTACATGAAAAAAGTAATCTGGGGGCTAAAATGTGGGTTTTTGGGGGTCATGATGTTGATAAAGACACTTATTTTAGTACAAGCAACTTTATGAAGAATTTTTTTTGGGGGCACCCCGTTTTTTGGCATAATTTGAATGGATCAATGACTTCAAAGTCGATTTGCGGTGTTACTATCATTCCTACCAAAAAATTAAAAATAATCAATTTGAAAGAATATTCAATTCTGTACATTTTTTGTATGAAAAAAATTTCTGTAGCTTTATCAGGAACTGAGATATACTTGAATAAAGTAACGAAAAAAATTGATGGACAAAAATGTGAAAATCGGGGATGAAGCTCCACTCCGATTTTAGGGAACTTTTTATATGTTAATTAGGACACCTTTACGAGTGACTTTACGAAAAAAAAATATCCTTCACTTTATTTAAGCAAATATCCTAATTTGACTGGACACTTATTATACAGGGTGTCGGGCGAGTGGTCTGCCAAACTAGAAATTTCGATACAACCGAGAACCACTAAAAAAAATCTTCATAATATACACACTGTGCCTATCTTGATTTTGAAGGGGCAGTGGTGTACAAAAATTCTTAAATTTTGTGAAAACAATGCACAAATCAGATATAACTTTTTAAAAGGAACAAAAATAGTTATGTCAAAAATTTGCCTATCTTTGAAAATGGAGGCGCTATAAAGCTTTGAAAATTGGTATTTTCGAAATTCAAGCCTCCGCGTCGCCTTAATAGTTAATTTTCATAGAGAGGCGAAATTTTCACATGACGTTTTTTATTCATCTCAAAAAGTTACACCTGTTTCATGCATTTTTTGGCCGAATTTCGCAATTTTCATGTATCATCACTGCACCGTAATAAATTGAAGTAAGCAATATTTTTGACTGGGATTTTGCGTTGCTCTAACTACTTCAATTTCAAAGATAGGCAATCCAATATGATCACAACTTTTATTGCTTTTTCGAAGATCTATCCACTGCCGGTGTCGAAATTTTTTTGGACACAGTGTTGCCAATCGATTTTGCTAGGTAAACTACCGATTTTCAAACCTTTGTAGCTCTTTCATTTTCATAATTAGGCGATATGTGTACACAAACTTTTTTCTTGGTCGTACTCGGTTAAGTATGTCCAAATTTCAAGTTTGGCAAACCACTCATCGGACACCCTGTATAATACTAAAAAAAAAAATGTAATATTTGTTTAGAAGTTGAATTTAATCAGATGTGAACGAATACGAGATTTATTTAGTTTTTCAATATTTAAAATATCATACTTTTCCTTTTTTTTTTTTTTTAAGTATCTATAAGAGGTGCTCTTTTTCAACATTCAAATTAAGTACTTGGCTTAGCCCAATTATATAACTAATTGCTGCTGAAACTCTTTGCATAAATCTTTGCAATCTTACAAAATTTTTCATATAATTTACTTACTCAAAAAGCACATTTCAATTCTAATGGATATTTAATAGTGCTCCAAAGGTTGAAATTCGCAAGGGTATGATAATATT
Organism: Balanococcus diminutus; assembly: GCA_959613365.1. Taxonomy (NCBI): domain Eukaryota; kingdom Metazoa; phylum Arthropoda; class Insecta; order Hemiptera; family Pseudococcidae; genus Balanococcus; species Balanococcus diminutus. The sequence continues at coordinate 42,181,420 of OY390716.1, forward strand.
AATAACGTATTCATAAATTATTTAAAACATCTTATTTCGTCTAGAAATTTCTTACAAAATTGACCCATTCTACCACAAAGTTCTGTTTGAAAATTTCAATATACCTACTTGAAGCAAGTATAAGACGATCTTGATCTATAAGTATTTATAAATTCTAATTTATTCTATAGGTAGTTGGATTACTTTAACAAGTTCAAAACTCATTCAGGGTATAACGTTAAAATCGTTCGGTTTGTATAAAATTTACGCGGTTATCAAAGCAAAATTACATTCATCGGGGTAATATTACAGTACGAGCTAATTTCGAATACGATATCAAAGATTTATTCGGCCATTCATGCCGGATTCGCTGGAATTATGACCACGTGGTGGTTTCAAATCTCTTTTGAAATTTGTAAGGTTTTGAGATGTCGAATACGAGATTAATTATGCTTAGGGTGGAAAACATAATTTCTGTATAGGGAAGATTTTTAATCATGTTTGGCTTTTGTTAATTTACGAATAAAGAATTGAATTAATTTCGATTGGCATTTCATTTACTGACTGAATAGTGAATGTGAAACTTCGTGGTTTAATTACTAATCATATTTAGGTAAATGGCCTAATTACAAATAAAATCATCCTTTTAAAAAATATTGAAATTTTAGTATTTTGAAATTTACATTGCTTCAGTTCAAGTTTACTTACATAAATATACTCGTACTCGTCGTACTCGTAAGTAAAAAATATTTTCAAAAAATAAATATAATTTTTGAAACCTATACAAAAGTAAAAATTTTTTTTTTTAAATTCTCCAAAACCATTTTCATATGTATGTATGTACTTGAAAAATAATCCATTATAAGTACATGGAGGGTTGGAGGTTCATGGTCATCAAAAAATGATCCAATTTTTTTTAATATAACTTTTAAATACCTAAACAAATTTTTTTTTTTAAATCATAGAAACAATACTTACTAGAAAATAACACCAATGTGAAAAAAGAGAAAAAATCATGTAAAAGCATTCTCACTGACGTGATAAACAAAAATGAAGAACAAATTCGAGAAACACGCGACTATCCGGCGTTAAGGAGCAATGCAGAGGTATAAAATTGGCAGAAACGTGTAAACTAACTCGTACGTTCTTGTGATGAAACGTTTTAGACGACCAAATAGCATATCTACACCTTTGCACGGCGCAAACTCGGAGTTTTAATTTGTATTTGGAACTGTTTAGAAGCTGAAATCGCTTGATTGACTACACAAGGGCAATTTGCGGCTTTGATGTAATTTTAATTGTATCGTAGATTCGTTTGAAGGAATTTAGAAAAAAATGAAATAAAAAAAACAGAACGCAATTGGTTTCCAGCGTTGTCGTAATTTTAGTTTTAATTCTTTATGATAATGATACTCGTATAGATATCTAGCCTGCCTACTGATATCAAGTTTACCTACATATAATTTATTATGTCACTCTTTATTGATTTGTTTTAATGTTTGCTTGTTTAGAGTGAAATTTTTAGCATTTATTGCTTGTTTTATATCCTCTCGAAGAAATAGCAGATATCGACATATTTTAAAAATTTCAGCCAGTTATTTACAATTTTTTGCAATTAAACTGATAATCTTAGATTTTTTCTCCAAGACCAAAAACTATTTTCTGAATTTTCTGGATTTTCAAAATAAGATAATATTTTATAAAAATAATTGGAACGTTTTTTTTTTTTTTTTTTTTTTTTTTAATGAACAGAACAAACAAAATTTTCAAAATTTGAGGTGACTTAAACTTTTGAAAAAGTTATCAAACAAAATTCAAGAGATATAGCTTTCAAAACAAAGATTAAGTTTTTTTGAAAATTCATTTTTCAATGACACTTGAAAAAAAATTAGAAGAATTTTTTTACAACGAAATTCAAAAAAAAAATTGTATATTATATGGCAACTCACCCCAGCAGCACAATCGACAAATTATCGAAATAAAAAATCGACAGAATATCGAATTCGATAAAGTGTCGTGTTAGTTCCGCATAAATCGTGAAATTATCTTTCGATATATAGATAGATTATCGACGAATTATAGTTAGCAAAAATTTCGAGATTATAGTAAGATATTTTATCGATAATATATCTATAATATCGAAAGATAATTTCACGATTTAGGCGGAACTTTTGCGACACTTTATCGAATTCGATATTCTGTCGATTTTTTATCGATTTTTTATTCCGATTTTTCGTCTTTTACTAGCTTTTTTCTATAATTAAAAATCATTAATTAGCATAATTAATACATTAAACTATGCCTAAACACATTATTCATGTTACGGTAAGAGGATCATTTCAGAAAAAGTAAAAAAAAATTATAAAAAATCTGCCACCCGTGGGGCTTGAACCATCTACATCCTGCATGGTAATCTTCTTCCTTAACCACTATGCCATACCTTATCGTTGAGGAATTAGCAATAAAACGCTTATAATAGGCAGTTTAGTACTTCCAGACGAGTTGGACTTAGAAAAATTTTCACCAATTTTTAAAATTTGGAAATAATTTCAAATATCGTCATAAAATCGTTGAAAAATCGAATTCGAGAATTTTCAGATTACGTGTCGATAATAAAGTTTTAAATATCTTCACAAAATCGTTAAAAAATCGAATTCGATAAATTTCAGATTATTTGTCGATAATATAGTTTCAAATATCGTCACAAAATCGTTAAAAAATCGAAATCGAGAAATTTCATATTACGTGTCTATAATATAGTTTCAAATATCTTCACGCAATCGTTAGAAAATCGAATTCGAGAAATTGCATATTATGTGTCGATAATATAGTTTCAAATATCTTTACAAAATCGTTAAAAAATCGAATTCGATAAATTTAATATTCTTTGTCGATAATTTAGTTTCAAATATCTGCACAAAATCGGTGGAAAATCGGAATCGATAAATTTAATATTCTTTGTCGATAGTATCGTTGACGAATATCGTCATAAAATCTTAATAATATCGAATTCGATAGTTTTTAGATTTTTTGCCTATGAAGTTGTACCGATAAATCTTTATAATATCGTGAGAACATCTATAGATTTTCAAACGATTTTTTATCGATACGTTACATCTTCCGATATTATCGATCGAGTGTGCCGCTCGGGCACATTAATTTGAACAAAAATCTAAAGAAAAATATTAGGTATTCTAAAGAAATTGAGAATTTTTTATGCCAAAATAACTGAGAGATTATTTTTCTCTAAAAATTTATTTAAAAAGTTTACAAAATTTTCCAAAATTCTTACGTACTCCAAATTCAAAGAAAATAACTAATAATAATAATAAAAAAATAATCTTACAAAATTGAGGATTTTTTTTTAGATATTTCCAGAAAATTAAGAGATATTTTACACCAGAAAATTTTTCCACTTCAAAATATTAATTCAAGATTTTTTTACGTTAGCTCTAAATAAAGAAAATATTTTTTATTTTCAAAAAATCCAGACCCCCCCCCCCCCGCCCCAAAAAATTGTTGTTTTTTGTTTAAAAAATTGAACGAACTGCAGTTTTGTATTTACAGAAAAAAATGTTACCTATTTAAGGAATTAAATTTTTCTTCATTTGAAAACTATAATTATTATTTAGATTTTTATTCCAAAATTTGACAGTTCTTTTCTCCAAAAAATAAACAATTTTTTATTCCGAAAATATTGCAAAAATTCTTTAATCGATAAAATTGAGAAATTTTGATTTTTTTTTTAGATAAAAAAGTTGAGAAAATTTGTTAGGTAGATATTTATAAAAAACTCGGAGATTTTTTTTTTTATTCCAAAATAATTTGACAAATTTTTTTCTTTTTCAAAAAAAAAAAACGGTTTCTAAAATATTGCGACAATTTTTTACCCGGAAAAATTAAGAAATGTTTTGTTGAAGAAATTAGGAAATATTTTACTCAAAAAATACATGAGTAGCCCAGGACATACTTTTTTACGTAAATTCTAAAAAAGAGAGACTTTTTGCCCAAGAAGTCAGAGAAATTTTTTGTACCAGAAAATTTGAAAAGCTGTTCGAGATTTTGAAACCAAATTTGAAAAAAAAATTAACGAAACTCAAATAAACATTATTATTACATAAAATTGATGTTTTTCTTTTAAAAATAATTTTTTAAACAGAAGAAGACGAAAAATAAAAATTTTAAAAATCAAGTTTATTGGAATTTTTGTTTTTTTGAACATGTGAGAAAAAATTTCAATTATTTTATTTTATTCATTATCAGATAATTTCATCCTGAGTGAAGTTTTAAAACTCATCTTTTAATAAATTTCCAAAAAAATTCCAAACAAAAATTTTAAAGTTCTATTTGAACACAATTTGTGAAAAACTGATTTGAATCAAATTTCAAAGAAGAAAAAATACAATACAAAATTCAAAAAAATTGTTTTTTGCAAAAATGGAGAAACAATTTTTGATATTTTGAATAAAATGTTTGAGCAAAATCCAAAGAGGTAGTTTCTTGGCAATAAAATCAAAAAAAAAAAAAAAAAAAAAAAGATTCGAACATGAACATATACGTACGTATTACACATTTTGACATTTATAATCTTTCAGTGGAGTAAATTTGAATAAAAAATATGGCTTTTAAAGGAAAAAATTTGAAAAATTGACTAGAATAGTTACAAAAATTTCAAAAAATTATATTCAAATAAAATTCAAATAGGTTAATTCTGATTAAAGCAAAAAAAAAAAAGAAATCAAAATCAAACCACGAGTTGCTGGGTAAAACTTAAAAAACCACATGAGTTATAATTTTTGAAAGATATATATTTTTTTATGTAGCCAACTAAAATGTTTGGAATTCCTTCTAATTCCAAGATATTCAAAGCTCTTATTTCGAATTTATCATTAAAGTGTTGTTTTCTGAAAATTGGAACACGAGTTGAATTATTTTAAAAAATTGAAAAAACTCTCAGAATAGTTTTGGGTGATTAAGAAAAAATCTAGGTGCTCAATCGCCTATTTTTTTAATTTTTTTTTTTAATAACGGACACCTTAATGCAAGTACTTACCACCCGAAAGAGCTGACACTAATGGACGTAGTTCCAATCCTTCCCAACTTTTGGGTAATCCGAACCTGAAAAAAGATTTATCCCAGATTATTCTGTAGGTCCATTTCGCATGATTTTAAATTAAATTCCGCCCCTAGACCATAGAATATTTACAGTATTGTACAAACACAACCCAAAACTTTAATAGAAATGGAAATTCAACGAAGCAAACGTAAATCAAAAATTGTGTAATTATTGATACTAAACTTATACCATTGGAATTGAAAAGGAAAATTTAACTAATATCGAGAATGGCGGTGTTAGTGTTTATCGTTCATTAAACACTTTATTTTTATAAGAAACAAAGACAATAAGAGAAAGAAACACAATCATAGGATGCCTATGGTATTTGCACAGATCGCTTGAAGACGAAGTACTTACCTACTCGTAGATAATAGGTAAATAAAAAAATCAGTTATCAAATATCAGTCCTATTTCTATTTGACTAACTCTTTTCAAACCATCTTCTCCAAGTCCTATACAGTTTTTCGTCGATTTCAAAACATAATTTAGCCTATAAACAAAACGAAGCCTTATTTTGAAAAATTATTTACTTAGGAATACACTCCATTCGCGTAATATTGAAACGTTAAAATAACAACTTGGTGGAAACCTCGTAGTATAATTTTTCACATCAATTTTTCTCGACTCCGAACCACCGCAACTCAGAAAATAAATTACACGGTACATTGAAATAATTCGAAGTAAAGTAGAAACCATACGCAATGCAAAACAACATTATTAGAGACTCGCATTAACGCTCCAACAAGCTAAAAACAATTTATCTAAAGTTTTACAAATTTTGTTACACTTTTTACGCGTTAGTGATGCCTGATGCGGGTCACTACAGCGGCAAAAGGTCATAGAGTTCGGTATTTCATTCAGTGCACGATCATATTGGCGAATGTAGAAGAAATCTATACCATTTTATTATGAAAAAGTTTACGTACTAAATTTAATTTACATGCTATAGGTATTAGCTTTTGAAAATCTCAAGCAGTTATCAAAAGAAATGAAGAAAAATTATCGTCCGTAGAGATACATTATACGTACGAGCGTGTTTTTTTTTTTTTTTTTTTGTAAATTAATTTTTATACGTGCCGCATCGTGAAGGGGAAAAAGTATAGTTAATCTCGTTTAAAGCTATAAACTCCAATTTCATCGAAAAATTTGCGTAGCTATACGTAAGTATACAGGGTGTCCCGGTAATTATTGAAATCTGGATACAACCGAGTACCACTAACAAAAAACTTTATGTACACAAGATGCCTAAATTTGAAAATGAAGGAGCTACAACGCTTTGAAAATTGGTATTTTCCAAGTGAGGGTGGTTGGCAACACTACTTTCAAAAAAAAATTTCGACCCCGGCAGTGGATAGCACTTCGAAAAAGCAAAACAAGTCCCAAGCACATTTCGGTTGCCTATCTCTTAAATTTTGGTTCCTCTCAAAAAGTTACACCTGTTCATTTATTGTTTTGGCAGTATTTTGAAATTTTTATAAACCGTTGCCCCTTCAAAATCAAAGTATGCTCTGGGTGTACATACTTTTTTTTTTACTGGCAGATGGTTATATCCAGAGCTCAAGTCTCGTTACTCTGAACTTGGACACCCTGTATAAAAGATGGTTTAATATGAAACCAGTTTTTTCATCTAGGCCAAAAGGTGGCCACAATTTTGAGATTTTATTTCGATTGATCTGATGCAGCTTCAAGTAAATTAAAATAAAACAAAAATCATGATTGTGAAACAATGAAACAAAATAACAAACCTAGAATGAAGAAAAAAACAGGACTAACTGTTTGAAAAACTATGTCAAAAGTATACTTAAAACAAAAAGTTGAAGTTTAAAAAATTGAAAAAAAAAATTGTTTTGTTTCAAAATGAAATTATCTTGTCAAAAAGTTGAGGACATCATATGAGACCAACTGGGGAAAGGGATCTAACAATGAAAAAACAAGTTTTACAGATAAAGCGTTAGGTACTTTAAAAAAAAAAAAAAAAAAAAAATTCCAAACATTGAAAAAAACTATTTAAAAATTCTGAAATTTGACTTTATTACTTACCTATTTTGAAAATTGAATTATTTCTCCAATTTTTAAGATATAAGCACATGGGACTCATTTTACTCAATTCCTGAGAATGTTTTACCTACTAACATCTAGCCAAAAAGAAGTAAAAATTGAAATTTCAGTTCTTATGTCTCTTTTCTCAGTCACTGTCATTTTCAATTGACCAGTTTTTATTTCTTCAATTTTTATCTTGTTAATCTCAATTTTCAAGTAGGTACCTATTTTTTTCATTTTTCATTTTCATTCATTCAAAATATTGGAATAATTTTTTCCCGCCTTGACATATCTAGCTTCATTTTTATACTTCAGTTGTTTGAAATTTTTCAGTAATTAGTAAAAAAAAAATGATGTCTATAGGTAAGTACAGTAAAACCTCCATTAACGGACACCTCCGAATAGCGGACACCTCTCAACAACGGACAATTTTTCTGGTCCCTTCGAGTGTTATGGGAAAAATACATTGTAACCTCTAAACAACGGACTCTCTCAACAACGGACAAAAAATTGGAAAAAATACGTAAATTATGCCAAAAAATATGCAATGTTGGTCAACTTTCCTGGGGTTTTCAGAAAAAAAAAAGTGAAAGATCACAAGAAAGGAACAGAAAAAATTTTAAAATCCGATGAAAATTTTAGTGAGAGTCATTATAATGAAGGATACTGCACCACTTAGAGCCTTCTCATATTTTTACTTTGCTCTCCGTACGATTAATGAATGAAATTACACATCACTTTCAGAAAAAAAATCGCGATAGTTGAAATACAAAAAACATAATCTCTGAACAACGGAAAATTTCTCCGGTCCCTTCGAGTGTCCGTTAATAGAGGTTTTACTGTAATTTAATTTTTAATAATTTCAAAGTTGTGAGTGATTAAAAAAAATAATCACCATGTTTTAATAATTTTAAATTATTGATGAGTAATTTTTTTCTTCAAATTCTTAATTTTTTCATTAATTTTAAATGTAAATGTAGGTTATTTTTTTCTTAAAATTTTTAATTTTTTTTTCATTTCTATTTCTCTTTTTCTGTCATTTTAGTATAAAAGAAAAATTGCATTTTTATTTTTTAGCCATTTTACATAAATTTTTGTGTAATTTGTCTTCTTGAAATTATCATATTGTTCAGACCCCACACACGGTTTCCTTCCCTTGCCTAAAATACACTTTTACCCGGGAAACCCCGGCAACATTGTTTGTATACATTTGGGTCGAGTACCCCAGACAACACTGATCTACCGATAACAAAAAGCTGATTGTCAACGCTCCGCCTACCTGGCAGGGTTCTCCCTCTCTGGTCTAAAGCCGGTTCATTCTTTGTCTCACTCTCCAGCTATGGTGGTGGGAGAGTTGACCTCGTTGGGTTCTCCGATTTTCTCGTCATTAAGAATTTAGCTCTTGGACAGACAACACATATTTTATAGTTATTTTCTTCTAATGGTTCGTATTCCTTCATATTAACTTCAATTTTTGACAATTAACCTGGTGTGTAATTTTTTTTCTTCAAAACTTAATTTTTTCGTTTTTACTTATTTTTCAGACATTCCAATTTATTGGATATTTTTTCATTTCTATAGATTTTAGTAATTTCAAATCAATTTTTTTCAAAATTTAAATTAAAATTTTTTAATTATTATAAATTTGTATTCAGTAATGTTTTCTTCAAATTTCAATTTTTTTCATTTCAATGTTAGGTATTTCAAATCTTTGGGTAATTTTTTTTATTTCTATTTTTTAGACATCACGAATTTTTGTGTGATTTTTTCCCCCCAAATCTTCAATTTGATTTTTTAGTCATTTTGATTTTTCATGTTGATTTCGTTTTAGTTATTTCAAATTTTAGAGTATTTTTTTTTCATTTTTTTTTTCATTTTTCTTTTTTAGTCCTTATACCTAGATAGAGATAAGTTTATGAGTAATTATTAAAAAAAAATTGTTTCAAGTTTTAGTAATGATTTTTAATTTTTGTGTAATTTTTGCAATTTCCATTTTTTGAATACTTTTAGCTTCAGTTTTTGTCTTTTTTCAATATCAGTTTTTGATTTTTCAGTTTTTGTTTCAATTTCAGTCGTTAAAAATCATTTCAGTTTCGATTTTTTTTTCGAATTTGATTTCAGTTTTTTCGGTTGATGTTATTCGTAGTATAAAGTTTATCATGCACTGAGGATACCTAGTAATGCTAAGGCTATCGAGGGACAGATCCCTTAAGATCATAATTTCATTCATGTCTTTGACTCTTCAAATCCCTGATACTTTCTCAAAGTTGACGTATCTAATCATTCATTTCCAGGCAAAATAAATCATAACCATCACAAAACCACCCACTAAAGTGATGAAATTTTCAAAAATTTCACCACATGGCGTTTATTCTAATTCAAACGTTGAGATGCGATATCGCTCATATTCATCATCTTGACAGGCATTTCGTTATTCGTCTAAGAAAAAGCCGAATGAAAATTAATTCTTAATCAAGCCGCTTCGTCACGAAATATCTATAAGGCTAAATTAAGATGCTAAAATTAATAACAAATACTTAAAATAAACTTTGCCAGTTTGCCAGAATGTGACCTCGACCAAGTTAATTTTTCAAACCAGCGATCTCATTATTTTAATTAAATGGTTTCGAATATCATCAAATCTTACGAAAAATTTCATCATTGTTGTCAAACTTCTATTCACCTTTCATAGCTTCGGTGTCACTGTAGGTACCGACATTTTCAGCGAAAATACATCTTCAAGGCTAAGTATATCCTTTTTGTAAATTTTATCCTCGGATTTAGAAAAAATAAATAAATAATGGCAAAAATTAATAGTATGCGGAAAAATTAATTCGACGAATAACTCGAATTTTTTGCCGGCGATGTTTTGGAAATTTATTAAAACGAGTTTCCCCTTCCGTCACTAGAATTTAAAAACTTGACTAAGTGGAAAGAAAACGTGGAAAGAGGAAAAAGTTTCTCCGATTTTAATTATACTTTGCCTTCAAAACTTCCTTAGAGTTGTGATGAGTACGACTTACAAGTATATCAGGGTAGAGAAACCGTTGAAAATATTAAATTAGAGCGTAAAAAGCGCAGTGATAAATTACACGTTTTATCGAAATGTTGACAAATTTTAAGACCTTTACTGTCTACTCGCAATTATTGCATTTCACGCTGAATTATTTTTCGTGTTAATACGAAAAAAGCTCCTTTCACTGTGCTCGGATAAACTACCATAGCATGAAAAATATGCACTTATTCGTATATGAAATGGTGGAATTCATACTCGAGTAATTCTTTTCTTCCATTCGCGTTTCACTTTTTTTTTTTTTTTTGCTATACTTAGACCATTACGATTTAGTGAAATTTACGATCATAAGTTATTTTCACTCCTTTTGTCCGAATTTTTTCAAAAATATGTCCATATAAGGTAGTTGCACCAGTGGTGGACCCTTATAGTGGAAGTGTCTTATAAAAAACATTCTGGTTTAAAAACTAATAACGTTGGCGAAATGGTGAATATACCAAACGATTCCTTGTGTATTCTACTACAAAATGCGCTATAATTTTTTAATTTTACTTCATTTCTTTGAAAATTACGACCATTTTAAGTGAAAAAATAGAAAAGTCCAGTAGTTGGTCAAGATAATCTAGTAGTTGACCACCCAGTAGTTGGTCACGCGCTAGTAGTTGATCACCCAGTAGTTGGCCAATCAGATTATGACAACGGCTCTCAACCATTTAATTTTTTTTAAAATCAATAAGTATTCGGTAAAATTGTCACTCATTAGCCATGAGAAAGAGAAACTATCATTTTTCGTAAATATTTACAAATTTTTTGCATGATCAACCACAAGAACTTTACAAAAATTTCGTAAGTCTAGTACTTGATCAAAATGATCAACTACTGGCTAAACACCATTTTTTCCTTCCAGTAGATAGTCACCGCCATATTTGATAGAATTTTGGCAATATTTTTTATTTTAATGAAGAAATGGAATCTCCAAACTCTTCTGATTCAGGTCCAAATGGTTATATTTCAAGTTTTATTAATCTTAATAGTGTAAAATTCATATTTCGACAACACTTCGGCTTAACAAAAATCTTTAGAATTGGTATCATTTTGAAAATTGTTCTAACAAAAAAATTTCAGACGATCATTATTAATTACTTGAACAGAATTGATTCAAAACTTTTATGTAGTTCTATGCAGAAATGTTCCAGGTTTGCTCTAAAAAAAATTTCTGAAGCTATTTTAAAAATACGCTTAATTATAAACATTTTTCTTCTCAAGTGACCCACCACTGGGTCGTGGTCAACGACTGGTGCAACTACCTTATTTCGAGAGTAAGTATTCTCGAATGAGGCAATGAAACGCATGGAGACTTCTGGGCCGAATAAAAAAATTGAAAATTGATCGCTTCGAAAAAATATACCTTTCTAGAGAGAACTTGAAAAGTTGAATTCCTCGCGTCGTTAGCACTATCGCAAATCTAAAATGATTTCGAAACAGCGATACTTATTAATTTATAGAAACATAAAAAATGTAAAAATTCCAAGTTTTGTAAAAAAAGTTGATAAGTCAACCTTTCGCATCTCCTTTATTGAATTCGAATAAATATTTAAGAATCCCTACGAATGGAAAAGTAGTAGATAAGTATCTAAGTAAGTATAGCTATATTTGGAAAAAATTTTCACATAATTTGTTATTCGTTTCAAAAGAGGAAAAAAATTCAATTTTAAAACTTTGTTGGCCGATTTAATGGCACGAAAAGAGAAAAACATTCGTCGAATTTGTCGAATATAGAAATAAAAGCGATGGAACATATTTCATCTCTTACTATTCATAATACGTTGGTATTAAAAATTAATAAAAATTCCAATTTTAAGACATCTCTTAATTTCGTATTTTCCAACTTTGTTGTAATACTCGTCTCGTTCTAAATTAGCTCAAAGTTTCGCAACAAATTGAAAAAAATATCAAATGTTTAATTAATTAGAATTTCGAGACGATGTTGAAACGTTTTTTCTTCATCCACGAAGGGCCAAAAAATTTTCTCAATTATTTACGTAATTTATTAAAAGCAAAATTAACGCAGTTGTAAAATAAGGTACAAAACGATAATATTTCTATAAAAAGGAGCTGTGGTGCAAAAAAGTGCAAACTATTTGAACGTTACGAGTACACATATATTGAATATTGAATATTTACACTTAAACGGTTAAAAGTGGACTGCAAACTAGTTCAGTTAACTAACGTCTAGATTGATTGTTTTGTTTACATTCATGGGGTGCAACTTCGATAAATTTTTACCAAGTCCAGTGCTACATAATACTTTATAGTCAAAATTGGAAGGGAGGAAGGGGTCTAATCGAAATTTTTGTAATAACTAAAAGTATTTGTACAACTTCAAGCTACAACTTTTGTTTGAAAATTTTTTCAATCGGGCCCCTTACCTCCCCCCTGTTTTTAAAAATGTATTTGAAGGAGTTGGATTATCCAAAATTGGTGGAGAGGGAGGGATCCGATTGAAATTTTTGTTATTAGCAAAATTATTTCTAGTTTTTCAAGCTACAACTTTTGTTTGAAAACTTTTTCAATCGGGCCCCTTACCCTCCCCCTGTTTTCAATAATGTATTTGAATGAGTTGGATTATCCAAAATTGGAGGGGAGGGAGGGGTCCAATCGCAATTTTTGTGATGACCAAAAGTATTAGCGAAACTTCAAGCTACAACTTTTTTTTGAAAACTTTTTCAATTGAGCCCCTCTCTCTCCACTTATTTTGCATAACACTCCCAAAATACTAATTAAAAATTGAAGGGGGAAGGGGAAATGGGTCCATTTAAAAAATGTTTGCAACAAACTTGTAGCTCAAAGTTTTAGGAAAAATTTTGGCCATGACAAAAATTGCGATTGGGCACCTCCCTTCCCTCCAATTTTGGATAATCCAACTCATTCAAATACGTTATTGAAAACAGGGGGGAGGTAAGGGGCCCGATTGAAAAAATTTTCAAACAAAAGTTGTAGCTTGAAGTACTAGGAATAATTTTGGTGATAACAAAAATTTCAATCGGATCCCTCCCTCCCCACCAATTTTGGATAATCCAACTCCTTCAAATACATTTTTAAAAACAGGGGGGAGGTAAGGGGCCCGATTGAAAAAATTTTCAAACAAAAGCTGTAGCTTGAAGTTGTACAAATACTTTTAGTTATTACAAAAATTTCGATTAGACCCCTTCCTCCCTTCCAATTTTGACTATAAAGTATTATGTAGCACTGGACTTAGTAAAAATTTATCAAAGTTGCACCCCATGAATGTAAACAAAACAATCAATCTAGACGTTAGTAGTTCACTAATGAAACGCGTATGAGGTACGATGCGAGTAATAAGTTAGACAGAGAGAGGGAAAGCGATAAGAGCGAGAGAGAAGAAACGCGTAATAATAGTCTAAAATGTACGTAGGTAAGCGATTGAAAATTATTGTACAAGCGAAATTAAGCTAAGTAAAAATGCGTGTAACAGGAGCAGACTAATAAAACGAGAAATTATTTACATTAAAAATTTTATTTCAGCTTGAGAATATATTTAAAATGAAAAAATATCATGTCCTTTTGTGTAATATTTGAACCAAGATTTACCTACGTAAAATTCTCGAAAAAATAAAATGTGAAAAAAACACCGCAATATTAACCCTCCCCATAAGTATACCCCCTCGATAAAAATATAAAGTCTAAAAAAAAAATACGACCACCCGGTCTTGCCTTCGTATAGAAAAAAAAAGGCTTTATCCGTGATAAAAGAACAGGGGAAAAAAATCACGTTATCGCAAATTTCAAATCTTTTTTTCAAAGCGTAAACGACCTTTCTTCTTATAAATTTTCCCAATTCGTCTGGGTTTTTTTCCGAGTAAAATACACTTCGTTCTAACAAGCTAAAAATATGTTTGACGCGAAGCATGGAAAATTTCGCTTATTGTCGTGAAGTACGAAGGAAAAAAACAATTTCAGCTTTGAACGAAAAATATGTGGGTTTATGCAAATTTCAAATTTTTAATTTTATTATTAATTAAAAATTCTTTTAGGAAGTTTTAAAATTGAGTAAAATCTTACAATGGCGTATAAGGATTTTGAAAAAAATATTAATGTTCTGAATGGACCTGAAGTGGTGCAAATTGGACTACCAATGTCCCAAATGAACAAAATATGGGTCACTAAATAACCCAAATGAACCACAAATGGTCTAAATGCACCACATTTTAGTATAAAAAAGTCCACTACAAATACTTGGGTTACTATATTTGATTTATCTATGAAAGAAAATTACTAAAAAAGAAAGCTTAGTTTTGTAAATATCTCATTTTTGAGATTTGAGCTTGGAAAAAAATATTTGTTCAACTGTAATGTAAAAATGGCCGGTCATGTGTTTACTCTGTCACACCAAATCAAGCTTCGTTACTTCTTTTTTAAGCAAAAAAATAGTTTTTAAAATTACACAAAATCTTTTTTTGAGCAGAACGTGTCCAAATTATAAATAATATCTCATTTTTAAGCTTCGAGATTTTGAAAAGAAAACAAAAAAAACAACGTATTTGCTTAAGCTGTCAAAATGGTTAGGTACTTTAATTTTTCAATCAATTCAAATTTAGGGCATTTTTTGATTTCAAAATGGGTAATTTAATTTGCTTTAATTTTAAATATTTTTTCCTAAATTTTTTGAAACTTTTATTTTTTAGTCATTTTGAAATAGCAAGTTTGTATTTATTTTTATTTGAATTAGATATCTTCTTTATTAGATTTTTATTTTTTCAGTCATATTAAATTTACAAGTGTCTACTGCCTCTCTTTGAATTTTCATATTTTTATTAATCATAATTTTTCGGTCATTTAAAATTTCCCTGCATTTTTTTCTTCAATTAAAATCAATTTTATTTTTCATTTTTATTTTCAAGTAATTTTAAAATTTGCGCGTAATTTTTTTCAATTTCTCTTCAATTTTTTGCAATATTTAAAGTTTTTATGCATTTTTTTCATTTTTTTTTTCATTTTCAATTTTTGGTCATTTTTGATTTCCTAGGTACTTATAATTTTATTCTCGTTAGTTCTCAGTTATTATAATTTTCAATAAGTAATTTTCTTAACCATTTTAAATTTTCGTTTAATTTTTTTTTATACTTACCACTTTCTTCATTTATCTTCATTTTTCAGTCATTTAAAATTGAGTTATTTTTAAATTTCATTTTTATGACATTTAAAATTTTCTTATATTTTTTTTTCTCAAATTATTAGTTTTTATTATTTTTATTTTTGCAGTCATTTTTCAGTGATTTTAAATTTTTGGGTAATTATTTTTCAGTTTCAGTTCCAATATCTTTTTCATTTAATTTTTAAATGTTTTTTCATTTTTATTTCTTCAGATCTTCATATTATGACTTCATTTTTTTTTTGTTTGTTTTGTTTTAAGCAAACTTTTATTTTCTTTAAATTTTTATTTACTTTATTTTTTCATATTCAATCATTCTAAATTTTCGGATTTCTTTTCACTTTTCAGTCATTTTAAATCGATGTGTAAATTCAAGGGTAATTTTTTTTTCATTATTATTTTTTAGTCATTTTAAATTCACGAGTAGGTAAGTGGTTTTTATTTTTTGGAATCTCTGTAAAATGATTGGTGTATATCTACCTATCTTCTGTAAAATATAATTTAAATTAATTTTTCAAATTATCCGACCATCTGAAGCCTAGCTTTTCATCCACATTTAAATGAATTAAACACTTGAACATCTAAAGTTTGTCAAATTCAATTCCAAACTTTGAAATGTCGTATGAAAATACATTAACAATCTCAATCGGTTGTAAAATGAATTCTTGTGATGACATTCGAACAAAGTTGGGCAGCGAATAATTTGTAATATTATTAATCTGAGAATACGGCAATAATGTATATTTGCCTTTAGGCTGCACTAATAGGCTTATGTGCCTACCTAGTACCTACCCATACTTCAAAAACACATCATTAAAGTGCAGAATATTGAATATACATATAAACTTTGTGAACTATACATTGTTGATACATACTACATACAAGTAAGTACATATTTATGAGGTACCTAGTATACGTAAATATTACAACGATAATATCTAATTGCTCGTCATTATGGGTCTCTAGAAATACGATATATTACCTATATATAAAATGGTGCGAAGACCAGTTGACGAAATTTGACAGGCACAGAAATAGGTACTCGATTTCAAGCATCTACTCGTACATTTGACAAATGCTCCGCGAACCCTTTTCAATCCACCTTTAATAACCCAAGCATAAAATTAGCTCCGCTTTTGCAACATCTTTGACATTATTATCAAAACAGTATGAATGAAATTTACTCTCGCGTGTGAAAAATTCAGACACGAGATGGAAAAAACCCTGACAATATATATTTAATTATTTTATAACGCTTCGATCGTCAATTTGTTAAAATGGTGTAGGCAGTTTTTTGCGAGGCAAGACATTTAAATCAAAAATGCTGTATGTCGATTCAATTATTGCCCTACCCACGACTCCAGGTAATTTAAGTACACCACCTTCGTATAGTTTTACAAACTAATGGACAGAGACACGGTAAAAATGACCACTCTAGTTTTCCCATTTTACTCGGGTCCTTTCTAAAACACCATCGTTGTTAGTAATTCATTACCTGTTTAATCTTGATTACTAAAACCGAAAATTAGCCTCTTTTCATCGTTGGTTTTCTATAGGAAAAACGTCCTCTGAACAGCGTATACAAATATATATCACGATTGTATGCGTTGACGTTTTACATTCACACGATATATTATACCTTTATTTCTTTACCCATTAATCTAAATTTTTAAAATGAACCGCAATCATTTACTTTTCACGTGCCTGATACACTTTGTGAAATTCTCGTACGTACAGTGCCCAACAAAACAGCAAAACAAGAAAAAGTACTTTTCAAAACTTCAAAAAAAAATTTCGAAACGAAACCTAAATTTTAAGGATTTTTATTGAATTGGAAAAAATTAATACAATTTTTGAAAACCGTATAAAAATAAGACTTAAAAATAGATCAGTTTAAAAAAATATCAAAAAAACATTTTTAAGATTTAATAATTTAAAAAAAAAATCAAGTTTTGACCAAAATGTTGAAAATTTTATTTTCAAAATTTTACTAAAATTCCCCTTATAATTTGTTTACCTAAAAAATTAAATAAGTAAGTAGGTAACCTGAGAAATTTTTAAAATGATCAAACTAAAAATTGATCCAATTTTGAAAATTTTATTTTGAAAATTATCTACCAAAATTCCAATTTCTATCAAATTTTGAATTTTCATCACATTAAAAAATATTTTAAAATCGTAAAAATTTCTTACACATTGAAAATGAATTAAATTTTTAAAAAGTTGAAAATCACAAGTTTTTACTAGGTATAGGTAGGTATAATAATATTTTAAAAATTTGCTAAATTTGAAAAAATTATCAAATTTTTAAGATTTAATCATATTTTTTTTAAAAACAAATTTTCATCATAGGTACTATTGAAAATTTACCTAACTCTGAATTTTTAACCATTTTTAAAAATCTATCAAAATTCGAAAAATTTTCAATTTGTTTTCAATGATAAGCAAAATTTAAAAAATGAAATTTTATTAAATTTTATTATTAGCAAATTGATCAACTTTTGTAATTTTCCAAACTTTGAATTATTCTTACTGCTAATATTAAATTTTTTCAAAGATCGAATTTTAAAAAAATTCTAAAATTTTCAAAATGTAACAATTTATCGTGGATTTTAAAAATTGATAAGATTTTCAATCTAACTCAAAAATTTTTACATTGAAAATTTTTCAAGTTATGAAAAAAAAACTAAAACCTAATTTTAAAAATTGAAAAAACTTATTTAATAGGTAAATTTTCAAACTATCAACCAAAATTTCAAAATCTATCAAATTCTAAAAATTTTCAAAACTTCAAAATTTCACCAAATTCAAGAAACTCCAAATTTTTCTTTCGATTACCCGATTTCTCGACTTTTTGAGCAAAAAATTAAAACCGATTTTTTCCCCGATTAGGTAGGTACACAAATATCCAACGTCCGAAAGTAAGTTAATTTTTTATTACCCGAATTGCTTTTATTTTTGCACATACGATCACCTCACATTGATGCTCCGAAAAAATTCAGTATTTTTTTTCTGAAAAAATTTGAGAAAATTATTTTGTTTATTTCAAAAAAAGTTGAAAAATCATTTTAAAAAATTAAATTTTATTTTAAAAAATTGAGAATTTCTTCTGTTCTAAAAAAAAAAAAAAAAAAAAAAAAAACAGGAAACATTTTATACTTCAAGAGAATCAAAATAAATACATTCCATTTTTTAGGGGGTCTCAATTAATCACGAGAAAAAAAAATAAATAAATAAGAATTTTTCTTTCCAAAAAAATAATAAAATATTTCATTCCAAAAATTATAGGTAATACTTATTTCTTTTTCACTTCAAAAAAAATTAAAATTTAACTTGTCCTAATTTTTTTAAAGAAGGTTTTTAAAAATTTATAATTTTTCATCACTTGCCTATTTATTTTTTTATAACTTTTAGATTGATCCGAAGTGATTCGCTGTTTACTTACTTTGAATAAAAATTGCAATGTTTGAATGATTTAACAAAATAATTTAAAAATTACCACATTTCGAATTTTTATCAAAATAATGACTCGAGTAAAAAAATAATAATAATTGAATTTATTTTTGCATGAGTAGAATACATGAATACACCAGAGTACATTATGAATTAATAATAATAATAATAAAAATTTACAAAGTTTTGAAAATAAATCTTACAGAAATTTCTGAAAATTGGCAGAATTTTAGATTTCACTCAACCTGTGAAAAATATTAATTTTTAAATTTTAAGTAAAGAATCAACCAAATTCAAAGTTTTTCAAAATTTCGAATTTTCACCGAATTTTAAAACTTCTTTAAATGCTTAAAAAATACCAAATTTCGATTTTTTATAAAATTTCTTTTAAAAGATTTGAGAATTATATAATATGAAGTATAAAAAAAATCTAGTTTTAAAATTTAAACACAAAATTTTCGAAAATGCATTCTAAATCGATTTTACTTTTAAAACAAGATTCACAAAACAAGAAAAAAAAGAAAAAAAAAGATAGGTAAATAAGATTTCAACCACAAAATAAGTAGAACAGTAGGATTACTGTCTCTAGAACCAAAATAATTCTGAAAACTAGGACAAAATTATCTCTCACTAAGCCACTAATGGTAAAATAATCCCAATCTTTTATTAGCCGAATTTAAAAAAAAAATTATGGCTATTGTGTCCGACACTGATTTAGAAGGAGGGGGTAGAAAAGTTCTGACCCCATTTCTCGACGTTTGGGACCAAAAGACGACGATCTGTCACATGTCACATATTTATATATATATACATATTAGTAATTTTGCCGCTACTTTGGGGCTCTGGCGGGGAGTCCGATGGGTCGAATGCAATCAAATTCGCTATGTGAGGTTCCCTCCAAGCCAGAATGATGCCATAAAATGTTTGGGGCTCTAAATCAAAATTGGAGATAAGACCCTCCTCTGAGGGGGGCGCGAGGGAGCCTCACAATCATGATATTTTTTGAAACTTGTCTTGGTGATGAGAACTCTAATTACCTCCGACATATTCAAATTTCAGCTTTCTAAGTCATCCCCACCCCATTTTAGGGCCCAAAAAGTGGATTTTGGGGTCATTTTTTTCACGTTGACCAGGCTATAGATCCCCCAAATGGGGGCAGAGGGCCAAAATTTTCATCATGGATCGAGTTCGTGTCCCTGATGTGCCTTTTGTAGGTTTCAACTTTTGAGCCCCCTTTGACCACTGTCCAGGGTCAAAAATTAAGATTTTTCACAATTTTTCACGTTTTTTTTCTCGCTTCCCGGTACGTTGATCAGCCTGCAGCCCAAATCAAATGACCTTGGAAGCCAAAATTTAGTATTTATGATCGGTAAGGGTCACTGAGGTTCCTTTTAGGGTTTTTGACCCTTGAGCCCCAAAATTGTGGGTGGCCCCTTTTTGTGGGGGGCTTTGAGGTGGTCCCAATGTGACCAAACACTTTGAAATTTTTACCAACAATAGTGACTCTTATTATCTCCACTATATTTAAATCTCAGCTTTCCAAGTCATCCCCACCCCATTTTAGGGGCTAAAAAGCGGGTTTTGGGGTCATTTTTCCAAGTTGATCGGGCTACAGTCCCTCCAAATGGGGGTAGGGAGTCCAAAATTTCATAGTAGTTTCAGTTCATGCCCCTGATGTGCCTTTTGTAGGTTTTGACCTTTAAACCCATTTTGACCTTGATACAGGGTCAAAAATCAATATTTTGCAAGTTTTAACCTGTCTTTTCTGATGCGTTGAACAGCCTACAGCCCAAACCAAAAGACCTAAAAGGTTGAGATTTGGGATGTAGTGTCAGTAGAGGTCACTGATGTGCCTTTTGGGGTTTTCGAGTTTTAAGCCTCATTTGACCCTCGTACAGGGTCAAAAATCAGAAATTTTCACGTTTTAACCCCTTTTTTGGTGTGTTTGATGTTGACTCAAAGGTTTTTCTTTTCTAAAATTTGTTGTCGTAAAAAATTGAGAATTTATTTTTTCATTTCTCTGTGCCTACTTATACCTATAAATTATTTAAGTGATTCATTACTTTATCAGAAAATTGGAATAACTTTTAAAATTCCAAGGAGAAATTTCTTTGCCCGAAGAAAATGCGAATTAGGTAAGTACATATATTTCAATTCTAAAATCAAATCAGTTACGCTAAGGAATTTTTTGCACGATGAGAGGGAATTTGCTTTCCTACTACAGCTAAACATGCAATCATCTTTTGTCACGTTTTGAGCTAACCGCAAGAAAACCTAATACGAGTCGAATATAAAGCGCCAACATCATTTTATTTTTGCGGAAACACTCGGCTAATTACCCTCATGCATCACGACAAAGGTAATATAGGAACTTTTATACACAATATGGAGTCTCATTTTGTGGTTAGGGAATGATGACGACTGACAAGTAACGTTCAAGAAGATTACTCGTAGTTGATTGATAGAAAGTAGATACTTATGGGATAAACTATTTTTTTCATTTCTGAGAACACAGTGTTTTGAATTTTTTTTTTACAAAAACGAAGATGTCATTTGAATCGACTCATAGAGAAACCCGATAAGTCCATTTTTGCAACTTTTCAGGAGAGCCAAAAAACTGATTTGTGCTGAAGTTGACCTAACATTTTCCGAAAGGAAAAAATTTCATCCAAAAATTAACTTTTTTTCTTTTAAAAAAATCCCTCAGCCGTCCCTAGCCGACCCTCGCCATTCCTCACCGTCCATAGCCGTCCCTAGCAAACCCTAACCGTCCCTCTGCCGTCCCTAACTGACCTCCGCCGTCCCTAGCCGTCCCTCACTGTCCCTCTGCCGTCCCTAACTGACCGCCGCCGTCCCTAGCCGTCCCTCTGCCGTGCCCATTACTTTTTTTTCAATGTGGAATTTCAAAATGAAACTTTTTTTTGAAAAGAAAAATTTGAGGATTTCAAGCAAAAATTCAAATTTTTTCCTAAACATAACTTTTTTTGTTTATTTAGAGAAAAAAATTTGTAAAAATTATGATATGAAATTAAATATATTTATTATTTAAGATAATATTTTCAATTTCTCTTTAAAAATTCTTGTAATTAGAAAAAATGCCTCAAACATTTTTTTTCTCTCTCAAAATAAATTTTATCAGGTAGGTTAGGTACCTAGCAACCTATACTTATCAATAAAAAGATTCAAAGAGTGGAAATTTCAGATTTTCTTTCAAAAAAAAAAAAAAAATAATAATAGGTAATAATAATAATTTTCATCTGCTTATATCTATTTTTTTCATAAAAGTTGTTTTTATTTAAAAAAAATACAATATCATTTTTTTTCAAATTTTATTTCATTTTATCGTATAACAAATATCATTTAGAGGTGTTTTTCGACTTCCTGGAAGAACCATGCAAATTATAGAAATCTGTGAATTACGACAAAGATTATTTCCAAACAATTGGACTAATTTTTTTCTTAATGGTAAGTAACTGGTTTTACTACTCATATTTATTTATTTGTATAGGTACTTTTTTTGTTGACAACTTTGCTTCTAATTTCAAAAAAAAAAGTCCAGTTTGTCTCTCTACCATGAATCTACAAAAAAGTCAACATTGAAACAATATCAGCATTAGGTAGGTATTAATTTCGAAGGAAAAAGCGTTAATTTATCCATTTCCTGTCTGCTTGTCAGTAACATATAAATGTAGTAATATGTTACAGTACTTCCACTGTTAATTTTGAAAGCAATTATGTCTTTGGTTAATTTTTTGGAGTTTTTCCAAAAAGGAAAAGTAGGTAAATATAATTAATATTTTGTTCCGCTTTAATCGTATTTATGTTTGCAACCTATTCCTTTTGTGTAGACTTTCCGACCCAAGAAAAAATTGTACCCAGGTACATTGCGTTATTCGCTACACAAACAAGCTCAAGCTTCTTTGAATTCTGGAATCAATTTAAGATCCGTTGTGCAATTACCAGAAGGTGAAGATTTGAATGACTGGATCGCTGTCCATGGTATGGTATTTGCGCTATTTTGTTGTTATTCGGTAAATTAGACCTACCAAAAAATAACTCGTAATTTTTGTTTTAGTTGTTGATTTCTTCAGTCGCATTAACCTCATATATGGCACAATATCGGATTTTTGCACCGAGGAATCTTGTCCCACCATGTCCGGCGGACCACGTTTCGAATATTTATGGGCGGACGGAGTGAAGTACAAAAAACCTACCAAACTGTCTGCGCCAAAGTACATAAATTTATTGATGGATTGGGTAGAAGAGCAAATTAACAACGAAGGATTGTTTCCAGTTTCAACCAGTAAGCGATTCTTTTTTTTTTTCTTTTGGAAACATTTCTCGAATTTGATCCAATTTATTTATGCATTTTCAGATGTTCCTTTCCCGAAAAATTTTCCCAGTTTATGAGGTAAAATACTGACGAGATTGTTTCGTGTATTTGTCCACGTTTACATTCACCACTTCGATTGGATTGTTTCTTTGGGAGCGGTACGAATAATATAAACAGTAGAGAAAAAAATAATCAAAATGAATCTAATGTTATAATAATTTTTACGTATCTGTGTCCTTTTAGGAACCGCACGTGAACACGTGTTACAAACATTTTTACTACTTCGTTCGAGAATTTAATTTAGTAGCGAGTAAAGAACTGGAACCTATCAAAGACATGACTGATAAAATCTGCAGGGATAAATCACCTTCGCCAACAAAGTCTACCCTTGCGGAAAACTACAAATTGTCACAAGTAGAATTTATGATAAGTTGTAAATTCGAAGGTGTTATGACAACTTGTAACAACTTATTTTAGGTATGAGTTGTCTCAAGTATTCTTAATACAAGTAATCAGGACAACTACCAAAAACAAATCTTCGATTACTATTGATACCTTCAAGTTGTGATAAATAGTGTCAACTAACTTGTAACAACTAACTGAGGTATAACTATTCACTACATATACATAACATGTTCACAACAATACATCATGGTATAACTATTCACAACTTATTACAGCAAGCATTCACAAAATGTGAGGTACAAAATGAGTATTTATAACATGCTTATTCACAACACACTATATCTGCGAGTATCAAAATGACCCTCAAAATTTTTGAATGGATAAAATTCTCACAACTCCATGCAAAATTGTGAAAATCGGCTTGTGGGGGTTTTCCGCAGCGGTGAATCCATTTTTCATTTTATTTTGACACTAGACCCAAAAGGGGCTTCAGGGGGGAGGAGCAAAACTCAAAATTACCAATAATGGCATGTGGGGTGTGTAAATCTAGGTTTTCCTAGGTGCTGAGTCCGTTTTTGATATCGATTTTGACAAATTCTCAATAGGGACTTCGAGGGGGGGGCAAAACTCAAAATTAACAAAAATGACAGGTGAGGTATACAAATTAAGGTTTTCTTACTTCCTGAATTCGTTTTTGATATCGTTTTCGAAAAATTCTCAACTGGGTCTTCAAGGGGAGGGGCAAAACTCAAAATTCATCATAATTTTGAAGCATTTCTGGTACATTTTCGATGGAAAATTACTGATAAGTTTTCTATTTCTATTTCGAATTGAAATTTCATATTATTATATTTTTTAATCAAATTATTTGTACAGTCATGCTGGAAGCCTAAGACCACGATGATCGATGGGGTAGCAAAAAAACAACTGTTTATGAATTATCAAAATAAATTTGGCGTTATCCATCATGAGAAGGGTACGATTTTCTTTAAAAAATGAGGTGGAAAACAATCCTAAAAAATGTTTAAAATTTCAACTTTTTAAAAGAATACTTTGGAGACCTGTATGTTTCATGAATCATGATTTACATCATCCAAGAGTGATGGACAGTTATAAAAAAAATCATTTTACAAAACGAGTTACTGAATTTTTTCAAGTTGTATGAAAATACGATATAGTGAGATAATAATGGTCTGAAACTTTTGTCAATAAGTCCAAGTATTCAGTTGAATACTTGTCCATTGTTAATTTTCCAACTACAAAGTATTCAAAGTTGTAGAATACTTATCCACTGACAACAACTTCTGAAGAACAAGTTGTTTTCACATTGAAGAGTTGCTACAAGTAAATGAATACTAATCCATTTACAACTATTCTTGAAAAATAAGTTGTTTTGTAAAATACAACTTGTTAACAACTATGGATTACTTGTTGATGACTATTTACAACTTGTACTTTTCCGCAAGGGTATTGCCGACACCGTTGTCAACGCTTGACTCGGTTTTTTATTATCCGAGGCGAATCTCTGTAATTTAGGTGTTTAAATTTTGTTCGAAGTATTGCATTACTTCAACGTGAAATATTTCGCACGTAATTTAGGTACTCGTACCTCGAGAATTTTTTTGTATCCATAACCTAATTGTTGTAGTTTAATCAGTGTGCGAATGCATTTTCGTCGAGAAATGTGAACGTGAATTATGTAATATAATTTGTTTTTGTTTGTTTGTTATAATTTAAATTTTTATTCGCTGTGAGAGGTGTCGTACTTTGCAATCTTCAAGGTACATACAGGAAGAGATTTTATAAGATGTTCAATTTATAAAACAGGCAAACATTAGAACATAATTTGTATATTTATCAATGAATAAGACAAAATAAGTTATTCAGGCTTAACACCATAACGAATACAAAGAAAAGGCACACACTTATATCACATACTTCAACTCGAATTTAAATTTTAACCACTAAAGATATTGCACTGAACTGTGCATACGTCGAATAAGAACTTTACAAGAAGTACATCCACAACTACATACGTAGGCCTACGCCTACATAATATCTGTATCCGGTTTACAAATCACAACTAACTGGAGAAATCAGACGTTTAAATGAAAAATGATAAAACATACATTTTGGTAGTGGTTTTACAAAAGCTCGTCAAAAAACCGGAGTTTTATTTAGTTCACGACTCCGTATGTCAGAGATTAAAATGATATAATATACATTTTCCAAATATGAAGAAATCATATCTCATGTAAGCTCTAAAAAAGACCGATATCACGAAATTTTCAAAGCTAATCGAAGCGTACAATACTACTTGGTACAAAAAACTAGGACGGAAGGAAATCTAAACCAATTATATGTAAGTAGAACAATAATAGGTTTCTGAATAATTATATACCAGGAGGACAGGAACACACAACAGTTGCACTTGTAAAATGGAATTCAACGAAAATATAAAGTAACTCGAACTAGACCTATAAAACTATATAGATTGAATGTTTCGACGAATTAATCGAAATATAGATTTTGTTGAAATAATAGCAAAGTTTTTGGTATTGGTGTAAAGACCAATCACTATTTGACAGAAATCCTAAACGACTAAATATAAATGCAGCGAATTAATTTTAAGAAAGACGTAAAACCATGTACCTATACTTATACTACAGAATAGCGTATGTATCAACGGTATTTCTTATTAAAAAAAAAAAAAAGAAGTTGATTTATAAGACATAAAAAAAGATCTCCGTAGGATATGATAAAAATTACAATCTACGAACACTTGACACGTTTAAAAATGCGAGTACAAACGACACACAAATAGGAATGTTTCATAATACATTTAAATTCAGAAAAAGCTCAAATGGTAATATTAGGTTGACTGGGGGAAAAATTAAGACGAAGCAAATAAAAAAAGAGAAAAATTTGAAATAACTGAAATTATCTCATTTTTTACGATATAGGTAGATACCTAATCGGTTGTAAAATTATTGAAAGACAAGTACGGATAATGGCGTTAATTCGCCTTCAATAGTTAAAAAAAAATGTCAATCATTCCATTTGTCCTACGGAATAGGCGACAACGGTCGCGTGATCCAATTTGCCAGGTACCAAGCACAATTTTCCGCTTAGTTCCTTACGACGAGTTCTTTGTTCGTTACGACTTAAATCTTTACCTTCGTTACTAACGTATAAATCGACGTCCTCGAGAATATGTCGTTTGGCTGCCGTTAGTCTGGTAACGAAATCTAATAAATTGACGACCAAATCTTTGGCATTCTTTACCGGCAGGCCTTTGCCGGAAACGCCGTTTCGTAATAAATCTTCGGTTCTCAACAGGGTGAGTTTGTGGCGTTGAAACGCTTCAACAGTGGGTAATCCTGCGAACAGAAAAATATTCAAAATTGACGCTTTTACGTCTCTATTATTATTGAATATATTAATAGGTGGCCTCAATATTACCAGCGAATTTTCCAATCACAGGATCCAAGTTATCGGAGACGCCATCGGACGTAACAAATACCAGATCATCGGGCTCTACTTCTGTCATAGCTAACGTTAAATTCGTCAATTCAGGATTTTGACCATCTACAGGTCCTAATGCTCCTAACGCATCTCGCATATCGCGCATGCTGTACACGTCGTGGGAACCTGGGCACATATTTTTCTCAAGTTATTAATGCGCAAAACTTTACGTAGCATACGGAGTTTGACGAATGTAAGATCAAAGTACCTTGAGTTAATTCGCGAACACCGTACCGTGGATTATACACGTACGCCAAACTATCGCCAACGTTACAACAACACGCGATGTACTTTCCGGGAGTGGGCAACGGTAAAACTACAACAGCTGTCAGTGTAGTAAGCATGCCTTCTTCTTGAAGAATCAAATTGTGCGCCGAGTTGAATGACCTCAGTAATGAGCGGAAAATTTCTTTAAAGAAACGGATTCGATTAATCGTAATACGTCTTATTCCGATGTACACGTTGATGAATTTACTTACTGTCGTGGTAAATGTTTCGTTAACGATCAAAGAAAATATGGACTTGTTCAAGTAGTCTACGCATCCATGTACTGAAGCTCTGGCAGCAATACAAGCTTTCTGTCCCCAATTAACGCCATCAGCCAGCACTAATATAGCGGAATCTTTACGAGCTACAATGGCAAAACAATCGGCAATCGGTTCTCCGGCATTTACTTTGGTGACCGGGTGTAATTCGTATAATGTAGTAGAGGCTCCGTACGCTCGATTATGCGGTTTATTCCAGCCACTAACTCCAGCAATTTCCACGTCCGAATTCACACATTCGGCTGAAAAGTACCAGTATCAGGTCGACTAAATAGCGAAGCAATCGGATAGTCGCATTAATTGTTGAATTAAAATGTTATTACTTTGCTGTTTCGACTCGTTCTGCGAATCTTGACACACAGGAGCACTTTCTGATTTCTGAAGAGGAACGAAACTTTTAGAGGGGCAGTCATTCGTCGACGATGTGCAAGAAACGTTTGTTGTCTGAAAATTGCAATCAAAACCATAGCATTATCAAACCGAATGCAGAAAAATTAACGAAGAATCGATTACGTTTTACCAGTTTGATCGTCGATAAAATGTATATCCGGATCGCTGGCTGAGACGTGCTTTTCTTGTAGATTAACGGTGGTCAAACCTCCATCCGGTCCAGTCATACAGCTTACAATCGGATAGGAAAACTTTCCTATGGTACGAGGAGGTAATTCTTGAGGTGATCTTCCATGAAGAATGACATCATCGTGATTTTCATCTTCGTATACCGAATACCAATCGATTAGAAGTTGTTTCAATTTCATCATCAAACCATCAAAGGAGGCAGGTTCTTCGCGAAATTCGTCTCTGAAAAAAATAAAAATAAACGATGACTAGATATATTAGGTATTCGGCGAATCATGTACAACTTTGAAAAACTCGACATTTTTTCCATCTACGAGTACATTTACACAACCAAATTATGCATTATTTTTATATACATGCACTATACTATACTAAAAGTACGACTCAATTTGAGGGGAGGGGAGGGTCTAACTGAAAATTTTTATAATAACTGAAATTACTTTCAGGGCCTCAATCTACAACTTTTGTCTGAAAACTTTTTCAATTAGACCCCTCCTTTGACTTTGAAAAGGTATTCACCCAATGTTACGTGAAACCGGAGGGGAGGGAGAGATCCAATCGAAATTTTTTTAATAAGCAAAATTATTCCTAGAACTTCGAGCTACAAATTTCATCTGAAAATTTTTTCAAACTAGTCCTTTCCTCCCACACTATTAAATTTTTTAACCGTTATATTCGAGTGTTATACATGTTATACAAAGAAAAAATGTTTCAGTTTCTTAAAAAAAAAATCTCGTTTTTTTAAACCCGATCTTTTTGAGAAAATAATTTTTCGAGGTAAAAAACTTCTCATTTTTTCAGGAGTATTTTTTTTTGAAATTTTAGAATCATTTCAAGCGAAAAAACTCATTTTTTTCACTTTCTTCGGAGAAAGAAATCTTACAATTTTTTCAGAATAAAAATTTCCGAATTTTTAGGGGAAAACATGAAAAATTTCAATTCTTTTTGAAAGAAAAAAAACTGAATTTTTTTGAATTAAAAAATCTTGTAATTTTTTTTAAGTAGAAAAATTGTAAAAAATCCAAATTTTTCTAGAAATGAAAAAAGATGTAAAAAAGCTAATTTTTTTGAAAGAAAGCCGTGATTTTTTTTTGTAGAAAACCAACCCTAGGTACAAATTTCCTTGACAATCTCAAATTTTTTAGAGTAAAAATATTCCTCAAATTTTTTGGCATAGAAAATGTCTCACTTTTTATAAAAGATAATATCTTAATTTTTTCAAAGTAAAAATATTTTTCAAATTTTTTGTACTAAAAAAATCTGGATTTTTTTGAAACCAGAATTTTTTTTTGAAGAATAATTTTTCGAGAGGAGATCTCTTACATTCTTTAAGTTTTTGGAATAAGAATTTTTCAATTTTTTAAAATGAAAATTTTGGAGAAGAAAATTTCTTAAGTTTTTCTAGGTAAAAATAAATTTTTGGATGAATTTCTTTTGAGAAGAAATACCTATCATTTTTGTTTATTGTTTCAATAAGAATCATTTTTCATGGGAATGAAAATTTTTTCATTTTTTTGTATAGGATAAAATTTCATGTAGGTATACTATATCTGATTGGCACGTACGTGTAGCATAGACGACGCTGGCGAATCCATTGTGCGAGTTGCGAGTGTTTCTTCCAATTCGTCGAATTTCCCCAATTTTAATTTTCTATACGTTTACACGTCGAATTTAGAGCGCCGTCTTCCACTGCTTTATGTTTTTTCACAATCGATCTCATTTGTGACTCCGAAGGCCCAAAATGAACGAACAAGAATTCATCGCATATTCTTGTTTGAAAACTCGTGGTTGTCATTGCAAAGTGGACTTGTCAAAATTGATTCTTAATTCAATTTTTCACGAATTTTTTGAGATTTTTCCACTACGTTTAATTTAATAAAATGTTTAAAATTTTCCAAGTTTTCTATCCAATTTTTTCATTTTTTTTCTATTTTCAAATTCCATTTGATTTTTGAAAAAAAAAATCTAGAGGAAATTATTTATCATTCATCAAAAAAATAATTTATTTCTTATTTTTCCTCAAATTTTTCATTAGGTAATTTTTTTCAGTTTGTCGTTTATAAAATAAAACTCATTTTTGTATTATTTTCAATTTTTTCATTCAAACTTTTGCCAATAATTAAATATGCAACACTATAACCTTCGTTACTGTACATTTTTTCAAATTCATTTTTTTTTTAATTTTTTAAATGAATATTGTTAATTAATTTTCATTAAGATTTTAAAACATTTTTCATGAAATTTTCTCATCGAAATGTTTCTAAATCTTTACCATATTTTTTCAAATTTTTCTTTTTGAAATTTTTTTGTTCAAGTAGGTAAATTTTTTATCAATTTATTTAATGAGAAGGAAAAACTAAGGAAGGGATTTATAAATAAATCAAAGAAACTCTTCTTACTTATAACTGCTTTATTCAATTCATTTTTTAGTTTTTTACCTACCTAAATTAAATTTTTTTCGATCTTTTTATTTTATATTTTTTTTTCAAAAAAATTGAGAAATATTTTTACTTTAGAAAATACTGAGATTGCATTTTTTTTTTTCTTCAAAAATTAAGAGAATATTTTCTTCGAGCATTTGGGAATAAGTAGGTAATTGAATTTTTTTTTCCTTAAAAAATTAGAGATTTTTTCTGCATATAAAGAAAGATTTTTGATTTTTTACAAAACGGAATGCAGAATTTTTGTTTTTCAAGATCTGGTTTTATTTCATTTTGTTTACTCGGATAATAGTAATCCGGGCCCCCGCCGCTCGCCTTACGGCATAGGGGGATCTGGCTGTACAGTGGCAAAATATATTTCATTTCATTTCATAATTCATTTTTTTCTAAAGAACCATTCAATTTTTTTAAAATTAAGTTTTTATAGAGAAAAATTATTTTTTAAAGAAATCTTGAAACATTGAATTAAATTCCGCATAAAAATTTCTCTTTTATTAAAAATCACTATTCATGAAAAAAAAATCTCTCTAAGTCTCAAAATGAAATAAAACTGATTTTAAGCAATTTAAAATGAATGATTCATTTTTTTTTCAGACTTCGATAAATTATGTAAACTCATTTTTCCATAACTTCAAAATGCATAAGATGCGTCTTGAAATTCTCTAAAATAAATGTAATGAACTAAATTTTTGTTTAATTATGTTTACAGATAATGGAAGTGGAACCAGTTATTTTAAAATAATAATAAGCCTCATTATAGTAGTATTTTTAATTGTTATTATAATATACGACTATTTATATAAATATAATATCATGGGATATTTAGGAGCCCTTGCCGGGGTGTCTGCCGCCCTGACAGGGGCTTTTAAAAGCACATTTCTTAAGAAAACAAAATGAAATTTCACAAAATTTGTATTCGAAATAACTCCATGTGTCGAAAAGTCACCGAAGAACGTATTTTTATTAAGTAATTTTTAATTTATAAATTTAAATGGTTTTATTAGGAATTCTTCTGCTTAAAATTGAAAATGAATGATGGATGCGCAGTAGGTGGCACACTATCTTACAATAGGTGACCTGGTGAACGTGACCGATTGCTGGAGAAGAAATTGGCAAAAACGAAATATTTTGGAAATTTTTGAAGAAAAAATTCAAAATCCCATCAATTTTTTATTAATTTTCTAAAAAAAAAAAAAAAAAAAAATCTACTTATTGAAAAATATTTAAAAAATTCGAAGAAGAACTAAAAAAAATTCAAAAATCCTTTCAAAAATGAGTTTGTTTGCTTATTTCTACAAAAAAATGAAAAATGAAAAATAAAATGAAAGAAATCGAAAAATATTTATTGTATTTTGAAACATAAGTGCAAACATATGTATTCATCACGAAAAATGCAATATGTAATAGGCATTTATAAATCATTTACATACATTATGTGAGATCGGTACGTCATGAAACGCAAATATCTACACCCAAAATTTCAAAAGTGGAATGAATTACTTACACCCGACTACTGGTTGTGAAATAGTTACACCTCCCATACATTATACCTATTAAAACCTTCCATTTTTTATAAATAAAAAAAACACTTTTGAAAGAAAAAGATACTTACCTATATATCCAATTCTTTGAAGTCGATGTAATAAAAAATAATCAATTTCTTAGAAGTAGATAAAAAAATACTATGCTAATAGGTCATTAACAAAAATCATATTTGTAATAAAGAAGCATCTAAATTTTTTGGAGTAAAAAGTTGATCATTTTTTTCTGAAGAAAAGAATCCCAATTGACTTATGGCGGACAAATAGGTAACATTTATGCTAAACATTTCTCAAATAAAAAAAATAAATAAATGAAAAACTTTTCAGTTTTTCAGAAGATAAAAAATCTTATTTTTTTAAATTAAAACAAAAAACTTGTTTTTTAGATTTAAAAAAAAACGATTTTTTTGAAAATAAAAAAATCTGATTTTTTGAAAATAAAAAAATATCTTGATTACTTTTTGAGAGAAAAAAAATATTTATTTCTAGAGTTTTTTTTTGTTTTTTTTTTTTGAAAAAACCCTTAATTTTATTAATTTTTTTTTTTTTTTTATGAAATTAATTTTTTGGATATCCAACAAGCAAATCAACAATCATTCATTTTTTTGGGGGAAAAAATTACTCAATTTCTTAAAGTAAAAAAAAATCTCAAATTTTTAATCATTGTTTCTTTTGAGAGAAAGAAATCTATTTTTTGAGAAAATAAACTTTCTCAATTATAAAAAAAGAAAGAAAAAATCTCAATTTTTGAAGAAAAAAAATCTTCCAATTTTTCCTGAAAGAAATCATGGATTTATTTGTAAAAAAATTAAATTTTTTTACAATTTTTTGGAGTAATTTTTCTTAAAATAATTATACCTACCTATTGTTTTAAAAATCAATATTGTCAATTTTTCAAAAAAATTATCATCAAATTCAATGTTTTGAAGAAAAGTGAATTTTGATAGATTTTAAAAAATTAATTTTTCCAATTTTTTGAAACGGAATAAATTGTTTTTCAAATGATATTATTTTTTCAAAAATTAAAAAACTGTCAATTATTCAAAAATAAATCATCAATTTCAACGATTAAAAAAAATCGAAAATAAATTTTGATTATTATCGGAATACCCATCAGGTACCTATTGGCATTTTTTTTTTTTTTTTTTTTTTGATTATTTTATATCTTTACAAATCTAATAATAGGTAAATTATTTTTTTCAAAGAAAGCTTCTCAGTTTTTATAAAAAAAATCTTGGAATAAGAGATATCAAAATATTT
Organism: Balanococcus diminutus; assembly: GCA_959613365.1. NCBI lineage: Eukaryota > Metazoa > Arthropoda > Insecta > Hemiptera > Pseudococcidae > Balanococcus > Balanococcus diminutus. The sequence continues at coordinate 42,214,823 of OY390716.1, forward strand.
CTCAATTAAAAAATTTTAAAAAAAATTTAAATACCTACTTTCAATTTTTTCAGATAAAAAAATCTCAATATTTTTATTTATTATTTTTTTTTTTAGTAGAACAGAAATAAAATTTTTGGAAAATAGTTAAAGACGTAATCCTGTCATAATTGCATCGTATTAAAACCCAGCATTTAAAACAAAAAAATCTATAGATACCTATCTTTGAAATATTTTTCAACATTCACAATGTAGGTATTAATTCTTTCAAAAAATACATGCTAAGTATTATTTTTGCTAATTTTTATCAAACACTGTTGACAATACAAGTTAACACGCATACTGCACACATACATTTCATGCACGTTGTAAGACCTACGTAAGTACCTGTCTTATCACGAACTTGAACACCCGAATGCATAAAATCCGCGAGAAATATTCTCAGAAAATAATACCGAGTAAAAAAAATTAACAATTGAAACTTGTCCAAAATTGCCAATACTCACCATGTTTAATGTAACGAGTTGTTGAGATCAGAGGCATTAGATATAATTTTTTTTTCAAAAATATTTGCAAAACAATTCGAATTTATTACAGCGAAAAAGTCGTAAGGTTTAATAACAAAATAATCTTCGACCGAATCACAACGAAAAAAAACTTCGACTGGGAGTAAATTAATTACACACCGAATAAAAAACAAGATTATAATAAGTTAGGAACGTAAAGTAAATAAATGAATTGAGAACTTTAATCTGCGTATATCGGAAATTAAATACCTACAAATTCAAAGACCGGTCGCATCAAAATGATTTGAAATTTTATCATTCATATTCGTCATCAGGCATTATTGTGATAAGCTTACTAGGTACACAACAGTCGCTTGACATGAAAAAATAGAATACGCAATTGTATACCTACTTAAATTTGATAATTATATTTAATTCAAATGAAATTTTCATTGGACAATTTCTTTTTTGATAATTTTTCGAGTAGCTATCTACGAGTACGTTTTTTTTTTTTTTTTTTTTTTTAATTGGGAAATTTTTCTAGTCTAATCTTATTATATAAAAAGAGACGCGGCGAACATTAGTAGAAAAGGTTTTTTCAATTTTTCATAGTGGGTAGATACATGCATGCTACTTGAATAAGTACCATTACAGTACATCGGGTGACAAGGCTTGAATTTTTTAAGTATGAATTTTCTAAATTTTCCATACCAGTGCAGCGAATGGGTTCACAGGGCAGATTTTCTTAATAAGAATTATTTTTCAAATTTCGAGAATTTTTAAAATAAATTAAGTATTTTGATATTTTTGTACTTCACGGGTTCAATTTGTTGCAATAATAATTTAAACCTTCAAATTTCATTTTTTAAATTTTTTGTTTAGATTTATGCGAAGGGGATTTTTTTAATAGTAGATAGAAAAAACCTTCAAGTTCAAATTTTCATTAGTTTTTTTTTCAGATTATTATGCGAATTTCTTCAATTTTTTTTTTGATAATTTTGTACTCCATGTCCATGGATTGTCGGGTAGTCGGGTCATCCACTGGTCCAGTGGGTTTTAGCTAAAATCCAAGCTACTCGGAAATGAAACTCAGTGAAGATTTTCTAATATTGTGTTTTTCCCAAGAGTTTTCCATGGTTTTCCGTGATTTTTCATCGTTTTTTTCTATTTTTATTTTTTTTAAAACTTGTTGAATTTTGTCATTAAAAAATTTTAACATGTTTTTTTCAAAATTAATTTTTTTTACATTATATGAAAATTTTTTTAGGCTAGTTCTGTGCCTTTTTTCCGGCTAATACAGCCCGGATGCATACGGGCTGATAGTGATGCTCAGAAAAAAAACCGAGGCCGGAAAACGAGACTAAAGAACCGCCTGACTTGCATAACAAGTTCAAATTCCAACTGTTGCAAAATTGGATCAGTAGTTCTTGTGTCAAAATGCAATGTTTATTTAATTTTAAATAATAAAACTCGTATGTTTGATGACAAGCTTTGTGTATCAATGTGGAGTTGTGCAAAAAAAAAAAAAAAAAAAAAAAAATCATGTCCGGGGCTATTGCTATGTTACTCGATCATTCTGAGACGAACGTCAGTCTAGTTTTAACTTTTATTAAGATCAAGTTTTGTTGTTTTTTTTAATTTTCTTTGTTTTTCGTTTAATGAATCGCAAGTGTTTTTGTGTTAGTTTTAATTTAATCAGAAAAACAACAAATGTAACAAAAGTAAATTCAAATAATAATCACGTGGCAACGGTAGCAGCGGTAGTGTCCGCTGCTGCTGCTACCTACGAAATTATTAGGACGTCGGGGACTACGAGATCGGACCCCCGCGACCAACAAACGCTTAAAAATGTCGTTTCACAATTTTTTTTCATTTTTATTCGTTTATTGCCTTTAATTATGTGCTATTTGATTTTTTTAATTTTACAATTCCAAAATTTTACTTATTATTTTTAATTATGATAAATTTTCAAAAAAATTAGTTTCAGTCAAATTCTTCAACATAAATTGAATTTTTTTTAATTTTTGGGGAGATTTTCTTTGAATTCTCACGAATAGAAACAGTGTAATTTTTTTGACTATTTTAGAGATTTTTTGATTTTTTTTAAATTAAAATCTAAAAATAAAAAAAAATGGATTTTTCGCTTATTAGGTAGATAGGTACCTAGTGAAAATTAAAAATTTCATTTCATAATACCTAACTACTCTCGAAAACAAAATTTGAACCCCTCCCATAATTTCATCCTAGATACGCCACTGATTAGTATTAGGAAACACGTAGTACCTATCATAGTGAAATTAAATTTTTAGAAATGATAAAAGATTGTACTTTATATGTCATTTTTTTAGACAGAAAATTAAATAAATAATTTTTTTTTTAAATTGTAAAATACGTTTATTTTTAAAAACGCACTGATATGTTGTTGTTAGGCAGAATTGAAAATAACGAACCCGACCGTTTTTAATTTTGGTATAGTTGAAGTAAAAAAACAAACAAAAAAAATTGAAAGGGAACTCACTGCATAAGTTATTTTTAAAATAATACCTACCTATTATTTGAAATATTATTTTAATTTTAACAAACTATTGAATTGAAAAAAAAATGGTTACTTAATGAATATTCAAAAATACTTTGACTTTTTAAAAATTCATTTGCTATAAGTTTTTTAAAGATATTCATTTTTATGAAAAATTGGAAATTCCACAAAATAATAAAAACCTCGTTTACGAGTATTTCAATTTTGTTTTTTCAGAAAAATTATTTTTGAAACTTTTTTCTGAAAATTTTTTGTAAATAATTTTTATTTTTTTGCTTACATTTTAAAATTTTAAGGTTTACTACTTAACACAATTTTAACACAATGTGTGGAACAGTGTTCTAATTGTAAGTCACGCGTCTTGCACAAGGAAAATCTTCAAATTTAATCATTTATTATATCTACCCCCTCCTCTCATCATTTTGTTTTCTAGAAAATTTTTTCCTTGAAGAATTTAAAAAATTTTTCTTTGAAAGTATTTAGTTACATTTTTATTTATTATTATTTTTTCAAAAAAATAAAATAAAATAAAAAACGAGGTTTCGAAAACGCATTTATACTTAGAATACGAGAAAATGCATTATTTGAAAAATGAAAATTTTCCTTATGTGTAAGTAAAATATACTTAGTTTTACTCGAAAGTAGTTTCGGTGAAATTTTTTCAGAGAAATTTACTTTTTATAAAGAAATGTGACTGACAAGTTTTTCTATTTTTGTTGAAATTTTGACCATTTGAAGTCTTCCCCTTTTTTTGGTGAGAATCACTTTTTGAAAAAAAAAAATTCTTAGAAAGTTGAAAGTTACATTCTTTACAATGAAAAAAATTTATTTAAAAGAATTAAACAAAATTTATTTTTGCATAGATACTCGTACCAATTTCTCTAGAAGAAAAAGTTTCAAGGAAAAAATTTATGTTTTCTAATTTATGGAGGAATTTCATCAAATTGTAGATTGTAGGTAAAGGTATATTATTAGGATGGGCTTAATTCAACTTTTGGATTTTTTAGACGTCTTAAACACAAAGATTTTTTTTTTGCATTTTCGGATTCGTTGTCATTTTGTCATCATTTTACTAAAAACAGGAGTACACTAACTACTAGGTGTTTTCATTATTTTTATTTTTGTAGGTATAATTTTTCAAAGTTCAATCTAAAAACTAGATTTGAATTTTTCAAAATTTTTGAAAAAATGAGTTTTTGGACACCTAACTATTCGAAAATGAGAAAAAAAAATTGACAAAAATTTAAAAAATCGCACTCCCTGTAAAATTTTATTTACCAACTTCTGCTTGGGTTTCCTAAATCGCATCACATTTGCCAAATTTTTCAAATTTTTTCTCAAGCGTCAAATTTTGGAAACTGGTTTAAAAATAAGTACGTATGCATGCACTTTCAAAACATCTCTGATCCTTGAGAAAATCCAATGTAAATAGTACGTAGATACGCAGATTAGAGCAGTGGCGTCACTCTGATTTTCTAACCGTGGATGCTCTAGTCTCTCTTCCCTTGAATTCATACAGAAGAAGCTCAAAAACCGTGGGTGCTCAGCACCCACCAAGTTCCGCGAGAAGTTTAACCACCCCAAATTTCTTATGGTGGTACTATGTAAAACTGCACACAAAAACCAGGTTGGGCCATCTATCAATAAGAATAGTGCAGAAATATTTTCGGCGTTCGTTCATCGAGGCCTTATATTATAGGAGGTGTTGAAGTACGTCAAAAAAATGAAAAAAACTTTGTTGTAATTTCGTTTTTTTTTTTTTTTTTTTTTGTATTGCAAGTTATTGTTAATTATTTTTGTTATAATTTTGTGTTTGTTTTTCTGTATTGCAAGTTATTTGAATTCTTTAAAAATTAAACCCTTCCCTTTCGCCATTTTTCTACTCTTTATTTTCTTCTTCTCCTATTTTTAAAGCTTTTTTAGCTCCTCTGATTTCAAAAAAAATTTATTTTATAATCCAACAAAAGTTGTACATTACGTAAGATCCTAAAAATAAGTTTGGTTATTATAAAAATTTCGATTAGACGTTTCCCTCCCCTTGCATTTCGCATATTAGTATGAAGACACTCAATATTGAAAAATGGGGGGAGGGAGGGATTAAATTTAAAAAAATTTCAAACAATAGTTGTAGATTAAAATCCTAAAAATAAGTTGGGTTATTATAAAAATTTTGATTAGACGTTTCCTTCCCTCGAATTTCGCATATTAGTACGAAGACACTCGATATTAAAAATTTTCAAATACAAGTTGTACATAGATTAGCTATAGATTCCTTGGTACACTACACGACACGTTGATGGAGTGATAGTAGAGGGGAAAGAGATGGCAGACATAGGCCTAACTAGACATATTCAGTAGGTGGTGCTCATTTTTTCACCAATCGGGGGTGGGGAAAAAAGAGAAAAAGTTTAAATGATTAAAAAGTTCATTGTTCAATAAAAAGTTACGAAAATTTAAAAAAATTACCTACCCCGTGATCTACAAAAGCACCCTAAGGCGTTTAATTAGCATAATCGGTCACGTTCACCAGGTCACCTATTGTAAGATAGTGTGCTTTTGTTTTTTAATAAGTTGACGAATCGTGTTTTCACTTTAACCATTTCCTTTCAATCATTACAATAATTTTTTTAATTCAATCCCGTGTTAGATAAGATATTCGTATAATACGAACTTATTTATTTGAATCTATTCGAAATTTTGGCTCAAGCAATAAAAATATATTTTTTTCTTTTTTCAAAAATAAAACTAAGATAATTTTTCTCCAAAAAATAATGAAAGATTATTTTGACATTTTTGATCATTTTTTTGATATTTATTTTTCTTCTCAGCTCTGTGTCATTTTAAACTGCGTTGAACTTTTTAATATGAAAAAAAAAAATTTTTCACAAATACCTATGATGATTTTTGAAAATTCCAACTTATACTTAGGTATACATTTCCAATTCTTTTTTCATTTTTAATCATTTTTAAATTTCAAAAAAAAAAAAAATTAATAAAAAAAAAAATGAAAAATTTCAAAATAGGATATTTTTTTTAAATTTAATAGTATTGTTCATCTTCAAAATTTGATAATTTTTTAAATATTTTTTTTTTCAACAGTTAGATTACATTTTAAAATTCTACTAAATTTCCAAAATTTTGATTTTAAAATTCGAAATAATTATTTTGATTAAAGTTTTAAAATTTGATACAAAAAATAAAATTTTAGTCATTTGAAATTCCTTTTTGGAATTAAAAAATTTAAAATTATTTTTTTTTTAAATTAAATTTTTTTAAATCATTTACATTATTTTTAAAGTTGAAATTCTTTTTTTGAAATTAAATTTTTTTAAATCTTCTACATTTTAAAGTACATATCTTCAAAATTTGGTAAAAAATAAAATTTTTTTTTTTTTTTTTGTTGAAGTGGGATCAATTATAAACATATCTAAAAATTCTGTGAATTTTTGAAAAAAAAAAAAAAAATGGAATTGCCCATTTTCTCTAGGTATTCATTTTATTACCTAGATTTTTTTTTAAATTGTTTCAAACTCTTTAAATTTTCAATTTTTTTTACTTTTGAATAACTTTTTTCGAAATTGTTTCCAATTTTAATTTTATTTGAATTTTTTGAATAGAAAATTGTTATAATTTTTATCCATTATTTGACAAAATGAGAACAATTAGTTTCAATTTTTAATTTTTCATAAAATGTACTCGCAAGTAGATTAAAAAAAAAAAAAAAAATTTCTCTTATTTTTTTGATGCGCTTATGCACATTAAAATAAGTTTCTTGGGACATTACCCAAAAGTTATGGAAAATACACTAATAGAGACTCGTGTAGGGTTACCAAATTTACATTCACAAAAGCTGTAGTGTGATAATGACTCACAATTATTTTAAAATAGTACGTAATGTAAAATATTATTGTATTGTATTATTAGAAGTGAATTTAGGTGATAAGAATTTTTTATCCCAATTTTGAACTATGGCCATATTCATAAATTTATGGAAGATACGCGACCTTCCAATTGATAATTGATTGAATAAATTTTTCAAAAAAATTGATAAATGAATGAATTTTAAGTCAAAGTCGACTTGACAAATAAAGAAAAAAATAATTAAATTAAAGAATTTTTTTGGTACCAAAATTGATAAATTGATAAATAAGTAATGAATTTTGTACATGTACAGTTAAAATTAATTTTTTTAAATGATCCATGAGCACACCAATTTTGTATCTATAAACAGGGAAAAATTTCTTTGGAAACAAATTGTTGAGAAACTGATCAGTTCTCTTCATGATCAAAAACCAAACATTTTCCTTCTATGTACTTCAATGTCACATATTATAGTACAAAATACAAAAAAAAAAAGTACTGCCCATGAGACAAGAACAGATCACTTTCAATTCATTGTTTCAAAAATTATGAGCAAACTAAATTTGTATTTATAAACAGGGAGAACAAAAATGGCAAATCAAAAAACGTTGAGAAACTATTACTTCTCATCATGATTCAAAAGCCAATCTCCTTTTTATGTGAATGAAAATATCACATAATTATAATACAACAAGTACTGCCCATTAGACAATAAGAACAGATCACTTTCAATTCAATGTTTAAAAAATTTATAAGTGAATTTTCTTCACAAAAAAATGAAAATGTACGAAAAAAAAAATCTATTGGCCTAATATACAGCGTGAAAAAGTAAAAAAGGTATATCCAAGATTGTACCGAAATTTTTTTTTCTTGCTTTTTTTTTCAAAAAATAAGAGCAAGTGGCAAACACTTTTTTTCTTGCTTTTTTTTCAAAAAAATAAGAGCAAGTGGCAAACATTTTTTTCTTGCTTTTTTCAAAAAAAATAAAAGTAAGTGGCAAATATATATATTTTTTTCTTTTGCTTTTTTTTTTTCAACAAAAAAGTAAAAGGCAAAATATTATTCTCTAACCACAACTTTGACGTTCGACTATTTTTTTTAAAACATTGCATAGATTTTTAGAATTTGGCCAATTCTTAATGTCTGTCAATTTTTTAAATAAATAAATGAAAAAACAACTGAACATCGACTTCTTTCGCAAAATGATTATAAAAAATTGATTTCATTACATTTCAATTGTTACTTTATACTGTACTTTCAATTTTATGATTGTTCGACAAATGTCTTCAATTTTAATGAATGTTACATTTTTGACTCGTAATAACATTGTTTCAAGTCAAAATAATCCCAATTGTTGTCCTTTAACAAGCATATTTACTTTGTAATTTGAAACATTTCTTCAATGAAATTTTCCTTTCCTATTAAACGAAATAGACTTTTATCTTAGTCTTATGAGCAATACACATTAATGTTATGTGATTCATCCAAAAAGCCTACATAAACATCACAGACTTTTAAACTACTTTCCCGAGCGGCACACTCGATCGATAATATCGGAAGATATTTCAGTTGGACTGATCCTCATCCTGTCGGAGAAACGTTGACATTTAATATAAAAGTAATTATTTTTCAAGATTCGTCGACTTCTGTACAAAATGGACATTTGTATCTCTGATATTTTTACAGTTCTTCCAAAGAAATGGTCTTCCTTATCCAATTTGCGACAAAGACAACGTTCAAGTTGAGATTAATTTCGGTGTTAGAAAAATATCATCTGTTTTATCACTGGGTGGAACTGCACCGGAAGAAGCAAACCAAGGTACAGTCAAGTTCACCGTGAGATATGCCGGCGAATACCAGATATCGGTTTTGATTAAAAACGTCCACATTCGTCATTCCCCTTTTACCAAACGATTTTTACCAGGTTGGTCTTACATTAGAAATCTGTATTTATTTTGTATTGAAAATTTTATAATTTATGTATTCGAGTATTTAGGACCCGTTGATCCCAGTAAAACAAAATTTGAAAGACATAGTTCCATAGTGATTTGTTGCGTTGACGTTTCCTGTTCGTTAACTATCCAACCTCGAGATTCGTTTCAAAATGTATGTTTAACGAATGCCTCGAACGAAACCGCTGGCGGTGTGAATTTAGATTTATATCGTTCCGTAGTCAAACAGGTGATTTCTTCATGCAAAATAAACGTACAACCACTAGTACGTATTTTCGAGTATTTTAGTATAAGCAGAGCTTGTTTTTAGAGCATTTGTTATAACAGTGTTTTGATTTTGCACTTAGTCTCGTACCCAGGTTCGGTAATTGATACCAGGTTACAATTTCGTTGATATTTTCGAGACGAAGACACGTAAAATATGTTTGCTTTTGTAGTGGCACTTGAATGAATTGCAGATTTTGCTTGAATTCAGTAAGTTGTTGGGGACGTATTAGAAATATTGCTTGGATTGTGCCGTTTTATAACATGTTTTCGTTCCTGTGATGTAATTTTGCTTTGTTTTTGGAATACATTTCTCTTTTTAAATTTAATTGAAGTGTGACGAAAATGATAATCAAGATATAATCGAACAAGGGCTTTACGTCTCTAAGGCCATTTTTTCGTGAAACGTATAGAAGCCCTTATTCCTAGAACGCTTTCAATTTAATTGAAGCAAGTCCCATTGACTACTTTTCAGAAGTCTTGTTCAATAAATAAAATGGGAGTATTGAATATTTATAACGCTTTTGTTCGATTATTCGCTTGTATCAGTTACACGATACCTGATAATATGAATTTTGTGCATGATTAATTATACTTTTGATATCCAAATATCGAACGTATTTCTATTCGCTTTTTATTTTTGATTCAAGTAATTTTCGCTTTCAGCTCATTGATAATGTAAAGTTTGTGGCTGAAATTTTTTTTTCATACTCGTCTATTCAAGCCCAATCGAACAGCAACTTCGTGATTTTAGAAAAGTGCAAATAATTAGAATTTGAAAAAAGCTTTATTTTCCTGTAAAATAAATTTTTTAACGAAAATTACCTTCGTGAATTATGATTTTTATAAATTAATTTCTGGTTTATTTCAGGGCGACGAAGAAAGAACAGATAGATATATGTTTTCAATCGTTCACATGGGATCGACCATCGTCGAAAATATCATTCGACATGATGTTTCTACAAGAAGGATGTTTTCAAGTGCAAGTATACTACAGTGATTTTTTGCTACAAAATGGAGATTTTACTTGCGTTGTGTTAAATAGTAAGTCCAGCTATTAATTTTTAAACAAAAATTTATTTAAAAATACATTGTTGGATTCTGGTTTCATTTAGGATCCGATCACGAGATGACATCTCGAAGCATCAAACATAGGAGTATCTCGTACGAAGGGAAATTAATAAGAGTCGAAGGCGAACCTGCATTTAAATCGAAAAAAGTGGTTATGTTCATTTCACCGAAACAATTTACTATTAACCCTCCGTTGGTCGCATCCTGGTCTCTCAGACCGAAAGGGGGTTCCACCCTGTCTATTAGTATGGCAAGTGTAGGGGGAGCAAGTATACACAAAAAAAACGATTTGAGACAGATAAATTGCATAACCGATTTTTGAAGGGGCAACATATGCATTTTCTAAGCAAAATAATTTTTTATTTTTGACGAGTGGCGCAAAACTCGCGCAAAATTCCTTAAATTCAGTTTAGAAATAAATTAACACGTAAATGCAAACGTAAAATGTGTCGCGCCGCTATGGTAACACTGATTATACCCACAACGCGTTCGCTGAACACGTGAACACACAACACCACAACACAGACTACTGCGCAAGCCGCTAAAGTTGGTTTAAAGTAGAGGGGGGAGCCTGGTGTCACCAGTTTATCTTCTCTTAGGCTTCGAACAACATTTTCAGAATCATGGGACTCCAAATCAACCCTTTACAGAGCTATTTTAGCAGGTCGGTCTGACAGACCGGCATGCGACTACTCGTGTTACAAATTTTTTATGCGATCACCCTAGGGTTAAGGAGTTTATGTTGAAATTTCTTATGAAAAGAGTAGCTACTTTTCGTCTGTGTCCTTCGACCAAAGTATGTAAATTTCATGAAAAACTATCTCATACTATCTCTTCACGTTGTATTAACTCGAGTGAGTTACAGCTTCAGCTTTTAGAAGAAACAGCGAACGGTGTACCGTCATTTTGTGTCGAAGACGGATGTCAACCTACGATTTATTTGGCTGCTGGAAACAGAAACCTGGTTGCTGATACTTTTACGAAATTTTTATTAAATAATATTGGTATGTTAATTTATTTAGAGATGTAATTTTGGAAAGAATTCTATAGAGGTAAAATTATTGCACAGGTGGTTCGGAAACTTTCACTGAAAAACAATATTTTTTTTATTACGAAGTTCGAAAGTATCATCAGAAGCATAAACACGAGCCTATAACAATCCGGGTGAATAGAAGTGATCTTTTACAATCTGTAAGTAATTCGTAAAAATTTTATGTATAATATTTCTGAATTGAAATTCATATTGTTTTTTTTTTGTTTTTTTCATCAGTCGCTCAAAGCTACCAAAAATTTTACTGTGAAAGAATGGTGTAATAATTTCGAAGTTATTTTCCAAGGAGAACAAGGTATTTAAAATGTTGGCACCTATTTCAGTTTATCTCATATACCTACTTAATTAGTATTCATCTATTATTTTTAGGAATCGACTGGGGAGGTTTAAGAAGAGAATGGTTTCAACTAACTTGTGAGGCGTTATTCAATCGTAATAATAATGTATTTAAAGCATTTAGCGATAATCCTCAAGTGTAAAATTGAACGAAGTTGAATCTTTTTTCCTTTTGGATTTCCGTGAAAACGGAAAACAGGTTTCTGTTGTTTCCAAAAAGGTTTTAAGGGGCAGGTAGGCAATCAATGGATCATTGTGATATTCATACTTGCCTACATTCAGATATATGAAAAAATTTGCGGTATCTCATCTGAATCTTCTTGGGGGTTTAAGGGTTAATTAAAAATTTTATTTATCAAAACATTATTTCTTTTCTTCTAGAAATTTAGTTTTCTTTCGAGTTTTTTGTCAACATTTTTAAAATGTTTTCTCTAAAAAAAAAAAATCAAGAGGTTCGAGGTTTCTTAAGCTCATAGGTAATTTTTAAACTTTTCAAAAAAAAAAAAAAATCGAAAAAATTTCAATTTTTATTTAATCTAAAGAATATTCGATTTTTTTTTCAAAAGTGTGACGTTATTTTTCCCAAACGATTTCCTATTTTTTTCTAATGACTTTTGATTTTTTCTCATAAAATGATGATATTTTTCCGTAAGATTTGCAGTTGTAACAAAAACATTGAAATGTTTTTCTAAGAAACTTTGATGTTTTTTCAAAAAAGTTTTGATTTACTTATTCCATGTTTTTTTTTTAATTTCTTACCTTTTACAAAAAATTTCATTTTTTCCCCAAATATCAATGTTATACCGTAATGTATTAAAAAAAAAATGATTTCAAAAATTTGTATATTTTTTCAATGAAGCTGTTGTTTTATCAAGAAACCCAAGATTTCTTATTTCAAAAAATGTAAATTTTTCTCATTTCGTCTCCTTAATTCTGTAAACTGCTAAGTGCCACTTTTGTGAAAAATGATTTTTTTACATAAATTCTGAAACTATTTACTGAGCTCTACCTAATAGTTTTAAAAACCAAAGAAAATATCAGGCAACAAAATCTTCAAATAACACTACGGCTTATGGAGAAATTAAGCGTTTTTAGGCTATACTGTAGAATTTTGTTTTTGGCACTTGGCAGTTTACATAATTAAAAAATCGATTTGAAAAAAAAAATTGGAATTTTTCATTTTGAATCAACTTGAAAAAATTTTATTATTAAAGATGGTTTGGACTTTTACAAAATTGAAAATTCTTCATACAAAACTTGAATACAAATTCTTTTTAAGAGCTCAAAATTTGTATATGTAAGTAAATTATATACATGTTACGCTTAAACTGGGAAATTGCCTAATTCATGAAATAGGCAAGAAATTTGCCTATTTCATGAATTGGGCAGAATTTCCCTCCATTTTGCCTCTTTCATGAAATAGGCAAAAAAAGGGGGGAAATATTTGCCTATTTCATGAAATAGGCAAAAAGTTTCCCTTTTTTTCACGATTTAGGCAAGTATGATTCTGAACTGTGGGTAAGTATTAGAATTGGACGAATTTTACACATTGTTTGGAGAAAGTTGATTCAGATTAGGTATCAATTCAACTTTTCATATGACTTTGAAACCAGACATTCCTTGAGTCTTCCCTGAGAATTTTGGAGGACTGCAATTTTAAAGTTTTTTGTGTCTAAATGAGAGCCTCATCACACCGAAAATTCATTATTTGGAAAATTTCAAAAAAGAGAAAAAATAATTCATTTTCGAACAAATTTTAAAAGAAATTTCCAACTAAATTCAAAAAAAATTGCGTTTCAACCAAATTTTCTACGACCCTTTTCAACGTGAATTGAAAAAAGAAAAACTTAATTTTTCAATTTTTTGGTTGAAATAATTTTTTAGAAAATGAGTAAATGTCATGATCAAAAAATACCATTTTGAAAATTGTCTTTCCAGAATTTTTGAAAATTTTTGTCGAATTTTTAAAATTGTGTAAAATGGTTAAAATTGCTGCCATCTTGAAAATTCATTAAAATTAAAATTTCAATATTAAATTACCAAACTTTCCCAAAATGTTTTCAATCAAATTTTCAAAATTTCCCAAAATATTTTCAATTAAAGTTACAAAATGTTCCAAAATGTAAGATTAGATTCTTGTCAAAATTTTTAAATTGAAAAAATCTGTCCAAGTTTTAAAATGAACTTTTTGAAAATTTTAGAAAATTTAGCGGAATTTTAAAAGAGGTTTAATTTTAAAATTGATAAAATTCTCAATTTTTGAATATTTATCAAATTTTTAATTTTAAAAAATAATAAAGATCCACTCAATTTTCTGAAAAATCATTGTGCAGATGGCAATAAAAATCAGTTTATTTGCCTCAAAATATATTTTTTTAGTTTCAATGTTTTTCAAGTGAAGATTGTTCAAATTCGAAATATTTATTCTGGTAACTTCTTAAATAGAATTTTTCAAAAGAATTTTTCCTAAATATATATATATTTTTTCATGATTTTTTTCACAGATTTTTTTTCTTTGGAAGATTTCATTAAGATAATAATAACGATAACGTACATGACGTCTCTAAAATTCGTCCAATGCTACTTACCCACGGTTCAGAATCAACTTGCCTAAATCGTGAAAAAAAAAGGAAAACTTTTTGCCTATTTCATGAAATAGGCAAATATTTTCCCCTTTTTTTGCCTATTTCATGAATTAGGCAATTTCACAGTTTAGGCGTAACATATAAATACATGCGAGAGGTACTTTTCACCTCATTTTTCAAGGAGCGTTTTCGCCTCCGTTTCATACTTTCTGGAACTAACTTTTGTCAAGGAACACAATGCACATGGTATACACCGATATACACCAAAGTTAAATTTAGATAAAAAATACTTTTCACCTTTCAAAAAACTTGCAGAGTATGTTTGTAGAGGAAGGTCTAAGGAACATTTTGGCTCTTCGTTCAATTTTCTAGCTCAATTAGCAAAGCCTGTGTGTAGTCTCAAACATGAGGTTCTCAGGTTTAGGTGTAAAATACTTTTAGCCTCCGGAAATTTTTGGTCACAGAGGGGATGGGTGCGAATATTTTTGGATGGTTTAAAAGGCGGAACGTGTTCTCCTGATTTTCTTCTTCGAGTCAAGCCTATATAAGTACAACCTTTTTGGTGCAGAATTCGTGGAGTATACGCGCTCTGTACTTTTCACCTCAGATTTTGGCTTTTTCACCTCAAAAATGAGGTGAAAACAAGGCACGATTTAAGAAAAAGAGGCGAAAAAGCCTTCCTGCAAACATATAGGTAGGTATAGGCTTTCAGACGTTTGTATTATTGTGTCTATTCTGGAAAATAGTGCGTCCAGAGCTTAATTAAGGTTTAAGAGTGTGCTCTGGGGCTGTTATCAGTAAAAAATTTAGTGACGTGATTTCTCGGCGAATACTGAAAGAAATGTCATGAAATTGTGATATTATGCTTCTTTATAACAATATCCAGGTGAGTTATTTTCAATATTTTGGAAAATTTGTCTATTTATGGAAAAAAATTGAATCCCAAGTTTTTTTTTTGACAAGCAAGGTTACGATGAAGGTTCCAAAATTTATCGCTTAAACGCAATTTTTTCCATAAATACATTTTCCAAGATATTGAAAATAACTCACCTGGATATTGTTATAAAGAAGCATAATATCAAAATTTCATGACATTTCGTTCAGTATTCGCCGAGAAATCACGTCACTAAATTTTTTACTGATTTTGCCCTCCAGAGCACACCCTTAAACTTAAATTGAGTTTAACAAATAATGTAAAACTGGGCCTTATGTACGTGAGATTTGTTTTGTCGAAAATGTGAGGCGTGCGAATGCTTTTTGGTTCCACTGATCTGAGAAAAATCTATAATAATAATTTTCTAGCAATCTTTTTCTATTTTAGAAAATTCAAATTTTTTAAAACGATTAATTACAATAAATCTTCTTGACAAAAAAAAAAAAAAAAAAAAAAAAAAAAAACATTAAAAAAATTCATGAAATTCTTAATTTTGTACAAAAAGTCGTCCCTAAAATAATTTTGCAGAAATGAAATGAGGCGTGTTTTTCCAAAACGGTTTAAGTCCACTTTTTAAAATTTTACAGGAGAAGCGAAAAACGTAATAAAATCGTATATTGAAAAGCTATTTTGGAGGTAATGGTTCAATTTTAGAGCAGATAGTCCTCGAATACACTGAAAAAAAAAATGGATTTTGATATCGATGCACTGAATACCTCAAAAAAATACACAGTTTAAATGAGAGTTAAGGTTATGAATACTTCAAACGCAGTAAATTTAGGATAAGAGCGAAAAATGGGGATCATTGAAACAAGGTAACACTCCACTGAAATGAGTAAATGTTACTGTTTCGAAGTAATCATTCCATAATTCTGAGTATACTGAGGACATATTTTCACTCTTATCCTAAATTTGTCTCGTTTCATGGTAATCAGTACCGAACAGTTTTCTCTGTGTATTTTAGTTGTGAACTCAAGTACATGGACAGAGACCATTTTGAAAGAATTTTTAGGCAAATTTGAAGGCTGTTTCGCACAGAGCCGGTGCGAGGGGGGGTGTGGTGGGTGGAACACCCCCCCCCCCCCCGGTGATTCCATTCGGCAAATTTTCGAAAAATTTTCGACAAATTCGGCAAACTTCCGACAAATTAAATTAGGTATGTTTACAAAATTTGGTAAAGTTTTGAATTTCAAATATGTAAATTTTTTAGAAATTCTAAATCACAAATTCGGCAAATTTTTGAGAAATTCCGAATCATAAATTCGATAAATTTGAGAGAAATTCCAACTCACAAATTCGGTAAATTTATGAAAAAAAATTTCGCCCTCGCTTCGCTCGCGCAATGTACTTCTACTACTTCATCTTTCTCTCAGAATCAGAATAGGAATCAAAAATCAGCGCATTTCAATTGTTATAACTTATAACGTTAAAAAATGAACATGATCTTTTTGAAAATATTAAAAATTATGGTTAAAGTGCATTATTTTTAATTAAAAATTCCAATTTTTTCAAAATTTTCGCCCTCGCTTCGATCGGGCAACATATCACTTTTTCATCTTTTAAAAAACCAGAAATTATTGTACGTTTTCAAAATTTCTGCAAAAAAAGCCCATCTTTTCTTTTAGAAGTGCAATTTTTTCAAAAATTTTCGTCCTCGCTTCGCTCGGGCAGCAACAGTCGTTTTGATTCAAATTATAATGCTACCATAAGTTCTTCAAAATTTTTCTATGAGGATAGTGAGAAGTTCTTTCGAAAACTCACTTTTTTCAAAAAATTCAGCGCAGGGGTTTACTTCCCACTGTTGTGCCTATTAATTATCATTCGGCATTTTGAAAATTTTCATTCGGCATTTTCGATCTACACCCCCCCCCCCCCCCCCCCAAAAAAAATTTTCTCAGACCGTCTCTGGTTTCGCACCATCCTTTGTTTTTTACTTTTTTAAACATTAGCTTTTTGAGCAGGTTAAACACGATATTTTGATAGGTTGATGATGTAGGATTATGTATATAGGCCTCCTTAACCAAATGGCGTCATGAAATCGATTTCGAAAAAAAGTGGACTTGAGCCGTTTTAGAAAAACACGCCTCAAATGCTGTATGAATATTATTTACAAAAAAAGCGATGAAAATTTTTTTCGAAAAAATCAAACGTTGAGAAATTATTTTATAAGTTCATAAATAATAGAAGTGAAAGTACTTGGAGCGAATGGAAATTTTTTCAGATTTTTACGATCTTAAAAATACTTTTTAAGTACAGGGTTAATTATAAGATGTACAAATTCTGACTTCAACTAGAACAAAAGGGTATGAAAAATTCAATAAAGCTTCAAATTCTACTGCTTAAAAGGTTAGTAATGAAAACTTACCCAAATTCTGACTTCAACTAGAACAAAAGGGTATGAAAAATTCAATAAAGCTTCAAATTCTACTGCTTAAAAGGTTAGTAATGAAAACTTACCAATATATATAGCAAGCAACAACCATAATTTAATATACGAATCAAAACATAACGAAGTAAAATAATAACACAGCTGCGAATTTCGATATAAACATTCAATTCATTTACAAATAAACGTGACGTTACGAGAGAAATTTAAACAGAAATAAATAACGAACAAAACTTTTCATAAGTAGGTACACCATTATAGTACACCACTTGAAGGACGAGCCAATGTTAATATAGGCTGGTTCAGTCTGGGTTCAGTTAAGGCCAAGGCTCTACAGTCTACACCCGAGTATTCGCATACGCCATATTGGTTTTTGTTATGTTATCAGTAGGTTTGTTCATTTTAGCATGGCTTTCTTAGGGCCATGGTTTTGGCTAGTTTTTCATGAAACTGTTCGAAACCACATAGAATGGTTTCAGTTTCACAGTTTTTGCGTGTTCGTTTTGTACCTTTGGTTTGCGAACTTGGCGAACGGTTTCATCGGTTTCTGAAACCACTTTATCAGAGTGGTTTTTCGTGGTTTCCAACCGTTTTGAATTATCACTTTCAATTTTATTATGCTATTTTGTCAACTCAAAAGTAGAAATTTAATTATTTCCGTAATTAAGCGTTATTTTCTTATTTTTGTTGGAAATTGAAACGGAATTCGATTTTAGAAAACGTGGTTAAAACGAACACGTTACAGTTTTTGTTCTGAATCTGACTAAAACCAAAGCAAACGAAAAACCAAACTGAGCCGAACCGAACTGAACCAAAAGTGCCAAAACGAACAAACCTCGTAAGAAATTTTTAAAAAGTCCGTCAGAATCTCACGACGTACGACTCGTGTACCTAATATTGTGCGCTAACCGGCTCACCGGTTCACCGGTGAAGTGGCTGGCGCGACCGCATGATTAAACACTTCCTTAGTGTTATTTTTTAATTATTAAAAGCTTGAAATGATATTGATTAAATGGTTATGAAGTATCATAAATTTATTTATAATTTTTTTTAAGAACAAAGTAGCATTTTTGGGCTGATTTAAGTATAATCTTGTTATTATGCCTAGCATTTTTGAAGTTGCTTAACAAAAAATTCATCGCGACACCATGGTAATTTTTTTCCACAGTCTTGTAGGAAATTTTGTCCTCTTTTTAATAGCATATAAAAATATTTTTTATCCGCAGGGAAATTGCAAATTTACCAAGCTAGTAGCTAAAACTCAGCTGAGGAGTTGATTTTATTGAATACCTATTTAATGCTATAACTTTGAATTCATCGCGACAACACCAATTTTTTTTTCAACCATATTCTAGCATTTTTCATCCTCTTTTCAATGACATAAAACTCATTTCGATCCTCATACTTTGTGAAAAGTTATGAATTTTTAAAGTGGCGTTACTCGAGAAAAAAGTAACTATAGTCCAGAAAAATTAGTGTAAAAATAAAAAATCGACGTTTATTCTGACAAATTGATACAAGAATTTTTTTTTGGAAATGGGTAGTGTAGTACTCATTAGGGTGGAACCTCGGATTTCGACCAAACTCACAGAGGTGGTTTACTTCGAGTTAAGAACCTTCCAAAAAAAATTGAGCCCCCTACCTCTCAGGGGAGCGAAGCTAGGTGCTCTCAAAGTGGGGTCACTTTTGAAGCAGTTTTTTGCCACTTTTGGGTAGTGTCACCTACATGGTACCTCGGTCACAGCACTAGAAAAGTGCAATTTGAGTTTCTACACCTCCCCAGACCATTGACCTTCAAATTTGATATCGATTTTCTCACCCTACCAGGGGGTTGAAAAGTTGCAGATCGCTAAAAAATTGATAATTTCGAATAACAAAAAATGGAAAAACACCTGCTTGGTATCAAAAATGGACTGGACTCAAACTCAAATGGTTCCTATTGATGCAAAAAAATTATTTCGATAGAAAGTTGAAAAAATTTCATAGCAGGGTTGCCAACTTTCAATTTTCATAAAACTATCAATTTTTTGGGGATGAACTTTTAATAGGTACGTGTATGTTAAATTTAAAATATCTTACGATACTTACGTTCAAGTTTCAATACCCCAAAAACCTGGAAAAATATATATTTTTTTTTGAAAAAATTCTCACCGAGACTCCCACAAGGTACCATAAATCATAATTTACGAAATTTTCAAAAATATTACCTCACCCTGAGTAAAATTACCCCATAAGTAGGCCACGAAAATGCCTACCTATGCGAGCAATTACATCACGCTCCGAATAGGATCGAGTCGAAAGCATTAGATTAACAAAAGGGCCATTTACAACTTTTTTTAGGGTGAAGGGAAAATATAGATAAAATAAACTGCACTTACCTGTGCTCCTTTTGATCCTCATACTAATTTTCTCCCTCACTCTCCTTCATATCCACTCATTCTCTCCGTCTAATCTATCTTATCATCATATTAATAATATTAAAAAAATGAGACATATTAAACGAAAACGTGTGTATATTCTACACATGAAAATATAAAAAACAAACAAAAATTAAAATAAAAACACCAAGCCCCTATTTAACAAACTAACAAAATTACCAACGGGAAGACTCTAAACTGAAGAATAGGATTAGGAAAGGATAAACTGGTTGATGGATTTGGAAGGGTGGGAGAAAATCAAAAGAGAGAGAAAACTATAATTATTATTTCGAGGAATAGAGGGCACTACAAATATGGAATTGGGAACTAGGGATTCAAGACGAAAAGAAAATTTTTTAAATAATATTACAACCCCTCCATTGTTATTAACCATCTAATTTTCTGTATAGGTTCTTCATGCCTCATACTTCAGGAGGGGGTGGGTGGAGGGGTTCAAAAAATTTATGGGGTAGTTTTACATCGGAAGTAACATTTTGGGTCACATTTGATCTCATTTTCATCAAGGTTAATCTGTTTGTGAAATTTGAATTTATACAACGCGTGGAAATTGAGTCGTCATTCCCATAGGGGGGTTAGGGTACGTTTTACAAAAAAATTATGAGAGCATTTTTCGTAGGAAATCCTATGTAAAATATTTTATGTTATTATCATTTTTTCAAGTAAGAACATATTTTTGGAAATAATCGTAAAGAACGCCGCCAAAGGGGTGACTTTCACCCCCAGCACGCGAAACAAGCGTCCTACGACATCGAGTCATAACCCAATATTGAAGAGGGCATCGAGTACTACCCATTTCCAAAAAAAATTCTTGTATCAATTTATCAGAATAGAATTCGTAATTTTCCTGGACTACTATGTGTTTGCTGTCGTGACTTCACTTCTCAGTAATGAACGAAAAATTTCCTTAAAGTACCGGATTCGATTAATCGTAATACATATTCCGAAAGAAAACATGTTGATGAATTTACTTACGGTTGTTGTAAATGTTTCGTTTACGATCAAAGAAAATATGGACGTGTTCAAGTAGTCCACGCATCCATGCACTGCAGCTCTGGCGGAAATACAAGCTTTTCGTCCCCAATTAACGCCATCAGCCAGCACTAATATAGCAGAATCTTTACGAGCTACAATAGTAAAACAATCGGCAATTGGTTCTCCGGCATTTACTTTGGTGACAGGGTGTAATTCGTACAATGTAGTTGACGCTCCGTACGCTCGATTATGCGGTTTATTCCAGCCACTAACGCCAGCAATTTCCACATCCGGCTGAAAAGTACAAGTATCACGTCGATTATGTAGTGAAGCAATCGAATAGTCGCATTAATTGTTGAATTAAAATGTTATTACTTTGCTGTTTCGACTCGTTCTGCGAATCTTGACAAACCGGAGCACTTTCTGATTTCTGAAGAGGAACGAAACTTTTAGAGGGGCAGTCATTTGTCGACGATGTGCAAGAAACGTTTGAATTTATATCCTGAACACCAACGTTGTCTGAAAATTGCGATCAAAGGCATTAATCAAACTGAAATAATGCAGAAAAATTAACTTAGAATCGATTACGTTTTACCAGTTTGATCGTCGATAAAATGTATATCCGGATCACTGGCTGATACGTGTTTTTCTTGTAGATTAACGGTGGTCAAACCTCCATCCGGCCCAGTCGTACAACTTACAATTGGATAGGAAAACTTTCCTATAGTACGAAAAAGTAATTCTTGAGATGATCTTCCATGAAGAATATCTGGTTCGTGTCGATGAATTTCTTTGCTAGAAAACAATTGAAAAATTCTTTTTTTTTTCTGTCAACTTTAATGTCATGAAAAAAGTACTTTCTAAAAACAAACCCTTTCAAATAATTCTGAATGAAGTTTTCGGATGCATTGTCTTCGTGCAGAGAAGAAATTGATAATTGTGGGATGAAACTAACAACTTTTTGACGAAAATTAGACATCACCTTAGAGGATTACAAAAAATATCTTTAAAAATCGAATCAATTATTTTATTCGGCATTTGTTGGGAACAATACATACCCGTAGAAAAAGAAGAACAACAAAAAACATCAGTTTTACCATTTCTTCAAATTGTCGCAGTGTCGCCAGATTAAACAAATCGAAATGGAATTCTTGCAACTTGATTATTCGTAGATACGTACCTAAATTCAAAATTGGTGGTCAGGGAGGGGTCCAATCAAAATTTTTTATAATACCTAACCAAAATTATTCCTATGATTTCAAGCTACAACTTTTGTTTGAAACTTTTTTCAATTGGACCCTGCCTTCTCCAAGTATTTTGCATAACACTCCGAATATACCAATTAAAAAATGAAATGGTGTGGGAGGAAGGGACTAGTTTGAAAAATTTTTCAGATAAAAGTTGTAGATTGAAGTCCTATGAATAATTTTGCTTATCACAAAAATTTCGATTGGTTCTCTCCCTCCCCTCCGGTTTCACATAACAATTTAGCTTGCGATTCTAACATTGATTTGATTTCGCTTCGTCTTGATTAGTCATTGATGTCCGAGTCGTCGCCTTCTGTGTAAATTTCTTCCGGCGATTCGGAATCGCTTTCGTCGCTGAAAAATAACTTTTTATCGAACACGTTGTAACTGGCTACCGAGCTCCTTCTTCTGCGACTGCTGACGTTGGACGTTTCTGAAATCGTATAGTGCGCCGATCGAGCGCGCGTATTAGTCAAACTTGCTAAAAAAAAAAAAAAAAAAACTCGAAAGTTGACGCCTGGCTCATGGCCAAAATAAATGCAGTGGTATTTACCCGATGGTGGAAATTCGTCTTTTATTTCGGTTTTAATAAAAAACGAGTCGACATTCCTTTCGTTAGTTAGACGCTCGTGCTTTTCATCGACCGTCGGCTCTTCCTTGATTTCGTCGAACGTATTCGAACTGAATCGCGTTTCGTCTTCGTCCGTATTATCGACACTATTACTCGGCGTACTTTTACTAATTGCCGAGTCGTGATTCGAATCGTCCGCGTCGCTAGAGAGTGCCCGTTCGCTTTCAGCATTTTCGTGACATTCGTTCGACGCGTTCTCCTCGTCGTCCAAAAAATGTTGAAATCTAAGAATTCAGACAAAGCGTTTTTTTTAAAAACATACGTAAATGAGGCGACAAAAACGAATGGAAAAAAATCATTACCGCGGATCGAGGCTTTTCCATTCGTCGAATAATTTCATTCTAGCTCGATTCGTTCGCTCGGTGAATAGATCTTCATTTTCGATTATTCGATTTTCTAAATGACGCAAAGATTCGATAACTTCGTAATTCGTCGATTTGCCGTCCTTTTTGGAAGTTTCCACGTCCGAGTAAATAAGCTCGTCGATTAAGCAACGCAATCCTTCGACCGAATCGGCCACCATTTCGAAATTCGTACAGCTTTTTGGAAAAAACTTTTTCAACGTTTCGTTTTCGTTGGAAAAATCTCCTGAAAAAAAGAAAAAATTTAAAAAAAAAATTAAAAAACGTGAGATATTGCCGATGGAACAACGAGAGTTTGAAAAATGACTAAAGATAAGTTTCACATCTACCTTGGTAAAATTTGTTGTTTGAGCTGGCGTCGTCGTCTTCCTGTAGAACAAAAAACGAACATACTTTAACAAATGAAACTATCGAAGCGATAT
The DNA here is from genome assembly GCA_959613365.1 of Balanococcus diminutus. Taxonomy (NCBI): domain Eukaryota; kingdom Metazoa; phylum Arthropoda; class Insecta; order Hemiptera; family Pseudococcidae; genus Balanococcus; species Balanococcus diminutus. Next base: position 42,238,356 of record OY390716.1, read on the forward strand.
TAAAACGTTAAATTAATGACGCAAAATATTCCGTCTTACGATTAATTGTTTGTACAGACGAAAATCGAGAAAAGTGTTGAAAAACAAATAACCGTATCCGTATTTATCACGACCGATTGTTTCGAATGCAAATATTTTTTCGTCGGCTGTAGTAATCGCTTCTTTAACGTTTGAATGTGACAACCTTTTGACGATACGTTAAATTTTCGTACGATGTAGTCAACAATGGGTTAGTTTCACCGACGATTCGAAAGAATTCCGGTTCTATGCCGATGATGCGAGATGCCTACAACATTTTACACGCAATTAACGACATTTTATATCGACCAGACGAAACTTTCATACGGTACCTAGTACCTACTTTGACATCATCGTGATTTTCATCTTCGTATACCGAATACCAATCGATTAGAAGTTGTTTCAATTTCATCATCAGATCATCAAAGGAGGCAGGTTCTTCGCGAAATTCGTCTCTGAAAAAAATAAACGACTAGATATATTAGGTATTCGGCGAATAATGTACAACTTTGAAAAACTCGACATTTTTTCCCGCTACATTATTCTTACATGCACTATACTATACTAAAAGTACGACTCACATCAATAATACTGTCAACATTTCTCTGAACGATTGAGAATAAGATGGAATCAAGAACATGCGCTCGATTTCGATCTGACAATATGGCTTCTTCTTCAATACATCGGCGATTAGATGAAAAAATTGGCCAATTTGAGGTAACTGCGTTCCAAACAGCAATTGATTAATCATTTTGTCGCCATTGGCCGTCGTTTAAACGAGAAAATTAAATACCAACCTGTACAACGTTGAAAGTAGAATTCGAGTGCTCTTCCAAGCGTAGCACTTCTTTTTCCCATTTGTGTATCTGTTTTTTACAGTCGCAATAATTGGCCAGATCTGATTTATTACGGTAACGCTCGTCTTCAGCTAGTCTTCGTTTTCTCCACGTTCGCAGCATTAAATTGGAACACCCTTTTCCTATGCAAACGTAAAAAACCGTGAATACGTAAGGAACGAATCAGCTCCAAAATAGACGATTTGATCCCCAAAGTACTGATTTTTTGGAACCATCGAAAATTTGCCAAGTCCAATACTTTGTAGGTACGTAAATTCAAAATTGAAGTGCAAGGAAGGGTCCAATCACAATTTTTGTAATAATCAAAATTATTTCTAAGACTTCAAAGTACAACTTTTGTTTGAAATATTTTTCAATCGGACCTCTATCTCCACCAGCTTTCAATAATATAAGTATTTTTGTCATATTACGCTAAATTTGAGGGGAGGGGAGGGTCTGAATGAAAATTTCATAATAACTGAAATTACTTTCAGGATCTCAATCTACAACTTTTGTCTGAAAACTTTTTCAATCAGACCCCTCTTTTGACTTTGAAAAGGTATCTACCTGATGTTATGTGAAATCAGAGGGGAGGGAAAGGTCCAATCGAAATTTTTGTGATAAGCAAAATTATTTCTAAGACTTCAAACTACAACTTTTGTTTGAAATATTTTTCAATCGGACGCCTACCTCCACCAGCTTTCAATAATATAAGTATTTTTGTCATATTACGCTAAATTTGAGGGGAGGGGAGGGTCTAACTGAAAGTTTTATAATGACTGAAATTACTTTTAGGGCCTCAATTTACAACTTTTGTCTGAAACCTTTTTCAATTAGACCCTTCTTTTGACCTTGAAAGGGTATTTACCTGATGTTATGTGAAACCGAAGGGGAGGGAGAGGTCCAATCGAAATTTTTGTAATAAGCAAAATTATTCCTAGGACTTCGAGCTACAACTTTCATCTGAAAAATGTTTCAAACTAGGCCTTTCCTCCCACACTATTTCATTTTTAATTGGTATATTCGAGTGTTATCATGTTATGCAAAATCCTCGGAGAGAGCGGGGTACAATTGAAAAAAATTTCAAACAAAAATTGTAGCTTGAAGTCTTGGGAATAATTTTGGTTATTATAAAAATTTCGGCTGGAGCCCTCCCTGACCTCCAATTTTGAATTTAAGTATCTACGAAGTATTGGACTTGGCAAATTTTCGATGGTGCCAAAAAATCAGTACTGCGGAGATCCAATCGTAAAAATAGCCCCTTACGATTGCAGCTGGCAAATTGAGTTTTTGCTCAGGCCTTTGACAAGTAGGTACACGAGTATACATTGAAAACGTATTTTACAAAGTTGACCAAAAAAAAATAAATAAAATGCGAAAACAACGCTTGTACCTTTGTTCCTATAACGATTCCAAATTTTCGTAACTATCTTGTCGGTATTTTTACCGTGAGTTTCTTCCAAAGAACACGTAATCCTTAAATCTCTGGAAGAAAAAAAAATACATCGATACGGTACACATTTGCAAGGGTAAAACCAAGGTAAAACCATCGAACCCCATCGAAATTTACCTAGGTAACGAAAGCAAGTGTTTCTCCATTAACCGTTCCATTTTGATGCACTGCTCGCTTATTACAGTTTTCGGTCCCCAAAAATAGTAACAATTTTCAAATACCAAACGCATGTCTTTAATAATTTCCACCAAAGAATTGTACTCGGCGTCGAAAATTTTTCTTTTAACTGCGAGACAAACGAAAAATTTCAAATAATAGACACAGATATAATAATTACTATGTTGATGTGTACATAAAACTTACTCTCGTTAAGCCATATGGGATTTTTTATGACATCGTAGTACAATTTTCCACCTCGTTCTTCGTTGGCAGGCTTCTCGAAAAATGTATCATCCTTTAGATAATACGCTATGACTAGTAGAATTCTAAACGAAAAATAAAATACGTAGATTAAAATAAAATTGTCGAATCGAAGGCGTTTTCAAGTGAGTTGAATTTGTCGTATTTTGTAATTCGTACCGATATCCTTTGATGATTTGTACTTGCAAATCGCTGTCATACTTTTCTAGAATCTTTTGCGGAAGATCGTCCTCGGCACGAGCATCGGACGCCTCTTCTTGCTTATCCGTATTTCCAACATCGGTCATGTTTGTTTTCTAAACATAAACAATACAGAGTAATATTACCAATACGTAGAAAAAGAAAAACAAAGCAACTTCAAAACCAAGAACCGTAACGAAATTTAATTTTCTTTATGCGAAGAAATGAAAACAAGAACATGTCTCGACTCGACAAGTACTTGCGTACGAAAATTACCGAAATACGCTTACGTAGGTGATGGCAGGTATAATAATATGTATTCTGTACTCGATTATAGCTAGTATCATTGGACACGATGGCGTACGTAACGTACCATCGTAACTATCGTACAAATAATCGTCCGCAAGGCTTTCGCCAAAAACTGAGAGACAATAAGGCGATAAAGAAGAAAATCAAAACCATATATCACGTTACAAAAAACGATCTGGTCGAAACAGCTCACGAATATTCTCAAAATAGTTCCTTACACGGGTTACGATACGTTGGCAACAAAGATTTACATGTCGTCGAAAGGTACCTACTTTTCGTTTTTTAAATATTTTTTTTTTTATTAAATTATGTACCCATATTTCATAACTTACTTTGTTATAAACGAGTTGTATTGATTTCTTTACGCAAATCGCAAACACGCAGACTATTTTGGATCATATCGTTTACGTTGGCTGGCTGCGCTTCCGGATATTTTATCAACGATTTACTGCAAAAATGGTACGAAATGCCGGTGATTATGTCTCTTTCGCCCAAGTCCACTTCGTTAACCACAATTCCATTTCCGGCGATAACTATCTGCAATATGAATAACGTTAGAAAAACGGTAGCCGAGCAAATTCTATCGTAAGTGTTATTTAGGTCGTTAATTATTATCGAAAACTATAATTAGTACGAAAACATAATTTTATCGATCGATATCGTACGAGCAGATTGAACGCTTCAACTTTGGAACAATCGTTATTGGAGGATTTTTGCGAAGAAGACACTCTGCTGGGAAGTACGATGGAAGACAACACCACCAGCTCGTGGCATCAAGTACAAAATTTCATGGTCAAGGTATCGCAGCCTTGCCACGAGATGATCATTTCTTGTAAATGGCACGGCGAACAGCAAAACTGCTACGAAATATTCAATTCGGCGCTAACCGACGAGGGAATGTGCTGTTCGTTTAACAAAGTCAAAAACGAGCTCATATTTCGCAATCCGTACGAGTAAAATACGAATTGATTCAATTTTCATTTCTTATTTCGAATTTTTTCCTCGCCGTGAAAATGAAATCGTATTTTGTTGTTTGTTTAGAAGTCATTTTTCCGATTTAAACATTACATTTCCATTCACGTACGTTGATTGGACGCCGGAACGAGGCTATCCGACTGATACGCCGCTCAATCATATACCATGGCGACCGTGGAACTTGTTTTCACCTTTTCGAAAAATTTCCTCATCGATTTGTCAACGTTTTCTAAATCAAAACCAGTAGTCGGATCCCAACCAACGTGAGAAACGTGTCTAAAATTTTGCGGATTCCCGATGTCAGCTTTAGTTATGCTCTTCTTCTTGGTTTTCTTGCCTACAAAAGTGCAAAATGAAATACGTTGAAAACAACTTTACATTTCAAAAGATTGCGAAAATCCTTTATCTTGCTTACTGAGACTGAATGATTTGGAAGGTATAGATTTAGGATATACGTATCCGTTGCTAACAGCGCTTGGAGTAGGAGCCGGTCTAGACGGAGCTTGCGTAACAGAATTTCTTCCATGAATTTTGCGTCGTTCTGTGTAAATTTACAACGGTCAAACTAAAAATATTATTATGTTCGGTGGAGGTGATACTTGACCTAATTATTCGAGACAATCGGCAAAATCTAACCTAATCTTTTCTGCTCTTTGGTTTTCAATTTTTCGAGTAAAATCCCTCTCATATGGGCTGCTTCTTCATCGCTGGGGAAATTGAAAGCAACAATACGTTCCTAGCACAACAAAAAATTATAGCGTTAATACACGAAAAGTTGGCCTTTTCTACCATTTCCCAAGAGACAACTTACCTCCGCTTCGAAAGTGTGTAGGAAGGGCTTGGGGGCCAAATACTGCATACTGTTATAAATTTCATGTTCCCAAATCATACGATTACGCAACGTACAAAATAGTCGGAAGAAATACGATCGTCTATTCATGTCCCGAACCAAACACAAAACACCTATGTCTTTTTTCATCCAATGAGTTCCATCGGGGCCTTCGGTACTGTATAGTTGTACAACAGTGGTTGACAAAGCCTGCAATCATTTTCAACTTTAAATACAGAAAGTGTACAGAAGTTATAGTACGACACATGGCAATCTAATATGTGGTGGTTCATCAGATCAGTCGTACTCGTACGTAATTTTTGTATTTTAAAAAATTAGACCCATACCTGACATTTTGGACCAAGAAGATTGAAGATTTGATCATTTTCATCTTTGGTTAATAAAGTAGAACTTCTTTGCTCCACATTACTGCTTGGTTTCATGGTAACTCGAATACACAGCCAAATTTCAAAACGAAGCTTTCAAAAATTGGCAATTTTATAACATAATTATTATTATCAAAAATAAAAATTACCACACAAAAAACTCAAAAATTTACATGATACGAGATAATAAAGCACAAGACTGGTAATTCAATCCAATGTTGAGTTGTAACTGTAACGAATAATTCTCACGAATTATGATTTAATTAAATTATTCGAACACACGATAATTAATTAGTAATAATATATTACTAATCAAATCAAATTATTAATCATCGCAAATCGCATTCGTATCCATTTTTACCCCTCCTCCGAACTACGATCCTGAAAACAAAACAAATTATCCGTGACGTGCCGAGAGGAGGGGGTAAAAGTTTGTACCTTGTACCATGTACCCACATCAAGTTTGTAATTTACCAATATTAACCAGGGAAGAAAACCAATTGAGACCCAATTGGTTATGGTGATGGTGGTTTTGAGAAAATTTTGAAATTACTGGTGGTTCCAATTGGTTTTTGGTTTTTAAAAATTTTCAAAAGGTTTTGGTGCTAAAGTGGATTCATTTAATTTTTATTTTTTTTTGATTGGTTCTGGTTCTGGGTTTTTGGTTTTGCTTGATTAATTTGTTGTGATGGTGGTTCTCAAATTAAAAACCATTCCAAATGGTTGTGGTGGTGGTTCTCAAATTAAAAACCATTTCAAATGGTTGTGGTGGTGGTGGTGGTGGTTCCGTTTTGGTTTTTCAATTGGTTTTCATCGAATTGCTTCCATTTCGTATTATGAAAAATATTTCCCAACATTTAAACCATTTATCTATGGCATTAACCATCAGAACCAGATGGAACCATTTTCGTGCTTCCTATTATACCACAAAAGAACTAAAAAAAGATCAGATCTTTGAAATTTGAATAAAAAATTAATTTGCCTACAAGTTACAAACGCAATATTGCAATAAATTTAAATTAAATAATATACATTCAAATAAAAAACAAAAAATAATAATGTTTCCACTTTCCAGAGCGCTGAAAAATCAGAAAAATGAAGAAAACAGGCCACAGGGGGTAGGTAAGGGGCCCAATTTAAAAAAATTTCAAATCAAAGTTGTTGCTTGAAGTTCTAGGAATAAATTTGGTCATAACAAAAATTTTGATTGGACCCCTCCTTCCCTTTCAAATCCACTATTTCTCTTTTTAGAACCAAAAAGAACCAATTCCATTAATTGGTGGTGGTTCTGGTTTTCATTGTAAAGGAAATTGAAAATGGTGGTGGTGGTGATGGTGGTTTTTTATTTTCAAACCACTTTCTTGTGGTTGTGGTTGTGGTTATTTCAGCAAATGATTTTTCGTTGTGGTTCCAAACGGTTCTCTTCCCTGCCTTTTCGAAAGGAATTGGTTCTTTTTGGTGGTGGTTCTTGAATGAATTTTTGAAGTTCATTGTAATGGTCCCAAATGGTTTTGAAAACCAATTGAAATATCTGGTGGTGGTGGTTTTACCCGGTTTTGGTTTCAATTGGTTTTCTTCCCTGATATTAACATTATACCAGAGTTAACACGCTTGTTAATTAACTTGTTGAAGAAAATTTACCACTAGAGACATCAAATGCTCCAATGAACACAGTATTGGAAAACATTTACAAAGGAATTAAATTAATTATAGAAATATGTAGTAGGTGTATGTATTGTATATTGTATAGGTACTCTAAAATGTCACGTAAGATTGTTCTTGTAAAATATGCATGCTACAAGTTTTCCAAAAATAAATAAATAAAATAGCGAGGAAAAAATACAAACACGCTTGTCTTCGCTTTCCTTTCCTTTTTTTTGTTTTTATTTTTTCTATAGAAAAACTCGCATTTTCTCAATTTCTTATACGGTAAGTATTTCTCAATTAAACAATAGAAATATTAAATTCAATAAGACTTTCCTCTTAAGGATAAACAATACCTATTGTACACAAAACTCAGAATAGGAAAAATTATCCCATCACGTACACGGATAATACGTGATGCGATATAATATGAAGTTTGTTTTTGTTAACTCAAGAAGTTAAGGTAATACGCTAAATTACAAACTGCCTCAAAATACTTTACTAATCTAAAATAATGCTTTTTAACTAATTGAACAATGTAAAATATAAAGTTGAAAAGACTGGTTGAAGGCGAACTAATCCCTGGTGTTTCAGCACTTATATAATATACTCACTTTCAAACTATAAAATACTTATAAATAGGCAAGAAACTTTTTAACAATTTGCAAAAGTTGAAAAGATGACAGAGGTGTATACTTCAAATACTCCTAAATCGCTCGGGGAATATACTGCGAAAATAAATCGAATAAAGATAACTTGTTATAACGAAAACTTACAGGTATGTTTTCTTCGCACATACGACTTCAAGTAGGTACATATACAAAACAAGAGAGATACATAGAAAAAATTTAATAATTCAGAAGTTGACCGTCGCTTTCATACGTATGCAATATTTAATAAGGGTACCTGTACCTATACGTTATCGTCCTTTTTTCATTCTCTTTGAATGACTCCTCGCAGTCTCATATTGTCAAACTACATACCTATTACCTACGTACCTCAGATCATTTCATGATACGAAGTTAGTTTTACTTGAGGCGATGTAAAAGGTGTTACATCGACCTCAACTGGTTATTGATTTCGACTATAGGAACGCATACCTCGTACCTACTATTCATTATTCGTCGGTTGAAATTTCTATGAAAGAAGAAAAATACACAAAATGGATACGTAAAAAAAAAAATTCCTTCGCCAGTTTCTTCTCAGGACAACCACACTTCAATATTACGATTTTTTCGAAAATATCGAATTACACCTGCCTACACGTTTCAAAGGCAATAAACTCTTGGAGTATATTTAAGTATTGTTCATTTCATAAATTCTCAAAATTATCTTCAGGAAATCTGCAGAAAATGGTATCATTATTCTTTTTTTCAAATTTTAATGGAGTATGTCTATAGGTAGAGTGATCATTTTCCCACAAGATACGTATGTGAAAATGAATTTTTAATTCCGGGAGCCCGGCCTTTTTTTTTTGAGAGAGAGAGGGCTTCCAAAATTTTTTGGGATTTTTTCTCCAGATTTTCTCAAAAAAAAATTGGAATTTTTTCAATAATAATAATTTTTTTGAAAATGAAGTTTGAAAACGAAGAATTTAAAAAAAAAAAAAATTAATAGTTTTTCAAAAAGAATTGAAGAATTTTTTCAAAACAATTAAAGAGATAATAAAAAATTACAGAGAGAATTTTTTCAAAAAAAATTATCGAAACAATTTTTTCAAAAAACGAAAAGAAGTTTTTCAACAAAAGAATAAAAGAATTTTTTCAAAAAAAATAAGAGTTGTTTTTCAAAAAGAATGAAAAAAAAAATCAAAATAAAATTTAAGAGAGAATAAAAAATTACAGATTTTATCAATTATCATTATTAAATATTATTATTTATTCATTTCAAATCAATGATTTTCACCAAAATATTTTTTACTCGCATTATTATTTATCAAAAATGAATAAAATTTTATTTTTCTTAGGGAATAACTCTAATATAATTTTTTTTTAATTTTAAAATTTTCCAAAAAAAGGAATAAAAAAATACCTATTAATTTCAATTTATTTTTATTTTTTAGGTACCTATTATTTTTTTCGTTTTATAGATTGGTCTTCTTTGTCAATTTTACTCACTTCGATTCAAATTAAGTAGATAAGTACAATTTTAAAAAAATATATTTCAAATTTTTTTAATATTTTTTTTTTACCAAAATTTATACAATTTATTTTCATTTGAAAAAACAAAAAATAACGAAGTTTCGTTTTTCTTTGAACTCCAATAATTATTTTGAAATTTTTTTTTTTTCTTTTTCACTTTATTTTATTATTTTCTCAGAAATTTTCAAAATGTTTATTTTGTATAATTTAGTCTCTCTAAAAATATGATATTTTTTCAATTTTCTCCAATCCACAAACTTTTATTTCATTTAAAATTTTAATCATTTTAAAGTCACTTCTTTCAATAATTTTCCTTTTCATTTTCCTTATTATTAATTATTAGGTATGAATAAAAGCGGTGAATTATTTCTTAATGGGCAACACTGATCAGCGTTTAGATTGAGTAAATCGAGCTAATAAAATTTGATGCATTTTTTTTATAATGCCTAGCATATTTAAATAAAAAATGATATGACGTCGACGCGGTGCTCGTCGTAGGTATGCATACACCTAGTTGTACCTAATAATACACGTAATACGTATACGTTCAGTATACGCAAGGGTAAATTAAGCACGCCACCATTCCGCATACGAGCTAATCAAACGCATCTTAATTTTCTACCAGTGAAATTTGGTACATACCGAAGGCGTGAAAATTGTGCCAAAATACGCTATGGCGTAACGCTAGCTTTTTTTTTTAAATACGCACCTCAATTGTCAATAGGGTTGCTCATAAAAATGCCTAAAATATTTCTCATTTCAAAAAATTAAAAGTTTTCTATGAAAAAAAAAAAAAAAATGTAGATCGCTTCTCAAAAAAAGTGGTGGGTTTCTCTTTAAAAATAAGGATGGAAAATTTTTACTGCAAACAAAATTTTTAAAATGTTTTCTCCAAAAAATTGAAAAAAAAAATCAAGAAAGGGGAAATGTTCATTTTTGTTTTAAAAAGAAACTTGGAAATTTTTTACCATCGAAAAAATAGAAACATTTTTTCCTCCAAAAGAAATTCAAAACTTTTTCGATCCATTTCGTAAAAGTTTTTAGTGAAAAAAAATCTAAAATTGGGAATTTTTTATTTCAAAAACATTGAGAAAATTTTTTATAGGTATTAAAAAAAATTGGTAATGTAAAGATTGTGGCAGAGGTTTACTCTCTGTGAAAAGGGAGTTTCCTTGTTCTTAAAATTAGGATTATTTAAAAAGAAAACATAACCCATCCGAACAAAAAATTATTTGGTTAAAAAAAAAGGGCCTCGAGTTTTGAATGTGCTCTGAGGACTTCAAAGATGGGAACTCTAACTGGAATTAGGTAAGCTATAAAATTTATGTAGACTTTTCAAAACGATAAATTATTATCAAAATTGAATTATTCTCGAACAAATACCAGCAAAGTGTTATAAATCTTACTTCAAAACCGCACCTTTAAATTGTAATTTTTTCGCAAATAAGTATTCATACCCCAAAGTTACCTTTCTCAGCACATCCTAGCAAGGAATTCCATAACCTCGTCTATCCAAAGATCACTTTGAAATATTCAACATGTTCAGGCAGCGCAAGCGTCAGCTTTTAACTAAATTGAACTTATGCAAACATCCGTTGTTTTCCTGCTTGCGGCCTAAATTTTATTTGTAGACTATTAAAAGTAAAAAATATCTGGCTAAATAGTTGAATAAATAAAATAAAAAAACGCAAAACTGAACAAATTATTTTAATTAATGCCTCCGCAAATGGTTTAATTTCACACTTGGTTTGGTTTTACGTGTTTTAATCTCATCATTGGAGAATGAAAATGTTTATTTTTGAAGCGAATGTAATAATGAGAACTTCATTTCTGTATAATTATTTTGTTGGGAGAAAAAAATAATAATGAGTTGAAAATTCTCTGTTGTGCGGAGGTTTAAAATTAAGGTAAACCAGACCTAAAATTCCACGTTTTTAAAAATTAAAAAGAATTTTCATAATTTACCTGCTCGAAAAAAACGTACATAGCTATAGATACCTGTAGGTCTGTTGCGCGGGGGAGAGCTGTGGCGCGTTGACCTCACTGGACGTAAGTTATACCGGGGTGACGTTTTCGCGACTAATTTGACCCTGCCCTTCGCCGTGTTTGCACACGATGCTTTGGCCACCCTTTCGAGTTTTCACTCATACGTGAATGCCTTAAGGGCGCTGACCAACCACACGATCGAGTCTTTCACTCGTCAGTGTATTAGTGGTGGTAAATTATCGATAAGAAGCAAAATTAACGATAATCGATAAGGATTGAAAGTTATCGATAATTATCGATAACTCGATTTTTTCTCTTTCCCCCCCGTTTTTTTTTTTTGGTTTTTTAATAAATTTGAGAAGTATTACTACAATCTGTGTTAAAAACAAACGAAAATTCATCATAACGCTATCAAAACATTTACAAACCACCAATAAAAAGTTGAAAACGGAAGAAATTAGAAAAAAAAAGAAAAAAAAGTCTCTTCTTCTTATAACAAAACTTCAATATAATTTTTATTATATGATTTTCTTTTGAAACAGTGCCTTTGTTTAAAAGCTCTCCTCAAAAGCTTTGAAATGATATCCCACACAACTTTTTTTGATACCCCCCCTCCCCCCCACTGATGAATAATTATCGATAGTTATCGATAAGGAGCGCCAAATTATCGATAATTATCGATAAGCAATTTTCTCGACTTTTACCAGCACTACAGTGTATGTCACACGATCCGATCTTTCACCCGTTCGTGTAGGTCGTACGGGCCTTGCGAACTAAGAGGACAAGCACACGATCGAGTATTTCACTCGTTCGTGTCGCCCTAGCGTACTGTGCGGCCTAACACACGATCGTATATTTCACACGTTCGTGCGCGTCCCCGTGCGTGTTTGCACCCGCTCGGGAGAAGACTTGAGACTTGAGAGATAAGGCAAGAGCTCGGAAGAACCGTTTATTAAGCCAGATCTTAACAAGACTGCAGAGAGATGGTACAACCTCGAAAGATTGCACCAGACTCCAATTTCACCCTGTGTCAGCTCGCATTTTATAGCCGAGAGAAGGCGAAAAGAGCGCCAGCGCTTCGACACAGGGTAGCAATCGTTACAAACTTAAAATGATAGACTATAGGGGAAATGCGAGAGCTAAATTCCCCTACAAGACTCCCCTCCTAAAAGGCGGAGCCGTAACAAACTTAAGTTTAGTCAAAAAAGTAGTCAATGTTGAAGTGAAGTTATAAAAAATTGCAATTAGTAAGCAAATTATAGAAAGAGAAAAAAAATTGCAAAAATTGATTGATAAGTGATGAAAAAAAATTACAGAAAAGTGTAGAAATAAAAAGCTACACTGAATGAAAAAATGCAGTAACTGTTTTAAAATTTAGTAGGAATCATTCCTCAATGTTGAGTGACGTGAAGACATGGGGGGGACTTGAGTAATGGCTTCTCAGAAAAATTCAATTGTTCCACTTTCAAGTTGTGTAATGAATATACAACATTTAAGAACAGTTCACTAACGTTGAGAAATCACTCCTAAATATTTGAAGAACGATTACAAAAATTTAGGGGTATTAATTACTCAACGTATGGAATAATTCCATTTTTTTTAGAAGTCGTTCCTCAATTTTCCCAATATCCCGACGTTACTCAATATATTGAGGAACGATTTCTGCTAAATTGTATAATAGAACAGTTACTACATTTTTTCTTTCAGTGACATGCAAAACAGAATTTTTAAAAATATTTTTTAAAAATTGAGAAACTGGGTGACTTTTGAAATTCTACCATCACTGGCCTCACATTTTCATGAGGAATTTGATTATATCACTCTTTTTTAAAATTGACCTACGAAAATTCCTATACCTAACTGGGATTCGTACCTATGACCCTACGTTCCTAACTACCCTAACTTAACCACTAGACCACCGGGGCTCTACCATATTTAGCATGTTTAAAATAATATAAGGTTGTGAAATGAATGCATTTTTATTAAAATACTCAATTTAAACGTTAAATACGTATGTCAAAAAAGCATGAAAAAAAAATCATTACTTCTCATTTCTTCCCAAAAATTTTTTTCTTCAATAGATTGAAAATTTTCTTTTTGTAATAATATGTATCTCCCATTCCCACAGAAAATATTTTTCAACATAATTATGATTCAAATTCAATTATTTTAAATGCAAATTACTAATAAAAACATTTTTTTTTTCACTAAAATTTAAAAGAATCTGTTTTGATATTTCAAATATGAATTTCACTTTCAAATTTGAATCAAATTTTTGAAACATTTGTAAAAGGAATTAAATTTTTTCATATTTACTGAAGAAAGAAAATTATGGAAAAATCATTGTTTTGTGTGAACATTGATAACGTTTACATAAAGGTTTAGGAATGATTACCAAACAGCGTGTTATAATGATTCCATTTCAAAGTTTAATAATAATTCATTTAAGGGGTGAGGAATGATTCCACAACGTATTTGAACACTTGTAAATTTTTGTATATTGGTTATTGACTCTTAACTAGAACCAAGCGTTGTGTAATTATTGCTCCAAACTTGATGAATTAATATTCGATTTTTATAAATCATTACTCTAGGTTGGGTAAAAATAAATTTTACTGCTACATAGAGTAATGATCCTACAATGTTGGAAAACTGTTATACCTAAAAAAAAAAAAAATTCTTTCAGTGTAGTAAATATCTTGAGCTTAGATTAAAGGAAATGTAGGTGCTGATGCAAAAAAAAAAAATGAAGAAAAATTGAAAAATTAAGAATTAATTACACATGCTTAAGCCTAGGGTAACAGGAATCTTAGATTCGAAAAAATTACAAAAAGGGGGGGAAATTACAGCTGGGTATACATCTAGGCAGTTCCTACAAGAAAAGTAATAGGAGAGAAAAAAAAATTAAAAAACGATCAAATAGTAATTACCTGATGTGTAAAAGCATTAAAAAATTAGTGAAATTGCAAGGTAATAGAATCTGTATGAAAAATTGAAGAGTAAAGTGTGACATAATAGAAGATTGAAAATCAGTGTCAATCAACTGATAGGTAGTCATTGATGAAGTGTAATGACTGGTATGGCAGAGCAAGGGGTAGGTTCAAGATACGATGTTTACAAAAATGAAATATTTGCAAGCGCAGAATTTGGGTTGAGTTGCATTGCGCTGTGATGCATTGTTTCTGGCTCACTACTACCGCTCAGTAATGAGTCTGAGTCTTACAATTCGGATACTTGCCAAAATGGAATTGAGTTGCGTTGAAATGTTAGTTAACTGTTGAGTAGAATCGTAATTGTGAATAGCCTACGTCATTTTGCCACGGTGTTACCAGTACTTAGATAGCATTGGTCATTTTGCAGATATGTGTATACATCATTAATCCCAGAAGTGGATGATGAACTGGGTAGTAGTAGTGTTATCAACCGGCGATTCCATATTGGTGAAGGTATTTGTTGACCTGAGGGTGCAGCAGATGAGAAGCCCAAGGTGTTGAAATGACGTGCGATGCAAGTGGTTGCCTGAAGGTGAGCACAATGATGTACGATGCGTATGTTAACCAGTGTTGTGAAAGTTCCCGGGAACGAAGTGTTGTTCCCGGGAATTCCCGGGAATTCTCAAAATTTTCCCACTGAAATTTGATTTTTTCTTCTTACGATGAGGAGACCGAAACAGTAGCTAAAAATCTGATAGGGTCGGCCAACAATTGTGCCCACCTCCATTATGAAGGATTCCTGGAATAAAACGTTTATTTCGTTTTATTACTCATTTTTTAATTGAATTTGAAAGTTGGAAACTACAAAAACAAAAATACTACTAAATAAAAACGGATTAGATACGAATATTGTGTATATTTTTGAAAAATATTTTAAAAAATCACGTGGTAATAACCTGAAGAATTACCTTGAAATTACCATCTAAAAAAATAAAATATGGGATATCGATATCCCTGAATAATTTTATTAATTTCAAGTATTTCTAGGGTATCAATACCAATTTTCATTCAAATTGACATTTCTAAACATCATTACATCACTTAAATCTCGTTTTTGCTTCAAAAAAATAATTTATTTGAAAATGGGAATTCCCGGTTTTGATGAAGGTGGGAACGTTCCCGGGAATTCCCGGGAACAATTCCCATTCCCGCAAAATGGGAATTCCCGTTTCACAACACTGATGTTAACTAAGAGGCGCAGTCCAATAAGCCCGAGGTGAATACTAAGTGTCGTACATTGCAAAAATGTTGAGCCCTTGGCGATTTATTGACCATAACATTTTGTTGAATTTGTAAGTGTTAGGCTTGGGTGCAGCAGAATACATACGATGCATATTTGAACTGAAGGATGCCAGAAGTCTTTAAAATGTCATAAGTATGATGCAAAAAGGTAAAATTGTTGAAAGCCCAAGGTGGTGACATTTGAAGTTGCTTTAGTTGTTTCTTGAGATAAGCGGTGAAGAGATAGTTGACGTTGCATTGAGTGTCTCTTAAGGTGAATGGAGAAAAATGATATTTAGAAGTTGCATTGATTGTCTTGTGAGTGAGAGAGATTAACGTTGGCGTACTGAGGAAGCATCGGCTATCCCGTGAAGTTGAATAGAAACGTAGCTTTTGTATATCAGGTCCAGAGTGAAAGGGATATCCGCATATGGACGAGAGCAGTGAATCTAATTGTAAAAGACGCTTGAAGGAGGAAGGGTGCAAGTGAAGAACCATCCAAGTAGCTCATCTGGCAGGTCCGCTGTTGTAGGTGAAATTGAACAAAGAGAGAAAGGTTGAATGGTAGTTACTTGGTGAGGAAAATGCGGGGTAGAAGCAGTGCAGGGATGAAGGTTGAGAAAAAGTGAATGACAAAAAATTGGATACATTATGCAACCAGTAGCCGTTGTAGCAGAATTCGAAGACAAAACCTCGCTGTGTTGAAAAAGAAAGAGGTTGGAACGGCGGGGGTTACAGTAGTTGTCATTTAAAAATGTGTTTGGTTCGCGTTTGATTTTTACCCGATCGTTTCGAAATCCCCGGTTTCGGCACCACTTTGTAGGTCTGTTGCGCGGGGGAGAGCTGTGGCGCGTTGACCTAACTGGACGTAAGTTATACCGGGGTGATGTTTTCGCGACTAATTTGACCCTGCCCTTCGCCGTGTTTGCACACGATGTTTTGGCCACCCTTTCGAGTTTTCACTCGCACGTGAATGCCTTAAGGGCGCTGACCAACCACACGATCGAGTCTTTCACTTGTCAGTGTATGTCACACGATCGGGTCTTTCACCCGTTCGTGTAGGTCGTACGGGCCTTGCGAACTAAGAAGACAAGCACACGATCGAGTATTTCACTCGTTCGTGTCGCCCTAGTGTACTGTGCGGCCTAACACACGATCGTATATTTCACACGTTCGTGCGCTCCCCGTGCGTGTTTGCACCCGCTCGGGAGAAGACTTGAGATTTGAGAGATAAGGCAAGAGCTCGGAAGAACCGTTTATTAAGCCAGATCTTAACAAGACTGCAGAGAGATGGTACAACCTCGAAAGATTGCACCAGACTCCAATTTCACCCTGTGTCAGCTCGCATTTTATAGCCGAGAGAAGGCGAAAAGAGCGCCAGCGCTTCGACACAGGGTAGCAATCGTTACAAACTTAAAATGATAGAATCTAGGGGAAATGCGAGAGCTAAATTCCCCTACATACCTATCATGCTTTTAGATCTGAATATGAAATAAAAATGGGAATATTTGTAGCATCTCATACTGAAAAATTTTGTTTAAAAAGTTAAATACAACATTTCATAAAAAAAAATTCTCACTCATTTAAATAGATAGGTAACTCATAGGCACATTTTTTTAAATTAAAAATTGTTGATGAATCCAAAATGACCTTCTTGAGGGAAAATTTAATCCAGAAAAATTAAATAAGTACTTAATCATCGATTTAAAAAATAATTTCAATAAAAATTGAGAAAAAAGATCTATTCACAATAATGAAACTGGAAATTGAAATTCTGGAAAAATCTACAAAAATTTTGGAAAGCTAAACTGGGGCAATAGGTATACTAAGTATTAGTAAATTGCGAATATTTTCAAGGGAAAAATAACAAAATTGTTTGACCAATGTTCAATATAACGACATCTTTGTGGAAAATATGAAATTACTCATTCTCAAATTATAATTTTCCAACTTTAATTCAATCGATGTTAGAGACATAGGTGGCGTTGCACTTCAGTTCTTGTGATTCATTCCTTTGTTGTTCAAAATAATATAAAATTCAAAAAAAATATTATAAAAAGCACTGTGTGGTAAAGAGATTGAATGGTCTTTGGCTCGAATTTCAAAATTTCTCCAGGTTTCCGATTTGTAGGTAATGCAAAGAAATCCCAGAGAGCAGGTGTCTCAAAATACGTAATTTTAAGCCTTAAAATTCCACATTTTCAAGATTTTTGTCAAAGGAGAAGGGATGGAAAACCGATATAAGTATATTTATTTTTTATGAAAAAAAAAACCTCAAGGTAAATCATTACGTATTAGAGTAGTCCTTAATTAGGACATTTTTGAATTTTTTCGACCCCCCCCCCCACCTATAATTGGTTACAACTTACATTTACATATATAGAGGAAATATTATCTACATACCTATTTTGTATTTTTTCTTGAACTGAATTTTTGCGATCTTGCAAACTACCCTTTTTTGAAAAAATTCAAAAAAATTCGAAAAAGTTTTACAAAATAATTAGAACGGAGATACGTATACCCAAAGAGGTCATTTTCGGTGATTTTTCATTTTTATTTTCTTTTTTTAGGGGACATTAAAAAATGTTCTTTTTAAATGTTTTTTGCTAAAATGAGGAAACATTTTTTGGGGGGATTAAAATAGTCTTACCATACACATATTCACCCAAAAAGACATTTTTGGCAATTTTTCTATTTGAACTTGATGTTTAGAGACTGCCATTTTCTACAAAAATAAAAGTTCCTGAAAATTGGGCAAAGATGAAAAATTACCGAAAAAGGTCTTTTTAGGTGAAAAACTGTTTCCTCATTTTAGCTAATTTTTATTATTATTTTTTTTTTAAACGGGAAAAAGGGAATTTTTCATTTCCTTCTCTCCTTAAAAAAAAAAAAAAAAAAAAAAAAAAAAAAATTAAAAATCACCTAAAGTGGTTTCGTTAGATAAAAGGTAGCAATCACTTTGTTAAAAAATTTCAGTTTCACTTTTTTGAATTTTATTTATTTTTCAGATGGGGGGGGGGGAGGTGGGGGTTGCGAGATTTTTTTAAATTTTAGTTGAACGTGATTGAAATTTGAGTGGATGAAATGATGAAATAAAAAAACTTAATCCGGATTCGAATTCATGCAGATCAAATTAACTCGATTTAGAACCTTTCAGCAATCATTTAAACCAAAATTGCAAAAATTGAAATTTTTACTCAAAATTCAGCTCGGGAAAATTAAAAAATAGGTGGGTACATAAAAATTGATGTCATTTTGGCATTAAGAATTTTCAAATTTTCGGAAAAATACACATAATTGCGGACATAAAAAAAAAACAATCAAGTAAAAATTTAAAAATTTACAGAATTTTTTTTTAGAAAAAATAATGTTTTGGGAAAGTTTTTTCAGACAAAAGTTTATTTGGGAAATCATCCTTTGGGTTGCTGAATTAGAGAAAATGAACATTAATCCATAGAATTTAAATTAATTACATAAAATTAAAAACTTCCAAGAGATCTGACTGAATATTTCCACGAAAAGTCCGAAAACTGCAACGCAGCGCTACCTATGTACGCATTATATAGGTACATATTTAATCCTGCAATAGCAGTGCTGTGTCTATCTTATAAATGCCTAAATATTTATAATAATAATTAACACGAAACCTCTACTTACGAGCACAATCAATTTTTCAAGTTGAATTCAAGTGACTAAACAATCCAAATGGGCACTTGAAGAAATGGGGAAAAAATAATAAATCCTTTAATAAGTTTTTTCTTCTTTTTTCTAATTTTACTGTACCAAACTAAAATAACCAGGATCACTCACAGAGAGCGCTCAAATATCAAACTATCAGCATCAGAGGAACGTAATAAAATAAATTGTACGAAAGATCTCAGTAAAGTATAGTAATTTGAATTTAATTCCCAACATGCAAGCCCTACTTATGGGGGTGGGGGGGGGGGGGGGGGTCAAGTTTGTGTATTTGTGCTCAAGCTTGGTGGTTTTAGGCGTTCGAATTGCCAATACATTAAACTAATTTTGGTTTTTACAGCTAAACACAAAAGAAATGTGAATGAAATTTTTTGTGGGGGTCTGGTCAACATTTCAGGAAGGTGGATGCAAAAAATATTTAGATTTTGACTAAATTCAAGGAAGTTTTAGACTTCTACCAGGGGTTGAAAAGTTGCAGATATTCGAAAAATTGAGATTATCGAATTTCAAAAATAGGAAAAACCACCTGTTTAGTATCAAAACTTGGCTTAAATCGCTCCTATTGATTCAAAAAATTTATTTCGATAGAAAAAATTGAAAGTTTTCATCGCAGGGTTACCAACATTTGATTTTAATAAAAGATCAAAATTTATTTTATTTTCAACACACTTTTAGTATTTTTGGTAAAAACCGTTTTTTTAGGAGAATCGAAATTGAGCAACCCTAAAATAAATTTTTTTCCACGTTTTCTAATGAAATAATTTTTTTACGTCAATAGGAGCCATTCAAGTCTAGTTTTGATGTCAAGTAAATGGTATTTCCTTTTCTTTACATTCCAAAATCTCTATTTTTCAGCGATCTGCAACTTTTCAACCCCCCTCCCCCTGATTTGAATCCACCTCTGGTCCAAAAAATAAGTAGGTCAAGGTACATAAGGTACATATAGGTTCTCAACTACTCATCAATCATCATACCTACGTCCTTTCTAGAAATTCCGAGAAGCTCGCACAATGTGCTCGACTCTTACCTCACACACACCAGACCCGATTAAATTTTTCAAATACCAAGATATAAAACTTCTGCCAACAAATTTCAATCTAATACTCGAAATCCGCATAAAACCTCAAAAAGTTATCACTTTCATAAAAATGTTCAACGTTTGATCCCACACCAACCACAGCGAATTTCAGTTTTAGGATAGTTTGCTATACCTACCGATTCCTAAATACGTACGTAGAACCAAACCGAAGATACGCAGATATTCCAAAATTTATAGCTAAAGGTAAAACTCACCAGGGGATTTTCATTTCAAAAACTTTTTCACGAAAATAAGAAAATCATTCCGTATCTATCGCATCGATTTGAAATTATAAAAATTCCTCAACAAGATTACCATTAGGTAGGTAAACCATAACGTAGGTGAAATGTTTAAAATAATATTAAAGAGACTTTAATAAACTCGGGCATTTACATGAAATAAGGTATCTGGTATTTTTTCAGGCGTGTAGTCAATAAATTTACCCCAATGACGAGTAGAAAATTGCATGTCCGATTTTTAATAAGGGAACTGTTTCTATGTTGAATTCCAATGACAAGAAATGACAAGAAATTTTTTTACGAGTACCTAGATAGAAATTTCTAAATAGTAAGTACATCAATAAAAATTTTCTAAAAAAAAAAAAAAATCTAAGGAAAAGGAGTATAACAAGGTAAGGAGAGATCGAACTTTTTAAACTTACAGGGATGATGAATACTATCAAGAGAAATTCTTTATTTAAAAAAAAAAAAAATTCAATCTTAGAAAAAATTTTTTTAAATTTTATTTAAAAAAAATTATATAAATAATTTTTTTATTCTAAAGAAAAACGTTTTTTTTTCTTTACCTACTTCAAAAAAATCAAAATAAAATATTTCCCAAAAAATGTTTTAAAAGGTCCCAAATCACGAAAAAAATCAATAATTTCATTTCAAGAAACTAAAAAGAATTACTTATTCAAAAAAAAATAACTTACATAGGTAGGTACTTGAAATTTAAAAAAAAAAATTGAAAAATTGAAATTTTTTTATCACTTGTTCTTATTAGTTTGAAATGAACCCGAAGTAAGTACCTAATTCACCTTGTACCTACATTTTTTGTGATTTTCTGTTTGTTCAGTCATTTCTAAAAAAAAATTGTTGCATTTTTTTTCAAAAAAGAAACGAAAAATCGATTATCCGACTTTTCATGGCATCTAATTTCACCTTAAATTAACTCGAATAATCGAGGTTCTAACTGTAGTGTACCTACAAATACATATTTAGTTTTGATAATTTTTGAAATTTTTTAAAAAATGAGTACGAATCTCATTTTATTTTTCAATTTTGCATTTTTGATATTTTATTTTTCAAAATATTTTTCCGTGTTTGATTTTTTTTAAATTTCAAAACGTCAAAATTTCGAATTTTCCGAGTAATTTTTAAAAATATACCCTTCATAGGCTAATTTTGTTAAAGTTATGAAGACATTGTACCTATAAGGCTCTTGCCAATTTTTTGTTTTAGCAATTTTTGAAAATTTTTTGATACTTAGTATAAATTTCAATCAATTTTTAAAAATTTTGCATTTTTGTTGATTTATTTTTTTTGAAAAATTGACTTTTTCTAATAATTATTTTTTTAAGTTTCATAAATTTGAAAAATTCTGATCTTCATTTTCAATTTTTTTTAAATGAAATTTTTTGAGTGATTTTTTTTTGAAATTATTTTCATTCAATTATTCTACAGAATTATGTATTTTTAGTTTTTAAAATCTTCAAAAAATTTTCAGTAATACCTACCAATTTTATTCAAGTTTTATGTTTCAATTTTTTTTCTAAATTTTTTCAGATCATCTAATTTTTGAGTTGATGCGATTTTTTTCAAATTTTTTATTGAAATTTTGCTGAGAAAATTCTTTATCAAATTTATATACATTTTTCCACAAAATTTTCATTATAATTTTTCTTCTAATTGTTATTCATTTATAAATTTTAAATTGAGGTTTTTAAAATTTTTTCCAATTATTGCATTCAAGTTTAACCTACCTGAAATAAATTTTTCATCAAAATGCATGTTTTCATTCAAATCTTACCAATAACTTTCATATAAATTTTGTCTTCTAAATTTTTTTTTTTAAATTAACACAACATCATGTACAAAACAAAAAAACCAAAAAAAAAACCATTTCTCGTATATTTTTTGAAAGAATAAATTTGTGTTGGACAAATAAATCAATTTTTTTCAGAAGAAAATTTTGGAAAATTACTTTTAAAAAGTACATTACATGTACATTGTACGCAACTAATATTTACCAAAAAGGATATGAATAAAAAAGAATAACATTGCCCTAAAAACCCGAATAGGCTATGAAAGTAGGCTAGTAGGTAAAAAAAAATCAAAGTTTCTCAATTTTGCTGAAATAACAATATAAATGAGAAATATCGAGTTGAAGCATATTCCCAGAAAAAGGACCAACTTCCATTGTCTACTTTCAAAATTTTTGCTGAAGGCCAATTCTTCTCCTTCCTCGGCTACGCTTTTTTTTCAAAGTCGAATAGGTACGAGTACAACTGAATTTTCCACCTATTAAAATTCACCCAAAAAACCACACGTTCTTTTTCAAGCTCGAAAATAAAAGAGGTAAACTCGTCATGGGTGAAATTCACCGTGAAATTGTCGATATAGGTAAATTTAACAAATAATATTCGTGGTTCTTTTTTTCCAATTCACATAACTAAATTCAACAAAGTAAGTAAAATTTATATGCATGGATTTTTTTCATCAAAACATATGTAGGCAATTATTTCAAAAGAAATTATCAGCGCGTGTACGTTCGAATATATACATACGAATGTACAGGGTGTCCTCTCACCAGTTGGGACTACGACATCGGACCCCCGCGACATTCAACAACTGCGCCAAACGACCCCCAAATGAATTCTAGTTTTTTGCACGACAAATGACCACCAACCATATTTTGGTATGCGTCTTTTGACCACCGCGACAATCGACCCACACATGCATTACACATTATTGGCGTATTTTGGCCCCCACGACAATTGACCCCATTTGAAAGTTTCATGATTTTATTAACTTATACGTCAAACGACCACCACATATCAATTAATAGCGTCAATAGACCCACATCGCAATTCTAAATCAGTGTTGCAATGGAACTCAACGAAAATGTAGTAATAAAAAATGATGGGATGTGAATGAAGACGTTTGCCTACAAACCACAGCGATGCAACTAAACAAACATAAAAATATATAATTTCACACAGTTAAATCGAGATCACCTCATACTAATATGCGAAATTAAGGGGAGGGGAGGGTCCAATTGAAATTCTTATAATGAACAATATTTTTTTTAAGATCCTAATCTACATCTTTTGTTTGAAAATTTTTTCAATTCAACCCTTACCTCCCCCCAATTTTCAATAATGAGTATCCATGTATTAAAATGAAAAATTGGAGCGGAGGGAGGGTTTTAATTGAAAAAATTTTCAAACAAAAGTTGTAGATTAGGATCTTAAAAATGATTTTGGTTATCATAAGAATTTCGATTGAATCCTTCCCTCCCCTCTAATTTCCCTTATTAGTACGAAGTCACTCATTATTGAAAAATGGTGGGAGGGAAGGCCGGAAGGGTTCAATAAAAAAGTTGAAATTTCATGTTAATATTTGAAATACAAAAAAAAAAATGTTGTGTAAGATCCGAATTTGATTTTTTTCTTTTTCAAATTATTGTTGTTTCAATTCAGTGACAAATCACTTATTTTTAAAATTTAATTTCCAGATGCAGTATAGAAAAAAATGATTTTTTTTTTAATTTATTACTTTACTAGTGATGTAGGTATTGTTCAAGTTATCTTCAGCAGAGTCTTTGTTTTCAATTTTTTCCTCAACGGTGGGAAAGAAAACAAATTGTTTTGGAGAGAGAGGGAGAGAGAGAAAAAACTTTTTTTTTGGAAAACGCATTTATTTTTCTTTGACTAATGACTATTTTGAAAAAGTCTTTCAATTTTGTATGCTCATCTAATCATTTTTTTTGTTATAAAAAAATCTCTAGTTTCTTGAAGCAAATGAAATTCTTAATTTTTGCAATGAAAAATCACAAATTTTTTTCAATGCAATAAATCGTAATTTTTGTTCCATTTGTTTCACGAATAATATAAAAAAAATATTTATATTTTGTGGATAAAATTTCTTAGGAATAAAAAATTCTTATATTTTTGTAACACTCGTCTTTTTCTTAAGGAAACCGTACTTACCTATATTCTAATTAAAAATAGATCCTCGGTTTTAGAAAATGATTTTTAAAAGATAGATATTAATTAAAAGTAAATAGGTGATCGATTTTAGAAAATGAAAAAATTCTAGAACTTTTACCCTTATTTTGGAAAGAAATGGACTGGATGAAAGCAAATTCTCAAAAAAAATTTTAAAAATGAAATCATTTATTCTAAATGCAAAAACAATTTTTTTCAAAGTACGTAGGTACTAGGTAGGTAATGAAAAATTCTATCACTTTTTAAAGAAATTCCGTTAACCCTTATGCACAAAAAATTAAAAATTAAAAAAATTATTTAGAGAATTTTTTCTAAGTACCTAATGGAAAAAATTATTTTTAGAAATATTTTATCTCTAATAATTTCTAATTTTTTTTGCGGAGGACGTTTGAATTTCTTAGAATAGAATTATTCACAGTAAAAATTCGCAACTTCTAAAAGTTTGTTTGAGTAGTAAATAATTACCTCAAATCTATGAGAGAAAGAGCGAGAAACTTACTTAATTTTTCTTGAGCTGATGCCTTTTCAAGTTTTCAACTCCTAAAGCACATAGTTTTGCCGATCTATTATTCATTTTATTGATCAATCACACTGCACAGACACACTGGAACCTTTGATATTAAAAGTTCATGCTTAATAAAAATTATTACAAATTCATGCATCACTTTATCAGTCGTATTTGTGCGGGAAAAAATTCACAGTGGTAAGAACCACGACGCGCGCTGCTAGCGAGCGCTCTATGACACTAATATGTATATCCGCAAATGATCTCGTTTTAACACAAGCATCTCTAGCTCAGAAGTCGCGACATTTCGATCACGTATTTTTGTTGAATTTTGTTCTAATCGAAAATTTTATAATCACCAAAATTGTTCCTAGGACTGTGGGCTACAACCCGGTAAACACACTGTATGCGAATCGCGTACTAATAGAGCGCTAAATTCGCATTTATCGTATACGAATAGCATGCGAAAATAGCGTACTATTAGCATATCAAAAATGTCCGCTTTTTAGCGGCTAATTTCGAACGCTAATAGTACGCGAAATTAGCAGCGAATGTAGCGTTCTATTCGCTGTTAATTCGCTTGCGATTAGCGTTCGGAATTCGCCTCTAAAAAGTAGGCAAATGATTTTTGACGATTTCCACTCAGCAGTAAATTAATTATTCGAAAATATATCATATTTGTGATCGCAGATCTGTGGAAAATGAAATTATGCCGAATCGTAAAGTTTTTGGAGTACCTATCAGTGGCATTTGATAAAGTAATTTTTAGGAAAATCAAAATTACTACCAAGATTTCAATCTACAACTTTTGTTTGAAAAATTTCTCAATTTGAGCCCCCCCCCCCTCCAATTATGCCCAATACTACGTAGATAGATAGATAGATAGATTAGATAGGTATAAAAACGTATATTTATTACTCTGAATTGTGAGAGGGAAGAAGGGCTGTCCCGTAGTCCCAAATGAAAATGTTTTCAAACAAAAGTTGTAGATTGAAATCTTAGAAATAATTTCGATTATTACAAAAATTTCGATTTGACTCTTCCTTTCCTTATAATTTCGCATAATACTGCGTTCAAATTGGAGAAGGAAGAGAAACAATTGAAAAATTTTATAGCACTGATAAGACGTCTAAAATTTTTACGATTTGATAAAATTTAATTTCACACAGATTCACGCGATCACAAATAAGATATAAATTCAAAATAATTAACTTACTGTGAGTGGAAATCGTCCAAGAAATTCTGCCTTCGTCTCTATTCTTATCACTTTGAAATCAAATCATTTGCGTTTTTACTTAAAAAGAAGAAAAAACATCAAACAAAACACAAAATTCCCCAACAAAATCAAAAAACCCAGAAAAAACTTTATTTTATTGTTTAAATGTCACTGCAATACATTCAAGTACACGTTCATGTTTGAAACTGACTTCTCTCATTTGTAAAACGTATTGAAAGAAGTTGTAGTGAAAATCGCATGCTATTCGCTAGCAAATATTGCGCTAATATCGTAAGAAATATCTGCACGTTTTCCACTGCGATTTTAGCATACGATTCGTATGCGAATATTGTGCTAGTATCGTAAGAAATATTTGCACGTTTTCCACTGCGATTTTAGCATACGATTCTTATGCGAATATCGCTCTAATATCGTACGAACTTTTTGCCTGTTTTCAATGTGATTTCAGGCATGTGATACGCAAGCGAATATCGCGCTAATATCCCACAAAACATCTACAGGTTTTTAAATACGAGTTTAGCATGATATTCGCTCACGAATAGTATACGAATTTATCTGAGAAAATTTTCTTCGATTTTTGCTTTGATTTCGCATTCTATTCGTATGCGAATAGACCGCGATTTTCGTCTCTGTTTTATTCTCAACTAACCAAGACTGCAACCCTGATAAAAAGTAATGATTGTGAATTTTGATGGGTAACCATTCACTTCCACAGGTAGGCATTTATTGCTTCTTATTAGAAGTATTCATTCTCGAAAAAAAGGATCAAGTTCCCAACGTTAGCTACTAATTCGTCATCTATACAAAATTTCAACACTAATTTTTGTTATCAGTATAGAAATTATGATTTTTTTGTTTCAGGTATTTCTTTCTTTATAATTGCTTTTGAATCGTAATTGATGAATAAATTCTTCAAAACTGAGGTTTAATAAAAAAATTTCTTATTGAAGGCGATTGAGGTGAAATTGTGTAGAAAAAAAAAATAGTTCAATGAAATTAAAGAATATTTATTCAAATCACAAAAGTATGGTTGTTTTTTTAAAACTATTTCCTCAGTCCTCACAATTAAAATAATTCGAAATCGACGAGCAAATTTTTCTTTTTCTATATTTCAACTAAATAATGTTACAGCGAATGGAAACTTCTGTCATCAAAGGCATAATAAAAATTGTGGACAAAATCAATTGGTCTGTATACTAATCTAACAAAATTATAAAATATGTTCCCAAGTTTATAATATACAAGTTTGATGAGAGTATGATGAGAGGTTTCTCAAACATTTTTTTCTTCTTCAAAATGATTATAAAAAAATCGTCAGGTTATTTCTTAAATTTTTGAAAATTTGAAACGTAGAATATTTTTAAAATTTTGTTCAAACATGAAGTATTCAAAATTGTGTCAATCACAAATTTCTCGATACTTTATTGAATCACGAATTTTTTGAAATTTTGTTAAAACACAATTTTTATTTAAAAAATAATAAACGCACATACTATTTCAATAATTTCTTGAAAAAATTCCAATTCGTTTAAAGTAATAAACCACAATTAAGCACTCAACCTTGAGTTTACAGGTTGGCAGAGTGGTTAAGGCGTTGGCTCTTCAAACGGAAGGTCCCGGGTGTTCGAATCCTACCAGATCCATCATCACGAAGAAAAAATTTCCGAGTTGGTAAACCATTACAGAATAAGTTGTGTAAATTTGGGACATGGTTTGAATTTCCTGAATCATTCCCCAACATAGGGGAATAATTCCCTCCGAGTTGGGAAACTAATACCAAAAAGTTGGGAAAAACTGGGACATGATTCGAAATTCGTGAATGATTCCCCAACACTGGGTAATTTAAATTCCCTAGTTGTGTATGGGACGATTCCATTCGGTAGGAATGGAAATTGTTCCTTATCATTATTGATTAATTCATTTTTGTTGGGTAATGGTCACCTTAAAATTTTAATAATAGTTGTCTTACATCAAGGAACGATTATTACCACTGTTGGGAAATCATTCACGAATTTCGCTTCATGTCTTAGTTTTTCCCAACTTTTTGGTAATGGTTACCGAATTATTTCTTTCAGTGAGGCGGTGTGTTTACCGGGAAGTTTCATTTGAAATTTTTTTTAATTGGACCTCTCTCTCCCCTCCAATTTTGCATAATACCCCGTTGATACTTAGTCAAAATTGAAGTAGTGGAGGAAGAAGGGGCCATTTTGAAAAAATTTTCAAACAAAAGTTGTAAATTAAGGTACTACTTCAATTTTAAAATCAGGTCTGGAAAAAAATACATAAAAAAATTCAAAAAAAAATTTTTTTTTCCGAAATGTTGTTTAATTTATCTTAAACATCCGAGTTTCACTCAAAACTATCAGTTATGTTAGGTATCAAGTTCCAAAAATAAAATAACTAGAAATTAAAAAAAAAAAAAAAAAATTAATTTTTTTTCTGTTAAGATTTTGAAATTGAAATTGCTATAACTTTTTAATCAAGTGAGATAGAAGAGTCTGGTTTGCGGCATTCAAAAGGTCGAACTTTTTTCATTTAAGGCAAGTCATAATAGTAATACCAAATGATGAAACTTTTTGAGATTTCCTCAAAAATTGCAAAAAAATCGTAATTTTTGAACACGTTTTTCAAGATAATTAATGCAGTACAGACCCTACTGATTACCTAGTACAATGATCAACCCCACTAAAAAATTCTACACAAAATTTCCTTTCCAACGCCGCAAAGCGCAACTTTCTACCTATCTCGGTTGTCGAGTAACGCATGGTTAAAAATCTGAAATGAAACTGAAAAAGAAAAATTTTCAGTTGGGCATATCTTTGCCCCTTCAATTCACAGGGTCGGCAAACATGCATACATGAGCTTAGTTTGAGTTGACTATATCGCTGGCGAAGGGGTGTCAACTGGTGACGGGACACCCTGTATATCTGGTGTCCAATCAATTTCAACTCCTCCAACACGAAATCTTTTTCTGATACCTGTAGCACAAACGATATTTTAAAAAGTATACCCGCAACAGGGCTTTCAAAACTGATCGAATAAGACCTCGTATTCTTATTAAGTCTACAGTTTGCATTTCATAAGGTTTCCATGAAAAAATAAATCTATTCATCTACCTTTTTGTAAAACAAATTTTCTCTCATTATTAACCTTTGCACGTGGTAAAGTCTTCTGTCATAACTTCAAATTTCTACTCGTAATTAAGCCTCTCTTTGGCTTTTTTTCTCTCACAGACATGCCAACTAGGATATTCTTTTCAAATGAGATTTTTTTCAACAATCAAAAAACGTTGTGCTTTGTTTAGCTCGTGCTTTCGTTTCTACGAATAAATATAAAAACAAGATAATTTGTTCAAAAACAAAAAAAAATTCTCAGACGTTTTGAAATTTTTTATAATTTACACGAAACGAGTACTAGGCATACAATTCGAAATTTCCGATTTGGGAATATTTTGCAAATCCGAGCGAAAGGCAATTTGAGGACAAAAGAAAATTAAATAATTTCAATGCTGCCTCGTCGAGATTATAGTAGGTACAGTCGCAAAAGTAACTTCCATGCGATTACATTGTTAAAAGCAATTTTATGGCTGAATTTCAATCTAACTCTATAAGGAAAAAAATGAGCCGGAATTCCATTTTTTTAAGGCTCCCCCTTTTCGAGGGTCCAACCCCTTTCACCTAAAGTCCCCTATCTCTGTTCGAAAGACCCCAATTGAAAATTTTTTCAAACAAAAGTTGTAGATTGAGATCCTTGGAATAATTTTGATCATAACAAAAATTTCGATAAGACCCCTCCTTCTCCTCTAATTTTGCATAATACGTATCGAAAACAGTAATTCATACGTATCATACAAAATTAGAGAAGAGGGAAGGATCCAATCGAAATTTTGTAATAATCAAAATTATTCCTAGGATCTCAATCTACAACTTTTGTTTGAAAATTTTTTCAGTTAGGGTCTTAGGAACGGAGATAAAAGGATTCTAAGGACGGGGTGGATATATTCAAAAAAAAAGGAGACTTGAAAAATGGCATGTCCGTTAATTACTCTTTCTAGTTGTCTGCTCAAATTGCAATCGTTTCGACTGCTTACAGAACCTATTTTTTCCCTCTTGGCTGTACTACAGCTCAAAGTTGCATTAAGGCGATTAAAGGCAACAGAAAAATCAGCATTAAAATTCAAGGGCAATTTTTATACGCATTATGCAAAATTAAAGGGGAAGAAGACGTCCTATTGAAATTTTTGTAATGATCAAAATTATTCCATGGGTTGTAATTTACAACTTTTGTTTGAAATTCTTTTCGATTGGTGCCTTAGGAACGGAGATAGGGGACTTTCAGAGAAAGGGGCTGGACCTTCGAAAAGGGGGAGCCTTGAAAAAATGACATACCGGCTCATTTTTTCCCTTATAGATTCTAGATAAGGATTCAGTCATAAAATCACTTAACAAAGTAATCGCACGAAAGCTATTTATTTTCCTTTTGCGACTGTACTATTACTTATTGAACCTATTTTTATTTTTCCAACTTACAAACTTGGCTGTGGACTGTGGTGATCAGTGCTGCTGTAAAATTTACCATCTGGTTTAATTATAAAACTTTAAAGCTCATTAACTGATGGGTATAAAATCGAAGTCTATTGTCCAACATCAATACGCTCCGATTGAATAGCCGTGGAGAGATAACTTTAACCTTATAAATACAATTCGAGCAACGCCGAGTAGAGTTTTCATCTATTACGCATTTTCGCATCTAACGTATTACGTATTGTGCATGATTTATGTGTATACAATATACGCATATACTACATACAGATTCACTAGGTACATAGAAAATTCTACGTAAACGGAAGTAAATAATGAAGGTCGATTTTATACGGTAACATTATTCCCTTCAACGGATATCCGGATGACTGAAAATCAAAACAATCGGTCTTCGTCCATCTGTCCCTTTTTTAATTCGTTCAGTTATTAACGCACAGGTTAGTTAGGTGATCATTATGGTGTTTTAATTATCCCACCCGCGGAATAGTGAGCACAAAGAAGTATTCGTGATGTTTTAATGCTGCATAATACAGGTGTAAAAAATAAGTGTGAATTTTTTCAAGTATTTAGTTTCATTTTTTTTTTTAATTCGAACGTTTATATGGCATTTGACGAGGAGTAGTTTCGTTTGTTTGTCAAGTTCGTAGTACGTACATAGTATGATAATTTTGTATTATTCCAAGTGTCAGCTGGTCGGATCCCTTTTAAATCACGTTTTACTAGAGAGCAATCAACAAAGGGTGTTCAATGCAGTTTCCTATTTTTGAATTTTTTAATTTAATTACTTACTTATTTCTTCAGAAATAACGCACAAAAATGGTGCTTTTAAGCTCCACAATTTTGAAAAAAGTGAATTTTTTTAAATCTTAAAAAAAAATTTTTATCATAATGCGATGACCACAAATTTAGATATATTTTTACCTGGAAAGATCATTTCAGGAAGTTTTTCATCTCTGAGGCAGAAAAATGTAATTTTTTCGTACTTTTCGCAAGGTTTATAAAAATTTTAAAAAAATCATGTGAATTTCCATTTAACGAATTACATATTTATAAATATTTTTTATCGAAAGAGAGGAGAAGGAGATAAAATGAAAAAAATCTATTTTTTTTTTTTTTAATAACGCCGTGTACAACAATTTCTAGAAAAATCATCAAAAAGGTGGTAAAAATGAATTTCTCATATTCTTTCCTCCATAATTTCTCAAAAACCGTACAATTAAACATTTTAAAAACATCCTGAAAAATTTATACTTATTTCATGTTACCAACATGCAATAGTGCAAACAGATGTTTTAGCCCTCAGTTGAGCCTCTAACTTGAGCAATGAGCAGTATTCAAAACATATCATGTTGATGTTTAATGTTTTTATTTTTTAAATTTTTTTGTCAATTAATTAAGTTGAATTAGATTTTTTTTTCTGCTTGAAACAGTCTCGAAATGATTTAGATACTTATTTTTACCAGAAAAGTTCATCTGCGGAAATTTATCATTGAAGATCGGATATTTTGGCATTAAAAAAAAAGATATCGGCATTGCAATGTGTATTTTTCGGATTATTCGACAAAAACAAAAACGAAAAAGGTTAAGTACAAAACTGTGAATTTTTCAAAAAAAAAAAAAAAAAAAAAAAAAAAAAGTAACTACCTACCAATATAGGCGAGAAAATTTTTTAAAGCAAAATCAAAAAAGGTTGCCTATAAATTTAAAAGAAAACCTGCAATGAATTCAGAAAAACTTAGGTATAACAATAATTACTCTTTAAAAAACTCACAAAAATCTCTTTAGAAAATTTTTTACTGGAAAAAAAAATTATACTTTTATTTTTTAATTAATTTTTTTTGACTCAGAAGATATTTTTATCAACATTAACAATATTGTTTACAAAGATTGACTATTTCTGAGAAAAGATCGATTATATGTTTGGCCAATTTTAATACCTAGTTTAAAAAAATCAAAACAGGTGGATACCTAATCATTTTTTTAGAAATTCTAGGTAGGTACCTTTGTTTTTAATTTTTTTCATTGAAACTCGAAAAATCTCATTACCTAGTTGAGTAGGTAAATAGGTATCATTAATTTTTTTTATCATCAAAAATAATCAAATTTGAAAAATAACACATCTATGTATATTTTGACAATTTGAAATTTTTTATAATTGAAAATTTTGTAAATTCTTAAATTTTGATTTTAATTTTTTTTTTTTTTTTTGTAATTTTGGTCTTTGTGGAATTTTTAAAGTAAATATTTTTCTGAAATTTTCATTAGAATTATCAATCTTTTCAAAATTCAATTTAATTATTATTACCTATTTTATAATTTCAATTTAAAGCAGAATAGCAATTTTTCAATTTTTTGCGAAGTAAGAATTACGAATTTTTCAAAAAATTTTGTTTGAGAAAAATTTCTGAAACTTTCTTTAAATCTTACAAGATATTTTTCAAAGTTTTTAGTTCATAGTCGAGTGAAATTTTCAAGTTGTAGATTTTTTAAAATTTCGTTCAATAAATACCTTCAATTTAAAAAAATATATTAAAAAATATATATATTTTTTTTAATTTGATCCTTAATTTTTTAACACATTATTTTAGTTTTCTTGATTTTTTTCAATTAAAAAAAAAGTTTATCAATTTCCATGTTTTCTTTATTTCTTTTTTATTTTCATTTTTAAACAGGATTTTTATTTTATTCAGTTTTGCTGATTTTTGAAAGTCATTTTCAAAATTTTAAATTTTGTTCAGTTTTGATTTTGAAAAAATTCTCATATTTTATTTTGAAACCATACATCTATTTTAACATTTAGCATTTTTTCTTTCAATTTTGTATGAAATCAATTAAAAAAACTTGAAAAAATTTCCAAGCGTAATTTTTTTCAATTTCGAATTTTAATTTTTTTTTAAGCAATTCTTTAAAAATTTTGTTTTAACGGAATTTCTTTAAAATTGAATTCGAAATAATTTTTCCTCCAAACTTTTCATTAATACAAGATTTTTTTGAGTTTTGTTGAATTATTTTAAATTTGGCTCAAAAGAATTCATATATTTATATTTTCAAGTGAATTACTTTTTTTTAATTTTATACAGTTTTTGATAAAATAGTAACAATTCTTTCATAAAAATCAAATTCCCAGTATCAGGAGAGATAAAAATTGAGGGGGAAATTTGCAAATTACCAAAAGGATAATTTGAATAAATTTTCAGATAATTTCCAAATCTTATGAAGGCAGTTTTTTCAAAACTCTACAAAAATAAAGTAACCCCCATGGAGGATCAAGTGCCGTCCACTTCTACGGTCAAGGAAGACCTGCCTCAAACTTTCAACGTTCGTTATCTCGGATTCAGAGAAGCTAAAGGGTTATGGGGCATTAAACATACTCGGAAACCAGTCGATACAATGGTGTCGTCGGTAAAAGAGTCCAAGAGTGATTTACATATTGTAAAATTAATGCTCACTAAAGATGGCTGTAAATTGGAATCAATATTTAAAGGCAAAATAGAAACAAGGTTAGTGCGAATATAATGTGCAGGGCCCGGATATGTATGAAAATGTATATTTTTCTGTGTTGATTGAAAAGTGATATATTCAAGTTACTTTTACGTTTCAGATCTTTCTGAGCAAAATGAGCCATGGGTAATTCTCAGAAAATCGGCAAATTTCACTACTGTAAAAGTTCAGAAATTTGACACCCGAGCAGCACACTCGACAAATTATTGAAATAAAAAATCGACAGAATATCGAATTCGATAAAGTGTCGTGTTAGTTCCGCATAAATCGTGAAATTATCTTTCGATATATAGATAGATTATCGACGAATTATAGTTAGCAAATATTTCGAGATTATAGTAAGATATTTTATCGATAATATATCTATAATATCGAAAGATAATTTCACGATTTAGGCGGAACTTTATCGAATTCGATATTCTGTCGATTTTTTATCGATTTTTTATTCCGATTTTTCGTCTTTTACTAGCTTTTTTCTATAATTAAAACTCATTAATTAGCATAATTAATACATTAAACTATGCCTAAACACATTATTCATGTTACGGTAAGAGGATCATTTCAGAAAAAGTCAAAAAAAATTATAAAAAATCTGCCACCCGTGGGGCTTGAACCATCTGGTAATCCTCTTCCTTAACCACTATGCCATACCTTATCGTTGAGGAAATAGCAATAAAACGCTTATAATAGGCAGTTTAGTACTTCCAGACGTGTTGGACTTAGAAAAATTTTCACCAATTTGGAAATAATTTCAAATATCGTCACAAAATCGTTGAAAAATCGTTCGACAAATTTCAGATTATTTGTCGATAATGTAGTTTCAAATATCGTCACAAAATCGTTGAAAAATCGAATTCGAGGAATTTCATATCACGTGTCGATAATATAGTTTCAAATATCGTCATAAAATCGTTGAAAAATCGAATTCGAGAAATTTCAGATTACGTGTCGATAATAAAGTTTTAAATATCTTCACAAAATCGTTAAAAAATCGAATTCGAGAAATTTCAGATTATTTGTCGATAATATAGTTTCAAATATCGTCACAAAATCGTTAAAAAATCGAAATCGAGAAATTTCATATTACGTGTCGATAATATAGTTTCAAATATCTTTACAAAATCGGTAAAAAATCGGATTCGATAAATTTAATATAATTTGTCGATAATATAGTTTCAAATGTCGTCAAAAAATCGGTAAAATATCGAAGCCGAGAAATTTCATATAATCTGTCGATAATATAGTTTTAAATATCTTTACAAAATCGTTAAAAAATCGAATTCGATAAATTTAATATTCTTTGTCGATAGTATCGTTGACGAATATCGTCATAAAATCTTAATAATATCGAATTCGATAGTTTTTAGATTTTTTGCCTATGAAGTTGTACCGATAAATCTTTATAATATCGTGAGAACATCTATAGATTTTCAAACGATTTTTTATCGATACGTTACATCTTCCGATATTATCGATCGAGTGTGCCGCTCGGGCAGGTTTTTAAAAATTTTTTCTTTAGGTAATTGAAAATATATATGCCCCCGAGTACTTTTATGGTGTTGGGGTCAATTCATTTCCCAAAAGGGAGGGGGTAGGACGATTCAAAAAGGTGTATAGCCAGATAAAATAGGGTGATTTGGCCCCCAGAGCGAATTTTTAAACCAACTAGTGGAAGTTGGTCCTTATGGTCTAAAACCCCCGTGACCAAATTTTTAGGTCGCTACCTCACCCCCACCCCCTCCTAGAGCGAAAAATGCGATTTTTCGATTATAATTTTTGATTTTGACAGTTTTTAACCAAATTTTTTCAAACTCGGATAGATGTTAGGTATACTCAAGGGTCATCCATGGAAATTTTTTAAAAAATTTTCAAACCTATCTTCATTGTGAAATGCGCGTTTTAAGTTTTCTAACGACTATTTCGACAAGTTCTTTCAGAGGTGCAATAATGGAAAATATATATATTATACACCTAGTCTGGATGTACAACATATATTTTTTTCAGAATTTTTTATATAGGTGGAAGGCCTTCAAAAATGCAAAAAACTGATTTTTTCATCATTTTTCGCGCAAAAAACAGTCATTTGTGGTCGAAAAAAATTGTCGTCGTAGTATATCCCTTTGGGAACACTCAGTGTCCCTCGAGGTGTTTGGAGAGCCTAAAATTCATGTTTGGACATGTTTCAAACCTATATTTGTCATAAACAGAAATTTTCATGAAATTGAGAAAATTTGATTTTTTTGCTCACATCGTCGTGGCTTATCATTCCTCCGGTATAAAATGTCCCACCTTCCTGAAAACTGAGAAAATTTATTCTAATTAGTGAGTATTTTATTATAGCTTATTAATAATTAATAAAATATCAGTATTATAGCTTATAGAATAACTAATTGTCGAATTGTCCAACGTCGTGGCTGTAAAAATTCATCATTGCCACGACGAAAGACAAACACTTGTGATCCACGACGATGGACAATTCGACAATTAGTTATTCTATAAGCTATAATACTGATATTTTATTAATTATTAATAAGCTATAATAGGATACTTACTAATTAGAATAAATTTTCTCAGTTTTCAGGAAGATGGGACATTTTATACCGGAGGAATGATAAGCCACGACGATGGACACTATTTTTGTAAAAATTGAAATTTTTACAGATGATTACGTAAAAAATCGCTCTGTGCATTGCCATTCGAAATTTCAAATGCGGATAGTATTATTATAAAAGTAACAAATCAGTGTAGTCATTCAGCAGAAAAAAATATTCACTCAGCGAGCTGAGACAAATTTTTAAAAATTAGCCACGACGATGGACATAAATCTTTGCTACAGTTTTCAATGATCAGGTGTAGTTGTACTAAACACTTTTTGTGATCATCATTCACACTAGCCTATACCCTGAACTTCCTAATGACGTGTATTTACTTTTTTTTTCAGAAAAACAAGGTGATTTCCATAATTTTTGAAATCTGTTTTCAAAAACATGTTGTGCTACAGGCCACGACGAAGGACATTTTGAGGTTTAGACTAACTTGTACTCAAGGGGAGGGGGGTGGTATTCATCAAATTGGGCATGATGGATTAAGGACGTTATAATGTACAAATAACCAAAAAATGAAAGTTGGGCATAGTACAGGAGTTGAGAAATCAGCCTGTTACTCAAATTTACCGATTTTCGGAGAATTACCCCCATATTTGTTAGCGCATATTTTGCATATTTTGGCTATAAACGCATATTTTTGCATACTTCCCTATTTTACAGCATATTTCCTCAATTTTCTGATTTTTAGCGCATATTCATGTGATTTTTGATATTTCTTTCCCAAAAAGACAAAAAATTTTACTTTTTTCAATTTTTCACTAGTGCTTGAAAAAAATCTACTACTTTCACAAAATTGTTTCGAATGAATTATTTTCAAATTTATTCAGAAAATGTATGAGTTTTCGTTCAAAATCTCTTTTTTTCGAAATTTTCGCCCTCGCTTCGCTCGGGCAGTGTTTCGTTATTTTATTTTTTTGATGAAATGAGACAGAAATCTCGAAAAAATACGAGGAATTCAATTTATTTCAATTCTAACCTTCCGCCTATCTTACGCCTCACGTTGTACTGTGTGAAAAAACTGGGGGAGGAAAATGAAATTATAGAGAATTTTAAAGAATTTACGAAAACGGATCTTTTTACAATTTTTGGATCCTGTTTTGAATAATTTTTTCATTTCAAAACGGCAACATTGTCAAACGAATGACAATAATCTGATTCTAATTTAGTTTTTGCCTTGAAATAAATCACAGCTCATCGCGCTCTTTAAAACGATACCCATTTTGGTTTTTGCATATTTCTTGATGTTAGAGCATATTTTGAGTTTTTTTAGCGCATATATATGCGCATATTTCACTTGTTTTTAGTGCATATATATCCGAGGCCTGATAATGTGCAAGTGATCGGGTTACATTTCGGGTTTATATACCTGGAATATTATTATCACACATCAATTAAAAACTCATTACCAGGGTTCGGACATTCTTTCTCGAAAAAACGGGAAATATGCGCATAAAAATTCCCTTAAAAAACACGAAATATGCGTGAAAAACCTAAAAATATTCTCGAACGATATGGGTGTCAATTTAAAGAGGAAAACGCCAGCTACATGATTTTGATTCATAATTGGACGTATGTAGAACACATATTGAGAAATTACACAAAAAAGAACGAAAAATGAATTTTATTTTTACTCAAAAGCAAAAAACGTTCTAATTCTAATTCTAATTTGGTAATTCTACTGATTCTAATTAAATCAGAGAAAATAACGAAATTGTATTTTATCAAAATAAGTAGGTAAGTTTGAAAATTAAATCGACTCGCCAAGCCGGCATATGCAAAATAGTACCACCAGTGTTGCACATTCGGGTGAAAAAAAAATAGCGGTATCAGTTTTGCTAAATTTTTAGGTGAGAAATTGCAAATTTGTCAAAATATGCTCGAAAAAACTCGAAAATTGTGAAATATTCTCGAAAAACCTAAAATATTCCCTAAAAATACCCAAAATATGCTTTTATATGCGCTGAAAGGTGAAATATGCTCAAACATGCAAAAACAAGTTGGGTTTATTTTACTTAGAATTTTCTGAAACGTAAAGATAACTTGAAAATTCTCGATCTAGTATTAAACAAAAAAACATGCTTGAGCATGAAAATCCGAACCCTGCTCATTACGTATTATTGATGCGGGTACCTTTGATATGCTTTACACTACACCCACTTTCATGAAATCGACACCGTAATGTAAAGTTAGAATTTGGAACCTTGTTTCAGTCCACATTAATACCTCATACCGTATTGAGTTGAATTTTCGAAAATTTAATGAGAATTTGAAAGTCTGATGGATGTTTTTATAAACGAAAATGTACGCTTTAATTTTAACAATACGTTTCAGCTCTCATCTCAGCCCATTTTAGATTTCTAAAATTACAAAAGATTCCACTCTTTTTTTCACTGTCCCAAGGTTAAAAAATAAATCAAGTACAGGAGATTAACGATTTGTTTTCATGGTGGAGGATTGTTGTTGTTGACTTTTACTATAATACGTACTGCATAGATACTTGATATTCAAAATTTAAGGGGAGGGAAGGGTCCTATCGAAATTTTTGTAATAACCAAAATTATTTGTTGAACTTCAGTCTACAACTTTTGTTTGAAATTTTTTTAAATTAAACCCCTCCCTCCCCACCAATTCCGCATAAAGTGTTGATTAAAAATTGAAGGAGTGACGGAGGAAGGGGCCAATTGAAAAAATTTTCAAATAAAAGTTGTAGATTAATATCCTAAAAATAATTTTGGTTCTTATAAAAATTTCGATTGGATCCCTCCCTCTCCTCCAGTTTCATATGATATCAGGTGGATGCTTTTCAAAATTGGGGGAGGGGTTCAATTGAAAATTTTTTCCAAAAGAAGTTGTCGATTGAAGTCCTAGAAATAATTTTTATTATAAAATTTTCGATTAGGCCCTTCCCTCCTCTCCAATTTTTTATAATATGACTTGGATACTTATATTATTAAAATTTGGTGGATACAGGGATCCAATTAAAAAAACTTTCAAACAAAAATTGTAGATTGAAGTTCTAGGAATAATTTTGATTACCACAAAAATTCCAACTGGACCCCTCCCTCTCCTACAATTTTGAATATCCATGTATCTATGTAGTATTGCAGGACTTATAATGTTTGTAAAATTCAACAAAACGATCGACCATAATAATAAACAAATTGAGTAAACAAGACACCAGTCATTCTATCGAGGAAAGTGTCCTTAAAAAAATATCCAAAATCTATTCGTCCCTGAACCCCTTTTTGAGGCATTTTGTGGAGACCCTGCCCCCAAAGTGGGGTTTTATAAAAATGGAAGTGGGGTGTCTAAGAGCATTGGAATTTCAATCCAAATACGAATATTCCATTCAAATTGTCGAATTTTTGATTTTCAGGCCCAAATTTGGAGTTTAATTTTCAAAAAAAAAAAACACGAATTTTTCACAATAAGTTACCACAAATTTATTAATTTTACGACACTTTTTATGCTTAATCAACTAAGATCACCGGATGAATTCCTTTCCTGTCCCATCACCACTACTTCCTCTTTTTCCTTCTCCCTCTGGGGCTCAAAACGGGAATTGGAATATTAGAAATCTTATGAGCTAAAAAAAAACCGTTGAATGCCAAATTTCCTGCACTAATAAGGCTTATTTTTCATCTAAAATTTATTTTCGTACTTGCAGATATTTTCCAATAGAAACCATTTCCTACGGGGTGCAAGATTTAGTCTACACGAGGGTGTTCGCGATGATAATCGTCAAAGATAAATCCGACTTTCCACACCAGAGTCCGTTCGAATGTCACGCGTTCGTCTGCGACAGTCGGCAATCGGCCAGGAAATTAACCTACACTTTGGCGACAGCGTTTCAAGAATACAGTCGTAAAATTCGATCAATCCCTCACACGAAACCAGATCCTCGAAAAAGATTCGCGATCGATTTACGAACACCAGAAGAAATGCGAACTGAGCTTAGACATCAAGATTCAGAAGCGTAATTTTCATTCGTATGCGATTCACGAGCTCGACAAGTCAATAAGTTTGGGTATTGTAATTTTAAGATGAAAAAATCTCAATGTGAAAAACTTTGCGAATATTTTTTTGGGCAAAAAAGCCAGAATTAAAATATACCCGTAAGTTTGAGTCTTTATCATTTTGAAAAATTGAAACCCTTTTTTTAAATTAAACTTTACAAGTACTCGTACTAAATATACGTATGTTTTTGTGTTAGGTAGTTATTTTATAATCTCGAAGTAAATACGCGTAGGTACCTACGTAAAATGTCGTTTACAATTTCTAATTAATTCTACACCTTTAAAAAAGAAAGATTTTTACCGATGGTACGAAAGTACGTGAGGTATTTATTTTACAGTTGTAACTCGTAATTTTATATTCGTTTGTAATTATAAGTTGGCGTTTAAATTAGAAATTTCCCTCGTAAGTAAATTCTTACTCCTTCGAACAGTATTGCGAGGTTACCAACCCTCGAGTTGATTTGTTCTCAAAACGAGTATTTTCCGAATCAATTATTTATGAAAAAAAAAATTTCGCGCTGTAACTGGGCTTGAATGACTTCGGAATTTCAATTTTTAATGGCGCCTACTTAAAACGTCGGAAAATTTTTACCTTGATGGCTAGAAAAGGATTATTAAGTTTCACTGTTTTTTTGACTTAACTCTTCGCGTCTGGGAGGGAAGTGACAGGATGATTACTTTTCAATAATTATCAAGTTGAAGGGATCTTCGTGCTGGTCGTGCTGGAGTGGAAAGAAATTTTCGAAGAATTTTCCGAAGCTGGAAATTTTCCACAAGAAATAGATGCCTGCTTAGGTTACCTATACTTCCCTTTCTTGTGTGGATTACTAACGTTTCAAAAAGAAATCCGCAAAAAAAATTGAAAAAATTTCATTAAATAAAATTTATAATCCTTTCAAATAATTATAAATATTTTCAAATTTCTGAAAAGTTGTGGCTTTTTTGAATAACGTTTTAAAACTACTCTTTTCATCAGAAAAATTTCGAATGGACCCCTCTCTCCCCTCGAATTTGCCTAATACAACGTAAATAAGTACATAATATTCAAAACTGGAGTGAAAAGAGGGGTCCAATTAAAAAAAATTTCGAACAGAAGTTGTAAATTGAGATCCTAGAAATAATTCCCATTATCACAAAAATTTCAATTGGACCCCTCCCTCTTCTCTAATTTTGCCCAATACTAAGCTAAGTAAAAAAACGTGATTAAGAAACTCCTCTGTTTACGAAAATTTCTTTCAATTTTTTTTTTGTAAAAATGATCATTTAAAAATTCTTTTTAAAAATGTTTTAAAAATTTATTTACTTTTTGACAGAAAAAAATCTTGGAATGAATGTGGCTATAAAATAGTTGAGTATATCTGTGCTATATTTCAAATTAAAAAAAAAAAAAATCAAAAATGTTCTAGAAATATTTTTTGACACGAAAAAAACATCTTGAAAAAACTGCCGAAAAAATATTTTAAGTGCAAAAAAAATTCAAAACCCAATCCAAATTATTTTTTTTTAAATTAAAAATTTTCCTGAAATGAACAGGTATTAAAATTCCATGAAAACAATTTCCAATACTTATATGTACTTTCTTGGAAATAATTCAATAAAAAACTTTTTTTATTAAAAGAATTCTTTCAAAAAAAAAAATGGTAAAAACAGTGAAAATTAGTTAAGTATTTATCAAAAAATTTAAAATCTTGCAAAAAAATCAAAAATTCTATTTAAAAAAATTATAGATACCAGTAGATAGTCTGCTACATGTAGGTATGATAGACGTACTTATTTGCACACGAGAAATTCTCTTTTGAAGTTTTCATCTAGGTAAATATACTTAATATTCTTACTCATAACAATTCCAAAATTCTTCTGAGAAACTTTTTTTTTCTCTGGTAGGTACAAAAAAATTCTTCTGAAAAATGTATTTATTAGTATTAAAAACTTGACTATTTTAAAAATGTTCATAAATAAGTTTAAAATTTTAATAAAAATTTAAAAAAATACATTCTCACAAAAAATTCTTGAAAAAACTTATTTTTTTGAAAAATATTCATACATATAATTCCTTCAAAAATATTTTAAAAATATGTATTTTTTGATGCAAAAAATTGATATTTTGAAAATTTTTGCATTTACAAAATCTTTAAAAAATATTCAGTTATCTTCAGAAATCTCTTTGTAAATTAAAAAAAAAATCAAAAACTCTTTCGAAAGTTTGATATTTAAAAAAAATTTCCATTAAAAAAAATCTTGTAAAAATTTTCAATAATATTCAAAAATCTGTAATTTAAAAAAAAAATCGAATATTCTTTTAAAAATGTTCTTTAAATACTTTTTTGTACAAAAAAATCAACATAGAAAAACTGTAGGTACCTATTTCAAACACCAAAAAAAACTCAAAAACAATTGTGAATAATTTTTCAATATTCTGAAAAAAATTCCACTACAAATTATAAAGTCCTTAAAGGTATAAAATGTTGAATTTTTTCCAAAATACAAAAAAATTTCTTGGAATGAAATATTTTAAAAACTTTTCGGAAATACATTCATATATCAAAAAATTTTAAAAATATTTACCGCAAAAAATCCTCCCGAGCAGCACAATCGACAAATTATCGAAATAAAAAATCGACAGAATATCGAATTCGATAAAGTGTCGCGTTAGTTCCGCATAAATCGTGAAATTATCTTTCGATATATAGATAGATTATCGACGAATAATAGTTAGCAAAAATTTCGACATTATAGTAAGATATTTTATCGATAATATATCTATAATGTCGAAAGATAATTTCACGATTTAGGCGGAACTTTTGCGACACTTTATCAAATTCGATATTCTGTCGATTTTTTATCGATTTTTTTTTATTCTGATTTTTCGTCTTTTACTGGCTTTTTTTTATAATTAAAAATCATTAATTAGCATAATTAATACATTAAACTATGCCTAAACACATTATTCATGTTACGGTAAGAGGATCATTTCAAAAAAAGTCAAAAAAAATTATAAAAAATCTGCCACCCGTGGGGCTTGAACCATCTACCTCCTGCATGGTAATCCTCTTCCTTAACCACTATGCCATACCTTATCGTCGAGGAATTAGCAATAAAACGCTTATAATAGGCAGTTTAGTACTTCCAGACGTGTTGGACTTAGAAAAATTTTCACCAATTTGGAAATAATTTCAAATATCGTCACAAAATCGTTGAAAAATCGTTCGACAAATTTCAGATTATTTGTCGATAATGTAGTTTCAAATATCGTCATAAAATCGTTGAAAAATCGAATTTGAGAAATTTCAGATTACGTGTCGATAATAAAGTTTTAAATATCTTCACAAAATCGTTAAAAAATCGAATTCGAGAAATTTCAGATTATTTGTCGATAATATAGTTTCAAATATCGTCACAAAATCGTTAAAAAATCGAAATCGAGAAATTTCATATTAGGTGTCGATAATATAGTTTCAAATATCTTCACGCAATCGTTAGAAAATCGAATTCTAGAAATTGCTATTATGTGTCGATAATATAGTTTCAAATATCTTTACAAAATCGGTAAAAAATCGGATTCGATAAATTTAATATAATCTGTCGATAATATAGTTTCAAATGTCGTCAAAAAATCGGTAAAATATCGAAGTCGAGAAATTTCATATAATCTGTCGATAATATAGTTTTAAATATCTTTACAAAATCGTTAAAAAATCGAATTCGATAAATTTAATATTCTTTGTCGATAATGTAGTTTCAAATATCTGCACAAAATCGGTGGAAAATCGGAATCGATAAATTTAATATTCTTTGTCGATAGTATCGTTGACGAATATCGTC
Source organism: Balanococcus diminutus (assembly GCA_959613365.1). Taxonomy (NCBI): domain Eukaryota; kingdom Metazoa; phylum Arthropoda; class Insecta; order Hemiptera; family Pseudococcidae; genus Balanococcus; species Balanococcus diminutus. The sequence continues at coordinate 42,282,980 of OY390716.1, forward strand.
ATAAAATCTTAATAATATCGAATTCGATAGTTTTTAGATTTTTTGCCTATGAAGTTGTACCGATAAATCTTTATAATATCGTGAGAACATCTATAGATTTTCAAACGTTTTTTTATCGATACGTTACACCTTCCGATATTATCGATCGAGTGTGCCGCTTGGGCTTATAAAAAAATAAAAAATAAAATATCTACTTATTTAAGAAAATTTCTCTAACGTAAAAGTTCCCAAACATTAATATATATATATATACATAAAAAAAAATATCAAAAATTTTCCATAATACATTGGAAATAATATTTTAAGGCACAAAAATTACCTTGAAAAAGAAATACATAAAAAGAAAGGAAATATAGGTAGGTATTTTTCAAATTTCTCAAGAAAAAAATCCAAAAATTCTTGCAACCATTCTTCTGGCATTATTTGAAAAAATAAAAAAATTTCCGAATCCCTCGAAGCAATTAAACAACAAACAAATATATATATATGTATATAGGAGATTTTTAAAAATTATTCCCCAACATTTGCAGTCTTTTGTGAAAATTTGAAATTAGTCATTTCTTTATTCTTTATATTATAAACAAGATGAAAGAGAACATCGTCCGACATCTGCGCAATTATTGTTTCATAAAGAGTCGTAAAAACAAAATTGTTCTTTCGATAAAAAAGCTTCTCTCAACTTTGAATTCATCCTATACACAGAATCAACATAACACAGAGGAATATTTTAAGCACTAATAAAATACCAATTAACTCGAACTAGCTCGTTTTTCTCAAAGCCTGATTAATCAAAACAAAGTGCACTACACAAAGACTTAATTTCTCAACGTTTCCTTTTTCACGAATGAAATTCGAGTCATAAAAAAACTCGATAAGATTGGTAAAGAAAATCGCGAATAAAATAAACACAGCTACAGGTAAGTACTCGTATAAACTTGTTTCTGTGTCGTTGGAAAGCTTTACAATGAAATTTTGTCGTTTTTGGAAGAAAGAAATTGCGTTAGAAGACATTTTCCTAATATAAGGAGTTATTATTTATTTATTTATTTTTCGAAATACGTACATTTTCAGTCGAAAATAGTCAATTCACGAAAAACTTTTCGACGTTGGTTGAGACAAATAAGGAACAATTTCGATATTCAAGTTTGAGTGTGATATATAGGTAAGTAAAATATAATTGTAATAATGATTTCAAAAAATTTCCTCTACCTAAATAGATTATATACAGACGAATAATTTAAGTAAATATAAACATTCATTTAGTATGAAAAAAACAATACTGGATCAATTTACGTAGGTACCTAATTTCAAATAAAAAAACACAAAAAAAAAAATAAAAACTTTACACAAAGTCAAACATTATCTCCGAAAGTTTAAAAACTAGCCCTGCAGCTTCGTTAGATTATCGTAAAAATCCTACTGAAATTGCCTTCGAAAAAAACTACCTAATCGATTTCTACAAAAATGTTTTATTGAATAGATACAAAGACTTGCGAAAGGTGTCATACTTTATATTGGTATCCTTAAATCAAATCATCACACAATAATGTTCGGCCCCACGAGTCTACGAGTATATTTCCTTTTTGTTTACCGATCCATGTGCTTGAAAAATTTCGCTTTTTACAGGAGCCAGAGAAAAATAGGTCTAAAGGTTGAATACGATTTGTTGAAAGTCAAACCAATGTATAGTATATTTCAAACTAATATGTCAACGATTTCTTTGCATTGTAGAAAAATACTTCACGCAAAATTCTCTCCAGGGAACCACTACCGGATAATGATATTTATCGCTTCACGTCAGGAACGTGCTCCTTCCTTGGTTTTGCAAGAAATCGTGAGAAGCTCCTATAAATTTTCTCTCAGAGAAGCAAAATTTTTTATTCTAGTTTTCAATGGAACTTCTAAAAAAAATATTTAATTCACACATTGATTTTTTTTAATTTAAAATTTTTTTTGTACTCAACTATTATTTGTGTTTTTTTTTAATTTTCAATTTCTATGTTTGAAACAGTTTTTTGAAAGAAAAAAAATGTTATTAGCAGAAATGTTTGCAGAAATTGTACTTTTGCCCTATTCGAACATTTTTTTTTATGTGATAAATAATTTGAAGATTTTTTCGATGTTAAGCAAAACTTTGAAAAAATTCCTAGATTGTTATACAAAATTTTAATTAATGTAAAGATGTTCAAAATTTGAAAAACTCATTTCAAATTACTTTTTTCAAGATAAAAGTTACTTATTTTCAAAATGGGTACCTATACATTTTTAAGAGCTTTTTGCAAAATTTTAAAAATTGACTCGTGATATTTTTATTTAATGCATTTCAAATAATATAGATAGGTACAACAAGTACCTATCTACCAATAAATTTTCAAAGTAATTTGATTTTTTTTTTTTTTGAAAATTTTGAAATTATTTCTTGAAAAAAAAATTAAATAGATAGAAATTTAAAAAATATATTAAACAGAAATGTTTGCAGAATTTGTGTTTTTCCTGTATTCGAACGATTTTTGTGATATGTTGAAAATTTTATTAAATTTCAATGTTTCAACTGAAGAATTGGATAAATTTCAAAAATATGTGTTTTCTAAATGAAATAAAAACAAAATCAAAAACTTTAATGTATCTAATAAGTAATAAGTAAACAAGAATTTGAATTATGTTTTTCGACAAAATTTAGAATTGAAAAAAAAAAGGTTTTCAAAATAAACCCTTTTACAATGCAAGGTGATAATTTTTTTCGAAAGTGAATTTTAAATATAGGTACCTAAGAAAATTTTCAAAACTATTTCAAAAAAAATAATAAGTATCAAGGTAATTTTTTTTTTTTCAATTTTTAAAACTTCTTTTTAGAAAGTTGAGAAATTGTATGGACCCAACGATTTTTTGACCAAGAATTTAAAAAATGGAATTCCTAATAAAACAAGAAAAAATGAATTTTAATTTTTTTTTTGTTGAAAATTTTTATTGAACACAGGCGTAATTGCAGATCGAGCAAAGTGTGCTTCGTCACAACCTACTTTTTCCAGAAAAAATTCTGAATTTTCTCCTTAAATTTTCTGAGAAAAATTCCCTTGTTTCTATAGAGAAAAAAAATCTAATTTATTCAATAGAATTGAACCTTGTTTTTTGACACTTTTTTGGTGGGGGGAATCTCAACTAATATTTCTCAAATTTTTGAAGGGAAAAATTCCGAATTTTCTTGGAATAAAAAAAAATGATGCTCATCTTGTTTATTTAATTTTTTTTTTGGGGGGGGGGGGGAGGGAGGGGAGTAGAAAAATGAGTAACCTTGAAATGTTTAATTTTTTTAAGTATGTAATTTATTTTTTTTGGAGAAGAAAAATGATTCTCACATTAGAGCAATGTTTATAGGGGGTTACATGGGAAGTAGGAATTACCCCCAAGTAATTTTATATACCTAACTTAGAGAATTTTTGCAAAAAGTTAAATTTGGGAAATTCAGGTGAAATTTGTCAAATTCAAAATAATTTATTTCATTCAGCAAAATTACGAAGTTATAGAATTTGGAAAAAAACATTTACTTGCACACGAACAAAATTTTTAGAAAAATTGAGTGTATCTCTAAAAACAGAAATTTTAAAAAAATGGATCGAAATTTGAAAAACTCTTTTGTAATAAATTTTTTCAAAATTGCATTATAAAAAATATCTAACTTTAAAAAAAAAAAAGGAAACTGATCAAACTGTTTTTTTTTTCAGACTTTTAAAAACATTCCTTAAAAGGATAATCGAAATTTCAACAATTGTTTGTAAAATTGAAATTTTGTTCGTGTGTTTCTGTGGCTGAACGTGTTTGGGATATGGAAAAATGAGAAGTCAGAAAAGATGCAGTCAAAAAATGAAGTAGTACCTAACAATTTTTTTAAAAACTAGTATCACTTCATTCTCAAACACAAAAAAATCAGAAGTCACTACAGTTAAGAACATAAGCAAATTGACTTCTAAACAGACTCCAACAATCTGACAATTTTTATTTATTTATAATTTTTTTCTTTTGCAAAAAAAAAAGAATCCCGTGTTTTTTTTCCTCCAAAATTGAGGGATTAGATAAATAAGTAGGTATACGGAAATTTTTTTCAAAAAAATATAAAATAACGTTTTCTCCCCCCTCCAAAAAACGAGTTTCTACCCTTCAGATTGAGACCAAAAAATGTAAATTTTTTTGTTGAAAAATCGAGGTTTTTAAAATTAATTTTTTATGCTGTCTAATCAAAACATTGAAGGAACCACCCGAGCAGCACACTCGACAAATTATCGAAATAAAAAATCGACAGAATATCGAATTCGATAAAGTGTCGCGTTAGTTCCGCATAAATCGTGAAATTATCTTTCGATATATCGACAGATTATCGATGAATTATAGTTGGCAAAATCCATCAACAGATAAACTTTCGATAAAATCGAACGATTTTTCTTTTAAAAATCTCAAGATTATAGTTAGATACTTCATCGATAACCTATCTATAAATCGAAAGATAATTACACGATTTATGCGGAACTAACGCGACACTTTATCGAATTCGATATTCTGTCGATTTTTTATTTCGATTTAGTTTTGATATTCTATCGATTTTTTATTTCGATTTAATTTCGATATTCTATCGATTTTGTATTACGATTTTTTGTAGATTATCTAGTTTCGATATTCTATCGATTTTTTGTAGATAATTTAGCATATATGGGTATATGCGCGCGCACATTTTCAAGACCGGCTGGCGAGTTTGAAGTCGTAGTTACGCTTAAGGCTGGCGAATTTCGTTCCAAATACAGCAGTTTCTACCAAAACAAGCGTCTGTTGCGAACATCTGAGTTCGTTCGCATAATACGAATTGGATTATAATATTCAAACATCTTATGCAAAATTGGAGAAGAGGGAGGGGTCCAATTGAAATGTTTATAATAACTAAAATTATTTCTAGGACCTTAATTTACAACTTTTGTTTGAAAATTTTTTCAAATTGGCCCCTTTTTCCTCCGCTCCTCCAATTTTGAATAAGTATCAACGGAGTATTATGCAAAATTGGAGGAGAAGGAGAGGTCCAATTGAAAAAATTTTCAAACAAAAGTTGTAGCTTAAAGTTCTAAGAATAATTTTGGTCATTACAAAATTTTCGATTGGGCGCCTCCCTCCCGTTCAATTTTAAATACTAAGTATTCACATAGTAATCGTAGTATTGAACTTGGTAAAATTTTATTTAAGAACAACGATCTGGTTTCAAGTAAAATACCTAGTAAACCAAAAAAACTAGATAACTTGTTTGAAAATTTTTTCAATTTTGATTTCGCATATTACTGTTACACGTAAGTAGGTAAATGCAAAATAATAGAGGCTAGAGATGAGGTCCAATTGAAAAAACATTTCAAACAAAAGTTGTAGAATAATATTCTGGATTTAATTTTGGTTATTATAAAAATTTCGATTTGGCCCTTTCTTCCCATCCAATTTTGAATATAAAGTAGGTATTTTTTGACTAGAAAAAAATCAATATAGTTTCAACAACTATCGTTACAAAATCGTTGAAATATCGAAGTCGATAAATTTCATATAATGTGTCGATAATATAGTTTTAAATATCGTCACAAAATCGTTGAAAAATCGAATTCGAGAAATTTCATATAATCTGTCGATAATACAGTTTTAAATATCTTCACAAAATCTTTAAAAAATCGAATTCGATAAATTTCATATAATCTGTCGATAATACAGTTTTAAATATCTTCACAAAATCTTTAAAAAATCGAATTCGATAAATTTAATATTCTTTTTCGATAGTATAGTTTCAAATATCTTCACAAAATCGTTAACAAATCGAATTCGAGAAATTTCAGATTATTTGTCGATAATATAGTTTCAAATATCTTCACAAAATCGTTAAAAAATCGAATTCGAGAAATTTCAGATTATTTGTCGATAATATAGTTTCAAATATCTGCACAAAATCGGTGGAAAATCGGATTCGATAAATTTAATATTCTTTGTCGATAGTATCGTTGACGAATATCGTCATAAAATCGTAATACTATCGAATTCGATAGTTTTTAGATTTTTTGCCTATAAAATCGTACAGCTAAATCTGTATCATATCGTGAGAACATCTTTAGATTTTTAAACGATTTTTTATCGATACGTTTCAACTTTCGATATCATCGATCGAGTGTGCTGCTCGGGCATATCGCCCAGAAAATTACACGTGAACTTCTCAATTTTCAAAAATGCCTTTCGATGAAAAAATTTAATAATCGTACAAATACAGTTGGGACAATTATCTATTAATATTCGATAAAAAATATATATTATTAAAAACTGAACGAGACATCCTCGTTTGGATGAATTTTATAATGAAAATAAAAATACATAATACATATAAAATCCAATGAAAAAATAAAAAATGCTGCCACATCTGGCTAATAAATAAACACCTATAAGTGCTACTCGTACATGCTTACCAACAAAATAGGTACAGCCTACTCTTAAATTTTGTTAGAAAGCAAACAACTTCGCCAATTATTTAAAGGTTTCCATCAGTAAATGTATTTGCACGGATTCCATTAGATACTTTGTTTGATTTCTTACGCATTACTTCAATGATACTTGGAAAACCTTCATAGAATAGATCTGTTAGTTGAAGTTTTTTCTTTATTTTTTCACTCGTAGTGTCTGACTCAAGGCGTAGCACAATTTTCAGTTGTATAAATAGAATTCCTTCCTACATCTATTCAACTTAAAATCTGTTCTGAAAAACTCACGCCAAACATTAGGCTTGCGAACTTGGAATCTCGATAATTATTTCAAATGTTTCAACTTTCCATCTTTTTAAATTTAATTTCACAACATTGAAGTGAAGCTTACAAAGAGGCAATAAATTACAGTAACTTTTTACATTTATAAACTTACACGAGTAAAGATTTTACGCTAATCTAATCCAACCTTTTTAAGGTCAATTTGAGTGATTCTTTTGAAATCCTTCAACCACGTTAACCATATTGCTGTTTCAATCAAAATAATTACCAAAGTGCTGAACTGAATTTTGAAAGAAGCTTACAAATCTTCACTCAACTTCACAAAAACACCCAAAGATTACCCTCAAGAATTAATTTTCAAACCACAGCCTTATGAAATTTTAATAACCAAGCAGGCTGAGTTGGCGAAACCGAAAAATATACCAAATAGGAAACCACAGAAGAAAGCATCTCAAAATTACCCCTTTTTACAATCCTAATCGTTTTCAAAACCACAAACTAATAATATTTTCGCGAATATGAATTGAAGAGCACACTTATTCGAAATAGGTATTTACAGAGAGAGAGAGCAACGTCACCTCGTGATGAAAGCTTGCGCCGTCGTCCGTCTTAGATACAGAGAAAAGTGAAAGCACCGGTAGGAAAACGTGCCACGAGGGGTAGTCCGATCCTACTTCATATCACAAGCTCGTTTTATTTAAAACATTTTGTTTGTACACTGCGGTTTTAATGTTTATTGAGGCTTGAACTAATGTAATCATTTTCTTGTGACCTTTTTCGCGGTGTTTTCTTCGAAGACAGTTCGCGTAATTTTTTTTAGTGAATTTTTTTGTTGAAAGAATTGATTTTATACGTGTGCTGGTAATTTTATTCACCAAAGGGATCATCAAAGTAGGTGAGAATATATATATATATTTTTTACTAATAATAAATGAGAATATTAAGAACTAATTTTATTACGAATTTGTCCTGATTTCTTTTTTTCAATTTCATAATAATTATTCAAAATCAAGTAATTAGCATTTTCTAATTTTTTAATATTATTTCCCGAGCGGCACACTCAATCAATAATATCGGAAGATGTAACGTATCGATAAAAAAACGTTTGAAAATCTATAGATGTTCTCACGATATTATAAAGATTTATCGGTACAACTTCATAGGCAAAAAATCTAAAAACTATCGAATTCGATATTATTAAGATTTTATGACGATATTCGTCAACGATACTATCGACAAAGAATATTAAATTTATCGATTCCGATTTTCCACCGATTTTGTGCAGATATTTGAAACTACATTATCGACAAAGAATATTAAATTTATCGAATTCGATTTTTTAACGATTTTGTAAAGATTCGTCAACGATACTATCGACAAAGAATATTAAATTTATCGATTCCGATTTTCCACCGATTTTGTGCAGATATTTGAAACTACATTATCGACAAAGAATATTAAATTTATCGAATTCGATTTTTTAACGATTTTGTAAAGATATTTAAAACTATATTATCGACAGATTATATGAAATTTCTCGAATTCGATATTTTACCGATTTTTTGACGACATTTGAAACTATATTATCGACAGATTATATTAAATTTATCGAATCCGATTTTTTACCGATTTTGTAAAGATATTTGAAACTATATTATCGACACATAATATGCAATTTCTAGAATTCGATTTTCTAACGTTTGCGTGAAGATATTTGAAACTATATTATCGACACGTAATATGAAATTTCTCGATTTCGATTTTTTATCGATTTTGTGACGATATTTGAAACTATATTATCGACAAATATCTGAAATTTCTCTAATTCGATTTTTTAACGATTTTGTGAAGATATTTAAAACTTTATTATCGACACGTAATCTGAAATTTCTCGAATTCGATTTTTCAACGATTTTGTGGCGATATTTGAAACTACATTATCGATAAATAATCTGAAATTTGTCGAACGATTTTTCAACGATTTTGTGACGATATTTGAAATTATTTCCAAATTGGTGAAAATTTTTCTAAGTCCAACACGTCTGGAAGTACTAAACTGCCTATTATAAGCGTTGTATTGCCAATTCCTCAACGATAAGGTATGGCATAGTGGTTAAGGAAGAGGATTACCATGCAGGAGGTAGATGGTTCAAGCCCCACGGGTGGCAGATTTTTTATAATTTTTTTTGACTTTTTCTGAAATGATCCCCTAACCATAACATGAATAATGTGTTTAGGCATAGTTTAATGTATTAATTATGCTAATTAGTGATTTTTAATTATAGAAAAAAGCTAGTAAAAGACGAAAAATCGGAATAAAAAATCGATAAAAAATCGACAGAATATCGAATTCGATAAAGTGTCACAAAAGTTCCGCCTAAATCGTGAAATTATCTTTCGATATTATAGATATATTATCGATAAAATATCTTACTATAATCTCGAAATTTTTGCTAACTATAATTCGTCGATAATCTATCTATACATATATCGAAAGATAATTTCACGATTTATGCGGAACTAACGCGACACTTTATCGAATTCGATATTCTGTCGATTTTTTATTTCGATATTTTGTCGATTGTGCTGCTCGGGTTTTATTATTTAAAAAAAATGGAATTAGTGAATAAATTATTTGAAAAAAGAAGGAAATCAAATTTAAAACTAATTTTACTAACAAGGAAACCTTGGCAAGTCGTAAACTCTTCTGTATCGAGCTAAAATTTGTCTCGATAAAACAGCATTTCACCCAGACCTCAAACCCAAATTTCGAGCAGCCTAAGTTGATTTTGCAATTTTTCGTGAATTTTTGAAAATGGCGAAAATAGTCCTACGGTGAATCAACTTTTTTTTACAAAATTTTTTAATTTTGAGATAAAATTCTGAAAATTGGTGTACAATACGTAAAATTTGTTAAAATATTGTTGATCGTGTTTTTTATACTCGAGCTTAGTTTGATAAATTTGTTCACATGGAAGTGGATCGCTGTTGTTCAATTTTTCCAAAGTATACTACGTAGATTTTCATGTTTAGCAGACCACTCACCGGACACCCTGTATAACACTACGTAAATGCTCATTGAAAATTGAGTAAGGGAGGAAGGGAGGGTTCAATAGAAATTTTTTCCAACAAATGTTGAAGATTAAAATTTTGTTAAAATAATTATTTGCATCGTATTGATTGTACCCTTCCCTCTCCTCTAATTTCGTATAATACTACGTAGATAGTGTTGTTGTATTAAAAATTGGGAGAAGGAGGGGTCCAATTGAAAAAAAATTTCAAACAAAAGTTGTAGATTGAATTCCTCGGAATAATTTTAATCATAATAAAAATTTCTATTGGACCCTTCTCCCTTTTCCAATTTATCTTTTTCATCGCTTCGTCGCGTTAGGTCAACTTTCCAAGATATTTTCAATTGCAACTTTCACAAAAAAAAAATCTCAAATTTTTTTGAAATTTTTTCTTGAAATTAATTTTTAAATTCTTATTAAAATTTTTATTAAAAATGGCTGCTCATTTTTTTTAAAACAGCATTACCTACTCAGAATGAATGAGAAATTTTTATCAACCATTTTCTCAGAATTTAAAAAATTACTTAGATATTGTTAAAAAATGTCTAAGAAAATTCACTTTAATTTACTTGGTTTTGAGAATTTTTTAAGTGAAACATTGAACATTTTTACTTAAAATTTTCTTACAAGGAAACCTTGCCAATTCGCTACCCTCAATTGAGCTAAAATTTGCCTCATTGAAAGAGTATGCCATCCATACCTCAGAACCTAATTACTTAGCTGCTAAAATTGATTTTTCGATTTTTGGTGAATTTCTGAAAATGACGAAAATAACCGATTGCGATTATTTAATAATTTTTTAACAAAAATTGTAAATTTCGAGATAAAAATCTGAAACCCGGTTTACATACTAATGTCGACCCCCCCCCCCCCTCCCCCAGTCGAATGCAATCATTTTTGAAGCGATCCGGAGCCTCTAGCAAAAGTTGACTTTTCTCCAGCGCATTGTAATCGCTCTAGATGACGCAGTGTAATCAACTTCGACAGATAAAAATTCAATTCTGGCGTCGGCACAATAATTAATCGATTAGCACGGTTGAACATAAAATTCGAGGTGACGAGTTGACACGTTTATCTTCATTACAAGTTGAGAATTTTTTAATATGCGAAATTTTCACGTTGTCACTGCGGATATCATGAACAAACTTCCTGGCATCTAATTAAAAAATGTCCCTATCTAAATGATAAAAGAAACGAATTTATTAACTCGATTGAAGACGATCTTAAAAACTCACCACTTAAGTACTATACCCCAAAACTTTAAGAAATTTTGTAGAGAAATTATGGACTCTCAGTATGAAAAATACAATTTCCCCTAACTGGACAAACTTATCTTTTCAAATAGTCTATAAACATGTATTATTCATAATTTCATTAAAAGAACTAAGTTAAGTTGTACGGACCGCCGCCCCCTACGTTATTCATAAGTTGTCTAATTAAATATTATTTTAGTGCTACCACAGAGTAACCCGAAAAACATTTGGTCAGGGGCTCTGTGGTAGTCATATGTACACCTATTTTTGAAATAAAATTGCCCCACCACGTTAGTATGGTCTGGGGTACCTCGTTAAAAAAAAAAGGTTTGGATGACATACAAAAACTTAAATTTTTTTTAATAAATTCGACTTTTTAGACATTATGTCAGACATTTTGAAACTTGTAAATTTTTTGAAATTTTATGACTTTCAGTCATTTTCTAGACATTTTGTCAGACATTCTGAAACTTGGAATTTTATTTAGAAAGATGACTTTCAGACATTTTTAAACTTTGAATTTTTTTATAAATAGAAAGATGACTTTCAGACATTTTGTCAGGCATTTTGAAACTTGATTTTTTTTATAAATTTAATGACTTTTTGATATTATTTTTTAAAAATAAATTTTTTGATTTTTAGACATTCTGAAACTTTAAATTTTTTTATTTTTATTTTTAATTATAGTTTTTAGATTTTGAAATTTCCATGGAAATCAAATATTCGTGAATTTTAGACATTTTGTCACAGAGTAAAAGCATATACTATGTTTCATACTTTCAAACGTAGTGTGGAAATAGAGCCAACCAGGGGGGGTCCAGGGGGCGAAGCCCCCCATCCTGGCGAAGCGCCGAGTTTTTTACAAAATGCATTAAGTAGGTATTATTTAGAATTTATTAAAAATTCCATCAGAGTAAGATTTTGCCTCGAAAGCCAAGCTATTTCGAAATCAATTTTGTGGAAGTTACTTCTTATAAAATAGAACAAATTTGTTGTGTTGGAACAAAAAAAAAAAAGTTTGAAAATCAGTGATTTTTAATATTTCCTTAACAATTGAAGAACGATTAGGCACCACTTGAAATTCAGTTGTGGAAAGGGAGGGGGGGTCGGATAAAAAATAATGAAAAAAAGCTTTCTACATGAGTCTAAATAATACGTAAATAGGCCTGAAGGATTGTTTCCCAACAAGAAAATTAATAACAGAGGTTATATTTTTAAATAATTAGAAGATGAAAATTCATGAGAAACAAATAAAGATATAAGATGGCAAGAAAAATAATGACAATGTTTTTCCGACGGTATCATTAATTTTGGCAGGTATAAAATTTCTCTTCTCTCTTTTACCAAACATTTACCTACTATTTCTTATCAAACTTGCATTTATAAAATATAGATAACCCCCCCCCATTTTCTTCCTCAAAATAGTCATGAAATGGGGGGGGGGGGGGGTCAATTTACAAGGTGGATTCTCGATCACATCCCACGTGCCACAGATGAATACACAATGACGACTCTAAACATAGCCCTTTGACTATTAAACTATAATGGACTGTGCCAATGATAATATGAGAAAGCCAACATAGGAGAATCAAAATTGGCATAATATCTTTGTGTTAGTGTGTATTTACTTGACTTCTTGTGTTAGTGTGGCGTGCGCGCGCACTGACGAACGCATGCCAACTTTTTTGGACGTTTGCGGTGTGTACGGGGAAAGAAGGGCCTCCTATGTTGGTTTTTGATTCTTATCATTTTTTATTGGATTTGCACAGTCCATTATAGTTTAATAGAGGAGCATCATAACTCAATAAAAAGACGTTCTCGATCAATTTAAAGTAATGTAAACACGACTGTTTTAAGTAGAAGTTTGAAATTTCGCGTATACCAAAGTGTACATTTCATAAAAAGTTCAAACGAGTTAAGCTGCTATAAACTTGACCGAAGGTCATTCTTGGAATGGATACTTTTCAATGTCTAAATTCGCTTCTTTTTTTTAACGAGATAAAAAATTGCTTATTTCATGCTATTCGTATCAAAATTTATAGGTCTATAAAATTCACCCATATTATAACAAAAATGTTTCCTTTTATTTTTTTAAAAAGATATGTACCTATATCGTTACACTTGATCAAAAGTTGTTTATCGTGTTTTCCAAACTGTCAAACGTCAGTCGGTTTTATGAATGAAATTTTCCCATCGGTTTTAATATTTAACTATTCCAAACGATACGATCTCTCATAACCGATAGCTATGTACTTCTGATTTTCGTTACAAACAAAACAAACAACCTTAGGCTGGCTTTTTATATGACGTTGTCTTACCTTTCGCGATGAAAAACTTCCAAGACGTGTTAATTAATAGCTGATTTCTCTCGAATTTCATATTCGCCGATACATAATTTCGCTACTGAATAAATTATTTTCGCGAGATAGATCTAATGTTCTCGTTCAAGTGAATGCAGATCGCATATTCTCGTTCAAGTGAATGCTTCCTGAACCTTGTTTAAAATGAGAAAATAAAGCTGAGGAGTTTAAACATCAATCGATCGTTGATGTTTCCTTTTTCGCGGTTGTTCCAAAACAAATAATTTCAATAATATCAAATTTCTCTTTGAATTTAATATTATGCTAAATTCAGCTCAATTCGAATCCAGAATTTGAACTTGGCTGAACTCCAATAACAAAACTGCCTATACGAAGGTTTATACCATACCCACATAATACAATTTAGCTATATATGAAAATTTTAATATATCTTGATTTAACCGAGCAGATATTCGTATCGAAGAAACAATATCTACATTTACAAAACAAAAAGTTACTCGATTACTTGTATGTTATGGAAACACCAACGGTATTTATAAGTAAATCTGAAGCAATGACCGCCACTGCGAGTATTAAATCTTTCATTGATTCCCACAGGGGGTTTCGTTTTATCCCTTTTATTACACGCGCTTCTTTTATAACGGGCCGAGTAATAAATCATCAAAGGACAAGTGCAAAAGTCGAACACTTGCTCGTATTGTGAAAAAAATTTCCTATTGGAAAATACCACTGCGAGAAAATTCCCGGAGTAACCAATCTGTGTTTGCATATCTTCCCCAGAGTGGGGTCTCATTACACGTATTATATTTGATCGTCATTTATTTTTTCTAAATTAGAAGATGGTGGAAAAAAAAATCAATTACCTCGATTTCATTATAGCTTTTCTTCTTCTCACGGGCACATAAATTACTTTCTTGGTGGATGCTGCTCGATATGTCCAAAACCTATTTAGCAAAAGAATTAAATCAGCAAAAATAAATTCATTAATGAAGAAAAGGCAAAGGCATCGAACGGAAAGAAAAATAGCTCCAAGTTATGGCAGGTCTGAGATAGCAGATGCTCTCGAAATACTATCCACCTACGGGTGTTCACGAGTTTGAGTAATCAATCTTGCATAAAATTACACCAGACTTATTTTCTTCTCCGATGTACATAATAATAAATAAGAAAAAATTGCGGTATAAGGGATGATTGATGCAAAAAATATCAATACGATTGAATTTAGAGTGAATTAAAAAAATCAAGAGGCAACATCAATCGAATAACCGTCAAAAGAAACGTATTAATTTACAAAATTAGGTCAAAGTCGTTTATTTTAATATTTTGTTTTCAATTTTAACAAACATCAGCTCCCACCTCGCGTTTTAGCTCCAGATATATATTTTTAGTGCCATGGCCTAGGTACAGATACCTTACAGTGGTCCTTATTTTGAACTTTCCATTTCTTTTTTTGGCCTCAGTACCTATGTACATACATTTGTTTCTTTTTAAGGAAAAACCAGTGTGTTGTGTACCGACTACCGAGCTCGCTCTTTTGGCTTCAGCATCGAAACTTTGCCCAATGATGACGTTACCAAGTGCTCGAAAGGAGCCGCGTGAAAAATAAAAATTCTGCGATTCAGTTTGGTAATAATAATTTTCAAAAAGAATGAGTTTTCCCCCCAAAAAAAAAGAACATTTTTTTTTCTTCAAACGAATTGAACATTTTTCTTGTTTAAAAAGATGTTCAATTTTTTTGAAGAAACAAAACGTTTAATTTTTTGAAGAACGAAATGTTTTATTTTTTGAAGAAAAAAATTCATTTTTCAAGAAAAAATTATGTTCTATTCTTTGAATAAATTTTTTTTTTATAAAAAATGTTTCATTTTTTGAAGAAAAAAAATATTCAACTTTTTGAAGGAAAAAAAAATCTTTCATTTTTTGAAGAAGAAAAATGTTTTATTTTCTGAAGAAAAAATTATGTTTTATTTTTTAAGGAAAAAATTTAAGTTTTAATTTTTGAGGAAAAAATCATTTTTTGAAGAATTTTTTTTTTTCATTTTTTGAAGAAAAAAAAATATAATTTTTCAAGAAAAAATGATGTTTTATTTTTTAAGGAAAAGAATGTTTTAGTTTTTAAATAAAAAAATGTTGTATTTTTTGAATAAAAAAATGTTGCATTTTTTGAATAAAAAAATGTTGCATTTTTTGAATAAAAAAATGTTGCATTTTTTGAATAAAAAAATGTTGCATTTTTTGAATAAAAAAATGTTGCATTTTTTGAATAAAAAAATGTTGCATTTTTTGAATAAAAAAATGTTGCATTTTTTGAATAAAAAAATGTTGCATTTTTTGAATAAAAAAAATGTTGCATTTTTTGAATAAAAAAAAAGTTGCATTTTTTGAATAAAAAATGTTTCATTTTATAAAGAAAAAAATGTTGCATTTTTTGAAAAAAAAATGTTGCATTTTTTGAAAAAAAAATGTTGCATTTTTTGAATAAAAAATGTTGCATTTTTTGAATAAAAAAATGTTTCATTTTATAAAGAAAAAAATGTTCAATTTTTCGAAAAAAAAAATTAAGAATTGTTCAATTTTTGTGAAGAAAAAAAATGTTCAATTTTTCTGAAGAAAAACGTTTAATTTTTTAAGGAAAAAAATGTTTCATTTTTTGAATAAAAAAAGTTTCATTTTTTGAATAAAAAAAGTTTCATTTTTTGAATAAAAAGTTTCATTTTTTGAATAATAAATGTTTCATTTTTTGAATAATAAATGTTTCATTTTTTGAATAATAAATGTTTCATTTTTTGAATAATAAATGTTTCATTTTTTGAATAAAAAATGTTTCGAAGAAAAAAAGTTTCATTTTTTAAAGAAAAATAATGTTTAATTTTTTGAAGAAAAGAAATGTTCAATTTTCAGAAGAAAAAAAAGTTCAATTTTTTGAAGAAGAAATGTTTAATTTTTTGAAAAAAAAAAATAAAAAATTTGTTCAATTATTTTTCTGAAGAAAAAAAAATGTTTAAATGAAAAAAACTAACTAAAAAAATCAATTTTTTGAGAACTTTCCAAAAAAATGATGCTTTTTTGATGGGAAAAGACTGGAAAAAATTGTTTTTCGCTTTTTTGACTATGTTCTACCAGGTACCATATCAAAAGATCACACTTAGAGGCGTCAGCCTTCCGGGAGAGGGGGATAACAATCACTCATACGCTCCAAAATCATATTTTACCGTTACGAATCGAATATTTCTAAATTAGCCCTGCTGCCCATTTTGAGAAAATAAAAATAATCAGTTTTTCAAGTTTTATCGTTTTTTTTTTTTTTTTTTTTAAATTGGTATAATTTCTCATGACACAGAACAACTTTGATAAATTAGAAGTTGGGCAAAAAATGGAAAATTTGTGATTTTTTAAATATACTTACTTATATATTTTTTTAAATTGAGAATGACTGGGTTCTACTTAAAATTCAAGTAAAGGGTAAGTAAGCTCCAATAAAACAAAATAGCGTATCATTTTCCCATTGAAAAAAAAAATTAATCGAAAGTGCGAAATAAGGACCACCGCAATGTATCTAGACCTACTTGCGTAGGAGATGTAATTTCCATCCCGTGACAATGCCATTTATACGTGTAAAACCCGGTAAATAAAATCACCCACATTTTTCCAGAGCCCACTAATATCTTCGCTATCGTGTTGATCATTGATAAAAAAAGCTCGTGCCAAAAGAGAAATAGGAATCAAAGTAAAAAAAAAAAAAATAAATAAAAATTCTTCGTCGATACTGAATTGTCTGAGATTTTTTCCTTTTCGATGGTAGAAATTTCAGCTTCGAGATGAACAAGAGATTGTTCGGTCATCTCGACGCTTCACACTTCAAACGCGTATTATTCCGTTTCGTCTCCATAGACCTGCTACGTGGGCGTAAGAACACAATGGAACTTTGTTCAAATATTTTTGATAATACTACTTATTTTTGCTTTAATCTATCAGAAAAAAATTCACCCTTGATTGACTTCTATATTATAATTGGATCAATTGTGGTTGAAATACAATAATGGAGAACGAATATTCTTTTATTATTTATCATACTTAGGTTTTATTTTTCTTCTAAATTTGGATTGAAATAGAAGTCTAGACTAGTTTACCTACTTACAAATATACTTACACAGGAAGAAACTGAAAATGCAGATTTCTACTACATTTCGTTAGATATACAAAAGCGTTTGGTAAAGTTTATGATGTTTATTATGCTTTCAATTTTTATACCTATCTTATAAGATTTTATCAGCCTGTAAAGAACTTCCTTATGATTACCTTATATACAGTGGTTCTCAATTAGTTTTGCTCGTGTACCCATTTTTGGGGAAATTTTTTTCGCGTACCCCAAAAATTGTAATGACTGAAATGTAAGAAGGAGAGGTGTATCGTGGTTTTTTTTCGCTCAGAGAGCAGAGATTTTTTCGGTGGTGGGGGCAGAATTACCGAAGATGCCTAATTCAACTATCAAAAGGTGTAGTAGAGGTGGCCCGAGCGGAGCGAGGGCGAACTCGTTTCTTTCCATAGATAAATGAAACTTTTCTTATTTTACCAATCACTTTTACTCGAACAAAAATGTATATAAATAGAACGAGAATATTTTTAAAATATCATCCAATTAGCCAGAGGCTATTCTTAACCTAGAATTCAATCCAATTTGCCACAAATTCCTGATTACTCAGAATTCTCCCCCTCGAGGCTGTTTTTAAAGTTACGGAATGCAAAAACACGTTTTTGAGAATAAAGCAGTCAAAGTTTTACTATGTATTGTTTTAAAAATTACTCCAAGCTGGACAATTTTTTACTGTCAACATACGACACCATTTACTTAGTCAGAGGAAGAATTTGAATTGAAAAATATATATTTTATATTTTGCATTTTATAAGTTTGTAAAAAAGTTAAACATCCATCGTATGAAATACCCAATAATAAAAAATGAAATAAAAGCGTATATGATCAGAAGAAACCATATTTCATAAAAACAATATACGAGCATGAATGAATGTCAAGATGCAAAGAGTTAATGAGATTTTAACCTCCACAATTCATTACAAATTTTCTTCAATATACACAAGCGCAGGTTGCAAAGCATTTTGGCTCTCGTTTGGCTTACACAGCTCAGAACCGAGACAGGCAAGGTTAGGATGCGGGTAAAACAAATACTATGACAACCCTTTTGCTTGGCAGAAATTTTACGTATATTTTCTACGAATAATTCCACTCCCCCCCCCCCCCCCCCACTTCAGCGCCTTTTGTACTCGTACTTCTAAGAATTTATTTTAAAAAGTCAAACGAGCCTACGGGTTTTACCACTATTTGAGTAACCACTTTTCGCCGACCTCTCATCTTTTGACTAAAAAAAGCTCATTTCGTATATGAAATTGTTGACTAATTCAGATTATTGTGTTACAATTTCAAAGACAATATTCTTCTTCCAGATCTTGTATATGTTGTTTAAGGAATTGAATCCAAATTAATACTTATTAGATATTGTCGGAAAAGTAACTTCAGGCAATAAAATATTTCATTGCTAAAACTCAATCTTGAGTGTAACATGGAAAAAATAAACCAGTATGTCATTTTTAAGGCTCTCCATTTTCGAGGGTTCAGTCCCCTATTTTCGGAAATCACCTATCTCCAATTGAAATTTTTTTTTCAGAAGTTGTTGGAATAATTTTTATAAGGATGTTGATATTCACAGGATTGGGCAGAATCATTTAAAAAAACGATTCGATTCGAATCACAAATCATTTTTTCAAACAGGGTGCAATTTAAAAAATTATTGTAATTCAAAATTTAATACCGCGGAAAAGTTGCGTCTTGGGGATACATGAAAAACAAAAAAAAAAAATTTTCAAATCGAATAATATCTTCCAATCGCGCAAAAACCCTCAAATTTTTGAAAATTTGAAAAAATTTCCAAAATGTTACAGAATGGGTTTTATGCCTTTGGTTGGCAAGTATTATCATCGTTATCAATATATTTTGAAGAAAAAAAAAAATCAGAATTCATCAGATCATCGCATTTATGAGACATTAAAAAAATGTCATATTTTACGTTTTTTTTTTAAATTGTAAAAAATGGATTAAAAATTGAAAAAAAAAATTGGAATTAAAATGGGTTTAACATACACAGTTTCACCCAAAAACACAAATTACGACGATTTTCCATCTTTACCTTCATTTTCAGGAACCATCATTTTCCTCATTTTTTTGAATTTTTCGTAGTTTTTGAAAAATTCTCAAGGGTACGAAAAAGATGAAAAATCGCTGTAAATTGTCTTTTTGGGCAAAACTGTGTATGTTAAACCCATTTTAATTACAATTTTTTTTTTTACAATTTTTAATCTGTTTTAGCATAGTATATGCTTTTACGGAGACCAAAATGGAAAAAAACGACAGGAAAATCCGACGCCAAAATCCGACACCATTGGGTTAGGTTAGGTTACATTAGGTTAGGTACAGACCTAGATTTAATCGATAACAAAACCCTCAAATTCTTAAACATCTTTCATCCTGAATTAATAACTAAAATAATAAACCAATGTTTAAAATTTAATTACTTCCCAGAAATTTGGAAAAAAGCAAAAATTGTACTCCTCCTTAAACCAAACAAAGACCCAAATTTAGCTAGCTCGTATCGTCCGATATCATTACTCCCCACTTTTGGCAAACTCCTAGAAAAAATTATCCTCAATAATATAAATGAGCACATTAAAAATCATAAAGTTTTATCAAAAAATCAATTCGGCTTTGTACCAAAAAAATCAACGGAAATGGCAACTAATAAGCTTCTTAATCTAATTCACAAATATAAATCCAAATATAAATACACAGCAGTAGTCAGTCACGATATTTCCGGAGCTTTCGACACTATTTCTCACAGACATCTTTTCAAAATGCTCAGATATTATAAATTTCCAAAATATATAATCAATATATTAATAACATATCTTAAAAATAGAGAAGCTCAATATACTCAAAACGGTATAACAGTTAAAAGAATTATCAGACGCGGTGTGCCCCAAGGATCACTACTTGGACCCACGTTATGGAATATCTCATTCAACCCTATTTTAAAAATCCCCTTTAAAAACAAAACAATACACAAAATTGCATACGCAGATGACTTTACTATTCTTGTCTCGGCAGATACAATGGAAGAACTCGAACAAATTTTAAATGATACACTTACAGAAATAAATGATTACATAGAATTTGCGGACCTTAAACTAAATCTAAATAAATGTAGCTATTCAATATTTTCAAATGAAAACCCTAATAATTATAACCTTCCCGAAATCAAAATTGACGAAACCAAAATTCAACATGTTGATAGTTTTAAATTTCTCGGAGTATATATTGACGAAAAATTAACTTTCTCAAAACATTTTGATTATCTCTATAATAAATCTTTAAAAACATTTCAAAAACTCTCAAAAATATGTAACAATACATGGGGCCAAAAATCTTGGGCGAGGAAAATAATGTACGAATCGACAATAGCCTCCCTCTTTAAATACTGCTCTTCGGCTTTTATGGACAAAATTATTCTTAAGAAAAACATCAAAATTATAAGAAAAATACAAAGACAATACTGTAATAACATTATTATGGCATATAAAACTTTATCTTACGAAGCGGCATTTCTCCTCTCAAAAAGCATTCCCCTTGATTTAGATATTATTATTAGGAATTTGAGATATTATGCTCAAAGAGGAGTGCCCTTCCCAAATTCAACAATTTATACCAACAAACTTGAAAAAAAAAATTATTTATTATACTTTTTAGATTTTTAAATTTTCATGGAAATTAATATTCGTGACTTTTAGACATTTTGCTATAGTGTAAAAGCATATGCTATGTTTCATACTTTCAAACGTAGTGTGGAAATAGAGCCAACCAGGGGGTCCGGGGGGGGGCAAAGTTTGCCCTGGCGAGGCGCGAAGCGCCGAGTTTTTAATTATATGAAACTTGATTTCAATTTTTTTTTAATTTTTTTAATAAATTTAAGGACTTTTTTTCAATTTAAAAAAAAAACCGTAAAATATGACATTTTTTTAATGTCTCATAAATGCGATGATCTGATGAATTCTGAATTTTTTTTTCCAAAAAAATATTAAAAACGATGATAATACTAGACATGATTTTTAGGCCCCTAGGTCATCGTGAAGAGGTTCTGGGTTCCCAAAATGGCGCCATTTGGGTATTTTTGGAAAAAAAGGAAAAAATGAACGAATTTGGTCCAAATTCGGGTTGATGATGTATATTGGTGTCATTAATGACATATTTCAAGAAAAAAAATTTGGACTAGAAATGACGCACTTAAGAGGGAATACTTAGACGAAAAAGTCAGTTTTTTGCATTTTTGACAATGACGCACCACTTCAAACGTTTCGAAATTTTTACATATATTTCGGGTTAGAGACATCCCCCAAAATACTTGCGATGGGGGTCTAAAATTTTTGTCAAAATTTTTTCTCATCATGGTCGACCTTTTAGGGTAGGTTTGACTCAAATCGGTTTCTTGGCCCAAATCACCTATCTTAACCGCCCTATCCTTTTTTGGTGAAAAATAATTATGTACGAGAATCAGGGTTGGAAAAACTGAAAAAAATGGAAAAAACTAAAATTGATAGATAAAAACTGAAACCGAAACTGTAATGAGTAATGACAAAAAAAAATGAACTGAAGCTGAAATTATTTAAAAATTTTCATTTCAGTTTTCAATTTTATTTACTTAAATAATTTATTTTACTCATTCATTCATTTTGGAGTTCTTATTTTGCTTTTTGAATTATATTTTCCCAAGTATTTTTCATTTCACCATTTTTAATTGAATTGAAATTAGTTATTTATCCTTACGTAATTTAAATTTATATACATATAGGTAAGTAATATTATAGGTAGGTATAAATTTTAAAAAAAAAATTAAAAAATGAATGATTTTCACAACAATTTTGAAAGTGAAGTTTTTAGGTACCAAAATATTATAAAAGTAATAACTAAACCTAAGAAAAAAAATAATAAAAATATCTTTTTACATAGGTAATTAAAAAAAAAGAAACAAAAAAAATTTTTAAAATTGTAAGAGCAAAATTTTAGAAACATTTAAATTAAGCAAAGCTTTGAAAAACGTTAAAAAGCAAAATTGAAAAAAATGGAAGAAATTTTTGTAGGCCCAAGTAATTTTGAAACAAGTAATATGTTTTCAACAATTTATCCAAAAAAAAGTTATGAAAAAAGTAAAAAAAAATTAAATAAATTGTAGAAGCATTATTTCAAAAAAAAAAAAAAATTAAGTAGGAAAACATTGTTGAAGGTTTTCTATGTGAAATTTTCTTTTAAAAAAATTGTACTTGAGTGATTTTTTTTCTAGTTGAAAAATATTTTATGAACATCAAAAATTGCAAACTGAATTTGAAAAGAAAATCAAAACTGAATGTGAATTGAAAGTGAAATAGAAAAAACAGAAAACTTAAACTCAAACTGATTCATTACAGAATTTCCAACACTGCCGAGAATTAAGATACGTAAATCATAAATCAAATTCATTTCAACATTTTTGATTTTTCAACAAAAAAAATATATAAATTATTTAAAAAAAAATAAAAAATAAAAAAAAACGGGAAAAAACTGAAAATGAAATTTTTTCAGTTTTGGTTTCAGTTTTTGCCTTTTTTCGGTATTCACTCTCAGTGCCAGTTTTTGGCTTATCAGTTTTAGTTTTGATTTCATTTAAAAAATTCATTCCAGTTTCGATTTTTTTTTTTCGATTTTAGCCCCCCCCCCCCCAATTCAGTTTTCCTTGCATATTTCCTCGTATTTTAGGAATGTTTGTCGTTCTACGCAATTCCAAGCTAACACAGAAATACTCGAAAGAAGTTGTTAGGTACTCGCAATTAAGCAGAGGTTTCAGGCGATATCGCTATTTTACTTTAAAATAGATCGTTACACTGGTTTCTTTGAATATAATAAGGGAATTGCCAACGTTTCATACAATTCAATTAAACAGGAATGCTTGTTAAATGCAGATTAGATGGAATACAAAAAAAAACGACTTTGATAAGTTCCAAGTTAAAATTATTTCAATTTTGTTTGTCATGATTTTAATAAGATGAGTAAGTTCTGACGTAAGAATCGTTACAATTATTTCAAATTTTCAGCGAGTAGGTAGGTACTCGTATTTAACCAAAATTCCATAAATTATAAATTTTACTCAAATCTGTGAGGTATGCGTACTTCTAGTAGCAACAAAAAATGTATGGTATGTCTAAAAAACCAGACATACTCGTAGGTATAACGTCGACTAAAACAATGAAATTTTCATTTTATATTTCTTTTAAAAGTATCGTGGGAGTTTTCGAGATGTTTCTTTTATGCAAACTTTCAGTGTCATGGGAAAAGCCATCTATACCTACTTTTCGCTCCAGAAGTGAACGTACGTACAAACTCGATATTTGAATTGAATCGAGCAACACTAAGTAACAAAAAACGTTTGCTACAACAAGTGCTTATTTTGGATTTTGAAGGGACAGTGGTTTACAAAAATCCCAAAATTCCATCAAGAGTCAGTGCTCAAAGAATGTTGAAAAATTCAGATTTTCGAATTACAATATGTACCATCTGCTTGGTACCAAAACTGGACTCAAATGGCTCCAATTGATGCAAAAAATGATTTCGATAGAAAAAATTGAAAATTTTTCATTGCAAGGTAGCCAAATTTTGATTTTTTATAAAAATTAAAAGTTGGCAACCCTGGAATAAAAAATTTTCAAATTTTTACATCGAAATAATTTTTTTGCACTATTAGGTTCAGGAGCCATTTGAGTACAGTTTTGGTATCAAGCCGATTCTATTTCTATATTTTGTAACCAATTTAAAAATCCTACTTTGACTCTTTGAGTGCCCTTAGCTCCCCTCACCAATGAGGTAGGGAACCACTCCCCTTGCATAAGAGAATTTGTAATCAATTTTTTTTTTAAATCGTTAGACCCTGGTTTAGAAGCAGGGGGTGGGATGACTTCCTAGTTCCTATCTATGTGTCTACCTATTCATAATGGAATTGGCATCCCCATCCCATTTTATGTTCAAAAAAATTGAGGCGTATAGAATCAAAACTCTACTTATCCATTTATACAAATTTTTGGAAAATCGCAAAAAACTGCTACAGGAGTACTATTTCCTAAATTTGCGCGGTAATACCTTGTATGTTCTTTGTTCTCACATTAGGTATCTGAAACTGACCCATGGTTTGGTTTTGCTCATACATGGTTTGTACGACTTCCTGGAGGCACTGAAGTTTGGAGAAGTCAACTTTTGTCTCCAACTTTGCACTTTTTAGGTACTTTCAAGCCAATTAATCGAAAATTTCTCGCATAAAGACGTGCTAAATGGTTAGAGAACCTTATAAATTTTGAAAAAAATAATTTTTTCTATTTTAGCAATTCATTAAAAAATGTCCGCATAAATTTTCGTTTAAAAATAAAAAAAGACAAGTTAACTTTTTTCCCGCCAAATTCGTATGCAAACTTCATCTCTCCACTGGAGAAATAGACATTATGATTTTAGACCCTGTAGTTCACTGATTAAGAGAGTAGGTTGTATGAAATTCACTTCTCCACTGGAGAAGTAAACTTATGATTCTAAACCCAGCGTGCTCCAAACGGCAAAACTGATAGTGTCATCGAATGCGGCGTGTCTTAAACTATCTGAAACCATACTTAACTCATTTTTGATGAAAAGTGGATAAGTAGAGTTTTGATTCTATACGCCTCAATTATTGATGATTTTTTTACGTTGATCAGGCTATAGGTCCCCAAAATTGGTCTCATGGTCTGGGGCAGCGTTGCCAAATGGATATTTGAAAAAATCTGTGGATTTTTTCTTAAAAAATCAGTAGATTTCGTAGATATACTTACTTAAATTTTCAAGAAAATTTAGTAGATTCAGAATAAAAACAACGCGTAGCAGTCAAGATGCTCCGCGACAGCCGAATTTTTTTTTTCCAAATTAGTGTACTACTTTAAAAACGTTTTCATCCGTAGTATTTCAGTTTCAATATCAGTTTTAACTTTTAATTCTGTTTAAAAATGTCAGGTTTTTGTCTTCAGTTTTAGTTCCTGTCTGCATTGAAGATTTAATCATCAGATGGGGGCTCCGCCTCATACCCCCGTTGAGACTCCGCCCCAACCACCTCGTCACTTTCAGCTCTTCGGATGGGGACTCCGCCCCCATACCACCGCGTTGGGGGCTTCGCCCCCAATAGGGGCATGGCAGGAGGGAATTAGGGGCTTCGCCACCAACCCCCTTCACACTTTCAGCTCTTCAGACAGTAGCCAACACACCAAAAAAGGGGTTAAAACGTGAAAATTTCTGATTTTTGACCCTGTACGGGGGTCAAATGGTGCTCAAAACTCGAAAACCTCAAACGGCACATCAGTGACCTCTACTGACCCTACATCCCAAATTTCGACCTTTTAAGTCTTTTGGTTTGGGCTATAGGCTGATCAACACACCTAAAAAAGAGGTTAAAATGTGAAAGTGAAAAAATGACCTCAAAATCCACTTATTGGGCCCTAAAATGGGGTGGGGATGACTTAGGAAGCTGAAATTTGGATACAGTGGAGACAATCAGAGTCATTGTTGTTGGTAAAAATTTCAAATCATTTTGTCAAATTGGGGCCTCTTTAGAGCCCCCCTCAAAAAGGGGCCACCCCAATTTTGAGGATCAAGGGTCAAAAACCCCAAAAGGCACCTCAGTGACCCTTACCTATCCTAAATACCAAATTTTAGCATCCAAGGTCATTTGGTTTGGGCTGCAGGCTGATCAACGTACCGGGAAGCGAGAAAAAACATGAAAAATTGTGGAAAATCTTGATTTTTGACCCTTGACAGGGGTCAAAGGGGGCCCAAAAGTTGAAACCTACAAAAAGCACATCAGGGGCACAAACTTGAGCCATGATGAAAATTTTGGCCCCCAGCCCCATTTGGGGGGTCTGTAGCCTGATCAACGTGAAAAAAATGACCCCAAAATCCACTTTTTGGGCCCTAAAATGGGGTGGGGATGACTTAGGGGGCTGAACTTTGACTATGATCTAGGTAATTAGGATTCTCATCCCTGGGGCAAGTTTCAAAAAATTTCATGATATTGGAGCTCCCCCGCACCCCTTCAAAAAGGGGTCATATCCCCAATTTTGAGTTAGGGCCCCAAAAAATTTTTTACATCATTCCTACACCGAGGGGACCCTACATATCAAGTTTGGCCTCATTTGACCTGTTAGGCTCGGCCCCAGAGTTCCAAAAGAAGCGGGAAAATTATAAATAAATATATATATATATATATATATATATATATATATATATAAATATGTGACATGTGACAGATCGTTATCTTTTGGTTCCAAACGTCAACAAATGGGGTCAGAACTCTTCTACCCCCCCCCCCTCCTTCTAAATCAGGGTCAGACACAATAGCCTAAATTTTTTTTTTTAAATTCGGCTAAAAAGGATGTTTTGGCATTAATTCATGTCTTTAAGTGGATTTTTACATTTCAGTAGAAACTAATTTTCAAAAAAATGTAGTGGGGCCAGAAGAAACAAATTTTTATTTAAAAAAGTAGGCTCAGGAGAGAAAAAGAATATTTTTTCATCAATTCCTACCTTTTAGTGAATTTTTTGTGGAAAAATTGATACAGTTGAAGAAAAAATAATCTAAAAATCTGTTTTTTTCTTTTTTACACCAATTTTTACAAAAGTTGGAAGATTTTTGAAAAAATCAGAAGATTTTTACTGAAAATCAGAAGATTTTTACTGAAAATCAGTACAACTTTGAAAAAGTAGTAGATCTACAGAAAAATCAGTAGCATTGGCAACACTGATCTGAAGGGTCCCAAAATTTCATCTTAGGTTTACTTCATGCCGCGGATGTGCATTTTGTAGGTTTCAACTTTTGGACTAATTTTCTAAAATTTTCATGTTTTTTTTTCCCCTCGGAGTGAAAAATATATTGATGGTCTTTGATTTTGCTCATTTTCGAATATGTTATTCATTTTGAGTTGAAAACTCTCCATACCAATTCTTAGCCCCCTAGGTCACTCAGGAGGGTATCTATGGTGTCTCAGAGTGGAGTTGTTTTCGGGGGAAAAGTGGTTTTTTGCGTTTTTTACTTCAAAAACACTGCAAAAGAAAAGCTATAACGCGAGTTTTTTAAAATGAATTTGAGATTCTGCATCGAACTGAATAGTTGCTTTTTTCGATTTGAAGCCATATCTTCTTTTCCCCACCCTAGATTTTCTGTTTTTCAAAAAAAAAAAATATATATATATATATATATACATATAGGTATAGGCTTCCAGACATGTCGGCCACTTTGCGGGTTATTTTTACTATACAAGTCGGCCACTGTACTTCTCGGCCATGGCTAACTTCTTACGGGTTAAACTTACATTACAAGTCGGCCACTCTCAGCCACCCTTGACTGCAGGGTTTCACAAACTCCATCACGTCCGCGCAACCCTTCAAAATCTAGTCACAGGGATGAACGCGCGCTCTATAATCAATGCACAGTGTGTAGAATCACAAGCACTGGCCGACATGTACGGAAATATGCCGAAACTAGATATACAAGACCTCAAATTTGACTCATAATTTTTCAGTATTTTATTGATGCACAGAAAAGTTATTCATACCAAAATTTTTAATACACTGCAGGTTTATATTTAATCTGAAGACCTTTTTAAAATTTGAATTAGTTAGGCCAATTTTTCAATTTTTTTTCGGCAAACTTCATCCTAAGAGTCTCATTATTTTTTCCAAGGCGTATTTCTTGTGTATTATATATATATATATATATATTCTTGTTTGTTGAAAATTAAATTTTTCACGCAGTATACGTGTCTTAAATTTTACGTTGACTCGATAGGAATTACGAGAGAGAAAAAATTAAGAAAATGTACCTTTTTTTTTTTTTTCGTTTTATTTTCTTTTTTTTCTTTCTCTCTCGTAATATCAAAGCAACGTAAAATTTAAGACATGTATAGTCTGTGCAATTTATCTTGAGCCCTGAGTTTTTTAAACAAAAAATGAACGTTGCCATTTAATGGTTCCTACAATGAATTTTTCCACTTCATTTTAGAAAATCATGTGATTTTTGACAACAATGCTCGGATTTCTAACCATCCGATTGGTGAATGGCACTTTGTTTACATTTTTCTTTGTAGTGGTGAGGGTTCAAGATAAATTGCACGGACTATAGGCACTGGGTGGCAAATAAATCCGCACTTTTCGAACCCCTGCCAAAAATTCGATTCTCAACTTGATGTAGGTAAGTATATTTTTTCAAGCTTGGATAAAAATAAAACAGTAAGTAAAGAAAAAAAAACGAAAAATTTTGAAAAAAAAATTCCATCTCTAAAAAAAAAAATAAAACGCATAAACTTTTTCGAAATTCTGTCAAAAATTCAATTTTCCACTCAAAACTTTTTTTAGCTGATTTTTTTTTTTGAGTAAAAATGTTTAAAATTTTATCCAGGTGCTTACTTTTAAAACATTCAATTGCGATACTGTGAGTTTTCCATGTTTTTTAAACAAGTTTTCGAAGTTAAATATCATTATGCAAATCAGAAATCACATATTAAAGTTTGAGGTTCTTCGAGAGAGTGTTAATTTGATTTTAAATATTATACCTATGAAAAATTTTGAGATTATTTTTAGGTGATGAAGATATGTATTTCATCGCGAAAAATTTACTACCAACGTATATCTACAATCTACATACCCATTTAGGTACAATTCCTAAATTCTGATTTGAATATTCGCAGACTGCCTTTGCAAAAAATACCTACTCGAATTTCGATACACACAAATAAATTTTCCAATATTGATCATTTTTTTCTCAACGTGGGTTTAAATTATAAAAAATATTACCTTTAATACGTCATCTTAAAACCCTGATTAGTAAAAAAAAAATTCATATGTGACTGTCGCTGAGATAAGGGACCTAGTGTGTTATTTTGAGGTTTTGACCTAACTGCGGTTTGGGATACTTACCTGAAAGTGTACTTTTTAACATAGACCAGGTCAAGTTGCCGAAAAAAGAATTTTAAGCGCGCTAAATTGCGATTTTATGTTCAAAAGTGTTCATTTTCCTCATACATGTTTAATAAAAACTGACTTATTCGTACCTACAACTGACCCTTTCGGTTTAATAATGTAAAAACTATCTAATGAGACATGGTGTACACCTCATTATACTCAATCTGAGGATATTTGACTTTTTTATATTTTCAACAGTCGATATATTCACTCCAAGAGATTTGATAGTAACTTAACGCCATGAATGGCATTTGGCACCTTAAATTATTTATCAAATTCATCACTCGAGGTCTATTTAAATAATTAAAATCGTAACTTGAAAAATTACGATCACAAAATTCATTTTAAAAATAAAGCGCCACTGATAACGCTGATAAAAACTAAAACCAACGCGATTTAACGCGATCAGCTGACATGAAAACTGAAGCTACCACCACACTACACAGCCGGGAACTGCCAAGATGGACTGAGTGACGTCACAAAACCTTCATTCAATCATCAGATCTATTATAGACACTGGACCTAACCCAAGACATCCAACTCCTGGCTGGAGGGTCCCGCGTACTCTGCCGATAACCTGTCTTTCCAATTTATCCTGCTGGGTGCAGATGATGGCGCTGCAGTCAAATTTTTATAAAGACCAACTCCTGAAGTCCAAGATATCATTTAAAGAGTTGCATTTTTCATAACTGATACAATCCAACATTATGTCATGAGAGGCAAAATATTTTTTTAGTTTTATTTATTGCGAATTGCAATTTAAATTGACAATTTTCACGATAAATAACCAAAATCAAATAATTCAAACCACATACAACGTGTTTTTCCGCGTATTTTTTTGTTTATCACTTTGAAAAAACGACTACAGCGCCATCATCTGCACCCAGCGGGATAAATTGGAATAACACAGGATATCAGGCCAATATGGCGGCGGGTTGGATGTCTTGGGTTAGGTCCAGTGTCTATAATCAGAACACTTGTCAACCCACTAAAGCCGCGTTCACATAAGTTACACCATGTCAAAACTTTAAACGCGTTTTACTCGAAAACTTGTTTTTGGGCACAGGTCCCTTTTCTCAGCGACAGTCACATATCGACGTGGACGTGTCAAAACCACGTATGTTGGAATATCAAAATTTTACAGGAGAGACAAAAAACGTCGCCAAAAATACACGCGTCTTACGTGATTTTTAAAAGTAAATAAGCCGATTGGAACGTTAGAATTGGACTACGACATACGAAGTGATCAAAATTAGATTTCTCCATTTTTTTCCTATAAGAAACCCAAAAAAAGTGATTTTGCTGAAAAACCCGACATACGTGGTTTTGACACGTCGACGTCGAATATACCTTTGGTGCGAAAAAATTTCCTAGCTTAAAATCAATTTTATGCTGCCTACACGAGATTTGAAAATAGAGGAAAATTACAAAACGAATCAAATGGCTTACAATATCAAAGACTCGAGATTTTAGCCGTAATACTGGCAAATAAATCTAACATTTGAAAAATGGAGCATTTCCTAACCGAGCACAAATTATCCAAACACATTAGAATATTTCATAAACCAGAGTTATGCCAAAAATTTTATTTATTTCTTGATTTATATTACAACTCAAATAACGTAATTTTTCGTCAAAATTAAAAAAAAAAAGGCCAAACATTAAACCTAACCTAACCTAACCTAACTGAACGAAACATCCCCAAAATAGTTATTCATTTGAGACAATAGCTCGTTTTAATTTACGTAGGTTTCAGTTAATGGATCTAACATGAAGTGAAATTTGTCATAATTACATGCCTACCTATGTACCTAGACCTACCTACCGCAGCAAGCATTGAAAAAAAAATATAGTTAGGGAGATTGAATTTTGGTAAAATGAAGTTAGTTTAGGCTTTAGGCTCTTCTCGCCTGTCATAGCAGTAAACCACGTCGCAAAAAGAAGTCAGTTTGTATTTATTTTTAAAATCGTATCAGTAATAATATGTCTTTTCAAATTTCAAATATTTTTTCGTCAATATGATTCAAAATCTTATCTCGATACAGTCCCTACCTACATTCCTCTCTTCGCTTTACCGAACTATTCCCAGAGATGGGCGAGAATAAAATCAATCCGAATGAAAACAGTCGAGTAAACTTGATTAACTTTTCAAACCAAAGTAAATTTGATAATTTTTGGATTCGAATTTGATTTATTAATTGAAAAGGGGAAAAAAAAGAAATATAAACCAGAGGCAAAATTATTATAGCAACTAACAAGTCGAACAATAAGTACCCATTTTAAAAATTATCCATCGTCAAAACTTTCTTAGAAATCATTAAAAAGTAAATCCACTCGTTAAGGTATCTTTCTTTTTCCAAAACCAATACAAACCATGATATTTCAAAAATCAGTTAATTACATCTGTGGAAAAAAATTGATTAAAATTTTCCTTTGCGAACTACCTCGTTAACAACTTCATTTCTCAAGAAACTAATTGCTTATTCGATTGAAGGGATTTTTTTAAAAAGCACGACAAAGAATATTTTATCATACCTACTATAAAGAGGTAGAATCATTTCATCTAATATTTTATGCGCAACGAAGAATATATTATTTATCTATTTTAAGCATAATTTTTTATTTATTTTTTTTTGACTCGAGCATGAAGTTTTCAAAAGAACGACTTTCATTATATAGGTACCTTAGACCATATTAACTTTAACAGCTGATACATTTCTTGCAACTCGGGTCTAACAATTTATTGAAATTTAGTCAGGTATTTTACCCAATTTTAATTTTGTAAAAGCGCAAAGACGAAATTCCATTCTAAAAAGCAATTTTGGCAGAATATTGGAAGAGACGTTAAACTTGCAAAATATGTTATAATCGTAACTATGAGCTCGAAAATATAAATAGTCTGGTTTTAAGGGTGATTTGGCCTTGAGCACCGAGTTTCAAATAATCCAGTGAATGTTGGTCATTATGGTCTAAAACGTTCGTCAAAAATTTTTTAGTTTGTATTATAACTCCTTACCCCTTCTTGGAGGTTAAACTTGGATTTTAGTTAGAAATTTCTATTTTTGGCAGTTTTCATCAACCGGATTTTTTCAAACTTACAGGGATAGTACATATAATACGAAGGTTATGTAGGTATTTTTTGAAAAAAAATTCGGTTGAAAACTGCCAAAAATGGAAATTTCCAAAGAAACCCCACGTTCAACCCCCCCCCCCCCCGGAAGAGATAAGGAGTGAGATATCGAGCTAAAAATTTTGTCACAAAGCGAATGTATTACAACATATTAAGGACCAACGTTCACTGAATAATTTGAAATTCGCCCTGGGAAAACTTCATTTAAATGTTAAAGATTGCCTATATTATTATTATATTGTACCTATTACAACGTTGAAAGTAAGAAAAATATATGTATACCCGTCTAATCCATATTTAATAGTGTAGGCTACCTTATGTTATCACGAAAAGCACGTGTTGAATTTTTTTTCTTACCAAATTGAACCATACTTTGTGGATTTTATATACCCACTCAATTCAAATCTAAGTGGGTTAAGCTTTGTTTTTTTGTACCTATTCTATTTTCGGTTGGAAATTTCATCTGAAAATTGAAGGTATCGAATTTATGAACATTGATTACTGACCAAATAACCAACGTCAAAATTTCCAAGACTTACTACCGATGTCAATGCAATACTAAAAAAACAGTGCGAGAACGTGGAAATCGAAATTCGCAATCTGATTTGAAATATTATTTTGTACTTGTGCATGGGAGAAATCCGAAATTCAATTTTTTTTTATATCGAAATAAAAATTCGTATATGAGAAAAATTCGACAACAGCTGCACTTTTATTATTTCATATTACGCTCTTCTCCAACAATTTTGAAAATCATCAATTTCATAAAGAATAAATTGGAAAAAAAATTAAAAAGATATTAGGTACATATAGAGGTATGAAAAAGAAACATTACTCTAAAGGGGCGGTTCATTTTTAGTTGGAATGGAAAAACTTGAGCTTTGGGAAAAAATTTGAAAAATTTGAAAAATTTGGGTTTCGGGGAAGAATTTTGAAAAATTTAAAAAATGTGAGAGCAATTTTGGAAACCTTCAACAAAAAATTTTGGTCTTTTACCTCATAGGGGAGCGAACCTAGGCACCCTTAATTTAGCGTAACTTTTGAGAAAAACGAAAAATTGTACGTTTTACAACCCTCGTGCCAGAGTAAATTTCAACGTAGGTGTGCAAAAAAATAATAATTAACACAATTTGAAACAGATTTTAAAAATTTTTAACAAAAAACTAAAAACATGGTTATTGGAGAAACCATTCTACTCGGTAGATGAACAGTAAATGAACGCCGATACTTCATAACATTAATAGTACTTACTAATATTCCACTAACATTCCGCTAACCTCGATAACTTCCCCCCCCCCCCCCCCCCCCGAATATTCACTGTACGGAAAATTCTTTTATTATTTTATTTATTTTATTATTTATTTATTTATTTATTTATTTATTTATTTTTATTATTATTTATTTATTCCCGAGCAGCACACTCGATCGATAATATCGAAAGTTGAAACGTATCGATAAAAAATCGTTTAAAAATCTAAAGATGTTCTCACGATATGATACAGATTTAGCTGTACGATTTTATAGGCAAAAAATCTAAAAACTATCGAATTCGATAGTATTACGATTTTAGGACGATATTCGTCAACGATACTATCGACAAAGAATATTAAATTTATCGAATCCGATTTTCCACCGATTTTGTGCAGATATTTGAAACTATATTATCAACAAATAATCTGAAATTTCTCGAATTCGATTTTTTAACGATTTTGTGAAGATATTTGAAACTATATTATCGACACGTAATCTGAAATTTCTCGAATTCGATTTTTCAACGATTTTGTGCAGATATTTGAAACTATATTATCGACACGTAATCTGAAATTTCTCGAATTCGATTTTTCAACGATTTTGTGACGATATTTAGAACTATATTATCGACAAATAATCTGAAATTTCTCGAATTCGATTTTTCAACGATTTTGTGACGATATTTAAAACTATATTATCGACACATTATATGAAATTTATCGACTTCGATATTTCAACGATTTTGTAACGATAGTTGTTGAAACTATATTGATTTTTTTCTAGTCAAAAAACTTTATATTCAAAATTGGATGGGAAGAAAGGGCCAAATCGAAATTTTTATAATAACCAAAATTAAATCCAGAATATTATTCTACGACTTTTGTTTGAAATGTTTTTTCAATTGGACCTCATCTCTAGCCTCTATTATTTTGCATTTACCTACTTACGTGTAACAGTAATATGCGAAATAAAAATTGAAAAAATTTTCAAACAAGTTATCTAGTTTTTTTGGTTTACTAGGTATTTCACTTGAAACCAGATCGTTGTTCTTAAATAAAATTTTACCAAGTTCAATACTACGATTACTATGTGAATACTTAGTATTTAAAATTTAACGGAAGGGAGGCGCCCAATCGAAAATTTTGTAATGACCAAAATTATTCTTAGAACTTTAAGCTACAACTTTTGTTTGAAAATTTTTTCAATTGGACCTCTCCTTCTCCTCCAATTTTGCATAATACTCCGTTGATACTTATTCAAAATTGTAGGAGCGGAGGAAAAAGGGGCCAATTTGAAAAAATTTTCAAACAAAAGTTGTAAATTAAGGTCCTAGAAATAATTTTAGTTATTATAAAAATTTCAATTGGACCCCTTCTCTTCTCCAATTTTGCATAAGATGTTTGAATATTATAATCCAATTCGTATTATGCGAACGAACTCCGATGTTCGCAACAGACGCTTGTTTTGGTAGAAACTGCTGTATTTGGAACGAAATTCGCCAGCCTTAAGCGTAACTACGACTTCAAACTCGCCAGCCGGTCTTGAAAATGTGCACGCGCATATACCCATATATGCTAAATTATCTACAAAAAATCGATTGAATATCGAAACTAGATAATCTACAAAAAATCGTAATACAAAATCGATAGAATATCGAAATTAAATCGAAATAAAAAATCGATAGAATATCGAAACTAAATCGAAATAAAAAATCGACAGAATATCGAATTCGATAAAGTGTCGCGTTAGTTCCGCATAAATCGTGTAATTATCTTTCGATTTATAGATAGGTTATCGATGAAGTATCTAACTATAATCTTGAGATTTTTAAAAGAAAAATCGTTCGATTTTATCGAAAGTTTATCTGTTGATGGATTTTGCCAACTATAATTCATCGATAATCTGTCGATATATCGAAAGATAATTTCACGATTTATGCGGAACTAACGCGACACTTTATCGAATTCGATATTCTGTCGATTTTTTATTTCGATAATTTGTCGAGTGTGCTGCTCGGGTTTATTTTTTTTTTTAAATTTATTTTGTTTTCAAACGCGACAATGTAAATAAGGCAAATGCTTTGAACTACAAATAAATGCTTTTACTTTGACTTTACTTTTTGATTTTCTAAAAAAAAAAATCACCGATATAAACTTTTTTCAAAAAATTTTTAATCTATAAAAAAATAAATGCCTATCCTAATTATCACAAATTTTTCTCTACAAAAATATTTTTTTAAAATGATTTTTCAAATAAATCTCAAGAAATGTTTATCCAATTAAATTCATGTTTAGAAAATACATATAATTAGGTATTCCCAAGATATATTTTTCAAACAAGAGAACTTTAGGAAATGGCCAACTCTTACCCTGATTCAACTGAAAATTGGCGCATTCAAAGTGGGAGTTGCTATTGGCACCTCACTTCGATACCTGACTGTCGATGATTCACTTTCAACGACTCTGTGAATCTGAATCCGACTTCTACTCTACTACAACTACAAGACTTGAT
Organism: Balanococcus diminutus; assembly: GCA_959613365.1. Taxonomy (NCBI): domain Eukaryota; kingdom Metazoa; phylum Arthropoda; class Insecta; order Hemiptera; family Pseudococcidae; genus Balanococcus; species Balanococcus diminutus. Next base: position 42,319,398 of record OY390716.1, read on the forward strand.
ATTATTTTTTTTCAGTTTTTTTAAAAATGTTTTATTTAATATGTAGAATTATGTACCGATGAATGAAAATGATTTATTCCAGTAGCAAAATTTTGAAAGCTCAAAAACTCGAGCCAAGTACGATACATTTGTGTACATAGAAAACGAGAAATGGATTTCTTGATTTACCAAGTATGATACTACATTCTTACATAACACAGGTCAACAGCCATTTTGAGAATGGGTCCAAAATAGGCTTAATCGATAGTATAGACCTAGAAACAAAAAGCAATTTCTCATTTTTTAATTTTATTTGCTTTTGCGGGTACAGGAGGGGTTCAAAGTAGCGAAAATCGGGGTTTTTGCACCTTTTCAACTGCTCATAGCGCCATAAATATTGCTCTACGAACAAAACCAATGGCAGTTTCGGAATCTACGTTAAATTTTGAGAAAACATCTTTCCAATTTTAAAGTACCTTAGTAACGTTTCAATTTTTTTACCTAGACCGCCGACGTTCCGCGTGGGAACAATTCGATAATAAATTATCGGACTGTCTCCGCGCGGAACGGCGGCCAGTTTTGCGGTGACAAAAATTTCAATTTTGGAGATATTTTTTTTAACAAAAATATTCCTTAACTTTTTGTAGGGAAAATTTTTTGAAAAAAAAAAATGCACAAAGATTGTTAAAACTAGCAATATTTTTCTCATTTTTTTTTTTTTTTTTGAATGAGCGAAAAAAAAACCTAATTTTTGAAAATTCAACAATTTTTCGACGTTTTTCTTTTTTATTGGAAAAAACGGAATAACTGCCTAATTTTTTTATTTTTTCACAATAAAAAAAATTATCAAATTCTTTCAAAAGTGAAAAAATTCTTCCATTTTGTGAACGATGTTTTTGATGCAAAATTATTTCTAGAATTATTTGGACGGAAAAACATTTTTGAGAAAAATCTGAATTTTCTTGGAATAAAATAATATAATTATAGTACTTACCTATCAATTTGTTAGGGGTTGAACACTTTTTTTTTTTTTTAATAAAATGAAAAATTTTAACCATTTGTCTGGAATTGAAAAATTGTTCAATTTTTTAGGACATGCATTTTATTTTTTATTTGTTTGGAATAAATTTTCTCACAATTAAGAATTGTTTAGAGTCAAAATCTTCCAATTTTTTTATTCAATTTTTTGAAAGTCGAGGAATTTTCAGTTTTTTTTTTTTATAATGAAAAATTTTACCATTTTTTCGGAATAAAAAATCTTTTTTGTTTTTTGTTTTAGAAGTCAAAAATTTTTTTTTGGAGTAAATTGAAAAAAAATTGTAATAAATAATTTTGGAGGAAGGGTGGGAGGGTAGAGAAGGGAGTGGGAAAGTCCTCAATTTTTAAGGGTCAACGTGTTTAAAGTCTAATGCTGTATCAAGAAACATTTCTGAATCTGAAAAAAAAAATGAATTTTTTTTCAAGAATAGCCTTTAGTGGGGTCCAACATCTGTAGAGCCTATCTTCACTTGAAGGCGTGAAAAAATTCGATTGAGAATTTCAGGGAATGAAAATTTTACCAAGTACGAGCATAACCCAATTTCATCACTGAAATTCTAGACCCAACGGGTCAACTTCAAACACATAATCCCAAAATCCCAACCAAGGACCGATTGACCATATTCTTACCCTACTACGTAACAAGAGAACCTCGCCAACTCGTCACCTCCGATTGAGCTGAAATTTGACTCACTGAAAGAGCATACCACTCAGACCTCAAAACCAAATTTTTAGCTGCCGAAGTTGATTTTTCAATTTTTGGCAAATTTTTGAAAATGGCTAAAACCCCCCTAAAAAAACATTTTTTGAAAAAAATTGTAAATTTCAAGATAGAACCCTGAAAATTGGTTTGCACACTAAAGTCGACCTCCCGAGTCAATTGGCACCATTTTCGAAGCGATCTGGAGCCTTCAGGAAAAGTTGAATTTTCTCCAGTGCACTGGAATAGCTCCAAACGGCGCTGTAATTAACTTCCGCAGCTGAAAATGTAATACTAGCGTTAGTATGATGCCATCTATGGAGTGACGTAGTTGAATACAAAATCCGAGGTGACGAGTTCGCACGTGTTTTTTTTTTTTTTTTGACAACTTAAAAATTTTGCAATTTTTTTAAAAATTTTCAAAAAATCTATGTCTTTAGCATATCACCTGAAACTTCGTCTACCCCCTAAAGTCGACTCCCCGAATCGATTGGAACCATTTTTGAAGCGATCTGGAACCTCCAGAAAATGTTGATTTTTGCCGTCTGGAGAGATTCCAGTATGCTGAAGAAAAGTTAACTTTTTCTGAAGGCTCCAGATCGTTTAGAAAATGGTGCCAATCGACTCGAGAGGTCGACTTTAGTGTACAAACCGATTTTCAGGATTCTATCTTGACATTTACAATTTTTTTTTCAAAAAAAATGTTTTTTTGGAGGCGGTTTTTAGCAGGGAAGAAAACCAATTGAGACCCAATTGGTTATGGTGATGGTGGTTTTGAGAAAATTTTGAAATTACTGGTGGTTCCAATTGGTTTTTGGTTTTTAAAAATTTTCAAAAGGTTTTAGTGCTAAAGTGGATCTATTTAATTTTTATTTTTTTTGATTGGTTCTGGTTCTGGGTTTTTGGTTTTGCTTGATTAATTGGTTGTGATGGTGGTTCTCAAATTAAAAACCATTTCAAATGGTTGTGGTGGTGGTGGTGGTGGTGGTGGTGGTTCCGTTTTGGTTTTTCAATTGGTTTTCATCGAATTGCTTCCATTTCGTAGTATGAAAAATATTTCCCAACATTTAAACCATTTATCTATGGCATTAACCATCAGAACCAGATGGAACCATTTTCGTGCTTCCTATTATACCACAAAAGAACTAAAAAAAGATCAGATCTTTGAAATTTGAATAAAAAATTAATTTGCCTACAAGTTACAAACGCAATATTGCAATAAATTTAAATTAAATAATATACATTCAAATAAAAAACAAAAAATAATAATGTTTCCACTTTCCAGAGCGCTGAAAAATCAGAAAAATGAAGAAAACAGGCCACAGGGGGTAGGTAAGGGGCCCAATTAAAAAAAAATTCAAATCAAAGATGTTGCTTGAAGTTCTAGGAATAAATTTGGTCATAACAAAAATTTTGATTGGACCCCTCCTTCCCTTTCAAATCCACTATTTCTCTTTTTAGAACCAAAAAGAACCAATTCCATTAATTGGTGGTGGTTCTGGTTTTCATTGTAAAGGAAATTGAAAATGGTGGTGGTGGTGATGGTGGTTTTTTATTTTCAAACCACTTTCTTGTGGTTGTGGTTGTGGTTATTTCAGCAAATGATTTTTCATTGTGGTTCCAAACGGTTCTCTTCCCTGCCTTTTCGAAAGGAATTGGTTCTTTTTGGTGGTGGTTCTTGAATGAATTTTTGAAGTTCATTGTAATGGTTCTAAATGGTTTTGAAAACCAATTGAAATATCTGGTGGTGGTTGTTTTACCCGGTTTTGGTTTCAATTGGTTTTCTTCCCTGGTTTTTAGCCATTTTCAAAAATTCGCCAAAAATCGAAAAAAAAACAACTTCGGCAGCTAAAAATTTGGTTGTAAGGTTTGGGTGGCATGCTCTTTCAGTGAGCCAAATTTCAGCTTAATCGGATGTGACGAGTTGGCGAGGTTCCCTTGTAAGTATATGCACTTCGTACTTATTTCAAGGCAGAAAGAAAAATGCCCTTTTGCACTTGCATTTAAGTACTTCGCCCTAACTCTATTATTTATCAAAGAATTAAGTTTAAATAAAATGTCTGAATACTGTGAATATGTATCTATCTACCACTAATATCTTAATTCGAAATTCTTCTTAATTTTCAGTTGAAAAACTTGGTCATTCGAGAAGGAAAATATGCACCGGAAGACTGGCAAACAACAGAACAGTTTGCAACTGTACCTCAACACTTGGTGGGTAGAAGGTTTCAACTTGGAAGGATGGAAAATAGCACATTCGATTTAAATTCACCGCACATGTCAAGGGCAATCATTAGAAAATGTGACAATCGCCTGTAATGAACAAAATCGGAAGTATCGACATTTTCCAATTAATATCAAAAATGAACATCAGCGATAATTATATTAACGCGTCATACAAAGAAATCTTGGACCACTATTTGCTCTTCAATAAAAACTCTCCAGGCCACGAGCAATATATGGTACCGGAAGAGTGCCACGAGTGGACCTACGTTTTGGATGTATTTTACTGGTACTACGTGCCATTTCTCAGCCTTTGTGGAATCATTGGAAACCTACTGTCGTATCTAGTCTTCTTGAACACCTATTTAAAAATGAGAAGTTCCAGTTACTATTTGGCAGCATTGTCTGCTGCAGATTTTGGATTCTTGGCCTCCATCACGGTGGTCTGGATTAATAACAAATTAGACATTCCGGTTTTCAATCAAGATGGCTGGTGTCAATTTATGATCTACATAAGTCACGTTTGCAGCTTCCTCAGCGTCTGGTTAATCGTCGCTTTTACGGTGGAGCGATTCATAGCTGTGCAATATCCTCTCCATAGACCGCGTGTCTGCACCATATCCAGAGCCAAATGTATAGTTACTATATTATTGGGTGTTTCTTTGCTAACCCATTCGTACACTTTTTTCACCGCCGGTGTAATTCATACGGCCGAAGGTGACGTTTGCGATTTACGAGAGACCTATCACGAAATGATGAGGGTAATCAATATTGTCGATACGCTGGTAACTCTTATAATACCGGTCGGATTGATCATAATAATGAACTCCATGATAGCGAAAAATTTATTTCAATTTAATAAACATTTCCGTCGACATAATGGGCCCAGGTCTAATCGAAGCGACACCCACCTTTGTCCGACTACGTTACAAGTAAGTATAATTTATGGAAGGTTTTACCTCCGCACTACTGCACACCTTGTTCTAACTCGATCTGCTCGTTTTCCTTTCCTTTTAATACAAGTTGTTTTCCCATTCAATTCCAATACGTACTAACTTTGTCATTCGACCTACGAATCTTTTTCTTTTATTTCATTAAATCCAAAGTTTAGACCTTGAGTTTTGACCTATTGAATGCAAAAGCCAAGAGCCCATATTAAAATTGGACTGGGGTGATTCCGAGGATAGAAGAGAGTGTTTTCATTGAGATAGATTGTTTTTAAAAGATTTTCCCAGACGAACTTTTGAAGGGGTTTAACAAGGAGTGAGAGTAGACTCTATTCAAGCAGGTATGAGTACTCTCGTAGAATGTTCTTGAAAACAGCGGAATGGAAGTTAGAGATTAGAATTTTGAAAATGTCAAGACTCTTTACTCAGTTCAAGTTTTTAAAACTGTCGAAAATCTAGTGAAAAATTTTAATGTTTTGTGAAAAATTCGCTGAAAATTGAAGACTTTATTACTGTAGGACAATATATCTTTTAAAAAATGATCTCGAGCTCAATTTTGTAGCCCCTCTAGTTCACCTTCCCTTCCAAAAAAACTCTTATCTCTATACGTACCAATTGAAAAACTTATCAGGAAAAAGTTTTAAATGGAAATTTTAGGAATACAACTAATTTCTGGAAATGTTGAATTTTTTGGAAAAAGTCCTGAAAATTTGAGTGCAAATTGCCCATTCAAATCCAAATTTGGAAAACTTTGTTGATATTTCATTACAAATACTTAATTTTTGTACCTACAGTCTTACAACTACGTACTCCAGAGATGGACAGATCCAGTAGTGAAACGATCTAGATCCAGATCCAGATCTTTTGCCTCACTGTATCTGCAAAATATCCAGATCCAGATCAGATTCTGCTGAGGATCTGGATCTAAAGATCCAGACCCTTTTTTAAGGGGTGAGGATTTAGTTTTTGATTCATTTCTTTTGTTGTCTGTAAAGTATAAAATGAATTTATAACAGATAAAATCAACTTCAAGATTTTGGTTCAGTTCGATATTGTTAGTTCGGGAGGGATCCGAGCAACATTTTTATAGATAATAACCAGAATTATTTCTATGATGTCAATTTACAACTGACACTTGAAATTTTTAAAAATGTCATCTTCAACTTCTCTCAAATTTTAAATTAATTAACACAACTTCAAATTTTGAAATTTCATTAGAATTTAATTTTATTTCAGCCAATTTTGGCGTTGTTGCTAAACAAATTTGAAATTTTTAGCCCTGAAAAAGTATCTGAATTCTCAATTTTGCAATATTTAATCTGTGAAGTAACTAAAAATAAACCAAAAAGGAAACCAAAACCTATAAATTTTAGTGTTTTTCTTTTTGCTTCATTTTCATTTATTTCATTGATTAAATATTAGAGAATTGAGAACACCAATGAAAAGTTCATTTCACAGAGAATAAATGATGAATTGAAGGGGAAAAGTTTTTTTTTTGGATCTGGGTTTTTTGAAAATTTGAGGATCTAAAGTTGCAGATCAGATCCAAAATTTTGGATCTTTGGATCTTTAGATCCAGTTTTCAAATTTTAGAATCCGGATCTGCCCAACTCTGAACCACTCCAAACTATACCTAACACAATGAAAAATGTGTAGGGTTTGTTTGGATCCAGACAACAAAATCCCATTATACTTAATGATTGTAAGAAAGTTGTAGATGATCATACCTAAATTTTTGATCCTATAACTAATCTGAACACTGAACCGAACCCAATGTCAAGTATACATATAAGCCCATAAATAGGGTTTGCATGAGTTCAGTCAACAAAATCCCATCACAGTGGTTCTTGTAAAACTGTTGCATAAGATTATTTCTTAATTTCTGAACCTACATGCAGGGTGATATGTCCAATGAATTTTTAAAAGAAACAAAAATGGTTATGTCAAAAATTTGTCTATCTTTGAAAATGAAGGCGCTACAAAGCTTTGAAAATTGATATTTTTGAAATTCAAGATTCCGTAGAGCATTAATTTTCAAAGATAGGCAAAATTTTCACATAACATTTTTTGTTCCTCTCTAAAAGTTACACCTGTTTCAGGTATATTTTTTCCAAATTTTGCAATTTTCATGTATCATCACTGCGCCTTAATAAATTGAGGTAGGCAGTACTTTTGACTGGGATTTTGCGTTGCTGTAACTCCTTCGATTTCAAAGATAGGCAATCCAATATGATTACAACTTTTATTGCTTTTTTAAAGATCTATCCACTACCGGTGTCGATTTTTTTTGAACGCAGTGTTGCCAATCGATTTTGCTAGATAAAATACCGTTTTTCAAACCTTTGTAGCTCCTTCATTTTCAAACTTAGGCAATATGTGTACATCAACTTTTTTGTTAGTCGTACTCAGTTATATCCAAATATCAAGTTTGGCAGGCCACTCAGCGGACACCCTGTATAACAACTCTTAACAAAACCATTTTACACCACTCGTTCACCTTTTGAGAAAAATAAATGAACGCAACTTTCTTTGTTGCAAATTTTATTTACTTCAATTTTATTTATCAGAACATTTTTCTGTTTAAACGAATATTTGTAGAGTTATAAGCGAAAATGAGCAAGGATACTGGGTAATTATAGGTCCAGTTTTGGGAGACTTTCCTGAAGGTGAGGTTCTAGGACTTTTTGGTGGAATCAAAAAATGTCATGTATCCCAAAATACAATTCCGTTTCCTCGTTTCATTGAGCTTTAGATATTGGGTACAATAAATTAAGTTTGATGTTTAGCGAAAGAATGCAAAAACCCCCACAAACATAGAACAGTCGTCAGTCGATAATTGAGATACATACGAAGGTAAATAAATCGACAGACAGATAAATTTGATCGGAAATTCTGAGACGAGTACATTTCGCAAAGTAATTTATATTAGCACTCTCCAATACCCAATATGGAGGTTGGAGGAACGTGACGTGGGTGGGACGGCATAAAACCACAAATTCGATAATACTACCCATTCGCCACCATTATGTTGACATCAAAGGAAACCCAGCAAAAACGTGATTGTGCCAAATCGACCCCCCCCCCCCCCAAAAAAAAGGTCTAATACTTCTTTTTCTAAAGTAAAACTCAATCTACGTAAAATCTTTGTTGCTCAAATTCGGTTATAATTTTACATTATAGCTGGGAGGAATTAGGAATAATAAAATTTTACATATCGCTAAACTCAGGTAATATAGAAATCTTAACAATTTCGCTACAATAAAAGGGAAATTTTTAGAAGTAATTAATCCAGCCGAGGCGTTTAACTAATTTAAATTCCAGTCACAAAGGAACTCTTTCAGGCCACTAAAACTTCATTATCGAAATTTATAGAACATGTCGATGTTTCTCGACACCAACGTGCCTTTAGGGATTTTACCTGCCCGACTAGCATAAGAAATTACCTAAAAGGTTTATCGCCCAATGGATGATGAATTGAGTAAAAAATTATACTGTTGCCTATTTTTGAATTTCTTCGAGCCCCGGAAAATATTAAAATTTACAGTGCCACCGAGACCGGAATATGAGAAAAATATTTCGAGTAAATACGTATTCGTTTGAATGGGAAAAAAATTAATTTTTTTTCGATGTTGAAATACCTTCGCGTGAATTAAAATCGAACGTAAAGTAAATGAATGGGGACTAAGTTGTTTTTGACGTTTACATCATCGAATAATAAGTAATTCCGAATCCGTCTTTGCTTTCACGAAAACGTTTTTAAATTTTGATCGTTGAATGATGCAAAATACGTAAAAATCTACAATACGAAACACTCCTATGTTTAATTTTGAGAGCTTATTTAACCAAAGTAAAGTTTACAAAAACTAAATTTTCTGGTTCCATTCGGCTTAATTGATTTTCAGCAATGAATTCTTTCAAACAAAATACAAAAATATCCAACGATAGCATAAAATAAAAGAAACAATTGTACAGCTTCGTTAGGGCTGTAGGAGTCGACCCGACTTTTTTTTCTTTACTTTGAAGCAACGAGTTGAGCTTGAATTTGACATGTGACATGAGAAAAACACAACAAAGGAATGCCGCAGCTTATAAAAAATATTTGATGCATTGTAGTACCTTCCTACACCACACAAGATCGAATTTCACGTTAATAAAACTCGATAAAACATTTTGTTACTTACAGTTCATTGAAACTGAGGATAGAATTAGAGGGAATTGAACTGATTTTTAGGAAATCCACCCTGTAAGTATCCTGTTCACGTGTAACGTCTTCTTTTTCTCTCTCTCTCTCCAAACACAAATACGACAGTGAAAATTTACGCTTCAGTTTGTTGTCGCATTTATTTGACTTTTGAGCACAGAAATTTTAAAATATCGTAAAAGTTTAAAGGATTTTCAACACCTTTGCTCCTTTATTTAAGGCTATCAAAAATCAGAATGAATTTTCCTTACTGTTTATCGAATTATTAAAAATCATCTGCTCTCAACTTCCCAACTTCCTGCGAATCGAAATCATATACTTAATAAATAAAATTTCACAAAGAACAGACCAAAAAGGAAATCATTATTTGAAATTATACACCTTTCAAAGTGAATAAAAAGTGTCAAAAAATGGCTCATTATTTTCTTTTCATTCGCTGCACATACAGTCATCTGTATTCCTACCGAATCCGTTCGTATATATCTACCTGGTTCATTTTACGATTTCAAATGAATAGGTAGTCTTTTTACCCATATTATGTAGACCTATGTAGTCAGTGTGAAAAAGTTTCACTACAATAAACAACGAAAATCCCTTCAAGCTGACTTCATTTTCTTCTCTCTCAAATATCTTTTTTATTAGTTTTCATTTTTTTTTTTTTTTTGACAAATTTTCAAACTTTTTTTGAAAAGCTAAAAAACCATTTCCGTATAAAAATCTCATCCGTGAGATATTTACATGCAGACTCGCGGAAATACAGCCACCTACGAAAGTTTAATCCTGAAATATATGTGGTAAGCAGTGGTCGAATTGAGTGAAATTTTGAAACAGAACGCATGTATTGCTCAATTTTTTTTTGTAAAAACAGGGGCTCAAAAAATTGATAAAAAATTATCCGGGGAAGGGGTGTAAAATATATAGACAGTTGGGCAGAGCTTTATTTTGGTATTTCGCACCCCCAAATAATGACGAACTGGAAAAAAAAAATTTGAGAGAGGAGGCAAAATCAGTGAAAATGCCAAATTCAACTATCAAAAATTTCCAACTTGACAAAAAGGAAGAGGAGAATAATGCCCGAGCGAAGCGAGGGCGAAAATTTTTGAAAAAATTGCAATTTTGAATGAAAAAATATGCGTTTTTCAGCATAAATCTGAAGATGCCTTTATAATAGGAAATTCCTGAAGCGTGATTTGGAAATGAAAAGTAGGATTTTTTCTAATTTTCATTTCCTGATATATGAAAACGATATTTTTGTGAAATTGTTTTTTTATCAATTTGTGATATATGCCAGATATAACACTAATTATCACTAATATGCAAGAATAATCGCATTTTACATCATAAAACTTGAAAAAATTGAGATTTCTTTTTTACAAAAATTCATTTCTTATTATGAACGCTGCCATTGAAATGCTTTGGTTCAACTTTTCATTTCCATTCAGTTCCTTCAGGAATTTCCTATTATAAAGGCAGCTTGAGTTAGATTTTCATCTTCCCAAGGTTTTATTTGAATTTGAAACTATTTCATGTAACGCTGAGCAATACACAAATGAAATTCATATATTGCTCGAATTTTTGGTAAAATGAAGCGTACCGGAACGCAAAATTTTCATTTTTTTTGAAACGGAACGCAAATTTTTTATTTTTTTTTTGAAGCGGAACTGCGTTCCATTGCGTTCCGGCTCAATTCGACCACTGCTGGTAAGAAAGCAGTATTACCTACCCAGCCAAGTTAAATTCCAAACGACGCGTATACTGCCGATTTACTATATTGACAGTAAGCATTAACACGAGATTTTGTGTATGTACGCATCACCCGGCCAAGTTGAATTCCAAACGACACTAATGCTTCTGACTTACCTACTATATTGACAGTAAGCATTAATATGAGATTTCGTGTGTGTTTTACCTCGCGAACTGAAAAAGGTATTACTTTGAAAACGTCAAAAAGTTTGTATTTTACCTTCTGAAAACACGTTTAAAATTTTGTTAAATTACTATTGATAGGACGAGAAATATGACATCTCAAAGAAGAGCATATCACACATTTTGTAATGTGTTTCTCCTGTCTCCCACCGCCTTCGTCACGCCTACAGATCTTGCTAATAATTTAATTATTATAAAATTTTCAGATGAGGCTCAGGGAAGGGAGATGTTTTCTTAAAATTGTCAAAAGGCACATCCTTAGAATGAAGGCAAATCATATGGAAAATTTTTTTTATATGATTTCCCTTCATTCTAAGGAAGTGCATCTTGATAATTTCAAAAAAACATCCCTTCCCTGAGCCTCATCCTCTCTGAACAATTTTCAAAAACAGATCATCACATTTATGAGACATTTAAAAAATGTAATTTTTTATGTTTAAAAAAAATTAAACATAGATTAAAAATTGGTAAAAAAAATAAAATTGTGATTAAAACAGGTTCAACATAAACATTTTCGCACAAAAAGCAGAGTTGTAATAACGGAACGTAACGTAACGATAAATCGAAACCTGGTGACAAGAGAAGAAATCATAATGAAACAAAATGTTTGAAAAAAAAACGAAACGAAAACAAAACATTGAAATTTCAAAAATAACGTACTTAACAAAATAACGAAAAAATTTCGAGTTTTTTTTCATAGTGTTATTTTTTTTAGCATTGCAATTTGCAGGTTGTTCGTTCAAAAAAAAAAAATATACAATCACTTATCATATTTTTTATTTTTTATTTTTAAACGAACAACCTACAAATAGCAATCCTAAAAAAAATAACATAACGAAAAAATAACGAAAAAAACACAAAATTTTTTCGTTATTTTGCTACGTTATTTTTGAAATTTCAATGTTTGTTTTCGTTTCGTCATTTTTTGAAGTTATAATATTAATATAAACGTTGAAATGGGGTAATACAAAGTTTTTACATTTAATTTTTTTTGTTGTTGTTTTATTCTAAATTTCATAATTTATATCTGTTTAATTTTCAAACAAGCCAGAATTTGTATTCTGGATAAAATTTCTCGGATTTTGAGTACTTACCCACACAATACACATACAATAACGAAACGTAATGAAACAACGAAAAAAGTTTCGATTAACGTAACAAAATAAAATTATGAAATTGAAGAATCGACGAAATCGAGGTAAACTGAAGTAGCGTTATAACGGAACATAACAAAAAAATTGAAAATAACAAAATATCATAACGAAACGACAACGAAAAATCAGATGAAGTCCATAACGAAATAATAACGATAACAAAATAACGAAAAAGTATTTCGTTATTACAACCCTGCCAAAAAGACAATTTACGATGATTTTTCATTTTTACCTTCCTTTTCAGGAACCATCATTTTTCATATTATTTTCTTTAACTTTTTATAATATTCAAAAAATTCACAAGGGTACAAAAATGATGAAAAATTGCCATGAATGCGCCATTTTTTGGGTGGAAATATGTATGTTAAACCTATTTTAATTACAAAAAAAAATCCTAATTTTTATTCTATTTTTTAAAATTTTCTTTAAAAAACATGAAAAATGACATTTTTTAATGTCTCATAAATTAGATGATGTGATGAATTCTAGATTCTTTCTTTTTCGAAAAATATTAATAACGATGATAATACACTGAAACAAATGGATTGTAGTGATTCTGGGCACAACACAGTAATTTTAGGACACGTCGCCAATTTTAGAATCATTCTGGAATAGAACTGAATCTTTTCTGTTTTTCACCGGAATAATTCTAAAACTGGCGACGTTTCCTAAAATTACTGTGTTTTACCCAGACTCATTACGGTTTTTGAAAATTCATTTTTTTTTTTCAGTGTACTTGCCAACCAAAGTCATGAAACCCATTCTATAACATATTTGAATTTTTTTTGAAATTTTGATTTTTGCACATTTTTTTTTTTTTTGCGAAAACTTGAGGGCTCTTGCGCAATCTGAAGATATTATTTAATTTGATTAATTTGTTCCCCTTTTTTATGCCTCCCCAAAAACGTGGCCAATATCATGAAAAAAATCTAGACAAAATTTTCTGTCTGACGCCGCAACGTGCAACTCTCTACCTATTATAGTTGTCGAGAAATCCAAGTTTGAAAATACTCAGCCCCTGTGGTCCGGAGGTTAGGCAAACATATCTACCAGGGAAGAAAACCAATTGAGACCCAATTGGTTATGGTGATGGTGGTTTTGAGAAAATTTTGAAATTATTGGTGGTTCCAATTGGTTTTTGGTTTTTAAAAATTTTCAAAAGGTTTTGGTGCTAAAGTGGATCCATTTAATTTTTATTTTTTTTGATTGGTTCTGGTTCTGGGTTTTTGGTTTTGCTTGATTAATTGGTTGTGATGGTGGTTCTCAAATTAAAAACCATTTCAAATGGTTGTGGTGGTGGTGGTGGTGGTGGTGGTGGTTCCGTTTTGGTTTTTCAATTGGTTTTCATCGAATTGCTTCCATTTCGTAGTATGAAAAATATTTCCCAACATTTAAACCATTTATCTATGGCATTAACCATCAGAACCAGATGGAACCATTTTCGTGCTTCCTATTATACCACAAAAGAACTAAAAAAAGATCAGATCTTTGAAATTTGAATAAAAAATTAATTTGCCTACAAGTTACAAACGCAATATTGCAATAAATTTAAATTAAATAATATACATTCAAATAAAAAACAAAAAATAATAATGTTTCCACTTTCCAGAGCGCTGAAAAATCAGAAAAATGAAGAAAACAGGCCACAGGGGGTAGGTAAGGGGCCCAATTTAAAAAAAATTCAAATCAAAGATGTTGCTTGAAGTTCTAGGAATAAATTTGGTCATAACAAAAATTTTGATTGGACCCCTCCTTCCCTTTCAAATCCACTATTTCTCTTTTTAGAACCAAAAAGAACCAATTCCATTAATTGGTGGTGGTTCTGGTTTTCATTGTAAAGGAAATTGAAAATGGTGGTGGTGGTGATGGTGGTTTTTTATTTTCAAACCACTTTCTTGTGGTTGTGGTTGTGGTTATTTCAGCAAATGATTTTTCGTTGTGGTTCCAAACGGTTCTCTTCCCTGCCTTTTCGAAAGGAATTGGTTCTTTTTGGTGGTGGTTCTTGAATGAATTTTTGAAGTTCATTGTAATGGTTCCAAATGGTTTTGAAAACCAATTGAAATATCTGGTGGTGGTTGTTTTACCCGGTTTTGGTTTCAATTGGTTTTCTTCCCTGATATCTACATCGACTCACTATAAGTTGCATTGTTACTTGTTAGAAGGCTTTACTCCTAAGGAGGTACACCCTGTATAATATGGAAAATTTCACGCTGATTCAGATTGAAGATTTATTTTATGGTTCGTCAAATTATCGTAAAAAATTAAATAGCAGTTTTAAATCAATTGAGTAGATGTATAAGTTATCTTTCAAGTATGGAACCTAACTAAAATTGGGGCACGAAAATAATTTGGCTTTTGAACATTGATATCAATTATCAATGTTTTTTGAAGCCTTTTTTTTTTCAACTTGAATACTTTTTTGACACGCGACGCGAGTGTTTTTTTTTGGCGATTTTTTTTTAATACTCGAGTTACGATTGCAACTTCGAGCACACATCACCATAAAAAACCATTTACACTTTATAAAATCACGCAGTAAAAAACGTACGACTTTGAAAATGAGAAAAAAATTTACAACTTGAATTAGGGAATACTTGTCAACAGCAGGGTATATTTAACGTCAATTTTCAGCTGAACTTTACGATTAGGTACATGCGAAGTTTAACCTTAGCTTTGTCAACACGTGTTCAGAGTGAATTTCATTTATATAGATTTTCAATTAAATTATCTCGTCGTTAGATGTCTACTTTTAAAATTACTCTGCGTTTAAGGGGGTATTTTTCACCAATGGAAAAATCTCGAAGTATTTTCAAACTTTTGAACGAAGTTGGCGTGTGATTGGGTGATTTTTTTTGAGAAAATAAAATATAAGGAATTAACTATTTTTAGAAGTTGAGATTTAGTATATAGGTACTATAAACTTTAAAAATATACCCCTTTAGCTATTATAGAAGTGAAAAAAGGTTGCTAGATAAAACCCACGTAAAAAATGATGTCAAGAAAAAACATCGTCTATCCATCGAAGCTGTAAGAAAAATTAGTAACTTTTCACGAATGAATTCCTCCAAAGTTGATCTTAAATTCCCTTATCCATTCTGGGTGCTTTTACAACCTCGAGAATGTGCGCATTTTCAACATATCAGCATTAAGGTGTAGACTCTTTTTTGTTTAAAGTCTTCAAGCTCGAATGGGAATAGATGCAGACGAACGATGGCCATCAGGATGTCAGCAATCGGAAACGACGAATCTGTGCATTCTTCGTACAGCTACAGCGAATGTAGAGCTCAATCAATTTTCCAACAATATCCAAATGTAACCCATGTCCCTACACACAATAGCTGCCAATCAGCTCCAGCTCGATGCGTCCGTAAGTAGTGAATTTTTTCATACCCTAAAGATGGGAAATTACACCATAAAGTATCAAACCTATTTTTTTGGTAAACAATATAGTGTATTTTTTTTAATAACTTATTTTCAAAACGAAAACTTTCTCTGGCTTTTTGAAAATTGTCAGCCAACTTTAAATAAGAAAAATTACTAATTTTACACCATCTAAATTAAAAGAACCTACATAGCGGAGAGACATCAAACGATAATTTGAATTTCATTTTAAAACTTTTTTCTTAGCTTGATTTAGGGTGGGTTATTTTCCCACTTTAAAATGTTGTTTAAGAAATTTTCTTCGTTGATGAATTTCATTACGAAAACGAATAAATAGAAATAAATAGAAATAATTTGAAAAAGATTTGGTATCTGCGTAATATTGAATATTTTCAAACAAAATTCGTTTCGACCGCTGGATTAAAAATTGTATTAAAAAGTTACTGACTTTTCGCAGACATACAAGTATCATGCGGAAATCTGATGTCAACGAGGACTCAACAAAGTATCACAAAAATGTTGCTTCTAGTGTCGACAGTGTTCGTTTCGCTGAATTTTCCCAGGTAATTTATCTTTTTCTTTTTTCGCAGTTTAGAAAGTAATTCAACTTAAACAAAATATTATACAGAAAAGAAAATCGAATAGTTTCTGTCTGGAATTTGTTTTCCCGTCGAAATGAATTTTGATATAATTATAACATCAGCTTCATTACGCGAATAAAGGATAATAAAATTGTATCTATAATATGCAAGTCGAGGATTTCAATTAAGTAACAATTAACTATACAAACGGACGAAAGTAAATATAATGAAAAATCTTAAAAGCAAAAATTAATACCTTAGTAGGATTTAAATTTGAGACATGGCAAAAACTCATCTCGGCAGATGGAAATTAATGTGATAAAATTTCGCGCAAATTTGAAATTAATTAGTTTCTTCAAAGTGAACGAATAAAAGATGGGAAAATTTTACGAAATTGCAGACGTTATGAATAATAGGTATTTTGTGTTTTTTAACCAAAAAATTGTAATGAGCTAGAGCTAACTCATGTCATGGGTCGTGCTGTACTTGTGTTGTGCCCAAAGGAATTTCGAATCACTGAATAAAATTACAACAATAGCCTATTTCGTAAAAAATTGAACTAATTTATTTTTCAAGTTGCGAACTTTTTTAAAACATTTGAGAAAGCTCAAAGTTATCCCCGGGCGAGCCAAATTTTTAAAAAATGTTTTTTGAATTTTTCAAGTTGCGAAATTTTTCATGACATGACAATAGGGCGTAACGAAACTTCAAAAACAAACTTCAAAAACAAACTTCCCGGGCAAGCCATTTTAAAAAAAAATGAATTTTTTGTTTGCATGAAAATTTTTTTCAATTAATTTTTTTTGAATTTTTCAAGTTGCGAAATTTTTTATGACATGACAATAGGACTTGACGAAACTTTAAAAACGCGCTTCCCGGGCAAGCCATTAAAAAAAAAAAAATAGAATTTTTTTTTTTTTTTTCTATTTTTTGTTTACATGAAAATTTTTTCAAATTAATTACAAAGTACCTAATTTTAAATTTTTAACTTTTTTTTTGAATTTTTTTGAATTATTGAATTTGTTTTAAATTGGTTTGAATTTTTCAAGTTGCAAAATTTTTTATGACATGACAATAGGACTTAACAAAACTTCAAAACATACTTCCCGAGCAAGCCAGTTTTTTTTTGAATTTTTGATTTTTTTTGAATTTTTTTGAATTTTTTGTTTACATGAAAAAATTTTTAAATGAATTACAAAGTAATTTTGAATTTTGAATTTTTTTTTAATTTTTGCATTTGTTTTGAATTGTTTTGAATTTTTTAAGTTGCGAAATTTTTTATGACATGACATTAGAATTATTAATTCTGATGAATAATTACAGTTAGTTTTAGGGTTGAGTCATGTGAAAAAATTCAAAATCTGATCTAAATTGAATAAGCTGATTTCGAAAAAAATTCCAACTCATACTTTCAAAGTTTTCTCAAAATTATTACACGGAAATTCGTCAAGTTTTATATTTAGGGTTAAATTACACGAAAAATTACGAAATCTGAAAACAATTGAAAAAGAATTGGTTCCCAAAAATTAAATATTCAAATTACAAATTAAAACTTCTCCAAAATTTTTGAAGGTTTTCTCGAAATTTTCACACCGGAAGCCCTACAGTTGTAAGGTTGGGTTGAATTATATGAAAAAAATGCATAATGTACCTAATAAAAATTAAAAATAATCGAGTAGTATTGCAAAAAAATATTCAAATAAAATGAATAAATGTTTTTTCAAAATTAATTATTCTACAGTTGACGTGGGGTTGAATCACACAAAGAAGAAACTGTCAAATATGCTGAAAATTGTAGAAATTGGTTCAAAAAAATTATTCAGCTCAAAAATTTAAATTTACGCAAAATCGATGAATTTTTTTCGGGGTTTTAAGGAATCTTACAGTTGCGGAGTTAAATTCAACAAAAAAAATTTTAATCTGATGAAAATTGATAAAAATGGATCAAAAGTATGGTTTTTTTATAGTGCTGTCAACATGAACTTAGCCTATACAGGCATATTCGACGTAAGATGTTCGACTAATAGATTTCAATTCTCACAAAATGAATGAATTTTTTCTCGAATTGATCAATTTTAATTTATAATGTGCCAAAAATTGAAAAAATTTGTTCGAAAAAATAATTCAATTCATAATTTCAAATTTTCCACAAAATTAAGGAGGTTTTCCTCGAAATTAACTTAGGTCTTAGATAGTAAAACTTTCCTCGCATTCTGCAATGAGATAATGAAACACCAGTACGAACAGTATGGGTTTCCTTAAAATTACTACGCCTTAGATATAATTTTATAATTTCAAATTTTTTGCAAAGATTATAAATATTAACTTCGGATACTCTTTGGCATATTCTTTGGCTGACAGTTACTTTTAAACAATAAATATAATAAACATGTAAATAATCACCTTCTCTTTAAAATTACTACTTTGGCTATTAAAGAAATTGTTAGGTTCTGTTAAAACGTCTTATTTCTGGAACACAAAAATTCAACACACCGTATAAACCGTTGGTATCGGGGTGTCAAAATTAGTTAATACTATGATGATAAATTCCCTGCGGAGAATTCCTAGGGTTTGAACCTCCCCTTGGTGAGGTCACCCAAGTGAGTTACCGCTGGGTCTGAGTATTAAAATTAAAAAGAAAAAGAAAAAAGGTACTTATTACTCCAGAAGTCCTGCAGTTAGGGTGAAATCCTACGAAAAAATTTCCTAATAATTATGATGAAAATTGGAAATTGGTTACCTAATAATATTTTGTATGTCTTTAATTGTTTTCCCCGTCGGAACGACGGGTACTCCGCTAGTTACCTATCAGAGCCCTGCAAGGGTGATTCATTTTTACTCGTCGGGTGCACTCGCCCGACTACGAGTGTAGAGTAACCCGTACTCGCGTACCGAGCGAGTTATATCCGGGTGAACCCGAGTTTAACTCGTACAATACCGTTCATATTATAGGCTTGTACAACGCCGAATAAGTGAGTGGGAATGAATGTGACATTTTGAAAAAAATAATTAACGACATGAAAAAATAAAACAAAGAAAAAAAGTCATATCGATGCATCCAAAAAATATCACATAATTTTGAGGAGATTACTTTCTAGAATTGACAATTTTTCGTACAAAAAAAATTCAAAATGTTCAATTTCAAGAACATAAAAATTTAAAAAAATAATTATTAGGTAAATGATTTAAAACGTAGTTACCTGATTTAACTAATAAAATTTGAAATCCCAAGTTGTAGAGAAAAAATTGAAAGAATCAATTTTTTAACAAATTTGACATCATCAACTTTCATGAAAATTTTAAATTCCACATTTGAAAAAAAAAATTAGTTTTAAATGTGCAATTTTAAAAATTTTATGAAAATTGATGATTCAACTTTTGTTGGAAAATTTAATTGTAGAGATTTCAAATTTTTTCAGGAATTGGCGTTTGAAAAATTTAATTGCTTCTTTGTTGTTCTGTTTTTGAATTTAGAAATTATTATTTGTAGACGTAACAAAATTTTGAAATTTTGAAGGAAAAAAATGGAAAAATTTGAAAATGTAATTTTTTTAAAAAAGTTTGCATCTTTAGGGTAAAACTTCAATTATCCGAGTTAATTCAGGCGAGGGGAGATTGGATATCAGGGAAAATCTGATAATAAATTTCTCATTCATTTGTTTAAAAACGCTACAAGTTATGTTTTTTTATTTTTTTATTATTTATTTTATTAGTACAATCAGCCTTACATTATAGGCTATAAGTACAATTTATATCGTATAATTATTAACATTAATCAGGCCTGCCCAGTGGCAGCTCCTTCCCCTTCACTACACGTTAAGTACGTTCGGTTAAGTCAATAGTGTGGTAACGTTTAAATCTTCTGGTTGTGTTACTGTTATCTAGCAGGTTGACTGCTAGGTAGTTGGGGTGATAGTTAAGTTTTTCCAGGTACGTGTTATTAGTGATGCGTATTTCCTACTTGACTGTCTTGAGTTTAGCATAGTTATGTGTTTCTTTGTTGGTGACAAACCAAGGAGCGTTAATTATCGTACGAAGTGTTTTGTTTTGGTAATGTTGAATAATGTCAATGTTCGAGTTGCATGCAGTTCCCCAGAGTTATATGCCATACATCCAGATAGGTTTTAGTATAATTTTGTATAGGAGTAATTTGTTCTCTAGAGTTAATTTGGAGTTACGACCTATTAGCCAGTTCATTTTTCGAGTTTTAAGTTCAAGTTCTTGTCTCTTCTTTTTTAAGTGAGTTTTCCAAGTTAATCGTCTGTCGAAGTGGAGTCCTAAGTATTTGACGCTATCTTCCTGCGGTAATATTGTATTGTTCAGTGTAACAGGAGTACAGTTCCCGCGTCTAGTTGTAAAAGTTATGTGACTGGATTTGAGTGAGCTTACTTTGATTCGCCATTTGCTCAGCCATTTTTCTATTTTGTGTAGGTCGCGAGATTTTACGGAGGGTGCATTTCACACTGTAACACAATCCGCCTCGCTTTTAAATTTTACTAAGTCCCAGGCCTGGCCACTACGTAGATACTGGATATCAAAATTGGAGAGGAGGGAGGGGTTCAACCAAAATGTTTGTTATAACTAAAATTATTCATAAAACTTCAAGCTACAACTTTTGTTTGAAAAATTTTTCAAATGGACCCCTCCCTCCCCACCAATTTTGGGCATTGTAACGCATTTTGACTAACTCAAGTTACATTATCCAAAATTGGTGGGGAGGGAGGGGTCCAATCAAAATTTTTGTCATAACTAAAATTATTTATAAAACGTCAAGCTACAACTTTTGTTTGAAAACTTTTTCAAATGGCCCCCTCTTTCCCCACCAATTTTGGGCAATGTAACGCATTTTGACTAACTCAAGTTACATTGCCAAAAATTGGTGGGGAGGGAGGGGGCCATTTAAAAAAGTTTTCAAACAAAAGTTGTAGCTTAAAGTTTTATAAAAAATTTTAGTAATGACAAAAATTTTGATTGGACCCCTCCCTCCTCACAAATTTTGCATAATGGAACTTATTTTGACCAACTCAAGTTACATTATCCAAAATTGGTGGGGAGGGAGGGGTCCATTTGAAAAATTTTTCAAACAAAAGTTGTAGCTTGAAGTTTTATGAATAATTTTAGTTATAACAAACATTTTGGTTGAACCCCTCCCTCCTCTCCAATTTTGATATCCGGTATCTACGTAGTGGCAAGGCCTGGGACTTGGTAAAATTTAAGAGCGAGACGGATTGTGTTACAGTGTGAAATGCACCCTCCGTAAAATCTCGCGTGTAGGTCAGTCTGTAATTTTTGAGAAGCTGTTCGGTTGTCTTTATCTGTTGCTAGTATAGTGGTATCGTCTGCGAATGTACAGGTCATAACTGCGTCGCTGGTAGGTAGATCAAAAGTAAATAGGTTATAAAGTAAAGGTCCTAGCACACTTACCTGAGGAACGCCTGCGTTAATCTCGTATAGGTTGGAAGTTTCGTTGTTATACTGTACATAAAAAAGTCTTTCTTCTAAGTAGGATTTAAGTAGTAGGTAGTATGAGTGAGGAAGGAGCTGTCGAATTTCGGACAAGAGACCCAAGTGCCACACACGATCAAATGCTTGCTGTACATCTAAGAACGCCGCTGAGCAGTACTGTTTGTTTTCCATGGCATCGAGAATGAACTGTACAGCTCTGTGTGCTTGTTGAATGGTGCTATGATTTCTCCGGAACCCGAACTGATGCTCTGGAAAAATATCACAGTCTTCGAGAATTCGATAGGCCAGTAGCTTCTCGAAGGCTTTGGATAATACTGGTAGAAGGCTTATAGGTCTATATGAGGTAACTTCATGGGGAGGTTTACCAGGTTTTAATATCATGATGATGTGTGAAACTTTCCACTGCCTAGGAAAGTGGTCAACTCGGATAATTCCATTCATTAACGTGGTGATAAACACAATAGCTTTTTTGGGAAGGTGTTGCAGCATCTTTGCATTGACCAAGTCTTTTTTTGGATTGAGCTGCTTAAATACCCGCTTCACTTCCTGAACGGTGAAGTGTTTTATTGGAAGACTCATTTGTAAAGGTGCTTCAAGTATGTTGTTTATATCGGAATCGGGAGTTGAGTTTGCATCGGCAGGGTGAGGGGTGAATACATCCTCCAGATGCTTTGCAAAACACTCTGCCTTTTCTTGATCAGTTCTTGCCCAGAGTCCGGTTAGTGCACGAATTGGGGGAGCTGGTTTTGGGGTGTAACGAAGGCTCTTTGTGGCGTTCCAGAGCGAATAATCTTGATCTCTGTTTGGTGATAAATTTTCCATATACTCAGAGAATGATTCATTCTTGGCAGTTATGATTAGTTTTTTCAGCTCTTTTGAGGCTCGATTGAGCAGCGCCTTGTCCTCTGGATTTCTTGAGTTTTGCCACTTTCGTCGTAGTTTACGTTTTTGAGCTATCTTTTCTCGGATAGTTATGTACCTCAACAAATTTTTTTATGGAAATGACTTATCAAAAAGAAAATAACTAAAAAAAGTAGCCCGTGAATTATTTCGGATTATATAATTCGAAACTATTAGTACCTAATAAAAAAAAGAATGATATTTTTTTCCAATTTTCTGAAAACTACTTTTGTTACTTTTTTGAAAAAATTTTAAAAATCAATTTTTTTTTAGCTTTAGCACCCCTTTCAATTTTTTTTCGAAATACAAAAAAAAACTGTTGGGACAAGCAAGTTTCCAAATCTATAATTTAAAGCCTTTAATAAATTTTATTTTAATCTATAATTTTTTTAATTTTCAGTTATATCATTCGACTGTACATCTTTTTTCGATTTTCAATCTGGCGAGCAGAAACTCCGGGATATTTATGGTGTGCTCAACAGTTATTCATGTTGTTATATTATACGAATTTTAGTATCAATTTTTTATTATACAATATGTGCGGAATCACGTTCCGTCGTTGTTTGTTACAAATTTTAAGAAATTTCTTCAAGAAATTCACATCACACAGGATGTGTTAGTTGGTTAATATCAACATGATCCATATTCATAATTTCATACCCTTCGTGTATTTATATTTAATTCGAATTGTATGTATGTATATTACACGTTTTGTTTGACATTCATGTATATTTTGTATAAATTTTGTGAAATGATATTCCGACGAAGCATTTTATTAATCCTAATGCACTAAATTAATTTATTTCATCGCTTTTATTATAGCATAGTGTTGTAATTTTGATTCGCATTTTTCAGTTTTTTATGTACCTATCAATTTTGTTAAAAATAAATAAATATTTTAAAAAGGTAGAAATAAAAAAAATCAGCAAAAACCCTTTCCATTCTTCGTCTGCGACTTTAAGAATAAAAAAAAAAAAATTTAAAATCGAATATTAGCGTAACAAAATTACACTATTTCCAATGATTGTATAATAATGTAAACGGAAGCACAAAAAAAAAACCGTTTACTCAATACTTTCCTAAAACTTTCCCCTTAATGACGTCAAGTTTTTTTCTCTTTACTTTACCGAAAGACTCAAATATTTGACATTTGTAATGCTACAGCCATAGGCTTATTAAGTTCTTTTATGATATTGCGGCGTTGGTGAAAATTTCCATTAATTTATAGATATTTTTGAATGTTTCGGTTTCCTACGCTACGCTCTTGACTTCGTGTTCATTTCTTTTTTTAATGTGACGCCTGACGCAGATACAAAAGCGAGGAAACCTAGAGGAAACCTAGAGGAAACGGAAATGACGACGGTGTTTATAAGCTGTTGAGTACTCTTGGATTTAATAAAAAAAATTCTTTGCATTCGTTAAATTATTCACCTTCTTTGCGATGATACTGAAATCGATAATTATGACAGCTCGTTTTAATTAGATCAGTTCATTTTATTGTTTATAAATCATTCACGCATCTAAGCTTGAATAAATTAATTCATGATTTGAAGTAAGCGTAAACAAATTTTCTCACTTTTTTAAGGTAACAAAATTCTTTAGTTTTTCAGAGGAAACATTAATCATTGAGAAAAAATATTTTATTTTGAATAATCATTAAATTTTTGGAGGAAAAATCTCTTATTTCTTTCTTTTTTTTTTTTTTTTTTGAATAAAGATATTTTTCCAATTTTTGGGAGTAAAAACATTCTCCAATTTTCTTTAAGAGTCGAAAAATTTTAACAAAAATACTCATTTTGGGAGGGATTTCGGTTCTTTTGGAAGAGAAATCTCTTATTTTTTTTTGGAATTTTTTTGGAAAAATCTCTTGTAATAAAAAAGTTAGATATTCGAATTCTTTGGAGGAGAAAATCGTTCAATTTTTTAGATTAAAAATATTGTAATTTTTCTTTAAAATGTTATAATTTTTTTTATGTCATAATTTCATTTTTAAATTTTTGATTGCAAAAATAGGTATCACAAAAAAAAATCCTCATGAATCTTTCAATTTTCTGGGATTAAAAGCATTTTAAATTTTAGCATAGTATAAATGCTTTTACGATGACCAAAATGGAAAATAAGTTGCCCGCACCACAAGGTTGCGGGCATTGCCGAATTTTCAAGTTTCATTGTAAGAGTTTCATTAAAAGAGAAAATTTACTATTTTTTGAAAAATAATTTTTTCGAAAATTTATCAATTTTTTGATTTTTTTTTTGTTTTTGAAAATTAAGGTTACAATTTTTTGAAAATTCAACAATTTTTATGAAAATTTACTTATTTAATCCATCATTTCCTAAAAATGATTATTTTTTAAAAACTTGCCAATTTTTGAAAATTTGTCAATTTTTTAAAAATTTTAATTTGTTGAGTTTGGAAAAATTGATAATTTTTGAAAATTTTAAAAATTTGTAAATTTTTGAATATCCATTAAAAATTATTGTCAAAAAGACCAAATTTATGATTTTTTGAAAAATTATTTTAAAAAAGTTTGATACTTATTTCTTCCAAAAATCATCAATTTTTACTAATTCATCAACTTTGTGAAAATACAATATTTTGAAAAATTTTCGTTTATTTGAAACTTATCATAGTTATCATTTGTTATAAAAAAATTTCTCAACTCTTTGAAAGTGTATAATTTTTTTTTTGTTGAAAATTCGTTCATTTTCTGACAATTCATGATTTTTTTTTAATTAATATATTTTTTTAATTTATAAATTCTTAAAAATTGATCAATTTTTTGAAAATTCGTAATATATTTTTTTAATTTATAAATTCTTAAAAATTGATCAATTTTTTGAAAATTCGTACTAACTAAAAAAGTTATTGATTTAAAAAAAATTACAAATGTTTCAATTTTTTTAATTTTGAAAAACTTGAGTACCTACCTACCCTATGCGTATTTTTGTTTTTATTCGTGATTTTTCCAAATTCCTTCTTTAAATTTTACAGGTCAAAATTTCCCATTTGTTCGAATTTTAAGAAATAAGTGTTACTCATTTATTTTCCAATTGGAATGAATAAAAATAAATAAAACACGAAACATCAAAAAAAAAAAAAATTCCAAAAAAAATTGGGGAAGAAGAGTGGAAACAAAAAACAAAGTTACCACTAAATTGAAAAATCTTCATTTCAAAAGAAAGAAAAAAATCTGAAATGTGAAAATTCAAACAAAAAACACCACGAAAAAAATGGGAACGAGAAAAGAACAAAAAAAACACACCAAAAAGCACTAACGCGATAAATGCAATTGAAAATCCAAAACTCTTAACAAAAAAACACCACTAGAAACAATTATTGAAAAAAAAGAAAAAAATTATCGCCGCACTATAATGGAAAAAAATCAGAAAAAACAGATATAGGTAGAAACAAAAATTACCACCTGAATAAATTAATAGGTAAAATAAATTTCACTCACCATATTATCTGAAGAAGTAAACATCTCAAACGGGATATATCGATATCGCACAGAAAAATCACATTTAAAAAAAACGCGAAACTCCAAACGAAAAACACCAAGAAAAAAAGAATAAAAACGCGAAACAAGAAACAACACAAAAAAAGTAAAAACGAGAAAATGCACTAACACAATACCTTTGTAATTAATTAAAACGCTAAACTTCTAACAAAAAACACGACGAAAAAAAATAATGAAAACGCGAAACAAAAAACACCACCAAAAAAATAATCAAAACACAGAAATGCACTAACACCATTCCCATGTAATTAATTAAAAACGCGAAACTTCAAACAAAAAAACACCGCAAAAAAAATTGAAATGCGAAACCACACTAGTTGTATAATTTTTTAAAAAAACGAGAAAAAAAACAAATGAAAACGCGAAAAGTAATTAACGCGAAAAGTAATTAACCCGATAATAATTATGTAATTAAAAACGCAAAACTCCAAACGAAAAACACCACGAAAAAATTATAGAAACGCGGAACCGCACTAAGGAGATAAGAATGTAATTAAAAACACGAAACTACAAACAAAAAACAACACGAAAAAAAAACAATAGTAAAAACACAAAGCAGCACTAACGCGATATAGAGTATACTTTACGTTAGTTGATGAGAACTGGTCGCCTCGACCATCAAAATCATACTGAGACCAAAGTAAACAACAACAAACCGGAAATTTCCCCTACTTTCTTCTCTCCATCCCCATTACCAACTTCGCATCCACTATACTTTTTTCCCCGCTTCCCCTAATCTCAATTATTAATTACTCCGTAATTATTGCATTTTTAGAAAAAATAATACTGACGTCCCTTGCTACATGAAAAATCAAGTCCACACCGAAAATTTCATTATTCTACGTTCTACGGTTACAGAGAACATTCAAAATAATGTTTTCTAAAATCCCAAAACGAATACATAAGTCCGAATTTTGGCTAAAAACGACAGGAAAATCCGACACTAAATTGGGTTAGGTTAGGTTAGGTTAGGTTTGGGTGGCATAAAAAAACTTGGAAAATTTTTAATAAATTCGATTTTATAGACATTATGTCAGACATTTTAAAACTTGTAAATTTTTTTGAAATTTTATGACTTTTAGACATTTTTTAGACATTTTGTCAGACATTCTGAAAATTAGAAATTCTTTTAGAAAGATGACTTTCAGACATTTTGAAACTTTTTTCAGACTTTATAATTTTTTTAAATAAATTTTATGACTTTTGGCCATTTTTTTATTAGACTATTTAGATTTTTAAATTTCCATAGAAATTAATATTCGCGACTTTTGGACATTTAAAATTTTTTTTTTAATTTTTAAACTTCCACGGAAATTAATATTTGTGACTTTTAGACATTTTGTTATATTATTAGCGACTTTTATTATTTAATTGGTTTTTTATTTTTTTTAAATTTCCATGGAAATTACTATTCGTGACTTTTAGACATTTTGTCACAGAGTAAAAGCATATACTATGTTTCATACTTTCAAACGTAGTGTGAAAATAGGAGTTTTTTTTTGAATAGATGCCTACAAAATTGTTAATGCTCGTACAATTTCCCCCTTTTTTTGAGAAAGAACTCTCGTATTTTTAATAGGTACACAAAACATTAATTTTTTTTTTGAAAAAAAAAGCATTTACCCAATTTTTTTTTGGAAAAAAAATATTTCTCAAATTTAAGGGGTGGCTCTCTAAATTATTTTGGAGGAAAAATTCATTCATTCATTTTTTTTTAGGAAAAAACCTCTGCTTTTTTGAGAAAGATATCTTTTAGTTTGAAAAAATATGCTTACCTATACAATATTTTTTGAATAGGTACTTAATTTTGTCTTAAAATGTTCATTTAAAAAATCTTACAACGTATCTATTTTTGTACCTAGTAAAAATATTTCTGAAATTACATTTTTCGTATAGAGAAAAAATAACTCAAAATTTCCTTGAGAAAAAAATCTTAATTTTTTGAAGGTATCAATTTTTTTTTTGAAAAAATCTTTTATTTCTTGGAAGAAAAACTTTCTCAGTTTGAAAAAAAAAATCAATTTTTTGGAATAAAAACGTACCTTTAATCATAGAAAAAAAATCTTGATTTTTTTTTGTCTCAATAAAGTACGTAAAATAATCCATCAATTTATCTGGAGGAAAGAAATCTCAATTTATTTGGAATTATATTTTTTAAATTTTGTAAAAGTATAGGGAGTAGAAAAATGCTCAATTTTTCAGGAGTAAGAACTAAGAAGACGTAAAGTAACCTATTTTTTGAGGTCAAAAATATCTCGTTCAATTTTTAATTTATAAGTAGACAATATTTTTTTTTACTTCTTGGAGTAAAAAAATTAATACCTACAAATAAAGACAGTCGTTATCGCATCTAAAAGTTGAACTTTGAAACGATTGCGATATAATTTTCTCCATTTTCACAAGATTAGATTTGAAATTTGAATGAATAATGTAAGTACGAATTTTCGAAATACTCGAAGCTCGAACACTCAAGTTACTCTTGAAGTAATGATCTTTCGTAATATTTCTTAAAGAATTTAAAGTGAAACGGTGAAACCCATTCAACTTATCCATTAGCCATCGTGTTCTTTATTGAATTGAAATTATTAAGCCCATTACGATGTAAGTAAGTTACTCCATCAAATCAAACCATCATGCATCAGATCTAGGTATCAATCGATCATATCACTGGACACATTCAAATCAACGTGAAACTGTGTGATAAACAAAACATAAAAAATTATTGAATAATTTTGATTTTGAATTTGATCGAAAAAAAAAATATGAAAAAATAAATTATCGTATGAATTTAATTTATAAAAAACAAAATTATCACAAATATGGTAATTTACGTAAATTCGGTACATCTGCAAAAAAGTATGTGCTACAGTTTGCGTTATTCCCAAATAGCGAGAAAAAACTATCATTATCTTTAATAATTGAAATAAAATAACATTCTCGTAAATAAATTTGTTACCTAGAAAATTAAATTAAATCAATTCAAAAGCTTAAATTCATGAAAATTTCGAAAGAACTCCGAAAATTCATTTTTATTACAAAATCACACAGGGATAAGGAATTTGTTTGTGTTACTGTTGTTGTTGTTGTTGTTTGTTTTCATTTCCAGAATTGATAAAAAAAAAGTCATATATGGTGGAAAACTAGTTGAAAATTTTGAAATCTTCATTCAAAGAGTGCGAACCGGTAGTGTTTTTAGAAAAATTTTCATGGGACAGCTATTCCGTACCGAAGCCCTCTTTCACATCAGGCCGCAGAAGTGAGCTATCATAAATACATGCTTTGACAATAGCTACTGCCCTTATCAAGTCTCCGATTTCGGTGCATTTGGGTCCAGGAATTTTTTAAAATACATTTCGATATGGCTGTGAACCAGAAACAAGAAGTGATTTTGCTTCATATGGAAAATCACAAAAACACTTTCTACCTGCCTCTGAAAAGGAGCGACCGAATCAAGGTACGTTGTGAAATAATCTACTCAAAGGCCAATGTTCACTTTACTTGACTTCACGTAATCCTATTGAAATAATTATATTATGATTACAGTACACTTGCTTCACCGTATCCAAAAATTATGTCGTTTTCGGAGCTACTAGTGGAGGACTTTATGTGTTCAAAAGAAATCCATACAGCTTCTGCCAGTTGATTCCTAGCAAAGTAAAGTCTTATCTTTGTTTGTTTAGATACTACCTTATGATAACTTTTCACTAACGAAATTGTATTTATTCGTAGGAAAGTGCTGTCACTCACATAGCTATATCATCATCTGAGAACTTTTTCGCATATTCGACCAACAAGGGCGTTCTATGTATATTAGAATTGAATGAAACCAATTTCGGTAAACTAGTTCTACGTTCGGATGATCTTAGTGATTCAGAGATTTCAACTTTATGTTGGACCGATGATAATAACAAACCAACTCTATACGTTGGTGATAGTATTGGACGAGTTTCATTTTTAAAATTGTCTTTTTTGGTAAGCTTGTCTCGTTCATTCACAATATGTCACCATTGTAGAGTGAAATCTCTCAAATGAATGTTTCTTTTTACAGAGTAAGAATATTCTCCATCTTCCTACCACTATTTTCATGACTCTGGATTCGAAAATCTTACAGCTGTGTTGGCTCAACGATTTCTTGCTTGTTTCTACGTTATCGAGATGCTATTTATGTGATACGGTCAAGGAACAATTCAAACAAATCGGTCACCAGTTACGAGACGGTTTATACGGAGCCTGTTTTACGAAAAAAGACAACGATATTAGAATTTTCTGCGCTAGACCCGGGTCCAGATTATGGGAAGTGAATCTCGATGCTTTAGTCCACAGTACGCATCAGTTCAAGCAACAATTAGCCATACCTCCTTCTTCGTTCATTTCAATCTACGAAGAAGCGAAAATCATCGGTAAAGAGCAAAATAAAACCGAGTGGTCGGCTCAGTCGTTCAATTTCATCAAACTTTACGACCTCCTCGGTAGATATATTTTCACGTACAAGAAAGACGGAATTTATATTTTGAACGTCGACATGGCTAATATTCTATTTTGGAGTAATTATTTCAACGATATCGTGGACGCTCAGTGTATTTCCAATACCATATTTGTATGGACAGCTCGAGGTGATTTGCACGAATTAGTTTTGTTACCGGTGGAAAAATGTCTGCTGAGTTTATACTTAAAGAAACAGTATGCTTTATGTGTCGAAGTTATTTACACGTATTTCGATCGATTAACGGAACCAGAACAGTTGGCAGTTTTACACCCATTAAGAGACTTGGAGTATCCAGAAACAGACTCTGAGAAAGCAGAAGCTTTGTTGAATTTCAAAGAGAAGCTGAAATCGGTTCCGGTCCAAGGAGTCGAATTGAGCTCGGGTATTTACATGGTGAATAATATGCATTTATCGAATCGTCTTCTAGACGATAATCGTTTACAATCGACGCACAAGCATCGTTCTCTCAACAGATGCGACTCTGAGGAAAGTCGTCAACGATCTCATAGTTTACCTTCGGATTTGAAAAAGAATCACGAAACCGAAACGAAATCTAGCACACTCAATATATCTTCTTACGCTCAAGAAATGCGAGATAATGAAAACCTATGCATGGGAATGGGCTTGTACAGTTCGCCTCATTTGACTTTGGCGTCTTACGAAATACTTCAAGATAGTTTCTCCGAATTAGGAGCTAGCTTTTCGGAAAAATTCACCGAAAGTTCGAAACAACTCAAAGAAAAATGGCAGCTGTTTGAAAATAAATTCAATTCTCTTCGCAATAAGAAAACCAACGAGAATCATCTTCTTCGTGATCGTCTCATGAGCCAATATGGTGATCTAAAATCAGAACTACGTCTGGACGAGGACGACGAACCAATCGTCGAAGTAAAAAAAAAGAAACCCATCGAGGTGGAATTCGACTTCTCATCGATAATTAGCAAATGCAACGAAATCGACGAAAACGATATCGATAAAATTACAGATTTATTAAATACAATCATCGAAGATTTTTTCAAAGTATCCGAAAAATTAGGATTCAACGTGAACTTTTCGTATTCGTATTTCCCTTTCAATTTGATGGCAGAAAAAGAAGTCGCCGAATTGAGGAAAATTTTCAAAACTTTTTTCACTAAAAATAATCTCCTGACGTGGTTCGATAGCGAATCGTTTCCTTTAAAAATAGATAACGTAAATTGGATCGATAAATATCCCTCGTTACTCAAGCAAATATTTACAACCGATGATTTGAGACTCGATTGCTTGCTCAGTAAAGTACTGGCAATATTCTCCGAACTCTTGAACGTATCATCTGTATTGGAAATGATCAAATCTTTCGAATTACCTTGCTATTACATGTCATTCTGCTACATAATTAAATACTTCCAGAACGGAGACGTTAAACTGGAACGTAATAATCATACGAAGACGAAAAACAACCAATGGCCCTTGCCTGTTTATTTGAACGCAATGCTCTTGATGATCAGTGTCGACCAATGGGAAGCATTTTACGAAATGGGAGTGAAGAATAACATCGATCCCTGCGACGTGGCCTACATGATGCTACATTTAGAAACCAACATAGCAGACAGCGGTGATAAATATAAAGTAATAGGCCTCACCTACATCCAAAGAATTTGCCAAAAGGATACAAGCTGTTTGAAAAACACCAACATTTTGTACCTTGCAATTAAACTGTTCGTTTATCTGAATGAAAAATTCGAATCATGCTGCGCCTCATGCTGGTTCCTTCTGCCGGAGCAAACGTGCAAAGTGAAATTCCTTCCACTGGGGCATTTATTGATGGCTCATATTTGGAATATTTTTGAAAATCAATACTCGAACGTGATACATTCCACCAATAGCGAACAATCGCCTTACGAATCGTTGTTATTTTTCCAAAAATTAGTCAACGAAAGGGAATACGAACCGTTGTCGAATATATGCTATAAAAATGCCAACAATTGCGTTCACATAATTTGTGAAAATTTGAAAACTCACATTCAAGATATACCAGCGGATAATCTTCGCTCTTTATTATTACTATTCCACCTCGTGTGCAGCTTATGCCATCGTATACCTGAGTTATGGAAGTATATACCAGTACTCCAGAGGAACAGTAAATTAAAATTGTTCCACGTGCAGCATTTTCTACAATTGGGAATGGTCGAAGAGATCGAGTCGTATTTTGAAGTTCTAACCGTGGAAGATGCGCAGAAAATATTAACCATGAATGCCACCTTGGGCAATGGGAATTGTTTAAATTGCGGTAGTAAAATGCCCAGCGGTGGGACCCTGTCGTGGAATAAATTGGCTGTGTTTATTTTGAAAAAATTAAATGTCAGAAATACGTTGCAAGTTTTGAGCGAATTTTCCGAGAACATTCAGTTGGATAAGAGGTGAGTTTGTTGTTGGGCGAAGAATTTTTCTCATGTGTTGAATTTTGGATGATTTTTTTTTTTTTTTTTTTTTTTCAGTTTCTATCGATCTGCTATTTTGACATCAGTGCCTGGAATTACGGGTGAATTAAGGGATCAAGTTATGGCTTCTGTAGCCGATCATTATGATATGAATCGAGTTTCATTGGATGTAAGTTTCAACATATGTACTTCAGTTTGGTAATTCGTATAAAAATAGGTAAAAGGTGTTGTTCTTTGTCAAGTTGGATTTTAAATTTACCGAAATTTTTTGAAGCTATTGGTATCTTTAAAAAAAAAATCTTCTAAAAGAGGGAGAAGTGTTGATTGCAAAATTGAAAAAAAATTATTTTGTATAAAATTACCTACGAGAAAAAATGCATATTTTAAAGAAAAAAATTAATTGAATTTTCAAAAAAAAAGAAAAAAAAATGGCATGTGAAAAAAATTGAAAAATTATAATATTGAACAAAATTAAATAAAATCATTTCAATAAATTTTCAAATTTGTTTCCTAATTTTGTTAAATTTTTAAAAAATCGACTGGTTCCATAAATTTAAAAAAATTCTTTACTTATTTAATTTTAAAGACATTTTTCAAAAACGATAATTTTGATATATTTTCTAATTTGATTACATATTTTATTTTATTTTTCAAAAAAAGACAATTTTAATTGATTTTCAAATTTAACAATTTCGTTTAATTTTTTCAAAGTCCATACTTCAATACGATTTTTGAAAACAATAATTTCATTTCATTAGGTACATTTTTAGAAACTTGTACTTAGTTTTACCTAAATCAAAAATTCAATTTTGAGAAATTTTCAAATTCAGTAATTTTGTTAAATTTTTCAAAAATCTATAATTTTATTCGATTTTTAAAGGTAACAATGTTTATGAATTTACTTGAAAAATTTATAATTCTATTTTTGTTTTGTAAAACACCACTTACTCAAAAATTAAAAATTCAATTTTAATGAGTTATTTTCACAAATCAATGTAATTTTCGAAATTTGTCCCTTTTTGTGACTTTTTACAATCGGTTGGTTATTTCAATATAATTTGAATTTGAATAATTTCATTAAATTTTTCAAAATCAACAATATTGTCTCATTTTTTGAAATCAGTGATATCATTTAATATCAAAAATCAATGATTTCGATTGATTTTAAATTTCAATTGGGCTTTTCGACTTTTTGCAAATTGCATAACTTTCAGGCTGATTCTTATCAAACTGACATACAAAATGATTAATTTATTAAAATAACTCGAAAAATATTAATTTAACAAAAAAATTACAAGAGAACTTTTTTTTCTAGAATTAAAAAATCTATCGATTCATAAAAAACATTTCGATTTTATGATATTTTTTTGAACCATTCCCACGTGAGCCTAACTTGAGCAATGGAAAAAAAATATCATGAAATCGAAATGTTTTTATATGAATCGATAGATTTTTTAATTCTAGAAAAAAAAGTTCTCTTGTAATTTTTTTGTTAAATTAATATTTTTCGAGTTATTTTAATAAATTAGTCATTTTGCCTGTCAGCTTGATAAGAATCAGCCTGAAAGTTATGCAATTTGCAAAAAGTTGAAAATCCCAATAACTTTTCAAAAAATCTATACTTTTATTTAAATGCTGAAAAACCTCATATCATTTCCCTAATTTTTCAAAGATTATATTTTTAAATTAGTAATTTGATTTTAAAGGAGTTTCAAATTCGAAAATTTTTAGCTCGATAATTTGTTCTAGATAATTTTTAAAATGTATGCTTTCATTTTAGTACTCTTAAAATCAAAATTTTCGTCGTTTTCCAAAAAACCGTAACTTGGCCTAATTTTCAAAATCAATTATTTTGATAGATTTTTCAATTCCATGATTTTATTTTATTTTTCTAAAAACAATATTTTAATCGATTTTATTTGAATTTAATTTCGTTAAATTTTTCAACATACCTACAAGACAACAGATTTTTTGAATTTCCATTATTTTGTAAACAAAATTTTCAATAGGCCTAAAAAAAATGGTTTTTGAATTGAATTTAAAATAAAAAGGGCTTGTAATTTAAAAAAAAAAATCACATAGAAATGAGAAAAAAATTTTAATAGATTTTCAAATTCGATTAACGACTCAATTTTCAAAACCAAAAATTTTCATTGTTTTTCCAAAAATCTACCATTTTAACTGAGTTTCTATAATTATTTAAACTAATTTTTGAAAACAATAATTCTATTAAATTTTTCAAAACTTGTATTTTTAAATCAAAGATTTGAGTTTGAGAAATTTTCAAAATATAATTTTGATTTTTGTTAATGGAAAAAAATCGACCAATCTCAAAAAGCCCCCATTTTTCAATTTAACAATTTTTTACAGCAGATCAATGAATTCATTATGAGTCAAATTTTTTTCTCTTGCCAAAATTTCAAAAATTTCAAAAATTTTGTAAATATTACCAAATTTTGAAAAATATTTTTTTTTCGATTCTCCTCATTTCATAATTCTGAAGTTCTTACAAATTTTCAGAAAATTTCACAATGTCTAATTTTCAGAAAATTTCACAATGTCTAATTTTTAAAAAAATTTCAAATTGGGAAATTTTTGCGAAAAGTTACTCGTAATTTTAAGGATTTTGACTAATTTCCAAAAATTAATCAAATTTTTTTTCAAATAATAATTTATCAATTTTTGTTTCAAGTGAAGATTTTTAAAATAATCAAAATTCTTATATACGTAATTTTTTCAAAGTTTTTTCAAATTTCGAAATTTTCTAATTTTTTATGACTACAAAGTTCCTACTAAATTAGTAAATTCATTATACTTGAAAAGTAGACCTTTTAAAAATTTTAGAAAATTTCAAAATTTGCTCCAGCTGTAAAGTTGGATAAACTTTCAGTTAATTCTTGGAATTTTTCTGTATTCGATGTAATGATAAAAAGTAATTATTCCAAAAAAGGGACTAAAAAAGTACCTACCACTATTGTTGCCACAAAGTTATCTCTTAATGATTATATGTACCACTGTTTTTCTAATCCTTATATGTTATGTCTACCAACAGGTCCACGAACAGCTCAGCGAAGCTTTGAAAAAAGATAAATCCGAGATAGCATTGAAAATCAGACCATCGAACGCCAATCACTGGGGTATTTCTATCAACGTAGATGACACCAATCAGGCGATTTGTTACTGCTGTTCATTACCTCTATTCTCTCAATCCCTTATCAAAGAAGATAACGGTGGCATCATGGTGTTCTCGTGTAATCACACATATCATACCGTTTGCTTGAAAAATAAGGATTGCACTGCCATATGTTTAGTATGCGATCGATTTTTACGTTAAATATAAAAAAAATCTTACGTCTTAATACAAAGGTATCGATATAATATTCGAATGCCATTCGCCTAGTCAACATAATGTACAAGATATCTTTCGAAAAATAATTCGTACTTAATACGTATACGCATTTTAATTATAATGTGTCTCGATATTGAATATTTTCCTTGTTATTTTAGATATTTATAATATTTTTTCGTTTTTACCTATAACGTTGAAACAAGTTACCTATCTCCTTTTTCTGTAAGATTTTGTGTTTATTATTTATTGTGCTTTCTTCTCGGCGTATTTATTATTACAATTTTTTTGGTATACGTTGCTTCCAAAATGTTCATGATTTCATTTATTTATTTAATTTTTTTTTAAATCAATTTTTATGCTAGTCAAGTTTTTTTTCCTCGTACGAGCTCAAATCACCTTATACTTACTGTGCCTTCATGATAACAAAAAATTCGATTTTTTATTCGTTTAATCGTTTTAAGTTTTCGTTAATCATTTTTTAAGCACGTAATGAAATTTCTGCAGGGTGGCAAAATATGACACGATTTTACGTAAAAATTTGTTCAATACGTGGAAGAAATTGTTTTGAAATTTAAATCACACATAGGCATATTGACGATGATGGAGAATGTCTGCGAGAGAAATTTGTTTGTACAAGTGGTCCAAGAACGTACGAACATGAATCGTCAGAGTATTGCGTTTGTACGAGCAATAATCAAAGCTGAATCGTGACAGTTCCTTTTAATGGGATACTGACGTTAATCAAGGGGTGGAAAAATTCCAAATAAAAAGCTATCGAGATTATGATACGTAAACACGATGACTCGTTCGTATTTTTTTTTTAATGTTATTTTTTTGATTTTATTTCTAAATTGAAATGGATTTTTCCGCGTTATAATACCTATTAACTTATATGAAGCTAGTAATAGTAGGTATACGTTTGTATTGTAATTCGATGACAAAAGCAAATAATAGAGACAGATGTTTCTGTTTGTTTAAAAATCTAAATTATAAAATAGGCTATGAGTTTGATTTAGTTGGAGATTCGTTTAGTTAGTCGAGTTTCATTTCTGTATTACTATTAATGTGTATCATAATGTTGAGAACTATTTTTGTTTTTGTGTTGTTTTGTTCATTCGAACAGGTATGTAATTTTTTGTTCATGTTTTTCGTGTAATTGTTATTCTTAACGATGCTTTTTTTCTTGGCCATTTTACCACTTGAATAAATGTTTTTCTGGGATATTTCCAATTATTCGATTTTTTCAAATTTTTCTCTAGATCTTCAGTATTGGTTGAAAATTAACAAGACTTTTAGATTTGTGAAGGAACTCATTTTGGACTTTACCTACATACATAATACAGGGTGTGTGCTGAGTGGTATCGAATACTTGAGATTTAGATGCGACTGAATAGCACAAACAAAAAACTTCATGAACACATGGTGCCTAACTTTGTGAATGAAGGGGTTACAGATATTTGAAAATTCATATTTTCCAAACAAAATTTATTGGCAACGCTACATTCTAAAATTTTTCTAGCACTGACATTGGGTAGCACTTCGAAAATGTAAAAAAGGTCTGATCACATTGGGATGCCCATCTTTGAAATTGAAGGAGTTACAGCATATGTAATAAGAAATCTTTTCCACGTACTATGTGCCTAAATTTATTGAGACACAAGGTACGTGGAAGACGAAATTTGGACGAGGCGATGCACATAAGATGGTTCAATTTCTTCAAAAATATTTTTTTTTGTTTCTTTTAGTATGATTTTAAAATTTTTTAAAACATTACGTTCTTTCAGTTTTTTCAACGTGACTTTTTTTAAAATAAGTCACTTACATAAATTTTTAAAATTTTTCGAATGTGAATTATGTCCATTTTTTTGAAATAAATAACTACCTAAGTACCTACCTAATAAATATTTCCAACTTCAATTTTTTTTAATGACTATATTTTTATTTTTTATTTTTTTTTCATTTGACAATTTTTTTTTGAATTAGGTAGGTAGGTATTTGAATTTCAGAATTTTTCAAAAAAGAACTTCAAAATTCTATGAGGATGAATTTCTGAATGTCTCAAGAAAAAAATATTTTCGAAAGTGGATTCTTCTTTAAAAGTTTCATTTTTCAAAAAAAAAATTTTTTCAATTTTCGAAAAATGAATATTAAAAATTGATAATTTAAAAAAAAATTCAGACGTGTTTAACTGTTTTATTTATTTATTTATTTCTTCATTCATTCATTTATTTTGAAGACAAAATTTTCAATTTTTATAAAAAAATGTTTTCATAAAATACTTTTAAAATAATTGAAGACTGACGATGTTTTTCAATTCGCAAAAAATAAAAATCATGTAAACAAAACCTACGTAGGTATAGGTACCAGAAAAAAATAATCGCGAATTTCAAAAAGGAAATTCCACATTCTTCAATTTTGATTCTTGGCATTCTTCTCATTGGACCCCTAGATCGGCCAGAAAAACATTATTTACTAAATAAAAAATTGTTTTAATTATTTTCATTCAAAACCAAGATTTTTAAATTAATATACAAAATTGGAGGGGAGGAAGGGGTCCAACCGAAATTTTCGTAATGACAAAAATTATTCCAAAAATTTCAATCTACAAATTTTGTTTGAAAATTTTTTCAATTGAGCCCTTACGCACAAAGATAGGAAGATTTTTATAAAGGGTAGTAGACTTCAAACTACGAAATATCTAAAATTGGAGAGGAGGGAGAAATCCAATCGAAATTTTTGCTATTTCCAAAAATACTCCAAGAATTCCCATCTACAAATTTTGTTTGAAAATTTTTTTAATAGAGACCTTAAGTGAAGAGATGAGGAGAATTTTTTTGCAAAAGAGGCGTGGATTTTTGGAAAAATGAGGCCCTAAAAAACGGAAACTCACTTCATTTTTCTTAAAAATACGTCTCAGAAATTACGAATCAGGCACAAAACAGCTCTTTACCTTTCGATCGCACTGACATTTTTTCCCATTTGCAATGGTCGAAAATGCATTGCCTATTTAACACGTCCAAGTCCATTATTTAGATTTATCGAAACTGAGATAACCAATTCTGAAATAATAGTAAGTACCTACTAAAAGTGTTAAAACGGGATAAATGTTCGAAATCTCTCATTTCTATGACGTAAGCCAACCTAATTGCTCATTCAATTAATCCGAAATATTCGAGAAAATATTACGTATGACGTCATTTGCTTTGAAACAGACATCCACGGTTACAGTTTTAGTATTACCATAATCAAGGCTATTTTCTTACTATATAAACTAAATTCTATTGCAAATTCTCGAAACTTTTACGACCTGTCTGCGTTCCTACGTTTTTAAACTATTTAAAATGAATTGGTTGGTAGGTTACTTAATTTACGAGCGTGGTAAAATTGCCGGAAATAGGTATAGGATTATGTTATTGTTATTTTTAGGTAACTCGTATTTCATATTTATTTAATTCTCTGGTCTTATCAATGCCAAAATGCATAAAAATTTTCACTCTTCCTTTTACCTATACCTATTAATATTTACTCAAATTTAGGCCCAAACACAAATTATAAATATGCGAGCTCTAATAAATATCCTTTTTCAGAACAACGCTTACTATGTTGTACCCAAAGCAGAAACTGAACAGTTTTTCTCAAACTTTCCCTTTGATTCCACATCTACACCCACGCCAAACTATAACGATGCTCAAATACCTTTCCCTGCCAATTTACCCCAATTTGGAATGCAATTCGCTACAAATGGTGTGAAACCCGGTTTATCGGCTGGCTACGATATCCCATTCCAAAGCGGTAACATGATCGATCCTGGTGGAAAAGCTTTACGCGACTTGGGCCAAAATATGTTAAATCAGCCCTTACCACCTAATGGAGTGGTTACTGGAACCATGCAATCTACGAGCCAGAATGGCGATCAGCAGCCAGTTTTTAAAACTGAAAGTTTCAATATGACTCCAGAAGGGCAACAGTTGTATGAAAATGGTAAACTTGTTGAGAATTTACCGAATCCAATCCCAAACACACAGGGTATGAATCAGAATCCATTGAACATTCAGAATCCAATGCCAAACACACAGCGTATGAATCAGAATCCATTGAACATTCAAAATCCTATTACTGAACCAGGAAATACTGGTTCCATGACTCAACCAAATACTGGCAATGTTCAACAAACTGTTAATCCATCAACGCAATCTGCTCAGATTCCTTCCATTCAGGGTGATTCTTCAGGCGCACAAATGCAAATCCCTATCTATCAAGGTACTCCTTCCAATCCTAATATTTCGGCCCAATCTCAGCAGCCTAGTTATCCCGGTTCACAAGGACAGCAGCCTAGCTATCCCGGTTCACAAGGACAACAGCCTAAGCCTATTGTTAAAATTTCATCAGGCGGGGCAAGTTCAAGTACGATTGTCAGCTCGACAAATAATCAACCACCTGAGATGTCTCAAAGTGCCGGAGCTTACAATTATAATTACGATTCAACTAAACCAAACCCAGTGAATGGAGCTTACATGGGTGTCAATGGATACACTCCGAATGTATATGATCCCAATCAGGGAAATTACCAATATACTCAAGGGACATTCCCAAATTCACAAAATATGGATGAATATTTGCCCAATCAACAAAATATGGGTGGATATTTACCTAATCAACAAAATATGGGTGGGTATTTACCTAACCAACAAAATATGGGTGAATATTTACCTAATCAACAAAATATGGGTGTACCCTCACCAAATCCCTTCAATCCAAATTCTGCTGGATATCAAAATCCTTCACAGCCATCATATCAATTTCCTAATCAAGCTGGGAATCAAAATCTTCAACAAGGGCCAAATCAACAACCAATGTTCAAACCAAATAATTCGAAATATACGCAAGGATACCCGCAAAATGGACAAAATCAACAATCGAACCGACTACCTTTCAACAATTATCAAAATTATATGCCTCAACAAGGGTATCCTTCACAACAAGGCGGTGCACAATTTAATACCGGGCAATTCTCAATGGTCCCAGATCAAATTAGCCAACACATAGGTAGAGTGAACAACCATTTGAGTTCAATGGGTATTCCTGGTATGCCTCGTATTGATCCATTTGCTGTAATGTCACCTTTTACCCAACTCCTGCAAACGTTTCCTAGCATGATACGAAACGCAGCCAATCAAGGACTTAATTTATCTAAAATACCATTGGACATGTCGACCGCTGCATTAGATGCACTTAATAACGATTTAAGTAACGTACGTGTTAACGAATTCATTCAGATCCCCACTGAAGTCGGTAGAGCCGTAGTTGGTAGTATTGAAGAAATGATAAACCAATTTCAAAAAAATTTAATGACGGCTCAACCGATTCAGGTAATAATGTTATGTAACGTAGGTCCTTTGTTTTGTGAAAATTAAAAAAAAATGGGTATCCAAATTTGATCTCCTGCTATTTATGTACGTTGTCA
This sequence comes from Balanococcus diminutus, assembly GCA_959613365.1. Classification (NCBI taxonomy): domain Eukaryota; kingdom Metazoa; phylum Arthropoda; class Insecta; order Hemiptera; family Pseudococcidae; genus Balanococcus; species Balanococcus diminutus. The sequence continues at coordinate 42,361,131 of OY390716.1, forward strand.
ACAGGTGTTGTTAAACCATGCTAATAATCGTACTATTTTACAGCAATCCCAATCGTCTCTAGTCCGAAGATCACCTGAGGCATGGATGATGCCAACCATCGATACGAATCAAATGAGGCAATATTTTACCAGCGTTCCATTCTCATCAGCTCAGGAGAAGTTAAACAACATGAAAGAAGAGATTTACAATAAAATTCCAAGACCACAAATGCCATCCTTCAATCAAATGAATGTAAGCAACAAAATGACTTACCCTTTTACTCCTCCAACGGTGGCAGTTCTTCTAATTACGCTTTTCCCAACAGCCATTTAACTACTTCTCCCGACCACAGATGCCACAGATTCCGCAAATGCCTCAATTTCCACAACCGTCGGCCAACGGTGAACCGGTATTCAAAATGTCCAGTTCTTCGGTGTCGGAAAGTAGTCATTCTTCTTCTGTAAACGGAGCTCCTCCTGAGTTCTCGTATCAAGCTGAGGGTTCCAAGTTCGATTACGATTCGACCAAGGATAATCCAGTCCAGGCGGATGCTCTCGCTATGGGAGCATATACTCCTGATGCGAGTGATCCCAGTAAAGGAAAATATGTAGCGTATGAGGGCACTTATCCGTGAACTGATAATTAAATTATAAATGTAAGTTTTTCAACGTATTAACCGAATTAAAAATAGCGAGGTTTTTCACAATTTATTTTTTCACTTGTAAAACACTGTTCAGAAAAATAAAAGCATGAACTTTATCAGGGTAAAGATCTTGTTCTTCAACCTCATTGGTTTGTGATAACGCGATGAAAAATCGACCAATCAGATTGAAGATAGGGAAACAAACAAAGCGAATTCAGTGATTGGCTAAAATATTTTTTCTAAATAATTTTTAAAAAAATTAAAAAACAAACAAAAAAACTTCAATTTTTTTTAGAAAAAAAGAATTTATTTTGACATACAAATAATTTTTATTCAATCACTTATTTTAATAATACATTTTCACAAAAATGTACATCATTTTACTATACAAAATACAACTCTAATTTGTTGATAATTCATTTGTATACACGGTTGACTAATTTTTATAAATGTACAAAATGGACAAAATTAACACATTGATATTTTTTTTCAGCGAATTATTCCTTATTTACTACACATAGTTTTAAAATCTTGCACGCAGAATGTTTGAAAATATATTGGAAGCGTTTACAAAGTGGGTGAATTTCAAGCAATAACTTTTAGTTCCGATTAGAAAGACAAATTGGATTTATTTATAAGGCACAATTCATGTTTGTAATTCAACCGGATTATACGAACTTATAGTGCAAAATCAATTATAAATTATCAAGCAATCTTTTTAAAAAAATTCTGTCATAAACATAAATCAACAACGTGTCAAAATAATAACTCAAGCATGGTAATTCAGTCATCTAAAAAAAAAAAAAAAATACCAAATACGTAACTATTACATAACAACGTGACAATAAACTTAATATCCAGTGTGTGATATCCCTCATAACCAATCATTCGATTTACGTACAGCATTAAATAACAAAAAAACAACAATAGCTGCACTGAATAACTGTGAATTGGTGAAGTAAGCGACCGAACAGAACATTTTCATCAATTTAACATTACAATTAAAAGATTTAGTTATTAAGTTATATAAAATAGCGAAGCTCAATCGAGTAGTTTTAATAAATATTGACAACGAGTGTTAAGTATTTTCTTCGTCAATTAAAGCTCAAATAATATAAAAGCCTAGATATAATTGGAGAACTATCGAAATCAAATTTAACACAATACTGATCCGGCAGAAATTGCTGATAAGTATTTAGTGATCTATCCCCTTGTTGAATTTTGTGCACCTAAGCTAATTTTAGTTTTATGCAAATCAGTAAAAAAAAAATTGAGCTTTTTCATGAATAAGCGAGACTTTGAAGTAAGTACTATGCCAAACTGAGAGTACCAAAATTATCTGTCTGATTTATACCCTTTTAAATTGATCCAATTTCCAAGCTCATTACCTAGCACTAAAAAATATTAAAATAATTTTATTATGTCTTTTTGATATCAGAAAATTAACTTGATTTTTTATTAAATAACCTAAATTAAAAGTGAAATTTTTTGATCGACGGTCATCACTGGAATTCACTCTCACTGAAAGTAATGGTAAAAATTATCATGTCGTAACTCAACACCACGAAAATCCAAATTACTAATTATAATAAGTATTGAATTGATCCAATTAAATTTTCATTATCTATAAGATTTATTTTAAAATAACAACTAATCAAAATTTCAACTTGTAAATTGCAGCTTGACATTAAATTCTTAAAAATAAATTAAAAACAAGCAAATGGATGGTTTTAAAAAATAAATATAAAAAATTTCCACCCGTACAATATAATACATCTATGCACGCTGAAACGATAACAAGAAGTCAATCACGTCTTTTCATCAATTAACCACTTACAAGATAAAAAGTTTGATTTTAAATTTACTCATAACACATTAAAATTAATTAAATAGCTTGTAATCTACGAGTTCCCTTCACCCATAAAAATAAAATTTTGTTTATATACAAATTAAAAAAAAAAAAAAAAAAAAATTGAACAAAAAAATTAAATACGTAACATAAGAAGAAAAATGAGACAAAATCTTAACCATTATACACTTTGTACAATATCAATATTAATAACCAGCACTAAGGTAAATAAATATTTATAAAAAATGTACAATAAAATAACAAACAATGTTAATTTCGAAAAACAAGAAAAAATTACTTTTAATAAACATACAGAACAAAGAAATCAACTTTAAAATTATCATAATATGCCACAAAATCTATTCGGTTTTTGACGAACAGTATAATTCCTTGAGTGATTTCAATTCGTCAATTAGGGCTTTATTTTGAGCCTCTAATACAGCTACCCTGTTTTCTAAGCATTTAATGTATTCTTTTTTCTTCCGCCTACACTCTCGTGCGGCTTCTCGATTTTTCAGCAGCCTTATTTCACGTTTTTTAACTTGCTCTTCGGGTAACCCACTGTTGGACGATTCGCTGTTGGTATTTTGCATGACTACGATCTCACCTGGTACGAAAAATTGGCCATCTTGCCCGGCGTAATGTAAAATGGTACCTCCAGCAGTGGTTCCAGCAGTGGTCATCGTAATGGTAGGTAAACCCTGCACGTCTTCGCCACTTTGACTAGGCATGTGTAACGTTTCATTTGGTAAAACAGACTGGTAATGACTCGATACCGATATCGAATGTGAAGAAAGTTCACTGTCAATGTTCGAATCACAATCTGAGCCGGACGATTCGAGTTTTGGGAATATTTCTCCGCCTCCCAGGCTATTTTCTAGTTTCCGGCGCGATGGACTGTGAGATGATAATAGTTCTCTGCGTTTTTTATCCAAATTAGCTCGAGGTGATAAGCTGTCGTCGTCGTCGCTTCCATGGGTCTCAACAACCACTTGTAATGTTTGTAGACTTCCTTGGGCCGTTTGAATAACTGAATTAGGTTTACTAACTAGGATAACGTTACCTTTGGTCAGAACAGTGGGCTGAATGTTACCCGCTGCACTTTGTATAACCGATTGTTGATTAGGTTGAATTACAGATTGAACGCATGTTGTTACGGCAATGCCTTTAGGACCGTTGGCCGAATCCAAAGGATCGTTATCGTGATTACCATTTTCTTCAACCATACCATCCATATCCTGAAATTTTAAACGTAAATTAGTAACATGTTCGTCTCGAACGTGAAAATAATCAAAACACAATTACATTCAGTACAAACATCGCCTAAACAATTAAAGCACAGGAAACGATGCAATGAATGGATCTGTTGATATCAATGTAATTAAACAGAACACTCGTAAAACTTAACGGAGGGAAATCCCTAAGCGGTTTTTATTTCAATTGTCTTACAGTACTTCATTTCTCATTTATAAACATTAAAAATCTTATCAAAAAAATAATGAAAAACCGTTAAAACACAATGCTTATCTAATGCAGCATTAATAATCAACACTTCTCGTTTCACACATTGCATGCTTATTTTTCTATACAGATCACCGAATCGATGAAATAAGCATAAATATTGGGCTAATTTATTGAATAGTTTCCTTTGAAAAGATTAATTTTCCGCTAAATTTTGAATCTGTTTCTAAAAATAAGTTAGTTCGATACCAAGATTAATGGTACAAATGAACCGTATAGCTCACCTTGGTCGTGAATCTCATGTTTAAAATTAGTTCTTTATAAAACTCGTTATCGTCATATTAATCGGGTTAGCAATATTTTCAAAATATTATCATCACTTAGGAACACTATGAATGTAATTTAATTTTCAAGTAACAAAAATTAAAATAAAATTTTTTAAAAACAGTAAAGTTATGACGAACAACAACAAACGCATAAATGAATGATTACGTCATACAACCAGAAAAATTTACAAGCGTACCTGTCACAGATAAATTCCGACAGAAAGGTGGTTTCGCGTTCAACATTCCAATACGAGAGGGCTAATTTGTTTCTTTTGAGATTTTGCAAGCGGAGTAAAATTTGGGAAGTTCACAACTCGCTTGGAGCGCTGATGTTGGCGCTACTAAACAGACCATTATGGGATACTGGATGATTGTGGCTTTTCATTTTTTTGGATTTTTTTTAAAATTGAGGGGGTTTAGGTGAAATTTTCATAGGACATTATTTTTAGAGAATAAAAAAATCCTATTGAATGGTGCATTTGGCAAAAATTTTATACCTTTCCTTAATCGAGATTCATCTCTTTAAAGAATGATGTGATATTGAGAACTTGTAATTTTTTACATTTTATTCAAAAATGAGTAAGTTTAGAAGAATTTTTGAAATGACTTTATTTTTAGAGAATAAAAAATCCTATTGAATGGTATATTTGGAAAAATTTTTATACCTTTTCTTCATCGAGATTTATTTCTTTAAAGAATCATATGATAATGAGAACTTGTAATTTTTTACATTTTACTCAAAAATGAGTGGGTTTAGAAGAATTTTGGAAGAGACTTTATTTTTAGAGAATAAAAAATCCAGTCAAATGGTCTATTCATCGGAATTTTGAATGCAGTTTGCTCAGATCTGTGGAATTTTGAATAATTTAATATTCCATATTTCTAAGTAAACTACATGTAAAATTCCGATGAATAGACCATTCGACTGGATTTTTTATTCTCTAAAAATAAAATCTCTTCCAAAATTCTTCTTAACCCACTCATTTTTGAGTAAACTGTAAAAAATTACAAGTTCTCATTATCATATGATTCTTTCAAGAGATCAATCTCAATGAAAAAAAGGTATAAAAACTTCGTCAAATATACCATTCAATAGGATTTTTTATTCTCTAAAAATAATGTCCTATAAAAATTTCACTTAAACCCGCTCAATTTGCTAAAAAATTTAAAAAACAGTATTTTCCCCTTATATGACGTATTTAAGTATCCCATATTCATACAGTTGCAAGAATGATCTGTAGAGCGCGTATCCTTGGTGTGAATTTGAGAATTGAAAAATAAAATTCATTGAGAGTTGAGACTTTTTGTAAAAAATTTTCAAACAAAAGATTGTAGATCGAGTTCCTGGGAATAATTTTCATTATGAGAAAATTTTCATTCTTCATTAGAACCCTTCCCTGTTCCCTCCCCTCCAATTTTGCCTAATACTGAGTAATATTAAATATCAGATACCTAGGCTAATAGTAAGTTGATTTGATATTGATTTGATTTGATATTCAAAATTGGCAAGAAGAGAGAGAGAGAAGTCCTATTGAAAATTTTTCAAAAAAAGTTGTAAATTGAAATCCTGGAAATGATTGTAAAAAGGAATTAAGGATATTTTGATTCTAATAAAAAAAAAATGATTGTACCCTTCCCTCCTCTTTGAATTCAAATTTGTTTGAGAAGGAGGACCGGGAGGGGGAGGGGTCTGATTGAAAATTTTCAGAGATAGGCAGATCACCGAAATCAGATCAGATCACTTAGTTTTTAATCAGATCAGGTCAAAAATCAGATTACAAAATTTTTACCAGGTCAGATCAAACGTAAGATGAGTGTCACGATTTTTTTTTTCAAAAAAGATCAATTACCTAATTTTCAAATTCATCGTATTTAAATTAAATGAACTTTGAACTTTTTTTTTGCCAGTGGGTAGGACGATACATACAAGTTCAAAGTAGTTAGCAGTAGACCTGAATTGTAGGTAAGTAAGTAGTTAGGTACCTACATAAATTATAAAAGTAGTTGTTCACTTGTTACTACATTTTTTTTTTTTTTTTTTTTTTTTGTTTGTTTAAATTAATAAATTTTGAAAAAATGATCAATAAAACGATAAAAGCGACAAAATAACTAAGTGAAGGATAATAATTTTTTATTTGAAAAAAATAAATAAATAGGTAAATTGATCTTATTCGCGATCTTTTTATTTTTAAAAAAAAGAGAGCAGATCCCTAAATTTTTACCAGATCAGATCACAAAATCGCGATTTTGATATGATTTTTCAAGATCTTTCATTTTTTTAATGATCTGCCCATTTCTGAAAAAAAAATTAATTTATAATGACTGAAATTATTTTTATAATTTTAATTTCTATCTGCAAAGCAACAGCTGTTAACTGTTGTTCGAAAATTATTTCAATTTTATTGAATCCCTCTCACTCAGCCTCTCTTTACTTCAAACTTCCAGTTCCAGTTTTGAATATTAAGTATCTATACCTATACGTTAAGTATCGGACAACATCAGGGGGGGGGATCAGGGGTCCGATTCCAATTGAAATTTTTTAGCAACCTGAATTATTCCTAGGATCTCAAATTTTCAATCTACAACTTATACTTGGAAAAATTCTTAATTAGGCCCCTACTCGGCCTTTTCTCATCACCAATTTTAAATATTGAGTATCTATTAGGGAAAAAAGTAGGTGCTTTTGTATAAGAATTTTATTATATTATATTTTTTAATTTTTACAAAAACGTCTCAATTTTCCATCTCGTCGCCAATCTCGAAGTATACAAATTAGCTTTCTGATATTATTCAAAAATGACAGCGTAACGTTATTTTTGCGAACTTGAAAATTGAAATATCAATCAATTTTTTTCAATTAAACTGTTTTAATGGTTGAATATTTTTCTTTAAATGAAAAAATGAAATATTATTTTGATGAAAAATTTAGATAATTTTCTATTCAATTTATATACGCATATTTTTCGGATTCATTAAAATTCGAACTGATGATAGATTATTATGCGATATTAGTTTTAGTTTCAGTTTCGATACTGCTTATCAATCAAGATTTTTTCTTTTTTCTGTGATTTGATTTAAAAACACGCAAGATTTTGTTTTCGGTACGGGTTTCGCTTGGACACAATCCATTCAGCACATGAGACTAAATAATATGAGCAAATTAACTCTTTTGCTTATTGCTTTAAATCTCGGCAATCTCGCTGAAAAAGCCTTGCCCCCTAACCCTCCAATTCTCCGAATTTTCAAAATATTTATTCATTATTCATTATGAATTCCGCTTTTATTTAGTCTTTTCAGTTTTCAGTTTTCGCAGATTTAGTTTCGCATAATATTGTTATTGGTTGTCAAATTCAGAGGTCCGGACCCCAACCATTAACCCAAAACCCATAACCAGTTATTAACCACTTATTTTGGCTAAATTTGAAAAGAACTGAACCAGTTATAAACCACTTTCCCAAAAAAAACCAAAGAACCGAACCAGTTATTAACCATATTTAACCAGTAACCAGAAAAAAAAAATCCAAAATTCAAAGTGGTTTATGGTTCACCAATTTTTTTTTGTTATTGTTATCGTTAAACGTTACGGATTCAGTTACTTCACTATTTTCATTGAATTTCCATCACTGGTGTGCAGAATAGATGTCTAGAAATACAAAAGTAATCGACTTGCGTCTATGAATCAACGGATCCAACCAAAGTGTCACATTGACATTACTCTTTGAATTTTACGAAGTCCAGCACTACATACCTAGATACTGAATATTCAAAATTGAAGAGGAGGGAGGGGTCTAATCAGAATTTTTGTCATAACCAAAATTATTCATAGAACTTCAAGCTACAACTTTTGTTTGGAAATTTTTTCAATTGGACCTCTCCCACCCCGCCAATTTTGGATAATACAACTTACGTTAGCCAAAGTAAGTTGCATTATCCTTTGGCGGGGACAGAGGGGTCCAATTGAAAAATTTTCAAACAAAAGTTACAAGTTGAAGTTTCAGGAGTAATTTTGGTTATATGAAAAATTTCGACTGGACCCCTCCGCCCCCACCAGTTTTGGATAAAGTAACTTACTTAGACTTATATAAGTTGTACGTATTATCCAAAATTGGTGGAGAGGGAAGGGTTCAATTGAAAAAATTTTCAAAAAAAGTTGTAGCTTGAAGTTCTATGAATAATTTTGATCATGACAAAAATTTTGATTGGACTCCTCCCACCCCTCCAATTTTGAATATTCAGTATCTATGTAGTGCTGGGCTTCGTAAAATTAAGAGATTAAAATAATTACCTATGTGACATTTTGGTTGGATCTATGGACCTAATATAGACCCAACGACCCAAGTAAAAAATCGTAATTTTGCTTTCGCGCTTTCACAGAATTTTTTTTTGAAGATTGGGGGGGGGGATGAAAAAAATTGAATACTTTGAAAAATGGAGCGTAACCAGGAACTGAACCAGTAACCAGTAATTTAATTGATTTTCAGACGATCGTAACCCGTAACCATTAACCATTAAAACAAAAAGGTCGGACCGTACCCATTTAACCCATAACCACGTACTTTTCGTTGGTTTTTCAAAACCCTGAACCATAAACCACGAACTCAAATCATAAGGGTCCGGACCTCTGGTCAAATTAAATGAGAAGTTTGAAAAAAGTGTTTCAAAAAAAATAATAAATAGGTATGTAATGGAAATCAGACGTAGGTAAAAATTCTGTTAATTTTTTCAAAAATTGAGAAAATAACATATTGGCCTTTGCCCTGACCCCTGATGGTTCTCCTGGATGAATTTAGAAATTATTTCATTTTTAAAAATTATTACGAAAAAATAGCATGGGCCCAATTTGATAATTTTTCAAAAGAGCACAGCCCGGTAAGATAGGTGAATCGGCCACCAGCAAGCATTTTCAAACCATCTATCAACTAGCTCGATATTTGTCATACTGTACCTAATACCTATATATTGCAATTTTAGCGAAATTGAGAAGATTTGATTTTTTTTTTAACTGTTAGTGTTAGATAATTATGTGAGATTGTGAGTACAATTTTCCGTAGTCAAAAAAATGTGTGTAATTTTATGAATGTGAACAAAGAAATGAAATTTCCTCAATAAGTATTTTTTTTTTTTTTTTTTGTAATAACCAGGCCTACGATATACCTAACTTTTGTTTTAAAAATGTTTCAATTAGACCCCTCTCTCCCCCTCTGATTTCGCATAATACTCTGTAGATACCTACTTATTCAAATTTAGAGTAGTATGAGAGAGAAAGTTCAATTGAAAAAATTTTCAAAATTTTTGGAATGAAAAAATCTATTTTTTATTTTTTTGAAGAAAAAATGGTCATCAAAATTTTGGAGAGCGCGCGTCTCTAAATTATCTAGGTAATGAAAAAAATCTAGGATTTTTTTTAAAGAATTATTTTTTATTTTTTTAGAAAAAAAAATTAAGTTACCTGAAATCCCGGTAAACACACGGCCTGCTATTCGTATGCTAAAATCACAGAGACGAAAATCGCGGTCTATTCGCATACGAATAGAATGCGAAATCAAAGCAAAAATCGAAGAAAATTTTCTCAGATAAATTCGTATACTATTCGTGAGCGAATATCATGCTAAAATCGTATTTAAAAACCTGTAGATATTTTGTGGGATATTACCGCGATATTCGCTTGCGTATTGCATGCCTGAAATCACATTGAAAACAGGCAAAAAGTTCGTACGATATTAGCGCGATATTCGCATAAGAATCGTATGCTAAAATCGCAGTGGAAAACGTGCAAATATTTCTTACGATACTAGCACAATATTCGCATACGAATCGTATGCTAAAATCGCAGTGGAAAACGTGCAGATATTTCTTACGATATTAGCGCAATATTCGCTAGCGAATAGCATGCGATTTTCACTACAACTTCTTTCAATACGTTTTACAAATGAGAGAAGTCAGTTTCAAACATGAACGTGTACTTGAATGTATTGCAGTGACATTTAAACAATAAAATAAAGGTTTTTCTGGGTTTTTTGATTTTGTTGGGGAATTTTGTATTTTGTTTGATGTTTTTTCTTCTTTTTAAGTAAAAACGCCAATGATTTGATTTCAAAGTGATAAGAATGTAGACGAAGGCAGGATTTCTTGGACGATTTCCACTCACAGTAAGTTAATTATTTTGAATTTATATCTTATTTGTGATCGCGTGAATCTGTGTGAAATTAAATTTTATCAAATCGTAAAAATTTTAGACGTCTTATCAGTGCTATAAAATTTTTCAATTGTTCCTCTTCCTTCTCCAATTTGGACGCAGTATTATGCGAAATTATAAGGAAAGGAAGAGTCAAATCGAAATTTTTGTAATAATCGAAATTATTTCTAAGATTTCAATCTACAACTTTTGTTTGAAAAAATTTTCATTTGGGACTGCGGGACAGCCCTTCTTCCCTCTCACAATTCAGAGTAATAAATATACATTTTTATACCTATCTAATCTATCTATCTACGTAGTATTGGGCATAATTGGAGGGGGGGGGGGGGAAATTTTTCAAACAAAAGTTGTAGATTGAAATCTTGGTAGTAATTTTGATTTTCCTAAAAATTACTTTATCAAATGCCACTGATAGGTACTCCAAAAACTTTACGATTCAGCATAATTTCATTTTCCACAGATCTGCGATCACAAATATGATATATTTTCGAATAATTAATTTACTGCTGAGTGGAAATCGTCAAAAATCATTTGCCTACTTTTTAGAGGCGAATTCCGAACGCTAATCGCAAGCGAAATTAACAGCGAATAGAACGCTACATTCGCTGCTAATTTCGCGTACTATTAGCGTTCGAAATTAGCCGCTAAAAAAGCGGACATTTTTGATATGCTAATAGTACGCTATTTTCGCATGCTATTCGTATACGATAAATGCGAATTTAGCGCTCTATTAGTACGCGATTCGCATACAGTGTGTTCACCGGGATGTTTCTAAAAATTTTGAATTGGATCGTTTTTGATTTTTTTTTGAGTACCTACCTACCTAATAAATCTCTCAATTTTTTAGAACAATAAAATTTCTCATTTTTTGGAGGAAAAAAGTTCTTCCAGTTTCTTTAAAATGAAAAATAAATAAATAAATAAATAGGTTTCTTCGTGGAAAAAAATCTTTAACTCTTGTGGAATTGAAGATTTGTCTCCATTTTCTTGGGTTGAAAATTTTTTTTTTAAATCTAGAAAAAGTTTTCAAATTTTTTGAAATAGAATTTTTTTTTTTTTTTTTATTTTTAGCATATTTTTGGATCAATTTTTGATGCATTTTTCTGAGTGTAAAAGAAAAAAATATATTTTCGGTAGGAAAATTATTTTCTCAAATTTTTTGGATAAAAAACTTTTACCTAAACCTATTCAAAACTTTAAAAAAAAGATGAAAAAAAAAAGTTTTTAAATTTTTTGGAATAGAATTTTTTTCAACTTTTTTGGAATAGGTACTTAGCCTACTTACCTAGTTGAAGATTTTCATTTTTTTTTAGAAAAAAATATTTCAATCTTTTTGGAATTGGAAATTTTTTAATTTTCTCAATTTTTTGGATTGAGAAATTATATTTGAAGGTAATAGAAAAAATTCAATTTTTCTCGTAGAAAAAAATCTATCAGCTATTTTGGAATTGGATAAATGGAAAATTTGCCACTTTTTTTGGAAGGTAAAATTAAAAAAAAAAAAAAAATTGTTGGGTAACAAAAACTTTTCCATTTTTTTTGGTGTGGGGGGGGGGTAGTTAGGTAGGTAATTGAGAATGTATAATATGTAGGTAGGTAGAGGTACTAGGTAATTCACCTGTGTAAAAAAATGAGAAATACAAAAACAATAATTTATTAAACTTATCAACTACAAAACATTTAGTAAAAAAAAGAGAGACATACATGATACTTTAAAAACAAACAATGAAGCTAATTTACACGAATTCTTATTAAAAAACGATGGTAAATCACTAATAAGTCGATTAACTAGTTTGGCCAAATTCAAAAGAATACCCACCGCCGAAACTATGCGGTCCTTTGTTTTCTTCTTCGGGGTCGTAGTGTACTCTCGAAATGGGAGCAGCCTGGGGATAAATTTCAGCACTGCTGTCTTCATGTACCCTATATACGCTTTTGAAATTCGGGTTTATCTTACCCCTATACTGAGAATAGCTACCAGTGGGGCCGAAGTCGAAATCTTCCGTTTCATCGGAAGCTGCGGCCGGAGCATTGTAGTTGAATAAGGGACCTGCGTATCGACTTTGAGGGCCATCTCTGTAAGGAACTGGTGCTTGTTGACTAGCTGCTGGTACTACCGGAGCTCTAGGGATATGATCTCCTTGTAAGATTTTGAATCCATCTTTACCGGCGCTGTACTTGACTGAGATTGTTTCTCCGTTCGGATCTACGTAGGAATAAGCTCCAAGTCGGGTACCGTCTGCGTTGATTGTTTCGCCTTGTTTGATACCATTGTCTCCGGCGAAGGCGTAGTTGAATGCTCCGTCGTCGGATAAGGCTTGTTTGTGCATTAGGATTACCGGAAGCTTCTGTTTACCTTCCGGCGCGTATCGTGATTGGTCCGAGTATTTGGCATTGGCTGATGCGGTGTAGAAGGCGGCTACAGTACCGAAGGTTAGAAAGATCTGTAAAATGAGCAAATTCAGAATGAGGATGAGTTAATTGATACCATCAACGAACATCTAGGTAATAAAATCTCCTGAAAAAGATCACTAAAGATGTAAAAAATATTGTTTTCAGTTAATTTCAAATTCGTTTTCAATTTCTTTATCGTTGGTTTGATGGCAACACTGATTTTGATTCAAATTTTGAAAAGTAAACAAAAAAGAAGTTGTAACGACTAATGAATTTCGGCAGAAAAAAACTCGATAGGTGAAGAGAATTTTCAATAGAATTAATCTACAACGTGAAATACGAAGTTATTATAGTTGAATAGGTATTTATCAATAACTGTTTTTAGAATATTTTCTAAGAAAAGTGATTCAGGTTCAAGGTTGATGCTCTTTTATTCCAGACTGGTGGGGTAGACGTAGATTGAAGATTAATCAAAACACCAACAACACTAAATGCATTCAGCTTATCAGCTTTCCTGCTCAGAAGCTTACCCATCGGCAGTCTCATAATGTTACAATTCTTAAGTATTTCGCTCCATTAATCATTTGAACTTGATCATGTTGCTCAGTAAGGACATGGACGTTTCGCTTTTCGCAGATTTCGTTACCGTTTGTATTTTTTTCAGTTAATTCGTGCAAATTCGCGTGTTTTTAACGTGAAAGTAATTCAACAATACCGTTTAATGACCTTACCACGTACCAGGCGTCATTTGATTATTTCATAAGAAAGAATTCGGCATTACGCTGTCATATTGACGTGCTATAGATACAGGTATTTGAAACGGGTATAGTTCTACCTATATTTGATAATATAATATTTTTCGTCATACTCTATAATAAACGCAGCAATTGGCAATTGGTGCTGATGATAGTATAAATATAAGTGTATATGGACCGACAATCTTGGGCGACGTGCTCGTATTGTTTGTATATTTATAATAACTTTTGACAGAGTTCGCGAGGCCGCTATTACGATATTGCCTGTTGCATTCTACTGTATACATTGTTCACATTGAATTGACCAGACCAGTGACGAAGAGTTCGGTCGCTTTGTCAACCTATATTCTGTCATCCGTAAAACTCACCGAAAACCGCAACAGCAAGCAGTATTTTGGGTGTCGTAGGATGCAGATTGTAACGCAATCGTATGTTTTGAAATTTCAAATTCTTGACTCGTTCGTAAATATTCAAGACCGATGATGATAAGGTGTACTTTGAAACACTTGGTCTTTGAGAAAATTCAAAAATTTACTTCGCGGTACGAATGCTAAACAGTGAAATTTATAATTGTTACGTTTCAAGTGGTAACCATATAAATTGTTACCTATATTGCACAGCAAACGTACCGTGAAAAGTCAACGGAATGTGTTACAATTCTTACATTAACGGATGAAAATTTATTACTGCGTGTATTATGTAAGTCATCTGATCTGATGCAAACTTGTATGCATATTATTTGGAGCATTTGTTGCGGTTTTATTATTTTATATTCGCGACTAACTTCAAGAAATGGTTCGTTTCTTTTGACTCTAATTCGAATGTTTGTTATGTTTCAGGGGTAAGTGATTGGGAATGGTGATGGTGAACGATTCGTTGAGAAATGATTTTCCGGCGATAGGATAGATTGAAATTTGAGTTTATTGATAACGATCGTGAGATGCTGTTAGTCATAATTGGTCATAATGATGAATATGAAAAGGCTGCTCGGACGACAGCTACAGCTTTTTTGTACACAATGCACATTTTTTAGGTTTTGGATTTCGTAAAATCGAATACCTATACGTACAAATTTTGGTAGCACGATCGATGCCTTGCAAATTTACTAGCTACATATTGGAATTTTGGTACAGATGACGTTTATCGACGATAACAATGATTTTAGTAGTAAGTAATCGTCGTATTCTTCATCTTACGATGAAGACTGAATCAAATGGGAGTGGCTAAATCCACAATAAGTAATCACATTGTAAGGGCGATCTCGTTCTTTTTTATTCATCTTCATTCTTCTTTATTATTTGTATGATTTTTTTTCGTACAAGTTTTTTTTTTCAAACAAATTTTTTTCAAGTTTTTTTTCTGAAAACTATGATGTTTTATTTAAAACAAATTTATTCTTTCACAAAATACTCAAAATATTTTTCATTCTACCTAGGTATTTTTTATGTTTTAATTTTTCAATTTTTTTTCAACAAGTCTGTACTGTCAGTAGACTCAGTAAGTAGTTAAGTACTTAGCTACTTAGGTACTTACTCAATTTTGAATATTAAAATTTTAGTAAATTTGAAGAAAAATTGGAATTTATATCTACTTGAAGAAATTTAGAAATTACTCGATAAGAATTAGAAGACAAAAAAATAATGATGAAAATTATTGGAAAAATTCGAATGAGAAGTCAAGTTGCCAGTTCGGAGAAGAAATAGGAACATTCTGATGACCAATTTGAGAATGAAATCAATTGAAAATTTTATTGGAAAATGAGGGGAGTATGAACAATTTTCTTGAAAAAATAAAATTAAAAAAGTTGGAAAAAATTTCAGAAAAATAAACTTGATAAAAAATTTACTTGAAAGAAATTTCAAAAGAAAAATTTGAAAAAGTATGGTAGAATTAGAACTTAGAAGTATTTTTGATGAAAAAATTTTATGAAAAATGTTTAAAAATCTAAATGAAAATTTAAAACTACATTTAATTAACAATATTCATTAAAAATTTCATAAAATGAATTTGAAAAAATATAATGAAGATGAGTTTTAAGTTGTTTTAAACGACAAACAGAAAAAATTTATATTTAATGAAAAATTTAATTTGAGGAAAAAATAAGAATAAATAATTATTCGATGAGTGATGAATAATTTCTTCAAGAATTTTTTTTTTCAAAAATGGAATGAAAATTGAAAACGAAAAAAAAAAATGAAAAATTTGAAGAATATAAAACTTGGAAAAATTTTAAATATTTTATTAAATTTTATTAAGCTTGGTGGAAAAATCTCGATGTCCATTGTCCACGACAACGAGTTTTCAAACAAGAATATGATATGAATTCTCGTTCGTTCATTTTGGTGATTACTTGTTGTGGATTTAGCCACTCCCGAATCAAATCAACTGCATGATAATTTAATTGTTTTGTTTGGGTTTTTCTTAATTTTACTGTAGTTGCTTGCCTCGTGTTTTTATCAGTCTCTCGTAATTGTTCATTTGACGAGTAGGTTACCAATCGTCACAACGTGATTTATCTTACGTAATATTAGATTCATCTTCAGCCCTTAGGTACATTAGTACCACCCTATTTTCACCTTTGATCAGATTTCATTTCTAAAATATTGTGGTGAATTCAAGTACATACAAACGTTTTTTTTTTTTTTTTTTTTTTTTTTGAAAGAGTTTTTTAGAAAAGTGATGTGGAACATAAATTAACAATTGTTTTTTGTTTTTTCATTTTTTTAATGAAAAATTTATTTAAATTAACTTCTGAAGCAAGTTTTTAATGTGTTGAAGATTTTATGAAAACACCAAAAATTACTGTACAAAAGTTCAGTTCGGTTTATTTTATTACAAAAATCAAAGCAAACATTTTTTTTAAATTCTACGACCGAAAGAGTCCATCTGAATTTTATTTTCCTATCATTGATAATAATTTTTTGATTAATAAGCCTATACATACTTCGATTTCGAGTTAGGCCTATTTTGGTGCTTTTTTGTCCACTGTTGTAAGAAGGAACCTCAATGTTTTTAAGACGTGAATTGTATTTTTGAATTCATTTGATTTTTTTTAAATTTAATGTGTGTAGTGTGTTACCGTTTTTCATTTTTCATGTTGTTTTTTTTTTTTTTTTTTTTTTTTTTTTTAGTAATTGTGTACTGTGATTTTTTATTTTTTCAGCGGTTTGATTTTTGAAATGTGATTATTTGTGCTTTAAAGTTTAAATTACTCCATATGACTAATAACGTTATGTTTTTTTTTTGTTTTTTTTTCATGTGATGTGGTTCAGTTTTATTTTGGTTACAATTTGTCGATTTATTTTCAACTTTTCTAATATTCTAGTGATAATTATTTCAATTTTTTATCTGTAGATGTTTCGATTCAAAAACCTCAAGTGTTCAAAATTTTTCTATTTTATTCTCTCACCAAAAGTGACAATGAGTATATCAGATTGTTTTAAAATAAAAAAGTCACCCTTTCCTAATTCCACAATTCCACATTTTTGTTCCAGGTTCTCAAATGATCGCCATAAAACCACGATGGACAAAAGAAGCTACAAAAAAAAAAAAAAGAATAAAAGCTGCACCAACCTGTTTGTACATTTCCATTATGGCTGCTTAAGACGAAGAGTATCTAAAACTCGAACGAAACGTAAAATTGTACACAATGAAAAAGTAATCAGTCACTTCATATTTTTTACATTAAGGAAAAAATGGTACTGACGGGATGATAAAATCCCCGCGATATTTTATAGTAGTTTGGTCTCGGGGTACGTTGGCGACTGCCGTACACCCGCACCACTGCAACACCTTTCTCTTTCTTAACCGCATAGGCACAGGTAGAGAGGAACGCATTGGCAGTCCATGAGTCCATTGTGCACGTGCTTGTCATTGGTACGCAGGGCGGGCAATTTGTTCGTCTTCAACGGCGGCGAAAAAGAGCTATTCCCCAGACCCCAGATACTGCGGCGGTGCATTTTCGTAATCGTGTCTCCGTCACGATCTATGGATAAAATGCACGTGTTTTTTTCTATTTCTGTTGTGTCAGCTGTGCAGCGAGCAGTGGTTCCGCTCGCTTTAACAAAACGATAAAGCCAAAAGCATATTTCCTTTGCTAATCCGAGCTGATTACCGTGTAAGTAATTGTTCATTGTCAACCGTTTAACGTAGTGTAAATTTTTCCTTTGCAGAAGTAATAATTGCTCAGTTTGGCGAGTTTTTTTGTTTTGTAATTTTTGGATTTGATCGAATCGGATTGGATTGCGCTGATTTCGTAAATGCTGCTCTACAATGTCGAAGTATATTACGTTACATGGGTCTGGTGTCCTTCGGCTGGAAAGAAGCTGTGTGTAGATTTGGAGTATTTTATTGAAATTGGATTTTATTGCGTTATTCGTATCGTATCGTCGATTCTGTACCGATTACCGTTTTTTATTCAGTCGTCGGGTTCGAAGAGGATGACGCCAACTTAGTTTTCACTGTATTGGCCGAGTAATCAATCCCCATTTATATTTCTTTGGAATTTTTTTCACGAAGTATAATTGATATTTATAATATTTTAGGTGGGAAATTTGAACATTGATCTCCGCCAGAGTGTCTAACGAAAAGTACTAGGTATACTCTTGAATTTGAGGTCATGTGTTTTTATATTCGAATATATGTAGGTACCTATACCTACAGTCCTACACTTCATTAAATTTTAAAAATTGAGAAATTTTTCAAGTATTTTTAAATTAGATTAATTTTTAAAATTCGGGTAAATTTTCAAAAACAAAATTATGTGTCAGTTTGCCAAGTTTGATAGGTTTTTGAAATTAGGTATTTTTAAATTGATTCCTTCCTGCTTTCAAATTTTCTCAACTTTTTATGTATGGTTATTTTAATTTTTTTCAATGTCTCATTTTCTAATTGAAGAGCTATTTTCGAATTTGGGGGTTTCAATTTTTTTTTAGGTTTGTAACCATTCAGTAGGTACATATTCCTTTTTCCAATTTCGACTTTCATTCAGGGATGATATGATATTCGAAATTATCGATTAATCATGATAATCATTACTTATCATACATAGCTTATCGATATTATCATGATACTATTTCATTTTTTTTCTCACGAGGATCGCGTAAGTAACAGAGATTGAAACGATGCGGTTTTTGTGTCTAGTCCATCAAAATGTTGAAATTTGCTTAAAGCACTTTGTCACAAGAAAAAGGGGTCAAGGGTCTATGGCACTAAACCCCTTTTTCTCGTGTCAAGTCCCAAGGGTTTCTCAAACTGTTGAAATTTGCTCAAAAAACATTGTCACAAGAAAAAGAGGTTAAGGGCCTATAGCGCTAAACCCCTTTTTCTCGTGTCAGGTACCAAGGATTCCTCAGAATGTTGAAATTTGGTCAATGCACATTGTTACAAGAAAAAAGGGTTAAGGGCCTATGGCACTTAGCCCCTTTTTATCATGTCAGGTCCTAGTTTATCAATTTATGTTGATTATCACAAGATAAAAGTTGATTCAACTTACGCGATCCTGGTGACGAAAAAATGAAATTATATCATGATAATTATCACGACCCCATACACTTTAACAGGCTAGGAAGGCTCACTTGACAACGCTGTAATATCTCGACGGAGTAGGCTGACTTTTTGGTTTCTCCATAAGACACAATGCTAATTCATAATGCAATAACTCGAAAACTATCAATTTTACAAAAAAAGTCAAAGAGACCTTTTTTAAAGAGAATTAAAAGAGCTTTCCATTCATATATAAATTTTTTGAATTTGAGTGAAATTGACGAAATTGGCATTTTTCACTTTTCACTAAAAATTTCACCAAATCAGATATCAATAGAAAGCTTATTCAATTCTCTTTAAAAAAGGTCTCTTGGACTTTTTTCGTAAAATTGATATTTTTCGATTTATTGCAATTTGAATTAGCATTACATCTTATGGAAAAACCAAGAAGTCAGCCCACGTTGCGACGTTGTCAATTCTAGCCTTCCTGGCCTGTGTAATTATCGATAATTTATCAATATCTGACTAGATATCGATAATTATCGATATCATATCATATCATCCCTGCTTTCATTCAATTTTATATTTGATTTAAAAAATTTAGATACCTAGATTTTTTTTCAATTTCATTTTAATTTGTGCAGATTTCAATTTCATTACATTTAATTTAATTTTTCAATTTTCTTTCAGACTATTTTTTATTTTTATTTTATTTTTTTAAATTTTAATTCTTCAGTCATGCCACTTTTTTGGTTTCTTGATCTTTCATTTATTATTCCCGAGTTTTATATTACTTAAATGTTCATTACCGAATATTTTTAATTCAATTATTTCAATTTACCATTTTTTGCCTTCTTCAAAATTTTAACTATTTTTAATTATCAAATTTTTTCTAATTTTTATTTATCATTATTACTTTTTTCAATTTTATTTCAATTGAATTTTTTTTTCTCACTCTTTTTATTATTTCTTTTCTTCCGACATTTTTTTATTCAATTTTTTCATTTTTATAAAAAATATTAATTTTTTGATTTTCGTGTTGTTTTTTCTATAATTAAAAAAAAATTAATGTAAATTTTTGCAACTTGAGTATCTATTGAAAAATTTTCAATAGTTTAAATTTTACATTTTTTCAGTTTTACTCGTAGGTATTTTTATTCATTTTTGATTTCAATCTTTTATTTCAATTTTTTCAACTCTCAATTTTGTTTTATTTTCATCTACTTTCCCTCCTTTTTTATATATTTTTTAATTCCATTAGTCTTTTTAATTCAAATTTTTTTATTCCAATTTTTTTTTTATAGAAATTAATTTAAGCTCTTGCGATTTTCTACTCTTTTAGTTTTTAATTTTGAAATTTCGCTCTCGTCTCTTTCAATTTTTGAACTTTGAATTTCATTCAGTTTCAACTAAAACATTTTTCTCTTTTTTAAAATTTTCGTACCTCTTCAATTTTCAGTTTTGCTACTTTGATTTTTTTATACCTCAATTTTTTTTTTTTTTAAATTGTAAATTTCCTTATTTTTTAATTCATGTGTTTTCATTTGTTAATTTTTCTTATTTATTCTTTTTTCAAACTTAAATTTTAGTTAGAATATTTTTGATGAATTCTTATTCTTCCAAATTTCGACTTTTTTATTGGTTCTCATTTATTTATTTAGTTTTTTAATTTTTTTAAATTTTAATTTTTGCATTTCGTCACATGACGGTTTTGCGACGCACTACGGTGTATTTCGGTGGCGATGATGCCGCAGACCGCGACCGAGTTGCATTCGAGACTCGAGAGCATCATCGTGGCTTGCATAGTTGGTCGAATCCATCGATGCGTATTTGACATTTTTGAGCGGAATGAACGCACGTCCTACGCGATTACTGTAATATTTATCCGAATGGGGCGAGGAGGCGCGTGTCTTAGACGATTTATGAAGAATATCGCCTTCTCCAGATGTAGGTGTTGTGTCCATTAGTCAACATAGTATCGTCATTTTTGATGAATGAAACCGTGACAGGACGCCGCGGTTGGAGTTGTTGCAGTAGTGTAATTTTTCAGGGGCTGGTTGGTGAAATGATGGCTTCGGTTGAGGGGTTCATTTTTCGTGGTTTTACTATTGCAAATTAAATTGAATTACGTATTATGATGAGATAATAACGTCTCTGAAATTGAATGAAAATATCATATCTACAATTTTTTCCAAGATTAAGTATGCGCCATCTGAAATTCCTCAATATGATTGGAAAATTTTATGAAATTTTGAACAAATTTTCAAATTTAATACCTATTTTCGAAGAAAAAAAATCTCAAACAAATTGTCAAAACTTCTAAATTTTTTATCAAAAGATCGTTTTCATTTACCAATACTTGAAACTTTGTAAAAAAATCCAAAATTCTTTGAATTTTTAAAATTTTAAAAACTATTATATGAATCCTCTAATTATTTTTGTTCGTTCTTTGAAAATCTTTCGAATTCAGTCAAAAAAAATTTTTAAAATTTAAATCAGATTTTTTAGAAAATCATCTAGGTAGGTACAGTTTTTCAAAATTTTGTTTTAAAAAAAAATGAAAATTTTCTTTACGTATTTTTAAAATAAGTATTCTGAATTCTTAGAAATTGTTGATAGACATTTTTTAATTTTTTTTTCTCAAAAAGCTGGAAAATTTTTTGAAATATAAAGTTGACAAGATTTGTTAAAATTTCACTAAAAAAAATTTTTTTTAAAAATGCGAAAACCCGTTTACAGTGAATTTTTGAAAATTTTCTTATATCTTTTTGCTAAAAATCTGAAAAAAAAAATTAGGTATGAATATTCTGAATTGTTTAAAAAAAATTTGATTCGTAGGTATCTTTTAAAATACTCTCAAACCGAGCATGAAAACTACTCAAAAAGTTCTCGTAAAATTTTATACAATTCTCTTTTCAAAATTTTTGAAATTGTTTTAAAATTTTGTTGATAAGCAGGTACCTAAGTATCATTTAAAATTGTTTGAATTCGGGTGGAAATGATCATTCAATTTCAATAGGTGGGAAAATCTTCATTTTTGTTTTGTTTTGGTTTTTTTTTTCTTTCTTTTTTGAGAAAAAAGAACAATTTATTTTATTTTTTTTTAATTCTAATTTTTGTCCAATTTTTTCCCAATTTTTTGGAGTGAAAAAATCTTTCAGCTTTCACAGTGAAAAAAAAATTGGAAGAAAATTTTTAATTTCACTGAATGATTTTTTCAGATTGAAAACTTCCTTATTTCTTGGAATAAGAAAATGTCTTATTTTTTTGGAATAAAAAAATTTTCCAAGTTTTTTTGAAGAAAAAATCTCATGATTTTCACGGTAACTATTTCTTTTTTTTGAAAAAAATTCTCAATGTTATTGAATAATTTTTTTCACTTTTTTTTATTGAAACCCTTTCTCATTTCTTTGGAATAAAAAATGTCTCATTTTTTAAAACATGAAGCAATGCCTTTTTATTCAGGAGAGGAGGGGAGTTGTTGGAAATAAAAAATCTCATTTTTCAGAGAAAAATTCTCAATTTTTTGAAAAAAAAACAATAAATAAAATTTATTGGAAAAAACATTTTTTTATTGAATAAAAATATTTTTCATTTTTTTTTAAAAAGATAATAAATTAATAATAGGTATACCTAATGCTGAAATCTTTTCTATTTTTTGCAAAAAAAATTATCTCAGTTTTTTTTTTGCAGAAAAAAACATGAAATCACTAAGTAAATTACTTTGGAGAGAGAAATCTCGAGTTTTCTGGTTCGAAGGAATCTCTCCAGTTTTTTGGAGAAAACCCCGCAGCGCAATTTTCTGGAAAATTCATTCAACTTCTTTACTAGAGGAAAAAAAATCTCCGTGTTTTTGAAAGAAAAAAATCTATAATTTTTTGGCATGAAGAAATTTCAAAAAAAAATTGAAGAAAACTATTTTTTAATTTTTTTGGAGTAAAAAACTGAATTTTTTGAAGAATTTTTTTATATTCTGTTCGAACCTTTGAATAAGATGATTTTCTTGATTTTAAATTTTTAGAATTATCTCTCATTTTTTTAGAGAAAAAATCTCAATTTTTTAAAAGAAAGAAAAAACTTTTTCTGGAATAACAGGATAAAAAGGATTGATCTTGACAAGCATTTTTAGCGGAAAATCAGTAAAATGGAAAATCTTGTGAGACCCCTCCCTCCTTTTCAATTTTGAATAATAAGCATCTACACAGAGTGTTATATCCAAAATTGATGGAGTGAGAGAGTCCAAGCAAAATTTTTATAGGCAAAATTATTTATGATTTTCCGCTGGAATTTACTGAATTTAGAAAAATAGAAAATTGTTTGAAAATTGTACTCCTCTTGCAACAATCCAACAGTTGCACAAAATAGCCTCTCGTCACGAACGAACGTTCGAACGAAACGATTCGGATTGTGTCCCCAAACGGAACCGAAATCAAAATCTCGCCGCAGCGCAAACACATGTCTGAAAAAATTTTGTAAACAAGTTTCTCAAAGATTGTGATCATTTCTACGAACATTTTCACTAAAACCTCAATAATTTAAAGAATATTCCAGTGAATTTGTTGAAGATGACCTCAACCGAAGTATCCAGACGCCAGCAAAAATGAAGTTCTCATTCAAAGTGAGTGCAAGTAGCAGTATTCAGTTAATTCATAATACCCCATGTTATCATTCGACTTGATAAATTTTCATAATGAAACACCGTATTTGCATGGCATCGGACTTCTTCTATCCGAATGTTGGTGGAGTTGAAGCTCACATATTTAATTTATCTCAATGCCTCCTCAGAAGAAACCATAGAGTCATAGTATTGACGCATTCTTACGGCGAAAGAGTCGGCATTCGATACATGACTAACGGACTGAAAGTATACTATCTGCCAATTAAAACTTTCTACAGCCAGTGTATTTTACCTTCGATGATCTCTTCGTTACCTCTAATAAGATATATCTTGCTCAGAGAACGCATCTCGATCGTACACGGACATTCCGCCTTCTCTGCGCTGGCCCACGAAACCATGATGATAGCCGAACTGATGGGTTTGAAGACTGTATTCACCGATCACTCTTTATTCGGGTTCGCAGACACTTCGGCCATAGTAACGAATAAGTTCCTAGAATTATCATTAGCTGATTGCAACCATTGCATTTGCGTATCGCATATTGGAAAAGAGAACACAGTATTGAGAGCTCGAGTCAACCACGATCGTGTTTCTGTCATTCCAAACGCCGTCGATACCACGTTATTCACACCGAAATCTGATAATATCTATAGAGGTGAAATCGTTATCGTGGTGGTTAGTCGTCTCGTATACAGAAAAGGAATCGATTTACTGGCCCAGATTATCGCCGATTTGTGCCACAAGTATTCTCAAGTTCGATTCCTAATCGGCGGAGATGGACCTAAAAGATCGTTGCTGGAAGACGTTCGAGATAAGAATAATTTACAAGATCGTGTCGAATTATTAGGTCGATTAGAGCAGCACGAAGTCGTACACGTTTTGAAAAGGGGCAATATATTTTTAAATACCTCGTTAACAGAAGCTTACTGTATGGCCATTGTCGAAGCTGCCTCTTGTGGATTGAAAGTAGTCAGTACGCGGGTAGGAGGCATACCAGAAGTATTGCCCCCTCCTTTGATATATCTATCCGAGCCTGACGTATCCTCGTTGTTAATTAATCTAAACGAAGCTATTGAAGATTTCATCAACGGCGCGGTCATGACACCGGAAAAATGTCATAATATGGTTCGTGAACTGTACACATGGCAGAATGTAACCAGTCGTACAGAAATTGTTTATGATTTAGTTTCCAAAGATTCCAACAAGTCGTTGAAGGAAAAATATATCAAATATTTACCCAGCGGAGTGTATCCATTTTTGTTAGTCATAGCTTTGATGTATACTATTTTACAAATTTTAGAATGGTGGGTTCCTAGAAGGGATATTGATATCGTTAAAGACCTTAAGATTTCTAATAAAAATACCAAAGAAATTCGTAAAGCTGAAAGCGACCATAAGTCTGTTAAAAAAGTCAAACGAGATTCGAATTGAGATATTTTTATTCAGTATTGTATATTCCAATTTCCATTTATGTCACTTTTTTAAAAATAATTTGTATTGTTATCTAATCATGTACCAATCTACCTGCCGCATTTATTTATTTATAAATTCAATATAATATATGTTTTATCGTTTTTATATTTACTTATTTCGTATCGAGGAGAATGATGATTAAATATGTGGCTTCAACTCAAATCCAACGATACCATGAAAAAATTCAATTATTTTTAAAACTAAATTCTAATCCACGATTATTTTTCAACAGTTTTCAAATGTTTTGGGTGCGGTGTACCGCAAAGGAAATTTATTATTCACTCCGGATGGAAATTCGGTTATTAGTCCGATTGGCAATCGAATATGTATCTATAATTTGAAGAAGTAAGTAATCAAATTCGTCATCTCTGATCTTTCGAAATGAACAAAAAATCACATGAATATTTTTTCTCAACAGCAACACGTCTTCAACTTTACCTGTTGAAAGTCGATTCAACTACGAGTGCTTGGCATTATCTCCATCAGGAAATGTTTTAATAGCTATTAACGAAGGTAACTTGGAGTCTTGACCTTTGATTTGGAATATAAACTGGGACGAACTTTTAACGATGAATTATTTTTTATGCGCAGATGGGGAAGCCCATTTAATTACCATGGTCACCAGGAGGAAAGTTTTCACGTATCGATTCAATGAAAAAGTACGCTGTATACGATTCAGTCCTGATGGCAAATATTTTGCAGTTTGTAAACTAAACAAAGGTAATAAGAGTACTTGTTGATTTTAGGGCTCGGCAGATTTTAAATCTACAAAATCACGATTTGAATTTTTTCAAATTATCAAAAGGAATTAAAATCCAATGATCCAAAAATCTTCTTTTTTTTGTTGTTGTTTGTTTTATTGATTTTTGCATTGGTTGTTGTGAGTGCGATTTGCTCTATGAGATTTTTTGAAAATAGGTTTTAAAAAAATTGATTTCGTATTGTTCCAACATGTGTTCCATCAGAACTTGGAAATTTTTTCATCAAAAAATCAACATTTTTTCTCTCTCATTGAATAGTAAATAAAAACAGTTTTTTTTCTCTCCGATAAAGTTGAAAAAAATTTTACTAATTTTTTTACTTGGAAAAAATTGTAAAATTTTACTATACTTACTGACTCCAAAAAAAATAAGA
This sequence comes from Balanococcus diminutus, assembly GCA_959613365.1. Lineage (NCBI taxonomy): Eukaryota > Metazoa > Arthropoda > Insecta > Hemiptera > Pseudococcidae > Balanococcus > Balanococcus diminutus. The sequence continues at coordinate 42,387,444 of OY390716.1, forward strand.
AAAAAAAATACATTTTTTATTGTACTACATATATTAGGTATAAAAACATCAGATTTTTTTCCCAAAAAAATTCAGTTTGTTTTCTCTCCAAAAATAAGTGAAAAAATTTTTATTGCAAAAAAAAAATTGTTTACTCCAAAAAAAAAAAAAAAAAAATATGGAGAAATCTTTAAATTCAGAAAAAATTGAGATATTTTTTCTTCAAAGAATTTCTAGTAGTAAAGGAATTCTTTTCAAATTCGAAAGTTTTTCTTTAAAAAAAAAAAAAAAAAAAAATCAAAAATTTGAAAAATACTTTGTAATTCAAAATTTTTTTTTGAAAATAAATAAATAAATTTTATTACCTACGCTAACTCAAAAAAAAAATTACTTACTTGATAAAAAATGTTTTATCCCAAGGAAAATTGGAATTCATTGACAAAAAATTTAAGAGATGAGTGAAAGATTATCTACTCGATAATTAACATAATCCAGGCGTGAAAAGAATTTTGGATCTTGGATTTTAAATAAAAATATCATAATTTTGGATTTGGATTTTAAATTCCTTTTTTTACTGGATTTTGCCAAACCCAGGTTGATTTTATTATACAAAATTTGCCAAGAACGTTTCGTGAACTCCTTTTTTTTCGTTTAGTTTTTCTTTATAGAGCACCTGAAAATTGTTCCACTGAATATAGCGGTCAATTTATTCTCGAAAGAGTATATTCAGATTTCGCCGATGATACCACTTGTGTTGATTGGACCAGTGATTCAAGGCAAGTTACCTACTCATTAATACGTATTATCTTTTTATATGGAAACACTTACAATAATTACTTTTTATCATTCAACAGGATAATTGCTGTAGGATCCAAAGACGGTGTGACGAAAATATTTTCAGTTAAATACCTGGATAAATTTCGAAGATGCACACTCGCTGGTCACGCAGACTCCATCGTAGCTGCATTTTTTGAAAAAGATTCTTTGCATATAAATACAATTAGCAGGTATTGACAAAAAAATGTTTTTTAAAAAAAATAACCGAGGGTCAATTTTTTTGGCGTTTAAAAAAAAACACTTTCATTTCTGTATCTAAGGCCTCAATTGAAGAAATTTTCAAACAAAAATTGTAGATTAAGATTCTTAGAGCAATTTTGGTTATTACAAAAATTTCGATCGGACCCCTTCCTCTCCACCAATTTTGTATAATACGTACAGAAATTGCCAGATAATTTTCATAAGTATTATGCTGAATTGAAGAGGAAGGAGTGGTTCAATCGAAATTTTTGTAATAACCAAAATTATTCCGAAGATCTCCATCTACAACTTTTGTTTGAAAAAATTTTTAATTGGAGTTTTAGATACAGAGATAGGCAGCTTTTCGGAAATTCGATGAACTAGCCCTAAAAAATTGAACCCATTTTTTATTTATTTTTTATTTTTTAATACGTTCTATATTTGAAATAAATTTTTAATTTTAATTTCCAACTGCACCAAAAGTGGTAGTTCAAATAAAGCTAATACCTATATTTTTGTTTCAGAAACGGAGTATTATGCATATGGGAATGTAATACGGATTTATTAGATTTGAATACATGCGAAGTTAAATACGTTAGAAAGGATAAAATAGACGACGAAGATGACATCGACCTCACTACTGGCGAAGAAAGAGACGTAGTTTTACTGAGAGAAGAAAGTAAGATTTTTGTCAAGATGAAAAAATTCAACAGAAATTAGAATTCTGACATATTTCAAATATTTATTATCAATTTTAGGTAAACCAGAAGTCAAAGAAGATTCCGAAGAAAAAATGAAATATCATCTGTGCCCTCCTAAAAGATACCTGAACGATTATAATAAGTTTGAAAAACGCTGCTATATAACGACTTGCGATTACCATAAAACCAGTCGTGTTCTTGTCGTTGGGTTTACGAACGGAGCTTTTTTCATTTTCGAGTTACCAGAAGTCACTCTGTTGCATTCATTGAGGTAGGTCATCGTAAATAAAAAAATATTAAGTGTTTGACAATTTTTTAATCAAATTTTTTTTTAGTATTTCTGAATCAGCTGTTTCGACTGTTGCTATGAATAATATCGGCGACTGGATCACTTTCGGATGTGAGGGCCAAGGTCAATTATTGGTTTGGGAATGGCAAAGTGAAACCTACATACTTAAACAACAAGCCCATAGTAGTCCAATGTCGTGTTTGGATTATTCACCGGATGGTTTATATATTGCTACCGGAGGAGAAGATGGAAAAGTTGGTATCTCGTGTGCCGAAATAATAAATTTTTTCTGTAAAATTATACTAACTCGATGGATTTAATTTTTAGGTTAAATTATGGAATACTCAGACTGGTTTTTGTTTCGTTACATTTAACGAACATACTTCTGTGGTATCTGCTGTCAAATTTGGTAATAATCGTAAATTTCTCGTATCAGCGTCGACAGATGGAACAGTACGTGCCTTTGATATGGCTAGGTGAGTAATTAAGTTGGAATTTGCCCAGATGTATTTCGATATTGATTCATTTTTGTTACAGGTATCGAAATTATCGAACTTTTGCCTCTCCTCGACCTGTACAGTTTAGTTGTTTAGCTATAGACTCTGCGAACGAGTTCGTAGCTGCTGGAGCTCAAGATGTGTTCGAAATCTATTTATGGTCTATGAAAATTGGACACTTACTCGAGGTATATTTTTTATTAAAAATTAATAAAGTCACATTCGTTTCGATGTCTCACTAAATTATTATTTTTTCAGTGCTTATCCGGTCACGAAGGCCCTGTAGTGAGTATTGCATTTACTCCAGTCGCATCTAGTTCCTCATTCGCATCGACAAGTTGGGATAAAACACTTAGAATATGGAATTCGCTAGAATCGTCTCGAGAACACGATACCATACAGTTGCTCGCCGAAGGTGAATATCTCGCTGGTCGATACCAAATGCGAAGATCGTATTTTAATGTTTTATCATCGTAGGTCTCTGTGTCGCTTATCGACCGGATGGAAAAGAAATCGCTGTGGCGTCCCTGGATGGACAGATTTGCTTCTTCGATCCGGCCAAAAGCGAACAAATTCATTCGATCGAAGGTCGACATGATTTAGGCAGTGGACGTTCGGAGACCGATGTGATTACAGCCAAAAAAAATGAACAAGCTAAGTGAGTCGAGAGCTGGTATTCTTTTTTTATAAATATTCGATTTATTGTGCTATTTTATTCGTTAATTTTTTCAGAGCTTTTACGACGTTGTGCTATTCTGCTGATGGAAACTATATTATCGCAGCTGGCCAGTCTAAAAATGTTTGTATATATCACGTGGGCGAAGCGATCTTAATCAAAAAATTCGAAATTACACAAAATCATTCTCTGGATGCGGTTGATGTAAGAGTTTATGACTGAAAATTTTTATAATAATTTTGTACGTATTTTAATGAATATTTTTCTGTTCAGGATATAATAAATCGAAGAAAAATGACCGAATTTGGTAACATAGACTTGATAGAAAAGAGAGACGAGAGCGAAGGCGGAGACGTGAAAATTAAATTACCAGGGGTGGCCAAAGGAGACATGGCTGCGAGATCATTCAAACCGGAAGTTCGAGTGTACGATATTTCTTTCTCTCCAACAGGTAAATTCAGGGTAAATTTTGTATTTGTCAATTGAATATGAAAATCATCTATTTTATTTATTTTTTTCTTCAGGATTAGCATGGTCTGCAGCGACCACCGAAGGAGTATTAATTTATTCGTTGGGTGCCAACGATGTATTTGATCCTTTTCATTTAGACATAGACGTAACTCCAGAGTCAATTAAAAACACCCTTATTAAAAAAGATTTTTCGAAAGGTAGTACATATTCCATGTTTCTTAAATATTCATAAATCACTATTATTTTTTGAAATCACCACGAATTTTTTTCAGCATTAATTATGTCGTTGAAGTTGAACGAGACAAATATCGTCCAACAAGTTGTAGAAAGCATTCCACCCGATGACAGTAAGTGAAGGCATAATTGGTAGTGATTGTTAAGTAATCATATCGTGTGTTTAACCATCTGATTATTTTTTTCAGTTGAATTATGCGTCAAATCTTTACCCAAAGTCTTCGTAGACAGACTGCTCAAATTTGTTGCAGTATTTGTAGAAAGCTCTCCATTAATAGAATACTATCTCATATGGACTGAACACCTACTAAATGCTAATAACGCTTCTAGTGTATGCCATCCATCAATTTTACTCACATTACATCGTAACTTGAAGAAAAAACACGAAGATTTAATGAAAGTGTGAGTATTCGATTTTTTAATCGTTGGTGTGGCTGGCTACTTGAGAACAAGTCCGAGCTACTCCCAAACTCTCAAAAATGAAAATATAAACTACACCCTAAAAAAAACTTCAAAAATACGAACATCTCGTTTTTTTTGCAGTCAGTTTGAATAAAATATCTCAATTTTTAAAAAAATTGCTAAAAAAATTCCCTATGTTTTTTAATCTTTCAATTTTTTAAAGAAAAAAGCTTTAATTATTATTAGAGAAGAAATCTTTCACCTTCAGAGAAAAAATTTCTTTTGATTAAAAAAATCACCTGATTGTTTTGGAGATTATTCTTCATTTTTGAAATGAAAATATAGGTATTTTCTTCAATGCTTAAAGAAATTTTTTTTCAACTTTTTTGAAATGAACATTTTAATAAATTTTATAGAACAAAAAAAAACAATTTTTTGAAGAATAAAAATTACCAATTTTTCTAAAGCGAAAAAAATCTTCCAATTTTGCGTAAAAATTGCAATTTCTAAAAAGAAGTATTAATTTGTTGTCTTCAATTTTTTTTGAGAAATAATACCTCCGTGTTTTAAAGAGAAAAATCATTTGACTTTTTGTAGGATTTTTTAAAGAAGAAATCTGTTGTTGATGTTTATTTGAGGTTCAGCAATTTAAAAAAAAATCTTTTATTATTTTGAATAAAAATTATATTTCTCGAATATTCTCAAAGAGAAATATTTCTCAGCTTTATTAATAAAGTTTTAAAAAAATTTCATGAAAAATGAAAAAAAATGAACATTTTTTTGGAATAGAAATTTTTTTCAATCTTTTGAAGAAGAAAATTTGAAAAGTAAAAGAATCAAAAAATTGGCTTGATTTTTTTTTTTTTTTGAATAAAATCTGATTTGAAATTCTTGGAGAAAAAATCGACTTATTTTTTTGAGTAAACAATTTGAAAATCGTTAAATTTTCTTTGGGTAAAAATTTCTCAGTTTTCTAAGAAAAGAATACATTCCTCACTTTTTTCGGCGAAAAAATCTTATATTTTTAGGGAAGAAACTTTAATTTTTTCGTAAAAAATCTATCCTATGATATTTTGAGAGAAAAAAATCGATTTTTTAGGGAACAAATAGGTAGGTAACTAGGTATTAATTTGTTGTCTATTTTTTTTTTTTTTTTTTTGAAATTCCATTTTTTTTAATTTGTAGAAAAAAACGCGTAGGCACCTACTTAAAAAAAAAAAAAAACATGTTTTTTGGAGAATTTTTTTTTTTCAAAAATAAATATTTTTAAAATTATCGTAGAAAACAAATCTCTTGAATTTTTAAAAAATTTTTGAGAAGATAAAATTTTTTTTTTTTTTTTTGAATCGAAACATAAAATTTTCACAACTTTTTCGGATGTTTTTCTGAAAGTGTTGAAGAAATCTCTTATAATTATTTAGGGAAGAAAATCTTATTTTTTTGAAAAAAATCTCAATTTTTAGGTGAAAAATCCCTAATTTTTTCAAAATAAAAAACACGTTCAAATTTTTTGGAGTAAAAATCTCTTATTTTTAAAGAGAAAGAATCTCTCTATTCTTAAAGGAAAAAATCATTTTTATATTCAAAAATATTGAAAAATCCTTCGAGAAAGAATCGAGCTACACTAAAACATTCCAAGTTGCCATTCCTGTGCCCTGATCCTTGGAAATATTATGTAATTATTTCATCATTTCTAATTACTTAATTATCACTATGTTTTTTAGGTGTGATTTTAATAAATATACGATGCAGTTTATTCAAAAAATGGCATCCAGGAAGAAAACGAAAAGTATTGCGAAAACACTCAGCGAAGTAATGGACATTAGTGATACTGACGACGATGCCATGTCAACGAATGAAGATAGTTACCAGGAATTAGAAATTAAAGAAGAAAATGGTGACAGTTGATTTGTAATTTTAATAAAAAATCTTTACAATTCGAAAAATGGTATTTGTTTGATTCTTTTTTATTAATTTTCGTTCATTTGAACAAAAAGTCTAGAATGAATTCAAGTCGAATAAAAATGAAAGAATGATATATTCATGAATAATACAAAATTATAATTAAATAAAATCACAGGGAATAAAATGTTACCTTCAAGTCTTCATAAATAAAAAATATTAATAAATTATACTTTCAAACTCAAGGTTTTTATAATAAAAAGTCTCCTTGTAAAAATTTCGAGTCCTTTTTGATTAGAATAAAACCAATCTCACAAAAAATCCATCCATTTGGTAGTTTTTGCAGAATCCCTGCTCAAAGAAGGACGTTCTTTGAAAAAACTCAACAGATAACATGATATAGAATACCATAACATACTTAAATATCACATTTTTAGGAAAACAAAAACATCGAAAATTTCACGAGTTGTAAAAAATTTAACCAAATCGTTTCCTCGTTGTTTTTTTATGAAATATATCAACAGTTGTTTCGTGACATTTTCTTAAATCCATGTCAAAAGTTCCTATGGCGAACTTAGTACTTGGTGCTTTGAAGTAATCTAGTCCACGACCGATTTTGATTATCCAACCATTATCTAGCCTAAAAATTACAATCAATCGATTACAAAATTATTCGATACTTTACAATTTTATTTCCGAGAAGATGTGAGAATTTTACTCACCGAATCTCACGATCGTGTAGAGTAGGAGAATACACGATATGCATTTTCACCTTATACTTTGATAATTCTGCTTCCATCTGTCTGAAGCATTGTTCTTGTTCGTTTTGTTCGGTACGATGCTGAATGGTAGTTAAAGTAATCGATTTCAAATTATCACACGATTTGATTGCGAGTTCATAAAATCTCACTAAATTCTGAAACTGAAAATGAATACAAGTTTAGTATTCGGAATCGAGCTGATTTAATCTCTAAAAAAATACGATTTTATGTAACCAACCCACTTGATGGAAGATTCTGATGTAAGGGTCGTCTATTTCAATTTCATTCACAGAAGAGTCCAAGAAACGACCAAAAACGGTGGCATAGCTATGACCGGACGAGTCGTTTTCTATGATGATTTGCTCGTGATACGAATCTTTATCCTTTTCAGTTTCTACGTATTGTTTTATTTTCTCTGCTCTACTCATGTAGTCTGAAATTCTAGTTCGTAATTTGTTTCTATCTTCGCCATTGGTCATATCTGTGAAAATGAGTTTTTTCGGTTTAATATCGTTACCGATTGGATGTCCATTTTGAATTTTTTTTCCGATACGTACTTTGCATTACACCCATCAATATGTGAAGCCCTTCTTGGTAACATATTAAAGCTTCTGTATATCGTTTTTTTCCATCCAGGGAAACAGCTTTGGTTAGAATGTTGGCAGCAATTTGATTTTCGGAAGTCATCTTCAGCAGCGGTACTTCTTTCTAAACCAAATAAAATAGAATTATTACAAATCAGTGAATTACTGGCACACGAGGTCTAAAATGATCTTTCAAGTTAAGGTTGTTTTCATAATAAGAAGCGCAGCACACCATACAGACGTACTACAGAGTCAAATTATTGAAATTTAATTTACCAAAGTTACTACTATAATGATTATAATACATCACTATAAACTCTAAACTTTGGATGTGTTTGAAGGTGATAACGTGGTAATGTAGCTAAATTGAATGTCTACGATTTCACATTAGTAAATCGAAGCAATTTCAATTATTAGCTAATTATGTACCAAAGGTAAATTATCAAATCATCGAGTGTACAGATGATATGTACTCAACGCTTTGGATTAAATTGAAAAATCGTTGACGGTGAAGTCTGAAGAACAACCACGTTGTTTTCAGATTTTTCAGTCTTGTTACAAGTCACAGTATTTGAAAGAAATTTGCATACCTGAGTGAAGTAACTGAGAATCAGAGTCCCATTTTCATACACCGATGCATGTTTTAAATAGAAATTAGTTTAAAATTGTATTATACTTTTGAGAAACAAAAATTATTGAAATTTCAAACTTTCAGTTTTGTAAAGTGTTTTATCATCTTATCAATCATCACACCTTCGTCACAAATAGTCACAAACACCAAAGTTACAAACACACACACACTGACACCCACACGTCATCAACAGTGCCTGAAGTTACATTGAAACACGTTGGAGCGCTGCTTTTTCAGGGTTCAAGTGCCTAAAAAATTGCAAGTCTGCAACTGCAACATCTGCAACTTATAAAATTTAAAATAATATGTTTCTGATTTCTGAATCTGATTCTGAATTCTGATTTTTCTCAAGAATTCAAATTAAATAGAAAGACCACTCAATTCTCAATTTTGTAGTTATTTCTTTGGGCATTACATTGACATTTTTATTGTATTTAATAAAATCAAAGCAAGATTTCAGCCATGTTTCAGCTAAAATTAATACAAGATCATAAATTATAGTTACATATTATTATAATATAAAGCAGTCTGCTTTACTGACAGAATCCTGCATTTCTATTTTTGTTTATTATTCATTTGGCAGACTATTTCTTCTTTGATAAGACCAGCTAATATTTCGATCCCCTGCAAAAATTATCAATAATTTTAATAAACAGGTGCACTCTTCTACCTACAATACTAATAGGTAGGTCTAGGTACCTAACTACATTGGTATCGTGGTCAGCAACTAGTATTATACAAAATTACGAAAGTGAAATGAACTACTCCAGAGAACTCCAAAAATTCAAACATTTAATATATAAACTAGGCCCTTCTATTTAGATCATTATTTTTAATCTCTTTATTTTTTTGGGGAAGAAAATTACTCAATTTGTTGGTGTAAAAATATTTTGAAAAAGAACGTTACTTTTTTGGAGAAAAAAAATCTGGATTTTCATGGAATAAAAAATACTTATCTCATTTTTTTGAAGTCAGCGTAAAAAAATGGTAAAATAATTTCTCTATTTTTTTTGATAAATTTACCTAATTTTATTTTTGTGAAGTAAGTAGTTATAACATTTTCTTAATTTTTGGAGAAATCATCTTTCAATTTTTTGCAGGAAAAATTTATCAATCTTTTTGATATGTAGGTATATAGATTATTGAAAAATTTCATTGATTACTTTTTTCGGGCATAAATGATAAATCATTAAAAATGATCAAAATTGATGATTAAATTTTTTTTTTTGAATAATTATTCCATCAGAGGAGGATTTTGTAATTTCACATTTTTTGAAAATTATTATTTTCAAATTTTCATTGGATAAATTTAAAAAATTTTTTTGATCGGCGCAATTTTTTTTCTTTTTTTTTGGAGTTGGTCAAAGTAGGAAAAAAATATTAAAAATTTCAATTTTTTGTAGAAAAAAAAATCCGGTAGATATGAGAAGTCCTCACTATATTCTGGTATGAAATTTCTTAATTTTTTTGTCAAGTATACAAAAATCACTGATTTTTTCAAAGATTGAAAAATTCCTTAATTTTGTTTTGTACTTATGTAGTAAGCACCTATGCAAAAATCTCTCGATTTTTTAATGATGAAAAAGTTTTCAATTTTTAAAAAAAATACCATTTCTTTGGAAGGAAATAATTTTTCGGAGCAAAATATTTTGAACTCCATTATTGGAGGAAAAAACATTTCATTGGAGGCTACAATAAAAAAAAAGAAGATGAAATAGATTCTCTCTCTTTTGGGGGGAGGGGTGGAGGGATTCAATTTTTTGGAGGGAAAATATATTTTTTTAATTTTCGACGAAAACACTAATTTTTTTGACATAAAATTTTTTTCATGTTTTGGAAAATATTTATTTTTTGTATTTAATAAAATTATACTTAAATTGAGTATCTATTTATTTTTGGAGAGAAAAATCATATTTTTTGAGGTAACAAATTTCTTGACCATTTTGGCATAAAGAAATCTCCCAATATTTTTTTTTTTTTTTTTTTTTTTTAATTTTTGGCATAAACAAATTTTTTATTGTTTTGAGATTTAAAAATTTCTATTTTTTGGTAGAGCCAAGATGAAAAAAAATAATTTATTCCAAAAAATAATAACAATAATTCATTGGGGTAAAAATATTTTTAAATTAATTTTTGGAGAAATTAACAATTTCTTTTTTTTTTTCTAAATGGCTTTGGTTTTTTTTTTAAATAAAAATAATCGTCAATTTATTCAACACAAAAATCTCTTGATTTTCTTGGAGTAACATTTGCAAATTTTTTTGGAGTTGAAAAATTTTTCATTAAATTTCGGTGGGTACCTACACCTAGACCTATAAATTTTTTTTTAAAGGTAAGTTATTTCTCAATTATTTTTTGTGGAATGAAAATTCATTTTTTATTTTTTTGAAGTGAATTTATAAAAAAATTTAGAGGTTAAAAATGTCTACTTATTTAAAAAAATGCAATTTCTCAATTTTTTGGAATCATTTTCTCAAACTTTTCGAGCATATAAAAGTAGTTCTTTTTTCGGAAAGAAAAAAATTCGTATTTTGAAATAAAAGTTATTCTCATCTTCAACGTTTGAAAAATTCAACCAGTCACCTTTTCGAGAATAAATCGACCTTTTCATAAAAACATTTAAAAAAGTTACATCAGCTTACTTCTTCAATCTCGTCTTCTTTCAGCATAGAAAAGGCTAGTCTGATACACGGCGACATTCGATCTTTACCATAAAATGGAAACCCAGGACATATAAATACCAATTTATCGATACACTTATCAATAAAATTATCCGAAATATGATCAACGTCTTTTATTGTTAACCAAACAAACATAGCTGCTTCTGGAACATTCCACGTTGCTATACCTGAAACAAAATTCAGTGTGAGGCAACCCTTCAAAATAATTTCATTTAAAAAGTCAAACACTATACATCAGTTGTTGTCTAGGTGGTACCTTTCAAATGTTTATCCAAGCTTTTAATAGCAACGTTGCGAAGTCCACAGTAAAAATTTTGGATAAAATTTATGTGTTTCATGAAACCATCAAATCCCATTGAATTCAACGTTTCGTAAACAACAACCTGAAAACAAGATGTCATCAGGTGCATAGAAATTGATAAAATGAGTGAATGGTAAAAGATCTGAAAATTTCAAGTTGAGATAAGCAATTTTAATTAAAATTTTGGAAAAATTGAAAATTTTGGAAAGTTGAGAAATCATTAGATATCAGATTTCCGCAAAATTAAATTACTCACGATGCCCTTCAACTGCAAGGTTAAATATTGCAAAAAAATTGTCGATTCCAGTTTAAAAAAATTTTACTGCAAAATTAAAAAAAAAAAATTACGACAAAAAAAAATTAATTTCTGAAAAATTGAAATTTTTTATAACAAAATAATTGAATTTTTTCATTAACAAAAAATGAAAAAAAAATTGCAAAATAATTGAAATTTGAAAAATATGCCTAAAATCTGTTATAAAAAAAAATTTGTTGGAAATTTTATTATTGAAAAAATTTTTAAATATTTTTACCTACAAAAAATTGCCAAAATAGAAAAAATATTTTCATCGCATTAAAATTTATACCTAATTTTTTTTTCAAAAGAAGTTATAAATTTTTTCCAAAACAGATTTTCAAAAATTTCATTCCTAAAAATTAAAAAAATATATATATATAACAAAACAATTGAATTTTTCACAAAAAAAATTAAGAAAAAAATTCTAATTGAGAAATTGAAAAAATCGATTCCGAAAAAATGCTTTAATTTTCAAATTTGATGAACATCAAATTTCCACAAAATTAATGAATTTGTTGCACTAACCCCCTGCAATAATTGTAGAATACATTATTGCAAAAACATTTCCAATTTAAATTATGAATTTTAAAAATTTATCCCAAAAAATATGTTTCTATTTTTAAAATAAAAACAATGAATTTCTTCTAAAATTTATTACACGAGATGCCCAGAAATGTAGTGCTAATTATTGCCAAAAAATTCAATACGAGTAAGTATAATAATGTAGGTATTTCGAAATTTGATGAATATTATGTTAGAAAATTTAAACATTTTTAATATGTCATAAAAATTTAAAGTGTTGGGAGTGTTGTTGTAAGGATAAAAATGAGCCTACTTGACAAAATGGAGGGCAGAAATTTGAAGACTCTTTCATAAGATTCAACTTGACTATAACTTCTTTCGGACCAGTGGCATATCCTATTCTGAACCCTGCTCCAAAAGTTTTTGAAAATGAATCGAATCTAACGACACGGTTTTCTCTATCCATCGACAAAAAACTACTCTGAGCTTCCTTCAGTGAAAACAAAAAAATCCAAATTATCAACAATATACAGACCTAAAGAAGATCTTGAAACAATTATTCGTCTAATCAAAATCTTTCATATACCGAATTATAAGTTATTAAATAATAAGGATCGTCTTCTACGATTAATAAATTGTATTCGCAAGCTATTTTATAAAGTTCTTGTTTCTTCTCGGTTGAGATCATTTCTCCAGTAGGATTAGATCCTGTGGGATTCAAATAAAAAATCTACAAAAAACAATGAAAATAAATGAAATATGTATCGAGATCAATCGAGCATACAGAGACAGTTCACAATATGTATTTGACAATTCCAAGGTACCTACTTTGGGCATTGGTAGATTTCTCATTTGACGCTCTCGTAAGGTATCTGCTAAATGTTGAGTATAAATTCCATCGGGACCGATTTCTGCTTCAATGAATTCAACATTCAAAGGTTGTAACTAAAAGTTTAATTAGTTTTTTTTTACGTTTGCAAAGTTGTGACAAAAATTGGTCATGTCACTTTTGAATTTTTTCAGTCTACTGATAAAGATAAAATCCCGAGCGGCACACTCGATCGATAATATCGGAAGATGTAACGTATCGATAAAAAATCGTTTGAAAATCTATAGATGTTCTCACGATATTATAAAGATTTATCGGTACAATTTCATAGGCAAAAAATTTAAAAACTATCGAATTCGATATTATTAAGATTTTATGACGATATTTGTCAACGATACTATCGACAAAGAATATTAAATTTATCGATTGCGATTTTCCACCGATTTTGTGCAGATATTTGAAACTACATTATCGACAAAGAATATTAAATTTATCGAATTCGATTTTTTAACGATTTTGTAAAGATATTTAAAACTATATTATCGACAGATTATATGAAATTTCTCGACTCCGATATTTTACCGATTTTTTGACGATTTTGTGAAGATATTTAAAACTTTATTATCGACACGTAATCTGAAATTTCTCGAATTCGATTTTTCAACGATTTTATGACGATATTTGAAACTATATTATCAACACGTAATATGAAATTCTTCGAATTCGATTTTTCAACGATTTTGTGGCGATATTTGAAACTATATTATCAACACGTAATATGAAATTCCTCGAATTCGATTTTTCAACGATTTTGTGGCGATATTTGAAACTACATTATCGACAAATAATCTGAAATTTGTCGAACGATTTTTTAACGATTTTGTGACGATATTTGAAATTATTTCCAAATTTTAAAAATTGGTGAAAATTTTTCCAAGTCCAACTGGTCTGGAAGTACTAAACTGCCTATTATAAGCGTTTTATTGCTAATTCCTCAACGATAAGGTATGGAAAAGTGGTTAAGGAAGAGGATTACCATGCAGGAGGTAGATGGTTCAAGCCCCACGGGTGGCAGATTTTTTATAATTTTTTTTGACTTTTTCTGAAATGATCCTCTTACCGCAACATGAATAATGTGTTTAGGCATAGTTTAATGTATTAATTATGCTAACTAAGGATTTTTAATTATAGAAAAAAGCTAGTAAAAGACGAAAAATTGGAATAAAAAAATCGATAAAAAATCGACAGAATATCGAATTCGATAAAGTGTCGCAAAAGTTCCGCCTAAATCGTGAAATTATCTTTCGATATTATAGATATATTATCGATAAAATATCTTACTATAATCTCGAAATTTTTGCTAACTATAATTCGTCGATAATCTATCTATACATCGAAAGATAAGTTCACGATTTAGGCGGAACTAACGCGACACTTTATCGAATTCGATATTCTGTCGATTTTTTATTTCGATAATTTTTCGATTGTGCTGCTCGGGTAATGTGCCTGCGGTAAGTAAGTTAATGATCTCAAAGCAAAGGCGCCCTGAAGAGGTTGGGGCCCCAAATTTTATCATTTCGAATATGCCTAAATGACAAACGTTTATCCATTTGAAGCAATTTTTCGAATCAATTTTTTGGAACATAAAAAAATGTTTTTTCGAATATCTAGTTTAGTAGAGCAATTTTCCTTTTTTTTTTTTTTTTTTTTTGAATAAAAAGTCTTTTAATTTTATTAGGAAGAGAAATAATTCCCCAATTTTATTGCAAAGATAATTTCTCATTTTTTTTTAAATTTTTTTTCAATTTTGTTTTGAATAAAAAGTCTTTCAATTTTATTCGAAAGAGAAATAATTTCTCAATAGGTATTATCTATTGGAGAGAAAATTTGTCAATGTTTTGGTCTTTATCTATATTTTCATTTCGCGTTAAAAATCTGACTTTTTAATAAAATTAATTTATGAAAATAATTTTTTTTTCGAGTTTTTTTGAATAAAAATTGATTCAGTTTTTTCTTTTTTTTTCTGAAAAAAACTTTGGATTGAAGAATGTTTTCAATTTTTTCTAACTGTCGTATTTTTTTCAATTTGTTCTGTTTAAAGTAAGCTTTATTTTTTTGGTTCACTTGAAAAAATCTGTTTTTGTTTCTTGGGGAGGGGGGGGGATAAAACCATTCCACAATTTTTGGGATTTTCCCTCAATTTTTGGCAGTGTAATTTTTTTTTTTTTTTAATTACTTCAGTTTTTTTTTTTAGTGTAATGATGTTTAGCAATCTTTTAATTTTTTGGATCACTTGAAAAAATTCTGTTTTTTATTGGGGAGGGGGGGGGGATAAAACCATTCCACAATTTTTGGGATTTTCCCTCAATTTTTGGCAGTGTAAATTTTTTTTTTTTTTTAATTACTTCAGTTTTTTTTTTTTTTAATATAAAAATTTCTCAATTTTTTTAGTGTAATGATGTTTAGCAATCTTTTAATTTTTTGGATCACTTGAAAAAATTCTGTTTTTTATTGGGGAGGGGGGGGGCACAATTCCACAATTTTTGGGATTTTTTTCTCAATTTTTGGCAGTATGAATTTTTTAATTTTTTTGGAAGAAAAAATGTTTTAATTTAATTTTTTTTTTAATTTCTTCAGTTTTTTTTTAAATAGGTATACTTAAAAATTTCTCAATTCTTCGAGTGTAATGATAATGATATTTTTCATAAAAACATCACTTTCATTGAAAAAATACCAACAATCAAAAAGAGTACCTACTTATTTCGAAAAATGTTTTTTTGAGAGGGGATTTTTAAAAAAAATTATGCATGAAAATTTTTCAGGTCATTTTTTCTCCAAAATAATTTTATATTCTTTGAGGAGATTTTCTCATGAGAATTTTTAATGAATTTTTCAGGAATTTCATTTATTTTAAAATAATTTTTTATTTTGTAAAAGAAAAAATTTTGGGGGCCTTTTTGGAATCGATTTGGGTGCTCTTTATAAGTTTTGCAATAGTATTTTTCATACCTCTGGGCGCCACTATATCAAAGTACACGCAATAAAAATATAAAAGATAGTAAAAAGATTAAAAATAAACAACGTCGTAAATTCTGAGATTAAAATTGTTCATTAAAAAAATAGATAAATAATTTTAAAAATACATACTTACAACACTTATCACCCCTGTGTACAAAGGAGATTGAATTATAACAGGATCTCCTGGAGCAACGCACATTTCTAATACTTGATGGAGTCCTGCTTGGCTTCCTGTCGTAGTAGTTAAATCTTTCTTCATCCAGTCTTGATTGCCGTGGAGTCGATTTTGATAGCTTTTCAATTCGTCTAATAATGGTTGATATCTGTAATTTCGTGAAGTTGGATAGATGGGAGGGAATTTCATTTACCACTGTAAGTCGATATTATTCATTTCATAATTCATACCCATTACAGGAGCCATAACTTAATGAATTTTGCAATTGTTCTCCTTTCAATTGAAAAAAGTCGCCAGTTTTCAATTTAATCGATAATTCTTCGTAAGGAAATGATTCAGGATTAGGACTTCCATTCGAGAATTTGAATTTTTTTCCTTGAATATAGCACACTTTATCCCCTATGTAGAAATTATTGAACCGTTTTTTTTTTAGGTGTAAAACGAACTTGGAATTGTATGTAGAAACACATGTACGTAGATATATTAACCTTTGTATCAACGCTAATTTTTCTTGTAACCAAATATATGTAATTCAACTTACTTACCTATTGTTCTTAAATAATTATGAACTCGAGATTTCACAGACGGAGTGAAAAAATGATCATAATCAATAATTTTCAAATGAGCCATTTTTTCATCGAAATAATCGAGAGTGTGATGATTATTACACATATCACTTTCAGTCACAGTCACAGTAGACATTTTCACTCTAGTATGATTTTTTTTTGTTTAATATATCCTACACTTTCACAAACTAGGATCGTGTGAAATAAACTAAAAAGAAGCACGTATAAGTTGTGAATATCGATTTCCACTGATTACGAAAGTATACAGCTGAGATGGTTTCTTTCTAAGACCGTTGTTTTTTATAAAGTAATTTATTACACCTACTTACTGTACATTACATATGTAAATGTATACATAACAATAAGATAAAACTAATCAGCAATTCGAAAGTAATTGTTGTATAAAACTTTATTTGTAATGAACATTACAAGGTACATGAAATGAAGCGACTACATTTGACTGCGTACGTATCAACGAAGTACAGTAAGATAATTACGTAAACGTATTAAGTAGATAAAAATTAAGTGGGGTAAAGAATGCATCAACAGCCTCCCCCGCAAAAAAAATTCGTTCACCGACTTCTTCGATTTGAGTAGGCAGAATAGGGGCTTTAATCAGCTGGAATCGGAACCAATTTTGTTATCGATCACTTTTTTATCATAGTAGGTGTTTTGATTTCTAGGAATCTTACATTCCCTTGTTGGTCGGGAAACGTTTTCGTTATTCTAGCCAGCTTCCAATTAAGTGGGCGACTGTTTTAATTTTTTAGCACGACGACTTGGCCAACTTCAGCATTGGTTTGTTTTTTACACCATCACCATTTGCTTTTCCTTTGAAGCTGGGCTAAGTAGTTGGCTCTCCATTGAGTGTTAAACGATCGAACTATCTTTTGCACTTCTTCTAACCGTTGGTTATCTATTCGTTAGTTTAGCCTTTTCGAAGTCTGGTAATAACGTTCATGTCCGATCCGACTAGGTAGTGCGATGGCGTTAATGCTTCCAACTCATCATCAGCTGCTGGTATTTTATTTTATACCACAGTGGACGAATATTTAAAATTGCTTCTACTTGGTCTAAGCAAGTAGCGAGATCTTCGAACGATAGAGTTGAATTACAAGTTGTTCTTACTAACAAGGGAACCTCGCCAACTCATCACCTCTGATTGAGCTGAAATTTGGCTCATTGAAAGAGCATGCCACCCAGACCTCACAACCAAATTTTTAGCTGCCCAAGTTGATTTTTCGATTTTTGGCGAATTTTTGAAAATGGCTAAAATCACCCCTAAAAACCAATTTTTGGAATAAAAATCGCAAATTTTGAGATAAAATCCTGAAAATCGGTTTGTACACTAAAGTCGACCCTCCAAGTCGATTGGCAACATTTGCGAAGCGATCTGGAGTCTCCAGAAAAAGTTGACTTTTCTCCAGCACACTGGAATCTCTCCAAATGGCAAAAGTCAACTTTTTCTGGAGACTCCAGATCGCTTCGCAAATGTTGCCAATCGACTCGGAGGGTCGACTTTAGTGTACAAACCGATTTTCAGGATTTTATCTCAAAATTTGCGATTTTTATTCCAAAAATTGGTTTTTAGGGGTGATTTTAGCCATTTTCAAAAATTCACCAAAAATCGAAAAATCAACTTGGGCAGCTAAAAATTTGGTTGTGAGGTGTGGGTGGCATGCTCTTTCAGTGAGCCAAATTTCAGCGAAATCGGAGGCGGCGAGTTGGCGAGGTTCCCTTCTAAGTAGGTAGAATTTGACTGACTTGACAGCGGCCTCCCATATACCACACTGAAAAAAATGAAATTTCAAAAACCGTAATGAGTCTGGGTAAAACACAGTAATTTTAGGACACGTCGCCAGTTTTAGAATCATTCCGGTGAAAAACAGAAAAGATTCAGTTCTATTCTAGAACGATTACGGAGACTCCGTAATCATTCTGAAATAGAACTGAATCTTTTCTGTTTTTCACCGGAATGATTCTAAAATTGGCGACGTGTCCTAAAATTACTGTGTTTTGCCCAGAATCATTACAATCCATTTTTTTTTCAGTGCACCTATATGGGGGCTTCCGGGGGGGATAAAACGCCAATCGATCCCTTCTTGAGAGGTATAATTCATTAGCTTGGTGTTGAATTACATGCTGTACAATGCAAATTGAGGTGATGATTAAGTAACTGACTTGAGTTTGAAGAGAGGTTAGGTTAAGGTTAGGGTTATGCACTTGAGGTGAAGTTAAGTTAGGATGGTTTTACCCAGGGTTGCTGGAATGGAACGGAACGTAACGTAACGAAATAACGAAACGTAACGAAAAAGTTGACTGTAACAAAACATAACGAAAAAGTTGACTGTAACGAAACGTAACGAAATATCGAAATCTGACTAGAGGAAAAATTGTAACGAAATGAAATAACGGAACGAAATGTTTGAAGAAAACGAAACGAAAACGTAACATTAAAATTTCAAAAATAACGTAACAAAATAACGAAAAAATTTCGTTTTTTCGTTACGTTATTTTTTTAGCAATTGCAATTTATGTATGTAGATTGTTCCATTAAAAAAAAAAAAAAAATCATGATCACTAATACTACCTACCCGGGTTGTAAATAACGAAACTTTTTTTCGTTATTTCAGTAACGTTATTATTTCGGTACAAAACCTATTGATATTTATCAGGGAAGAAAACCAATTGAGACCCAATTGGTTATGGTGATGGTGGTTTTGAGAAAATTTTGAAATTACTGGTGGTTCCAATTGGTTTTTGGTTTTTAAAAATTTTCAAAAGGTTTTGGTGCTAAAGTGGATCCATTTAATTTTTATTTTTTTTGATTGGTTCTGGTTCTGGGTTTTTGGTTTTGCTTGATTAATTGGTTGTGATGGTGGTTCTCAAATTAAAAACCATTTCAAATGGTTGTGGTGGTGGTGGTGGTGGTTCCGTTTTGGTTTTTCAATTGGTTTTCATCGAATTGCTTCCATTTCGTAGTATGAAAAATATTTCCCAACATTTAAACCATTTATCTGTGGCATTAACCATCAGAACCAGATGGAACCATTTTCGTGCTTCCTATTATACCACAAAAGAACTAAAAAAAGATCAGATCTTTGAAATTTGAATAAAAAATTAATTTGCCTACAAGTTACAAACGCAATATTGCAATAAATTTAAATTAAATAATATACATTCAAATTAAAAACAAAAAATAATAATGTTTCCACTTTCCAGAGCGCTGAAAAATCAGAAAAATGAAGAAAACAGGCCACAGGGGGTAGGTAAGGGGCCCAATTAAAAAAAATTTCAAATCAAAGTTGTTGCTTGAAGTTCTAGGAATAAATTTGGTCATAACAAAAATTTTGATTGGACCCCTCCTTCCCTTTCAAATCCACTATTTCTCTTTTTAGAACCAAAAAGAACCAATTCCATTAATTGGTGGTGGTTCTGGTTTTCATTGTAAAGGAAATTGAAAATGGTGGTGGTGGTTTTTTATTTTCAAACCACTTTCTTGTGGTTGTGGTTGTGGTTATTTCAGCAAATGATTTTTCGTTGTGGTTCCAAACGGTTCTCTTCCCTGCCTTTTCGAAAGGAATTGGTTCTTTTTGGTGGTGGTTCTTGAATGAATTTTTGAAGTTCATTGTAATGGTTCCAAATGGTTTTGAAAACCAATTGAAATATCTGGTGGTGGTGGTTTTACCCGGTTTTGGTTTCAATTGGTTTTCTTCCCTGATATTTATGTTGAAGCCAGTTGATATGCTGTAGAATTGATTTCATACAAAGTTTTTACTTTATTTTTTTCTTAATTTCGTTATTTTTGCTATTGGTATCGGTTCAATTTCCAAACAAGCTAGAAAAGTGTATTTGGGGTGAAATGTCTCAAATTTTTAGTACCCACATATATAGTAACGAAATAACGTAACGAAATAACGAAAAAGTTTCGTTATAACGTAACAAAATTACAAAACTGAAGAATTAACAAAATTTTGGTGATCTGAGTAACGTTATAATGGAACGTAACGAAAAATTGAAAATAACAAAATATCGTAACGAAACGATAACGAAAAATCACATGAATTCAGTACCGAAATAATAACGTTACTGAAATAACGAAAAAAAGTTTCGTTATTTACAACCCTGGTTTTACCATATTATATTTGAAGAGAGGTTAGGTTAAGGTATTGATGAGAGAACAGAACTCGAAACGATGATGCGCGAAGGTATTCGAAGTATTCCTAAGACGCAGGTCATTTTGATACGACTGTAAAAACTGGTTTACGTTTAACTGGTGTGTGTAGGATGTGGTATCTAGTACGTGTATAGTGTTTGCGAATTTGCCAATAAAGAGTTAATTAATTATATTATACTTGCGGTCTAACATGTCGATAATACTACAGTGTAGCTGATTCAAGGTAAGAACTCCTTAAAATTCTGTATTAGGTATTTTATTCGATATGCCGAAAAAATGTCATTACTTAATGGGATTACGTTTATCGCCGGGTTAGAATTGTGCTGCACAAATAATAACACTTTACTTTGATGTAAAAAATTCGTTCTCTCCTTATCGTTCAAACAATTAAGCTATAATATACCTAACGTAAGTATGCTTCAATTTACTTTTTAAATTTCAGTGCATTTTATATATTTCGTGTTGACCACTTGTTGCTCAAGTAGTTTCATTTTTCAAAATTTTTAATACGTGAACGATACCTATATCTGTATTATATTTTTTCTGGAGTTGTTTTCGCGTTTTGTCTCATAATTAACTATCAATCATTGTAACTATGACTCATCGCAGCAGCTTGGCGCACAATATTATCAACTGCTTGGAAATGGAATACACAAGCAAATTGGTTATCTCCTCGGCGAATATTAACGAGATAATTTTAGTACTTTCACTTTCATCAGCTCGAAATGAATGATATTATCCACTTAAAAATCAAAACAATATCTATAGCATTTTCCCGTTTGGATTTTCCATGGTTTTCCTACAGTTTTCCATTCAAACCGCATAGGTAATGTTCAAATTCAAAAAATAGCTTCTTATTGCCTTGCTTCTACAATATGACGCAATCCTATTGGGAATGAATTTACTTCCATTCGCTGATATACATAATATTATGTAGCTAGACGCAGTTGTCAAAAAATGTATTCACTCGTTTGTCGTTATCTTTTTTTTTTTCAACTTTTGGATTTTTTACTGCGTAATTTTTTTGGTTTGAATATAAAAATAATAATAATTTGCTCGTTGAAAATATTATTTTATTCAGAGAAATATTTCGTCCGTGAGAAAACTCGAGATCCAAATTTTTTAAATCATTTGATCAAAAAAATTACGATTTTCTATTTTTTTATTTATTATTTTTTTTTCTCGGAACTCACATCAATTAGGTTCTTTAAAATTTTGTACATAAATTCTTTGAATCGAATTTTTGGAAAAAAATTACGGAAGAAGTTTAAAATATTAGTTATACTTATAAGGAACTGATCATAAATTATCCTCAATTTTTTCCCCCAGGAAATCCCTTCAGTAAAAAAAATAAAAAAAAAAAAAAAAAAAAAAATACCTATATACCTAATTACCTATGTACCAGACATATCTTTAAAAAATCCCCTAAAGAGAGACTTGTCAATTTTTTTTTTTTTTTAGAAAATAATTCTATATAAAATTTTTGAGGTCTGTCCTTTACGACGTTTTTGTACTACAAAACGTCATAAACGCCCGAGAGCGGTAAGTAACTTCAAAGTCGATTTGCGGCGTTACTATCGCCCCTACCAAAAAATGGTAAATAACTTCTTTGTAGAAAATTTGATGCTCTACAAATTTTATTCCGAAAATTTTTCCGTAACGCAATTATTATAAACAGAGCTAACACGGAAATTACGTGAAAAAAAGAAAGTTTGGGGGTCAAAAATGTGGGTTTTGGGGGTGAAGACGTGCTTGGATTTTGACAAACCTCGTATATGTTGATAAGGACATTTTTACAAACAACTTGATGAAAGAAAAAAAATATTATCATTTTTTTGGAGAAAACCGGTTTTTTGGCCAAATTTGAATGGACCAACAACTATAAAGTCGATTTGCGGCGTTACTATCATTCCTACTAAAAAATTTGATATAACCAATTTGAAAGAATATTCAATTCTGTAAAGTTTTTGTATGAAAAAAATTTCTGTAACTTTATTAGGAACTGAGATATACGCGAATAAAGTGACGGAAAAAAAATCGAAGGCAGAAATGTTGATGTTTGGGGTGAAGCTCCACTCTGATCTTGGATGATTTTTAGTAAGTTAATGCCCGAGCAAAGCGAGGGTAAAAATTAAAAAAAAAAAATCATTTTTGAATGAATAAAAATACATTTTTTGTCAAGTTCCAAGTTTTTCAAAAAATGTTGAATATTGAGTTTAAAAAATATGGCCAATGTTTAATTTTTGCAATTTTTAAAAATTTTCTGGGTAAAACTGTTCATTTTACTACTTGAAATTTAGGGTATTGATTAAGCATTCGAACAGGTACCGATACCGACTATCGAGTTGTCGACCATGACAATGGGCGTTTTTGGAAATTGCTCAGGGTACAGCTCATTTCACTTTTTCAAATTCAGGGTTTGTTTGCAATTTGTATGAACGTGGATCGTTTTTCTTGAATTTTTACCAAGCCCAATACTACATTCATAAATTAGAGGAGAGGGAGGGATGCAATCAAAATTTTTGTAATAATCAGAATTATTTCCTTCAAGCTAGAACTTTTGTTTGAAAACATTTTCAATTGAACCCTTACTTTCATCAGTTTTTAATAATAGAAGTAGGTAGGTATGTACCTAAGTCATATTATGCGAAATTACAGGGTGGGGAAGGGTTCACGTATAATGACAAAAAATAATTTTTAGCATCTTAATTTACAACTTTGATTTGAAAATTTTTTCAATTGGCCTCTTCCTCCCTCAATCCTGTAAAGGGTAACCAGAGCCGGTGCGAGGGGGTGTTTGGGGGGGGGGGACACCCACCCCCCCCCAGTGATTTTCCATTCGGCAAATTTTTGAAAAATTTTCGACAAATTCGGCAAACTTTTGACAAATTAAATTAGGTATGTTTACAAAATTTGGTAAAGTTTTGAATTTCAAATATGTAAATTTTTTAGAAATTCTAAATCACAAATTCGGCAAATTTTTGAGAAATTCCGAATCATAAATTCGATGAATTTTAGAGAAATTCCGACTCACAAATTCGGTAAATTTCTGAAAAAAATTTTCGCCCTCGCTTCGCTCGGGCAATGTACTTCTATTACTTCATCTTTCTCTCAGAATCAGAATAGGAATCAAAAATCAGCGCATTTGAATTGTTATAACTTATAACGTAAAAAAATGAACATGATCTTTTTGAAAATATTAAAAATTATGTTTAAAGTGCATTATTTTTAATTAAAAATTCCAATTTTTTCAAAATTTTCGCTCTCGCTTCACTCGGGCAACGTATCACTTTTTCATCTTTTAAAAAACCAGAAATTATTGTATGTTTTCAAAATTTCTGCAAAAAAAAGTCCATCTTTTCTTTTAGAAGTGCAATTTTTTCAAAAATGTTCGCCCTCGCTTCGCTCGGGCAGCAACAGTCGTTTTGATTCAAATCCTAATGCTACCATAAGTTCTTGAAATTTTTTCTATGAGGATAGTGAGAAGTTCTTCTTTCAAAAACTCACTTTTTTCAAAAAATTCAGCGCAGGGGTCTACTTCCCACTGTTGTACTTATTAATTATCATTCGGCATTTTGAAAATTTTCATTCGACATTTTCGATCTACACCCCCCAAAAAAATTTGCTCAAACCGTTTCTGAGGGTAACCCCCATTAAGATAGGTGAAATGCCCATAATTTCAGATTTTGGAATAAAGCATGGGATATTGATTGTTTGGTACCCCCAAAAAACATTTTCCATCGAAAAATGTTACCCGTCCCCCACCCCTCTTGAACTTTTACCAAGTCCAATACTACTACTACATAGATAATGGATTTTAAAATTGGAGCCGAGGAAGGGGTCTAATCGAAACTTTTGTAATGATCAAGATTATTTCAAAGACTTCAAGCTACAACTTTTGTTTGAAAATTCTTTCAATTGAACCCTTACCTTCATCAGTATAAGTATCTAAGTCATATTATGTGATATGTGAAACTACAGGGAATGGAAAGGAAGGGTCCGATCGAAAATTTTATAATTACCAAAATTATTTTTAGCATATTAATTTACTACTTGAATTTGTTCATTTGAAAAAAATTTTAAACAAAAATTGTAGCTTGAAGTACTTTTTGAAAATAATTTTGGTTATTACAAAAATTTTGATCGGATCTCTCCCTCTTCTCCAATTTCGACTTTGTAGTACTGGACTTCGTAAAAATCAAGAATAAAAATCCGCTTCCATGTCAACAAATTAAGAAAGTAAACTAGGCATTAATTATTAAGAACTAGAGAGCAACAAATTTTATCACCCAACGATTGGACCATGAGGACCTAATTTCCACTGTATAATTTCAAATTCAGTGCTCGTGACTGAATAACTCTTTTTCAAACCAGGCTATGCTCCTAACCATTTGTGAATTTTAAAAATTTGAAATCACTTCATTGTACTATTTAACTCTCAAAATAAACTGTTTTTTTGACGAGAGGTATTAACGAGATGGTTTTAATTCCAGATCGATTGTGGTTCCGAGCATTCAAAGAAGACAAACATTTGAATTCACGTTGAATTGGCCATAATCAGCTCGAAAATGAACGAAAACGGAAACTGCCTCGTTCTGTACACTGATACTTCATCGCTGATGGATCTGGCAGGTTATCGCGTCGCTTTAACTTTTTTTCGAACTGAAATAATCGATCTGCCTTTGACGGAAAGATTGCCCCGATTGGATGATATAGTGGCGAAACACAATATCAAAAGTAACCCTTCAGTACCTTCTCGTTTGCAAGATATGATCGTCGAATATATACGACGAATTAAAGAGAATTTGAATGACTGGACTAACATGGGTTATTTTTGCTTAGAACATTCTTTTGATTTTCATTCATCTTTCCTGAAAAACTCTACTTGGATTAAGTATTTCGACGATTTGGTTTGGAATGCAGAAAATCACACCATCGATCACCTGAAAACTTGTCTTGTTTTACTTCAGAGTGATCGATTGCAAATTAATGAAAAATTCGCGATGGCTTGCTGGTACTGTTTAGAAAACCAAATCAAAAATCTTTGGTCTGATCCTATGCTTCACGATATCATGACTACAAGGTCTTGGCCGCTTTCTTACTGGATAGATCGTTTGCTAAGTCAAAACAGCGACGAAATTTTTTCACCCGTGTACGACGAAGAATATATTATTAAGATTAGTCCGAATCGATGGGCTATCGAATATTTCTGGCCTCATATCAGTTTGCATGGTCAAGTTAGCATAGTTCTCAGTCAGCTTTACACATTTAAGTATCACAGTTGTCTGAAACAGCTTTTACCAAAATTGAGTGAACCGATTTTGCAAAGGATACTACCCAAAAGAGGTGGAGATATTATGAAAGTGTTGATTTCATGCGAGAAATTTGTAACGGTGTCATTTTGGAACCATGTGAGCCATATGTTCGATTCGAGTCAATTTTTTCAGCTGGTTGAGTGGATGTTGTTGTGCGAAGGAAAATGCGGGCCTCGTTCATTAAATGAAGATGTAACATCAGTATGTCAGCAAATTTGGCATTGCGCCCCTCAGCATTTGAAAGAACACGCTATAAATTCACTTTCGACTGATTATGTATTTCGTGGCTCAAAATTATGCAATGATTTTGGATGTTGTCGTAGTGCGATATTGTTGAAAATGGTCTTGTCCGGAGCAACTGCTATGCAAAGGTATCAAATATGGACTTGGGAAAATAATTGGATTAATTTTTGTATGCATAGGAGAAAATCTGATATGGATCAGTTGTTCGAGTTGTGTTTGCCAGATGCAGACAAAAGGGTGGAATTTAAACAAAAACATATGACGGAAGATCAGATTGCAGAGTATTGCGATTTTCTAATCGAAAACTCGCAAAATGGTCAATTAGACGATTTTTTGGAATTTTGTTCAATCGATCTCGACGCTAGTGTGGAAATGAAGCAAATTATGGTGCAGAAATACCTCTTTAGAATGTTCTTAAATATCGCGCCTGCAAGACGTCTGAAATGTATCGATTCAGTTGTGAAGGCAATAGACGCGTGTTTTCCAAACCTCGAGCAATCTGCTTGTTTCAAGAAGAAAATGGTATCATCTGATCAATACTTGAGTTACGCGGTCGAACAGTTGCGGGAGGGAAATTTTGCTCCGGTAATAAAACTAGTTACCGCGTGTTTACCTGGCGAGCAAGAAGTGCAAGAATGGGGTGAGCTACTCGCATCTTATTGTCGACGTGATCTAAAGAGTAAACCGCTTCTCAATTTCAACCCATCCCAGTGGCAAGATTTCTTGATGTGGTGTTTAGGTAGCGAGGAAAAAATAATGCAATTTAAAAGGTCGTTGGATGTAGATGAAGCGCTTGGCGTGTTCCTACAGGCGTACGAGACTAGAAGATGTTGCGAGGCTTTTAGAGATTTCTTGAATTGGAGCTTGGATAGAGAAAATTTGGCTGCGTTGAAACGAAAGTACATCGAGATCAACGCAGATAACGATGAAATTCTTAATCTGGTGTTTGCCAAGAATGATGCGATTAGCTTGATTGGAAATTTAAGCTTAAACGTACTAGATAAAAATTAAGTGGGGTAAAGAATGCATCAACAGTAATACCATTATTTTTCCTTATTGTTAGATGATATTTATACAATCATTCTCAGAAGCAATGCCATAAACTTTTACTTTAGTAATACCTCGTTGAAGAAAAGTTTCTGAAGTAGGTATAGATAATAATATAAAAATTATTCTCAAATTTTTAAATAATTTTTATTCTATTTTTATAGGGGAGGGGGAATCTTTTATTTTTTGAGGGAAAGCCTGTTTTGTATGCAGAAAGAAAGCTCTCATTTTTTTCCAAATAGTTACTTAGAAGGAAAAACTTTTCTATATTTGAGAAAAAATTGCTAAAAATGAAAATTTTCATAAAATTTATGATTTTGAAAATCTTAAAAAATTCCATCAGAGTAGGATTTTGCATTTTATCTTAGGGGAGTTTTTTTCATAAATTAAAATTAATGAAATTTCTCATTCTTCAATGATTTTAAAATTTTTTTAAAATTCCATCAGAGTAGAATTTTGCATTGTAAGTATCATAGGGGAGCTTTTTTCATAAATTAAAATTAATGAAATTTCTCATTCTTCAAAAATTACTAAAAATGAAAATTTTCACAAAATTTATGATTTTAAAAATCTTCAAAAATTCAATCAGAGGAAGATGTAGCATTCGATCTTATGGTAGGTAGCTTTTTTTATTGAATAAATGCAATTTCTCATTTTTCAAAAATTACTGAAGATAAAAATTTTCACAAAATTTCATCAGAGGAGGACTTTGCATTGAAAATTACAGTACCTAGCTTTTTTCAATGATTACATTCAATTTCTCATTTTTTAAAAATTACTGAAAATGAAAATTCTCACAAAATTTATGATTTTAAAAACCTCAAAAAATTTCATCACAGTAGCTTTTTTCATTGAATAAATGCAGTTTCTCCTTCCTCATATCAAACAATTACTGAAAATTAAAATTTTCACAAAATTGATGATTTTAAAAATGTTAAAAAATTCCATCAGAGGAGGATTTTGCATTGAAAATTAGAAATTACAGTAAGTATATCTTTTCATTTATTAATTTTAATACAATTTCTCATTATTTTCAAAAATTACTAAAAATAATTTTTTTTAAACAAAATTGATAATTTTAAAATTTTCCAGAAATTCCATCAGAGGAGGATTTCGCATTGGATTTTATAGCAGCTTTTTTCATTGATTAAATGCAATTTCTCATTGTTTGAAAATTAATGAAAATAAAGATCTTCACAATATTGAAGATTTTAATTTTTTTTTTCATTGATTAAATACAATTAAGAAAAAAATGTTATTTTGTCAAAAATTGCAATTTTTGCAAAAGAAAATTTCCGATTTTTTCAGAAATAATAATACTTACCTATTTTTCATTTTTTATAAAAAAAAATCTCTATTTTTGTTTGGTAGGAAAAAAATGGCGATTTTTTTTTTGAGAAAATAAATGATCTTTATTATTTATTGACAAATATTTTGAAGCAAGGAAGTCTGGTTTTCTATTTGGAATGAAAGCTCTCACTTTTGAGGAATTTTTTTTAAAGAAAAAAAGTGTGAAAAAAATCTCAACCTTATTTTTTTTAAATCTCACCTACTAAATCTCAATTTTCCGGGGAAGAAGTAGATATTTGGATTAAAAAAATCTCTTAATTTTTTTGTAGAAGAAAATCTCACATTCTCATAGAAATAGAAGTATACCTCTTACCTAGGTACAATTTTTTTTTAATCTTTCAATTTTCTTGGAATAAAAAATATCTTCAAGTATTCTTTAGAGTCACATTTAGAAAAATTCTCATGTCTCATTGTCAAAAAAGGGTTTCAAGATGAATTATTGAATTGAATTTTTTTCTACCCAAGGTCTAAAATAATAAGTATTTATTAAATTGGATTGATTTATAAAAATTTGGTTTCATAAGTCCAACAAAATATTGATAACTTAGATCAATTTTAAAAATTTTTATATTGTCTATGTTTTCAAAAATCTATAAAATATCGAACACACAGCCCCAAAAAATCTAAAACTACCAAAGGAGGGTAACCAAATATTAATAAACTGGAACAATTTCCCATGGGGGGGGGGGGGGGGTTACATGATTTGGCCAAAATTTTGGATCAAAATGTGTGTCGCTTCGTAGTTTCACTCAATTCAAGTACTGTACAGTGTACGTAGTAAGTAGGTACCTATATTAATTTACTTACAACACACGTGACCTTAATAGGCATTTAATCGAATTATAATAAGGTTTCAAACATGAAGTAAATACAAGATCATACAGTTACATATTGATATTACAGAATGGATCAGTCTGGTTTGCTATGACGGAATGTTTATTTCTATTTACATTTACTTAGGTATGACACATTTGGTTAGTTATTTCTTCTTTGATAAGATCAGCTAATAATGCAATCCCCTGCAAAAAAAAATATATGTATATTATATAAGTACTTAGATAATGTATATTTTTGTTTGTTCTAATGTCAGAAAGGTAACTGCTAATTACGCTAAGCCAGTTTTTTTCTACAAATAATTTCATTAGTTACTTTACCTACCTCTTTGATATCGTCTTCTTCTAACAAAGAAAAAGACAACCTGATACACGGTGATCTTCTATTTCTACCATAAAATATAAATCCAGGACATATGAATACCAGTTTTTTGACACATTTATTGACAAAATTATACGAAATATGATCTATGCCTCTTATTGTTAACCAAACAAACATAGAAGCTTCTGGAACGTTCCATGTTGCTACATCTGGAACAAAATACAATCCAATGTATAATTAGTGCCTCTTTGTACTAATTTTATTTGGTGCAAAAATCGAACAATACACCAGATTGCTTTCAATTACCTTTTAAATGTTTATCTAAGCTTTTAATGAGTATTTTGCACTGTCCATGGTAAAACTTTTGGACAAAGTTTATGTGTTTCATGAAACCTTCAAATCCCATCGAATTCAACGTTTCATAAACAACGACCTGGAAATAAATCCTCATCATTAGGCCTCCTTTAATTTTTTAATAGGAACCTATCTGCTGTACCTAGTACACGGGAACCCCCTTACTTGAGTGAATAAAGGACTGTAAGCTGAGCACTCCTTCACAAGGTCTATTTTGGCAATAACCTCCTTCGGACCGGTCACGTATCCTATTCTAAATCCTGCTCCAATTATTTTTGAAACTGAATCGAATCTAACCACACGATTTTCGATATCCATCGACAAGAAACTGATCAGCTTTTTCTTTAATAAAAAAAAAGAACTATCAAATTATTTTGGAATAAAAAATCTAAATTTTGTAGGAACAAATTTTTTTTTGTTAAATGAAGAAAAATTGTAATTTTTTAAGTAAGAGGTATATTAAATTTTTTTGAAGCTGTTTCCTCAATTTTTTCTAACAATAAATATCAATTTGTTTGTAATTTTTTGGAAATGAGAAAATTCTCAATTTCGTAAGACGATTTTTTTTTTTTTGAATTTGGAATAAGAATTTTTGAAAATTTTGTGAACTTTTTATATAATAAATTTTTGGAGAAAAATAATTTTTCAGTTATTTTGTAGTAAAAAATTTCTAAATTTTTATGTAGGTAACAAAAAAAAAATTAAATCACTGAATAAAAAAAATCTCAATTTCTTTAGAATAATTTTTTTTCTTTAAAGTTTTGTTCAAATTAATCTGAGTTGCCCAATAATATACAAGTTTTTTTTAGCTGATTTTTTTTTCAATTTATGTTTTAAAACAAGTGTTCTAAATTCTGTTAAAAGTTTGAAAAATCTTTATTCAAACTTTATTCAAAATTTCAAAAAATCAATTTTTTGGAGTAGTTTTTACAATTTATTTCACAAAATAATTTCCTCTCAAATTTTGTTCTTTCTGCTATTTTTCAAGTTAGTTCAAACTTCAAAATCATTTTTTGGAATTTTGTCCAGAAACAATTTTTTTAAAAACATTTTTTCAAAATTTAATTGAAAAAAATTAATTTTAAGAAAACTCGTTGTAAAAGCATAGATACTATGCTAATTGAAACCATTTTATTGAAATTAACGAAGTTTTTCAAGTGTTTTCCAACTTTAATTTTAAAAAAAAAAATCACAAGTGTGCCTGTGGAAAGTTAATCCATTTTTTTTTGGTTATTACTATTTAAAATCTAAAACAACTTTATTGAAATTCAAAAAAAAACTCATTTATTTTTATAAAAATTTTTCTTGGATTTTTGTTTTAAAATCATTTTATCTCTAATTTCATTCTTTTTGTTCTTTTTTGAATTTTTTTGATTTTTTTTTTTTCAAAAGTTTCAGTCTCTTGAATTTTTAAAATTTTGTTTATTTCATTTTTTTAAAATTTTGTTCAACAAAATAGTTTTTTTTTTTTTTAAATTTTACTCATCTTATTTTGAAAATTTGAAAAATTCGGCTTTTGGTCATCGAGACAAAAATCTATGGGATATTAGAAAAATTATATATAGTAATAATCATCAGCTTTCCGCATACGTACCGAATTAAAAGTAACTAAATAATAAGGATCGTCTTCTATGATCAATAAATTGTATTCGCAAGCTATTTGGTAAAGTTCTCTTTTTTTCTCATTTGAGATGATTTCTCCAGTAGGATTACATCCGATAGGATTTAGGTAAAAAATCTAGAAAAAAAGTAAAAATTAATGAAATTGATACCGAGACACAATGGAATTCATCTTTCGATGATTGATTACTTTAGGCATAGGTAGGTTTCTTTTTTGACGTTCTCGTAAGGTATTTGCTAAATGTTGAGTGCAAATTCCATCGGGATCACTTTCTACTTCAATGTATTCAGCATTGAAAGGATGCAACTGAAAGTTGAATGTAAAAATTTTCGAGTTAAAAATTATTCTAACAAAATAATAAGCATAATAAGAGCGATGGACTTAAATTCTGAAAATTAAGTACTCGTAGATTATCAATTTTTAAACAACTCACAATACTAATCACTCCTGGGTAAAAAGGTGCTTGAACTATCACAGGGTCTCCGGGGGCAACACACATTTCTAATAATATATGGAGTCCACCTTGACTTCCCGACGTAGTAGTTAAAGCTTTCCTCTTCCAGTCTTGATTACCGTGGAATCGATCTTGGTAAGTTTTCAACAAATTCACCAACGGCTGATGTCTGCAAATATGTAAAATTATATCATAATTAAAATTTCATCTACGTACGTAGATTTGTTGATTTTCAAAATAAGTATAGGTATGTATTCATTTCACACCCCGAACCGCTGGGATAAGTCAACGCATCTGCCAATTGTTTGTCTTTCAACTGAAGCAATTCGCCGGTTTTCAATTTAATGGAAAATTCCTCGTAAGGAAAACAGATTGGATTAGGACATCCATTGGAGAATTTGAATGTTCTTCCTTGAATATTGGTCATCTGATCCACTATGAATGAATTATTGAAAACGATTCATTATCTATTTCTTGTAAAAGGCGAGACGGATTGGAAATTTTTAAATGTTGAGTGTGAGAATGAATTTCTCCTCGAAAAAATTTATAATTTTTTATTCCAAAAGATTTATAAAAGATTTACTTAGGCATAACAAAAAAAGAAAGAAAATAATTTAGGCATTAGGCCAAAAAATAAGGAGAAATATTTCGTTTTCCAAAATTAATAAAATAATAATTATACCTACTACATACCTATTTTCATTCTAAAAAATTTTGTAAAAATTTTGATTTTCAAAAATTGAAGAATTTGTATTTTTTGTGAAATTTAACGAAAAATTAAAAAATTAATTCTCAAAAAATATTTTTTTCATACCTACCAAAAAAATTGAAAAAAATCCTTTAAAAAATTTTCTCTTAAAATTTGAGAAATATTTTTGCCTAACTCCAAAAAATTAAAAAAAAAATCTACAAAAAAATTAAGAAAATTTTTGTGCAAAAGTTTTTAAAATATTTTTACTAGATGAGTACAAGAAAACTGATAGGTACCTAATTTTTTCCATAAAAAATTGAAAAAAAAATTATTACAAAATATTGTAAAAAATTTTGCTTCCAAAAATTGTTTTTTCATATTTCAAAAATAATTGAATTTTTCTATTTAAAAAAAATTGAAAAAATGTACCTAATTATTCCAAAAGTACCGAAAAAATTGTAGAATGAATTTCCGAAAAAAATTATTGTTAAAAATTTAGCTATCTGCAGGTACCTATTGAGTGTTTTACTTTTCTCTTAAAATATTTGAGAAAACATTTTTCCTGCAAAAAGAAAAATTAATAATTTTCATCTCTTATGTAAAATAATACCTAATCAAATACGAGTAAAAAGAAATTTTACTGGATTTGAAAAATATTTTCACCACAAAAAAATTCATAAATATTTTCTCAAAAAATTGAAAAAATTTTCATTTCTGAAAAATTTGAATTTTTTGCAACAAAACAATTATACTTATTTTTTTCATCAACAAAAACTAGAAATAAAAATCAAAAAGAATTTTAAAAAATTGAAAATTTTATTTGTTCATCTGTTCTGAAATAGAAGTTTGCTAAGAAAATTTTTTGCCTGTTACAAAAGAATTGAAAAATTAAAAAATATTTTTATCGCATAAAATTGATAAAATTTTTCAAAACTAATGACGAAATTTTTCCATAAAATTTTTTCAAGAATTTCATTCATAAAAAATAACAAAACCAATTGTATTTTTTCACTCTAAAAAGTTAGAAAATATTCCAATTTTATCATTTGAAAAAACTGAAAAAATCCCGATATTTCTACCCTAAAAATTTTAATTAGGAATTTTATTTACTAAAAAATTGAAAAGAGAATTTCTTTGAAAATGTTTTCACCACAAAAAAAATTTAAATGTTTTTTTTAAGTAGGTGCCACAAAATTTTTTTAAAAATCCTTTAAAATATTGAGAATTTTTTTGTTTAAAAAAAATAAAGAATTTTTTCTATTCCTGAAGAAATTATAAAATTGAGAACATTATTTATTCCAATTTTTAAAAAAAATACTTTAAAAATTTTTATGTCAAAAAAATTTACCAGATGAATTTTTTCTACAAAAATGTATAAAATATTTTTGCCTGCAAAAAATTAAGAAAATCGTATCTCCGCAAAATTTGAAGATTTTTCCAAAAAAATTTAAGGCGAATAAAGTAAAGATTTTATTCACAAAAATTTTTATCTTTTTTTAGTTTTATTGAAATAAAATGAAAATTTTTTTGGTTTTGTTCATCTCTTCTTTAAAAAATTCCCATCTAGTTAAAAATTTTACACTTACTTGAAAAAATTTTTGCCTACAAAAAAATAGAAAAATTAAAAAATATATTATTTTCATCACAAAATATTGATAAATTTTTTCAAAACAAATGAAGAATATCTTCCAAAACATATTTTCAAAAATTTCATATACCTAACTGAATTTTTTCCATTCTAAAAAGTTGGAAAAATATTCCAATTTAGCATTGAAAAGATTTTAAAAAAAAATTTTTTTACCCTAAAAATTTTAGTTGGGAATTTTATTCTTTAAAAAATTGAAAAACAATTTTGACCTACAAAATAATTGAAAAATTTTAATCCATAAAAAATTAAAAGAATTTCATTGGAAAAATGTTGAATATATTTTTATAACAAATGAAAGAAAAATTATTCCTAAAAAAATGAATAAATTGAAACTGAATTTTTCCAAAAAAAAATTTACGTTAAAAAATTTTGTTTTCCTTTTATTCTTTACAAAATTGAGAATTTTTTTGTCTATCTAGGTACACAAAAAAAAATGTAAAATTTAATGTTTTGTACTACAAAAATTTTAAAAATATTTTTACTCGGTACCAAATTTTTTATAATTTTTTTATCCTTCAAAATAATTGAGAATTTTTTTCTGTTCCAGAAAAAATTATGAGATTGAGAATATTATTTATTCCAACTTTCTTTTTTAAATTATTTTTTAAACATATATTATTATTACCTATATTATCTACAAAAAAAATGGGGGGAAATCTTATAAATTTATCGAGTGAATAGTTTTTTCTACAAAAATTTTTGAAACATTTTAGAAATTTTTGAGATAGTTGTCAGCCTTTTAAGTAAATAAATTGAGTAGGTTGTAGGTACCTAATACGTATGCATTTGTGAGTAGGTATCAACGCTAATTTTTTTTGTAATTAAATAATATATAGTTCAACTTACGTGTGGTTTTTAAATAATTATTAACTCGAGATTTAGCAAACGGAGTGAAAAAATAATCATAATCAATCATTTTTATTTCTGCTGGCTTTTCATCGAAACATTCTTCAATGTGATTGTTAGTCCCATCAGTGGTATTAATTTCAGTCACAGTAGACATTTTCACTCTAGTATTATTTATTTTATTTTTTAATATTCTACACTTTCACAAACTGAGAACTCACGAAAGTACAGCTTAGATGTTCTCTTTCCAAGACCGTATGTTTTATTACACTTACTTACTGTACATTACATATGTATATACAAACACAAATATAACGATAAGATACAACTAATCAGCATAGGGATAACAATGTACAATCATTCTCTGATGCACGATACCATAAATTCTCAATTATATCAAATTTAGATTTAAAAAAGTCTTTAACATCCATTTTCACACATGCTCAGGCATTCATTTTCTATATCGATGCGTGATATAGATACTTTATCATGTACATAAATGAGTGAAAAAAATTAAAGATCAATAAAGGCATATATTCGAACGTAATGTACGTTGCTATACCTACTTATTGTTTGCACAGTGAATTATTATAATCAGTTTTACTGCTGAGGATTAAAATACAAGATCTACATTTTATTCTTAAATCCAAATTATTACTAGTTTTATAGGTATACTTTGAGTATCTTTTGGTACCGGAATTTGCAAATTGATTTGCTAAATCAGTTAGGTCCAGTTTTGGCAATTTTCCATCATCATAACTTCTTTTCGGATCAGGTAACTTAATATTTTCACACCCTGAAAAAAATATAAATGGGTAAATAAAAGTAATCCACATCCAAGACACTTGAAATTTTAACAAAATATGACTTCGTGTCTGAAACAAGATTGACACTTCATATCCAAACTGAAAAATCCACATCCACTTCAAATTAATCAGCTTTATGGCCAAAGAATTACACGTGATCTAACCACGTACCACAAAATGATGTCTCAAGTACCCACCAACGATAAACCACACAATCCTCGAGTACAAAAGATTATTAAAATAGAGCCACAATTTGCACACAGACCTCAGTTTTTCATTTACTGTTCCACAGCGAACAGCAGTGAAGTTTTGGCGAAATATTTTTTTTAAGTGAGTTTTTTTTTTTCACAACTGCAATTTGGTAATCACAGTTTCTTACCGATTGCAGAGTTTTGACCCAGGTAAATATATTTATAATTATATTATAGATCCCCGAAACTGTTTCTCTCACCTCTTCGATTTGATTTTCGTTCACCATCGAGAATGCCAGTCTCAGGCATGGGCTTTGTCTCTCCTTTGCGTAGAATACGAATCCGGGACAGATAAATACCAAATTTTCGATACATTTTTGAATAAATTCGTCCGATATGTGATCGATATTGTCTATGGTGAGCCATACGAACATAGCGCCTTCTGGAGCGTGCCATGTGGCTAAACCTGCGTACAAAAATTTATTCAACTTGTTTTATGTTGATTTTTTTCTTCTAAAGTTGTAATAATACATATATGGTCAGGAAATATATATAGCCTACCTTTCATGTACTTATCAAGTGAGCTAAGCACTTTTTGGCAATTATTCCTGTAGAATTGGCTGATTAATCGCATGTGCTGTAGGAAACCGTCGAATGTCATTGCCTTGAGAGTATAATGCAATATTACCTACAATACGAAGGTATAGTTTTGAATGTAGTCAGACAATTAGGTAGGTAGGTAAGTAGGTACTAAAATAATGCAAATGATGCAGATGCACACCTGGGTAAATGGTGAAGCCATCGCAGAAGATCCTTTTATCAGGTTCAGCTTCTCAATTATTTCATTAGCAGCTGTAACATATCCTACTCTGAAACCAGCTCCTAATGTTTTTGAGAACGAGTCAAATCGTACAACTCTTCTTTCAATATCTAACGATAAAAAGCTGCTGAGAATTTCATCCTGGTTTAAAAAAATCGATTTAGAAATTACTTACAGATAGCTCACTTTGATAATTACTTTTTTTCAATTCGCTGCTTTTATCTATTTGAGAATCTCAAGTTGTTGGTGACATGGAGGCATGGCCGAAAAAATATCAGTAGTTCAGGTGCCCGAGCCACACCCAAAAGTTCAAAAGTGAAATGCGTTGGACGTTGGAAAACTCCAGAAAATAAATTATAAATTTTTATGATTGTTACCTCCCTATTGTTTTTTTTTTGAGAAAAATCACTGGTATATGTTTTTTAGAAAAAAATCTCAATTTTAGGTGAAATCTTAATTTTTTTGCAGTCCGCGTAAATAAAATTCATTATTTTATAAAAAATTGAAAAAACCTAGGTACATATATTTTTTACCCCTTTTTTTGAATCTTTAGATTTTTTGAAGACAATAATAGCTTGATTTTTTGGGGGTGATGTTTACCCACCGTGAAAAACTTTTTTGAGGGAAGAAAAAAATATAAATTTTTCATTGGAAAAAATTTCTTAATTTTTCACAGTAAAATAAATTACTCACTTTTTAAAAAAAATAAAAATAAAAATTTTCCCAATTTTTTAAAATAAAGTATGTTACAATTTTTTGAAGTTTAAATGCTTTTTGGGAGTGAAAAAATCTCACGATTTCCTTACTTTTCAGTAAGTTACTTTCGAGATGTTTTTTCCAGTTCTTCAGAAAGAAAAAAAATTGAAATTAATTTTTGGAGAGAGGAATTTTTCAACCTTTTGGGAATACGTACCTAAAGAACACTTGATTTTTGTGTCGAAAGAAAGACATTTTTTTTTTTCAAAAAGAAGACTCTCTCATTTTTAGGAAAAAATTACAATTTTCTGGCCTTAGTTTTTTTGAAATACAACTTTTAATTTTTCGGAGTAAAAAAAGGACTTAAATTTATGTACAAGAAAAGTCTTTCAATTTTCTTTAAAAAATAAATCTATTTTTTTTGAAGGATTATTTTTTAGTTTTTTTGTAGACAATTTTTTTTGCTGGAGAACATAATTGAATTTTTTAAATGAAAAATTCTTCAACCTTTTAAAGAAAAGTGTTTTTTTTTGGAAAATTTTAATTTCGGAAGAATTTTCCAATTTTCTTAAAGTAAACAAAGTGATTTTTTTTCTCGTAGATTTTTTTTCTCAATCTATTGAGAGTTTCAGAATTTTACGATTTTTTTTAGCCCAAAATGAAAAATTTTCTCAAATTTTTAGAATAAAAATTTTTTTAGAGTGAAAAAATCTCACGATTTTCTTTTTTAGTTTTTGACGAACATTTTTGAAAATTTTTTGGAGAATTTTAATTTAGCGATTCTTTTACTCTTTTGGGAGTAAGTAAAAAAAATTTGGAAACTTTTTAACGACAGGTCTGTTTTGTGAGAATCCAAAAATTCTCCACTTTTTTTGAAAAAAAAAACTAAAAATTTTCTCAGAATAATTTTTTATTTATTTATTGTTTATGAAATATTAATAATTTTAATTTTATTTTTAATTAATATTTTTAGAAATCAATTTGAACGTTTAAATTCAAGTTTAATTTTATTTATTTTTATATTTTTTTTCTCAGATTATTAAAATAAAAATATATTGCAATTTCTTGAAGTAAAAGTTTTAAAAAAAAATTCAAGTTGAAATAAAATTTAATTTTTTTAAGGTGAAAATGTCTCACGAATTTCTCGGTAGAGAAAGTCTCAAAATTTTTTGAGCTTCATATTTTTTGAGTTTTTTTTTCAGTTTGTTGAAGAAAGACATGTTTAATTTTTTTGGGGAGGGGAGGATTTCCATTTGGGAATAAGAGGGATTTTTCACTTTCATGAGACGAAAAAAGTATCTACATTTTTTGGAGAAATTTTTTTCCAATTTTCTTGATAAGTCAAAAAATTGACCGATTTTTTTGCAAAAAAAAAAAAAAAAAAAAATAGAAATTTTCTCAAATTTTTAAAATGAAAAATATCGAAATTCCATGGAATGAAAATTTTTTAAAATTATTTTGGAGTGAAAAAAATTGAATTGTTCTCATGATTTTCTTAATGAAAAATATCTCTATATTTTTTTGATTTTCAAAAGTTTTTTGAATTTTACTGAATAAAACCTTCTTTTTTTTTCAATTTTTGGAGAATTTTAATCTGGAAAGGGTGGATCGCGTTCACTATTTTTTGTAAAAAAAAGTTTTCTTATTTTTTGAAGAAAATTTTTTTTATTAGTTTTATGGAGAAAAATCTTTCAATTTCCTTGAAGTAAAAAAATTTAAAAATTAATTTTTACGTAGAAAAAAAACTTAAATTTTCTCAAATTTTTAGAATGAAAAACATTGCAATTTCTTAACATAAAAAATATTTCAAATTTTTTGAAGTAAAGAAAAAATAAATTTTTTGGAGTGAAAAAAATCTCTCAATTTTCTTGGTAAAAAATACATCTACATAACTATATAAAATTTTTCCACCTTAATTTTTTTTAGTTTTTAGTTTTTTGAAGAATAACAAGTTTTTTTTTTGTGAAAATCCCTCACCCCACTTTTTGATGAAGAACCACTTTTCAATTTTCTTGGGGGGAAAAAAGTAGAAAATTTAAAGAATTCTCTCAGCTTCTTGGAGAAAAAAAAATCTAATTTTTTTAGGAAAAGTCTGTTTTTTTTTTTGGTCTTTTTTTTAAGGAAAAAATAATTCTCACGGTCAACATTGAAAAAATTTCAAATCAATCATGATGCTACATAAAACTACAAATTCCAAAAACTAGAAAATTTCAGCGAATCAAGAAAAGTTGAGTACACGTGGTATAGGCACGTTATTGATTACCTATAGGCCTTCAAATGAATAAGGAACGAAAATAAATTACTTTGTAGGTGAGAAGAAAATACGGGTCATCTTCTAATAGCAATACGTTAAAATGACTACATATCTTGTAGATTTCAATTTTTCTATCCAATGGAATAATTCCTCCAGTCGGATTGGTACCAGTTGGATTCAAATAGAATACCTAGGAAATTGGACATTGAGTTTTAGAAACACGAAGCTGATATTCTCATAAAAAAAAAATGCTAAAAGTTTTAGGTACCTTTGGCATCAAGAATCCTTTAATTTTACGATCGAATAATATTGTTTCCAGGTGCCTGGAAGATACTCCATACTCGTCGCTTTCCACTTCTAAATATTCAACTTGTAAATGTTGAAGCTAAAATAAGTAATAGAAAACCGAGAAAATATTTAAATAGGTAGGTAACTCGTTGAGGTAAATCAACTCAACTTACAATGCTAAGAACTCTAGGATATAGAGGGCTTTGCACCAAAACTGGATCTCCTGGTGCTACACACATTTCTACAATTTGATAAAGTGCACCTTGGCTTCCAGAAGTCGTGGTTATATTTTTCAGGTTCCAGTTTTGCTTACCGTGTAATTGGTCTTGGTAATCTTTCAGTAAGTCTAAGAATGGTCGATATCTGAAGAAAATACGAATAGGTTACCTATCAAGTAGCTACTAGCTACCTATTTGAAAATCCATTCGTTTATTGTCATCAATAGGTATAACTTATACCTAATTATTTTCGAAATTTAATTTTGAAATTTTAGGAATATTATAGATTTAATTTGGTAAGTATTCGATGATTGGTCTGAATTTGTAAAAAAATAAAAATAAAATATGTCATGCAGTAACC
Source organism: Balanococcus diminutus (assembly GCA_959613365.1). Classification (NCBI taxonomy): domain Eukaryota; kingdom Metazoa; phylum Arthropoda; class Insecta; order Hemiptera; family Pseudococcidae; genus Balanococcus; species Balanococcus diminutus. Next base: position 42,428,513 of record OY390716.1, read on the forward strand.
TCGTGAAAATCACGACCTCGTGACAAGAATAATCACTCAAGTACATGCTTCTGACATGTGAGAAACTCTTCAAAATACAAAAATGAGCAATACAAGATAATAGCTCATACCCCTGCAAAACTTTAAACGGGCAACTTTGACACCATTAAAATGATATTAGTTGCCTATACAAACCACTCGAAATGCCACAAGTAGAAACAAAAATAAATACAGTTTCTATTCGTGGTAACCTACCCTTTAATAGTCATGTAGCTGAGAGCGTCTTCCAGCACTTTACCATTGATCTGGAAAGACTGTCCATTTTTCAAATCAACATAGACGCGCTGATAAGGCGAACATTGCGAATTAGGATCTCCATTGGAAAATTTGAAAGCACCGCTTCCAGCATTGAATACTTTATCACCTGAGAAGGAAAATAGATTATTTGACAGCTAGGTCCGATTTTTTAGCTTCTGTGATCGAAGGTGGGATCATCAGAATTCAGATGATGATCTAGAATGGTAATAAAGCTTACCAATATTCTTCAAATAATTATCGCTTCGGAGTTTAGCCGAAGAATTGAAAAAATAAGAGAAATCAATGGTTGGACTATGTTTGTCCATCGGAGAATAGTAATTGTCGTTTAATAACTCCATTTTTCACTCGACTAGAAAATATATTAGTACAAAGAACGATTAAAATATATAATTAAATAAATATTTGCACACACGTCACGTACTAGATCGAAATTATTGGCAACATTGAGAGGTTGGTGCAAATACCAGATAGGTACATACCTGTTTATAGTAAATTGACGAAGAAAAAATTAGGTATGCTTGATTTGAATACTTTATGGTCTTTTTTTTTGCACTTTGGTGTAAACTTTCACTTATGAAGTGAATTTTTCTATTACATGATGAATATAGCTCGTATCGAGTTTATATACCAAATTATACGTACCATGATCGATGCTTTGAATTGGTGAGTTGTTGAAAAAGCAAATACTAGGATTATATCGTGATCACTATTATGCCACGAATACTCGATAATTTTGACATAACCAATAAATTAACGTCTCAAGACGACGAAAAGCCAGTCAAGGTTTATTTTTATTGTATGTATGGCAGAGTACTTGAAAAAATTTGGCGAGTACTTTTTGGAAAAAAAAAATCATTGTAGGTTGACAAGAATTAAAATGACATTCTAGTGATATTAAGAGATTATAATATCACGAATGGGAATTTGTTATGTTGAAAATTGCCTATTAACGAAATGGAAGGAAAGGAAGCAAAAACTGATTTAAAATTAATTTTAAAAATTTTCTTCGTTAGATTAATTGCTTCAATAAAACCTTGGACTTTTACATCGATAGTTCGATACGTAGGTACAATTCTAAATTTCACAATAAACCTGAAAAATTAATTTATAGAAAAAAATATTTAGTGGGTATTGGAAATGTTTAGTTTTTATTGTTATAAAGTTGGCAACATCGCTTGAACTAATCTGAGGTCAACAACCTTAATTTACTAAAAAGTCGTAAAATTTTCCTAACTACTTTAAAATAAATGCATTTTTACATGTGATTACCTATGGTATTTTTAAAACCCCTTCAGCTATTTAAAATGCAACCGAATTTTTGATAATAAGTATTACCAGGCGCGCCTGAAAGTAAAATTTTTTCAAACTGTTGCATCTTCTCAAAAAATTTAAAAATAAAAAAAATGATTGCATAAAATATTGTGATTTTTCTGAAGAAGATAATTCATTTTTTTCAAGACTTTTTTCGAGGGGGGGGGGAATCTATTTTTTTGGAAAAAAATCCCTATTTCTTGGAATGAAAAAAAGGAATTTACTGGAATGGAAAAATAAAATAATTTTTTGGTACAAAAAATTTTAAAAATTGTTTTGGAATAAAAACCATTTTTACGCCACTATAGCCTCAGGTAGTTGCTATACAAGGCGTTAAAAAAAATCTCAATTGCTTTGAAGTAAAAAAAAATACTTTTCGAACTCAAGAGTATAAAATCTCAATTTTTGGATTTTTTTCCAATTTTCTCAAAAATAAATTTTAAAAATTTTTTTGGGGGTCTTCGTTTTTTTGGAGAAAAAATTCTCATTTTTTGGAATAAAAAAAAAATTAAAAACGAATTTTTCAGTTCAAAAATTTTTAAAAATTGTTTTGGAATAAATTTTTTTTTTGAAATAGCTGAGAATTCTCAACTCAATTTTCGGGGGTTCAATTTTTTTTCTTTGATAGTTCCTACTAAAATAAATAAATGAAATATTTTTTCAATTTTGGGACAAAAAAAAAAAAAAAAAAAAAAAAAAAAATGTTTTTTTGTTGAAGAAGTTGTTAAAAAAATTTTAGAATTTTTTACGTGAAAATTCTTTGTTTCATTTCCAGGAAAAAAATCATTCTCATATTACAACATGAAAACAATTTCAAGCATCCACCTTTCAGGGAAGAAATCGAATTACACCCTTGAAAATTGTAAGAATTCATTCATTTTTTTTATTGTAAATGTATAGATTTTTTTGGTTACCAAAAAAGGGGATCTCGGAGGGCATGGGCATAGCTTAGAGGGTTCAAGGGGTATTCGCCCCTCCCTCAATAATTTTTTTAAATATAGGGAAAAAATTGAGAAATTTTTTTTGCCCCCCCCCCATATTTCTATCCAGTTACGCTAATGCCGGAGGGGCCCCCTGAAAGTATAGAAATATTATTCATGAAACAGGTCATTGAAAAAGTCGTAAATTTTCAAAAAAGAATAAAGTTAGACACCCTGACTAAGTACTCCCTCGTACACCCTTTGCCTGAATTTCACTTCAAGTCGTCCATTTTTCACGATTTTTTTTTCCGTTTTGCGTAAGTAGATAAAATTCCAAAAATCACATGAAATGGTACACCCTGAGTACGAATTCGTGGGTATTTTTAATGTAAGTTCAAAAAAACAAAAATTGGTGAAAATTGAGTTCATTGAGGAACCCCTCCCTCCCCTCTACGATAAAGAGGTTAGGACCCAAATACACGTTTATTTTTATTCATCTCATTTAACGAGTACTACACGGATATCATATTGAAATTTCGATTCGGATCGTAAAATTTTTCTGATTTTTTTCAGTTCTTCTGAAATAGGTGGATAAATTGAAAATTATTTTTAAAAATTTAACAAATTTTTTTCAAATTAAAGTTTATTTTAAAATGTGTTTTTCGTGCTTAGTCGTGTTGCTTTCACACATCACAGTTTTTTTTTTTTTTTTTTTGAAAAAACAACTCTAGAAATATAGAAAAAACAAAATTTAATAATTTTCAAAAAATTGATGAATGTTTTGATTGCAAAAAATCAATAATTTGTACTTATTGTAACAAAAAAATAAAAATTGAAAAAAATAAAAAATAAAAATCTTAAAAGGGGTTTTCTCTTTTTTTTAAAAAAGTTATTTAATTCCTCAAAAAAATAAAATCTGTTTTTTTGGCGAAGAAATTTCCCAAATTCTTGGCGGAAAATGGTTAAATTTTATTGAAGAAAAATTTTCAAAATTTTTTGTAGCAAAAAAGTATTAATTTTTGCAATTTTTTAGAATAAGAAATTTTTTAAAATGGAAATATCTATATCTCCAATTTTTGGAGAAAAAATTCACAGATTCTTTCTTATGAGAAATTCTCTGAATGTTTTGAAGAAAAAATGTTCAAGTATAGGTATTTTGTTCGAAAAACATTATCAATTTTTGTCGAACAAAAATAAAAAACTACCAATTATTTTTTTTAAAACATCGGTCAATTCTTAAAAAAAAAAAAAAAAAAAAAAAAAAAAAATACTTAAGCCTACCTATTAATTTTTTTGAAGTAAAAAAAACCATCAATTTTTTGAAAAAATCTATTTTCTCATTTTTTGAAACAAAAAATATCAAATTTTCTGAAGTAGGTAAGTATAATTTTTTCAATTTTTTAGGGTGAACTTATCTTTTGGAGCAATAAATTTTTTTGAGTAGAAATATTTCTCAAATTTTTGGAGAAAAAAATCTCTGAATTTTTTTATTTGAAGTTTTTCGATTTTTTTAAAAGTAAAAATACTTACCTACTTCGTTTTTTTAAAACTTTTTTGTTTCTGCCAAGAAAAATTCTCTGAATTTTTAATGAAAAAATTTTTATTATTTTTTTTTTGTTGAAAAAATTGAAGAAAATCTATAAAATGAATTTTATCATTTTTTGGAGCAAAAAAGATCTAATTTTTTCAAGTTTTAATATTTTTTCCAAATTTATTAAGTAAGAAATTTTTAGAATTAAAATTTGTTTGGAGTACGTACAAGTATTTTCCACATTTTTGGAGGGGAAAAAATTCCTGAATTTCAATTTTTTTGAAGGATATTATTTTGATGAAAAATTCTCTCAATTTCTATTTGAAGAAAATTCTACGAACTTTTTGTTTTTGGTGGAAAATTCTCGGAATTCTTTGGAAAAAAATCATCAAGTTTTTAAAATTTTTTTAGAGGAAGAATTTTTCAATTTTTTTCTAGCTGATTTTTGTGATAATTTTTTAAAACCTATTTTGATCATTTTCCTTTGAAAAAGTTATAAAAATATATTTTGATGAATTTTTGCCATTTTGGCTAATTTTTTTAAATTGAAGGTGAATATAAGCAACTGTTTATGATTTTTTTTTTAAATTCCAGATTTTTTTTAATACCCAATTTTTGAGACAAATATAATTTTGTACTTTCGTTGGAAAATAAAAAAGAATGCGAATTTTAATTCAAAGTTTTTAAATATCCACCATTTTTGTATTTTTTTAAGAGGAGGTAATTTTTTTTTGAAGAAGTAAACCAAAAATTCCCAAGAGATTTTATCACATTTTTAACAATTTTTATAAGAAATTGATTTTTTCAACAATTTTCATCTTAATTATTTTTTTACTCAAAGAATTTCGCCCAACAATGTTTTTTCATTGTAATTTTTTAGTGTAATTTTTATTTTTTCATTTATTTTTGCTCGCATTTAAATTTTTTAACGCGTGTTTTTTTTTCGTTTTAATTGTTGAGAGTAGGTAACTATTTAAAAAAATTTTTAAATACCCTACTTCTTTGTATTTTTTAACTGAAAATTTTTGAAAAATAAAAGTGTACTTAATGCTCATCACTTTTTATTTTGGTGATTTTTTTCCCTTGAATTTTTAATAAGTATGCACCTAAATTTTTAAGGATTTGGATTTCATTCCTCAAATAATTTTTTCTGAAAAAGTACGAGTAGGTAAAGTAGGCATTCTCTTAATACCATAGGTATAATTTTTTAATAATATTTTTTCCATTAGATACTTAGGTAGGTAGGTACTTCTTTGTTTTATTCAAGGAATTCTTCTTCAAAAAAAAGTGGATTTTTTTTTCATTTTTTTTTTTACTCAGGTACATTTAAATAAAATAATTTTTAAATAGTAATTTCTTGTGAATAATTTTTCAAATTTTCAAATAACGTTTCCAGTTTTTCTTTTTTTTTTCTTTTTTTAAATGCAGGAAATGTTTAAGAAAATTGCAAAAATATGTTCTCTGGGAATTTTTATGACAAAAATAATTTTTTCAGTAATTTTTTTGATATTTATTCTCACACAGGTGTTCGAAAGTCATGTTTTTACTCTCCTGTGAAATTTTTAGGAGAAATATTTATTACTTACCTACCATTTTTTTTACTCAAAAATTCAATTTAAAAGAAAAATTACTGAAATTGTTTACTGCAATTGACCAGAATAAATAATTTACAAAATGAAAAATAATATAATCAGCGACGTTAAAAATTACGTATAATTGCAATATTCAAAAAGTACATAGGTATTTTACCAAAAAAAGAAAAAACAACAAAAACAAACACAGATTAATTACAATAAATTAGTTAAGTACATAGAAACAAAATCAGTCGACAATTACGTGATTCTAAATCAATAAGACTTATAGATCACCATATTTGGGCAATTAAACACGAATGCACCACACTTGCTGATGCAAGAATTAGCAGCCGGGTGACCAACGAGTGCGATCGTCGAATCGAGCTTCCATTGATCACACTGTGGTATTATTTTGGTATTAAAAGATAACAAGATAACGAGAGTATTTTCATAAGCTCTATCGGTACACTCCTATTTCGAAGAGTATTCATTAAAACTTCAGTTAATTAATGGAACTGGCATGATGTGGTAGGTAAGTTCGAATTTATGTTCGTTTTTGTACCTAATGCGGAGTGTTTTTTTTAAATCTCAATTTTTCGTGAAGAAAAAAAATGAATTAAAAAAATCTCCCGACAAGATGGGAATATTTTCGACACAGCCTCGAGGTTTTTGTGCAAAAATTTATCAAAACGAGTTTTACGAGGGTAAAATACGGTAAATCATCGCGTTCCAACTTATTCTAATTTAGGCAAGAAATCTTTAACTAATTTTTTAGAAATTTCGTACAATTTTTCTTGTTCTTCTACTTCGTCGGCGTAAGGTAAGGAATTTTGTAAGGTACAATTCGAGTAATATTTTCCACCAGCTTTTTCCAGCTGATCTTCGATAGAGCAGTAGACAACTCCGCTGGCTCCTTGATCAGGTGTCTACAAAAAAAAGATCAATTATTTAATAACTATAGGAGTAAAAAAATCTTCTATATAAAATTAAAACGTATTTTTGAAATTTACCTTGCAAAACAAATGTAATACCCAAGGGGCTGTGATTTTCAACAAAGTTCCGTTAAATATTTCTGTATCGACGACTCCAGGATGTACAGCTATTACTTGTATTCCGGTATCCAGATTTCTCAAATATTTGTTGAAATATTTCGTAAACAATAATTGACACATTTTCGATTGCGCGTATGCCGCTTGTTCGATATAGTTTTTCCTGCGTTGAAAAAAAAATTATTACGAGGGCTATTCAAAAAGTAAAGTTCAGTTTTGCCATAACTCGCTTAAGAATCAACTAAATGAGATGCACTTTTAACCAGATGTTTTGGTGAGTTTTCCCCTCCATAACCGCAAACACGTCCTTTTTTCTTCACTGCGGCGGGATTTAGGACGTTTTAAAAATCACGCGAGCTTGGACGCGCCGTCCAAAATCGAAGTGAGTTCTGTAATTCATTTTCACTTCTTCAAAGGGTTGAAATCAATCAATCACAATCATCTCCCTCGCGAACAAATGCACCGATTTTTTAAATGAATACGGTAAAAAATAGGAAATTGAGTCTACCCGAGCAGCACAATCGACAAATTATCGAAATAAAAAATCGACAGAATATCGAATTCGATAAAGTGTCGCGTTAGTTCCGCATAAATCGTGAAATTATCTTTCGATATATAGATAGATTATCGACGAATTATAGTTACCAAAAATTTCGAGATTATAGTAAGATATTTTATCTATAATATCGAAAGATAATTTCACGATTTAGGCGGAACTTTTGCGACACTTTATCGAATTCGATATTCTGTCGATTTTTTATCGATTTTTTATTCCGATTTTTCGTCTTTTACTAGCTTTTTTCTATAATTAAAAATCATTAATTAGCATAATTAATACATTAAACTATGCCTAAACACATTATTCATGTTACGGTAAGAGGATCATTTCAGAAAAAGTCAAAAAAAAAATATAAAAAATCTGCCACCCGTGGGGCTTGAACCATCTACCTCCTGCATGGTAATCCTCTTCCTTAACAACTATGCCATACCTTATCGTTGAGGAATTAGCAATAAAACGCTTATAATAGGCAGTTTAGTACTTCCAGACGTGTTGGACTTAGAAAAATTTTCACCAATTTGGAAATAATTTCAAATATCGTCACAAAATCGTTGAAAAATCGTTCGACAAATTTCAGATTATTTATCGATAATGTAGTTTCAAATATCGCCACAAAATCGTTGAAAAATCGTTCGACAAATTTCAGATTATTTATCGATAATGTAGTTTCAAATATCGCCACAAAATCGTTGAAAAATCGAATTCGAGAAATTTCAGATTACGTGTCGATAATAAAGTTTCAAATATCGTCACAAAATCGTTAAAAAATCGAAATCGAGAAATTTCATATTACGTGTCGATAATATAGTTTCAAATATCTTCACGCAATCGTTAGAAAATCGAATTCGAGAAATTGCATATTATGTGTCGATAATATAGTTTCAAATATCTTTACAAAATCGGTAAAAAATCGGATTCGATAAATTCAATATAATCTGTCGATAATATAGTTTCAAATATCTTTACAAAATCGTTAAAAAATCGAATTCGATAAATTTAATATTCTTTGTCGATTATGTAGTTTCAAATATCTGCACAAAATCGGTGGAAAATCGGAATCGATAAATTTAATATTCTTTGTCGATAGTATCGTTGACGAATATCGTCATAAAATCTTAATAATATCGAATTCGATAGTTTTTAGATTTTTTGCCTATGAAGTTGTACCGATAAATCTTTATAATATCGTGAGAACATCTATAGATTTTCAAACGATTTTTTATCGATACGTTACATCTTCCGATATTATTGATCGAGTGTGCCGCTCTGGTAGTTTCAGAAAATATGCAAACTTTTGTCGAAATATATATTTTTACGGGAGTTATGGCAAAACTGAACTTACTTTTTGAATAGCCCTCGTACGTTGCATTTCCGGGTTGCCAAAATAATTTAAACTTAATTACCGGAACACCGGTGCAATTGTTGGTTAATTTTTTGACAATCGAGGGTTAAGAGGTTAATGAATTAGGCTAATTTCTATTAATAAGCGGTATAAATGTCATAGATTCTGTTTCGTTTATTGGTGAACATCGAAATGTTTGCATAATTTTTATGCTCGAGGTACGTTTAGAACTTGAATGAAAATATGATTTAATTAGGCGATTTATTTCGAGGAGTTTTTCAACATCATTTGGTGACATTTTAATGATTAATTAAATTAAATAAATGATTTTAACGTTTTCAATTATTTTTGATACAGTTTTATTTTTTGATTTATTTTTGATCAAGTACCTACTCCTATTTTGGTTACCTACTGTTTTTTTTTCAATTTTTTATACTTAGATAAAAATTATCAATCAAGTATTCTCGAGTAATAATTTATTCGAGAAAAAATTCATCAATTTCATGGAAATTTGAATTTATGATTCGAAATTTTTTTATACTTGATCATTTTTTCAATTCCATCCGATTTGGTTTTTTTCGTGTTTTTTTTTTCAACCCTATATTTAAGGGTTTCTCGAGTAGGTAATCATTTCGAGAAAAAATTCACCAATTTTGCGAAAATTTGAATTTATGAGTCAAAATTTTTTTATACCTAATCAACTTTTTTCAATCCCATCCGATTTGGCAATTTTTCGTTTTTTTCAACCCTACAATTGTAAGGCTTCTCAAGTACCTAATAATTTCCAGAAAAAAATTCAACAATTTTGTGGAAATTTGAATTAATGAGTCGAAAAATTTTTTATGATCGATTTTTTTCAATTCCAGCAGATTTTGCATATTTTTCGTTTTTTTCAACCCTACCTAAATTGTAAGGTTTCTCGTTTAATAACTTTGAGCAAAAATTCGTCAATTTTGTGAAAATTTGAATTACTTAATGAGTCTAAAATTTTTTTATAATCATTTTTTTTTTTCAATTCCAGCAGATTTTGCAATTTTCATTTTTTCAACCGTAGGTACAACTTTAGGAATTGACGGGTAAAAATTTTAACAATTTTGTGGAAACTTTAATTTATGAGTTTAATTTTTTTTATAATCAATTTTTTTTTATTCCAGCAGAGTTGACAAATTTTTCGTACAACTGAACCCTACAACTGGAAGGCTTCACGAGTAATAATTTCGAGAAAAATTTCCCCGATTTTGTAAAAATTTGAATTTATAAGTTAATTTTTTTTTAAATCAATTTTTTTTCAAGTCTAGTAGATTTGGCAATTTTTTTATTTTTCAAACTGTACAATGTAAGGGCTCTTCTGAAATTAATTTCGAGAAAAAAATTACCAATTTTGTGGAAATTTGTTTTTATGAGTCGAAATTTTTTTTATAGGTACCTACTTAATTTTTTTCAACTCTATCAGATCTTGTAATTTTTTTCAACCCTTTGGTACTAAAAAAAAAAATATTCCAACCTAATATTTTATGCTATCCTAATCTAATTGTTTTTCAAAAATTTTCATAAATAATATTTTTCGATACTTTTTGTAAAGAATTACTACTTTCATTTTTTTTTTTTTATTAAAAATCATTTTTTGTTTAAAAAAAAAGGAGTAAAATTAAGTAGGTATAATTTTAAAATTGTTCAAGCACCAAAAAATACCTTTCGTCCTACAAAACGTTTCAAAATATTTGTTACTTTTTTTTGGAAAATTATTTGTTCAATGTACCTACTTAATACATCTCTATTTGATTAAAATGTACTCAATATCTATATTAAAATTCTTTGTTAAAATTCATTTTTGTAAATATTTCAAATAAATTGAATTTTCAAAATTAAAATCAAAGTTCAAAATTTATCCGCCATGGTTAGATAATTTTTCTAAATTTTTTCATACCCATCAACAATTTCATTTTATGTCGTCAAAATAATTTTTAAAACATCTTTTTTCATCGAAATTCATTTAAAAAAAAAAATTAAAATAAATTTCTAAAATTTTCCACCAGAATAAAATTTACCTGTTTTAATTTTTTTATTACCTACCTATTCAAAATAAGTTTGGATTTTTTCATCGAGATGAATTTTTAATTTTTTTTAAAATAAAATTTTAGATACCTACGTAATTACCTATTCCTTGAATTTTAGCTGATTTTCTCAAAGAGAAAAGTCAGCTATTAAATTTGACCTGATGATGGAAGTTGGGGGTGAGGGGTATTTTTCTCGACGTTTTGGGTCAAAATAAGACGATTGGCATGATTTTCGCATTTTGATATTTCTTTATATGTATATATTTATATTTATATAATATATATATATATGTATGTATGTATCCCCAAAATTTGTCCAGACGATAACTCGAGTAAGAATTAACCGATTGAGCTGAAATTTTCATGAGAGGTTTGTTACTACTGGGAATAGAACCCTATTGTTTTTGAGAAAAATCGGTGAACCGGTTCTCGAGTTATTAGCGATTGAAATTTTCAAATGCTTCTAGCGCCTCGAATTAAGCAATTACGCGAAATTAGTAAATAACCTTTTTAATAGTACTTAAAAAGACGCACAAAAAAGATTCAAAGCATTTTTCATTTTAATGAACCGGTTCTCGAGGAATTCGCCATGGAAAATTTCAAAACAAACAGCTGATCATCATTTCCCATTTTTAAAAAATAAATGGCTATCAAAGTTGTAAAAATTCAAAACTTTTGCAATGCCTATCTAACTGCCTACTTTTCATGATAATGTCGTTTCTTATTGGTTTAAAACTTGTTAAAAGTTTTTATTTATCAAAAATAGCTGTCTGTAAATTGTATAATTTTTTTAATCACTTTAAAATTTTCAATTTGATGTTGTTATCATTAAGTACATAAAAATAATTTAATTTACACATGAATTTACATAAATTTTGAAAAATAAAAATAAAATTGAAAATAAAAAATAAAAATAATAGAAAATCAGCTTTTCTAGCGCATTAACTGCGTTAGAGTTTTTTTCCTTTCAAAATGAATTTTCAAAAATTTTTACCAAAATTCAACGATTTAAATTTCCTTATTAGAATTGCATTTTTTCATTTCTTTTTTTGCAAAATCAAAACTCACTTTATTTATTTATTTTTTTAAATCAATACCTACTCCTACATCTTTCATTATTTACTACCTATTTTCTTCATTTTCTTGATTTTTTTTTGTAATCATGATACATTTTTTAATATTTTTAAAAATGAAATTTAGGCACGTACTTATTAAAATTTTTGATCATAATTTTTAAATGAATTTCCCTTTAAAATGAATATTTAAAAATTTTCCATTCAAGTGCATTTTGAACAAATTTTAACCAAAATTCAATTACTTAAATTTTGGCATTAAAATTACTTTATAAGATTTTTTTAAAATAAAGTTCATTGTAAAAATTTTTTTATTTAAATTTATTTTTCATAAATTTTCATCAAAATTATTTTAAAAAAAAATTAAAATCAATTAACTGTAATACTTTTCAATTCCTTTTTTATCAAAGTTTATAGTTAAAATTTATTCATTAAAATTGAATTTTCAAAATTTCCCACCAAAATTAATTTAGAAAATTTTTTGAATCAAAACAATTTGTTCAATTTTTCCATCAAATTGAATTTTCATTTTTTTTTCAATAGGTATCCTTATAATCTGTAAAAATTATTTTTAAAACAGAATAGGTAAATTTAAATTTTGATTTTTTGAAACAAAAAAATGAACTTGGGCCAAAATAATTTAATTATTACTCCTTGTCCAAAATATATTGACTTCACTAATTTCATTCAATTTGATAAAAATTATTCGCATCGACCAAAGGTTGGCCAAAAAAATATATAATAATTTCCCGACTACATATTTTTTTTAAATATATAAAAAAAGGTTGCTAAAAATAATGCTGATTTCGCCATATTTTTTTTTTTTTAAGAAAAAAAAATTTAAAAAAAAAACTTTTTTGAAGTCTACCAAAATTTTAGACACCTAAAATTACTCAGAAAACAATATTCTTTGTTTTTTCCCTCATAATCGCTCCTCTAATATACTCGAGCTGCAACATAAATGTTATTTTAAAATCATCAAAATCTCATTTCACGCTAGGTCCCGTACCAACTAACGCATGCAAAGACGACTAAATCACCTTGAGAAAAAACATTACGAGAATGTCACCAACGGAACGACTTGCCCATCTTTTTTAATATTCAAAATAAATATTAAAAATTCAAATAAAAAAAATGATTTCCAACCATTCACATTCTACGAAATTCTCTACTGGAACTTTTCACAACGAAGACGAAAAAAAAATCATCGTACGAGTATAATCTCATGTCATAAAACCGGTTAGGTTATGTAAAAGTATACAAAAAACCATAACCAAGCTAATGCTCATCCCAGCACTAGAAGGTACCGCGACCAAATTACAAAGTTAATTCCTCAAAAGAAAGGAGCGAAAAATTCGCATTCGAGTTAATGACGAATTTTGTAGGTACTAAACTCGGCCTATTACATACGTAGTTCTTCGTGCATCTCATTACGATTCATACAAGTGCAATCGTCTCAACATGAAGAGATTTACACCATTAAGAGAGTCCAACACCAACGTACAAGACGAGTAATGTACCTACGTGAAAGCCATAGCAAGGACTTTCACCATTTAGCAAACACATATTATGATCCTACCTACGACTTACGAGTACGTACATATTTTTACATAGGCAGTTAGGCACTTACTTCATGTTAATATCGTCGAAATTAATACGAGGTGATACTTCGTGAGCACACGATGACACATTCACGATCCTAGCATTCTCACCGAACTGTCTATCCGCCTTCGTCAGCGCCGGTAGTAATAAATGACTGAGTAAAAAATGCCCCAAATAATTAACAGCCATGTGAGACTCGACACCGTCTTCGGTTTCTTCATAAGGCACGAACATTATACCGGCTGTAATGTAAAAATTTTATTACGCAAGATATCGAAATAATTACCTAATTAATCGTCTCATCGTTGCCTGTGATTTTTTTCTCACGTGTACAGCGATATAGAAATAATTTTTTTATAGCTTCGAAGACATTACCATTATTCACCAATAAATTCAGGTATTTGTGACGTTGCAAAAATGTATCTGCGAATTTTTTCACGGATTTTAACGATTTTAAATCTAACTCGATTACGGACGCTTCACCTTTACGGACACCTGCGTCGCGAAGCTCTTGTATAACCGATTCACCTTTTTTCACGTCTCGACAACCTGTAAAAATAGTGACAATTGTGTTTTATTTCATACGCGTTCAGCGCAAGTACTATAATCCGAGCTACGGTTATATCATTATTTTATTCTTGCACCGTGAGCGTGACAATGGAATTAGCCGGTAGTTGGTCAAAAGGTGAAAGACAAGTAAAAACTGGTAACAACTTTTCTTCAATTTTTTTTATACATCTGCCAGGAGACAGGGTATTTTCAATTTTTATTGATATATTTTAAGAAATGAATGGAGCAAATACGAGATTAAAAATAGTACAGGTTGAAAATCTTGGTTAGAGTCTGATTGAGATAGACTTGTTGAAATGTTTTTGGAAAAATCTCCTTTCGTATAAAGCATGCGAAAAAGAGATAAAAATAATTAAAATCTTACCAAAAAATATTTTTTATAATTTTTGAGACGAATTCAATATTTTCAATGATTGAAAATATTTTTTTAAACATAGCAAAGTACGTAACTTCTTAATATTTTTTTTTTATTTTTATTTTTTTATATAAAATCTAAAAATATTTTTAAAATTTTGAAAAAAAATATTTTTTACAGTAGGTTTCTTCAAAAAAATTCCTTAAAATATTCGAAAATCCTTTCAACAAATGTTTAAAAAAAAATAAAATGTATTTCTTCAAACAAAAATCTTTTGAAAAAAAACTCAAAAATTCTCTTCAAAAAAAGGTCAAAAAATACGTTTTGAAGCAAAAACTTACGAGAAAAAATATTCATGGAAAAATATTAAAAAAATTCCTGAAAAAAAATCAAAATTTTTTTCAAAAAATTCAAGTCCTTGATTTTGTCAAAAAAATGGGGTTTTGGTCAAAATTTCAGTTAAAAAAATACCTACTTATGCAGTAAAAAAAATACTAGGTATAAAAATTGTAATGAAAAAAATTTAAAATCTTTTGAATTTTTAAAATAAATTCTCACTTTTTGGGAGGGGGGGGGGGGGTAAATTTTTATAACAAGATTTCTGTCAAAAAAAAATTACAGAAAGAAAATATTTTTAAACTTTAAGGACAATTTAAAAAAAAAAAAAAATCAAAATTATTTTTACAACAAATTTTTATAAAAAAGTAACTAAAATTTTTTAAAAATCATTCCAAAAAAATTATCAAAAAATTCTCTCATTTTTTGGGGGGGAAATCCAAAAATATTGTCAAATTAAGTAGGTATGTTCGAAAAACGTTTTTTTTTTGTGTAAAGTTCTGTGTCAAAAAGAAATTTAAAAAATAAAATAGGTATTTTAAAAATTTTAATGAATTAAAAAAATAAAATCAATTTTTAAAAATGTTTCACTATTAATGAGGGGGGGGGGGGTGGAAAGGCTGTGCAAAAATTTTTGTCAAAAGGTACTTGCTTCCCAGAAAGAGAATATACATGTTGGTAGTTTTCATGAAAAAAATTCAAAAAATTACCTTAAAAAAAATTTTAAAGGAAATTAATAGAAATATTCTCAACTCTAATTATTGTTGGCAAAATGTTCTGTCAAAAAGGAATTTGTAGAAAGAATGTATTTTTTTTAGTTCATGAAAAAAATCAAAAATTTAATAAAATGCTTATAATAACCTATATTTTGTTTTGCTACATTATAAAAAATTCCTGGGAAATTTTTAAAAAAATCAAAATTATTTTTACAACACGTTTATATACCTACTATATATTTTTTTAAATTGTTAAAAAATTTTAAAACTCTTTCAAAAAAAAATTATCAAAAAATTTTTTCATCGACTTCTTTTCCAAAAAATGCAAAAATGTTTTCAAAAAATGTTTGGAAAATGTTTTTTGCATAACAGTTTGGTCAACAAGAATTTTGCAAGAAGAAATATTTTCAAAATTTCCTAAAAAGAAAAATTGAAAAATTCTTTCACTGCTCGTCTTTTTTTTTGAAAAAAACCCAAAAATTTTGTCAAATGATGTTTGAAAAACTTTTTTTAGTGAACAGTTCTGTCAAAAATAAATTTAAAGAATGAAAATATTTTTTAAATTTTCATTAAAAAAATTCAAAATTCCTAAAAATGTCAACTTTTTCATGTTTTTAGAAAAATTTTCGAATTGAAAAAAAAAAATATTTTTCATGAGTTGAAAAAAAGTGCTGAAAAATTTTAAACTTTTTAAATTATTTTCATGTTTTCTCAAAAAAAAAAAAAAATGGAAAAATATTCCAAAATCCTTTCAAAAAATTATTCACAATAATTTCCCTAGAATTTTTTTCGGTAAAAATTCAGAAATTCGTTGAGAAAATTCAAATTTGTCAAATTAAAATTAAACGAACTTTTTCTTAGATTAAGGGGTACGACGATACGAGTAGCAGTAAGATCTAGATTAAAGTATGGGGTATAGTGGGGTAACTTCATAACGAAAATCGCCTAATTGGACATCAATGGTTTATTTATTTTTAAATGATTTAACAATTTTATTATTTAGGTGTAATTTTTCATACGTACCAATAACAACGTGCATATTACATTGCATCAATTTTCTAACAATTTCTTTACCAATTCCTCTGGCACCTCCTGTTACCACAGCTACATAATTAGATTTATCTTTCAACTCTGAAAAAGAAAAATAAAATCAATGACGTACGTACAAATATTTGTAAAATAATATAATTACTTAATAATTATGATAAAATATCTATGTACATAATGGACTTATTTTTTCTGTAGGCATAAATTTGATTCATATACGAGTAAGGCCGATAAACAAAGCGATTATATAGAATAGATTTCCACCCAATAATTAAAAATGGAAATCATTCAACAGTACATTAGGTATCATAATTTTTATTTACAAAAATGTGATAACGTGGAAAAATTTTCCTTGCTAATTTTTTGCGAATGTATAGTAGGTAGGCATAACTAGGTACAACCCATTACGTACAATAATCGAGCAAATCATAAAAATAAAAATAAAATTTAAAAAAATGACAATTCTTTTTTTTGTTTTCAACGACAGAATATTGCTAATTTGAGTAAATAACGCAAATTATCAGCTGGTTATTAACATATGTACGTATAAATAAGTACATTCATAGAACAAAAAAGAGGTCATAATTAAGCGTTCCTTTAAATATATATGAAACTAGAATTTCACTACAACGCTAATTAAATTACTATTAAACGTAGTCAAAGTAGTAATGTTTAATGTGTTAGATGTAGTACATGTACAAATTAATACAGTAGGTAGAGGTACTCACATAGTTACACACTAGGTACAAAGTTTATACAGAAAATTTGTCACTTCTGCAATTACGTATTCGAATACAGAGATAGAAATTACCTGTTTCATTTGGACACTGGCTTAATCTTGCTATTTTTATCCACCATACGCAGAGTAAAAAGCGTTAAGTTTTAATCACAGATATTTACTAACGATTACGACCAACAATACAATGATAAATATGATTATTTTGGAATTATTGTTTAGAGTGATTTTGATGCGTAAAATAAATAGGTAACATAAAATTATTAAATATGAGACAGGTACCAATTAATATGAATTTTATTCAAAATATTTTATCACTTTTAGTTACTTAAGTATAGGTAACATGGTTTTCATTCATGGAGAATTATAATTTGTGATTTTTGGGACACCCTGTAGATAAAATTAGAACTTTGGAATTGTAAACAATTCAATGAAAAATAATTTTACTAAGTATTTCAATGAGTGAAAATTGTCATTTTTTTACTTTTAAAAATGGTGATTTTTGGAACACCCTGTAGATATGTTGATAATTTTCAAGACTGGAAAACTAATTATTCAATTAAATCAACAAATAAAAATCTTTTTTTTTTGTTATTACCTACTTATTTTTCTAAAAAAAAAAACGGTGATTTTTGGGACACCTGTCAGATAGAATTTTTAAATTTTTGGTGCCACTTAACACCCACTATTTCTAAAAAAAAACATTGATTAAATAATTAAATGAATGAAAATTTTCATCTTTTGTTTCAATTTCTGAAGAAAAAAAATTGTGATTTTTGGGACACCCTGTAAATAAGATTGCAATTTTCAAAATATAAGCCCCAAAAATGAGAAAAATTTTATTTTAGGTTACATAAAATTTTTCAATTTTAATTTTTTTTTTTTAATAAAAAAAACCATCGAACCCCTCATATCTTGAGAAATCCTTAAAATATGGACAAAAAAAATGACCCCCTCGTTGTTTTTCGTTCATAACTCTTCAAGCATGCGTTTAAACAGAAATATGATCATGACTAAAATTAAAGTAGACAAAATTTGCAACAAAAAAGTTTCTATTCGTTTTTCCAAAAAAGTGAACGAGTGGCGCATAAATATGCGTCAAAATATATAAGGTGGAAAAAATAAAGATTACTCCTCATTTCCGCGAATAATACACAATTTCGAAAGGAGTCGAATGTATAATAATGAGAAAACACCACAGATTCCAAAATTCCCCACCCATCCCTCCTCTTCCTCGAAGTGTCTACAATGCGGATACGTGTGAACCCCCTTTTTTTCAAATGGCAATAATTTTTTAATCGTGCCCCAACTCGATAAAAAATTCAAATAAACGTCGAAGTACGTAAAATTTCTTACAAAATTACAATAATCTGAAACATGAAAAAGGGTATAATTCTTAATTTTTCCACCCTGTTTTATATATTTTAAGAGTTATGAGCGAAAAATAACGAGGAAGTCAATAGGATTACAATTTGAGACTTCTCTACAATTCATATAAAACATTCACTGGAAAGTAATATTTAATATTATTAGGTAGCTGCATGAATGAAAAATTTCATTTTTTATTTTAATTTCTCGTGAGGAAAAAAATGGAGATTTTCGGGGCACCCTGTAGATAAGATGGCCATTTTCAAGATCTATGTTGGAAAACAATAATCAATTTAATGAATAATTTTTTTTTTGTTGAAATTACATACCTAATGTAAGTATTATAAAAAAGAAAAAAATCATGATGTTTTCGAACACCCTGTATATCTATGTATAGGATTACAATTTCAGAAATTCAGCTGAAAACTTTTCATTCGATTAAGAAAAATTGACAATTTTTTTATTAATTGAAAAAAAATATGTTATTTTTCTGGACACCCTGTAGTTAAAGTGATTTTAATTTTTCTTTTGCAATAATGCATTCTAACATTAAAAAAAAAAAAAAAAAAAAATGCACACAGGTAGATAGTACTTCAGTCACGATTTTGTTATAACTCGATAAAAATTCTTCTCTCAATTTTTTATTTCCAACAATTAAATTTTATTGATCATCACGAATTCAGTGCCATACTTTTATTTCGAAAATTCATTCCATCGAAGAGACGTTTGAACGAAGGACATGAAAAAATATCAATCGCATTCTTAAAGCGAAAAACAACAATTCGTTCATAGATAATATTTTTCTGCATCATTCTTTTTTTTTTTCTTTTTTTTTTTTTTCTTAATTATGTTTTAAAACTAGATGAAGGCATTCATTGCAAAAATATTTGACAGTTTCAGTTTCCATTTGGAGGTAACAGAACGTTAAGTTAAGTCATCCTGAGTGAGTATATTGAGTATTCTCCTTATTCAGGACGAGGTCAATTAGTTTGAATGGTTTTAGCCTTCTAATTCTAACATTCAATATATTAAGTAGATTAATTTATCATCAAAAATATGAAAATTTTTATAAAACAACTCTAAGTATATCAATATTGTATTCGTATTTCCATATCAGAAAATACCCACTAAACCATATAAATTATTTTTGCAGCGTTTTTTAAATTTTTTTTTTTTTTATCTTTTAATAATATCACCAATCACCTACATACACATAAAAATCGTTAATTCATTTAATCGATCGTTCACTTTGGCAACGATGTTCATAAATAAACCAAACGTGTCAATTTGAATTACTTTAGCTTGTTTAATTTTGAAATACCTACAAGTTCAATGTCATCGTAATCGTGCCATAACTTGGATTTTGAACTTATAAATCCACGTAAAATATCATATAGGTAATCTCGTTACGTTAAAAACCACCGCATCCTTATGCCATGTGCATTATTCTAAGGTTTCCTATATAATTACCAACGTTCTACACCGATAAACCGTTATCAGTTCGAGGAATCGTGCAGTTTAGAAACAGACAACGACATCGACAGACTGACCAGAGACCAGATACTTGAGATGACTAATCTAACCTGCGTCTGTGTCTGTGTCTGTATCGAAAGTTGAAAAAAAATTTCTATTCGTGGTGCAGCATCCGATGATGCAAGTACGAGTAAACTAGAAACATTTCGACTAGTTCATGGACTCTCTATGGTAATAGGTCAACATTTGGAGACCGGTTTTAAACCATATTCGAATATTTCAAACACTATGTAACGGTATTGCTTTCTTTGAAATGTGAATCAAAACGATAAATTATTTTCTACGATTGTATTACTCGATTGTCGATTCAAATGACACTTTTGTTGTAAAAATAGTCATTTTTATGTTTTGACATGTGACTGCAAATTTTTAAAGGTGAAATTGGAATTTATATTTCATCATTTTTCTGCCTATTCGGTATTGTGGAAATTATCGATCAAATGTACTTACTAATGTACATTGAAATAATATTTATTTATACCTACATTTGCACTATTCTTACTAAAATTAACTGACCCAGTTTGACATCAGAATTCGATTTTATTTGTACTACGAACCGCCAATAAAATTAAAGATAAGATTAGAATACCAATAAAATCACACCACGTACTACAGAAACAGAACATGTCATGTGCAAGTTCATTCAAAAAAATACACATTTTTACGTTCGTAAAACCGTACTCACCCACGTGATTATACTTGCTGTAGAAGAAATCGTGCAATATGCCTTTAGCACCCAAAATATAATACAACAAAATGTATTTAATTCTACCGAGTAATTTCATCAACATTTTGTAAAATTTTTAGCAACACTAATCGCAAAAAATAACGTATCTATTGCTCATTAACACGATAACAATTTTCACTTTTTCGATTTATAAACTACAGACCGAATAGACGAACGTATCTACTTTCTCTGCGAGCCAACTGAAATGTAAACAACAAAATGGTGCGAAGGAGTCTTCTACGCGCTTTCGTGTCACCACGCGGATCTGTATGCGCGCGCAGTTAGATCAAAGCAGTGTTGCGGTACATCATGCCATTAATGATCGTAAATTTTATAGTTTCCGGCTCCGGCCTAGAAAACTTTCCGGCAAGCCCAGCTGCTGGATAGTCTCGAGATGTACACTTGAAAATTTTGAGTCAAAATTTCTAAATGAATGAGCCAGAGAGCTACACTAGGGTGGTTCATAATTTCTTTTTTTAGGGGGTTGATCCTCTAAAAATAATTCTTTTGGTGTAAAATCGATTCCCTAAAAATTATTTTCAGTGGTAGTGCATCCTTTTTTATTGAGAAAACGAAAAAAAAAATTAAAAAATTGAATTGATTTTTTTTTCAAAATTTAACAAAATGATCAGGCTCAGTATTACATATTACAAAAGAAGCTCGATTATCCGAGTTCAACTTATTTGAGCGAGGGAAGCTCGGATATGGTGAAAAATCCGATAATTGATTTTTCATTTATTTGTTGAAAAAATACAAAACCAATAAAAAAGAAGTCACAGAGAAATTTCTCAATTAAGTAAATTGTTTGAGATCTTATTTTGAAACATTTTTCGATTATAATCTATTTTCATTTTCCTGAAGTAAAAAAAACACACATTTTTTTGGGAATAAGGAAATTTCGCAATTTTTTGAAATGGAAAAATATTATATTTATTTTTCAACAGTAAAAATTTATCATTATTTTTCAAAAATGAATTTTTATTTTTCATTTGAACAAACAAATATTTTAAAAATTTCTTTCAACGAAAAAATTTCATATTTTTTAAGAATACAAAATTCCAAATTTTTTGGAATATATTTTTTTGGTGGAGGGGGGGGGGGGGTTTAAGACTTTTTTTACATAAAAAGTTTGAAATACATTTTATTTCAACTTTTTTGAAGTATAAAAATTGATTTTTTTGGAATTAGAAAATTTTGCAATTTTTTGAGATTATTTTTTGAGAATGAATTTATTTTTTATTTTTAAAGAATGATAAATTATTTGTATTTTTTAAGAGTAAGTAGAAAATTTTTTGGAATAAAATTTTAATTTTTTTTTCAGAATTTAGGACAAGTTTGAAATAAATTTCATTAATTTTTTGACGTAAAAATATTTTTTAAGAATAAGGAAATTTCTCAATTTTTTGAGATGAAAAAATTTTCTATGCTTTAAAGATGAAAATTTTTTAAACTTTCAAGAATAAGTATTTTTTTTGGAATGGTCAAGCACATTTTCTTTTTGGATGATTTTTTTTTACAAGCTTTACCCAAAACATTTTTTAAAAAGTTTCAAATAAATTTGATTTAAATTTTTTTGCGGCAAGCCACCTATTTTTTATATTTTTTTTTGAAGGGAAAAAACAATAAAAATGTTATTCATTATTTTTTTAGATGAAAAAATTTCATTTTTTGGAATAAACAAATAATTTTCTAATTTTTGTTTTAAATGAAAAAATTTCAAATTTAAAAAAAATAAAAAAAAAAATAAAATTTTATGACATAAAATTTTTACCTACTCGTATTGTTTTAAAGATTTAGGACATTTAAAAAAAAGTTTGAAACAATTTTATCTACCTATTTCAATTTTTTTTCAGGATTGAGGTCATTTCAAAAAATAAAGTTTTTATCGTAAAAAAATATTTTTCGGGAATACGGAAATTTCACAATTTTTTGAGATGAAAAAATCTTCTATTTTTTAAAGATGAAAATTTTTCAAACTTGGACTTATTTTTTTTGAAAAAATTTATAAATTAAAATTTTTTAGAATGAAAATAAATTTTATTTAAATTTTTTTGGAATACGAAATCTTAAATTTTTTAAAATGAAAAAATTTTCTATTTTTAAAAAATGAAATTTTTTAATTTTTCAAGAATAAAAATTTTTTTTTTTAATAGGTACCTATGTACTTGGCCAAAATTTCCTACTTTTTTTAAATAAAAAAATTCCCCATTTTTTTGGAAAATAAAAGTTTTAAATTTTTTGGAATAAAATTTAGATGTAATTTTTTAAGATTTATTTAAGGACCTCTTAAAAAAAAATGACATAAATAATTAGTTATGACTTTTTTTGGAATTTTGGAATAGGTACCTAAATAGGTAATAAATGGATTCCTCATTTTTTTTTTAAATGTAAAAATTTGCTATTTGGCCTTGCGTATTTTAGAATAAAAAA
Organism: Balanococcus diminutus; assembly: GCA_959613365.1. Lineage (NCBI taxonomy): Eukaryota > Metazoa > Arthropoda > Insecta > Hemiptera > Pseudococcidae > Balanococcus > Balanococcus diminutus. The sequence goes on from OY390716.1 coordinate 42,451,646, forward strand.
GGTTTCATTTTTGAAATTAATTTTTTCCATTTTTTTTTAAGTCAAGAAATTATACACTTGTCTTATTTTTTTCAAAATTTTCAAGAAAAAATCTCGAAACTTTTTTCATTTTAAAAAATGGTAAAATTTTTTTCACTTTCTTATTTATAAGAAACACAACTGTTCATTTGTTTCTGAGAAAGAAAAAAAATCACCTATTATTTTTAGAAAAAAAATCTTCAATTTTTCTCAGAATTTTTTTCGTTTAAATTCTTTTGAAAAACATCTCAATTTTTAGAGTAAAAAATTTCTAAATTTTTTGGCGCAATAAATCTTCAATTTTTTGTAAGTAAAAACTTTCCATTGTACTTACTTGGAAATTTGGAACAAACAAGTTTACCAATTTTTTAATACCTAATGATTTTATTTTTTTGATACCTATTGAAATTTTTTCACAACTTTTTTGGAGAAAAGACCTTTTTTGAAAGAGAGATGATGAATCTTATTTTCAAGGGGGGGGGGGCTTCAATTTTTTAGAGTAGGTAAATAAATTTTATTTTAATATTTAATTTTTCAAAATTATTATTACCAGATCTATTAATAATTATTGTTTATTTACTCGAAAGAGTTCGCTTCCTTTAAAGTGGTGAAACATATTTTTTCTCCCTTTTTTTGAGCGAAACAGTTTCTCTCTATAATAAAAATCTCTGATTTGAAAATTTTTTAATGTAAATTTTCTCAATTCTTTCAGAACATAGGTAAAGGTTAAAACGTTTTCTTTCAGTAAAAACATTTTCAAGTTTTTTTTTTGGGGGGGGGGGGGGGGGCGCTTAATTTTTTTTTTTTTTTTTTTTTTTGAAGAAAAATAACATGCTCATATTAAAGAAGTTTGTACCTTCTTCCCCTTTCGAGAAAAAATCGAATTACACAATTAAAATATGCTCACCTCTACGGGCTCTGTTGGAAAATTTCAATAAAAATACGACACAAATTCAGACAAATTAATGTATTTACTACAAGTTATTACAAAAAATGCGTATTTTCATAAAAAATAGAAACTTTAAAATAATTCAACGTTTTTACACACTTGGTATTAATAACAAAAAAGTTCGTACATTAAAAAAAAATTCACGTTACAAATAAATATCACATTTGCTTCTTAAATTCTAAATACAAATGATATATCGTAACACAATGAATCATAGAAAAAAAAATTATATAAAAAATTAAAGGAAGTTGACTACGTCAAAATTCACAGAAGAACGTTTAATTACACGAAGATATATTTTAAATGCAATTTCATTTGCATGTAGAAATCAATACAATGCATAATTATGTCGAAGAAACAAGCATATTCAGTCTTATAAAACGAGAGAAGAAAAAAAAGTAGATAGATATCTTAAATTTAGAGTAGAAAAAAACCAACAGAAAAATTTAAACTTTTTTCTTCAACTTTATAATCTAGGTAATTTTTTTTGAAATTTTTTCAAACACAGGTAATAAAAAATTTGATCGATTAATTTTTCTTTCGAAGTTAATTATAGCATAAGTCGAGTCTTTTATTCGAAGTAGTATTATTTTTAGGAATGGATTTCTTTTTTATGTAATATAAAAAAATTACATATCACAATGAATCATCATCATCATAAATATGGTAACCTAAATTCGAAAAATACATTTTATGTACAATATTGATACTTAAATAAACGAATTCGCATGATGGGAAATACGCATTGAGCATATGAAAATTTTTTTCTCGAAAAAAATAAATAAAATAAAATAAGTCGATTATAGAAAACTACACGCAAACATTGTCACTGGTAAATTAAAAAAATAAATAACTTAAATCTAAGCACCTCGATGAAGGCATCTACTTCACTGCGTTCTTTTTTTAATAAAGAATTTATAACGAAATAAATTATTCGAAGGTAATCAGAACTGCACCTTTTTAATATTTTTTTTTCAACGTATGTACGTACGAAACCAACAGTTCAAATTTATTGTCAAATTTTAAGCTCTAAAAAAACCGCCTGCAATTCGACAGTTCTGCTTACCTCCTCGTGATGAGTTTATTCTTATGAAATAAAAAGGAAAGCTCGTATTTCACCTCTCTCAAAGGAAGAAAAAGGTTAATAAAAAATAAGCGGGTGAGAAATTCACACTGATGTGGGTCAATTAACTGGCATTTCGGAGTCTTCGATATCGCACACGTTGGTCGAGAGATCACTTTGGCTTGGGTAACCAGCGGAATGTGGAAAACCATAAGGAATAACGTCATCGTCGTCGTCGCTTCGATACGACATGAACGTACCGTCTTCCAAATTCTCCAATTCTAAAAAAGATAATATCGATTAAAATAGTGTTGCAAGGTAATAAAGTATTTAAAAGGGACAATGTATGAAAGAATTAACGAGCTTACCTGGAATGTTTCGATTATTTGATTCGTTACTTTCATCGCTATGACTACTCGATGAATCAGGAACTTCGCTACCGGGTACTTCGGTGATATTGGGTAGAGGATTTTGACTACGTCGAACCCAGTCTGAACAATCCCAGTGGTAACCTGAACAAAATACAATCATTATTAGTTAATTCATCTTCAACATTTCATGTAGGTACATTATAAACCTAAAAAATCTCAAAACCAAAAAGCTAGACTTTGGCCGGACATTTAACAGGACTTCTTCAAAATGAAAAATGAATCCAATTTTTAAAATTTATCAAATTTAAAAATGAATTTTATTTCAAATTTTTAATAGGTAAATTTTGAAAATTTTCAAGATGTTAAAGATTTGCTAAGACGAAAATATTCGCTGAATTTTGAAGTTTTAATAGATTTAAAATTCTGAAAATTTATCATATTTTAATAACTGGCCCAATTTTGAAAATTTAATAAAACTTATGAAAATTATTAAAATTTCAATACCTATTCATCAAATATTACAATTTTCAAAAATTTTGTTTTTTTTCCCGGATTTATTAAATAATTTTAAAAATTTCTGAAACTCTCTTGAAATTTTAATACCTAATTGGCCTCTCCATAAAATTTCATTAAACCTAGATCATTTCCAAAAATCACAATTTTTTATCAAATTTCAATATTTACCCAAATTTTGAAATACACGTATTTTCAATTTTTGAAATTTTATTAAAGCTTGAAAATAGTCAAAATTCCATAAACCAAATTTGTAAATTTTTCAAATTTTCAATTTTTCACGAATTTTTTAAAATTTTAAATATTTTTAAAATTCTAAACATTGCAATAATTGGTGCAATCCAAAAAATTTATTCAAACTCAAAAATTACAAAAAAATCAATTTTTATCATTATTCAAAATCTAAATATTTTTGAATTTTTATTTTCTATTTCTATTTTAAAAGTTTACTAGGCACATTTCAAAGATTTTTGGAGCTTTAAATAATAAAAAAATTATTCAACTTCAAAAATTAATGGAATTCTAAAAAATGACTAAAAAATAAAAATAAAAAATTTTATCAACCAAAAATAATCTCAAGTTATGAATTTTTCTCAACTTTTTTTAATTTAAGAAATTTTCCAAATTTTTGAAATTTTACAAACTTTAAAAAATATAAAAATTGAAGCAATTTTGAAAAATGTATCAAAACTTGAAAATTGCCAAAATTCCAACATTTTTCTTGAATTCTAAAATTTTACAAATTTTAAAAGTTATTGTGTTTTAAAAATTATTTTTAAAAATTTTGATTTTGAATTTTCGTTGAATTTCGAAAACATACAATTTTTTTGAAATGTTATAAACTTTAAAAAATGTAAAAATTTGACCGATTTTGAAAAATTAGAACCTGAAAATTGTCAAAATCTATTTTTTTTAATTTTTAAAATTCAAAGAAAATTAGGAACATTTTTATTATACCTACTTGATTTGAATTTTTTTTTCAATTTCAAAGATTTACAAAACATAGGTACAATTTTCGAAAACATACAATTTTTTTTGAAATGTTATAGGTAAAAGTTTGAAAAATGTAAAAATTTGACCGATTTTGAAAATTGTCAAAATATATATTTTTTAATTTTGAAAATTCTAAGAAAATTAGTAACATTTTCAGAATACCTACCTACTTAATTTGAAATTTTTTTAAAATTTCAAAGATTTACAAAACATACAATTTTGAGAAATTGATCCAATTTTTGAAAATTATCAAATTTTAAAAATATTCAAAATTCTCAAAATTGAAAAAATGGCCAATAATGTATTTTTTTTAATTTTAAATTTTTATTATAATTTGAAAACTTTTCCAAAATTTAAAGATTCACAAGACATACAAATTTGAGAAATTGATCCAATTTTCAAAAATTTTCAAATTTTGAAAATATACTTACAAAATTTTCAAAATTGAACTAATCTGTTAATTTTTGAAAATTAAAATTTCAATAGAAATTGTCAAGATTCCAAAACCTACCTTATCATAAAATTATACAATTCAAAAGTGTTCCAAATTTGGAATTTTACCAAATTTTTCATAGGTATACTTCAAAGATTTTTTAATATTCTCCAATGGTAAAAATTGCCAAAATTACAATTTCATTAAAAATGTTAAAACATTTTCAAAATTTTGAATTTTTACAATTCAGATTTTAAAAATTCCCCTAATTTCAAAAATTGGCTAAATATTTAAAAAATCAAAATTCAATTTTACAGGATTTTAACGACAAATAAAATTTTAAAAAATTGATCCGATTTTACAAATTGATTAAAACTTAAAAATTTTCAAAACACTAATTTTTTTTTTCAAATTTTGAATTAAAAATTTTTTTTTTTAATTTTAAACTAAAAAATTGGTTTAATTTTAAATAAAATTTATTTATTAAAAAACTTTCGCTTGAATGGTTTTCAAATTTGAAAAAAATTAAAAATAGAGCTTCAACCTAAAAGCAGTGCTTTAGTAGGACAAGCAGGACCGTTGACATTCTATTTATCTAAGTATTTATTTAAAAATCTAAAAAATTACCTCCTAATAATTTCGCTTCTTCCACACAACTTAGCGTTTGCCTGGAGATTTTTTGTTTTTTCAAGTCTGGTAATTTTTTCAAATCTACAAAAAAATCACATTTTTACAAATCAATATTTACATAAATCATCGTTAATGAACAAATTATTGAACATGGACAAAGATTAACCTACCATTAGTTATTTTATGATTCGTCGGTGCTCGATTCAAATTTCGAACATAATCGGCGGGAACATTTTCTAGCTCGTCTCCGGCCGATCCGTAGCTTCTCAGGGTGTCTAAATTATTTAGTTGAGTAGCGGTAACGTATAAATCATTATTACTGGTAGCGGCCGAATAGGAAGCTGGTCTCAGAGAATGCTAAAATAAAAATTTAAAAAATTTAATAAAAACAATTCAACAGAGTAGGTAATTTGAAAAAAAAAATCCGAATAAAATTCTACTCATAGAAAAACCGCATCAATGATGAGAATTGTTAAAGTAATAAAAAATTATTTTTTAAAACCCTGTAAGGTCTCTACAGATCAATTCGTCGAAACTTCACGAACCTTCAGATCTTCATATTTCACTAATTTTTATCATAGAAGACCAAAAATTCAAAATTTCGACGAATCGACCTCGACCCTTTACATATTTTCCGGGTTAACGAGAAATAGTCAAAGCCCAACACGCACAATGTGGATTATTCTACAATGAATTTTTAAACACTACAATGGTGAGCTAATCGCTATAAGTATAAAAAACTGAAACGTTTATTCGGAGGAACGTATTACCAAAAACAAAAGCACCTCATCCGGTAAAAAAAAAAAAAAACGAACGCTATAAAAACACTAGTGTCTAGTTTGATATACTACATAGATACTTGATATCCAAAATTGGAGGGGAGGGAGGAGCCCAATCGAAATTTTTGTAATGACCAAAATTATTCCTAGGACTTCAAACTACAACTTTTGTTTGAAAATTTTTTCAATTGGACCCCTCCCTCCCCACCGATTTTGCATAACACTCCGAAGATGGTAATAAAAAATTAGAGAAGGGAGGGAGGAAGGGCAAATTGAAAAAATAGTTGTAGATTGAAGTCCTAGAAATAATTTTTGTTTTTATAAAATTTTCGATTAGACCCTTCCCTCCCCTCCAATTTTGCATAATATGACTTAGATACTTATATTATTAAAAAATGGTGGAAGTAGAGGGGTAAAATTGAAAAAATTTTAAAACAAAAGTTGTAGCTTGAAGTTCTAAGAATAATTTTGGTTATAAAAAAAATTTCGATTGTGCCCCTCTCTCTCCTCCAATTTAGAATACTAAGTATCTATGTAGTAGACTAGGTAAAATTTAACAATGATCTACGTCCATGTAAACAAATTGAGCCAACTAGACACTAGTTATGAAAACCTAAATACAATAAAATGACACACTTTAAGAGAAAAGTGTACGGTAAAGCGTATAAAATTAAGAAACTGAGTAAGCGAGTAAGAAAAAAAAAGTCAAACCATAACAACAACCACGTACATTTTTCACGAACATACCTTTAATTTAGATGAAAATCACAGTTCCATTTTCCAACGGACCATTTCCAATACTTTCCTTTTTGTTGCATGAAAATATATTAAATAATCAAGCTCGTAAAAAAATTAGGTATTCAATACGAAAAAAGATCAAAACGGTAAATGAAAAACCCACGAGCCTAGGATGGGAAATACTTATTGGGCTTTGACGCGGCGTTTAACCCTTCCTTCGAGAAAAAAATCCAAAAAAAATAACCCGAGGTTTGAGAATAATTTTCGAACTCGTACATAAAATTGCAAAGTGATATTCGAACAGTACCTGGGTAACTTCTAAATTATTTATTTTCGACGTTCGTTTGAATTCCGAATTCAATACAGAGACGCTTTTATCTTCTTGAGGGACCGGACTGTGTGTTCTTCGGCATCTTCTGTAAAAATCAATCGTACAAGTTGGAAAAAATTTCAAAATTTACGACTCGTATATTAGCATCATTTGTTTACCTGCACAAGATGATCAAGCAGATTAGAAATACGATGAAAACTAGAGCACTTCCTATGCCGATCATTTGTTCGATACTGATGGCGTACAGACTAGAAGCATCGAAGGGCGGGCATGTGGCATTTTTATCGCAAGAAGTGGCCACTATTGGAGGTGCCACGCATTTATAAACCAAGGAAATATTATTGTCGAGAATACATTGGTATTCCGGTGGGCAAGAGCATTCGGCTGGGATTTTATTTTCGCAACGAGTTCCTGAAACGAAACATAAAATTAATACGAATGTCAAATATTCTTAAAAATTTAAAAGAATTAAAAAAAAATAAAAAAATAAAAAAATAATCTCAATTAGGTACATATAGGTATATTTTTGGGTAAAATTTTAAACAGATATTTTAACAAATATTTTGAACCCAATTTCAAAAAAAAAAAAAAAAAAAAAAAAAAAAATGAAATGCCACCATGAACAACATTTTAAAAATATTTCCCCAAGTGGGATTTTTAAAAATCAAGAAAACAAAATTTTTGAAAAAATTTCAAAACAAAATTTTAAAAGGAACTTCAAAAAATTTTAAAAAGGTGAAATGGGAACAAAATGTCAAAAATCATAACTTTAAAGAACAATTAAAATTTTCTTAAAGAAATTTCCCAAGTGATTCTTTAAAGAAAATTTTTTAAAAAAATATCACTTTAAAAAATTCAAGAATAAGTAAGTATTTCAAACAAATTTAAAAATAGATAGGTATTTCATTTCACAAAAAATTAAAAATAAAAAAAAAAAAAAAAATAAAAAAAAGTAGTTCGAAAGAAATTTCCAATAAAATTACAATGAATTAAAATTTCGAAAAATTCAGTTGGAACGAAATTCCAATCAAAAAAATAAATGAAAAAAATAACAGGGACCAGGGTAATTTTGATGTTTGAATAGAATTTCATAAAATTTCATACCGAACAATTTTTTCAAACGATTTTTATGAAAAAATTCTAAAAAAATCTTTTGAACAAAACTTATAAAAAAAATGATTTGAATAGCATTTTTAAAAAATTTAAGAACAAAATTTAAAAAATAAAAACATACACATTTTTTTGAAAAAAAATTCCAATTTTTTATAAAGTTTTCTGTATACAAGTTCAATTATTTTGAGCAATTAAAAAAAAATTATTAGATACCTATTATAAAATGTTTTCAAGAATATTCTAAAATTTTTTTAAAACATCCCATTTCACTCAAAATTCAATAAAAAAATAACTTACTGAACTGAACCCCTCCCCCCCCCCAAATAGTTTGAATAAAACTTCAGAAAAGTAAAACATAAATACGTATTTCGAAGAAAACTTACATTCAAAATAGGTTTAATTTGAACAAAATTTCATTAAATTTCTTTCAGATTTACAAAACAGAATATTTTGATTTTTTTTTTCCAATTTGGTTTACATAGGGCATAAAAGTTTTTTTTTAAATCAATAGAATTTTCAAAAAAAAAAATTGAAAAATGAAAAAAATCACGTTATTTTTTGACAACATTTTCTTCTGAAAATGTTCATATTTTTGATTTTTTTTTTTTTAAATTTTATTAGAAATTTGTTTAAAAAATTGTCAACAAATTTATAACATCTTAAATTGACAATAAGTTCAGAAAAAAAATACTAAAAAGAACCAAGTTGAAAAAATATCGTTTTAAGGCCTGAATATACTGCATCATAAGTATATTTTTGAAATAAAAAAAATAAAAATTTGTAAATTTAAAAAAAAAACAACTGTTTTTTAGAAGAAAAAAAATTTTACGTGATTTTTTGACAAAATTTTCTTCCAAGGAATTTGATTTTTTATTTAAAAAATTATTTATTCCAGTTCACGAAAAATCGTTGAATAAGGGATTACATTTTTAATATCGCATATTTTTTATACTTTCGACGAAAAATAGTATTCATATTAAAAATAATAAAATCAATCAAAAATGTATGTAGGTATAGGTACCTGAGTAACCAGCAACACACGAACAATACATCTGTTGATTATGAGCCGGTGCAACGAAACTGAACACATCTGTAGCTATGATTTGTACATCGTCGGGCAAAAAGGCTAATTTCTGTTTACAAAATCCTTGCGATTTTACACAGCTGCACGGAAACGTGACGGTAGTCAGGCCAGCTCCTTGCAACGCTTGATGCATATCTGTCAGTTCAATACCCTGTGCAAAAATAATTCAATATTAGCAGGTAAATATTTACACAAAATGGAGCCATAAATTGCCAAGTGTTTAAAAAATTCTCTACCAAGGTATAATACACATATTTTCAACTTACTCCTTTGATCAAAAACAACACGTCCAAATGCCCTTGGGGCGCTTCTTGAATACTAATCAAACGTATATCTTTATGTAAAATCAATTTCAACGAATTCATAATTTTCTTCTCCAGATTCAGTATAAACTGATGAGGTGTAATACTACGCAATCTATGAAAATCAAAACATCCAAATCAGTCGAAAAAGAAGTCTCATGTAACATTACAAAAATCCACAAAACACCTTTTGGGACAACTCACCTCACACTGACAGCCTCATTGAGCATATCTTCGTCCAGCGAATCGACATTTACGTGCACTAAGGCATTATTAGAATATTTTCCATCCGTCACAGACACATTTAGAGTATATTTTCCGGTATCCAATCCTGTAACCGAGGTCAGCACCCCGGTACGTTCGTCGATATTGAAAAGACTATTTTGAGATTCGGCCAGAGAGTACAATAGAGTATCGTATTGATCTTGGTCGGTCGCGTGAACCCGTCCTAATTCACCACCGTTCCAGCGGTCTTGGAAAGATCCCACCCAAATATTCAGAGGTAAAATCGAAGGTGGGAATTGTGATTCTTCGATCACCTGAAAAAAATTCAAATAATAATTTCCAATTTTTTTTTTTTAAATTTTACTATTTTACTTACAAAAATCGACCAATAACTTACTTTAATGGTGAGTTTCGTATCGGAGAATAAAGGTGGTAACCCGTTATCGAAAGCTCGAACGTGCATTTCGTGCACTTCTTGCACTCTGAATTTCAATCTCGAGGTGGTTTTCACTGTACCATCGGAATCAATCCGGAAACTTCCATCGACATTGCCGTGTAAAATATCGAAGGTGAAAGGAGGACCATTGGGTGAAATATCAGCGTCGCTCACGTTCAACTGGCAAACCGGCCAGCCGGGTATTTTATCCTCCTGAAACGTCAAATTAAAATTAGTGATCCATCTTCATAAAATCTTGGTAATATATTTTTTACCATTTTCCAATTTTAATGAATTTTGAAAATTGATCTGTTTGTTTAATTCATACAATTTTTACGCTTTCTACAATGTTGTAGATTTTCAAAATTTGATCATTGTTTTTAAATTTTCATAAATTTTTGCAGTTGGTCAATTTTCAAAATTTATTCACTTTTAAATTCTGAAAATTAGCTCACTTCCAAGATCTCGAAATTTGTTCATTTTAAAAAGATTGAATCGTCATTTTTCAAAGTTTGATAAATTTTTAAAATATTATTATGTACTTGATAAAAATTTGAAATTTGGTTACTTCTGAACTTTGAAAATTTTCAAATCAAAATTCGAATAACTTTTTCAAATTGAGTAAAATTAGGAAAATTTGGAGAATTTGTTCATTTTGAAACTTGAATAAAATTTTTGACATTTGCTCAATTCAAAATTTTCAAAATTTTTACGATTTTTGAAAATTTGGTAAACATTAAAGAATTTGGTATTTTACAACATTACCCACTCGTACACTAAATCATGTTTTGCTCAATTCTGAAAATTCTGAAAAATTTTCAAAAAAAAATTTTTTGACAATTTTTCAAGTTTGGTAATTTTTAAAATCTTATTTTCAAAAAAAATTCAAAGGTCAAAATTCGATAAATGTTACCAGTTGAAAAAAATTACCACATTTTTTAAATGTAGCTAATCTTCAAAAATCGAATTTCTAAAATTTAATAAATTTTCAAAATATTGTAAAGTTTTATATTTTGATGAGCAGAAAAAAAGACATACTTTTCCCATTTGATAATTTTTTCAAGGAAATAATCAATTAATCATACCTGAACAACGCAAGTGTAATTTGGTGACAAGAACAATGGTGGATTGTCATTCACGTCCGATACTTCGATACTGACTAGAGCATAACTGGACATCTCTGGGGTTCCCCCATCGGTGGCTTTCACTTGTAAACTGTACGAAGGTGTCTGAAAAAAATTTAAAATAAATCGTCAACAATCATCCACAAACTACACACAAACCAGTGATTAATTTTTCTAAAAATAAAACCCACCATTTCTCTATCTAACGGTCTAACAACGATAATATGACCGGTATTAGGATCAACGGAGAATTGTTGATGTCTATCTCCACGTTCCAAAGAATATGTAATTTTACTATTAATTCCGCTATCCAAATCATTGGCTGTCACCTGGAATTAAATTCGTCAATAAAAAAAATTTCTTCGGGTAGGTACTTGAAAAATAAGAGTGAAAAAAATCCAATCGCGAGCTTTACCTTTAGCACAATATCACCAACTGGTACATCTTCTGATACTCGAGCTGAATATGCCATTTGCGTAAACGTCGGTATATTATCATTAGCATCGACCACAGTCACATTTACAGTCGCTTGATTACCCAAAGGAGGGAATCCTTGATCCATGGCTTGTACAGTTAGTAAATATTCTTTAGATTTTTCGTAATCCAACAGCTGAGCCAGGGTTATAATACCTTGAAAAGGGGAAAAAAATATTAAAAATGAAAATTTTCAATTGAAATTTGAATTTTTCGTCGATCCTCTTACCTGACACCGAATCGATGGTAAACTTTTCAAATTCGTTGCCTGCAATTATCGAGTACCTTACTTCGGCGTTAATTCCTGTATCCAAACTTGTGGCAAAAACTCTCGCTATTTCGGTACCAACCCCTGAACTTTCAGGTATCGAGGCGTAATATGTTCTAAAAAAAAATTAAAATCATTATAAATGGTTCGGAAAAGAGGCAAATATGGTGAAAAATCTATACCTAGTCAAAAATTCGGGTGGGTTATCGTTAACGTCCAAAACCAGAATGAGTAAAGATGTAACATTGTATAGCTGGGGTGACCCCTGATCAACAGCTTTGATCGAAATATTATAAGAATCTTTAGTTTCACGATCTAAAGGCTTGGATAATGTTACAATGCCATCTTCCGGCGTGATAGAAAATTGATTATTGGCCGAGTCGACCATATAGTATCGAATTTTTCGATTAATTCCTGAAAAAAAAAAATCGAAACGATTGAAATAATTTTTTTTTTAATATTTCTATAAAATTCAAATAAACTTATCGTACCAATATCAGCATCTGTGGCGTGTACTTTCGTAACCAATGTACCAATTTCGGCGTCTTCGGGAATGGCGGGCGTATTATTTTGAGTAATGAAAACAGGAGCGTTATCGTTCACATCGAGAACGGTAATGACGACTTGAGACAAGCATTCCCACTCGGTTTGGTTTCCATCTTGAATATGAGCGGTTAATTCGTACCTCGATTGTTCTTCTCGATCCAGTGGCCGAGCAATTTTCAACTCTCCTGCGATAAATTTTCATTAGAAAAAGAATTCGAGTATGAAATTAATTTTAAAATCCTTCTTACCTTTATTTCGATCTAAACTAAACGATTCTGCTCCTTGTCCGGTCAAATAGAATCTTAATTTCGGATCAAGATCCGCATCCGAGGCTAAAATATTGAGCACGAACGTACCAGGAAGTATAGCTTCTGATAAAATACGATGGTATCGATATTTCAAGCAGTAGGGTTGTTCGTCTGAAAAATTTTACGTTCGAATTAAACCTTTTTTTCGATCCTCGGATCAATTTTTACTGGTGTCTGGTTTACTCAATTTTTTTACATGGTGGCGGATCGTTTTTGTTGAATTTTATCACGTCCAATACTACATAAATACATGATATTCAAAATTGGAGGGGAGGGAGGGGTCTTATCAAAATTTTTGTAATAACCAAACTGATTCCTAGATCTTTAATCTACAACTTTTGTTTGACATTTTTTTTGATTGGACCCTTCCCTCCCCACCGATTTCGCATAACACTGCGAAAATACAAATTAAAAATTAGTAGAGGGAGGGAGGGAGGGAGGGAGTTGAGACCAATTGAAATTTTTTTCAAATAAAAGTTATAGCTCAAGATCTTGAAAATAATTTTGGTCATTATAAAAATTTCGATTGGATACCTCCCTCTCCTTCAATTCCACATATTATCAGGTAGAAACTTTTCAAAATTGAGGGAGGGGTCCAATTGAAAAAGTTTTCAAACAAAAGTTGTAGATTGAGGTCTTGGAAATAATTTTTGTTATTATAAAATTTTCGATTGGATCCTTCCTTTCCCCTCCAATTTTTAAAATTTGGGGAGAATGAGTGATCCAATCAAAATTTTTGTAATAACCAAAATTGTTTTAGAGACCTTGATTTATAACTTACTTTTGTTTGAAATTTTTTTCAATTTAGGCCTTAGGCACTGATACAGAGATATTTTTGGAAAAAAGGGCTCACCTCCCTCTCCAAAAATCTCTTTATCTCTGTTCCTAAGCTTTCAATTGAAAAATTCTTCAAACAAAAGTTATAAATCAAAATCTCTAGAACAATTTTGGTTATTACAAAAATTTCGTTGGGACCCTTCCTTCCACTTGAATTTTGAATATCAAGTGTCCATGTAGTATTGGACTTGGCAAAGTTTAACAAAAACGATCCGTCACCATGTAAACAAATTGCGAGCAAACCGGACACTATTTCAAAAACTAGTAAAAAAATTAGCTACCATTCACGTCCAAAACGTTAATCGCCAATTTAGTACTCGTGACGAATTTTCCATCGGTGGCGATTACATTCAGCTCGTAAAAATCGATCATTTCTCTATCTATAGCTCTGGATACGTAAACCTCGCCGGTATTTCGAACCGAAAACTGCATCAGGGGGTTCCCAGATGTGATGTAGAACGCCATACTCGATGGAATTTCGCTATCAGCGTCACTCAAGGATAATTTAACGACGACTGTGCCAGCCAACGCGTCTTCTTTGACTGTAACGTGAAAAATTCGTCATAATTAAGGTCTAATTGGGTTCCAAATATGGGAAGGTTAATAATGTAGGTAAATTTACCCGAAGCCACATAGGTCGGTTGCGTGAATAAGGACGGATTATCATTGGCATCGATCAGGTTAATTTGAACGCGAGCTGTAGATTTGAAAATTGGATTGCCATTATCGCTGGCGGTGATATTCAACGAATAGGCCGGTTGCATTTCCCTATCGAGTGATACGATATTCGTAATCCAGCCGGAGAATGGATCGATGCTGAACACGTTGGAATTGTCGAACGAATATCGAACTTCGCCATTTTTCCCTTCGTCTTTATCACTGGCATGGACTGCAGAAGAGAAAAACATCGTATTAATTTAGTTTTTTTTTTCTAAGGTGCAAATTATTATTAGTCGAGTTTGTACCTTTCAAAATAGAGGTCCCTTCGGGGATATTTTCAGCCACAGAAATGGTATAAATTTCATTCTCAAAAACTGGTGCATTATCGTTGGTATCGATGACTTGTAACGAAATCTCTGATATTGCGGTCAGAGGTGGGCTAGAGTCGGTATAAGCGAGGACGCCGATAATGTGGTAGGGGGCTTTTTCACGATCTAACTGTGTGGTCAGCTGGACCTGGCCGTCGTCGGTGATTGAGAATAAATTGGTAGAAGAGATCAGTTTGAATTTCACTTTTACATCGGTGACTAGTTTCATTTTAGTGATGATACTCCCTGAAAAAAAAGAAAAAAACATCAATTTATTCGTCCTAATCAATTAATCACACAGGAAAATATCCTGTAATTTGTACCATTGGGTGCATCCTCTGATAAGAAAAATTTATCGTCGTTGCGTTCGAAAACAGGTGGCGTATCTCGTGGCGACATGATATAAACTTCAACGGATACGTCCGCGTACATGGCCGGAGTTCCTCGATCGGTAGCCCGGACGAAAAATTGAAATGCTTGGTTTTCTGTTTGAAACAAAATTTCGTTATTACTCGTGAAATTATTTTAAAGTAAAAATAAAGCGAAGATTGTTCTAACCGAAAGCAACAGCAGATTTAGCCAGCGAAATTCCTCCGGTGTTTTTATTAATTCTGAATAATTCGGTGATACCGTTCGAGCTGGTGTCATAAAGCGAATACTCGATCAGCGAGTTCGGTCCTTCGTCTAGATCAATGGCTTTGACCTGAAAAAAGAGAAAAAAAAATCACATAGAAATATTTTCAAGACACGAATTCACATTGCAGACAATTCAAGCATCAAATGAGGAAAGAAATGAATTAGGTATTGAAAATAAAAAGAAGATATTTTTTTTTTAATTGCTTCAGCTTCGAGCTAAAAAGTTGTAAAAAAAAATTACTAAAATTAGGTAACCAAAAATTACCGAAATTAAAAGAAAAATAAATGGATCGTTGAAGATTATAAAGTAAAACACATTTTTCAAAATAATTCGTTCGATGAACTCATCAATAATTTTAAAAAAATAATAAAAGTAAAAATTGAAAAAAATTACCTAAAATTTTTTGATTTTTGGGGAAAATAATCAAAAAAATGTTTTAAACGATTTCAAAATTTTAAAGAAAAATGTTAAAATTAAACAGAAAAAATTTTTGAAAAAAAAAATTTAAAATTATTTTTTTTGGAGGGAGGGGGAATTTAGAAATTCAAAGTAAAATACAATAATTTAAAAAAAATTGTCGGTAGGTAATCTATAAATTTTGTAAAACCCCAATTTTTTAAAATTATTGTGGAAAAATTTTTCAGAAATTTCTGTTCAAACAATTTCTAAAAAATATTAAAATAAATAAATTTTGAAAACTAAACAAAAAAATTGAAGAAAAATTGTAAATTTTGTTCAAATTTTGTTAATCATCATTCATCAATTTTCAATAATCTGGTTCAAACCACAATTTTCTAAAATTGTCGAAAAAATTGAAAGAACGTGTTTGTCACGTGCGTTCCACGTGTTTGCCACATGTATTCCACGTGCTTGCCACGTGCGTTTCACGTGCTTGCCACAAAATTTAGAAATTACCCCAAAAAATGAAAATTTTTGTTACCTACTTAAAAAAAAAAAAACAATAAAAATTTTTGAAGAAAAAAATGTACCTAATTAAGTATGATATGTGAAAGAATTTTTCAAAAATTTTTGTTCAAACAATTTTCTAAATACCTATTAAAATAAATAACTTTTGAAAACTGAACAAAAAAATTGAAGAAAAATTGAAAATTTTGTAAATCATCAATTTTTTAAAATCTTTTTTGAATCACAATCGAAAAAATTTAGAAAATTTTTTTATCCCCAAAAAATGAAAAATTTCTTCTTTCAAAAAAAATTAAGAATATTCTTTAATCGAAAAAATTGAACTTACCTTCAAAAAGAACGAATTGGTAACCAAACTACTCGGAATGCAGGACTTGTACTCGTTGAGTAAAAACTGAGGCGCATTATCGTTGACATCGGTCACCACAACTCTAACATTGGTAATACCAGACAATCCACCGGGATCTGTAGCGAAAACAATCATTTCATAGATTTTCGTTTCTTCTCGATCTAGCATCTGTTTTGTCATAATCTCGCCTGCGAAAAAACACACAATTAATTTCGTACCAGAAATAGAATTTTTGCAGCAAAAAATCATAATTATAATCTTACCAGTCACGTTATTAATATGGAACTTCTCCGAGATAGTCTGAGATATAATAGAGTAGCTAATTTGAGCGTAAGTTCCTCTATCGCCGTCTGTAGCTCGAACTTGAAGTACTCTTATGCCTGGAGCTTGATTTTCCGATACTCTGGCTTCGTATTGGGGTTTATCGAAGACAGGGGCGTGTAGATTGGTCGATAGTATTTCGATACGAACTCGAGCGAAGCTGGTGTATACTCCGTCGCTGACGGATACGTTCAGCAGGTGGAATGTGGTGTCGATCAGTTTTTGAAAATTGTTCAGGGTAATGATGCCTGAAAAATATCACAAAAAATTAGCTCATTTTTCTCCAAAGTAATTACGTAATTTTCGAGTCTATTTTTTTTAAATTCATTTATTTTTAAATTACCTGTATTTGAATCCAAAGCAAAATTCTGCAGCTGGTTGCCTCCAACAATATTATACGTCAAATGTTGTCGATCCACTTCATCAGGATCACTAGCTGTAATCACAGTGATAAATTGTCCTCTGACAGCATCTTCACACAACGAACCTGAATACGAAGGTTGTTCGAATTTTGGCGCGTTATCATTCACGTCAAAAACTGCAATAAAATAATAATAACACGATTTATGATAATCTGTTCCAATTTTCATAGCCCTAATCAACTAGTGTCTAGTTTATTCAATTTCTTGAATTTTACGAAGTTCAATATATAATACATAGATAGTTGATATCCAAAATTGGAGGGGAGGGAGGGGCCCAATCGAAATTTTTGTAATAACCAAAATTATTTCTAAGACTTCAAGCTACAACTTTTGTTTGAAAGTTTTTCCAATTAGACCTCTCTACTTACACCAATTTTCAATTATAAATACATATCTAAGTCATATTATGCAAAATTGGAGGTTAGGGAAGGGTCTAATCGAAAATTTGATAATAACAAAAATTATTTATAGGACCTCAATCTACAACTTTTGTATGAAAAATTTTTCAATTTGCCCCTTCCTCCCTCACTCTTCCAATTTTTAATTAGTATCTTCAGAGTATTATGCAAAACTGGCGGGGAGGGAGGAGTCCAGTTGAAAAAAATTTCCAAACAAAAGTTGTAGCTTGAAGTCTTGGAAAAATTTTTGATTATTACAAAAATTTCGATTGGACCCCTCCCTCCCCTTCAATTTTGAATATCAACTATCTATGTATTATTGGACTTGATAAAATTGAAGAACAATGATCCACTACCATGAAAAAAATTGAGTAAACTAGACACTAATATCATAACAAACTTCAATCTTACCAGTAAGCCAAACATGGGCAGTAGTTGACAGAGGTGGGAGTCCTGTGTCCGTTGCAATGACAATAAAATGATGATAATTGCGAGTTTCATGATCTAATGCTCTTTTCAAGTAAATACTTCCATCCTCAGGATCAATATGGAAGTTATCGACGGAATTGTAAATATCGTTCTGGATCGAGTACCTTATACCGCTATTCACACCTGCATCAAAAATTCACCCAAAATAATAATAAAAAAAATTCAATTTTTTTTTTCAAATCACAAAACAACATTTCACCTGTATCGTTATCTTTAGCCGCAACTTTCAAAATAAACGACCCAAAAGGCGCCGCTTCGGAGACACTAACGTTGTACGAATCTTGCAGAAATTCCGGCGGACAATCGTTCACATCGGTTACCAAAATATTCACTAAAACTTCCGCATAAATACCGCTCAAACTATCGGTGGCTCGAACCGTTAACTCGTATTGGTTTACTTTTTCATAATCCAAGTTGTCAGCTACGTATAGTGTGCCTGAAAAATAAAATTCGATGCAAAAATCTATTTCGGTTCAACTCAGGTCTCGAATAACCCCACAAATATGAAGTGAAACAATTAGGTATGGAAATGTGGAATGAAAATGAGATGACATTCAATTTCCAGTATAATGATAAAATGTAGGTACACCACGTAAGTCTAAATGTAAACAACCAAGTTTCATTCAATTTCTAAATTTATTTCAATTTCAAGTTTCTACGTGAGAACGTGAGATAGAGTTTTACTTTGTTTTTAAAGATTACCTAGAAAGTGGCATTATTGTTAAATACCTACGTTATTTTATTAAGCTGTTGCTCATTTTTCTCGTGTAGTTTAGTGCATATGTAGAGTTCAAAACTAAAATAAACGTTCAACTTCGAGTGTTGCATACGTATAACTTGGTGTTTTCAGTTTTCTTTACTAACTAATTCGCTTACTACGACTTTTACACGTGTGTTTGTTACAAAAAGCACAAACTTTAGTGAAATGGAAACCACAGAATCCTTTATATTTTTTTCTCATGAGACCATTAGAAAATTTAAAAAATTTCCTGCCTACCAAAAAGAGAAAAAAATTGATAATAAACAAAAAATTTTAAAAATGGTTCTGAATGAATTTTTTTTTAAATGGTTGAAAACAAAAATTAGAAAAGTATTACTCAACTAAATTTAACATGTAAAAAGAAAAAAAAATTATTAAGACAAATTTTTAAAAAACGTGTTTAGTAAAATTCAAAGAAAAAATGATTTAAAAGAAAAACACTGCAAAAAGTATAGGTATTGGACCGATTCCAAAAAAGTGTTAAGCAACAAAATTGAAAAAAAAAAAAAAAATTAAAAACAACGATTGAAAATAAATCTTCAGAAAAAAATTGGAAAATTTGCATATTCGCAAGAATTAAAAAACAATTGCTATTGAAGCCAACTCAAAAAAAATATTTTCAGCAAAATGAAATACCTAAGTAAAAAAATCGCTACCTATAAAATTAAAGATAGAAATAAACCCAAGCTTTTTAAAACAAAAGTTTAAAAATTATTTGAAGCAAAAATGATGAAAATTGATTAAAAGTGAAAATTTGAAAAATAAAATGGCATTCAAACCGGATTCAAAACATTTTTTTTCCAAATTTTTGGGGACATATCTAGTTGAATGCACTTTTTCCCGTTTTTCTTATAGAAATACTTTCAAAAATTTTATTAAAAACTATGTTTTATATATTTTGAAAAAAAAACACAAAAAACAATTAAACCAAACACAAAAACATACTAGGAATCATTTTTCAAAAAAAAGTAATTTGAAAATTTTAGAAAAATAAATACGAAACAGAAAATTAAAAAGAAAGAAAGAAAGAAAGAAAGAAGAAAAAGATTTGAAACAAAAACTGGAAAAAGTGAATTTGAACAAAATTAAAAAATTAAATAGGCAGATAAAATGAATCGAAACAAAATTTGAAAAAAAATATATTAAATCAAACATACAAAAAGAACACTTTTTATAAAAGCCATTAAATTTTTTATAAAAAATGAATAGGCCTATGAAATAGAAAATTTAAAAAAGTCTCGTTGGAGTTTCAAAAACTAAATAAAAAAATAAAGCAAAAAATTGAAGATAAAAACTGAAAGAAGTACATTTTTTGAAAAAAATTAAAAAAGAATTAATTGAAATAAAATTTGAGAAAAAAAATAAAACCAAACATAAAAAAAAACATTTTTCAAAAAAGTTATCCAACAAAATTTTGAAAAATAAATATGAAACAGAAAATTTGAAAAAAATCTCTTTGAAATAGAAAAAAATAAAATAAAGAAAAAGATTTTGAAATTAAAACTAAAGGAAGTGCATTTGAACAAAATTGAAAAAACAAAACAAAAAAAACGAGGTGAAATAAATTTTGAGAAAAAAGTATTAAACCCAAAAAATATCATTTTTTAACAAAAAAAGATTTAACAAAATTTTGAAAAATTATATGAAACAGAAAATAAAAATATACCTATTTCTTCGGAATTCAAAGATTTTTTTTTTAATTGGAAAAAGTTCATTTGACCAGATTGAAATTGGATTTTAAAAATATTTAGACCACTTTTTCAACGAAATAAAAAAAATTGCCATTGAGCAAAAAAAAAAAAACATGTTTCAGCAAATTCTGAAAACCAATTCAAAATTAAAATCGAAAAAATTTGTTTCAAATTAAGTAGGTATGACAACTTATTTTTCAAAAAAAAAAAAAAAAAAAAATCCAACATTTAAAATGTGATTTTAACCGAAAATTTAAAAAAGTGCATTCGAACTACATTTGAAAGAGTTTTTTTTTTTTTTTTTTTTTTTTTTTTTTTAAACAAGATATTTATGAAGAATTGTTTTCTTTACAATCATTTAAAAAAAATGTTTTTCAAAAGAAATTTCCAAAATAATTTGAAACGAAAAACAAAAAAATTGTTCTCAACTTTCAAATTTCAACATCATTTATGGTATTCCTCAACAAAATTGAAAAAAAAAAACAGTTTTAACAAAATTTTGAAAAAGTAATGATTTTGGTTTTGGCCTCTTGGCAGAAAAATTGCTATTAAACCATGCAAAAAAAAAAACCATTTTAAACAAAATTTAAAAAATTGATTCCAAACAAAAATTGAAAAAAATGCATTTAAATCAGTGAACTCTGAAAAAAATAGTTTTTCAACGAAAGTGAAAAAATCACCGTTGAGCCATCTGAAAAACTGCGTTCAACGAACTTTAAAAAAAAAATCAAAATCAAATTCAAATAATTAGTTTTTTTTTTACAAAAAAATTGAAAAAATATCAAATAAAAAAATTAACCAAGGTTTAAAAAAAAAGTTCCAAAAATTCGTTCATTTTTCTCTCATACTTTTCTCTCATCGAATTCTCAAAGCAAAAAAAAACGGGAAAGGTTCGAGTAATTCCCTGGTGATCCTTCTACGTAAAATTCAAACCGACTACGCAACAAATACGTATTCAAATTACATACGCTGTAACATAAATGCATCTATAACCTATAATTGCTACAATGAAACCCATGAGAAACGTATTAATAATCATTTCCGTGCGACCACAATGAGATTACAGGGACGATCGAACACGAAGGGGAAAAAATACATAAATTAATGACGTATTCGTACCACAATAGATAATTTCAAAACCGATGATAATGATCACATACATATACGTAGTATGTACGATGATAACAAAATAGCGAAAATTCGCAAAAGCCAAATGACACAGGCACCATAATGTACGAAGAGCCACGTCGAACTAACGTAATAAGTAATTTAAATCCAATAAAATGAACATCACGTCGAATAATTTACACGCAATGCGTTAATTAAGGGAACCCTCTGGTCCTGCCTTTGGCCTTATTCAAAAAAAAAAACGAGAGTCTGATAGATGATAACCATTCACGAAAAAGGCTCATCACTGCACAGACGATTACACGTAGCGAAAAGCGTATCAAAACAAATCAAAGCCGATGAGAATACAAATACAGTACGTATTACAATTACATGAAAGCAAGGTACACACAAAAGCGAAGGTAGCCCAAATTTCTGCTCAAAAATAATACTCACAAGGGCCATTACCGCTATCGTATGCTGTGGAAAATAAAATATAGGTATCATTAGTTAATTAACCTCTCGTGACACTTTTTTTTTCGTATTAGAAAAATTTCATTTTGCATAATATACCGATTTGTAGATTAATAATTAGGTACACAATCGTGACGAAAATCCGAAAAAAATTGCCTATTTCGTTTGAAAAAAATCGAAAATTATAATGTAGGTTACCTGTATTGAAATCGACGTTAAACTGCTCCATCGCATTGCCGTTCGAGATGCTATAAATTAATTTCCTAGATAAAGGTGATTCTGCTTTTATTGACACTGATAAATGGGAGTGTATTTCGATATCTTCTGGTACTGAAATCGAGTAAAATTGCTTGTCGAATATCGGCATCGATTTATCCATGACTTTTAAATTCACAGTCACGTCGGTCGAGCAAGGAGTCATTCCTAGAAAAAAAATCAAGCATTTGGAAAATTATTTTTAAAATATTAGAAATTTGATTCACACTTTTAGATATGTAATATTTTTTACCTCCGTCGTAAGCTGCAATTGTTAACGAATATTCTTTATTATGACCTTCTAGCATTTGTTTCAAAGTAATCTCGCCCGTTTTCCGATCCACTCTGAATAATTCGCCGTGTCCTTTTATCAGTTCATACCTCACTTCGCCATTTTCGCCTTTATCCAAATCTACGGCGTGGACCTAAAGCGATGAAAACGATAATGTGAATTAATCGTTTCGCAAAAGGGAGCTCGAACAGTGTAACAAATTGCTCAGAATACGGGGCCTTTATACAGTATTGATGGTGAAAACATAACCAAATCGAACCGAAACCAATACATTGTTTTCAATTCCACATACCACCAATTGCCAAATTGATTTCAATTATTACACAAATATTCCCTCGCCAACCACCCCCCAAACAGCTTGTACAGATGGGTATTGGGTAATTCTCTTATTTATGATGACGTGGTGCGAATTTTGTCAATTGCTTCGTCGCTTTGTACGTATTGTAGTATTCAGCCGAGAATCCGCTAATTTCCATTTACTTCGTAATCTCAACTCCCTCTTCGGTTGCGTATGGAATTTTAGGCCGAAATTAATATAATGTCGAAATTTAACTTGTCAAATTACACATTTTATTGATTGTCGAGTGGGGAAGTAGTTTTTTCAGTGTAAAAGGGTGTGAAATTAGAAAAATGGTCAAATCATGAAACGATTGATAAAAATAAATTATTCAAATAAAAAAGTCAATTATTTGTCAAAAAAATCATTTTTTTAAAATTTCTTTAAATTATTTTTTTAAACCGAAAATTGGTAGGTATTTATTTCATCCAATTGAAAAACATTTTTTTTTTCAGTCAAAAAAAATTATTTTGGAATCAAAAATTCCAAAAAATCAATTTTTTGATTAAAATTTTTTTGGAAAAATTCAAAAATATATTTTTTGATTTAAAAAATTATTTCATATCAAAAAAATCAAAAAATTCAAAAAAATAATTCAATAAATTATTTGACATCAAAAATTCAAAAAATAAATTATTATTTTTTTTAACAAGAAAGTTTTTTTAAATCAAAAATCCAAAAAATTTGAAGAGAATTGATACCTTCCCCATAAAATGAATTAATTAAAAATGTTATTTAATATCAAATAAAATCCAAAAAAAATTGGAAAAAAAATTTTGTGAATTTTTTTTATACCTATCAAATGAAAGATAAAAAAAAATTCACTATTCTTAGATCAAAAATTTATTGGAAAAATGAGTCACTTCTTCACCAGAAATTTTTCTGCTATCATAAATTGTAATTTCATTAGGTACCAAAAAAATGATTTAGTGCAAAAAAATTATTTGATATTAAAAAAAAAAAAATGTCAAGTCAAATTTTTAATAAAAAAATTTGTTGCACCGTATATCAAAAAAATGTAAATAAATTGTTTGTTCAAAAAATTGATTTCAAAACATAATAAAAATGAATTCACATTTTTTGATCACGAATATTTTACACGATAGATCAAAGAAAATTATGTTACCAAAAAACTTATTAAAATCGAATTTTTGACAAAAAAAACAAAACAAAAAACAGAATTTAATTTGAAGAATTTTGACCAAACAAATTCAATGAAAAATTAGGTTTTCGTTATGTTTTTCTCAAGTTGGTCATTGTAAAAGATTTTTACACAATACAATAATTATGCATGTATTTGACACCAAGAAAAAAATCAAATAATTTGAAGAAAATCGATTTTTTAACCAAAAAAAAAAATCATTCAACATACCAAAACAAAAATATATAGAAAAAATAGAAATGATTGTTTCATCAAACGAAAGGCATGTTTAATATCAAAAATTCATTTTGTCAATAAATATTTGATATCAAAAAAGTTTCAAAAATGGAAGAATTTTTACTAAAAAAATTCAATATCAGAAAAATGAAAAAAATGAATTTTTGGCCATTCTTTTAATAAGTACCTACTTTAAAAATCTGAAGATAATTGATGTTTTGGCTAAATGAAATTCAATATCAAAGAATTGAATAATATAAGAATAGAATTTTTACAGAAAACACGATTTTTTGATTATAATATTTGGCTATTTGATACCAAAATTCAAAAAATTTGAAGAAAATAGATTTTTGACCCCCAAAAAAAATCATACATCAAAAAATTGAGGAAAAAATGTTTTTTTTTGTCCATAAAGTCATTCTACGTATAAAAATTTGAAAATAATAAAATTTTGATTAAACAATTTTTTTAACATCAATAAAATTCCAAGAACTGCTTTTTTGATTAGAAAACAATCGCGCAAAGTATGAAATTTTTAAAAAAAATAGGTAGATAATTTAAATCAAAAAATTGAAAAACATAGGTATTTTGACCAAAACAAATTCAATATCAGAATTTAAAAAAAATCAGGAAACTATTCGATGTCAAAGAAATAGACAAAATTGAAGAACTTTGATAAAAAAAAAACATCCAATATCAAACAAATAATTTTTTTTAAACACGATTTTTCAATCATGCAGCTATTTGATAAAAAAAATTCAAAAAATTTGAAGAAAATTGATTTTTGAACAAACAAAAAATCCTCCAACAACAAAAACAAGAAATAAATATTTTTGAACAAAAAGGTTTCAAAAATTGATTTTTTTTTGAATAATTTATAAAAAATCATTCAATATCAAAGAATTGAAAAATTAATGAAAATATTTTTTTGATCAAGAAAGCTATTCTATTTGATACTAAATCTTTTAAAAATTGAAGAGAATTGATTTTTTGACCAAAAAATTATTCAACGATAGATTTTTGATCAAGAATGTTTGATATCAAAAAAATCGAAAAAAACATTTTTGAAAATTTTCAATACCAGCCTTACAAAAAATGTTTTAAAAATCCATTTTTTGAGCAAAACAAATTATATCTCAAAGAATTTGGATAACATAGATTTTTCATCAAAAAATAAATAAATAAATATAGGTACCTACCTACCTAATACCTATATAGAAGAATTTTGATAAAAAAACATCATTCAATGAGTATCGATGAATTAAAAAAAATATAAAATTGAAGATGATTATTTTTTTTTCAAAAAAGAAAAAAGTTAACATCGAACGAATGAAAAAATAAAATTTTACGATCAAGAAAATTATAGAATATTAAAAAAATTGAAAAAATCATAAACATTTGTTGGCCAAAAATGTTATTTTCTTGTGATATCAAAAAATCATGAAATTAGAACAAAAAAAGACCATTTGATAAAAATTAATAAAAATCTATAATCCAAGTTGAGCAAATGAAAAAAAAAATCGATTTTCAAACCAATCCGCACCAAAGGAGATTTTTTTTTCTTTCCTCGATAAAGGATATTTCTTATTTTTTTTCCTCTCCACAAATTATTCATAAACCCCCTCACAAGGACGCTGGAATTTAATCCATATTTCTCGGTATAAAACGCCCAGTACCTGCTACAATTTTGATGTGCCATGTTTCTTACATCATCGTAAAAAATACTTATATTATAAGAAACTGCTCTCTTCAATCTTCACTTACTCTAGTAATAACAGCTCCTTTCTCAGCATCGACAGAGACCACCGCGTAATAAGGAAGGTTAACAAACATCGGGCTATTATCGTTTTCATCGAGCACGGTGATGTTCACCGGTACATGCGCAACTCGACTGTTACCTCTTTCGGTATCGTCGCTTCTAGCCTGTAAAATAATTCATCTCCTTTGTACATACCCATTCAACGCCGGGCCGGTTTAAATCCTGTGGCAGGTTTTAAAATATACATACTTGTACGATAAGCTGGTGATATTCTTGAGTTTCACGATCAAAAGGAACGCCAGTTGTTCTAATTACCCCGGATGTTTTACCAATTACAAAATAATTGGTGGGGTTTAAAATAGAAAATACTAGATTTTCGTTTAACACGCTTCCGATCACGTTCACTACCACCACTGTGATGATTTTTGTTTGGTTTTCTTGGACGACTCCATAGTAAGTAGAACGTTGGAATACTAGACCGGAATCTTCGCTTTTTTCCCATTTTACGTTAACGATGCTGGAAAGAAAAATTTCCAATGAAAAGTGCTCTGATTGGAAATGAGAAGTGAAGTACTTAGGTCTAGGTATACATACCACTCGCTCGTAAATTGACCATCGGTTACAGTGACTTTTAATTTGTGAGGACTTGTACGAAAACCGACGATGGGATCTTGTACAGTTATTAATCCAGTTTCAGGTACCATTGAGTAAGTATTGCCATTATTACCATCTGCGATAGCGTAGGATAATTTTGTTAAATTTTTCGAATCTCGGTCGGTGGCGTTCACCTAAAAAATTGAACCGTATTAGTATCGGAGATATCGAGATTTCCAGTAATTTTCTCCGGAGTAAGAGTGAATTTTTACCTGGACGACGGCGATATTATTATAAGTAGGAGTGATAACTGTGGCGTTATACACATTTTGAGAGAACACAGGCGGGCAATCGTTAACGTCGATCACAGAAATTCGAACTAGAGCAACAGTTTCAGAAGTCAGTCTTGGTTTGCCGAGATCACTAACGCGGACGTGGAATTCCATTTTGGATACGACTTCGTAATCCAAATTCACCACAGTACGAATAGCACCTGTTGAAAAAAAAATCGTTTAAAGCAAGGGAGTTTGCAGTTGCAGGGCTTTCAAAAATAATAAAAAATGTTCCATATAAAATTTACTTAGAAAAAGTTTCCAAATTTTAAAATTAAAAAATGTAAAAATTGACGTCAAAATGTTTTTTTATTTTTTTTTAATTCACAACTTTTATCAAAATAATGTAGAAAATTTGTCAAATTTTAAAAACTGGCCTCAGTTAATTTTTTTTCTTCAAAAACTCAAGTTTAAAAAATAAAATTTTGTAAATGTTGAACAAATTTTGAAAATTTACTGTTTTAATTTACCCAAAAAAGTGCATCACTTGAGAATTACCAAATTTTGAATTCTTTATTAAATTTTAGGAATTTTCAAAATTATAATTTTTTTTAATTTTCAAAATTGACCTAGGTAGGTAATTTTGAAAATTGATCAAAATTTTAAAATTAAAAAATACAATTTTTATAGAATTAGGTATGTAAATTCTTCTAATTTTGAAAATGTCTCTGATTTCGACAATTTCTACAATTTTTTTTTTTTAATTCATTAATTTTGAAAGTTTTAAAAATTTTAAAAACTGGCACAAGTCCTAACTTTTTTTTAAAAAACGTGAATTTTAAAAATGTTAAAAAGCACCTAATTCTAAAATTTTGTAAAAATCGAACAAATTTCGAAAATTGGCTGTTTTATTTTTTTATCCAAATTTTATTTTTTCAAATTCAAATTTTCAACAAATTTTTGAGGATTTGCCACATTTAAAATTTCCCCACTAATTTTAATGATTTCCTAAATTATTAAAAATTTGAAAAATTTAAAAAAATCAAAATACTTATTAACTTTGAAAAAGTGATGCAATTGTTGAAAATTTATTGAGGTCGGAAAATTGAAAAATTTCATATTATAAAATACTGAAAATTCCCCATTTTTAATATTCATCAACTCTGACATTTTTATCTCTAAGAATTTTTTTAAAAACTGAATTTTCGATGACTAAATTTTAGAAATAAATCAAATTTTTTGAAAAATCTGAAATTCAAACAATTCATATTTATAAAATTTAAAAATTATCCAGACAGCTATGAATTTTTATAAATTTTGAAAAATAATAAAATTACTTAATTAAAAAAAAAAAAACAAAAAAAAACTTGAAATTGTAAAAATTTGTTAAACTTTAAAAAAAGGATCAATTTTCAAAAATCTAATCGAATTTAAGAAGAGCAAAAATTCCCATTCATATCAAATTTCAAAAATTTTCCAAATTTTGAATTGTTACAAAATTTTAAGAATTTATTGAAATTTGAAAATGACCAAGTTTTGAAAATTGATTAAAATATTAAAATTAAAAATTAAAACTTTTATAGAATTCGATAAATTTTTATAATTTTGACAATTTCTCCAATTTTCTATAATTTTTCAGTTGTTGTTGTGTTCTTTGGTTGGGGGGGGGGGGGGGGAATTTATTCATAAAGTTTTTAATTTTCGCCAAATTTTAAATATTCATGAATTGAATTTCATAATGTTGGGAAATGTTTGAAAATTTGCCAATTTTTTAAATTAGGTATAAACTTTAAAAATTTATCCAACTAAAAATGCATCATTTAAAAACTATCAAATTTTAAGTTATGCATTAAATTTTAAAATTTTAGTACCTAATTTTTTAAATGTTTAAAATTTATTAAACTTTAGAGTTGACTTAATTTAATACCAAAATTCTAATTTTTATCAAACTTCAAAAACTTATCCAATTTCATAGAATTTTGTAAATTTTTCTAATTTTGACAATTTCTAGGTATAATTTTTTTTTTGGTAATTTTGAAATTATGAAAACATTGAAAATTGACTGTTTTAATTTTTTGAAAATTCAGCTGAGTTTTGAAACTGTTAAATTTAAATTTTTGCCAAATTTTTGAAAATTCAAGTACCTACTGAATTAAAAAATTTTGTAGGTATAAATTTCCAAGATTTTCTAAATTTAAAAAAAGTTGATCTAATTTTTACCAAACTCTAAAATCGACGTTTCAATTTTTTTTAAAATTTCAGCTGAGTTTTAAAAAATAGATAATGAATCAAGATTCCCATTAAGAATATTGAATATCTGCCAAATTTTTATTACCTATCTATATTCAAAAAATATTCAAGTTAGGTATCAAATTTTAAAAACTAACCCTTTTTTCCCAAATTTATCTAAAATTTAAAAAGTGATCCCAACTTTGAAATTTAAAAATTACAAAATTTTCAATAAATATCTAAGATTTATAACTAACTATTTTTTTTCAATTTGTGAAAATTTATTATACTTTGAAAATTGACCCAATTTCAAAAATCAAATTAAATTCAAAATTTTAATTCCTAGGCATAAATTTTTTTTAAATTTTAAAAATTCAGACAAGTTTGAAATTATCACATTTTTAATATTTGCCAAATTCTAAAAAAAAAACTGTTAAAAAAAATCTAGTTTTAAAAATATAAATGTCTAATTTCAGAAATAAAATTGTAAAAATTGATTAACTTTTAAAATCGGTCAAATTTCCAAAATTTATTAATATTTCAAATTTTAAAAATTACAGTTTTTATCAAATTTTGAATTTTAAAAAAAATTTTCTAATTTTAAATTTAATTTCAAATATTTAAAACGTAGGCCGATAAAATTCTGAAAACTTTCCAACTTGAAAAAAATTTGGGTACCCTCTGTCTACCCTATCTACTCCATTTACTAAGAAAACTTCCATCATTCAAGTTGAACAAATTTGAAAAATGCAGCACCTTCAAGCAAACAGCAGCTCTTTTGCAGGGTGATCTGTTGTCAACTTTGGGAATATTCATTAGGGTGGCCCTTATTTTTCGAATTTTGGAAATTTTGTCGGGACGGGGGGTCAATTGGTGACATATTGGTAGAAAATAATTCCCTATTTTTTTATTTTTCATTTTTCCTCTAACTGAATTTTAAGCCGTTTCTCAGGGGCCCCCAAATTTGAAAAAATCAAAAAAAAAGAAAAAATAGAACATTTTGAAAATTTTTGAAAATTTTTAGCAAAATGGTCATAGGGATAGTATTTCTATAAGACAAGACCATTTTCGATGATTTCTTATCTTTACCCCCCTTTTCATGGGACATAAAAAAACGTAATTTTTTACGTTTTTTAAAAATTTTGAAAAAAATGACTAAAAATTAAAGAAACATTTTTTTTTGAATAAAATGTTTTTAGCATACATGTTATCACCCAAAAAGGTCATTTACGGCGATTTTTCATCCTTACCTTCATTTTTGGGAACCTCATTTTTTTCAATTTTTGATAGTTTTTGAAAAATTCTCACTGATACGGCAGTGGTGAAAAATCACCGTAAATGACCTTTTTGGTTGATAACATGTATGTTGAAACCATTTTATTAAATTTTTTTTTTTTTTTTTTTTAATTTGTAGCCATTTTTTTCAAATTTTTTAAAAAACGTAAAAAATGACGTTTTTTCATGTCCCATGAAAAGGGGGGTAAAGATAAGAAATCATCGAAAATGGTCTTGTCTTATAGAAATACCATCCCTATGACCATTTTGCTAAAAATTTTCAAAATGTTCTATTTTTTCGATTTTTTCAAATTTGGGGGCCCCTGAGAAACGGCTTAAAATTCAGTTAGAGGAAAAATAAAAAATAGGGAATTATTTTCTACCAATATGTCACCAATTGACCCCCCGTCCCGACAACATTTCCAAAATTCGAAAAATAAGGGCCACCCTAATATTCATATAATGTGTGTACGAACCTGTATTCGAAACTACGTGGAACATTCGTTTGGAGGTAGCTTCGACGATCTCGTACTGCAGCAAAGCATTGAGTTCGGAATCGTTATCTCGAGCTTTTAAAACTAACGGCAGGCTATCGGCAGTAAGGACTAGCGATCCGATTGGGGCAGCTTCGCTGATGAACCCTTTGTACTCGATTTCGACGAATTCGGGGGCGTTATCGTTACGATCTAGTACGTGCACGATCACATAACACATGGCTTTGGCTCCGGCCTAAAAATACACGTTCGATTACTTATCAAGTACCTATCTATAGAGGTGCTCTGGCGAATCAATCTCGCTCAGATATACATATATTTCACTTTATGTATGTACACATAAGCTCTTGAAAATGAAAATAATTAACGTACCATGTTGGTGGCAGTGATGCTTAAATTATATACCCTGTTGTTTTCGTAATCGAGCGGTCTCTTCGTAACGACGATTCCGGTGCTCGGATTTACTTCAAACATATCTTCCACGTTACCGTCTGTTATTTCGAACATCAAAGACGACGTACTCCTCGCTTCTAAATATTTAACAACCGTTCCCGGTGGCTCGTTTTCGAACATTTCCGATGATACTTCCACTTTAGTGAATCTACGGCAGCGTTTACAAAAAATGAATTATTAAAAAATATCCGCATCGCTCGTAAGCGCTCGCAACCGACTAGTCAATTATTTCGTTTCCGAAAAACACATCCGAGTCCCTCGGCGCGAAATCTTACCTCGGTGGCGCATTATCCGCCATTACAACCATTATATGAACGGTAAGAGTCGAAGATAGAGGCGGTTTACCCATATCTGTCGCTTTTACGTTCAACAAATACTCGTAATGCATCGAATTTATATCCAACTCTTTAGCTACTTGAATGGTCCCCAAGGTTTCATCGATGGTGAAAGCGTTTCCGATATTTCCTTTCGAGGGTATAAGAAAAAACAATTATCAATTAATATACGCGCTTTAAGGCTCGTTTAGGGGTCGTAAAAAATTACGAGGTTTTACCTGAAGCGATATGGTAACTAATTGCCGCGTTGTCGCCGTGATCTTTGTCGACGGCGAAGACTTGAACTACAGTTGTGCCTACTGTGGCTGTTTCGAAAACTCTGCCTTGCATAATTCCCACGCTGAATTCGGGAGCGTGGTCGTTGGCGTCGAAAACGTCGATTATTACTCGGGCGTAGTTTCTCTTCGACGGCGTTCCTTCGTCTTTGACCATTATAGTTAAAATGTGCTGAGCTATGCTTTCCCTAGAATTAGCAAAACGTAACAATACAATTCGCAGGTGTTCGCTATTATCATACAACAAATATAGGTACAGTTCCCAGGAAAACACAAGTTTTTCATATAATTGCTTAATTTCCTCAAATAAATAGGTGCCTAAATAAATAAATAAATAAATAAAATACTAATTATAGGAAATGTTCTGAATTTTTCAACAAATAATATTTTAATTTCTTCATTTTTTACAATATTCAATTTTTTTGAACTACAATACGACCGCAGTTATTATTCTCAGCCAAGAAAAACTCAAAAAAATTTCTGAAAAATTGGAAAAAAAATCTTTAAAAATTTTTAAAAAAATTATCTCAACTAATCAGTAAGTGCAAACAAATAGCTACAAAAACAAGAAAATTCAAGAAAAAGCACTAACAAAATGTTTAAAATTATTTCCTGTTAAACAATTCAAAAAATTAAAAATAATTGTTTTTTCAAAAATTTTGTAGAATTTTTTTGAAAAAAAATTCTTGAAAACATTTTGAAAAAATTTTCAGAAATATTTTCACGAATACGAAATAAATAGGCAAACAAATACAAATTCATTATTAAGTACATATTTTACAAAAAAATTGCAAAACATTTTCATTTTTTTTTTCCAAGTTGAAAAAACACGAGAAAAATTTCCGAGAAAATTTTCAAAACAAAAAGAAAATACTATAAGTAAATTTTTCTAGAATTTAAAAAAAAATGAAATTAATTCCGTTAAAAATCTAAAATATTTCAACATAGATATTTTTCAAAAATTTTGTGAACAATTTCTAAAAAATTGTTCAATTTTTTTTCAAAAACCTGAAAGGTTGAGAAAAATTCAAAATGCTTTTTTAAAAAATTCGGTTTTGGCAGTGGATTTGAGTGTATGAGTAGAATTTTTCAAAAATATTTTTTAAAAAATTGTTTGATTTTTTTTTAAGTTGAAAATATTGTAGAAAATTATATAAAATATTTTTACAAAACAGGTAAACAGAAAAAAATTTCTTGGATTTTTTTGAAAAAGTTCAATTTTAGCCAAAAATTTTCAAAAATTTTATCAATAATTTCTATGAAAATTTATATTAAAACTCAGGTGAGAAAAATTTTAAAATCAAATTTTAAAATTTCTTGAGGAAATTTTCAAAAGAAAAAAAAACACAAGTACCTACAAATGTTTTTAAAAAACTTTTCAAAAAAAATTTCAAAAAACAAAAAAAAGTTGAATACTATTTTCTGTTAAAAAATTTTCAAAATGAGCATTTTCCGATAATTTTGTCCCAAAATTTAAAAAAAGGAAATAATAAATAAACAATAAAAAAATTTCTGTTGAAAAATTCAAAAAATTCAAAATAATTAGTATTTTTTGAAAATTTTATTTAAAAATTCTAAAAAAACAACAACAACAACAACAACAATAAAAACGAATTTATGTTGTACCAAAAATTTAAAACTAAAATGTGAGTAGGTATAAGTATGTATTTTTAAACATTTAAAAAAAATTAAACGAGTTTTTTTTTAATTTTGAAAATGACTAGAAAAATTATAAAAATTTTCCAAAAAGAAAAATTTGAAAATAGTATTCAAAGAATTTACAAAACAAAAAAAATTAAAAAGAATATTTTTCAAAGGGTTTGTACCTAAAAATTTTCTGATTTCATTAATTTGTTTTTAAATTTAAAAAAAAAATCATTGAAAAATTTTTTAAGAAATTTTCAAAACAGAAAAAATGATAAATAAATTAAACGCTTTTAAAAATTGTTGGAAAGATTTTTCATAACGAAAAAATGAATAATAATTATTCTCCTTTAAAAAATTCAAACAATTTCAAAATGAGTGATATTTTCAAGAATTTTGTAAAAATTTCTCAGTTAGTTTTTTTTTTCTAATTTTAATAATATCTTAAAAAAATTTCAGAAAAATATTGTATAACTTGAAGAAAAATATTAAAATGTCAAAATCAACGATTTTGGGACAGTTCGAAGTTTTAAAAGATTGTGCTCATTGACTCTTCATCTTCATCTCACTTACAGGAAAATTTGAAAAGATTCATTGTTTAATGAAATGTGGCCCACATTTTTTCAAAAATAAAAAAAATTGACTTTTAAACATGATAAGTGATAACCTTAGCACATGATGAACCAAACTTGATTTCAGGGCATGATAACCTTAGCATCACGAAATTATGAAACCATCATCATAACATGATAACCACGGTCTTGTGCCATGATGACATCAGCACATGATAACCTCAGATTTGTTGCGTGATAACATCCCCACATCCACATGATGACTTTAGTCCTAGCTTCCAGACACGCTATAAAATCAGCACCATGATAATCTTAACTTTGTACCATACCATGATAACTTCAGCATGCACATGGTAATTTGCACGATAACCACAGCACATGATAAACATCCACTATATGCCATGATAACACAGCCTCGTGTCATGATAACACAGCCTCGTGTCATGATGAATTCAGCACCAGATGACTCCCTGCCTTATGAATAATGATAACTTCAGCACATGATAATCTTTGAATTCATCGCATGATGGAAATTTTTATCCATGAACAAGATTTTTCATTTTTGAAAACCTGGACTGAGTTTTATTTAGAATATTAAAAAAATGCATCATGTTTGTACCCCCTCCCCAAAAATTAATTATTTTTTATTATTCCATTTCGTTCCATTTTTGATCATTTGTTTCCTTGTTTCGAACCAACGCAATGATTGGTGGAAAAACAAACTTAAACTATACCAAGTTGATATGGATTAAGTTACAGAAGAGGAATAACTTGTCTTTTCTAGGAAACTTTATCGTATTTTAATGATAAATCGAAACAATTCTCTCACTCACCTGTCCAAAGATTCAACCACAGATAACGCTCCAGTTTGATAATCTAGATTAAATATTTTAAACGAAGCTAAACTCTGCGCGTTGTGCACGCTGTAGTATAAATTCTGATTAGGATCTCTATCGGTGGCGCTGATCTGCAATATTTTGGTTCCAACGGCCGTATTCTCGGATACATTAGCGACGAACACTTTACGAGTGAACTCGGGTCTATATTTATTTATACTGGCCACGTTCACGTACAGCTAAAATGACAAATTCGAGGACCATATTATATCTCCGGCGTAATTTCCAAACCACCCTTTAGCACTTAAAACAGATATTACGTACTTGAGTGAACACAGTATGAATTCCATCGGTCACGCTAATGGTTAAATTGTACTTGTGTTGAACCTCGTAATTCAATTGTTTCGCTAATACTACATTGCCCGATTCGCCAATCATAAATTCCGCCCTAGGATCTCCATCTAAATACACTCGAATTAGTAATGAATTCATATCGTAATATTACAAAGTCTCTCTCTCTCTCTCTCTCTATCTCTGGCACGCCATTACCTTCGATTTTGTACCACAAATGACTACTATCTTCGTCGGTGGCGGTGACGAGGGCTACTAAAAAATACACAGAGTCGCTTTCGGTAACGTCGACTTGTTGATCGGGCTGCTTGATGACGGGCGCACGAATCGACTCGTCTGGCACTGGCATTACGACTACGTTTACTCGAACCGAGCTACTTTTACTAGGAATTCCACCATCTGTTGCTCGAATCTGTAATAGAAAAATTCAATATAGTCGCTTTCGCCTGGCACGCCATCTGCATCTGTTCCGACATCGAT
The DNA here is from genome assembly GCA_959613365.1 of Balanococcus diminutus. Taxonomy (NCBI): domain Eukaryota; kingdom Metazoa; phylum Arthropoda; class Insecta; order Hemiptera; family Pseudococcidae; genus Balanococcus; species Balanococcus diminutus. The sequence goes on from OY390716.1 coordinate 42,487,612, forward strand.
CATATACTCGGGTTCGTTTAACTATTAAGGAAGATTTTTTTTTCCTCAGTGAATAAAAAAGTCTCAAGGCGTGGAGATGAATCTGCAAATCGTGGGACGTGAACGTGGACGTCAAAAACAATTTTATTGTACCCTAGGATACTACAGTAGCTCAATTTTAGCGTATTTTCAAATATCCATCACGAAAATAGGTGTTATACGCGCGGTAATGGAATGAAGTGGGAAATAAACCATCTGTTATATATTCTGTACTTAGCTTATACGAGACGCCCTTTGACTAGTAAACTATAATGGTGTTTTTTTTTCTCTAGCACGCTTTTTCCCCCTTGCTCGTTCGTTGTCGCTTCCATTCCGCCGGAAACTCGCGTATCTAATAAATTTTGATACACTTAATTTCTCAATTTTTAAAGTATATTTCACACGTGTTCGTATCCCAACCATGTTTAGCCCTGATGCTCCCTTTCCACTTCGACCTTCGTAGCACGCTTCTAACCTACTTATCCTTTAAGCATGCTTTTGGACAAATTTTTACAAATATGATGCTATTGCGTTCGGCTTGAGATGACTAATGATCATATTTTTGGACTACTTTAGAGTCCCTAGGCCAAGTCTAATGGATCGAATAAGATCCAACATGACATGCTTAGTGAGGTCCCCTAAGAATGGAAAATGTATCCTAGAATTGTTAGTACCCTAATTCGAAATTTGCTATAAACTCTTCTTGAGGGAACTCCAGCAGAGGTCGAAAAAGGCGATTTCCAATGATGAGGACCAGCATTGACTCTATTATATCCAAATTTCAACTTCCTAGATCATCCCCACTTCTTTTAAGATCCTTAGAAGTGAATTTTGTGGTCATTTCTTCACACCGATTAGACTGATGTTCCTCAAACTGATTTAGGGGTACCAAAATTTCATTGTACGTAAATTTAATTAATGCCCCAAAATATGTATCTTATGTGGGTTTCCGCCTTTGGACATTCTGTGTAGGGTCAAAGGTCAAAAATATCTACACTTCACAGCTCAAACTAAATTTCCTAGGTCAAAATTTACTACGTAGGTAGTCAGAAGAAGTCTCTGATGTGTCTTTTGGGAGTTTTCACATTCACAGCTTAAATCTGGGGCAAGCTCATTTTTGTGGGGGAGATCGCCAAAGGCTCAAAGAAGTAAATTTTTTTGAAATTTACTGTCACGCTAGAAACTCGTACTATCTCCAAAATGCGAAAATTTCAGCTTCCTAGGTCATCCCACCTCTTTTTAATTTAGGTTTTAAAAAGTGAATTTGGGGGATATTTTTTCTTATTGATCTGACTACAGTCTTCCAAATTGGTTTAGGAGTCTCAAATTATCACCGTAGATTAATTTATACCAAATAATACTGGAAACTCAAATGGGGACAAGTGACTCCCGGAAGCACAGAGTTTCCGGTATTATTATGTAAAGTATTTGCTTAAAGGGATTCGACCTGCAGCCCCCTTTTTAACCTTTATGTAGGGTCATAAAAAATTATGTTAAGCCAAAGTGACGAGTTTAGCCAGAGTTCCCTCCAAATTTCAGCTTCCTAGGTCATCTCCACCCTTTTTAAGTCCCCAAAAAGCAAATTTGAGAGCCATATTTTCACGTTGATTTGACTACAGGTCTCACAAATTGATTTAGGGGTTCGGAAATTTCATAATTGATCCATTTCATGCCCTGATTGTGTCTTTTGTGAGTTTTGATCTTTGAGTTCCTTTCAACCCTTTGCGTAGGGTCAAAATCAAAAATCAAATATGATCCTGTTCAACCCGTTTTTTGGTTCATTAATAAACTTGCAACCCAAACCACCTGACTTAGGAAGCCAAAATTTGGTATGTAGAGCGATCAGAGTCGATAGAGGTCACCGATGTAATATTTGAGGGTTTTGACCTTTGGAGCCTAAATTTGGAAATCCAACAACAGAATTTGGATTTTGGATTTTTTCAAGTTATCAAAAGGAATTAAAATCCAAAATCCTTTTTTTATGTTTCGTTTGGTTGTTACACTGGTTGTTTTAAGTGCGACTTGCTCTATGATTTTTTAAATTAGGCGTAAAAAAAAACTAATTTTATATTGTTCCACAAAAAAAAAATCAGAAATTTTTTCAAAAAAAATAAAAAAAATTCACATAATTATTTTTTCTTACCTATTACTAACAAATTATAATTTTTCTCCAATAAAGTTGAAAATTTTTTTACTAATTTTTTTACTTCAGAAAATTGAAAATTTTATTATACCTACATATACCTATTGACTTGAAAAAATACCTATCAGATTTTTTGCAAAACGTTTTTTCCTTAAAAAATTAAGTGAGGAAAATTCTTATTGTAAAAAAAATTATTCACTCCAAAGAAATAGAAAAATCAGTAAATTCAGAAAAAGTTAAAGAGATTTTCTTCTTCAAAAAAATTTACGTAATATATAAAAAAATTACTATTTTTCAAATTGAGAGACAAATAGGTACGTATTTTTTTCTAAAAAAAAACAAAAAAAACACTAATACTTAATGGAGGTCCTTTAAAAAAATTGAATACGTAGTTTTTATTTTTTTTTTTTTAGCTTGGCTCTAGAAAACTCGTTTTTTTTTATTTCGAGTAAATTCAAAAAAATTTAAACGAAAAAAATTTAAAGATTTTTTTTTTCTAAATGAGAATCAAACCACAAATTTAGTTTTTTTTTTTTTTTTTTCAAAAAAACGACAAATTTAGTTTTTTTTCTTTCAAAAAACTGATTTTTTGGGATTTTTTTTTTCAAAAAGAATCTCCTTCGAAAATTTGAAAAATATTTTGTGCCTAGGTACTTAATTCAAAAAATTGCTTTTTTTCAAAACAAAAAAATAAAATAATACAATTTATTAAGCTGACTCAAAAAATAAATAAATAAATAAATAATTGACAAGAAATTTTTTATTCCAAGAAAAATTGGAATTCTTTCTGCAAAAGAATTCGATTTTTTTCGAAAAGAAATTGAAAGATTTTTATTCTCAACTTTCAAAATAAAAAATAAAAATTGAGAGACTAAGGAATTATCTACTCGAAAATTAACATGGGCCAAATGTCAGAGTTGAAGAAAAAAAAATTTAGATTTTAAAATCCAATTATGGAAAGGAATTTTCATCTTTGATTTCAAATCCAGGCGTGAAAAGGATTTTGGATCTTGGATTTTAAATACAAATATCACAATTGGATTTTGATTTTAAATCCATTTTTTATAGATTTTGCCGAACCCTGGTTCAAACCAAATGACCTAGGAGGCTAAAATTTCGTAGGTTGGTTCGATTGAGGTCACTAGTGTATCTTTTGAGCATTTTGGCTATTGGTTCCCAAATTTGGGTTAAGGCCTTATTTTTTGAAGACGTCAGCAGAGACCCAAGTTGATGAAATTTCTTGAATTTTGTATCAGCGATGAGGGCCCACATAACTCCAGAAATCCTATTTTCAGCTTCTCAGGATATCCCCTACCTTTATTAGCCCAAATTTTTTTTGAGTCCTTTTTTCCGTGTTAGTTTTTAAAGGACTACGAAAAAAATTCGGCTCTCAAGTAAATACCTGACTGCTGCGCTTTTTCTTTTTTAAACGTAACGTTGACAAATGAAATTCCTCCAAACAACAAAAAGCCCTTAATTGAACTGTTCTTTTCGTTGACATTCTGAGAGAATTTTTTCCTCGAGTTTAGTTCTTTTTTATACGAGTAGGTAAATCGAGCCGGATTATTCGAGCTGATTAATTTTTATTTGAAATACCTACAAGCCTATTTGGTACAATATGTATCGTCGTAAAATTCCCATCAATGAATAAAGTTTTTTTTTACTCCGTTAAATTATACCAACCTAGTCTCCGGGCGAGTAAAAATTTAATAAAACAATTCGTCGGTATTTTTTGCAGCGTTAAAAAAACATTACGATAAACGTTTAATGAAATTGTAGATAATCTGAAATCGAAACTTTCAACTTTTCCTCCTCCTTCCTATCGCTAAATCCTGTACAAACTGTAGGATATGGTTCTCAAAAAAGTACATCCCGCCCCCCCACTAATGCCTTCATCGCGTCGAGGCGTTTGTATAACGTTGATAAAAGGATTAACTTGGTACATTTGTTATTACGAATGAATAAATTCATAAATATGCCGCGTCGAAAACTTCCTCTTCCTTGTCATTCAACTATATCGTCACATTTTCACCGCTAGCTCCACAAATATGTCTACGTATTTGTACGTTACGTAGGTATCTCTCTATGGACCTTTATGTGGAACAATAAACATTCAATCAAATCGTTTATCTTAATTTTCTGCCTCGTACGCCTCGTGTATTGTTCGTTGCCTAATTACACGCTCTGTTAACGTAACCCAAACTTCAATGTGTGTAGTCTAGGTACCTACGCTACGACGCTACGTTATGTGCTGTCGTCTTTTGTACGAGTAAGAAAATTAACCCCTGAAACAATTAACCATCGTTATGCTTGTGCCGCATACTCCCACGTTTAATTTATCTCCGCGAAAATGCGACCGTAATTTTACTCCGGAAGTTAACGTAGGTAATATGATTATAGGATTTTTCGTGATTACAGTTCAATGACCTATTGAAATTTGATCGTATTTGAATGATTTAATACAAATAAATTGAGTATCTACCAAATAATAACAATAATAAAACCACATGATTTAGCCAAAATTGAAGCGACAATCCGAAATAATATTTTTTTAAAAATGAAAAAATTCATTTTAAAAAAGTTGAAACATTAGAATACAAAAAAAATGAAAACGCATTGATTTTTTAAAATATTGAAATGATTTTTCCTCAAAAATTTACAATGATTATTAATTTATTAACCTATCTAAAAAAATTTAAAATGATTTTTTTTTTTAAATTGAAATGATTTTTTTCCATTACTTAATCTAGAATAACTTTTTCCAAAAGAAATTTGAAATTACATTTTTTCCAAAATGACATTTTCTGTAAAAAATATGATTTTTTTTCCAAAAAAAAATTTAATGATTTTTTCCTCAAAAAATTGAATGATTTTCCACCAAAAAAATTGAATGATTTTTCCATCAAAAAAATAAAAAATTAAATACTTAGTATGGGTTTTTCTAAAAAAAAAAAACATTTTTTTGTTTCAAAAGAAATCGGAATTTTTTTTTTCAAAAAAAATCTAGAATGTTTTTTTTTCAAAAAAGTCTAGAATGATTTTTTCCAGAAAAAATTCAAAATGACTTTTTCCAAAAAATTCAAAATAATGACTAATTTCCAAAAAAAACTAGAATGATTTTTTTTAAAGAAATTTAAAATGAGTTTTTTCCATAAAGAATAAAAATGATGATTTTTTCCAAAAAAAAAAAATTAATATTTTTTTTTTCTCCAAAAAACAGAACAACCTAACGGTTTTTTCCAAAAAATTTAAAATGGCTTTTTCCATTAAAAGTAGGATTTTTTCAAAAAAAAAAAAAAAATCAAAAAAATGAAAGATTTAAAAAAAACTAAAAGATTTTTTTTCAAGAAAATCACCCAAGTCTTTTTTCAAAAAATAAAATTAATGCTATTTTTCAAAAAAGTCTGGAATGATTTTTTCTAGAAAAAATTTGAAATAACTTTTTTCCAAAAAATTCAAAATGACTTAGGTAGGTATTCCCAAAAAAAAATCTTGAATGATTTTTTCCAAAAGAAATTTAAAATGAGTTTTTTCCATAAATATAATAATGAATTAATTTTTTCCCAAAAAAATTCAAGTTGATTATTCTTAAAATAAATTTGAATGATTTTTTTTCCAAAACAAAAAAAAATTGTAATGATTTTCTCTAAAAACATTTACTTACCTACCTGCTACCTAGAATGATTTTTCCAAAAAAAAATTATTCCCCCCCCCAAAAAAAATTGAACAACTAGATATTTTTTTGGATTGTTTTTTTTCTTCAAAAAAGTGATGAAGTAGGTAGTTATCAAAAAACAAAATGAAAATTCCTCCATAAAAATCAAAAATTATTTTTAACAAAAAAATGAAATTTTTTCTCTACAAAAAAAAGTCATTCAATTTTGAGAAAATAAATAAAAATGAATAAATGTCTGAAAGGTTTTTCCAAGTTTCGGAATGGCTGACAAAATTTCTAAAAATTATCCAATTTAGAAAAAAAATTCAAGATTTATAATTTCTGACAAAATATCCAATAGCCTCGGAATTTCGTAATGAATTTCGTAATAAATTTTGTGACATTTTTCGCGAGTTTAGAAAAAAGAAAAAAAAAGCCAAAAGAAAAATTAGAGATTTTTTCATTGAGAATTACTTTTTTACTGACTACCTACTAAAAAAAAAAAATTAAAAAATTGTTTATTCCAAAAAAAAAGAGAAGATTTCTAACATCGAAATATTTAGAACTTCGAAAAAATTCGAATAATGTTTCATTCACAAAAATTGACACAAAAATTGAGAAATATGTATTTTCATGCTGACACCAAAAAAATCAGAAAGCTATACCTACTTACTTTTCATTCCAAAAAACAAATGTATTTTTTGAAAACTATTTTATCATGAAAATTGATTTTTTAGTTACCTACTTTTTTCATTTTACAAATAATTCAGGAATATAATTTTTTGATTTTTTTTTTCTTCTTCAAAAAATTGATGACTTGAAAAAATTATTCAAAAACAAATTAAATTCTCTCCCTTAAAAAAATAAAAAATGATTTTAAACAAAAAAATAGATTTTTTACCTAAAAAAGTACTTTTTTTTTCTCAAAAAAAAAAAAAATGCCGAAACAATAATTTATATTATTAGGAATTGAAAAAAGTTGGCAATTAGCCATTTGTTTTTTTTTTCAGTTGTCTAATTTTTTTAAAAAGGAGTTAAGACAGATGATTCGACTTTATCTGCTCAAAAGTCAAAATTAAAAAAAAATTGGAAAAATTATCGGAAATTTAGAGAGAAAAAAATGGCCCACCCAGAGAGAAACTTCAACGCCATTATAACGACCACTCCAAGAGTATCCACGTATCCACATATAACCTTCACAACCATCACACATTCGAAACTTAATTATCATACAAATTCGATAAATTCGAAATTCGTGTTCTTACCTGCACTTGATACTCTTCTCCTGCGGCGAACGTCCGGTCCGAATACACGGTACCCGTATGTGGATGAATACTAAATCTGCTACGACCACCGCTAATACTATAATGCAAAACGGCATTTTCATTTGCATCATTATCAACGGCCACAACCTGCAATAATTAACCAAAATAAACACCATAAACCTAGTCCTTACTCCTTAGCTTATAACACCGCGCCAAGAATAGCTGAAACTGCTAAATTGATTAATTTCCTCGATTTTCACCTCGTCTCTATATAAGACCCGCACGTAATTAAAATTCATTGCCAATTAATAATAATAATAACCATCTTTCCGTCGTTTAGTATTTTTCCCTTTTCAATGTTTCATTGGAAATATCCAAATATACTACCTACGAGGCTACGAGTACGATACGTTTACCAATTTCTTTAGATGTGACCCGGCACGTTAAAAGGGACCTACCCGTGTAGCAATTGTCGACATCGACATTTATGTCGACAAAATTCAGACACATTTTTTTCTCGGTTAACGATGAATTAAAAATGATATTTGAGATTTAAAGTAATGTTCTATGTTAAACATAACTGTTCAATCAAAATTTTTGAATTTTTCTCAGTATTTTCCTATAATTTAGAAAACGTTGTTTTTCTACATAGACAAGTCGATGTAAAAATCGATACTCGATAAACGCATCGACATTTATGTCGACAATTTCTGCCAATTAAATTTATAAATTTTATATCTAAAAAGAACTAAAAACAATTAATAAGAACATTTTAAGCTCAGGAATAAATAATTTTTGAAAGAATCACTAAATTTTCTTATTTTTTAAAGTTTTGAATAATACAACCACTTGTCGAGTTATTGTCGACATAATTGTCGATGGTCGAATAATGCATCGACTTCACTGTCGACAGTGTCGACCAGAGGAATTTTAAGTCGAGATAGTGTCGATGTGATTGTCGAGGGTCGAATAATGCATCGACTTAACTGTCGACAGTGTTGACCAGAGGAATTTTAAGTCGAGTTAATGTCGATCTAATTGTCGAGGGTCGAATAATGCATCGACTTGACTGTCGACGTCTTGAGGGTGATTGTGATACTCGCAGATAAAGTGTGTTGTGAATTAGTACATAAGGTCTAAGAATCATCTCTATGTTAGTTGGACACTCGCATGTGTCCAGCTACAAAGGTGGCCTCAATGCCGCATATTTGACAAAAAATGTCGAAATGTTGGCTTGAACACTATTTTTGGTGTAATTTTAATATATACTTATATTGAATATTTGAACTTAGCATATTTTTCAAAATCTCACCATTGCAAATGTCGATGTGGATGTGGATATAAATGTCGACACATCGAAATCGGTCAATTTTCGATCGTACCTGTCGACACGATTGTGGATGGTTTGTCGAGCTTATTATCGGCAAACATGTCGATAATAAGCTCGACAAACCATCCACAATCGTGTCGACATGTACGATCGAAAAGTGACCGATTTCGATGTGTCGACATTTATATCGAAATTAGCATCGACGTTGCTACACGGGTAGTAGGTAAAAAATCGATTTTCACTTTTTTGGTGTTCTGAGGTCCACTTACCAAGGTCTATCACCTGAATCACTAAAAACTTCGAAAAAGTCAATATTTTCAATCGGCATGACAAAAGGAACCTAGTAAATTTGTAATCACTGTGGTATTTGATGTATTTTTCATCTTATGATCACCTATGACATGAAATCTTCATAATTTAGCCTAAAATCAATGTTACATTTGTTATCAGTAAACTTCAAAAATTTACTTATCACAATTCCCCCCCCCTTTTTTGGCAACACTGAGTTTGGTCAAATTTCCCTTGCGCCATTATACAAAAATGTTCGCTCATAATTATTTTTTTAATATTGGAAAATATTTCACTTATACCCAGTAACAATTCCCCAAAGTTTTAGAAAAATCGGTCTATTCGTTCCAGAGATATTCATTTCCAAAGTTTGTTTTTGCACTCCTGAAAAATTTGTAAAATACCTACTAGGTCCTTTTTAACGTGCCGGGTCACAGATTATATTAAAAACGTAGGCTATGCTATTCGTCAAAGAATGAGCACGTCTTCTTGCGAGAGAAAAACGAGGCAACCCGAGAAGAAATACCCATTACTTACCCTGAATAACGCTTCGCCTGTGATATTAACAGCATTGAAACTTTCCCATTCGGAATACCCATCAGAATTCTGTTCGCTTTCTGCGCTGATATTCTGTTCAAAACAAAAGAAGAAATTTAATTATTAAACATACCAATACCGATAGAAAGACCATTCGTATTGAAACAAAGTACTCTTATAAAGACCATCACATATCAAATTGCCTCCACATATCAACTCACATGCCAGCCGAGAACACCTAATATAGATTTTTACCGCCTCGCTTTCCGAGGTAAGTAATATTTTGCGAGGAAAAACTAGCTCTCCATGTGGCGTATTTCATTGCTACTTTCGTATACACTTTTTAATCTGTGCTCGGTGTGAAAACGGCGCATTGTACCGTTTTCGATAAATTACAACTGTTTGAACTTTAACTTCGAAAGGAAATACGTCTCGTTGAAAGTTTACAAGTTTCGCGTAAAATTCGCCGCGTATACTTTTTATTAACCCGCTCCACCGACCGCTAACACCGGTCTCTACAACTTGGCCAAGTTGTATCATCATCATTTATCACAAGCCCCTCCCTTCTTGTTACCTTGCACCATCCTCTCATCCAACGGGCGCGTAAGGTCGAGTGTTAAATAAGTTGCATATGTAAACGCCCGAAATATTGTACGCCTTTTAATGTATACGCGGCGCTTGTTTATGCAATTTATTTAACGCCGTTATTAGTCTAACTGAACTGACTACAAGCAGCGGAGCCTGAAGTGAGCACAGCCACGTAGCTTGATTGCCTCGTGTTATGGTCTCGCATTAAAATCTTATTTTAAAGCGTAACACGCCGACACCGCAGATACACGTTTTCGACGACATTTTTGCGGTCTCGTTGCGACTAAATAGGCGAGATACACCTACCTTTTATGAGATTGCAGTAAAATGTATCATTTTAATTTAGCTATATAGTTTCCTCTTTGCAGTACGTATTTGCATTTCGAAGGAGAATAGAGCATCGAGTCATTTCCAGATTAGTATTATTTTGTTGGTTTACCTTTTGTCGAAATTCAATTAAAACTTGGAAGGAGCTTTAAATATTTCAAGATTTTGAATTTTTTTTTTTTTTTTTTTTTTTTTTGGATTTGTAAGATATAAAAAAAATTTGAAATAAAAAATTTATTCGACTTCAAAAATTAATGGAATTTTTGAAAATGATTAAAATTCAAAAGTTATTTCAAATTTTAAATTTTTCTCGTTTTTTTTTAAATTAAAAGAAAACTTTCTAAATTTTTGAAATTTTACAAACTTTAAAAAATTTCAAATTTTTAAAAATTTAGAATTTTTCTCAAATTTATTAAATTTTGAAGATTATTGAAATTATTGAAATTTTAATCATTGGTCTCCCCCTAAAATTTCATTAAACCTCGATAATTTCCAAAAAATTCGCATTTTTATCAAGTTTCAATATTTATCCTAATTTTAAAAAAACATGTATTTTCGAATTTAAAAATGTTTTGTAATTTTAAAAATTTACTCAATTTTATACTTAGATTTAATAAAAATAAATTAAAAACATTAAAAATTTTAAAAATCAATTAAAACTTTAATAATGGATCCAATTTTGAAAATTTATTAAAATTCAAAAATTAGAAAAATTCCCACAATCAATTTTTGAAATTTTTACCCAATAATTTGAAGTTACCAAGACTCCCAAAATAGTAAAAATTCTTCAAACTTACAAAAATTATTCATTATTTTCTGAAACTTTATTAAAGCTTGAAAATATTCAAAATTTCTTTACCTATCCAAGTTTTTAAATTTTCCGAATTTTTAAATTTTAAATACTTTTAAAATTCTAAAAATTGTAATAATTGGACTAATTTTAAAAATTGATCCAATTTCAAAAATTTCTTAAAATTCGAGAATTAGAATAATTCCTGTACCTACTCGTATTACAACTTTAACTCAATTTTAAAATTTATTGAATTTTAAAAAAGTTACCAAGACTCCCAAAATAATAAAAAAAAAAATTCAAACTTAAAATAATGGTTCATTTCTGAAACTTGAAATTAGTTAAAATTTCATTAAGTAACCATATTTTAAAATTTTCCAAATTGTGAATTTTTGGAAAAATTTTCAAATTTCTAAGACGTTTGAAATTCCAAAAATTGTAATAATTGGATTAATTTTAAAAATGGATCCAATTTCGAAAATTGATTAAAATGTAAAAATTAAAAAAATTCCCATAGTCAAATTTTTAAGACTCCCAAAATAGTAAAAATTCTTCAATCCTAAAAAATGATTCATTTTTGAAACATTACCAAAGCTGGAAAATAGTTAAAATTCTATTTGAAATTACAAAAATTTGATTTTTTTGTAATTTTAAAAATCCAAATATTTTTGAATTTTAAAAATTTACTATATTTCAAAAGATTTTTGGACCTTTAAATATTTCAAAATTTTGAATTTTTGTTGGATTTGTAAGGTATAATAAATTTTTTAATTAAAAAATTTATTAACTTCAAAAATTATTGGAATTTCTAAAAAAAGATTAAAATATTCAAAAATTATCTACTAAAAATATTCTCATTTTTTTTTATTTAAGAAATTTTCTGAATTTTCTAAATTTTACATAGGTACTTTAGGAATTTTATTTTTTTCAACTTTGAAGAATCTAAAAATTTGAAAGATTATTAATGAGAATTTCTAAAAATGTCAAAAATTTATTAAATTTTAAAAAATATTCAGATTTTGGATTTTTTGAATTTTGAAATCGTAAAATTTTTTGAAGTAAAAATTGTTTCACGGGAAAAAGGCATTGAAACTTGATAATTATCAAAAGTAAGTCCAATTCCCCATCAAATAATTTTTTTAAATTTCCAAACTTTGAATTTTTTTATGTTTGTTTTTGTTTTTGTTTTATTAATTTAAAGATGCTATCAATTTTAAAAAATTGAAGAATTGAAAAAAATTGATAAAAAATGACCAAAATGCATTTTTTTAAATTATGAATTTTTATTACCTATAATTTTGAAAATTTTTCCAAATTTCAAAGATTTACAAATCATACCTAAGTACAAATTTGATAAATTGATCCAATTTTTAAAAATTATCAAATGAAAATATACGTACTTACAAAATTTTTAATATTTAAATAATCTTTTTTTTTTTTATTATTATTATTTAATACTCAGGCCCAGCGGTAACTCAATTCGGTGACCTCACAGGTTCGAACCCAAGAATATTCCACAGGGGATATCATCATAGTATTAATTAATTTTGACACACCGATACCAACGGTTTATACGGTATGAATATTTAAATAATCAGTTCATCTTTGAAAATGAAAATTTGATTTAAAAAAGTGCCAAGAAACCTATATTCTCATAAAATTTTACAATTCAAAAGTGTTTCAGTGGAATTTTTACCAAATTTTAACGTAAAAATATCCACTAATAAATTCAAAGTTCTCAAAAAATATCAAAAGAAAAATTTGATTGCAATTTATGATTTTATCGCGAAATTTTAACGCGCTCTCATAAGGTAAAAACATATAGTAAATGCTCCAGTTAGAGCAATGCTGTATTTCACGTACGTGCCTACTTATAAACTAAAAAAGCGCCTAAACAATAAATAAACCGACAAAATGAAAAATTCCCAATTCAAACCGTCACTACAATTCGGAATTCAAACAAAACTCGCGCCAAATTCGTGCAATTTAAAACTCGATCTCCCATAAACCAATACATAATCTCATTCTGATTCTAATTGCTTTTACCTACCTACTCTCAGGGTAAGTATTTTTAGTAAAACCATAGAAATGGGACATAATTGGCTGAATCCAGCGATAACTCGCTGTTTGCTTTTTGGAAGACACCTTATTTCATAAATAACCCAAAAGCGCGTTCCAATATAACCAGAACCACCACACCTACCTGATGTACGGCCAATTCTCGTAGTTTTGTTTCCGGTATCTTGAAAGTGTATACGGCCTTATCGAATGCAGGAACGTTATCGTTTATATCGTCGATAGTTACGATCACTTTGGTTGTTGATGTTAGCTCTGGTGATCCGTTGTCGCTAACTTTTACCTGTGGGGGTGAATAAAAAAAATATTAGGTGCATGTTTTTATGATAAGGATAGTGGAAATTATTTATGAAGTTTAAAATACATAATATATTCGTATCTACATAATTTGTTATTTTTAAATTTAATTAATTGGCTAACTATTTCCCCCTATTTTTAATGTATTTATTAATTATTTCTCACGTTCTGTTTTTCTCAAGTAAAAATGCAGTTTCAAATTTTCAATTTTCTTCGATCCTCAATTTTTCAATTTTTAGCTACCCTTTCTAAAAATTTGATTCAATTTTTAAATTATTTTTATTTTTAGAATTTCTTATTTTTATTTTATACTTATTCACTTTTTTCTTGCTTAAAATTCAATTTTAATTTGTTTCAACACCATTTTTCCACATTTTAAATTTTTAGTTACTTTTTCTGGTTTCTGATTTTTTTTTTCAATTTTCAAATTATTGATTTTTTTCAACTACCTATCTATTTACCTCAATTTTGAATTCTTATCAACTATTTTTTCATATTAAAGTTTATCATTATTCATCCAAATTTTCTTTCGTTTGTAACTAATTCATTTTTTTCAATTCTAATATTTTTAATTTTTATTTATTTTTTTGGTTTTTCAATTCGATTTTTTCTTTTCAATATAAAATTTTTGAAACCTCAAGTTTTTTTCAATTTCAATTTTTTTTCAACTTAATTTGCTTCAACATGAAAAGTTGATTAAATTTTGAATTTTTGAAACATTTTCTCAATTTTATCTCGTTTATTATGATTGGCAAATTAAGTACATGCTTTTTTAATTTCGAAATTTCGTAATTCCCTTGCCATGTTTGGTGGGAGGGTAGGGGCGTCGGTGTAATTTATATTATTTTTTATCCAATTTTCATCAATATTTACACGGGAACTTCCCATTTTTTCCAATTTCAAATTATGTTTCAGTTTCTATTTTTTTTTCAGATTCACAATTTTTAAATTTCTTCATAGTTTTCCTTATTTATTTTCGTCTTAGGTACTGATGGACTCTAATTTTTTCAAATCTTACTTTATGTGTTTCAAGCTATTTTTACTAGGGATCAAATTTAAATCAATATTCAAAGCGTTAATTCTTTTGAAATTTTTCATTTTCCTCAATTTGAAATTCTGGATCAACTTTAATTTTTCTTCAAATTTTTATTACTGTTCAAATTTCAAATTGTTTACTTACGATTCACTTTTTTATGATTTTTAATTAAATTGAATTTAATTTATTTGCAATAATTTTTTGAACTTTCAGCTAATTCCAATTTTTGAATTCTGTTTCTATTTTTTAATTTTTATTGGTTTTCAATTTTTTTTTTTTTTTTTTCATTTTTAAAAAATTTATAAATGGTTGGTGTTGTAAGTTATTAGAAAAAAATTATTTCAAACTTTTTTTTTTCAACTAAAAAAGTTAACAAAAAAACAGTGAGAAACAGTTTTAAACGGTTTTTAAAATTTAGGTTAGGTACCAAATATTTTTCCACCAATTTTTCGAAAATTTACCAAAAACATGGGGAAATGAATGAAAAACAAAAAAAAAAAAAAAAAAAAAAAAAAACACGTGAAAAACAGGTTACAAAAAAAAATACATGTTTAATAAAGAACGACTATTTTTTCGGGTGTTTAACACTTTTTTTCAATTTTAAAAATTTTCAATTTCCAATAGGCAATTTTTCCTGTTTTCTCTCGTTTTTATTCAATTTATTTTAATTAATTTCCAACTTATGAATTTTTTTGAATTTTCACTTTTTTTTTGCAAATTTCATACCATGTACTTACTACTGATTCAGGTTTGATTTTCATTTTCTTCAATTTCTCATTATTTTTTCCCTTTTACTTTTTATACAGTTACATTTTTTTAAACTTGGGAGTTTTTCCAATTTTTAAAATTCTATTCCAATTTTTCATATTTTTTCAATTTTAAAATAAAATTTTTAAATTTTTAATATATTTTTTTTTCTAATTTCCTCATTTTTTTTTATCTAATTCTAATTTTTAAAATTTTAGATTTATTAATTAGATAGGTGCTATTGTTTTGAAGTTGAAATTTTTTGCTGATTTTAATTGCCTTCACTTTTCTCGTAAATTTTTAAACTCATTTTTTTTTTACTTTTTCGTGTTTTTTCGCTTTTCCTCAGATTTAATTTAATTTAATTTACCTACTGCTTTTAATTTTTAATCACCAGTTTTTTTTTTGGTTCTTAATTTTTCACAATTTTATATTAATTTTTGTTGAAATTTGAATTATTTTTAAATTTCAATTTTTTACCTTCTAGTAACGTTTCTCATTTTTTCGTTTAATTTTAATATTTTTAAATTTACAGTTCATCAATTTTTAATAAACATTCATTTTTTTCAAACTTCGAATTCTGTTTTTTCAATTTTTAATATTCTTCAATTTTTGCTATTTTTTTAATACATATCAATGATTTACATTCTAAGTACATATTTATTTTTCATTTTTTCCTCTTCAATTTTTTTCAATTTCTGATTTTATCTCAATTTTCTACTCTATTTTTGTATCGCGTGGTACAAAACAAGATTACATGGTTCTTTTCATTCCCAACTTTTTTAAAAGACTTCTTCAAAAATTATTTTTGTCAAATGGGTGCAATTTATGCTTATACCTTGACAAGTTTATTAATGGCATATAATATTCACTTATAACAGCCTCAACGTATTTATGATACCAACATACTGGTATTACCCAACCAGGTACATCCTGTTATTCGCAAAATTACCCACATACCTCGCACAAAAATGGCAACAATAAAACATGACATAACTTTCAAAACACCGAAAATAACAACTAAGACACTGAAATAATAACATTGGAAGAGCTCTTTTTTCCATCTTTTAAATTCCTTTACCGAACGTTTAATCGAGCTCAGCATTACAGTTTCAGTTTGTATAGCAAAACATGAAAATTTCAAGAAAAAAAAAAAAAAAAACAACCTACGTCTACGAATAAAAAAATACTCGTACAGTCGGTTAAAAAAAGTTTATACCGAGGCAATATCTACTCGTTGAATTCCTCTCGGGTCAAATATCCAAAATAACGAATTTGGCAACAAATTCGCACCAATATCTCTTACCCGTACAACGAATAAATTATACCACACGACCATAAAACATAAACATTTTATATATATAAATAATCGCCCATATATAACGAATCGAAATAAACATCTACGTTAACGTTTCGACGCCCATATACCAAACAAATTAATATAGCACGAAAATTTGTACATACCTCCAAAATATGCTCAGCTTGCTTCTCTCTGTCCAATTTATGACCGGTTGTTTCAATTACGCCTGTAATTAAAACGTATTACCATAAACATGCCATATAGCCAATAAACAACTATATTAATACACGATTCGAATAGAAAATTAATTTCTACAATATGGAAATATCTACTCTCCGCAGCAGCTTCAACCGGTAATTGCCCCGACATCGAATTGCTTTCTTTCGCGCGCGCAACCAAACAAAATCGCCTTTTAAAATTCTACTCACGAAACCAGTTTGGGCGATAAATCAATTTACCTACATACGGCTGGTGTACTCTTCCACTAATTAATATCAACCCACTATGTCTATATCTATCACCCCTACAGAAAGCAATCTTCCAACTCATCAGCGAACTTGCCATAAGGTGTCCCTCCACTCTCTTCCCAACCAGCAATGCTTTTTTCTGACTTCCTTAAATGTAGATATTTAAAAAATAAACATACTAACCAGTTACAGAATCGATTGAAAATAAGTTTTCCGCGTTGCCAGCCATGATTCGATAAGTGATGGTTTTATTCTTCTCGAGGTCTTTATCTTCGGCTACTAAAGCTATTACCGAACTGTGAGCAGATGTCCATTCGGTCACGTGAGGGTAGTAAACTGGCTCAGTCGTTAAAGGTACATTATCGTTCACATTAATAATTTCGATGTACACCTGCAAACAGAAAATTCACGCCCGAATGTTCCAGTATGTAGGGTATTTATAAATGGATAGCACGGGTGGGTGTATCGACTTCTAGTACGTATGTGTCAATATTCTCTAAAGCGTCGTTGATTAAATATGTGCTTGCGTTGGATGATATTATTTTGCTCGCTAGATTGGTACCTTACGTTACGTAGGTATAACATGTCGTCTTGAAATGGGTGCAATAAACTGGGGTGGATTCGATCGATTCCAGTTTTTAGAGTGAAATTTACAAATTTGTATTTTTATTTTTTTTAGGAATTTAAAATGTCCAAAAAATGGATTTTTGTTTGAAAGAATTCAAATTAGTACCTATGTACTTGATTTCTCATCATAATTTTTTTTGGCAAAAGTCTCGTTAATGTTTTTAGCACAAATCCCAAGTTATTTACAGAATATCATAAGAATTGAGAGAAATTCACAGGAATTTATAGACATTCATATGATACAGAAATTTTCCAAGTTTCAGAATGTCTGACAAAATGTCTAAAAGTCAAAAAAAAATTATTTAAAAAAAATTAAAAAGTCTAAAAGTCGTAAAATTTCTAAAATAATATCAAAAAGTCATTAAATTTATAAAAAAAAATTCCAAGTTTCAAAATGTCTAACAAAATGTCTGAAAGTCATCTTTCTAAAAAATTTTCAAGTTTCAGAATATCTGACAAAATGTCTAAAAAAAAGGTCTAAAAGTCATAAAATTTCAAAAAGATTTACGTTTCAAAATGTCTGACATAATATCTAAAAAATCGAATTTACTCGTGTTAAAAATTTTCAAAGTTTTTTTATGTCATCCAAACCTAATCTAATATAACCTAACCTAACTGTCGGATTTTGGGGTCGTTTTTTTCTATTTTGGTCTCCGTAAAAGCATATACTATGCTAAAAAATTCAGAGGTATTCACAGATATTCATAGAATTCGCAGGCATTCAGAGTAATATATTTACAGGAATTCTGTGCATTTTAGTACGTTGTGAAGAGAACAAAGAAATTCAAAAGAATTCGGCGGGGTTCGGCAGATTTTAAATCACTTCGGATTTCAAATCCAAAAAATCCTGAAAATCCGGATTTGGATTTTAAATCTTGGAATAGAAAAGATTTTGGATTTTTTCAAGTTATCAAAAGGAATTAAAATCCAAAATATTTTTATTTTTTGTTTGGTTTGGTTGTTGCACTTGTTGTTGTGAGTGCGACCTGCCTTATAAGATTTTTTAAAATTACCTAGGCTTCAAAAAAATTGATTTCACATTGTTCCAAGAAAACTCAGGAATTTTTTAATCAAAAAATTAACATATTTTTTCTTATTAAAAACAGATAATTGTTATCTTCAATAAAGTTTTAAAAAAATTTACTCATTTTTTACTTCGAAAAAATTGAAAATTTTACTATACTGTCTCCAACAAAAAAAAAATTGAAAGACATATTTTCTTATTGTAAAAAATCAGATTTTTTGCAAAAGACAGTTTTTTTTACTTCAAAAAATAAGTCAGAAAAATTTTTGGTAAAAAAAAAATATTTACTTCAAAAAAATAAAGAAATCATTAAAATTTAGAAAAAACTGAAAAAAGTAAGAGATTTTATTCTCCAAAAAATTTTGAATTTTGAAAAAGACCAAAAATTTCTATTTTTTAAACAAATTGAGAGATAAATAAAGATTTTTTTCTAAAAAAAAAAAAAAAAAAAAAAAACTCGAGAAAAACTCGTCTAAGTTATTTTTAAATTAAAGACAATTTCAAATTTTTTAAACAAAAATTCAAATTTTTTTTTTCAACTGAGACCAAATCAAAATTTTTGATGTTTTTTTTTTTGAAAAATTGATTTTTCGAAAAATTAAACTTTTTTTCAAAAAAACTTTTTAGAAAATTTGAAAAATATTTTGTAATAATAATTATTCAAAAAAATTGAGAAAATTTTCTACTCGAAAATCAACATGGGCCAGATGTCAGAGTAAATGAAAAAAATAAAATAAAATAGATTTTGGATTTTAAAATCCAATTTTGAAAAGGATTTTAGATTTTGGATTTTAAATACAAATACTCGTATCATAATAATTTTGGATTTTGATTTAAAATCCCTTGTTTTCTTAGATTTTGCTGAACCCTGGAATTTGGAAGCATTTACAGACATAAATTCATGAGAATACAACGTATTTTAATACATGTGAAGCCTACAAAGAAACTCACAAAAATTCAGAAATATTTATAGGCATCCGTAGATTTTATCAACATTTTCTTTGGATTTTCAAACATTCAGAAGAATTTACAGGAATTCTGCATATTCTGATACATTGTGAAGAGTAGATCAAGATACAATGAAATTCACAGGGATTCAGAGACATTCAGAGGAATTCACAGGAATTCCGGGTATAAAATGCAATTCACAGATGTTTTTAGAATTCACAGGCATTTGCACGATTTTTCAAGTGTTCAGAAGAACTTACAGGAGTTTAATGGTATTCAGAGGAGGTTACAGGAATTCTGTATATTTTAGTACATTTTGAAGAGCAGGTACAAAGAAATTCACAGGAATTCCTTGCAATTGACAGGAATTCTTCGGATTTTAATGCAATGTGAACAGACGTTTCTGTTTGTCAAAAAATTTAAGTTTCATTCCAGAAAACTTCTTTTTTAATGTTTTAAATTTTTTTTTTTTTTTAAATTGAAAAATCAACTCGCAAACTACCTGTCTCAAAAATTGTTTTTTCCAAAAAAAAATTTATATCCCAAGAACTTATTTTTTGGAAATACTTTTTTTATAGAGGTCCACATTACTCCTGCACCACTAAGCGTTGAAATATCCATTCAAGGTCTTTTTCAAATGCCTTATTTTGACATTCGAAACCTTTTCAAGCACATTACGTACATAATGATCACATCATCACGTTCTTGTAGGTATACAGGTCTTTTGTTAATACTCACATGTAAAATGGAATGAAGAGGAACCACGCCATGATCTTGAGCAAATATCGTCAGCCAATAACTCGTTTTCGTTTCAGCATCCAAAGTTGTCAAAGTTCTAATATTTCCTGCAAGAAAACAAAACGGAGAAAAAAAATTAAAAATTTTCCACCCAAGAAAGAAAAATAAGACTCTTGCACCTTGGCGCAAAACCTGCATGCAATTACGTCCCGTCATTTATCTTCCTTTCACAACTAGCCGAAAAGTCTATACTTCCATACTGTAAGTAGGTAAACACAATTCCCATAATTTTAAAATATTTCCCATTATAGCGAGTTACAGCTCCGACCGAGCGTACGACATCGACAAATAAAATTAATGTCTTTTTTCCGTCCTTTATACATAAAAAAAAGACCGCGTACCTAGACATTTTCCTACATACAGTTTGCCTTCGACGAAAGAAAAAAAAACCATTGTAATGAAAAAACCATCTGGAGCTATCATTACCTCATTTTTTCCCCTTTTGGGATATTTGGAAATTATCGATGAACAAATTCACACCATAAGTACTATATTTGGGAATTTGTCGATGAAAAAATTTATAGCCTACAAATATTTTTAAACCCTGTTCGTTCCTATGCTGAATTACGATTACTAAATGCCACAGCGATTTTGCTGCTTCATGAGATACGACTATTTTTACGAAATTTGACGTATCGTGATATTTCTTAGGACTATATTGAACTCTGACTCGATGGAATACGTTTCGTCGACTAGTACATTTTGAAAATGAGACCTTCTGAGATTTCAAATACTACATTAAGATGGTAAAAAATCTTATAACGAGTTCACAGAATTCGCATGTCAGAAGAGATTTAAAAACAACATTTACTAAAGTTTTCAATTACCTTTTTGAGTCGTTTCAAAAAACTACCGTCACTTTTTTGTTCCTCTTTTTTAATATTGAGTAGCTACTTTCAAACGTAAACATTTCTTAAATAAAAATTACCCAATTCATTTTATAAAATCATTAACTCGGCGAAAGCTCGCAGCGATATTTACTAGCAGTTTTTTTAAACGACTTCGTACCCTAAAAAACGACTCTCCTCCGAAGAAAACTCGAATAACAAACTTTTACCCCATCAAAACGCCGGAAGTAACGTTTTAAATTTCCTCAAAAGTTAAACACTTTCAATGACTTCTATTTCCATGATAAAAGAAGAGAAAAAAAGAAACACTCGATCTAATATTACGTAATTAATGACGTGTGATTTATAGACTCGCAAAGTCCGACTATATCGAAGAAAGGCCTGCCTTTTTTCTACCTTTAGTTTCCCTCCGTAAATAAATTCTAATGTTGGTAGTTTTCGTTTTAATTAAGTTAAATCGTCGTAACCGCCCGACCTGTTGTTTAAAATATTACCTCGCTCGGTATAAACGTGTGAATCCACCTCGAAAGGTCAGCGTTTTTTTTTAGGCGAATTTTTAAACAAACGTGGCTATTGCGTTAGGCTCAGTGTAAAGGTCCGAGTAAAAAACTTACTGTGTAGAGTCTTTTATGAAAAGAAAATAAACTCTAGAATTTTTGAGGCTCTTACTTGGGGTCCCTTTTTCATATTTAATAGGCAATAGGCCCTCCAAAATGGCCGGGGCTAGTTCTTTTTTTGTGAAAATGTTAGACGAGACTCTAATTGATGAACTATTTTGAAAATTAGATCAGCAATGAGAAATGGCATTATCTACAACATAACCGAATTTCAACTTCCTAGATCATCCCTATCTTTTTTCAGATCATGTCCTAGTTGAATATTTTTTATAAGGAAAATCAACTAGATGTAGATTTATGTCTTGTTTCACATTTTAATCGAGAATAAACAAATGAACAAAATTTTGAGATAAAAGAAAAAATAAATAAACAGAATTTTGACAACCGAATATTCTTAAAATAAATTATAAAAGCCAATAAATATTAAAAAATGTACAGAAGACAGAAATCCGACTTGCTTATATACTATGTTTCAAATGAAATTACCTGCGAGAAGTCAAACCTACTCAAAACAGACTACACAATGTTACCATAGCGACTAACTAAAAACTACCTAAGGAGGGTAATTTAAAACAAGCTACAAGCTACACGCTTGTGGCAATAGGGTTTGTGCTTCAGTTATTTGTTTATAAATTAATTTTTTATATCTAAATTAACATTGGTATTTATTTATTATACCAAATTAAAAAAATACACCATTTTTTTGGAAAATTTTTATGCCCGAGCGGAACATTCGATCGATAATATCGGAAGATGTAACGTATCGATAAAAAATCGTTTGAAAATCTATAGATGTTCTCACGATATTATAAAGATTTATCGGTACAACTTCATAGGCAAAAAATCTAAAAACTATCGAATTCGATATTATTAAGATTTTATGACGATATTCGTCAACGATACTATCGACAAAGAATATTAAATTTATCGATTCCGATTTTCCACCGATTTTGTGCAGATATTTGAAACTACATTATCGACAAAGAATATTACATTTATCGAATTCGATTTTTTAACGATTTTGTAAAGATATTTAAAACTATATTATCGACAGATTATATGAAATTTCTCGACTTCGATATTTTACCGATTTTTTGACGACATTTGAAACTATATTATCGACAGATTATATTAAATTTATCGAATCCGATTTTTTACCGATTTTGTAAAGATATTTGAAACTATATTATCGACACATAATATGCAATTTCTCGAATTCGATTTTCTAACGATTGCGTGAAGATATTTGAAACTATATTATCAACACATAATCTGAAATTTCTCGAATTCGATTTTTTAACGATTTTGTGACGATATTTGAAACTATATTATCGACAAATAATCTGAAATTTCTCGAATTCGATTTTTTAACGATTTTGTGAAGATATTTAAAACTTTATTATCGACACGTAATCTGAAATTTCTCGAATTCGATTTTTCAACGATTTTGTGGCGATATTTGAAACTACATTATCGACAAATAATCTGAAATTTGTCGAACGATTTTTCAACGATTTTGTGACGATATTTGAAATTATTTCCAAATTTTAAAAATTGGTGAAAATTTTTCTAAGTCCAACTCGTCTGGAAGTACTAAACTGCCTATTATAAGCTTTTATTGCTAATTCCTCAACGATAAGGTATGGCATAGTGGTTAAGGAAGAGGATTACCATGCAGGAGGTAGATGGTTCAAGCCCTACGGGTGGCAGATTTTTTATAATTTTTTTTGACTTTTTCTGAAATGATCCTCTTACTGCAACATGAATAATGTGTTTAGGCATAGTTTAATGTATTAATTATGCTAATTAAGGATTTTTAATTATAGAAAAAAGCTAGTAAAAGACGAAAAATCGGAATAATAAATCGATAAAAAATCGACAGAATATCGAATTCGATAAAGTGTCGCAAAAGTTCCGCCTAAATCGTGAAATTATCTTTCGATATTATAGATATATTATCGATAAAATATTTGACTATAATCTCGAAATTTTTGCTAACTATAATTCGTCGATAATCTATCTATATATCGAAAGATAATTTCACGATTTAGGCGGAACTAACGCGACACTTTATCGAATTCGATATTCTGTCGATTTTTTATTTCGATAATTTGTCGATTGTGCTGCTCGGGTGCCAATAATTTATTGTTCATTTTTTTAATTTATTTATCAAGTACATTTTTTTCAGCTTTTAGTAGTTTACGTCTTGTAGATCGCGGATTATATAAGTAATTAATTTTTTTTTTTAATTTTGTGGGAAATATTTTTAAAATTTTTTCTAAACCTGTATTTTTTGAAAACATTTTTATATACTTAATTTTTAATTTGTGACATGATATCATTTCTAGAAGCCTGACTTACGCGTGAAAAAATTTATTATTTTTTTCTTATGGATTTAGTACATGAGTTTCAAGATCTACTTTTTCAGATTGTGTGTGGTCTAAAAAATTCAATTTTTTTTTTTCATGTTAGTTCTGTTTTTGAATGCCATATTTTTGTATGTAGGCATCTGAATTTAAATATTTTTCTACAAAAAAAATGAGAAATTAGGATTTTTAATTTTTCGTAATTGGCAACACTGATTAGCGTTTTGGTCGAGTACGTCGAGTCATCGAGCTTGTAAAATTCTAATTCAACATTTTTTTTTTTTTTAACAATACGGTAGGGGTAGGGAGTTTTAAAAAATGCTTAGCAATAATTAATATCAGATGAAGCAACGCCGATGAAATTACACAACATTTGAAATTGGCGCGAATAAATACTACTAGTCATTGGCTATTGATTGTAATCATTATGGGATTGGCCAAAAATAAAGAACATTTGAAATTCGCGGGAATATATACTAGTAGATCATTGGTTATTGATTGTTTACATTAAAATGACGATCTCTGATTAGATAAAAATTGAAATAATAATAGCTGATTGGCTATCGACACTTGAACATAATAATAATAATAATATCGCTGAAAAAAAAAGGATCGTATAGGGTTTGAGCTAAAGCACAAACCCTAATAATCATCAACATTGGGACCCTTTTTGATCCTGTTGGAGAGTCACAGATCAAACCTTTTCATTTTTTGCAAGTTTTTACAAGCACACAGGAAAAATTCGCCTCTGAAGTAGTAGCTCGACTGCTACGCCTATTTTTATTAAGTCTTTCAACCCTTACAACTCGTTACCAAAAAATAGAGAAAAAACTTTTTAAAATATCTATCTTCCTTTTTGCCTGCCCGAATAATTAATGTGATTAATTTATACAAAATTACCATTCGAGTAAAACGACTCCGAAGGTTGGCTGCGAATGCAAACCCGGTTGAACCTTTTGACGAACATAATTTTGACCCAACATAAAAGAAAACAATAAAAGAAACTTATTAAAGCGGGAATACCTGGAAAACCCTCTCTCCACACAATCGTAATGAAATTCAACTCAACTATTACTTGTCGGATACACAAAGAATGGGTCATTTGTACCGGCAAGCGCCACCTAAAATTGCAAATTTCACACTAGCCAAGCTGCAGCTTTTGTTTATCCGCGATAAAGTACAAGAATAAAACACATCTCGATTCTGGAGTCTCGAGTCAACTCCGAACTACGAACGAGGGAGAGAGAGAGAAATTTCCTCTAGAATATACTCTCGTTTTTTAAATCTCTGTCGCCGTGTTCGGGCTATGGATTACATTATGTTCTTGTAATGTAATAAATTTCCCTGCTTCCGCTTTTCTTTAAATTAACTTCTTCCATTTAAATCGAAATATATATTCTCAAAGTAACAAAACGAATAATATGTAACTTCTTCTAATTTACTTTTTAACAACCAAGCCTGTTCAACCTCGTAAACTTTTGTCAAGCTGTATTACCGACAGCGAGGATTCTGTAACCTCTGCCCCTCTTGCACAGAAGCGTTTTCAGTTTCTTCTCTTATTTCGATTGAATGCGTCGAGAGAACTGTACAAGTTTCATATTTAAGCGAATAAATTCGACCGTAACTTCTTTCTCCCAAGAGTACCGACGTCGATGTATTAATTATCATAAGTTTTAACGTATTTTTCCAACCTTTTCTTATACGAGTAAGTATAGAAATAGATTGTTTAAAAGAATTCCTATAAGTGAAAATTTTCAACTCCTATTACTATGAATATTGTCTCAAAATAACTCAACTTTTATTAAAATTTCAGCAAAATAAGCGAATACAGATTCTAAAGTAATTACATCGTTTAGCTCTTTTCAAAAAAATCCTCCTCCAAAAAGTTACATTTCACCATTTCCACGAGACAGAGATTTTCCTCAACACATATCTGATCCTGACACTTGAAAAATTAATTCAAATTAAACCAGTCTTCAGGGTGGATGTGGAGAAATAAATAGCGGAACGTTTTTCACACCATAAAAAAACAGTATCAAAAACCCAACCAGCATTAAGATTCTATTCATCAAGCTCGATTTTATATATTCCGCGGCATAATTTAATTTTATATATTATATCGTATCAAAGCAGCTTGAAATTCATACACCCTTGCAGCGAACTTTGTTTCATTTCACATTCACTTAATTTTTTATATTTCAAAAAAATTATTTCCAACATTTTTTTCTTTTCACAAGAGCAGGCGGAAAAAATCTCCGTTAAATGAAAAACTAATTTATTTTCCAGCCAAAGTTTCACATTTCAGTCTAACTTCAACTTTATCCTTTATTTTTCTTCATTAAAAGATTACACCAATAACTTTCACCTCGCTTCGTAAGTTCAACTTTTTTATTACTAATTTTGTGAGTAAGACAATTTCATTCGACTAGATGGCCATTGACTATTATACAATTTATACCTACTTTCGTAGGAGAAAAATCTATCAATTTATGTGGAAGCAAGATATTTTGCACATAAGTCGATTAAAAGTTTGATTCATATTAGGTATAAAAAATTGAAGAAGTAGGTAAAGGAAGTGGCAGTGGAAGTAGTAAAACAAGGCGAAAAATTAGGAGAACATTAGATACCCGAGCAGCACACTCGATCGATAATATCGAAAGTTGAAACGTATCGATAAAAAATCGTTTAAAAATCTAAAGATGTTCTCACGATATGATACAGATTTAGCTGTACGATTTTATAGGCAAAAAATCTAAAAACTATCGAATTCGATAGTATTACGATTTTAGGACGATATTCGTCAACGATACTATCGACAAAGAATATTAAATTTATCGAATCCGATTTTTCAACGATTTTGTGCAGATATTTGAAACTATATTATCGACAAATAATCTGAAATTTCTCGAATTCGATTTTTTAACGATTTTGTGAAGATATTTGAAACTATATTATCGACACGTAATCTGAAATTTCTCGAATTCGATTTTTTAACGATTTTGTGAAGATATTTGAAACTATATTATCGACACGTAATCTGAAATTTCTCGAATTCGATTTTTCAACGATTTTGTGACGATATTTAGAACTATATTATCGACAAATAATCTGAAATTTCTCGAATTCGATTTTTTAACGATTTTGTGAAGATATTTGAAACTATATTATCGACACGTAATCTGAAATTTCTCGAATTCGATTTTTTAACGATTTTGTGACGATATTTACAACTATATTATCGACAAATAATCTGAAATTTCTCGAATTCGATTTTTTAACGATTTTGTGAAGATATTTGAAACTATATTATCGACAAATAATCTGAAATTTCTCGAATCCGATTTTCCACCGATTTTATGCAGATATTTACAACTATATTATCGACAAATAATCTGAAATTTCTCGAATTCGATTTGTTAACGATTTTGTGAAGATATTTGAAACTATACTATCGAAAAAGAATATTAAATTTATCGAATTCGATTTTTTAAAGATTTTGTGAAGATATTTAAAACTGTATTATCGACAGATTATATGAAATTTCTCGAATTCGATTTTTCAACGATTTTGTGACGATATTTAAAACTATATTATCGACACATTATATGAAATTTATCGACTTCGATATTTCAATGATTTTGTAACGATAGTTGTTGAAACTATATTGATTTTTTTCTAGTCAAAAAATACCTACTTTATATTCAAAATTGGATGGGAAGAAAGGGCCAAATCGAAATTTTTATAATAACCAAAATTAAATCCAGAATATTATTCTACAACTTTTGTTTGAAATGTTTTTTCAATTGGACCTCATCTCTAGCCTCTATTATTTTGCATTTACCTACTTACGTGTAACAGTAATATGCGAAATCAAAATTGAAAAAATTTTCAAACAAGTTATCTAGTTTTTTTGGTTTACTAGGTATTTTACTTGAAACCAGATCGTTGTTCTTAAATAAAATTTTACCAAGTTCAATACTACGATTACTATGTGAATACTTAGTATTTAAAATTGAACGGGAGGGAGGCGCCCAATCGAAAATTTTGTAATGACCAAAATTATTCTTAGAACTTTAAGCTACAACTTTTGTTTGAAAATTTTTTCAATTGGACCTCTCCTTCTCCTCCAATTTTGCATAATACTCCGTTGATACTTATTCAAAATTGGAGGAGCGGAGGAAAAAGGGGCCAATTTGAAAAAATTTTCAAACAAAAGTTGTAAATTAAGGTCCTAGAAATAATTTTAGTTATTATAAAAATTTCAATTGGACCCCTCCCTCTTCTCCAATTTTGCATAAGATGTTTGAATATTATAATCCAATTCGTATTATGCGAACGAACTCCGATGTTCGCAACAGACGCTTGTTTTGGTAGAAACTGCTGTATTTGGAACGAAATTCGCCAGCCTTAAGCGTTACTACGACTTCAAAACTCGCCAGCCGGTCTTGAAAATGTGCGCGCGCATATACCCATATATGCTAAATTATCTACAAAAAATCGATAGAATATCGAAACTAGATAATCTACAAAAAATCGTAATACAAAATCGATAGAATATCGAAATTAAATCGAAATAAAAAATCGATAGAATATCGAAACTAAATCGAAATAAAAAATCGACAGAATATCGAATTCGATAAAGTGTCGCGTTAGTTCCGCATAATCTTGTAATTATCTTTCGATTTATAGATAGGTTATCGATGAAGTATCTAACTATAATCTTGAGATTTTTAAAAGAAAAATCGTTCGATTTTATCGAAAGTTTATCTGTTGATGGATTTTGCCAACTATAATTCATCGATAATCTGTCGATATATCGAAAGATAATTTCACGATTTATGCGGAACTAACGCGACACTTTATCGAATTCGATATTCTGTCGATTTTTTATTTCGATAATTTGTCGAGTGTGCTGCTTGGGTACATAATAAGTTTTATTTTCTTGAAGATATTGAGAAAGTTCTATTTTTTTTTTTACAAAAACTATTTTTTGAATAAAATTTTTGAAAAATCACGTTGAAATAAAATTTAAAACATGTATTTATCTTTTCATGAAATTTGAAGAAAAAAAAAATGAAAAAAATCCAAACACTGGTTTTTTTAAATGATTAAAATTGAATTTTTGAAAAAATCTTGTCTCGAAATTTTCTTTCAACAAAATTTTCCCAAATTTGTAATTTTCTCAAAGCCTTGAAACTTGTAAAATCGAAAGAAGGACTAAAAAACCAAAAGAGGTGGGAAGATCGATTAAATTTTTAAAAAACACAGCAATTAATCAAAATTAAATTCCTCTGCGCGTAATTTTAATTAATCAGATATTTTTGGAACATAAATAACCTAAGCAGACTTTCACAACAATCATTCGCAAATTATCAAATTACCAATAAAATTCGAAAAAAGGAAGCCGCAAAAGCCCTAGGTATACAAGAATCTTTTGAAATAATGATTACTCGAAATTATTACTTCGTCGAGTAGTTTAAAAGTTGACAATTTCTGGAACATTTCCATTACATTGTAGAAATATTTGCGAGTATTTTTTTTCCCGTCTCCAAGTTTAATTAAAGTTATAAATAATTTTCTTTTAAAATTTGTTCTCGTTCGGCGCGCCGCGTCGAGCGTTTCGTAAATTAGATTTTTGTTTAATTGAAAATTTTTGCACGAATTTTATAAATTTGTGTTTTCAACTTTGGTAAGTAAGCATTTAAACGTGCGAAGATTTTTAGTCGAGATTCTCTATATAATTATGCTGAAACAATTTGTAAGATATTTTTTTTCTCTTCACGTTCATCGGTTCGTTTTGTACCAGATGCGCCGCCATTAAATCCAATTTTTGGGTTTATTTCTCAATAGTACACGTGTAAGTGTGTAGAGTTTGACGCAGATACGTACTAATGACGACGTTCACTCCGGTATGTGCGGTAAAAGGGGCTGTTATTTTATCGTTTATGGACTATTTTGTACGTAATTTCAGTTCGAAAGCCAGCTGAGCTTGGGAGATGGTGACTAACATCGAAGAGTAAAAACTAAAAAGTCCATACAGGGTGTTCCGGAAAAGAAAGTAAAAAAAATTGAGATTTACGTTAGAAATAACTGACGTGAGTAACACTTCAAAAAAAAAAAAAAAAAAAAAGTATGCACCCTGAGTAGTGAGTATCTACCGTAATTCAGATTTTCATTTCCATTGGGCAGTGGTTCACAAAAATTTCAAAATTCTCTTAAAACAATGTGAAATGGGTATAAATTATTAAGAGGAGCAAAAAAAGTACTGTGAAAAATTTGCCCATATTTGAAAATGAAGGCGTTATGTTATTTGAAAAAAGTGTTTTTTTTTTTTTTTTTTGTAAAACCGAGGAGGTATGTGTCAAATTTTTAAGCTTTGTATATCATCCTCATTTTCAGAGATGGGTAAAGTTTTCAAACCAATTTTTTTATTTATCTCAGAAAGTTACATTTGGTGTAAGTATGTCTTTTTGACGACATTTTGCAGTTTTCATGTTTTGTTGGTGCCTGGTCCATAGTTTTGAAAAAAAAATTAGTTTAGTAGATCTTTTCTTAATTTGGATGTTTTTTCTCAGATGGGACGATCTATTCTCAGTTTTGTCATTTTTGACGTTTTATGTTTGTTTGGAAGATCATTTCTCAGTTTGGATGAACTTTTTTCACTTTGAACAATATTTTCTCAGTTTAGATGGTCTTTAGTCAGTTTGCACGATAGGTTCTCAATTTTGCCATTTTGGACGATCTTATGTCAATTTGAAGGGTCTTTCCACAGTTTAGACCATCTTATGTCAATCCTCAGTTTGGACGACCTTATGCCAGTTTGAGTGGGTTTTTCACAGTTTGGACGATCTTTTCTAAATTTGGACGATCTTTTCCAAGTTTGGACTGTCATTTTGTATGATCTTATGTCAATTTGAATGATCTTTCTTTAGTTTCGATGATCTTACGTCAGTTTGAATGGGTTTTCCTCTGTTTGGATAACCTTTCTAAGTTTGGACTGTCTTTTCTTATTTTTGACGATCTTCCCTCAGGTTAGACAATCTTGGGTATGTCAATTTGAATGTCTTTCGTCAGTTTGGAAAACCTTATGCCAGTTTGAATGGTTTTCCACAGTTCGGACGATCTTTTCTAAATATGGACGATATTTTCTCTGTTTGGATAATCTTTTTTAAGTTTGGACTGTCATTATGGGTCAATTTGAATGGTCTTTCCTCATTCCTCAGTTTGGACAAACGTTTCCAAAATTTGGATGGTCTTTTCTCTGTTTGGATAACCATTCTAAATTTGGACTGTCATTTTGGACGATCTCATGTCAATTTGAATGATCTTTCCTCAGTTTGGACGATCTTTTCTAAATTTGGACAGTCTTTTTTCTTTTCGGATAATCGTTTTCCAAGTTTGGACTGTCATTTTGGATGATCTTATGTCAATTTGAATGGTCTTTCCTCATTTTAGATCATTAGATGATCTTACGTCAGTATAAATGGTTTTTCCTCACTCCTCAGTTTGAACGGTCTTTTCTCTGTTTAGATAATATTTTTCAAGTTTGAACTGTCTTTTATAATTTTTGACGATCTTTTCTCATTTGTCATTTTGGACAGATATGTTAATTTGAAGGGTCTTTCCTCACTTTGGACAATCTTATGTCAATTGGAATGGTCTTTCTCAAGTTTGGACGACCTTTTCTAAATTTGGACTGTCTTTTCTCTACTTGGATAATCCTTTTTTAAGTTTGGACTGTCTTTTCTCATTTTTGACGAGTTTTTTCTCAATTTTGTCATTTTGGATGATCTTTTGTCAATTTGGACGATCTCAAAAGTATGTTTCTTCGGAAGATCTTTTGTTATATAGTAAATTCGTTCCTCAGTTTGAACGATTTTTTGTCATTTTGGACAACTGATAAATCTGGTAAAAAATACTTCTCAAATAATTATTAAAAAACAGGAAAAATGTTTTTGCAATAATATAATTTCTGCCCTCACAACAATCGTCTAAGACATAAAATAGGTACATGGTGTCTACCTGACTTTTTTTTTCTAAAATCACTACTTTTTCACTACTTTTTCACTCCCCTTTTTCTACCATCTCAAAAATTTTAACCCCCTTCCCCCCAAAAAACGACTTCTACAAAAATTGATTTATTCCTAACAGAAGCGTATTTACCCGTGTAGCAATTGTCGACATCGACATTTATGTCGACAAAATTCAGACACATTTTTTTCTCGGTTAACGATGAATTAAAAATGATATTTGAGATTTAAAGTAATTTTCTATGTTAAACATAACTGTTCAATCAAAATTATTGAATTTTTCTCGGTATTTTCCTGTAATTTAGAAAACATTGTTTTTCTACATAGACAAGTCGATGTGAAAATCGATACTCGATAAACGCATCGACATTATGTCGATATTTTTTGCTAATTAAATTTACAAATTTTATACCTAAAAAGAACTAAAAACCATTAATAGGAATATTTTAAGCTCAGCAATAAACAATTTTTGAAGGAACGCAAAATTTTCTCATTTTTTAAAAATTTTGAATAAGACAAGTACTTGTCGAGTTATTGTCGACATAATTGTCGATGGTCGAATAATGCATCGACTTCACTGTCGACAGTATCGACCAGAGGCATTTTAAGTCGAGTTAGTGTCGATGTAATTGTCGAGGGTCGAATAATGCAACGACTTAACTGTCGGCAGTGTCGGTCAGAGGAATTTTAAGTCGAGTTAATGTCGATCTAATTGTCGAGGGTCGAATAATGCATCGACTTGACTGTCGACGTCTTAAAGGTGATTTTTGATACTCGCAGATAAAGTGTGTTATGAATTAGTACATAAGGCTCTAAGAATTACCTCTTCGTTAGTTGGACACAGATATGTCCAGCTACAAAGGTGAATTCAGAGCCGCAATTTTGACGAAGTGTCGAAGTGTTGGCTTGAACACTATTTTTGGTTTAATTTTAAAACATATACCTATATTAAATATTTGAACTTGAACATTTTTTTCAACATCTCAGCATTGCAAATGTCGATGTGGATGTCGATATAAATGTCGACACATCGAAATCGGTCACTTTTCGATCGTACATGTCGACACGATTGTGGATGGTTTGCCGAGCTTATTATCGACATGTTTGTCGATAATAAGCTCGACAAACCATCCACAATCGTGTCGACATGTACGATCGAAAAGTGACCGATTTCGATGTGTCGACATTTATATCGAAATTAGCATCGACGTTGCTACACGGGTAAGGGGGGTTTCCGGGTCAGACCCCCTCCCCCCCCCCCATGGACAAAATAAATTGGTTTTTTTTGGTAAATATTCGAAGAAATTCAATTTTTAATAACTCAAATTTATGCAGAAAACCGTATTTTCTTGCTCAAAATTGCAATTTATTTCAAAAATTGTTGCCCGAGCGAAGCGAGGGCAGTATACTTTTGATCGCATTTAGTAAGATTCAAAATTTTTGGTACTTAGATTTGGTATTTTCATTAATTCTGCCCCTTTTCCCTGGAAAATTCTTTCATTTCGTTCCTTTTAGTAGGTATTGTTAATGAAAATTTTCAACTTCGCATAATATTTGCATTGATTTTAGGTTATTTTCAAAATTTTCATTCATATCAAACATAGAGGTTGAGAGGATACGGTCAGAATTGAAAAATTTTGAATTTTTTTTCTTTATTTATAAGTTACTACCTAATTCATTTCTTTTTACAAAAACTTAAGATGAACACTACCCGAGCGAAGCGAGGACGAAAATTTTTTTGGAAAAAATTACTGCCCGAACGCAGCGAGGGCGAAGTTTTGAGAAAATTGAAATTTGGAATGAAGAAAGTTGGCTATTTTGTTATAAGTAGACGAAACTGACTTTTCGATTTTCAATTTTGATTTCTTCACTACCTTTACTCCAAAACCACTACTTTTTCACTACTTTCATGACCCATTTTTCAAATCATTACTTTCACTACTTTCACTTTTGGTAGACACCATGAGGTACCAATTTTCAAAGCTTTGTGGCATCTGCATTATTTTACAAACTTAGGTACCCTATGTACAACAAATTTTTTAATGTGGTACTCTCGGCCATATCTACATTCAAGTTTCGACATTTATTTCTGGAACACCTTATTATAGTAAGTAGATTTTTATTTGAAACTTCTTTTCTATAGTGAGACAGTCTGGAAATATGATAGGATTTAGCGATTACGAGCTAGTAATTCGCTTATAGCATTATTCAGGTCCAACGATTACGTCATTGGGATCGGATGAACTAATGAGCGGCGTATTACTGTTAAATAAGCTCGTATCAACTTTACTATGGTATTTACTGCGAATGCAAACAAGGGGGGGGGGGGGTTGTCGATGGTTCAAAGAAAAATACCTATATTTTTACTCAACACAGACGACGTTAAGGCCACGTTCATAATACGAGCACGAATTAAAACTTGCATGTGATTTGCACGCAGCAAAAGAAAAAGCGAGGGTGCATCAGGACTGGCAAACTTAGTTAGTTAGGTAAATTTATCGCGAATCGAGCATACCATATAGACTCGTATGTATTGGTTAAGGGAAAAAGGTATTAAAATACCGCAATGCACGTTTTTCGGGCATGAAATTAACGAATCCAATAACGTTGCGGATTTCGATCGAATTAAATTTACGAAAAGAGTACGCGATCAAGCTAATTTACTCGACTCGGTTGAGCGAAAAATACTCGCAATGTGGCCAGATTAAAAGCTGATTAGTACGATAAGGAAAAATGTAAATAAATTGACATCGGCGGATATTTTCAGGTGAATAATAGTGTGTAATAAGCGCACCACGTCGCGTCGCACCGCACGTACCTTCGCAACACATCGGTCACTCCAGCCGAGCAAAAAGTCGAAAAAAGTTGTAATATTATTGCGTGAAATGATGGTCGCAAGAATATATACGTGAATACAGCCGCGTAGTAAATAAGCGCCGCGGTCTTCACTAATTAATTATATAATAAATTTTCATTAAAAAATAATATAGCGATCCATGAAATTTATTAACGTCGGTGGTACCTTCCGCTCCTCTCACTGGTCACATTACTATACAGATATACCGAAAGTGTACTTGGACTTTATTATTATTTTTTCTCCGGCTGTGGAATTTGTTCCTCATACCAAAGACCGGTATTGGAAATCGTATTTTGTATAAGGCGAAAATATATGGGGGATTGTTTTGATCTACTTTTTTACGCCAACAATGTCCTCAGCTATCAGCTCAATGATGTATAGCTTTGGAAAAAGTTACAGTATTTTATTCCCTTTTGAAAAAAAATATTTTGATTCTTTCATTGCATTGCGCATGGTCTGACGAGTAAAAAAAATTCTGCGCAGTTCAAAAAAATTGTAAAACTTTTTCACTCATTAGTCATTTTCATAAAAAAAAAAATAGCGACTGCTTTTCTAATTGATTGATTAATTTTTTTATTTAAAAAAATTAACACAATAGGGAAATCTACAGTTGAAAGTTACAAAGGCACATCTTGGGTAGAAACTAAACCTACAGCGAAATTCACTTTGAGGAGCAGAATGTGCAAAATGGATCCAAAATCAACTTCTAAAGACCTAAAAAGGGTTGGGGATGACCTAGGAAGGGTATGTAGTAAGTAATGTAAGTATGTAAGTCCTCACTTTTGGTCGGAATTTCAAAAAAAATAATAGATGTGGAAAAATATACATTATATAGATATAATTATATTTTTTTAAATAAATAAAAAGAGGTTACATTAGGTTAGGTTTGGGTGAAAGACTTATGGGTATTTTGTCAGGCATAATTTTTTTTTTAATTCGATGAATTTTAGAGATTTTGTCAAACATTAAAACACTTGAAAATTTTTAAATTTTTTTTAGACTTTTTGAATTTTCAATTATTTTTATCAAAATTTCATTATTTTTATCATTTCAACTTTTCAGTCTTTTATAAAACTTCTTCAATTTTTACATTTCCTTAGAAATTAATTTTTTCATATGAAAGATAGTACATGCTTTTACTCTGTGACAAAATGTCTAAAAGTCATAAGAAAAAATTATTTCCATGGAAATGTAACAATTAAAAGAGTCTAAAAAAATTCAAAATTTGAGAAAAAGAATGTCTGATAAAATATCGAAAAGTCATAAAAAAAAAAAAAAACTATGTTAAAAAAAATAATGAAATAAATTTGAGATGACTTTTAAAAAAAGTTGGAAAAATTTTCAGAATTTTTCAAAATTATTAATGCTCAACTCTTACAAGAAAACAAATGAACAATTTTTTTGAGCAAAAAGTTACTCAATTTTCGGTAAAAGACCTAAGGCCATACTCTATTTTTTGAGAAAAATGATGATTGATGTTTTTTTTTGAAAAAAAAAGGCAACTTTTTGAGGAAAAATTAGCCGATTTTTTGAGAAAGAAATTGATCGATTTTTTTGAAAAAAAAAGGTAAATTTTTCGAGAAAACACAGTAAATATTTTTTTTTGAGGGAGAAATGGGTGAATTTTTTGAGAAAATAGTATGTTAGTTGATTTTTTGAGATAATACTTGCAAACTTTTTGATGAAAAAAATAGTCTATTTTTTGAGAACAAATGGTCACTTTTTTAGTAGAAATTAGAAAAAGAAATTAGTCAGTTTCTTGAGTGCAGAATTGATCAAATGGTCATCCGTCCCTAAATTTTTCTGGAATAAATTTTTTTAAAAACTATTTTGAAGTAAAAAGACTTTCATTTTTTTTGAAAAATAAAAAACATACGTTTTTTGTCTAAAATTTTAAAACCCTTCAATTTTTTTTAGTAAAAAATTTGTTTGAATTGTTGAGTTAATTTTTTTTTAAAGTTTCTTTACCCATTTTTTGAGGAATAGACTTTCAAAGTTAAAAATGTATTTTTATATTTTATGAAGAAAAATCCCTGAATTTTTTAGAAATAAAAAACTTTTTTAACTTTTTGCAATAAAAAGACTATTTTTTGGAAAAAAATGTCTTTATTGTTTGTTAACTTGTTTTTTTTTTTTTTCCTTTCTTTTGTTACGAAAAAGAAACAATTTTTGAATACTTTATCCAAATGAATGTTGGATTCCATTCTGAACTTTTTTCACGAACAATTAAATTATAATCTACGAACTGAATTATTGAACGTACATTGACGATATACTTGACGGAACTTTGAAGAAACGTAGCGCGATGTTGTTCTATAAAAAATAACTCCTACCCATCTCAAGTTAATAATAAAATGATGTTTGCACAAATGTGCAAATCTTGGCAAAACGGTTGTGGGTGATTGCGAATTTCATATCTAGTCGTATTTAAGTTGAAACAAACAGGTGTTGATATTATAGGTAGGTACCTGACTACCTGTTACCTAAATACTTCTTGCTATGTAATATTCGTCATCGAATGTTCATGAAAAATACGAAGATAGAAACAGTTATTAATCTTCTGAAATTCGGGACGAAGGACGAGACGTTTACTTTTCAGAATATTTCAATCTGCTGTTTCAAATTGTCCAAAAAATAAAATTATAGGTATTCGAAATCCAATCTCGAAAAAAATTGCGAAATTTAAAAACAAATAAAAATAATTATACCATTTTTCTCAGATTTTTAAAGAAAATTCTCAATAAAAAAATCCCACTTTTTAGGATATTTATTTTTTAATTTTTTAGTAGATAATAAAAGCTTCCAATCTTAAATTTTTTCGGTAAGGCTTTTGAAACAAAAAAAAAATCCCCAAATTTTTAAAATACGTACTACATCACAACAAAAAATTTCAAAATCTGCTGGAATTGAAAAAAATTGACAAATCTGCTGTAATTGAACAAAAATTATCCAAATAAAATTTTTAGACATACAGGGTGTTCCGGATTGAGAGTAAAACCTTCCAACCAGTAACTATGCAACTCATGTTGAGTCGATGTAGGTATGTTTGCATAACCTCCGAACTGCAGGGGCTGAGTTATGCTCATTGAAAAAAATTGCCAAATCCGCTGTAATTGAACAAAAATTATCCAAATAAGATTTTCAGACATATAAATGTAAATTCAAATTTCCACAAATTTGATGAATTTTTCTCGAAATTATTACTCATGAAATCCTACAGTTGTAGGGTTGAAAAAACGAAAAAATTGCCAAATCCGCTAAAATTAAACAAAAATTAATTGAAAAAAAAATTTCGACTCATGAATTCAATTTCCACAAAACTGATGAAATTGCGACCATAATATCCCGTTTTGGGGCCTAAAGTGGGATGGGAATGACTTGAGTGCCCATTGCTGATGCCAGTTTCAAATAAGTTTGTCTCTTTGGACCTCTCCTGGAGCTTATCCAAAAAAAGAGCTCGCTCTAAATTTGGGACTAGACAGTGGAAATCCCCAAAATCCATACCAGTGATCTTTATCGACCCTACATATCAAATTTTGACCAGTAAGAGGCAAATCAGGGGCATGAATTGAATCTACGATGATATTTTGGAGCTCCTAGTCCAATATGAGAATCTGTGGCCTGATCATCGAAAAAAAAATTACACCAAAATCCACCTTTGGGGCCTAAAATGAGGTGGGGATAACTTAGGAGACCGTAATTCGGATACGTTGGAGATAATAAGGGTCCTCATCGCTGATGCAAATAAAAAATTTCATCATGTTGGGCCTCCAACATCCAGGCCCTCTTAGAAAACGAGACATAAAAAAGGAGACACATCCCCAAGTTTGAGCTAGGGTCTCAAAAATTCCAGGGTAGATTTGTCACAATGAGGAGACCCTATACTGAAATTTTGACTTCATACACTTGACCTATTAGACTCTGTGCCAGAGGTCTAAAAGTAAAGGGAATGAACATTCCATGAGGATGGATAAATAACAATTCACTGAATGTTTTCGTCGTGGCATTTCAAGTCCCCTAAGGGCATGACCCCAAAAATTTGGGTCATAATTCAGAAAGTACTAAAAAAAAGTATCGCTTATTACATTCTTTGTGACAGTAAATTCGATTATTGCCTCACTTT
Source organism: Balanococcus diminutus (assembly GCA_959613365.1). NCBI lineage: Eukaryota > Metazoa > Arthropoda > Insecta > Hemiptera > Pseudococcidae > Balanococcus > Balanococcus diminutus. The sequence continues at coordinate 42,526,714 of OY390716.1, forward strand.
CTCGATAGTGCCCTCCCTTAGGTCTCAGCTCCTCGCAATCTCTCAAATTTGGAAAAAATGAACAAAATTCAAAAAATCGTGTGGTTCTGGGAGACACCAATCAAAAATTCAAGTAAATCATCGCATTCAGACACCGGAAAAAAAAATCGAAAAAAAAGAAGAAAAATTTCCATTTCTCTCATTATAAATTCGAAGGGTCAGAAACGAATAAAATGGTCTAAAACCACCTTCGCAGAAAAATTTCCAACAATTTGTCGGCACACACTTGTAACTCGTTCAATACATAAGTATTCGTAGGCATGTAAGAAGAGTACAAAAAAAAAACCATACCAGAGGAGATTTCATATTCAATGGCTCCGGCTATGAAATTATTTCGCAAATCTTTTATTCGTGCAAAAGGCGAAGGAAAAAAGCAAAGGAAAACTCGCACACTTTAGCAGTTTGTTTCTGAAGAGCTCATTAGTAATTCACTGTTCAATTCGAATCGAGTTGTAACATCGTAGTCGTGGTTTTTCTCGTCCGCGTTATCATAGCTGATTTTTTTCACTCTTTTTTTTTAATACGAATAAATGTCCATCTTGTGTTTTAATTATGTTAACTTTTTCTGTAGGCTAGTTGTTTACTGTATTTTTTCTGCTTTATTTCATTCGATGTAAAATGGTACGCTTTAATGAAGTAAAAAATTTTTCAAACTTGCGATTTATTAAATTTTTTCGATTTGTTAATTCATTTTCTGCTTTCTTTTTCAGTATCTTATTGAATGGGAAATTACAACTCGGTTGGTGTAACGATCGTCTTATACGAATCTATCAATTTACCTAAAGCAATTAAACTGTAATTTAGATGAAAATGAAAATAAGTAAATAGAGCTTCAGTGGGTATTTCAGTCGTCAAAGTTTGGTCATCGTGTATTGAAGGGAATCTTCGAATGTGTAGTTCATTATCCTTTAAAGAAGCTTTCAACATTTAACCCTAAATCGTTTATACGAAACAAATCAACTTTCAAAGCTTTCTATTTATTGGTAACGTGATAAGTATTCGTAATCGTACGCTTTATCATCAGCATCCATATTTAACCATGAATTAGTTTTGACTTTGCGTAAAATCGTCGCACGAGTTTACAAAATTCCATTGTTTGGTTTAAAAAAAGCCTGGTCCAGGTCTAGTTGATTTTAAACTGATTGAGCGAGTCGTGTTGGCGCTTGTGGAACTTCAACGATGACCTTCCAATGTGCACATAATCTTGGAAAAATATCTCTAAAATTTCAACGCACGAGCTCGCGAATTAGACGTATTTATCGTGACTGGTGTCGTGAATTTTTATCATCACGCTGCCTTTAATATGCGGAATAATCTGTTAAACAATTTTGTTACTATATAAACGCTGCGAGGTAATTGATGATAATTTAAGTAGGTACCTGCGATGAGATTCCTCTCACATAATGGCGCTAATTTTTGATTGAAAACTCGCTACAGTCTTTAATTTACGCGCAAGTGGCTTTCTGCTTCTTCGTTCGGAGCACAATGCGAAATCGCATCTGTACGATCTTTGTATCATGCAATGAAAGTAACGTTTGAATTTACGCTTTGTTGAGAATTTCATCCGCTTTTTCGTTCCTCTTCTTCGTCTCTCTGGCTTGTCTTTTTTCACATCATTCCCCACGCTACTTTGGTATGGAATGGAAATTATGCTCAACTAATGGTTCAGGTTATTGTTTTCTCTGCATGTGTGTTCATCTTTTTGACCTCCATTTTGCCTCTCAACCGAATAAATGTGAGATAAAATGGTGGAGAATGGGACAAAATTCCATACAAAAGTTAATAAAATTTTGTAAACTAATTTTCCTTCAAGTTTTCTTTTGCACAATTTCTTTAGAAAATTTTGTTTTTAATCCTCAGAAAAGGCATAGATAAATGTTTCGAGTTTGCTACAGTTTTTGCAATATTGTAAATTGGTTCTTAGTTATTGGTTCAAGTTATAAATTTGAAAATTATTGGTTACTTGTTCAAACCGGTTTTTGATTCGGGTCCTATGGCTCAAATTTTGAGGAAATCAAAGAAAAAAGATCAATAAACGATAGGAAATTCAATTTTCAATAAAAAAGGTCCTCTTCACTTTTTGCCTATATTCAATATTTCAGGAGTTATTTGAGAAAATCAAAAAAATTATAGATATAAACTACTGAAATATTGAAGATAGGAAAAAAGTGAGAGAACCTATTTGGGTTTCCTTAGAGTGGCTAAATGATGCCCCATTTCTAGTTTTTGCTTTCTAGTTACCGATTCCAGTCCACAGCAATGACAAAAATAGATCTAGGCAGGATCTTAAGTACTGTGTTTCAGCACAAGTTATCAGCGAGTAGTGAAACCTGCTCAAAGCGAATTGTACAATGTTACCACAGTGACTAACGCATGCATCGGAACACGGTTACTTTTTAGTAACTTGGTTACTTTTTTAAAGACAAGGTTACTTTAGTTACTTTTGGGCTCATTTTGGTTACTATGGTTACTTTTGGACTCATTTTGGTTACTATTTCGTCAAAAATCTGACGAACAGCTGCCATTAAAATTTAAAATTTCTTTAAAAACATTTTGAAAGTTTTTTTCAGAGATTTTGCTTCCAAAAAATTTGAAATATTTTATTTAAAAATGAATTAAGTAAGGTCAGTTGGGGTAACTGGGCCACCGGGGTATCTGGGCCATTCTCTTCCTAATCCCCTCCAAAATCGTCTTGACGTAAATGGTTGGTTGCATGGTAACACTGACATCGTAAGCCCACCATAACAATTATCATTCGGTTCCTAGCTCCCCTTGAGGAGGCCTCAGTAATTTGAGTAACATGACATGGCCCAGTTACCCCCAACAACTGTGGCCCAGTTACCCCAAAACTCAGATTTGAGTGGGGGTAAGTGAATTACACATCTTGAATCTTCCTTAATAAAAAAAAAATTTGGTGGCCCAGTTACCCCATTTTTCGGGGTAATACCCCAACTGACCTTAATTGAACAATTTATTGAATCTTCTTTTAAAATTGAGATTTTTTCTACTCGAACTTCAGGAATATTTATTTTGTACTTATGTATTGAAATTCAAGGTAGAAAAATGTTTGCTCCTAAAAAAATTGAAAGTTCTTTTATAGGCATTTTTCAAGTCAGTATGAAAAATTGTGATTTTTTTTCTTGAAGAATTAAGATTTATTCTTGTCTAAAAATGAGCCACATTTCTTGAAAAAAAAAATGTAAGTAGATAAGCCGTATTTTTTTTGAAAAAATTGAGAAATTCTTTTCTCGACAAATAAACGATTTTTTCTCAAAATTTCTTTTCAAAAAAAGTAGAGGCCGTCGAAGAATAAACCCGATTTCTCCTCATTAAAAACTTTTTTTTTAAATGAGAATACCTAGTAATTTTTTCAATTAAAAAAAAAAATGTGTTCGAAGTATTTGAAAATTATGTTTGAAAAATAGAGAACTCCTCAAAAATGAAACATAAAATCGTTTCAACTCGTGAACCAAAAATTTGATATTTCTCAAATGAGCAAAACTTTCCTTTTAAAAATTTTGAAAAGTTGTGAATTTCACATGTTGAAAAATTGTTTTTTTGTGGAGAATGAAGACTTTTCAAAAATTAAAATTTTTTTTATATCTACTCATTTTGCAATAAGCCAATCAAAAAATTGATTTTTTTAGACTTTAAATTCTTAGGCATTACAATTTTTATAAATTGGAAATTTTTTATTTGAATAAACATGAATTTTAGGAACTGCTATTTTTAAAAAATTAAATATAAATTGTTTAAAAATCAAAAAATTGAGAATTTTAAGTTTAATTTTTTGAAATCCAGAACTTTTTAGAAATTACAAATTGTTAATAAATTTAAATTTATAGAAATTAAAAATTGTTTGAAAAATAAAAAAAATCGAAAAAAAAAATTTAAAAATTAAAAAAAGGACAGTATTGTTTGTGATTTAAAATCTTTCTAAAATTCACGTTTTTTGAAATCAACAATTATTTGAAAACTGAAAACTATTTCAAAACAAATAAGAGTTCAAAAACTTAAAAAAGTTGATATCAAGTATTTTCAAGAAAAAAAAATTTATTTAGCGAAAATATGAGAAAAACCGTGACGAGGGGAGGGGAGGGGGTTATGAGTCATTATATTCAAGTGGAAATGGAAAATTTTTGGTTACTTTTTTCCATAATTTTGGTTACTTTTTTTGAAATTTCAGGTTACTAAAGTTACTTTTATTTTTTCAAATTTCGCTCCGATGCATGCTAACGCTAAAAGCACTACGCTAACATATAAATAAAAGCAGCATTATTAAACGCAATAGTAGGAGAAAAACCATCAAAATATTTTTAACATGCAACACTGAAATATTTAAAGGTTGATAGCTCCCACAATTTGCAAGATAGACAAAAATTGTACATTATTTGTTTTGTAGATTTCAAAGTGTACTTTAAATCAGCTCATGTAAGTACATTTTTTTCCTATCTCGCATATTGAAGGCAATACATGCCTTCAAAGTATTCAAAACGTGGTTGTGAGTACAATTTGTGACAGCAGTTTCGATGAAGTGAGAAATACGTACGTCAGCCTCGAAATCGGCAGGCTTTGAATACTACACAGTTGATGATGTTACTCGTATTCTACATAAGTAAACTCGTAAAAATAAGTACCACTTCTCAGCAAAAGGCGGGAGCTCGGATGGCAAATTTTACATCTCTTCAAAATTGGCATTTTCGTAATGCTTCACTACGACGAGTTAAAAGAGTAATCTTACAAATTCGTGCTCTTTTTTTTGTACGTACAACGCAGAACCTAGTGGAGGATAAAGATGAAACAAAGAAATAAAACAGAAAGTGAAAAGATAGAAAGTAGTTTAAATACCCTTCAAATAACGAAGTACGCAAGAAGTATCTTGAAGAGTTTTTTGGAAACTGGACGATTCTCGATTTATTCTTGATTTTAATTAGAACCTCGCTTTTCATCAAGCGCGTCAGCAATGCAAACAAAGAGAACGCGATGAGAGAGGGACAAGGGTGGGAGAGACAAAAAAATACGAACTGAGCGGCTACCGAGAAAGAGTGGATTAAAAAGCGAGTTGAAAAATTAATACGAAAATTGAAATAGCCCCTTTTCAGCCTTTTCTTTGAAACCGCTTTGAAAAACAGAAACTATGTAAAGAAAATGGGGGAAAATTATTCTTATGGTTGGACTAATCTTGCAAACATTCTATACAAACGAAGAAAGTCTTTCGACGGGCGAGTCCTTCATTTGCTTAATTTACGCGTTTTCTATTCGCTTACAGCCAAATAGGAAAAAAAAGGAGCGTATGATCACCACGGTCCACTCTGCCGCTTTTAATTAAGTACTTTGCTGTTCGGGCTCAAGATACGGTATAGAAATAGTGAAATACATCCTTGATGATCTGAGAAACCTCGAAGCTGGCGCGCGTGACCAACATTTGGACGACCCGTAATGTCGACAATGTGGCTTCGGCTAAGAAATCAAAAACAACATTAAAACTTTTACCACGCCCGCGCCAGCATCGAACAGATGGTCGTGCTAACAAAAACAATCTTGGTCGAAAGAAATAATCCGGCGAGAAATTACACCCTCGTGTACAAGAAAATCTTGTACTTTGGGCCGTGGGCGCACTAAAACCCTAGACGATAAATTTACACTGATATGGCAATGAGTATATGGCCACGAGGGGGCATATTTTCACTCTGTGCGCACTATTGCTCTCGCTGATGATGGGCAAAATACCTTCTCTTTCTATCACTCGCTTCCTCTTTCTGCGAATATAAACATATTGAAAATTATATTCCATATTCAAACCATCCGGCCTTAATTATTAACGGTACTTTAATTTTGAATGTTTTGCCCAACGGAATCAAACCCTGAGCTTTTCAACCGACTGACTCAACGAATCTTGTCAAAATTCTGCCTATTTGTCCATTTCAAATAAATATACGAATGCGAAATACGAGCTGCGGCCATCACAGATACCATAGGCTTGAAAAGGTTTCCGGTTTTATTTAAAGCGTTTCGAATGTAACTCGTATCTCGGTGCGCTTCAATTATCGTTACACAAAGAGATTCATTTTCTTGTTCGCCGATAATGTCCATTCGACGAAATGACATTTTCGCCGCTTGACGTTTCAATAATTTCGCAAAACAAAGCACCAACCTACCGACGACGGATATTGAAGAAATTTGTATTGCACGTCCTCGGTCCTGGCCCCTACTGCCTCACTTCATCCAAACAATTACTTTTTCTGTAACGCGCGTCATGTCTAGTTTTGGAATTTCAAACCCTATGGAACTGGAAATTTCGCTCGTTCGGATTGCTCCTTCTCGTATTTTCCATTTTTTTTTTTGCTTACTCTTTTTGTACTTTGCTAGGGTCTATATCGATTGATTGTATTATGTACTATGCTTATACTATGGTATACGAAGCATTGTGAACATATAGAAAATGTCCGTCCAGGGAATTTGAGAAATTACAGATTTTCGTGGCTATATCGACTGCCTTTTATACGTGTTAGAAATTTGACTTTTCATTGTCGTCTAAAATGTACCGTAATAAAAAAGATGATTTCTATAAGCCGATAGTGGTCTGCATTTTGACCCGAGTATTTGGAGTATTTTCAATTTTGACCATATTTTTTTGGAATTTGTGTCTTATCATTTTGTCAATAAAAGCCCAGGCTATTAAGATGTCCCTCATAGAAAATCATTACTAGCGCTTCTAAAAACCACTAGCGTTTTCTAAAAAGTTACTAGTGTTTCTCAAAAAATTACTATTGTTTGTAAAACACTACTAGCATTCGTATTGATGCTACTAAGATGTTATCAACACTACTAATGAATATTATAACTCTACCAGCTGTTGGACTAAAGCTACTAGCGATTATATTGTACCATCCGAAAGCGAATCGTTTCTCTACTCGAAGATAAAGTATTTCCAACATGTAGTACTTAAACTTTTGCCCAGAGGTGTTCCTAATAACCAAAGACCAGTGATATTGGCAAGAATGGCCACTTAACTGAGCTGGGATAGTGACTTCACTCGGTTTTGCTTTTTAGTGAGGGCTGAGGGTCCTAGATGTATATGTAAGACTCCAAATCTCAGTTTGATCAGACAATTCAATAAAGAAGAGAGCAGGTGGTGATGCACAAAACTGTTCTTTTGAAAAACCTGTTCGCATTGTTCTTGCTCGTTCTCAATACCTGTTCTTTTAACTTGTTCGCAGTTATTTTCTGTTCTTTTTGTTCATTCGTTCCTTTGAGGAACATTGAACATGTCCTGATGAACTGATCTGGATTGAACAACGTCTATTTGAACAACACCACACGAACAAGAACAGTTTCAGACAAAATATTTTGTTGTTCTTCTTTAATTCATCTCAACTGTGATCATTCTTTGTTTGTTCTTTGGAAAGAAACCAACGTTCCCGTTTTCTTATTCTACATTCTCATTTGTTTTTACCAAGTTTTAATGGTTTTCCAAGCTGGGGTGAGCAAAAAATGTGCTAAAAGAACAGTCTGAACAGTGGCCAGGGTTTTTTGGTCAATGAACAAAAGAAAATAACAGTTCTATTTTAAAACCAGTTCTCAAAGAACAGTCTGTTCAAGAACAGATCATCACTACGAGCAGGTTAACCATATTTTTAAAGCTACCCCACCCCCTTCGAAGGTCAACCCCCTTTCCCTGGAAATTATTGAAAAGTTTTTCACCCAAAAATTGTAGATTGAAGTGTTTGAAATAATTTTGATTGCTACAAAAACTTCGATTGGACCCCTCCAGGGTCCAGGCCTCCATCCATTCCGATTCCAATATTCTCATAAGTATTATGCAGATTTGTAGGGAAGGGAGAGGGTTTATCAAAATTTTTGTGATAACCAAAGTTTTTTCAAGGATCTCAACGTGCAACTTTTGCTGGAAACATTTTTCAGTTTGAGCTTTAGATATAGAGATAGGGAGATTTTTCAGATAGGGATGAGCCCTGGAAAAATGATGTCCTTAAAAAAATGTAACCCCCGCTATTTTTTTTAATATGTCAAATACTTTACTTCAACTCCTCTTTAGGCCAATGTTTTTGTTGTTCTTGTGTGGCCAATAGTTAACAAACAAATGAAACAGGGAAGCTATAAAATACTCGAATATCAATCTAAAGAAAATCTAAGTCTACAATTATAATTTCCATCGTGTGGTATCGTACAACTATGCTCATCGGTCATCGATATAAACATTTATAGGTCCAGATTACGATATCGTTCTGCATTCTTCACCCTTATTAATTTCATCACTGGGTAGGTACAATGGCGTTGGTGAAATCTACATTGAAGATAGCATTAGCCAACATTCGGCTGACTGCGCCACTCTGCGACCCCTTATTCACGACGAATAAATATACAATACTATTAACGTTGTCAATGGTTCTCGTAAATTAGCCTATATCTACACATTGATAAAATCCAATACTCGCATATGCATATTTCGCAACGTTTATCTGATTTATTTGATTTAATCAACCACATACCCGTATAGATTATCGTTCTGGTATACGAATATTAGTCTTGGCTATGGTTGGTCTAGCTCTATTTATTGATCCCTTACTGCGCTTTTGACCAGCAAACAAAATTTGTATGGGGGTCATCTATGGGTCGTTTGGTTATTTCATTAAGAGCAGAACGTTAAAACAAGCAATTTGTTTTACTCACGGCTAAAACGTCACCTGGACCTGGACGTTAATTTGAATTTCGCGTACGACAATCAGAAAGGTGTGGGAACGTGGACCGAAAATTACCATTACGAAAATACCCTAAAGCACGCAGCTTGGTGCGGTCTGTACTGTTTGTATGTTGCCGCGGTGCCATTAGGATGGTATTCTTGCGTTAACGGATTTTCAAGTGGTACTCTAGTTCACGTGACAGTACCAAGCCGACGTGTGTATGTATTTGGTGGAGATGTGCAGCTTTTTCCCATTTGCTAAGAGCCGTTATAAATCTGAGAAATCTAGCTCGTCGTAAAAATACGTAGGTTAGGTACCCATAGTATATATGGTGAACGTTTCAAGTTACCCCTATATACAGGGTGTTCCGGAAGTGAAAGGCCAAACGTGAGATTTGGATGTAACCGCCGAGTACCATCAACAATCAGCAAATCGGATGCTTATTACGATTTTAAGGGGGCAGTGGTTCACAAACATTGCGATACTCCATCGAAACAAGACGTGGAACGGGTGTAACTTTCTGAGAGGAACAAATGAAGTTATGAGGAAAATTAACCTATCTTTGAAAATGAAGGCACTACAGAGCTATGAAAATCGTTGTTTTCGTATAACTTTACGGTATTATCCGAAGTTTCAAGCTCTTTAGCGCCTTCATTTTCAAAGACATGCAAATTTTTCTTGAAACTTTTTTTGTTGCTCTTGAAAAGTTACATTTGGTTAATGTTTTGTCAAGATGGAATTTGACCGTTTTCAAGTTTAAATTGTGCCTATTAAATAATAAAATGAGAAAGACTATACGTCTTTCAGCGTAGAATTTCTTGTTACTATAACTCTTTCAATTTTGAAGATGGACAGCCCAATGTGGTAAGAAATTTTTTTACATCTTCAAATTGTTATCCACTGATGATGAAGTTGAAAATTTTTTGATTGCATTGTTGCCACCCTATTCTACACAGAATGAGAAAGCGCCAATTTTTTTAAGCTCTATTAGCACTTTAATTTACACAGACAGACGGCACCCAGTGTACAAAACATTTTTTAATAGCATTCACTTCTGGAACACCCTATATATACGAATATATATCAGGTAGGTATAAAGCAACAAAGGATGTCCTACATATTTTACTTCGGTTTCCTGCTACAGTGCACTGAGAAAAACATCAATTTTTTGAACTTTGGTCGGTCCAGAAAGATAAAAATGACGAGTTGCAATTTCATTTATTACTTAGAGAGGTATCAGTTTTCGCAAATGTCACCGTCATACTGCGCTCTTCTATAAAGGTTATGGTGCGATTTCAAGAATTTGCGCTGGAAACAATAAAGGCGATGATGCGGCTTTGAAAGGTGATCAAATGTCAGGTCAGATTATAAATTTACTCCGTGTTCATCATAGAGACGTCTAACCAGGGACTACGTCTATGTTCGTATACATACAGGGTGTTCCGGATTGAGAGTAAAGCCTTCCAACCAGTAACTATGCAACTCATGTTGAGTCGATGTAGGTATGTTTGCATAACCTCCGGACGGCAGGGGCTGAGTTATGCTCATCGAAAAAAAAAAAATTCGTTTACGCCGAGTGTTTTCAGCCTTGCGCTTCTCGACAACTACAATAGTTAGAAAGTTGCGCTTTGCGGCATCGGATGGCAAATTTTGTGTAGAATTTTTCCATGGGTCTGGTAATTTTTTTTAGGGGGACAAGGAAGTCTATACCGAGCAAAATATTTGAAAAAACATGTGAAAAAAGTGACAATTTTTCATGTTTCTCTGTGATAACTCAAAAAGTTTTCCTCTAACCATGCTGTTATTATTAACTTTTCTAGATGAAAAAATTCTGCTCTTTTTAATGGCGCAAACCCCGTCCCTCTAGCTCACTCCAATCAAAAGTTATGAGCGAATAATTTGTTTAAAAAAGTCTGAAAAAAATCACAATATTTTTTTTTTTTTTTTAATTTTTCTGAAATATTTTTTTTTATGTATTAAAAGGTATGAGCAGTTTATTTTTGTAGAAAAACATCCGAAAAAAATTATTTGAGAAAAATAAATTGAAAAAAAATTTAATCATGATTCTTTTCAGATGTTTTCCAACAAATTATTCGCTCATAACTTTTGATTGGAGTGAGCTAGAGGGGCGGGGTTTGCGCCATTAAAAAGAGCAGAATTTACTCATCTAGAAAAGTTAATAATAACAGCTTGGTTAGAGGAAAACTTTTTGAGTTATCACAGAGAAACATGAAAAATTGTCACTTTTTTCACATGTTTTTTCAAATATTTTGCTCGGTATAGACTTCCTTGTCCCCCTAAAAAAATTACCAGACCCATGGAAAAATTCTACACAAAATTTGCCATCCGATGCCGCAAAGCGCAACTTTCTAACTATTGTAGTTGTCGAGAAGCGCAAGGCTGAAAACACTCGGCGTAAACGAAAATTTTTTTTTTTCGATGAGCATAACTCAGCCCCTGCAGTCCGGAGGTTATGCAAACATACCTACATCGACTCAACATGAGTTGCATAGTTACTGGTTGGAAGGCTTTACTCTCAATCCGGAACACCCTGTATAGTATACGTTACTTCATGCTTGCATTTCTCAAATAGGGGAGATTGTTTTTATTAGATAGTGTGATATGTGCGTCGTTGACTGCGATGCGACGTCGTCTTGGTGTACCAGCATTGGAGAAACAGTAACAAAAAGGGGTTAGTCTTGAATTCTATTATTTTTTTATCTTACCATACTATATAGATACTTGATATTCAAAATTGGAGGGGAGGGACGGGTTCTACCAAAATTTTTGTAATAACCAAAATTATTTTCAAGGCTTCAAGCTACAACTTTTGTTTGAAAATTTTTTCAATTAGACCCCTACCTCCACCAATTTTTCAAAATATTAGAAGTATCCAAGTCATATTATGCAAAATTCAGGGGTGGGAAGGGTCTAATCGAAAATTATATATGATGACAAAAATTATTCCTAAGATCTCAATCTACAACTTTGGTTTGAAAGATTTTTCACTGGACGCCTCTCCCAAATTTTGAAAAAATATCTGTCTGATATTATGTGAAATCGGAGAAGAAGGAGGTGTCCAATCGAAATTTTTATAATAAACAAAATTATTTTTAGGATCTCAATCTGAAACTGCCATTTGAAATTTTTTTCAATTGGCCCCTCCCTTCAACCTTTAATTTTTAATTTGTATTTTTGTTAGGTTATGCAAAATCGATGGAGAGGGGGGGGGGCAATTTAAAAAAATTTCAAACAAAAGTTGTAGATTGAAGTCCTAGCAATAATTTTTGTTATTACAAAAATTTAGATAGGACCCCTCCCTCCACTCTAATTTCGAATATCAAGGATCCCGCCACCATGTAAACAAATTAAGTAAATTAGCCACGAGTAAAATCAGTAAAATTAAATTACCATGTAGAATTTTTTTCGCAAATTTCCTAAACTTTTTCAAATTTTGCTTGAAATAATTTTTTCTGATTTCGTTTGATTTCTTTTTTAATTTTCATTTTAATATAGGATAAATTCTTTTCAATTTTATGCAATTGTACAGATTTAAAAAAATTATTTTCGAAAGCAGTTTTTGAAATTTTGTTCAAACATGATTTTTTTAAATAGTGTATAATTAAAGAAAATTTCTTGAATTTTATTTTAAAATCAATACCTATTCAAATTTTTTTCCACTTTTGTTCAACAATAATACCTAATTGAAAATAAATGTATTTTTTTTTTACAGTTTTTAACATTGTTATTCTCATGTGCAGTTCTGATTTGCTTGTGTAGTTCTAAATTGGCAACTGGCAGTTCCAAAAATGAGTTTGAGTAGTTGAAAGTTTTTTGAAATTTTCCAAAAAATTCCAAGAGGAAAATTTTTGAAAGAAAATCTAAAGGAGTATGAAATATTTATAAAGAAAATAAATTAGGTACAGAAATTAAAGAAATTTTTTTAAAGATAATTTGGTTTTCAAAAAAATATTTTTCAAAAAAAGAATGATTTCTCAAGTGTTTTTTTTTTATTTAATTTTAAATTGTTCATAATTTTTTTCAAAATTTTCTTAGAATACCTATGGTTTTTGATAAAATATTAGGCCAAGAAAATAACGTGAAAAAGCAACCGCAATGTGATGCCTGTAAAAATTATCGGCACTTTTTTGTCAATCACCCTTCTCTCAAATCCACTGCCATGCTATCTCACTGCCGCTGGCTTTACGAATCGCAAAAAGAAGAAAAATCTTCGCCATACGAAAAAAACTTCCAAACTTCCTTATGGTATTATCACCCCACCCATACCATTCCAGCGAAAAGATAACTCTGAAAAATACCCTAATTCGAGTTAACCAATTACCGCGAGCAAGATGAAAATAAAAAACCATCTTTTAGAACGAACGATAGGCTAAATTATCGCCTAAAAAGAGCAAAATAAAAAAAGAAACAGAAAGCATCTTATCAGTACCTACTACTGGTGTTCTTTTTTTACTCTACCGGAAAAATACGGTATAAGAAACATCTCGAAAAATTTTTTTACACCGTGCAAACAATATCTGCGCAATTTTTTTTCATTCGAATAGAATTGCAAAGATAGTCGAGCACCGGAACAAATTCCCATCGTATAAAAAAACCCATTTCGTACATTTTTATTCTTCGCATTTTTCCAACTGTGTAGCACTATTTACGTGAAAAGGAAAACGTAACGGCGTGATTTTCGAATTCACAAAAACTGCGGTCGAGATTTTTTCGCAAAAAGTTCCACGGCGAGGCGTTCTGATTACCTCGCTTTTTCTACGGGGTTTTTGGTCAAGTCAAATTAATACATACAACTTCATCTCGACACACCGATGATGAAACGGTAAAACCGCTAATTTAGAAGGGCCATTTTTATAGTCATAATGGAAAGTAATTATTTTAAAAATATTATACACGTAGTAAAAAGATAACGAAACGTAAAATTGTCGTGTTTTTTTTCACGACGCAACGACCTAACTGAATAAACCTTATAAATAAATCCCTTCGTAGAATAAAAATTATTTATACAGTGGTTTTTTTTTGCCAGCAGAGAAGGATAGCTCGCTGGAAAAAAATCACGTCCAGGATAAAAGTATAGGTTACATAATTGTATACAAAAATTCTACCAATACGAAGCTAAAGGTACGATGTTTCGCATTTTAATATCTCTTTTTTACTATATCGGTATCGGAAGCCTTTTTTTTTTTTTTCAATTTTCATCGTTATTACAAGTCATTTTTCAGTTTCGCTTTTTCATACAATAATGAATATTACGCTTGGCATTGATTTCCACTCTCGCGATGGTAATATAATAGAAAGCTATATTGTCGGATCAATGTGTGCTTTTGATAAGAGGCGTAGGCAGGTAATTGCACCTCTATGAGATTCCATATTCCATTCGTGTGCCAATATCCATACATTACTACACGTGTGTAGGTATATTATACTACGTGGGAGGAAAAATATTATAAAATTCAAAAAATTACCTTTTTTTTGAAGCAAGTAATTTTTTTTCTCCCCATTTTTTTATATATACCTTTTGTACAAAAATAATTATCTAGACCCTGAAATTTGGTACCTTACACGAGCAACATGTAAGTAATAAAAAATAACCAAACTACTGGAATTTTTACGATGACCTGGCATCAACACAGAATTCGTCAATTTTGACTCAGACTTACGGTAATGAAACTTCTTCTCCTGGTGATATACATTTCGAGCAGAAGTAATTTGGTAATTATTAACATTAGAGTTGGAAAAATTTGACGAAATTTACTAATCTCGTATTTATCGAGGCGTAGAACACGTATTTACTCCAGTTTTACACACCGGTAAGGTACTTTACGAGTGAGTGGTAAATTTTTAATAAACTCTCCACCAAAAAAAGTTCCCTTTTACGAGCCAACTCGAGTCATTTTTTTTCTTCCTGGATGAATTTCTTTAATCAATTTTCGTAAGACTGAATTACATTACAGTATTTTTCTTTTTCACTCAGAAAGATTAAAATAATTTCAAGCACATAGAAGGTTAAGTTTGGGCAAAATATCATGCATGATACTTCAATTTTTAATTATTTTAGGAACTATGGTGGCTTGTTTTAGGAAAAATAGTGTTAAAACCGTGACTCAAATTTTTAAGGGAAAAGGCTCAAGTACCCCCTCCTCCTCCGCCTCTTCCTCACACTTTTTCTGAAGGAAGAAGATCGTTTAGACTTTCTTGAAGAAAAAAAAATATATTTTTTTTTTTTTTGAAAGGAAATTCTAGAACTTTTTTTTTAAAAAAAATCTTGGAAGATTTCTTAGGAAATTAACAAAATATAATTAAAATTACCAATACTTATTTTGTATAAGTTTTTGTTTCGTAAAAAAATATACTTATATTTACAAGTTTTGCAATTACAAATATAATATCAAAAATCGATGACACGAAATTATTTTATAACTAAAAAAATTATATTTTTTCGATATCGAGGAAAGGGTGGTTTAATTTTAACGTTGTCTAGTTACTTAGAATTTTTAGGTATTTTTTCTTCCCTTCTTTTTTTTTGGGAAAGTTTTTTAATTTGAAACTTTCTTACCGACGTGCAGATTATGAGGAAATTTTTACATTGATTACGATCTTCTGCAAATGAAAAAACTTTAACATAATAAAAACCATAAAATAGGAAACAACGTGTTTCCTAAAGCGGATATAAGCACTATGAAATAATTTAAGTTTATTAACGCTTTCCTGCGGCTTTCTACGCGATATTGTCTTACACTCTGCTCTTTTTTTCTTTCGTTTTTTCTTTCTTTTTTGTTTTATTTCGAAGTGTATTAGTGTACTGTTGTAATTACGAAATGGTTTATTGTTTCGATGAGGCTTTCCGAGGTTTTACGTCTTGAGATTGATTTTATGCCCATTTGAGGAAGGTGAAACGAAAGTGTGGAAGGGCTGGGTATTCATGATCGCGGAGTATTATAGGTTTTCAGTGAGGAAAGTATCGTATTCAAGGTCTCACACTTGACACTTTTGAAATCTTCATTCGACGTAATGAAGTGATGAGACGAAATTTTACACTTAGATACAAAAATGACAGGTGGTTGCGCTCAAGGAGTGTTTTTTTTCAAAATTAAAAAAAAATGAAGATTCTATTTTTTTATTTTTATATTTTATTTTTTTGTCAACAATACTGTTTGGGTATAAATTTTTTTCAATTTTCAACTTTATTTTTTCAATTTTTGAAAATTAAAAATATTTTTTTGGCGATAGATTTTTGGAATTTTGTAGTCAAGTTATTGATATATTATAGGTATGCATTTTCTTTCAAAATAAATTTCAGTTTGGTGATTTTTTTTTTTATTTCAAAATTTTCCAATCTTTATGAGTAATGAGTATCAATTTCTTGAGAATAAAATTGCTTAATAATAAATTTTTTGAAATTTATTTCTTTTTTCAAAAATTGAGAGCTTAAAAAACTTTCAATGATTGGATTATGTTTTTTTTTTTTTTTTTTTTGTAAAAACGGATTTTATATATTTTTTCAATCACTCAAGTAATTCGTTTTTTTTTTTTGTTTTTTTTTGCTAGAAAATTCTTGTATTTTATGATTTCATTAATTCACATTTTTTGAAACTTTTTGAAAATTTAAAAATAATTTTTTGAAGAATAGGTATTTCTTGAAATTTAGAAACCAATACCTACTTCAATATGCTTTTTTCCCTTTCCTTTTCATTAAATTGATAAACATTTTAATGAAGATTTTTCATAATTTTTCATACTTACATTTCAGAGTTTGTTTATTTTTATTTCCATTTCTTTATTTGTTTCATTTTTTTTGAAAATGAATATTTGAATCTTAAGATTTTTTCTGAAAATAAGAAGTGCGCGGTTGAAAAAAAAATAAAATGATTTTCTAAATTTTTATCTGTGAATTGTATTTTTAAAGAAACTAATTTTCTAATTTTTTTTAGAGTAGGTAATAATTAGAATTTTAAGAAATAATAAAAAATGGAATTTCCCAAAAGTTTGAAAATAATTTTTTGAAATTCTTTGGTTAAAGATTTTTAAAATTTTTATGTGCTCCAGATTCTTTTTATTTTAATGAAAGTCATTGAAATTAAGTATACTATTTCTTTCTTTTTCTCTTTTCAGAAATTTGGAATTTAAAAAAATAATGTAAATTAATATTTTTTAAAATAAAGTTTTCATTTTTTTCAAATTCTCTAAGCTAGAATTTTTTTAAAAATCAAAATTTCTTCGAACTTATAAAGTTCAAAAAACAACCTCACAAAGGAATAAAATGAAACAAACACCACTTGAATATTTTTCAGACATATTTTCTAGTCAAAGTTAATATGTTTCATCTCTGCTGGGCTGCTTTATATTCAATCAAAATTTTTTCTTAAATTTTCAAAGAAAATTTTGTAAAAACTTTTTGGAATGAAATATTTTAAAAATTTTTTGAAAAAATTAAAAACCCTTTGAAAATATTTTAAATAATTTCGCGAAAAATTCTCTCAACTTTTTTTTGTAAGAAATTTTTCTAAAAATACCTAATTCGAAAGCTCTATTTAAATACATAGGTATGTTTTTCACAAGAAGTTCTTAAGATTTTTTTGAATAAAATAACTATTTTGAAGAAAAAAAAAAAATCAGAAATTTTTTAAAATGTTACCTTTCAAAAAAAATTAAAATATTTTTTTTACAGGACATGAATTTTTTTACACGAAAATTATCTCATAATATGAACGATTATTTTTAATGGGGGGGGGGGGGGGGGGTACTATGTTGCAACTTTGGTTATTAAACTTCTTTTTTTATTAAAATTTGGGTCACTATTTTGTCATTATTTTTCTCAAAAAAGTCAATGAAGTCACTAAAAAAAATTAAAATTGAAATAGTTATAAGAAAAATGTGCTCCTCGAAAGAGTAGGAAGTACAAAAAATGATCGTTAAAAATAATATTTCGTTTTAAAGCAGGGACTGATACTCGCAAATGGAAAACAATACGACTATCAAACTCAAAATTGGCAAACAGACCATCGACTTGAAAGTCGAGTCGAAAGTTGACAATTAACATAGCAAAGTAATTAATTATTCAGAGCCAAAGTTCACAGCAAATATTCCGACCGTTTTCTTTTGTCGCAGCTTCAGCACAGGCTTTCTCTGTCTGCCAAACTTGCCAATTACAAAATTTTTTTGTTTCTTTTAAGCACAAAACCAGCGATATAGGTATAATTTGAAAGGTTAATATTTGGCAACCTGCGAATCACTCTGCTAAAAACCTCTACCAGCTTTCTTCGCTCCAGCTAAAAATTCCTCGAATTAAATAATTTCCACACATTTTACTCTTGGAAGTTGGAAGAAAATAATCATTAAACATCGAGCCTATCGACACGAGAGCAATTTTCACGCGACGTCATCTCGAACCCTCGCCATTGTAAAATTTTCGCTCGTATTATAATTTACAAACACGTCGAGCCACGCTGAGCTATTCCGTATTCAAATTCGCAATCCTCTATTACCATCCTTGACATCAACTTCATACGCCATCGTTCAAAATCTGATATGGAGAGCCAAACGAGCCCATATGTTTGCGGTTAAGTACAGCTCGATAAACCTGATTACGAATACACGTTATACATAGTAAAATGTAATCCTTATATGTCAGCGAAAAAAACAACTCTATAGGTTCGTCCTTTGGAGTGGGCTTTTTTTCATATTCTCAGCGTATACGCACACACACTCGCATCGCCAGCATTTTTCATCGCCACAATGAAGAGATACGCAGGCAGCCATCAACTCCATCTAACTAAACACTACATTCTACGTATACTTCCACTCGATATAAGTCTGCTTTGTAGATAATTCATTTTTTACGAGCCAAAAATTACCCAATGTGGCTCATTTTCCGCGAAATTCCTCACCCCGAAGTAAAACCATGTCTGGTTGTTCTATGCTTTTAACGTCAGCGTCATCGGGAGGTCAGCTATTTCGAGAAAATTTCCAATAATGGCGTTTTAATTGGCAATACAAAGTTAACAACCTTCGTAGCCGGATTGTTTAATTGATAAAACGTTCGGTTCGTTGGTATCCATATTGTATACGCAGGATATGGCTCACGCTCCAACTACGAGGGTTAAATTTGCGAAATCTTCAACGTCAAAAATGATTGATGGATTTTAGCCTCCCTACTCTCAGCACTATCTTATCTTTTTCACTACCATTGGCATCGTGTACAAATAGATTCGATTAAGACGTCAACAATCTTATACCATGTACTTAAGACGCGAGTTTGATGAACTTTTTGGTCGATGTACGAGTACTTGACTGGTATCTACTTGAACGCAAATACCTACTTGTAGTTATCGTATCGAATTCGCGAGCATGAAATAAATAATAATTTACGGTCGAGTCGTAGCCCATAAAACGTTTGTTTCGAGAGAGTGCTGCGGATTAGAACTTCAAGTGCGAGAAAATGGACGATTGGGGAATGTTTTTAATTACCTATAGGTTTAAAGTATACAATTGCGTACTCAGGATGTGGTGAAGGAAGTAGACTGAGTAGGGGAGTGCAACTAGTTTCAGAACTTGCAACTTGAAATTTTGCAGGGTGTAGCTCTATTTTTTCCAAGAGAGGTAGACACTAGACAGTTGGAAGTTTTGTAATGTTGAATGTGAGAATAATTTTTTTTTACACAAAATTAAATAAATTCCTTGCACAAAATTTTTTAATCCAAAAAAATCAAGATTTTCTTTTTCTTTCAAAAAATTTAAAGTTTTTTTGAATTTAAATGTAACATTTTTTTTTAATATTCTCTAAAAAATTGAAAAAAAAATCATTTAAAAAATATTAGGTACACTCTTACAAAAAAAAAACTAGGAAATTTTTTCTCCAAAGAAACTGAACGATTTATTTTGAGTAAAATTGAACAACTTTCATATTACAAATAATTGAGAAATTTTCAAAAGTAAAGACGAAAACAAAATTTTTGCAGTAGGTACCTACTCATTTTTATTTTTAAATAGAATTTTCCATTTGAAGAAAATTATATTTAAAAAAAAAAAATGAGAAAAATCAACAAATTTTTTCACTCCATTTTTTCTATCAATTTTCCCCATTTCAAAAAAATCGAGAAATATTTTCATTAAAAAAAATTGGAATTTGTTATTTAAGAAAACTGAGAAAAATTAACAAACTATTTTATTGCAAAATAGTTTTTAAAAAAATTTTCGTATTAAAAAAGTCGAAAAAATATTCATTTAAAAAAAATTATTGAATTATCAATTTCAAAAAATCAAGAAAAAAGTTGCGAAATTTTTTATTTCAAGAAAATCAAAAAGATCAGGAAAAAATTAATTTTTTTTTCTTTAAAAGGATCAAAGAAAATTAGCAAATTGTATTATTTAAGAAAAAAGTAGGCAATTTTCTCATTTCAAAAAAATGAGAAAATTTTTGAATTTTTTTGTTAAAAAAAAAACAGAAATTTTTCTGCTTTAAAAAAAGTTTCATTTGAAAAAAAGAAAGAATTTTGATTTTGAATAATTAACTAATTTTTTATTTCAAAATTGTTTCATTTACAAATTAATTACTTAAATAAAATATTTGACTCAAAAAAAAAAATCGAAAAAGTTTTATCATCTGAAAAACGTGAAGAATTTTTTTGTTTAAGTAAAACACAGAAAAAATTGAATATCTTTTCATGAAAATTGAAAGTTTTTCATTTCAAATGAATATTTTTTTTTCAATTCAAAAATAATTGGGAAAAATAAAAATTGAGAAGATTTTAGGTAAGTATTTCAAAAAACTGATGAAAATCACCAAATCATTTTACATTAAAATAATAAGTTTTTTTTATATTTCAAAAAAGCTTTGAAAAATAGAAAATTTCTCTGCATAAAAAAATCAAGGACTTCAACAAATTTTAAAAAATTTCATTTCAAAAATAATTGTGAAAAATTATTAAGTAGGTATGTAAATTTTTAATTTAAAAATTTAGAAAAATCAACAAATTCTATTTTTTTTTTCAAATCAAGAAATTTTTCATTTTAAAAAAGTTGGAAATTTTTTTATTAAAAAATTTAGAATTTTCCTACCTAAAAAAATTGTTATTTTCTTAATTTTCAATAATTGTGAAAAATTAAAAAATTGTTTTATCAAAAAAAAAAAAAAATAAAATAATACCTAATAATTAAAAAACCGAGAAAAATCAATAATGATTTTTTTTCTAATGAATACTCAATTTTTCCGTTTCAAAAAATGTTTAAGTAAATTTTCAACTAAAAAATTGAAAAAATCTTGCTCATTTTGAAGGGGTAAGAGGAGAAAAGTAACATTTTTCTGCTGAATTACTGGATCATGACACCTATTGGTGGAAATTTTTTTTCTCACAACTCTTAAACATTTGACTTCCAAGTACCTAACTAGAGGAACTTTAATAGGTGGTTTCTTGAGAACTACATCAACCAATGAACAGATCAACTACCTACCTTTGCCTGCCAGAGTATTCAAAGTTTCAGACCAGACGACCAGAGCAATGAAATAGGAGGGCAAAGGTGCAACCCATAATTTTCACTCACTGCAGGTTCGAAGTCTGGCCATGTCATACTTGTCATATTCACATGGTAAAATCAACTTACCCTTTCCATTCTTCAAATTTATCAAATATAAATATTTTCGATACTCGATTCATGTGGTAAAATTGTATCTCTTACCTGAAACAAACAAACAAAAAAAAACCATTTAAATTAACTCCACATTCAATGATGACGATAAAGATAATTCAGAAAAATTTACCAAATATATTATAAGACGAAGAAGGGTGAACAAACTCGAATCAAAAAATTGAGTTATTAGTCCATTGAAAAGTTTATATTGCATATACATAAGTATAGAAATTTTATAAAAAATATTTTGTACGAGAAATTAAACACCCTTTGCAAAAAATCCTGCCTCAATCGACCTACATCCACCTTTGACTTTTTAGCAGCATTAAAATACCCAACAGCACACACTTTGCTTGCAAAACGGAACCGAGAACCGAAGGTATAAACTGGATATTTTTTTCTCCCCGAATAAAATCAATTGTCGACACAGCACCGGCAACTTCGTCGGCGGCGTTAATTTAAGCACCTGGAAATTTACGATGTGCGTGAAAACATCGCTGCATGGTTACAGAAGTCTGCGGTAAATGGAAACAGCCTAGGTAAGGTAGGTCTAATTGGAACAATACGCGAGTTCGTATCGCACCGTGATTGATTTAATAATCGGCACAGAACGTACAACAAGTTTTCCATTCGACCATTTACAAATCCATCGCAAAAGCTGTCCTTCCTCCGATTCCTCCTCCCCAAAATATGAAACTTTTTCCAGCACTGCCATCTATTCGGCATAGTATTTTGTGGGGAAAAAATTATCGCTTTCGAAATACACCCAAATGGAGCACGAAAAGTTGCCGCTATAATAAAGCTACGCGTATGTATGCCTACGCTTTCGTTATTAAATATTTTTCTTGCAGCCTGCACAACAATACATGGCAACTTTTTAGACATTTTTTTCCTACTAGCGTCTTTACTAATATATAATACTTGAATAAAGAAATTTTTACTGTATTTTTTTTGCCATTGTAGTACGCGCCGTATCGTGAGCACACACAAAAAAAAACAGTAGAAAACGTAAGAAAGATCTTTGTAACCGGCGATAAAATTGAAAGCCTCATACGTTGTCTTTCAGGTTAGATTTCATTTAAAAGCAATGTCGTGTTCGTTATTTTATCACTTTTGTATTGCATAAAAATCATCTCTTTTTGCAATAAAGAGTCGAAGAAAAAAAACTCTCTGGAACATTCATTCTGTATCTCGTGTTTCTTCATCGATAAATATGCACACATATATGAAAAAAAAAAACAACAAACCGACGCTTTACATTTTGAAAAAAAAAAAAAAAAATGTAAGCATTCGATGAAGTAGAAACATAGGTTTTTCGATTGCACTCATAGTCAATGCTTGTTTCATGTTGATGGCTTTTTAAACGTAGGTGCATTAAATACTTAATCTGAAATTTTAATTCACAGAATGACTGTCGGCAGCTTTTATGGTCAATTGAATTGTTTACAGGGAGCACCTTAATCGTCCTACCAATAAAATTGCTACTGTACTCAAGTGGTATTTGTATTTGTTCGATCATAAAATTTGTGTTGAATGACAAATTTAAGACTCCGCCGTTTGTATTTTTTTTTGCGTTCTTCACTAGATATTGACAAATTTTATAATGTTGGACTTTTGAAACCTTGAAAAATGACGAGCTGCTAAGGTAACTAGGTGGCAAGGTGACGAAGTGTCAAGATGACAGATCAAGTACCAACTAGGTTACGAGGTTTAAGAGGTGCCACGGTGACTAAATGCCAAGGGGACGAAGTGTCAAGATAATAAGGTAACTGACTAGGTTACGAGGTTCCAATGTTACTAGTTGTCAAGGTGACGAGATCAAGAGGTGAAGACAAAAGAAGTGCCATGGTGACTAAATGCCAAGAGTACGAAGTGTCAAGACGATAAGGTAACTAACCAACGGTGAGTTACGAGGTTTCAAGGTTACTAGTTGTCAAGGTGACGAGATTATGAGTTGAAGACAAAAGAGACGCTACGATGACTACAAAGCCAAGACAGACGAAGTGTCCAAATGACACGGTAAATTACTAACTAGGTTACGAGGTTCCAAGGTTACCACTGTTTTCCAGTTGTCAAAAACGACGAGATCATGAGGTGAAGACAAAAGAGGTGTCACAGTGAATTGTTTTCATGCAAATTTAGAAGCAAAGTGATCATGATTTCTCTTCTTATCTCAATTTCACAGATTTCTCCTTTTTTGACACATTTCGTTGATTTTACTCACTTTTCAGCAAATCTTTCTTTATTCTTATTTTTCAATAATTTCTCTTTTTCCTCGTTTTTTAACGGATTTCCTGACAACTTATTTTATTTTTTCTCATTCTTCAGTAGATTTCCTGTTTGATCATTCGGTAATAGATTTTTAAAAATTATTTTCCAGTTAGTTTCTCTGAAGTATTTCCTCAGTATTTTCGATGGATTTCTCCCCCACCCCCCCATCACATTTCCCACCGAAGCTCTCATTTTTTCTCGTTTTTTTAACATAATTATCATATCTTCAGATTTCCTATTCGTTTGACCAATTTCTTTTTTCATCTCATTTATTAAACGGATTTCTCTCGTCTCCAATTTTTTTAACGTCTTTTTTTCCGTCACATGTTTCGTTTATTCACGGGGAGGGGGGCTCATTTCTGGCATTTTACCCTTTTCTGTCAAATTTGTAATTTCATCGAGTTTGCTCTTTCTGTCTTTTTACTGCGACATGATCGTCATACCAATAAAATTTCCACTGTACCGCAATCGACTGTAAATTATGTGTTAAACGTCAATGCAACGCAGTCAAAGTACACGAGCTTTCTGTAGCTTTCTCGTTTACTCGCATGTACTTTGTCACTACGGTATAAATACGGTCCGAGTTAAATTCTCATTAAATTAATAACGAAACACGATGTACGCGTTAAATTTCATACACTAAGAAAATCACGCCAACGTCCGCTAAGCTCCTAAATTATACGTACGTACACTCGGTGCCATATTAGGTAAAAATTTGCGCGACGCTGCGACAACGATGAAAGGTTCGCGCTCCCGTAATTCGTTAATTATGCAGACATTTAAGTGAATTTATTTGTAAAACGTACGTTTGGCGTGTTCTTACGTTGTTCGCCGTATATTCGCGGGATTTAAAATGAAGTTTATTCCACTCATTTGATATCGTGTTGCATAAATTGTGCGTCACTTTGCGCTCTATCCTTTCCAGCGTCGTGTTTTACATATTGCTTCGTTCATATGCAATCTACTGTTGAGACAGTCAACGGGAAATTAATTTTGATTCGATTAATTAATTATATTGAAATTCATAATATAGCGCTTAAATGACGGATGAGAGGGCATTTTGAAGAATCGAGTCAACTTTTTTTTTCTATCCCAAGGAACTTTGAAAAGTGAATCATAAAGTTCGTGAAAATTGCAAAATTCTCAAAATTTCGATTGGACTATTTTTTCAGAATAGGATAATTATGCTTTTACGATGACCAAACTCGAAAAAAAAGAGACCAAAAACGACAGACAATTCCGAGACCAAACAAAATTTTTTTATTCAAAAAGATGATTTTTTGAAAATTTATATTTTTTATTTTTCCGTTCCAAAAAATATTGAAAATTTTTTATTTGAAATAATCAATCGAGATTTTTTTTCAACTGACTCCAGAACAAACTTTTTTTTTCTTTCAAAAAATTGAGAATTTTTTAAAAGTAGGTACTATAGGTACCTATTATTCTAATAAAATTATAACTTATTTGTTCAAATCAAATTTTAAAAATTTTACGAGTACTCCAAAGAAACTGAAAATTTTAAAACTCAAAAAAAATTAAAATTTTTCTTATTCCAAAAAAATTTATAATTTTATCTCCTAAAATTGAAAAAATAGTTACCTACTTAGGCCTATTGATTAATTTTTTCTTCAAAAAAGTGAGTTTTTGTTTCGATTTCAAACTGAATAAGTTCCTCCAAAAAAATGAGATATTTCTCATTACAAGAAAATTAGGAATTTTTAATTATTTTCCAAACATTGAAAAAATAAAAATTTTATGCTCCAAAAAATTTGAGATTTTTTTGTTCAAAAAAAAGTTGGAATTTTTGAAAAAAATGAGAATTTTTTATTCGAAATAAATTGAGGAATTTTTTATTTTTTTCTACGAAAATTAAAAAACATGAAAGTTTTTAAAAAGGGTTGAAAAAAATGAAAAAATTGCCAAATCTGCTGGAATTGAAAAAAATTGCAAAATCGATTTAACAATTTTTTTTTTCAATTTCAGCAAATTTGGCAATTTTTTCGTTTTTTTTCAGCCTACGACTGTAGATTTCTCGAGTAGGTTGAGTCGATACTTCATTTAATCAATTTTTCGATTCATAAATTAAAATTCCAACAGAATTGATGTAATTTTTCTCGAAATTATTGGTTGAAAAAAATGAAAAAATTGCCAAATCTGTTGAAATTTAAAAAAAAATGTTTAAAAGTTTTTTCGACTCATAAACATTTTCTAAGAAATTGGTGACATTTTTCTCAAAATAATAACTTGAAAAGTCTTACGGTTGTAGAGTTAAAAAAATGAAAAAACTGCCAAATTTGCTGGAATTGAACAAAAATTGATTTTAAACAGTTTTTTGACTCATAGATAATTTTTCTCGAAATTATTTACATTACTCAAGAAACCCAACAGTTAGGGCTGAAAAAATCAAATCAATTGCTAAATCTGCTAAAAGTGAAAAAAAAGTTACCAAATCCACTGGAATTGAACAAAACTTGATTTAAAAAAAATTTTCAACTCATAAATTAAAATTTCTACGAAATTGATGAAATTTTTCTCGAAATTATTGCTTGAGAAATCCTAAAGTTGTTGAGTTGAAAAAAACGAAAAAATTTCCAAATCTGCTGGAATTGAAAAAGAAATTGCCAAATCCGCTGGAATTGGACAAAACTTGATTGAATAAATTTTTTTTACCAAGTTTCTGCTTTTTTGAATATCTTCCTACGGAAAGCTTCATATGAAACATAAACACAGTGACCCACCGACCACAAACCATAATCGTACATACCACAATAAAACAATGACTGTGGTCTGCGGTCAAAGCAAAGCTCGCCGATGTATGTACATTTTCGAGACAGAGAAGACACAAAACAGGGCATATTACATGGGCGTGACAAATTACACTACAACAATAATCACCGGTCAAGTAAATTTGCAGCAGGTACATTTTATCGTAATTACGTACAAATCCCCACAACAAAGTCAACAAATACACACGAAACCCTATATAATATTGTACATTACCCTCCCCAGCCCTGCTCTGCAATCCGACCTGAATTCTGGGTAACCGAACCGCATATCTGGGAATTTCAATCGCGTCGTTATTATTCATCAATTTAAATTTCCCATCCGAAGTATACGTCGCAATCATTAATCCATCGAAGATAAAACGCAGGGAGGCAAAAAAACACCCGAGAGAGTAACATCTCGCAAGTAAAAGCGTGCCCGCTTCATTGGATACGTTATGAAAGAAAAACAAAAACTCGAATAAAAATTATTATTTAAATAAACGAGCGAAAGATTCATCAATCTTACTGACATTCGATGCCATGTCGAACAGTACGTTACGTAAATCCCTATTCTATAACGCTTTAAATTCATTATTCGTTATATTCATCGCCTCCTGCCTAACCATCTTCCGAGCTGGTATTATTTTTTCACATCCATATCCATGCACACGTATCCGTCCATAAGTTACATCAACGTGCCTCTACAACCATACTCCTGTTTCTATCTCGTAAAATTTTTTAATTACATCGTCCAATACACGAATTCACTTCTCGATAACCCATAGTGCTCCCTACAGGACTAGATGGAACTGGAAGTATCAAAGAGTCAAACGTCAAATTCGTAACAGATGATAATTTTAAACCGAGATAACATTTTATTCGAATTTCTCTATTTTTTGGCCATTTCGTTTCACTAATCTTGGTCCTGATCCTACATCTAACCCTTCCCCTACCTCCACAGCTTGTACAAATACCATCTCAGCAAGCTGTAACACTATAACAATCGAATTTCAAATTAATCGCGAGCTTTTATCCGGCTATTGTTGCTTCTCGAATGGTTGCGCTTTTGGAAACCGCAGCACCGTGTACTAGACGATCGACGAAGCGAGTTTCTTTTTCAAAAACATCGTATCGTATTCAACTTTTAAACGCTTTGAAGCTCTTTCTAAATACCGAGTACTCTTCTCTCATTAATCAAATAAAACTCGTCCAAATACATACATATTAAAACACTCGATTCGCGTGCCACAGGGTAGTGGTACTCACGGTGAATTTACCATCAGCAGGTAATGGTATAGTACTTTTTGCCAACACTTTATATCCACTCGACCATGTACCCATCTCGCAATCTATTCGTAAACTCTATACATGATTTAACCCTATTTCCAAGTGACTGCAAAGTAAAAGCCAAATATCAAATTAAATACAGTTCGAATGACTTTTGAAAATTTTCGAGTATTTTTTATTTAGGTAAAAGGTTTACTCGGGATGAATTGAAAAATGAGTACTAAGGTGTCGAATGTAATAGGTAAGGTACGTATCCAGGGTGTATGAATAGATTTTTTTTCAAAAATTCGAAAAGTTGAATTTTTTAAGAATTCCAAAAGTTGATTTTTTCAAAAATTTCAAGTTGAATTTTTTAAGTTTTCAAAAGTCGAATTTTTCCAAAATTTCAAAAATCAAATTTTTCAAAAGTTCTAGTCAAATTTTTCAAAAATTCCAAAAGTTGAGTTTTTCAAAAATTTCAAGCCAAATTTTCAAAATTTAGGCCTATAGTAAGTCAAATTTTTCAAAAATGTCAAAATTCAAGTTTTTCAAAAAATTCAAGTCGAATTTTTTAATAATTCCAAAAGTTGCATTTTTTAAGAATTCCAAAATTTAATTTTTCCAAAAAATTCAAAAGTCAAATTTTTCAAAAATTCCAAAAGTTGAATTTTTTAAATTTTCAAAAGTCAAATTTTCAAATTATTTCAAGTTAGATTTTTCCAACGTTTTAAATAGTTACCAAATTTTTCAAAAATTTCAAACAAATATTGTAGCTTGAAGTCTAAGAAATAATTTTGGTTATAACAAAAATTTCGATTAGATCCCTCCCTCTCTGCCATTTTTAAATATTAAGTACATATCTACATAATTGGACTATAGATAAAATTTAACAACAACGATCAACTTACGTACATGTAAACAAATTTATCAAATTAGACTCGAGTCTCGGTTAGTACCAGTTTCTATTTGACCACGGAGTTGGAATTTTTTGACATTTTCAACACCCCAGCCACTGCCCGTGTAGCAACGTCGATGCTAATTTCGATATAAATGTCGACACATCGAAATCGGTCACTTTTCGATCGTACATGTCGACACGATTGTGGATGGGTTGTCGAGCTTATTATCGACATTTTTGTCGACCGTCCAAATATGGCTCGACATGCCGAGCCATATTTGGACGGTCGACAAACATGTCGATAATAAGCTCGACAAACCATCCACAATCGTGTCGACATGTACGATCGAAAAGTGACCGATTTCGATGTGTCGACATTTATATCGACATCCACATCGACATTTGCAATGGTGAGATTTTGAAAAATATGCTAAGTTCAAATATTCAATATAAGTATATATTAAAATTACACCAAAAATAGTGTTCAAGCCAACATTTAGACATTTTTTGTCAAATATGCGGCATTGAGGCCACCTTTGTAGCTGGACACATGCGAGTGTCCAACTAACATAGAGATGATTCTTAGACCTTATGTACTAATTCACAACACACTTTATCTGCGAGTATCACAATCACCCTCAAGACGTCGACAGTCAAGTCGATGCATTATTCGACCCTCGACAATTAGATCGACATTAACTCGACTTAAAATTCCTCTGGTCAACACTGTCGACAGTTAAGTCGATGCATTATTCGACCCTCGACAATCACATCGACACCATCTCGACTTAAAATTCCTCTGGTCGACACTGTCGACAGTGAAGTCGATGCATTATTTGACCATCGACAATTATGTCGACAATAACTCGACAAGTCGTTGTATTATTCAAAACTTTGAAAAATAAGAAAATTTTGTGATTCTTTCAAAAATTATTTATTCCTGAGCTTAAAATGTTCTTATTAATTGTTTTTAGTTCTTTTTAGATATAAAATTTGTAAATTTAATTGGCAGAAATTGTCGACATAAATGTCGATGCGTTTATCGAGTATCGATTTTTACATCGACTTGTCTATGTAGAAAAACAACGTTTTCTAAATTATAGGAAAATACTGAGAAAAATTCAAAAATTTTGATTGAACAGTTATGTTTAACATAGAACATTACTTTAAATCTCAAATATCATTTTTAATTCATCGTTAACCGAGAAAAAAATGTGTCTGAATTTTGTCGACATAAATGTCGATGTCGACAATTGCTACACGGGTGATGAGTGTATTCCCTCGAATAAAAAAAATATGAGTGAGGTCACTGAACATCTTTGAACAAAAATGTAAAAAAAAAATTGGTCATAGAAAAATCCATGGAAAAGTCATAAAAAGTCGCGAATTTCCAAAAAATTTGACTTTTGAAAATTTAAAAAAATTCAACTTTTGAAATTATGTACTGAAATTCGACTTGAATTTTTTTAAAAACTTGAATTTTGAAATTTTTGAAAAATTTGACTAATAACTTTTGAAAATCTGACTTGAAAAATTTGATTTGAAATTTTTGAAAAATTCAATTTCTAAAATTTTGAAAAATTCGATTTCTAAAATTTTGAAAAAACTTGAAATTTAAAAAAAATGGTTTTTAAAAGTTTTTAAAAATTCGACTTTTGAAATTTTTGTGAAAATTCGCTGGTTTGGACTTGAAGAAATTTCAACTTTTTTTTGAGATTATCTGTTTGTAGTGATAAAACACGATTTCAGAGTGTATCAACGATCCTTGACCTCACCTCCGCCAACTTGTCGCCTCCGCCTGAGCTGAAGTTGATTTTTCAATTTTTCATGAATTTTTGAAAATGGCAACAATATTCCATCGATTGGTTAATAAACTTTTTACAAAAATTGTAAATTTTGAGATGAAAAATCAAAAAAATTCGCTCAAATGTATCCTAATTTCGATTTTTAGATAAGTGATATCTTTCCAAACGTATTACATTTTTAAAATCTATACACTTTGAAATATTTTTCAAATTTGGAAAATTTCAAAATTTTTAACAATTTGCAAATTTGGAAAAATTTCTAAATTTGATAAAAATTGCATTTTTGGTCATTTTTAAAAATCATCGTTTGAAATTCGACTCAGGTGGCCGATTAATCTCCTTGAATTTTTCTCAACTTGAAAATTTTTGAAAATTTCGTAGAACTGTAAAGAGGTCAGTCGTTCACATTATATTAAGAAGTCGTACATTGCGATTCAGATTCGATTACAAAACCATTCTCAAGGCCCAATTCGCTACAAATTCGCCAACTCAACCCCAACAATTCCGAAAGAAAAATACCTCGCTAGGCCGCCATCATCACGATAAGGTAAAACATTCCAAAAAACCCTACAATTATTCATCAATTATTTGGAAACGTACGCCGCGCCGGCGGCATAATCCCTTAAAACAAACGGTGCTGACCGCAAACACGACACGAATTCGCCAACTCGACGAAACAATTTGTAACCCTGCTAATTAATACTTAAAAACAATGCCTTGCTTCGGAAAAACATCGACTAATTATAACCCTATTTCCGAATTATGCGAATTCGTATATATCTTTCTTTTCTTCCTCGTCCAGGTAGGTATTACCCAATTACACAAGGCACACGTATTAGAAGAAAAATAAGGATGAATGAGCTAGTTTACTGTAAAATGGTTTGCCTTCCAGTTATACACGCCATTCGACAACAAATTATGTCGGCAAAGTTTTCGACAAGTTTAAAACTACTTTGACATTCGCCGATGAAGCAAAACAATTACGCTGATATGGTGTTTCCAGTGAGATCTACCCCAACTGACATATGTAACTGGAAAGCTGATAAATACACGTACGAATTCTCAATTTTTTTTGAAAGAGAGAAATTGAGAATTACCATTTCAACAAAAAACAAGTACCTACTTTAGTATTATAGGAAAAAAACGTGTTTTGAAAAGAATTCCCTGTAAAAATACTAAAATCTCTAACTACGCACGAAAAAATCCCCCAACCCAAAAAACCTTTCGTGGCCAAAAAAAAATTAAGAAAATTTTCATTAGGTAGCACTGATTTTTTTTTAAATTCATTGATTTTCTTTTTCGTCAATTCTGGATGAAAGTTTCCAAAAGAAAATTCTATGAAAAAATTTGATTTTTTCTTTCAGAGCGTTGAAAGAAACAACATAGGTACACTCATCTCATCAACATTTCATCATTGCTCGAAAATAATAGATCCAAATTCTCCTATCTTTGATCAATTATTTAATTCGTAACATTTTCGAAAAATATCGTTCATAACGAAACCCACAATAAACGTATCATAAAAGTTAGCCCTTAGGGCCGAAATGAAAAATTTTCTATTGCAATTTTTCGAAAATTCAATTTTCAAATTACATTGAAAGATCAAAATTTGAATAAAACTTTTAAAAAAGTAATTTTTTTTGTAAAATGAAATTTTGAGCTTTCCAAAAAGCTACCAGGTATTTCCACTTTTTTAGACAACGCTAAATAACAAAGTCTGAAAATTTTTAAAATTCTGCCTGACACCTCCAAATTTTTATTTAGTATGAGTTCCTATTAGATGCAAAATTGACGAATTTAAAAATTGATTATCTTTCTCAAAAAAATACCAAAAGAGAAATTCTATGAACTGTGGAAATTTTCATATCAAGTTAAACTTGAACTTTTGTTTTAAGATTCTAGAAAAAAATTATCAAAATTTCTCATTTTTCATTTTTGGAAAAAAAATTGATTGATGAGTCTCAAATGAAGTGTCACAAATCTATCTCAAACAATTTCAAAATCTCGTAAAAGAAATTCTATGACCTTTGAAAATGTTTATATCAAAAGTGAAAGTTGAACTTTATTCTCAAAATCCTACAAGAAAATTTCGCCAAATATGCAATTTCCCTTTTTAGAAAATAAATATAAATGTATGAGTCGATCATGCACGAATCGCGACAAGTTCATCTCATAAAATTCCAAAAGAAAAAGTTGAAAAATTTCGGTAAGTTTCATATCAAATGAAAGTTGAACTTTTGTTTGAGGACTCTAGAAGAAAACATTTCAAAATTTTCCAAAATTCCATTTTGGAAAAAAAAATGCTAATTGAATTAGTCATGATTTCATGAATGAATTGCCAAAAAATGAACTCAAACAATTACAAAAGAGAAATTTTATGAACTTTGGAAATTTGATCATTAATTCATGTCGAATGAAAGCTGAACTGTTGTTTGAAGATTTAATGAGAAAATTTTTCAAAATTCCTCATTTTAATTTTTGGAAAAAAATTTCTTCCCAAATGAAATGTTACAAATCTATTTCGATGAATTCTACATGAGAAATTCTATCAAAGTTTGAAAATTTCTATATCAAATGAAAGATGAACTTTTTTTTCATGATACAAATTTTTCAAAATTCCTCATTTCAATTTTTTTGAAAAAATTCTTGATTAATGAGTGCCAAATGAAATGTTGCAATCTGTCTCAAAGAATTCCAAAAGAGAAATTTTATGAACCAAGGAAATTTTTATATCAAATGAGATTTGAATTTTTGTCTCAAGATTCTAGATGAAAATTTTTCAAAATTTGCCATTTTCTTTTTGGAAAAAAATTAAAATTGAATAAAATCGTGAATAAAATATTACATAATTCATCTCAAAAAAATTCCAAAAGAGAAATTCTGTGATCCAAGGAAATTTTTATATCAAATGAAAGTTGAACGTTTGTCTGAAGACTCTAAGGGAAAAATTTCATTTGCGATTTAAACATTAAATTTTCTTCCAAAAAAACGAGAAAAAAAATTTAAAAATTTTCTCACAAGAGTTAATGTATAAATTTTCCGAAGGCACTATGTACAAAAAAATTTGACGAAGCAGCCCTCCCTCAAATTCGGCCCTGGTTACCTCCTTCCAATGCGTAATAAGATACCACCGATGAAAGAATCTATTAGCATAATCATGAACTTAAGGTATGCCCATCTTAAATTCCTTCTCGTTGGCTGGCTAAAGTTGGCCCATAAATTTACATTAATTAGAAGAAAAAATACTCTTCATAAGTTCTTGATTACCGGCAACAACAATGCACCCCGACTAAATCTGCTACACAAATCAAAAACCGATTAAAACGCTTTTTAATTTAGTCGCAGATGCTTCGCAGTTTTAATTAAAGAAGCGTGAAATCTGCTCCGGCGCTGTCGAAAATTGCGCCATAAAACGATGAAAAAAAAATACTAAAAATGAAATAAAGAAGAAATTTCAAAATGATGAATGGCGAATTTAATTAACCGAATAATTTCACGACCATTAACGAATTAATCACGCGTATGACAAAGTGATAAGGTATGTTTACGCAGCACTGTGAAAAAAAAAAACCCTGTGATATGGAATAAAAAACTAACGCCAAGGTGGTCTCTCTTTTATGGACTAATATTTTTCACCGACCATAATAGTTGAAATTTTTCGAGTACTAAGGTGTTTTTCGTCCATAACCGAGCATTTCAGGTAGATGCAACGTTCTTTATAAGTTTTTTATCATTTGACGTAGTATAACAAAGTTGCAAAAAAGTTTTAATCGCTTTGTCAGCTTAGTATCTATCTACCTTAGACTAGCTACTTTCGTCTCCATCGCGGACTATCTTCACCTAAAACGTTTTTCGAGCGAAAGAAAACACGAGTTATGTTAGGTTAATACGGCCTGGAAAAAATTCATATCAAGTGACCGCAGCACACTGACGCCTAGGAAGGCCTACCACTTAGGTATGTTAACCTTTTGCATACTTATAAATACGCGTGAAAAAACAAAACGTTTTATTCCCTAATTGCTCAAAGGTCCCAGCCTTTGGGTATTTTTTTACCAATGCCTACGGAGAAATAGGAATAAACTGATTACTTTCGTTACATTTCAAGTTCACCAGCTGCTACTCGTCTCGTAAAGTACTCGGTAATTTGATTCTTTTTTACAAGAGTTCGCTAGAAATATCCGCGCTGTGCCCATTTGCGCAGCGTTCAGTTTTTATGTACGAGGCTTAACGATAACGTCGAAAAACACATATAAAAAATATTTTTCGCGCCACTCGACGAAAACACGATGTCTACCTAATTAGATCGACGAATTTGCAACGCCCTAAATGAATATCGCTTTAAATGATATTAAATATGTAAAACTTTTATGTAAATATAATGCTTTTTGTTCAGTCCACCATGTTTGAAGCGGACTAAAATTAATTTGAATTTTAATGTCGAAATAATAACGTCGACCGGGCGACAAATTGGAGCCAAAAATAGCGAATTTACATTTCTACTTATTATTGATTCGTAATAATTTCTATCCGCTTTGTTTCACTTATTTCGTTGCATAAATATTTCTTTTAATTTTATCCAATTTTATTAACGCTCCGCCACGAGCGCGAGCGTTCTTCCGAGTCCTTCCTTTTTTTAATAATGTATGAAATATTTCGCCATTTTTTTTTTTTTTCATTCTTTTTCATCAGAAAACTTTCATTTCGTCTCATTAGCTTTTTAATAATAAAGAAATACAACGTATTCGAAGTCGAAATTGAATCAAAATAGATAAAATGTGCTACTCGCATTGACTATCTTAATATTTATTTTGTAAAATAGATTTTCTCATGCGCCATAATACCTTTTTTCTCGAGTCAACGAATTATCCCAACCGTATTAGCCTATTAGGTAATCAACATCTAGTCCCAGTTCAAAAAATACATGACAAATGAATTTTACTAGAATTGGCTACAAATAATTTTTTTTTAATCCGAAAATTCTAAAAAATATTTTTCGTCTAGATACTATTAAAATTCACTGAACTGGAAAAAAATAACACATTCGTCCTTCATGCAATATTTTTTGATGAATCAAAATTTTGAAAAATTCAGTTTTAAAATTTTCTTGAAAATTTTTGTACCCCCTGAAAACCAGCAAAATAATTATAAGTATCAATTTCGAAAAATAAAAAGTTGGAAAATAACTTGAAAGATTGCAATTTGTCGAAAATTGTATTGAGAATTTTTTTTCTGCATTATATGAGTTCGACCCCCCCCCCCCCCGCCCTCCAAAAAAAGATTGTACAATTTCACAAATACAGGTATCTACCTTCAACTTTCAAAATTATGTAGGTATAAATATTAATTGTGTTTTTCTAAAATTAAAAAAAAAAAAATTGTCAAATTTTATATAATCTTTAAAATACTATTAAAATTGACTGATTTTGAAAAATAATAGGAAACCTCAGTTCTAAATAAAAAGTTTATTCGTTAGAAGATTGAAATTTGAATGAAACTTTTTCAAATTTTGCTGAAAAAAAAATTATTTTGGTTAAACACTTCTTACACTAATTGGTTTCGACTAGAAAAAAAAATTTCTTCCAAATTATTTTTTTTTGGGGGGGGGGGGAGGGTAGAAGGGGAGGAACACTAAACAATTCTGTTTTTGGAAAATGTTTCACACTAATTCAGTTTAGAAATGACTGTTCCGATTTTTAAAAAAATAAAAAAAGTTTTTCCTAGGTACCTCAATCAAAACTGATTATAAAAAAAAAAAATCAAATTCTGTTCATTAAAAAGAAAATTTTTATTACCTACTGAGATCAGTCGCTTTTTATAATTTTTCAAAAACTAAACATGAAATTTTTTTCTGAAAGTTTGACTTATTTAAACTTGAAAAAAATTGATATTCACAAAACTTTTTTTGAATTTTTCCAAATTTTGTTCAAAAATAATTCTTTTGATTTTTCGCCGAAAATTTCTAAAATAATTTCCAAATTCTTCAGAAAATGTTTTTTTTTTTTTTTTTTTCAAAAATCATTCTAAATTCGATGTTTTGAATTATATCCAAAAACACTGTTTCAATCAAATTTTTCATGTTTTGTTTTTCAAATTTTACTGTAAATGATTTCTGATGAAAAACTATTTTTTGAAAATAATCTCAGTTGCTTCAATTTTTTTTAAAACTTATTTTTCTCAATAAATCCAAAATAGACTTCGAAAAATATTTTATGAAAATTTTATTCAAAATAATTTTTTCAAAGTTTGATCTAAATTTTTTTTCAAGTATTGAACAAATTTTGTTGGGAAATACCTTTTTGATTTTGTTAAAATTTCGTTTTCACTTCTAAATTTTTTTTAAAATTAGAAGAGTTTTCATGATTTAAATTTTTTTTTCATTTTTTTTTCAGAAAGATGTTTTTGATTGATCATTTTTTTCAACTTTTCCAAAAACTGAGTTTTTAAAAATTTTTGGAAGTTGAACAATTTGAAATTTTTCCTGAATATTATACTCGCAAAGGTTTTTTCAAAGTTCCTAAAATTTTTCTCAGAATAAATTCAATTTTTCTTTAAATTTTTTTCAGAAATAATAATTTTTTCAGAAATACCCAAACGTCGTTGGATATAATGATCTTTTAAACTTTAGAGAGAAGCTATTTTTATTTAGTTTTTCAAAAAAAAAAATCAAATCTCTATTTTCTGAATTTGGTCCAAAAATATTTTCGATTTTTTGATTAATTTTGACTGTAAGTAAGTACCAAGTAGGGCTAACCTAATGTTTATGAAAACTGATTTACTTTCTCCAATTTTATTTTTTCATTTTTTTTTTTTCAATTTAAAAAATTTTTAAAAATAATTTCATCAAAATTTTATCATTTTTTTAAAAATTAATTTTTTCAAATTTTGACCTGAGATTTGGATCCCAATTTTTTTTTAAAGAATAGTAATAATTTTTTTTTTCAATTTCTAGGACTACACAGTACACAAGCTTTGCCTGAAAATGAGTTTTTGGTTTCTCTAAAATTTGAGTTCACTTTAAAAAAAAAAAAAAAAAATGTTTCCTAAATCATAGGGATCTTAGGTATGATTTCTTTAAATGTTTGTTCTTTCAATTTTCGGTCTGTACCATAAAATAATGATGTTGTTACTAAATTTTGAAGGAAAAAATCAAATTAAAAAAATATAGTATCATTTTTTAATTTTTTTGAAATGTTCATATTTGAGGGGAAAATTCTTTTTTTCAAATATTTCTCCTGTAAAAAAATTGAAACACTCCATCAGTTTATCTACATGCACGTAACACACTGCTAAATCCCAAAGATAAAGACTTTGGCAACGGTGCTGCGGAATGAACTTCGAAACATTACAAATATTATATTATTTTTGAAACAGGCTTTCAAGAAAACTCGACGATTAAACGCTTCGTTGATTTTTGTTTGTGAAACGTGTTTAGTGTTTATGTCATATTTTGCTAACTTTGCATCGCGCTTCGCGACCCTAAACCAATAAGCTTTTAGGTCAGGATGACGGGTGAAATTTTCGCGAGCGAACGACGTAAAGAAGCGAATTTCTCGCAACGCATCGTATCTCGCAGCCGAGCTGAGAATGGTTTTACAACGCCATAATCGCAGGCGCGATTTTTAATGTGCAGAGGAAATTTTTAAGAGAGAGGCAAACATTTCATAAACTAGAACTGTTAGTACGGATGTCCCTGCCCCGGTGCCCCAACCTAGGCACCGTGCACTATACGCCATAAGCGAAATGCGTACTACAATACAGAGTGATACATTTTCTTAACAACTCTATGTTTCTCGTTCTATCTGTTTATATACCTCGCACCGAGGGTCTGTCTATTTAAATACCACGCTATGCAGCCTGCGGACTTGCGGTGCGACTTAAAAGATTGAGTTTGAAACAATAATCTTATTTCTGGAATATCGTAAATTTTCCGAAGGGATGCTTTTATTTATTTATCGATACGCGAGGTTGTTGTTGGTAAAGAAAACGGGTGCATGGCTCATTTAACAGGTTACACGAGCATTACTTTATATGGACTGTACATACATTTCCGCATTTTACGAGTTCGCGTTACTTTAAAATATTACTTTCGACCGTTTTTACAACCTTTTGATCCTTTCAATAAAACTTTTAACCGTTTGCCAGACGAGCGAATAATTTCGCCATCGTAAGAAGCGCATATACACATACGTATGTGCTCGTATCTGCCATTGTCTAATATGTGCCGCACGAATAGGTATATTTATATTCTCACGCCTTGCAAAACTACCCAATTTATTCGAACTGTGTTTTCACCCTCCAAACACGCCATCCGGCCAATTGATAACATCGATATTGTATCCTTCGTTTGCAACTGTAGAAGCCAGTCGAAATAATTTTTTCTCACCTCAACACGCCACTTAATTCGATAACTACGTGAACCTATCAGTAAGAAACGTGATGTCATTGGAATTTCACCTCATACACTCAATGCAATATACCAACAATACAAGTTCTCGTCGCGTCGCGTCGACCCGAATACTTCGCAACAGAGTTGTCTAAGAGGTGGAAAAACTGCCCAGCTTAACAAGAGGCATTTCAACTTCGAGCTTTGACATAACTTTTGTTTAGCAATATCACCTCACCGATCATTCGTGACTTGGCTTGGGAATATTTTGAATTTTCTCGAAAGGAAAAGAGCTGAAAATGTACGAGTTGAATGAGTTGAGCTTCATTAAATTACACATTCACATTACTCCCTGTTCTGTTTTGTTTTCTAGCACGTGCCCAGGCTTCTTCACGATGCTATGTTTCTATTTCAAAGAGATGAAATTTTATTGTTTAGCCGAAAAAGGTCAATTGGTCAAATTTACCCATTTCGCTTTTCTCTTTTATGGGTTCAAAACCGTCCATGTCAGATGAAGCGTTTTAATTATATCGCAATAAACGAAAAAAGGCCCAACGTTATGAGAGAGTTAAGGCTGCTGCTGAAGTGAGACAAAAGATTTGAAAATGCCAATGAAATTTTAAATTGGAGAGTTTTTGAAGTGGAACTTTTTTAGGTACAGTATTCAACTCGAGTGAGGGGTAAAATTATTGCAAGAAACCCACGTTACGAAACGAATGAATTATGAAAAATGTGTTACAGAAGCACGTGAAAAGCAAAAACTGGTTTGGCAATACCTGTTCAGAAGTAGGGTGGCAGTAGCTGCGACAGCTGGCGAGGTAAAGAATATTCAACTCCTATTGAACACTTATCTGTTCCTTACTAGGGGTGGGGTGACAGCGGAAGTGATACCAGAACAAGGCACTCGCGTAGGATGTCTGCAAGCGAGACTGTGCGCGCACTCCCCGCTACCATACGCTATACTTGGGAACTGGTATCACTTCCGCTGTCACCCCACCCCTAGTAAGGAACAGATAAGTGTTCAATAGGAGTTGAATATTCTTTACCTCGCCAGCTGTCGCAGCTACTGCCACCCTACTTCTGAACAGGTATTGCCAAACCAGTTTTTGCTTTTCACGTGCTTCTGTAACACATTTTTCATAATGCATTCGTAACGTGGGATTCTTGTAATAATTCTACTCCCCACTCAAGTTGAATACTGCACCTAAAATTTAAAAAGTTTCACTTCAAAAACTTTCCAATTTACAATTTCATTGGCATTCTCGAACGTTTTGTCTCACTTCAGCGACAGCTTTAACTCTCACAAAGTTAAACTTTTTTCTGTTTTTTGTTACATGATACAATTCACTACCCTCCATCTTACGTGATTGTAGAGTATACAGGGTGGATCGAAATTTTTATAATGACCAAAATAATTTCTAGCATCTTCATCTACAACTTTTATTTGAATTTTTTTCAAAAACAGTCTTAGTAATGAGAGAAAGGGGTTTCTTAGAAAAGGGGGGCCAGACCCCCCCCCGAAAATTGCATACTGGCTTATTTTTTTCTTGTCGACTCAGATTGAGATTTGGTTGTGCAATTACTTTCATCAACGTAATCTCATGGGAATTACTTTTGAACCTTGAAATAATGACTCAAAAAACAAAAGTGATAAAAATTTATCAAAAAAAAAAAAAAGGAAACCTTTCTACTTTTACCCTTTAACACGCCAATGAAAAGTGAATATAACGTATAAGAAGAATCCAACAGCACACTGAACAAATACAAACAGAGCACTCTCGTCGTTCGGTCTTATACCGTGGGTCCTATATAATAAATACGGCCGTATATTTCGCACATAATCTTTAACTTTCTTCTTAATACAGAATCGTTTTTCTTAGCCTTATAATAAAGCGAAAAGAAAATACTAGATGGTCGTAATAATAGAATGGTATATTTCTTTGTTTAACTTACTCACTACGTAAGGGGTGAGACCTAAATGATTCTGTATTCGACAAAATGATAGCAGCTATTTAAAAGTTATCGCCCGAGAAGAGTTATCGAATTTT
Source organism: Balanococcus diminutus (assembly GCA_959613365.1). Taxonomy (NCBI): domain Eukaryota; kingdom Metazoa; phylum Arthropoda; class Insecta; order Hemiptera; family Pseudococcidae; genus Balanococcus; species Balanococcus diminutus. The sequence goes on from OY390716.1 coordinate 42,567,539, forward strand.
TCTAGCATACAGATCACGTTGGTAATTCGTTTTAGAAAAGGCCACGTTGTCTTCGTGTTCCGTATACGTTTATAAGAAAAGAAGAGCCCGAACAAAGGTGATATAAATTTGATGACATTTTATATATCTTTTTACTTCATCGATGGTGTATTTGTGAAACGATACTTACACTCAAGGTACACTCGCGTAGGTGGGTTGGTGGGTACCATGCTAGTCGCATTTTCGCCATCGTCTTATTTAATGTGTAGTAATCTTTACATCCTGTATTTTTACTTTTTTTGATTGATAATTCGAGTACGTTAAATTGCGAGGAAAGAATATCTAAAAAATTTTATGCTGTAATAGGTACGCTGTTGAATTTCAACTTATATCGAATCCATATCAAAATAATAATATATATATATCAATTCGAGACATCGACAAAAATAAAAACGATATGTTTTTTATGGATTATGTTCACCTTCCAGTATATTTATCTCCTGATCCTTTATACGAGCCAACGCTTTATTTTTAAAGTGAAAAACAATAACTCTGTCGCACTTGTTGTTAGGTTAGAATTTTTATTAGGACTCGAGTGTGTTTTTGTGGCGAAAATTGCTCGAGAAAATTCCAGCTTAAACGAGTGCAGGGAATATACCGTAGGCTCGTTTAAACGTCGTGTAAGAAAAATTTAAGCATTTTTTGTCTTCTTTGCCAAGGGTTTTAAACTCGTACGTGCATAAGACGACTATAAATGTTAAGGCTTCCAAAATTGTTTTTTTTTTCGTACTGGTAAGTTCGGTTTTGGAATTTTTTCGAATTTATTTTATTCGTATGTATTTTGGAATTTGCTTGGAGGTTTGGAAAAAATTCGATGGTCGAAGACAATTTTCTTATATTACGTTATTGATTCATTTTTTAAATATTTTATTTGTGCTTTTGAATGATTTTCAGTTTCAATGATTTTTTTTTTTCTTTTTCTACGAGACATGATCCAGTGGTTCGAAACCTACGTTACAAAAAATTACCTATCTACATCTTTAAAAATGGCGAGTTGTGAAGTTTTGAAGAATTAGAAACCTATAAATTTTTAATTTATAGATACTGGGTGAGTGATTAACGAGAAATTATTGCATGTGAACGTAAAATTTCCAAGCTAAGCACAATTTTGAGTTTTTTGAAAGAACAATAAATTTGTAAAAAAATTAATGCAATTTTTTTCAAATTTTGATCGAAGTTGAAAAATTTATTAAAATACATATCTTTGGAAATCTCGTTCAAACAAAAAATTTCTAAAAGAACCAGAGATTTTTTCCCCTAATTTTATTGGAAAACACTATAAAATTTATTGCTCTTGAAACATTGAAAAAATTGTTGCAATTTTGCGAAAAAATCGTTAGACTATTAAAACACAGATTTTTTAGAAATTATTTTTGTTAATAATTTTTCACTTTTAAATAAAATTATTTTAAAAACTGAAAAAAGAAAAGGAAAAAAAACTTTTTTTGTTTGTAAATTTTTTTTCAGCCTACAGATTAAAAAAATGCTGCCTCTTTGGAGAAAATTGAGGATTCCCATAGCTTCAGGCATAAAAATAGAACGAGCCACGGCAAACATCTCAATCCGGCACTTTTCATCGACCTTGTATAAAAATATGTACCCCTGCTTACAACTTACTGCACTTAGATTCACGCATCGAAAAAAAGTGAAGAAAAAATTCACGTCGACAGCGATGAATATTTCATACGCGCGTTATAACGAAGACTAACTCGGCGCATTTTAAAATTTATACCTCCATGGGTTAGTGTATGAATCTAAATAATAAGTATAAAAAGTTGGCCGATAGATTAAAAAAAGCTTTATAATATTTGAAAATATTCGAGTCGATCGTTTCACGCCTAGGCTAGCTTTTAATTTACAAACTAACATAGTGAATTGGGTAATAACTCGTTGGAATGAATATAAAATCTACTCCATGTACCGCACCCGACCGACCCTGCCCTTCGCGCAAACCAGCGTAGGTATTTCTGCCCCGTTAGTAATTTAACGTTCGAGGTAATTATTTAAGATTAATTTTGTGATTCTCTAGCAAATCATCGATGTTCTCCGTACATATCGAAGCTATGTATACAGATAGAGAGAAGAAGAAAACCACGTACACGACTGATTAAAAGTTGCCGGTTGCGGGTTTTGGAGATGTTTAAAATGAAGGCAAACGCGAACGCGAAGGAGTAATAAAGGAAATAGATTTAGGCTCGGCGATGTTTTTTTCTTCTTCTTCCGTCTGTAATTAGGTAGGTATATAGTAAGGCTATAACGTTTTTGGGGGAAATGTTGAGTTTTTTTTATTTTATTTTCAAATTGAGAAGTACACTACGTGCGGTAGCGTGTTCGTATTTTATGGGCGAACCTTTTAGGTTTAAAAATAAAATTAATGAATAAAATAAACATTTGTAGGAAAAGCGTTGAAATAAATCACAATTATATGGCTGGAAATTGCTTATATTTCGGTATACACTGCGCAGAGTCTCGAGTGTGTAGTTTTTGCCTGGATTATTCGCCTGGCGCGATGTTGTTTTTTTTCTTCTTCGCGATTAAAAGATATTTCGGCTTAGATGATACACTTTTGATTACCGGCACATTTGTAATGAGATAGCGTGTTTTAATGTATTCCACTTTATTTTACGGATATTTCGGTAAATAAAACAACAAAGTGCTAGCCATAATAGTTTACGAGTAGTACGATTTGAAAAAAAAAAAAGACAATTTCGTAATTTTCTAAAAAAAAGAATTGAAAACTAGCCATTTTACATAATATCTCAAAATCATTGTATAATTTCATTTTTTTTCAATTTTTTTCAATGATGAGAATTAAAAAAAAAATTGTTTCAGAAAGATTTGCAAATTTAAAAAAAAATTAAAAATTTCAAATCGAAACATCATTTTACAAAATTACGAAATTTTTTTTTCAAAAATATTCAAAAACAAAAAATGTGATTATAAACAAAATTCAGAGAAAAAAAGTAGTCAAGTTAATTCACAAAATATAGCCTATATAAAATATTTTTAAATTTCAAAACAATTTTTTGAGGATGAAACCCAAGCAGAAGTTGGAAAATGAAATTTTACAGGAGAACAATTTTTCAAGTTTGGTCAAAAAAAAATTCCCCTCATTTTTGGGTAGTTAGGGGTCTAAAAAACTTGTTTTTCTCAAAAATTTTGAAAAATTTAAATTTGAATTTCAGAATTTTGAAAAATTAGATAAAAATAATAAAAGCACCTCCCGTGTAGCAATTGTCGACATCGACATTTATGTCGACAAAATTCAGACACATTTTTTTCTCGGTTAACGATGAATTAAAAATGATATTTGAGATTTAAAGTAATGTTCTATGTTAAACATAACTGTTCAATCGAAATTTTTGAATTTTTCTCAGTATTTTCCTATAATTTAGAAAACGTTGTTTTTCTACGTAGACAAGTCGATGTAAAAATCGATACTCGATAAACGCATCGACATTTATGTCGACAATTTCTGCCAATTAAATTTACAAATTTTATATCTAAAAAGAACTAAAAACAATTAATAAGAACATTTTAAGCTCGGGAATAAATAATTTTTGAAAGAATCACAAAATTTTCTTATTTTTCAAAGTTTTGAATAATACAACGACTTGTCGAGTTATTGTCGACATAATTGTCGATGGTCGAATAATGCATCGACTTCACTGTCGACAGTGTTGACCAGAGGAATTTTAAGTCGAGTTAATGTCGATCTAATTGTCGAGGGTCGAATAATGCATCGACTTGACTGTCGACGTCTTGAGGGTGATTGTGATACTCGCAGATAAAGTGTGTTGTGAATTAGTACATAAGGTCTAAGAATCATCTCTATGTTAGTTGGACACTCGCATGTGTCCAGCTACAAAGGTGGCCTCAATGCCGCATATTTGACAAAAAATGTCGAAATGTTGGCTTGAACACTATTTTTGGTGTAATTTTAATATATACTTATATTGAATATTTGAACTTAGCATATTTTTCAAAATCTCACCATTGCAAATGTCGATGTGGATGTCAATATAAATGTCGACACATCGAAATCGGTCACTTTTCGATCGTACATGTCGACACGATTGTGGATGGTTTGCCGAGCTTATTATCGACATGTTTGTCGATAATAAGCTCGACAAACCATCCACAATCGTGTCGACATGTACGATCGAAAAGTGACCGATTTCGATGTGTCGACATTTATATCGAAATTAGCATCGACGTTGCTACACGGGCTAGCACACTCTGGATTTCAGTAAAATGATGGAAAAATGATGGAGAATCTGAAGATCCAAAAAAAAAAGAAGAAAAAAAAGAATTTCGACTTCTGCTTGGGTTTTTAGATAGCATAGATAGCATCACTAATAGTGTTTCCAAATAGAAATTTGAAAAGATCATAATGATTTTTTCTAAAAAAAATCAGTAGATTCAGGAGAAATGAATTTCTCATGCATCGGAGCGAAATTTGAAAAAATAAAAGTAACTTTAGTAACCTGAAATTTCAAAAAAAGTAACCAAAATTATGGAAAAAAGTAACCAAAAATTTTCCATTTCCACTTGAATATAATGACTCATAACCCCCTCCCCTCCCCTCGCCACCGTTTTTCTCATATTTTCGCTAAATTTGATGTTTCACAACTCTTGAAATCAATGGTAAAAATTTTGAAAAAATCAAAATTTTCAATTCAAAAATAATAATTCATGCATTTTTTCTTTTTCTATAATTATGACGAATTTTAATAGAATAGTTGGCTTAATAGGTGCTCAATTTTTATATCATAGGAAATTTCAATTCTTGAGAAGCTCACAATAAATAATTTTTGAGTTCCTATCAAATCTTAATATTTTTTGAACTCAATATTGAAAATTCAAAAAAAAAAAATTTTTTTTCTTGAAAATACTTGATATCAACTTTTTTAAGTTTTTGAACTCTTATTTGTTTTGAAATAGTTTTCAGTTTTCAAATAATTGTTGATTTCAAAAAACGTGAATTTTAGAAAAATTTTAAATTACAAACAATACTGTCCTTTTTTTAATTTTTAAATTTAGGAAGAGAATGGCCCAGATACCCCGGTGGCCCAGTTACCCCAACTGACCTTACTTAATTCATTTTTAAATAAAATATTTCAAATTTTTTGGAAGCAAAATCTCTGAAAAAAACTTTCAAAACGTTTTTAAAGAAATTTTAAATTTTAATGGCAGCTGTTCGTTAGATTTTTGACGAAATAGTAACCAAAATGAGTCCAAAAGTAACCATAGTAACCAAAATGAGCCCAAAAGTAACTAAAGTAACCTTGCCTTTAAAAAAGTAACCAAGTTACTAAAAAGTAACCGTGTTCCGATGCATGATTTTTTGTCAGAAAATAGTAGATTTCAGGAGTTTTCCTTGGAAAAGTAGTAGATTTCAGAAGTTATTCATAAAAGAGAATAGGTTCAGGAGTTGATTCTATTTTATTTTTTCATGATATACATGAATTACCTGATGTATGGTCGAGTTGTCACTGGAAAAATATATTGAGTGAAAAATCAGTCGAAGAAATTGGAAAAATTGTTTCCCCTTTTTCTTGAGTCACATTTTACAAAACTTTGAAGATTTTTTTGAAAAAATCGGAGATTTTAGCTGCAAATCAAGAGCTATTGCTAAAAATCAGGAAGCTTTGCTGAAAATCAGTAGAGCCTTGAAAAAGTATGAGATCTCTTGAAAAATTAGGAGCGTTGGCAACGCTGACAATGTTACCATAGTGACTAACTAAAAACTAACTAAAGAGGAAAATTGATTTAATATGCTTGAGATCAACTTAATTTAATTTTCCAGGCATCATTTTTCTTTGGGATAACTCAATTCCCTCGAGCATTGGAAGATTTTAAATTTCTTCAAGATTTTTTTTTTGATTGAAATTAATCAGTTAATTCCATTTTTTTTTATTCAAGATAATTTGATTTCTGTGAGATGTTTTTTCTTCAAGGCATTAATTAATTCAGTTCTCTCAAGTAGATTAATTCCTCAAGATGATTATTTTTCTTCAAAGTGATCAATTTCACTCAAGATATATCTAATATATTCTCTCAAAATAATTTAATCTCCCATGGTAATTTTTTGTTCAAAGTAAAAAGTAATTCAATTCCTTCAAGTCATAGAGGTAGATCAGTTCCTCGAGATGATTTTTATTCCAGATGATGAATTTCCCTCGAGATCTGCCAGGTAAAACCAACCAAGTCTATCTGACCTTGTACTAGTTAAATATTTTTTTAAGGAAAATTAACTAGGCATGCCTTGTTTTACATTTTAATCGAGAATAAACAAAAGAACAAAATTTTTAGATAAGAGAAAAAGAAAATCAGCTAAAATAGACAGAATTTCGACAACCGAAGATTCTTAAAATCATAAAATCCAATAAATATTTTTTTTTAAAAAAGGAAAAAAATAATTTGAAATTGTACCGTTACAACCTGATACTTGGAAAGGTACCCGAGGGGCAATTTTTTGGGGGGATTTTATCCGAAAAAATGCTTTTGTCCTCAAAGTGCCTCTTCAAAAACAAAATTTGAAAAAATACTTTTACTCCTTACGTACCTTTCCCAGAACTAAGTAGGTTATTATCTCCCGAGATTATTTTTTTTCAGATAATTAAATTCTTGCAGTTAATTTAATTTTTTCAAGTTAGCTTCTTTTTAATTCAATTCAATTTAATTAAACTCCTTTCGTAGCAAATTTATTTCCTTCAATATTTATTCTGACCCCCCGAGTCATACAAAAGCAATAAGAATAAATAATAATGCACCAAATTATTATCTCCCAATTTTTATCCGCTTCTATTACTTGGAAATCTCTGAACAATCTTGCAACTGTTGACAAGCTCGAGGAAAAAGTGCAGAAACATTCCATGTACCGAATTACATTTTACAGTATCGAAAACACAAAATCAAATTTATAACAATGAGCAAACACAAATACAAGTTATGAACCATATTCGAGAGTAACAGATACGCTGAAATTGAATCCGCAAAGCAAAATGGAGCTATCTTGCATTATACGTTATGTTCCAAACGCAAACATCTAATACGACATTTTCTTCGGAAAGTACATCGCTATAAATTAATACTACTGCAGTCGCACGAGCAATACCCAATTTTCTACCATATCTGGTGATTTTTTTCAGCTTCTTCCCATTATAAGAACGAGTACGAAAAATAGTTTGAAAATGGCGCGATACTATCGGTTAGGTAATAGAGGTAATCGAAGTGGATACGTGTAAATCGAACAAATGACACCGTTCTAAACTAGCCAGCTATTCACACGAGGAAACAATTAACACCGGGTAATGTAATGGCCGAAACACGAAACAATAGCTGATCAAAGGTAACCACGTCGAAAAAATCTGCGATGCAGGTATCGAATGAATTTAAATCGGTTAGACAAAAGAGCATCCAGGCCCTGCCTTTCTCGCGTATACCAGAACATAACTGGACGTTGGACAAAAACAATAATACTAAAAAGCAACGCCGAAAACAAAACCACCGCAGAAACGAAATACGATGCTTTTCACAACCTTTACAATATACACACTTATAAGCTCGTACTATCCACCAATCAACGGCTAAATTAACGTAACTGATATTGTTTTTAGACCTAACAAATTAATTACAAACGAGTTGAAAATTTTCTCCTCTGGTTGCTTCATTAGCTATACTACGACCTTTATCATTGTTTTTACTCAACGTTTTTCCTCTTTTTCGCGAAAAAACTCTACCATACGGTACACTCTCGTACGAAAAACTTTACACAGCCTTCAGACGAGGGGTAAATTGTTAATTTGCGCGCGTACCTTGTTTACATAATCATACCCGGTACCGCGTACAGCATTTATATGTAGTCGTATACCTTAAAATCTTGGCTAGATTAGAACCTTTCTCGTTGTCGAGTCGTGTTTGTCGTATATGAGGGCCTAACAATCACACAATTTAATTGCGATTCGCAGCGTAAACCTGGTACCACATATATGAAGCATTCGTAACGAGTTCTCGCCGTGTTTACCACTGCAACGGTTTTTAAAAACCACACCATTTAGTTTGTCACAGTCGCGTCGCGGTTCTGCGCCAGGAGCACGCGTCTTGTGCGATACGATGACAAGATGACAAGATTTACCTCAATTTCGTTCGTTTTAATATGCAAGTCAAATATCGCGACTAATTTTACGCAATTCGAGCGCCACAGCTTGAGCAATGCATTATGGAAATTCTGCGGTGTTGTTCGAAAGACGTAATTTTTGATTTTCTAAATTGGATGTGATATATATTATTTATGAATATGATAATTTTTTGAAAATTTCTCAAAAAATTGCTTCCCGAGCGGCACACTCGATCGATAATATCGGAAGATGTAACGTATCGATAAAAAATCGTTTGAAAATCTATAGATGTTCTCACGATATTATAAAGATTTATCGGTACAACTTCATAGGCAGAAAATCTAAAAACTATCGAATTCGATATTATTAAGATTTTATGACGATATTCGTCAACGATACTATCGACAAAGAATATTAAATTTATCGACTCCGATTTTCCACCGATTTTGTGCAGATATTTGAAACTACATTATCGACAAAGAATATTAAATTTATCGAATTCGATTTTTTAACGATTTTGTAAAGATATTTAAAACTATATTATCGAAAGATTATATGAAATTTCTCGACTTCGATATTTTACCGATTTTTTGACGACATTTGAAACTATATTATCGACAGATTATATTAAATTTATCGAATCCGATTTTTTACCGATTTTGTAAAGATATTTGAAACTATATTATCGACACATAATATGCAATTTCTCGAATTCGATTTTCTAACGATTGCGTGAAGATATTTGAAACTACATTATCGACAAAGAATATTAAATTTATCGAATTCGCTTTTTTAACGATTTTGTGACGATATTTGAAACTATATTATCGACAAATAATCTAAAATTTCTCGAATTCGATTTTTTAACGATTTTGTGAAGATATTTAAAACTTTATTATCGACACGTAATCTGAAATTTCTCGAATTCGATTTTTCAACGATTTTATGACGATATTTGAAACTACATTATCGACAAATAATCTGAAATTTGTCGAACGATTTTTCAACGATTTTGTGACGATATTTGAAATTATTTCCAAATTGGTGAAAATTTTTCCAAGTCCAACACGTCTGGAAGTACTAAACTGCCTATTATAAGCGTTTTATTACTAATTCCTCAACGATAAGGTATGGCATAGTGGTTAAGGAAGAGGATTACCAAGCAGGAGGTAGATGGTTCAAGCCCCACGGGTGGCAGATTTTTTATAATTTTTTTTTGACTTTTTCTGAAATGATCCTCTTACCGCAACATGAATAATGCATGCATCGGAACGAAATTTGAAAAAATAAAAGTAACTTTAGTAACCTGAAATTTCAAAAAAAGTAACCAAAATTATGGAAAAAAGTAACCAAAAATTTTCCATTTCCACTTGAATATAATGACTCATAACCCCCTCCCCTCCCCTCGTCACCGTTTTTTTTTTGCTAAATTTGACGTTTCACAACTCTTGAAATCAATGGTAAAAATTTTGAAAAAATCAAAATTTTCAATTCAAAAATAATAATTTATGCATTTTTTCTTTTTCTATAATTATGACGAATTTTAATATAATAGTTGGCTTAATAGGTGCTCAATTTTTATATCATAGGAAATTTCAATTCTTGAGAAGCTCACAATAAATAATTTTTGAGTTCCTATCAAATCTTAATTTTTTTTGAACTCAATATTGAAAATTCAAAAAAAAATTATTTTTTTTCTTGAAAATACTTGATATCAACTTTTTTAAGTTTTTGAACTCTTATTTGTTTTGAAATAGTTTTCAGTTTTCAAATAATTGTTGATTTCAAAAAACGTGAATTTTAGAAAAATTTTAAATTACAAACAATACTGTCCTTTTTTTAATTTTTTAATTTAATTTTTTTTTTCGATTTTTTTTATTTTTCAAACAATTTTTAATTTCTATAAATTTAAATTTATTAACAATTTGTAATTTCTAAAAAGTTCTGGATTTCAAAAAATTAAACTTAAAATTCTCAATTTTTTGATTTTTAAACAATTTATATTTAATTTTTAAAAAATAGCCGTTCCTAAAATTCATGTTTATTCAAATAAAAAATTTCCAATTTATAAGAATTGTAATGCCTAAGAATTTAAAGTCTAAAAAAATCAATTTTTTGATTGGCTTATTGCAAAATGAGTAGATACAAAAAAAATTTTAATTTTTGAAAAGTCTTCATTCTCCACAAAAAAACAATTTTTCAACATGTGAAATTCACAACTTTTCAAAATTTTTAAAAGGAAAGTTTTGCTCATTTGAGAAATATCAAATTTTTGAAGCATTTTAAGTTCACGAGTTGAAACGATTTTATGTTTCATTTTTGAGGAGTTCTCTATTTTTCAAACATAATTTTCAAATACTTCGAAAACATTTTTTTTTTAATTGAAAAAATTACTAGGTATTCTCATTTTAAAAAAAAGTTTTTAATGAGGAGAAATCGGTTTTATTCTTCGACGGCCTCTACTTTTTTTGAAAAGAAATTTTGAGAAAAAATCGTTTATTTGTCGAGAAAAGAATTTCTCAATTTTTTCAAAAAAATACGGCTTATCTACTTACATTTTTTTTTTTTCAAGAAATGTGGCTCATTTTTAGACAAGAATAAATCTTAATTCTTCAAGAAAAAAAAAATCACAATTTTTCATACTGACTTGAAAAATGCCTATAAAAGAACTTTCAATTTTTTTAGGAGCAAACATTTTTCTACCTTGAATTTCAATACATAAGTACAAAATAAATATTCCTGAAGTTCGAGCAGAAAAAATCTCAATTTTAAAAGAAGATTCAATAAATTGTTCAATTAAGGTCAGTTGGGGTAACTGGGCCACGTTTTTACAACTCTAAAAAATCTTTATTCAAAAATGCCTCACTAGTGAAGAATAACCTTAAATCTTCAAATGGGACGTGTAGAGGAGTGTCATAGAGGTACGCTCACTTTTTTGATTTTGAGGGTGAAGCACATACCTGAGCTGAGGAACACCTCACTCTACACAAAGAATGGTGGCCCAGTTACCCCGAAAAATGGGGTAACTGGGCCACCAAATTTTTTTTTTATTAAGGAAGATTCAAGATGTGTAATTCACTTACCCCCACTCAAATCTGAGTTTTGGGGTAACTGGGCCACAGTTGTTGGGGGTAACTGGGCCATGTCATGTTACTCAAATTACTGAGGCCTCCTCAAGGAGAGCTAGGAACCGAATGATAATTGTTATGGTGGGCTTACGATGTCAGTGTTACCATGCAACCAACCATTTACGTCAAGACGATTTTGGAGGGGATTAGGAAGAGAATGGTCCAGATACCCCGGTGGCCCAGTTACCCCAACTGACCTTACTTAATTCATTTTTAAATAAAATATTTCAAATTTTTTGGAAGCAAAATCTCTGAAAAAAACTTTCAAAAGGTTTTTAAAGAAATTTTAAATTTTAATGGCAGCTGTTCGTCAGATTTTTGACGAAATAGTAACCAAAATGAGTCCAAAAGTAACCATAGTAACCAAAATGAGCCCAAAAGTAACTAAAGTAACCTTGCCTTTAAAAAAGTAACCAAGTTACTAAAAAGTAACCGTGTTCCGATGCATGATAATGTGTTTAGGCATAGTTTAATGTATTAATTATGCTAATTAATGATTTTTAATTATAGAAAAAAGCTAGTAAAATACGAAAAATCGGAGTAAAAAATCGATAAAAAATCGACAGAATATCGAATTTGATAAAGTGTCGCGTTAGTTCCGCCTAAATCGTGAAATTATCTTTGGATATTACAGATATATTATCGATAAAATATCTTACTATAATCTCGAAATTTTTGCTAACTATAATTCGTCGATAATCTATCTATATATCGAAAGATAATTTCACGATTTATGCGGAACTAACGCGACACTTTATCGAATTCGATATTCTGTCGATTTTTTATTTCGATAATTTGTCGATTGTGCTGCTCGGGTTCAGAATATTTTTTGAGAATTGTGTTTAAAATAAATAAAAAGCAGCTACTTGATTAGTAGAAAAAATTCAAAAAATTTCATTAAAAAATTGTAATCTGTTTAAAAAATAGAAAAAAATTGATTGACTAGGTACATCAAATTTTTACAAAAATATTCCTTACAAAAAAGTTCAAAACCTGCTTCTAAAAATCTAAAATAAATTGATTTTTGATGGAAAAAGAGAGGAAGAAGAAAATAACAGTTTCCAAAAAAAAAAAAAAGATGAATTTTTTTTTATTCAAAATACATATTTACGTATGAAAGAATCGGCAATCAAAATTCTAACATGAGTAAAAAAATTAGAGGAACTAACAATCACAATTTTTGAGAAAAAATCTGATTAAAATAATTGTAAGTTAAAATCATAAATTTTAAATCAAAATCAAAAAACTATTTTTCTTGAAAAAGTTGAAAATCTTTTGCTGAAAAAAAAAATATATAATAAAAATAAGTTTCAAAAGAATTCTAATTTTTTTTTTTTAAATGGAGAATTCGATCAAAAAATTTTCCTAAAAGAATTTTAAACAATTCACTCTTCAAAACATTGAAATTTTTAGTTCATACTCGTATACTAAAAATTCAAAAAAATTGTTTTCAAAAATATTTAAAATCAAAATTAAAAAGTCAAAATAATATTCTTTTTGAAAAAATTGAAAATTTTCTTTTTAAAATAAAAAATTAAAAAGTTTTCAAAAAAATTCCCCGCAAATTTTCTATCTTTTTTTTCTTCTTTTTTTACATAGGTATATATTATAAGGGTGGAAAAATAAATTCTGAATTTTTTTTGAAGAAATTAAATTCTTGGAAAATTTTAAATGCCTAAAAATTGAAGAAAAAAAATTTCAAGAATGTCGAACCTAAAAAAAATTTAGTCATTTTTTTTGTTCGAACAAATTAACTTGAATTCTAGAAAAATTTGAAAATCATCGCTTCTAAAATTTTCAAAAAATAGTTTCTATGTCAATACCTAAGCTTCAAAAATTGTATTTGAAAATTTTCAATTCAAGATACGAAACAAAGATCAAAATTTTTTTCTGAAAAATTCTAAAATTCAGTGCTGGAAATTTTTAAATTGTCAATTCTTTTTTTTTCGATTTTTCCAAAAAAAAAAAAAATTATGTCTTAAAATTTTTTAAATAAAATTTGTCAAAAACGACAAATTCAATTTAGAAAAATTATTCAAATAAGTAAGTGTGATTTAGTCTAACTTGGAAAAAAAGAATGTTTCTGAAAAATAATATAATAGGTATACCTAGGTATATTAATAATTAAAAAATTGTATCAGTTTTTTTTTTTTTTTTTTTTTTTTTTACAAATTAGAGTAAAATAAACAAAACCTGTGTAAAACTTTTTAAAAATTGAAAAAAATCAAGTACCCTAATTTTTTTGGGAAAATTGAAAGAATTATTTTTTTTTAGTTTAATATTTTTCAAAATTTGTTCTAGTGAATTCTAGACAAATCACTACAATTTTGTTTGGGAAAAATTCATTCAAAAGAATCATTTTTTTGAAAAAATTTTCGAAAAATTATTTTGAAAACGATTTGAAATACTTAATTGTAAGTGATGTGTGTTCACTGTTCAACGTGGGAAAAAATAGGTACCTACTCAAGTTTTCAATACTCAATAGAATTCAAAAAATTCCAAGTTCGACTTTTTTTTCCTTCATCAACAAAAATATCCTTTCAAAAATTATAATTTTTTTTTTAAATGGCAAATTTGGTTCCAGAAAAAATTGAACAAATTTTGTACCAAGGTATTAAAAGTTTTGAAAACAGTTTTAAAAAATATCATTAGGTATAAAAAAAATTTGAACGCCATTTCTAAAAAGTCTTCAACAAAAATATTCAAATAAATTCAAAAAAAAGAGCATTAGATTTTAAATCTTTCTCAAGCTATACAAATTTTACAAATCTTGACCATTTTTTGGCAATGCATAAGAGATCTCACACTAGCCAATGGGTACATTCTTATCTCGTACTTGTAGTACAACATATTCGAATAAAGCCCATTCCATATGGACTTCGAAGCTTCGATAAATCCTCGACAAAATAAATTCCATTTACCTCTGCGTAAAAATGCCCCTAATAACTAAATGGAAGTTGCACGTGTAACTGCCGGGTATTTCGATGCTTTCATTTAAAAAACGCTACATTCGTGAGGGAAAAACTCCCACAAATAAGTGATGCAAAAACCGATATTCAAAATTTATCGTATTACGAGTACGTTTTCGTTATAAGCCAACCAGCAGCATCTAGCATTCTAGCATACACAACTTGGCTACGTATTTCAAATGGCGCATATGTTGTGTAAAATTTATATTGTACGTGGTTTTTTCAATGCAGGTAATCTCGTATAAATTAAATACAGACGTGATTTTCGACCGTGAGTAATAATTCTCTTTTTGCAGTTTAAGCACCCTCCAAATTCGTGTCCAATAAAAAAAATCTATCGAGTTTCGTTCATGCAACTTTTTGTTTTCGAGCTATGAATAAATAAAGGAAAAAGATTCAATTCTTACCTTCGTTATCGATGGTGAAATATCCCAATCCGTCGCCTTCCCTGATCGTATACCCAATCTTGGAATCATCTCCTTTGGGGTCGGCATCAGTAGCAGTGACTCGAACCACGAACGTACCCGGCGGTTGATTCTCGGCTACCGAACACGATACAACGAAATCGTCGAACACTGGCGCGAATAAATTCTCGTTCACGTCGATCACCTCGACAATCAACGTGGTTTCCGAACTAAGCGAAGGCGTTCCGCGATCACGAGCGATCACATTCAACGTATGCACTTGCCTTTCTTCAAAATCCAATGGCGAGTGTAATCGAACCGTGCCAGTCGTACTGTCGATTGAGAACACGTTTTCGGCATCTGTTTCACCTCTTATGGCATATTTCACCTTGCCCCCTACGTCTAGATCGGGGTCAGTGGCAGTCAGAATGGCGATAACTGTCCCTACAGGGATATCTTCTCGAGTCCTGACAGTGTATTGGGGTAAAGAGAAGTTGGGGGCGTTGTCGTTCACATCATCGATGGTGATCCTCACTAAGGCGTCGGAATGCAGAGACATTAAATCATTAGCACCATCTGTGGCACGTACCATGAGCTCGTAAAAGCTTTGCCTTTCTCTGTCCAGTGGGGCAGCCACGTATAAAACACCAGTTACAGGATCTACAGCAAATTCTCGAGTTTCGTAGACGATCGAGTAAGATACTTTGGCATTTTCACCTTCGTCGATATCGGTTGCGTTGAACCTATGGATGATGGTGCCATTCTCGATGTTCTCGGAGACTCGTAAATTGATGAGATTTTTCTCAAATTTTGGGGCATTGTCATTCACGTCTAGGACAATGATGGAGAAGGATTTGGAAACCGATTTTTGAGGTTTACCTAGATCGTAAACCGTTACATTGAGATCGTATTTGCTTCTTCGTTCTCGATCCAAATACCCAATTAGTTTCAATTCACCATTATCTGGATCTATTCTGAAAGCAGAGTCATCATCTCCTGAAGATATTCCATAGATGAGTTTTCCATTGAATCCCAAGTCTCTGTCTCTTCCTTTGATCACCGTCAAAATGTATCCCAATGGTAACGACTCGTTCACCCTTATTTCGGTTGGAAAGTTAATAAATTCTGGCGTATGAATGTTCTCGCCATATCTACTCGGCATCATGGCAAATTCCTCTTTGAACGAAACTGGAAGATTGTTTCTTTCAGACAATGCAGTCAGTTCTGTGTATCTCTTTGTGACTCCAGTTTCCCGGCATTCGAATCCTCGTTCTTCGACCGGTTTACCTTCGACTAATCTCTTATTACTAACCAAGTTAATGCGAATACGAGTAGTATCTGAGAAATGGCTACCATCTGTGGCTGTCACATTGAGTTCGCGTACATTGGTGGTGATGTCTGTCAAATCACAAGTCACCGAAATGGTACCAATGTTGCTGTCCAATGTAAAGCATCCGTCTTCATTTCCGGATACGATCCGGTAGCTGATTAAATTAGCTTGGTCGAAATCGATGGCAGACAGAGTGAAGATCTCTTTACCTATGGCGATGTTTCGGGAGACGTGGCCGACACAGTCGACCTTCTCAAACTGGGGTCGATTGTCGTTCACATCTCTTAGGTTAATTCTGAGCTGCATTTCAGTCTGCCTGCGGTAAGGCTGGCCCCAATCCGAAGCTCTAATTTTCAATGTGTACTTTCGGCGCATTGACTCGTAATCCAAGACTTGGGTGGTCTTTATGATCCCAGCGAAGTGATCTATCTCGAATGGAACCGGATTCAGGTTGGCTATGCTGTAAGATATATAGGAATTCTCTCCTGAATCTTTATCCCTAGCTAGGACTTTGGTAACCACTGTTCCAGCAGGTTCATTTTCATTGACAGTCACCTCATCTTCGCTCTTGTCAAACAAAGGGTCGTTATCGTTGGTATCGACGACATTGATCTTGATCTTGGCAGCAGTTTGCTTACGAGTGCCTACATTCCCTTGATCTAGGGCATTCACTGTCAACGTATAGTAAGGTCTGACTTCAGCGTCTAGTAGCACAGCCGTATACAACATTCCGGTATCCGAATTGATCCTGAACACTTTTCCTTCGTTCCCACCGACGATTTCCAACCTCACTTCGGCGTTTTTACCTTCGTCTGCATCGGTAACTTTGACTCGTACGACTGGCGAGTTGATGGGAGCTGTTTCTGGTATATTGACCTCGTATTCTTCTCTATCGAATACCGGAGCGTTATCGTTCAGGTCGGTCAGTTGAACTGTAATTGACTTGAAAGTTTCTCGTGGCGGGATACCCTTATCAGTAGCACGTAACGTTAGATTGTACCCTTGCGGAGCCATTTCTCTATCTAGAAGTCTCAGCACTTCGATGTTGTACTCGTTTTTCTTGACTGTGCCATCTTTCAGACTCGGTCTGATCCTGAAATGGCCATCAGGATCACCGTCGACGATCTCCAATTTGTCTATCTCCCCATGAATGCCTGAATCTCTATCGTGGAGTCTAACGATGGCGTAGATGTCAGCGTTGGATTGTTCGATGATTCCTGGCAGATGCTGAACGTATATTTCGGGACCGTAAAGATTCACTTGTTTGACGTGTATTTTGACCTTGGCTGAGTTCGGTTTTCCTGTGCCCTTCATAGCTACTCCTCTATCTTTAGCGATGACTGCCAACTCGTGCAACGATTTATCAGTATATTTGAGTGGTTTCGTTAGACTAATGACTCCGGTAGTAGGATGAATCGCAAATTGTTCGTTGCTGACCAAAAAGCTATAGTAAATTTCGCCATTGATACCCAAATCGGCGTCTTCAGCGGTTACATTAAGAATACTACTGTACAAAGGGGTATCTTCTGTGACGGTCGTCTCATACTCGGTATGTAAAAACAAAGGGCTCAAATCATTCGTATCTAGGACAGCTACATGAACAACAGCTTTAGTCTCGGCAGCGTATGTTTTGTTTTTGGCATAATTAACGGTCGCCTTGATGGTCAAACTGTACTGATCTCTTCGTTCGCGATTCAGCACATCGTAGTTGCCCGTTCTCGTCCGTATCATGAGGAACCAAAAATCACCGACGAGTCGTTCGTCTACTTTGAAGAAACTATCTTTGTTGCCGTGCTCTATCTTATATCGTATTTCCAACTCGGGGTCTGAGCAAAAAATACCCATTTTTTCCTCCACTCGAACGTACGTCTTGCTGACCGAGTTTTCCGGAATTGAGACATTGTAAGCGCGCTTAGTGAATCGTAACGAGTTCGGGGATGTTTTACTAGCAGTGTTGTAGCCGAACAGCAACGGAAGTGAGAAGATCATCCATATGAACTGCCATTTATTCGCCGCCCAAAACCATCGTATTTCCATATTTTTTTCTCGTCGGCTGCTTGTGCTGGGTTCTCGTTATCACCTCATTCTGTATGGTAGGTAGGGCGCGGCGCTATTGGACCCTGAAACAGAATAGAAATTTTTTTCGTTAGATACAAAATATAGTAAATGCGGATGGACTAGATTTTTTTAAAAGTAGCCTTTGGCATGGAGATATATGATGCGTTTGAATGGGAATACGAATAGACTGGAATGAGTGTAAAGGACAATTTCAATTAATAAAACTTTTTTGGGTCAAAATATTTTTTTTCAAATGTTTCTGTATTTCTTTTCCCAAAATTTGAGTGGAAAACGTACTCGGTGGATAATTTTGAAAAAAATGAAAAGAAATCATTTTACTAATTTGAAAAAAATACAACAAAATTCATTCTCAAAATTTCAATTCATTTTTTCCAATTTTTTGGCGGAATAAGCAGGTATGGTTTTGAACTTTGAGCATTTTTGAAACGAGTGAAAAACATGTAAAATATTTATTGCATTTTCTCAACTTTTTTTTTCAATTTTTCGAAGTCAAAATATTTTTTCCAACATTTTTTACCAAACTCCATGTTGTTAAATTACAATTCATTTTTTTGAATTTTGAGGATAAAAATTTCGTATTATGAGTAGAAAATTTGAAAAATTCATTTTTTTTTTAATGAAGGAGAAAAATTCTGCCAATGTTGAAAAATTGTTTTTTGAAAATGTATCCCAAACATTCAAAAATATGAGTAAGTACGAGCATAATTATTAATTGAAACAAGAATAGAAAAATAGATTCTGGTAAAAAATTTGAGGAATAAAATTTCAACATTAAAAATTTTAGGTAGAAAATTTTTTTACTAGAATCTAGGTATTTTTTTGTTTTGAAAAAAAATTTGAGGAAATTTTATATTTGGGCGATGAAAATTTTGAAAAAACGAAAATAAAAATTTTGAATATTCATACATAATTATTATGATATAAAATCCCATACTGTAAAGATTTTTTTTAACTGAAGAAAAAATACTTCGAGAACAATTAGGTGTAAAAAAATAATTTAAAAGTCCACAAAATTATTTTTAAAAAGGCATTTCGATAAAAAAAAAAAGTTCCAAGTTTTTCGTTGGAGTACTGAGTTACCTACATTCAAATCTTGACATTCACTTCTCGAACACCCTGTACTATGTATCGCGTCAAATTAACTCCACTTTACTGCCTACCTCAACACCCATCAAGCCCAAAAACCACGACAGAATTTCGAAAAGCCGGTTGAATTAAATAGGACACATTTTGCAGTACCACTCTTCCGCATTGAAACGAACGAAAGCTGAAAACTGTCCCGTCGTAATCAGAATTCATTGCTTTAATGTAATAAGATACCGCAGACACATTCGACGAACAGCTAATTCACCAATTCCACATTATCGCTTAGCTTTTTCGCTCGAGACTCGTTTCTAAACTTCTTCCCTATGTACATGGACGAAATTAAAAATTAACCCTTTTTTTCAACGACGCGACGATAGGAAATTTACTCGAGGATTGAGTGCAAATGAGAAACAAAAAGGTCTTCGAAAGAACCAATTATACGCGTTAATTGTGCTCGACAAAGAAAAAAGTAGAGAAAGAAAGCTACTTTGGACGCGACGTATATTTATGACTTTTCTCTCCGAATATATATATACCGCATGACATCGTTCATTTATTAATTTATTTTAGAAATTTATCACTTTTCAGACCTTGAAATCGAATTATTACACTATATTACGAAGGATAATTTTAACCAATTTATACGACGAGAAACTATCAAGTAGAGGAAAAAAGAACAACAGTGAACCCATAAATCATTTAAGACTGAAATTCCTTCATGTAAAATTTTTAATTACTGTTAAAGATTTATAACATTCATCATAGATGTCAATCATACCACCAGGTACCGATCTATTAATTATTTTACTTAATTCGAACGTCTTATTCTTCTCGTTCTATATGCTTTTAAAACGAATAGAGAAATCATATGAGACCCGATACCATAACAATTTTATACGAGTACTGTCGTCGATTTTATTTTGGTTACCGATTTCATCGCTACACAATTATATCGAATTACCATGTTTGAAAACGACCGAAAAAATTACCCATATTGAACGAATCGTCTCACATTTAACTACGTACCTTAGCAGCTTTATAAGAATGAAACGCTCGAAGCCATATGCCAATAATACCCTTATACTCGTATTTTCGATACCTATGCGAGTAGTTTCTATTGTCTAATATTTTTATATGTATATCAATTTCTCGAGATATTGTCTTCGGTACGAGCGCGTGTGTATCATATACGAGAAGTCATCGTCGTGAAATTTCATCGTCGCTCAAAAAAAGTACACGTATCGTTTACCACACCTACGTAATACAAAATAACCTTTTTATTGAACAAGTATCTGAATAGATTTTTCGAATTGGTGTATGTTCCTTAAACCTTTATTACAACGAATGAATTCTAAAAATATACACCTTTCTATGTATTATAAAATATTGAACTTTATTGTCTCACATAAGTTAGATTTTCTCTCTCAGCTTTTTATATTGCTTTGGCAGTTTTTTTTTCGCTCGCGAGACATACCACAAAATGTAATTCGACTTTTGAGCTCAGCGACAGGAATGTTGGTTTGGTCATTTGATTCACTTGCAATATGGTCGCTGTCTAGTGCAGGTTCTAGACAAAGTTTTCAATATGTTTCTCTGCTCAAAATCTTTTTTTTGAATTTTCATCGACTTTTCTTTAGATTTAAGATACTATTTTATTTCAATTTTTTCTTTTGAATTAATTTTTAAAATTAAAAAAAAAATGATCAATAGGTATTCGTATTGGGAATTTTTTTCTCAAAATTGATTTTTTTTTTTTAAATAATGAAAGATATGTTTTCCTCCATTTAAAATTTTTTTTTCAAAAGTTTTTTTTTCATATTTTTCGAAATTTCTATCCTTGAAATTCAAAAACATGTCTAAAGAATTTTAATTCATTTTAAAAAATAATGTATTTTCACAAAAAAATTAATCAAAAAAAAAATTAGTTAATAATATGAAAAAACACTCGGAAAGAAATGAACATTACAAAGCAAAAACTGAATTTAAAAAAATGAGTAGGTAAGTATTTTTTTTTTCAAAATGGATCCACATTGAAAAGAAAGAAAAATTGATATCTTTATCATAGACATTTGAGAAAAAATATTTCACTTGAAAATTTCCAAACAAACCTGTATTTTCATCAACATTTTTGTATTTCTTATTTTTGATATTTCATCTTCAAAATTTAGCGGGAAACATCTGAAGTGAGAAATTTGACAAAACAATTATCTAAAAATTCTAAATTTAAAAAAAAAGAAAAACAAAAAAATGCTGAGAAAAAAATAAACGAATTTCTATGGTGCAAATGCTTAGATATTATCCTAATATTTTTTAAATTTTTATCCTCAAAATTAAAAAAAAAAAAATTTTAATTATTAAAAAATGAAACAAGTGAAAATTTTTGAAAATTACATAGGAAAATATATTTTAATAGGAAAGCCATTTAAAAAAAAGAATATTTAGACCTAGAAAATTTTGTTTGAAATAAAATTAAAAATATTGAGATTTTTTTTTTTTTACTATTTTCTGAAATTTTTCATCCTCAAATGAAAACCTCAAAAAAAATTAAATAGAACAAATTATTAAAAAAAATTCCCGGTCTAAAAAAAATTTTTTGAAAATTTAATCCTTCAAAAAAAAATTCAAAGAGGTTTTTTTTCTTTTATTTTTACAAAATTTTTACTCCGATTGATATTTTTATAATAATTTTTATCTTCAAAAATATGGTTTTTCGAAGAAAAAAATCCTAGACAACTACAGTGTTTTCTCTTTTTTTTACTTCAAAATTTTCCCAATCATATTTTTGATACGTTAAGATTGAAAAAATAAATAAATAAAAATTTAAAAAGATTGGAAATTGATTTGAAGAGAAAAATTTTATTTAAAAGAAAAATGAAAAAATGAGAAAAATTTTAGTGCAAAAATGTTATTTTTCAAAAAAAAAAAAAAAAAAAAAATCCAAAAAATAAGAAAGTACATTTCTTTAGAAAAATGTAGGTAAGAAATTGAACGATTTTCAAAATTTTGCCTATTTTTGATTATAACCAGAGCAAGGGTTTTTATGAAACTGCATGATTGGGCATTTCGTCTACATCTTTGAAATTCATAAAATTTCTTGCATTTTGAGCCCTATTCTATATTGCATATTATTTTGCATATTTCAAGCGAAAATGCATATTTTGCATAATTTTTCATTTCAACAACATATTTTGTCCTTTTTTCGGCACATTTTTCTAAATTTTTTTTTGCTTCTTTTTTCACTTTTTAAGGAAAAAATAATTTTAAAAAAGTTTTTTTTTGTATTCGAAAGTGATCTAAATTGACTCGAGGGGTCGACTTTATAAACTATACCTAAACCAATTTTCAGAATTTTATATCGCAATTTTCTATTTTTGTAAAAAATTCATTTACCTACTTACTAATGGTTTATTTTAAGCATTTACAAAAAATTCGCCAAAAATTGAAAAATCAACTTCGGAAGCTCAAAATTTGGTTTTGAGGTCTGGGTGAAATGCTCTTTCAGAAATGGCCTATCAACTAAGCCGCAAACTCGTTTCGAACCTGGCTCGTTTTAAATTTTTAACTAATTCGCGAATCGTTTCTCTTCCACTTCGCAGTTGATTACATTAACGCATAAATTAATTTTCGCGCCCGGCAAAGACACCTGAAAACCTAATTTCCTTTTTCATCGAAACAACACGTTGGCCGGCGTCTTTTTCGAATCCAACGAGACTTTTTGCTCTTCTTTGCTGCCCGCAGCCTGCACCTTATAATCATTTTTTCATGAATTCTTCTCCACCTCGCTCCTGCCATTGGTGAAATTTTACGTCTTCGGTTCGCCTGCAACGAGGGTAAGTTTTTTCGTACGAAATTTCAGTTTGGCGCGTAACGCTAAATATTTTATCATTCTGATGAAAATGTTGTATCCGTGTTTCGAAAAACTTGCTTCAATTTACCAGTATTCGTTTAAAAAACTCAAATTACAAAACTTTATCGTGTGGTTATCGATTTTCATACAGGTATTTTCGTACCTATGTCTGCGGCAGAGCCAGCCATAACTTCAACAAGATCGCACGATTTTGCAAAACTTGTGAAAACCGCGTAACCTATCAATTTAATTTTCAAAAATACGAGAAAAAAAGTTTCGAAAAAGTTTCAACGCCAAGTAGGTATCGTATTGTCGACATTGAATATGAAGCTAAGACAGAAGAGGGTAGAGTCGAATTTATGGTAAAATACGAATGTTAACGTGTTTCCGGTTGTACGAGTATATAAGATCGCGTGTCAGCGACAAATAATTTCTGCACTATTTTAACTGCCATATAAATCTTAATGGTGTATCGATTTATATTATAAAAATCTCGTGTCTCCGGTGAACGGAGCAGATTTGCCTACGTTATCATTGTTTAATAACGTCGTTATTTATTATTATTACATTTACGGTATATGGGGTTTTCTATACAGCGAACGAGCTTCTACTCTCGTTCTTCTTACAATACAGATTACAGGGTGTTCTGCAAGTGAATATTTTTTCTCTGTTTTGAGGATAAAAATTGAAAAAAAGAAGTATGCTTGAAACGGAAAAATGTTGTAAAATAAAGAAAAGAAGAGAGGTTGTATTTGGTTGTGTTTTATTCATTTTTTTTATTCAACTTCTTCAATTTTGATAAAATTTGTTCGAGGGGAGGAGGTATAAGACAAAAAAATCCGAAAAATTGACAATTGGTAATTTCAAATTATTTTTCAAGGAGTAAAATTAAAGTCAGGGAATTTCTTTTCATTAAAATGTTAAATAAAACAATTTTTCTCATTTTTCTCATTTTTTTTTTTTTTTTTTTTTTTTGAAAAATCGTAGGTATGCCAAGGTACCATTTAAATTCAAGTTGGAGGAGGAATACGAAAGTTATATGAATTCATTCTCATGAAAACGAACAACTTTGATGAGTTATAATCAAAAATTGGCAAAATTTTGGAATTTATTCCATTTTTCAATTTTTCTAAAAAGAGGGGATGACTAAGTGGAGGGAGGGGTAGAAAAAGTGGGAATTCATTCTTATAAAAATTTAGAAAATCGTTCAATTTTTTGATTTTTCTGAAAAAATGGGGGAGGGGGTACCAGGGTTTACTAAAAATTCACATATGGCAAAAATAAAAAAATAGGATATTACTTTCTCATAAAAACGGAAAACTTTGAGGGTGGCAATTTTTAAAAATTCAAGAGTCCAAAATAAGGGCCACCTTAAGATCATACATCGGAGCGAAATTTTAAGAAAAAAAGTAACTCAAGAAACCTGAAATTTCAAAAAAAGTAACCAAAATTTTACCATTACCACTCGAATAATGACTCATAACCCTCTCCCCTCTGCCATTTTTTCCAGTATTTTCGCTGATTTCGACGTTATGCAACTCTTGAAATCGAGAGTCGAAGAATAATACTCTAGAAGAATCGTTGGTTTAATTGGTTTTCAATTTTTACTATATATCTAGGAGATTTCAGTTATTGAAAATCTCTCAAGTTTCAAGTAGGTACTAATCTAGATTTCAATCTGTAAAAAAGTAAATGATGAATTTTCAACAAAAAAATGTTAATTTTTTGAAATGTCCAGTTTCCTAAGGTTTTGAACTTTGAAAAATTAATTATTTTGAAAGTTTTTCAATTACAAACAATCTTTTATGTTTTCAAACTTTCTAATTTTCAATTTTTGAAGTTTGCTTTTTGAATGTTTTTTAATTTCCAAACAATTTTCAATTTCTATAAAAAAATTTCAAATCTTCAAGAACAATTCTTAATTTTAAAAAAAATTTCATTTCTGAAGAGTTCTAGATTGAAAGAAATTAAATCAATTTTCAAAAATTTTTATTTCTGATATTTTTTAATTTTTGAAAAATAGTTGTTTCTAGAAAAAAAAATACATAGGTACTTATTATATTTATTTTATTCAAATAAAAAACTCTAAATTTATATCAACATTTTTTTGAAAAGTCCTTTTTTCAAAAAAATAAATAAATAAATTTGTGAAAATAAATTTACAACTTTTCAAAAAAAATGAATTTTGAAACGTTTTTCTTATTTTAAAAAATCCATTTTTTGGACTTACAAGTTAACGAGTTCAAACAATTTTGCATTTCGTTTTTGAGGAGTTCTCTATTGTTTAAGTAGGTATATTTGCAATAAAATTTGCTTATTTTTTCTCAACATTTTTTCAATTTTTCTTTCAGGTAGGTAAATAAAATTTTTCTATTCAAATCAATTATTTTAAAATTATTTTATCTTTTTCAATTATTTTTTTTTTACAATTTGAGGAGGATAAGGTATCAAAAATAAGATTGGGAAAATTTTGAAGCAAATAAGAAGAGAGAACATTGCAGTTAACTAGAATCCCCCCCTCCCCAGAAAAAACATATTTCTGGGGATAAAAATTTGAAAAATATGAGAGTAAAAATTTTGTAAAAATAAAAGGTAAAAATTAAACCTCTTTGAAGTTTTTTTTTTTTGAAAGATTCAATTTTCGCAAACTAGGTTTTTGTTCATTGTTTAACTATATAAGTTTTTTTTTTTTTGACTAAAAAATTTCTTTATAATTTGTTCTTTTTAATTTTTTTTTTTTTTTTTAATTTGTAAATTTTTATTTGAGGATTAGATAAATATTTTTTTTTCAAATTCTTTCAATATTTTTTTGAAAAATTTAATTTTTGGTAGGTATAAAATCTGTACATTTTTCTTAATATTTTAAAATTTATTTCAAACAAAATTTTCTAGGTCAAGTACTTTTTTTAAAGGCTTTTTTATTAAAATATATTTTCTTCTGTAATTAGTTTAGTTCAAATCAAAATTTTTTGAAATTTTTATCAAAACACTAAGTAGTTAATTCTTTAGAAAAATTCTTGTTCAATTAACAAATTATAAGAAAATTTCTTCACGGAGGAAAACGTTTGATTCTAATAATTTTGGGCATTAAAATATGGGGAGGGGGTGCACTGCACATCACATGTCATTTCATCAATACAACTATGGTTAACATTTTCGGGAACATTTATATTACTTCCAAAATCCACTGATATTCGATTTCGATTATTGTTATTCACTGACACGAGAAAAATCTATTTTTCTACCCACCCATAGTTTGAAAAGCAATACAATATTGAAACTTCAAAACAAAAAAAAAACAAAAAAAAAAAACGTATTTCGTACAAGATCAATTTTTTGATACCTTTGCTATGTGCGTTGGGCTTATTACATTTATAGCAAATATTACACTGTCGAGATATTTTATTTCGGCGAAGTCTTCCTAAAAAATAGATATCATTTTCAATGTGAAAAATTCACTTCTTCGAAAAGAATACCATCTCGATCTAGAATCTAGATGTACGAATTACATATCGATAACGACATTGAGTAATCATGCGGAAAATGTGAGTAGGTATTTTGAGCTGGCTTTGGCTCGTTTTAAAATCCATACCTCGTGTGCGTCCATTTATAGGACCAAAATACTAATTATAGGTGAGCTAAGAGGACGTAAAAAAAATAATATCACACTCGAGATGAAACATTCCTTTCACTGAATGAAAGTTTATCCACCAAAATCGTGGAAAAAAATCACCCATCGTTTTGATATTTGATACACGTACGCATATTTGGAGTAAAACTGTCATTTAGCGTATCCCTGCGTGTGGTTGGTAATACTGTATCGAGGAAACTGCTCCTAATACGTCGAGGGAATTCGGGAATACCTTTGCAGGACGTCCATTAAATGAGGTTTTCTTATTATAAAACACCTCCTCATCATCATGGTGGTGTTACGCTTTTGTCCCAGTTTGGATGATGAGATATTTGGCGTAACTATTTAAAAAAATAAACCACCAGGAGAAATATAATTGAATTAGAATTAAAGTTACGAGATGGTGAAAAAAAAAGGGTCGTCATGGCTCGTCCAAGTGCTTAAGATTTTTTCTCTTCGGTATTTTTCGCGCGCGACCGACTACGGAAAATAAAAACTTACTGCACCGATGGGATCTTTAATTAGAGGCAGATTTATTTGTTTATTATCGTTTGGGAATTATAACGTGCTCGCCGAACGGCCTTTAGCTCGCGACTTAATAATTTTTTATATCTCGTAATACACGCGAGCAACGTTTTCGTCTTATTAAAGGCGCGTGTACGTCGTAAATACTTACTCTTTGTAATGAACTTGGAAAAAGTTTGTACGACCTGAATTCTCCAGTCTTGGTCTCGGCTCTCTTTAAATTAATTATATCTCTCGAGAATAGCTTCGAACCAATACTTCGCGACTTATTTGAAAAATTTGCCGTAATTAAGTCGATCGTCGCCGAAGGCCTGGCACCGTCGAGCCTAATTACGAAAATCGATTTAACACAGTGCTCAACTGTTCTACTGCTTCTGCCCTGACGCTGATGACGTCTCGAACGAACTTACGATTACGAGTACAATGTACCCGGACCCATTCGGTCTTTCTCTGGTGACCACATATTGTACTCACGTACTCGTACATACGTGTAACATGCAAATGGTAAATTATCGTTGGGGTTTTCACCTTTTTTTTCCGAAGCATTTAATTAGGAAATGTTGAGGTAACTGGATTGAGCTTTTTAGCTTTTTTTTCCAAGGTGTCAAACTATAATTCAGCGATCCCCAAAACGTAATAATTCAAGTGCTACGATATTTTGGAAAAAAGGCACCTCAAACTGGAATTTGAGGGAAGATGTGAGGCCAATGGGAGCTCAAAACCAAATTATCAAACTATAATCATGCGAGAACTCAAAATAAATAGGATTTCAAGCAGAATAATATCTATAAAAATTAAAAAATATTATAACTTGAAAATTTTAAATTTCGAAAATGGTTAATTTCCAAAAACTGAAATATCCAAAAATATTGAAAGGGAAAATTGAAACAAGTGCTTAAAAAAAGTACATGAAATACGTAAAATTAAACATTTTCTTAAATTTTTGAAACCACAAGAATTAAAAAAAATTCAACATGGAAAGTGTTTTAAGAAATGTATAGCTTGAAAAATTCTAAATTCCGAAATTAATAAACAATTTTTTCGAAGCATTAAGTGGACCTATAATTATAAATTTTGAAAGAAGTGTTTCTCATTAAAATCATTTTTTTTTTTTTTTTTTTTTTTTTTTTTTTGAAATTACGATTTGAACAGAATTTGAAAAAGGATTATTTTTACTCATTTTTGAAAAAATTCTGAATCAAACTTTTTAAATAAGTTTTTCAACAAAATTAATTGTTCTTTCAAACATTTTTCAAAATTGTCTTCAAAAAACAAAGTTTTCAAATAAAATTTCAAATTGTTGTTCAAAAAATTTTCAAAAGTTGTTTTATAACTTTTTTCCGGATTGTTTTTAGGAAATTATAGTTTGAACAAAATTTTCTTCAAAAAATTGTTCTTTAATTTTTTTTTTGTACAAAGTTGTGATTTGAATAAAATTTTAAAAAGACATACTACATTTTAACATAATTAATTTCGAAAAATTTGAAAACATTTAATCAACTTTTTCAACAAAAAAAGGAAGAAAATAACCTGTTTTCTAAAAAATTGTCATTTAAAAAATCAAAATTGTTTTCCAAACATTTTTTTCGAAAAAATCATTGTTTTTCAACATTATTTCTAATAGAAAATTTTCAAAACTTTTTTCCACAATTTTTCTGAAATCATTATTACGGTGTAGGTATTTATTATTATTATTTTTATTTTTTTTTTTTTTGGAAAATATCGTAGTATGAACAAAATGTTGCGAGATTATTTCAACAAATTTTTCACAAAATTTCAACTTTGAATGAAAATTAAAATCTATACAAAAGTTTAAAAGTGTTGTTGTTTTTTTAAAACAATGTTTCTAAAAAAAACTCATTTTTTAAAATTGTACCTTAATCTGAACCAAATTTGAAAAAAAAAAAATTCAAAATGTTTTTCGAACCATTTTTTAGAACATTTTCAAAATGTTTTTCACTAATTTTTCTAAAAAATACTGTTTTCAAAAAATTTCTGGAAATCGTAAATTGAACAAAATTTTAATTGACTTCGAACAATATTTTAAAAATTTCTTCACTACCTATAAAAAATTTTTCTTTCAAACAAATGTTCGCCGAAATAATTCAATTTTCAACAAGTTTTTAAAAAATTTTAAAAGTATAAGTATTCTTCAACACAAATTTGGAAACTTTTTTTTTTAAATGAGATTATTCAAAAAAATCTCAATTTTAAAAATATTTTCTTTCAAACAGTTTTAAAAATTTTCCACCAAAAACATTTTTTCCCAAAAAAATATGTTTTTCAAAAATTTTCAAATTTATTTTTTCATGAATTTTTTTGAAAATTATAATTTGAACAAATTTCGAGAAGACTATTTCAACATAATTTTGAGAAGTACTTATCAGTTTACATAAAAATTTGTTTTTCCCCTTCCCCTTTTTCAAAAATAAGATTTAAAACATTTAAAAAAAAATCAAGTATCAGACTTTTAAAAACTTTCAAGAAATTATTCCATAGGTATTATTCCTTCAATGTTTTTTTTAAAACTGTTTTATGAAAGAATAATTTTCCAAGTAGGTACCAAGGTAATCATTCTTCAAAATTTAATTTTAAACTTTTACACAATTTTGAAAAAGACCCAATTTTCAACGAAGGTTTAACTCTTTCATAATATTTTTTATTTGAAAATAAATATTATTTTCTTTTTTTATCCCTATAAAATTAAACATTTTCAAAAACTGTTTTCCAAAAAACTTTTCAAGAAAATTGGTTTAAAAATTAAGTTATTTTCCAAAAAAAAAAAAATGTTCTCCAATTTTTTTTAATTGAAAAATTTGTTGGAACATGAATTCTTGACAGATTGAAAAATCGTACATAATGAAACTATTCGAATTTTTTTTCAATATTTCAATGGTTTCTTTTGCAAAATTGCAACAATTTGTGTGATTTCAACAATTTTTTTGTAACTTCATCTGAAATAATAAAAAACGCCTTCCAGCACAACCAGGAAAAAATCAAGTAGATAGGTAGGCACGTGCAAGTTCAAAAAATTCTTTCAAAGAATATTTTCGTAAAAAAATCAATAATTGGTTTCTAAATAAATTGCCTAAAAATAAATGGAATCGTTTTCAAAAAAAGAACAAAAAAAAACCCACTAATTCAAAAATTGTCACCCTTGTGGGCAATAATTCACCAAACACTTGATAGTAGGTAAATTTACTCATCCGGAAAAATTTTGAATTTTTTTCAGGTCACGGAAATTTTCCAAACTGCCTCCGTTCGAAGCAAACATCAAATCGAAAAAATTTCCATACAGCTGTACCTCACTTTAAGAAACAATCACAACACGGAGCTGGCATATCTGGCAAGCCGAGCGAATGATACGAACGAGAATACAACATCAATATTTCATTTATTTTTACGCATTTGAAACAGGTTTTTTTTCGCGATTCGAAACAACATACCATTTTTTCACTCGAATTGAGAAACAAAAGAAAGGGAAAAACCTTGCATATATTTATAACATCAAATTATAATTCATATTTCAACGGCATGACAAAAAAATATACTACAATCCCCAGGCCCAGCGAACAAGTTTTTTTCCCCAAACTTATTCAACTTATAATTGACGCGAAGAAACTCCGGCTTCGGGATACGAATACAATCCAAGTTTGTGCAAAAAAAATATAAAAATTTAAAGCACATCCGAGATTATCCGCGACTGTTCATTTCAACTTTTAGTTTTTTTTTGCCTACTACCTCTCTTTTGAAAAAAAAGAAAAGAGCATCGCTCGAAAACATCAACTCGACGAAATTAAAATCAACAATTTTCTCGCATCCAAATCACAGCTAAATATCTCAGTTGGTTAAAACGATGTGAAATCTTCTCGTGTCGAGATTACGCCAAAAATGGGTATATTTTCAATTGTACACTCGAACATGCCTTCCTGGAGTAGGATTTCTTTCATGCCTCGTAATTCATACGAATAGCTCAGAAATATACGCGATATCTCAAAAAAACGCCTCTTTAAATTTTAAAACACCTTTGGATGTCGTATAGAAAAAAGCTAAAAATTTCATACTCTGTAAATTTTTAATTCTCTTCATCGATCGTACCTGCACCGAGCTACTTTTCCGTTTTCTCCTCGAGAAAAAAATAAAAAATAAAAACCCTTTTTATTTTCCGTCATCTTGTCTTATTTACCAGCCGCATATTTTTTTCACATCTCATCAAATTAAATAAGACAAGTGCCAGCACAAAGCTTTTCAAATAAGTAGTTTTGCATACAGATAAGGCCATATAACATTTCCTAATGCTTATACACTCAAGACAGAAAAAAAATCCTTCTTCCTTCGGGAGCAGGCAGGCAGGCGTCTTGGGCTTCGTGAAATCTACTATATCTTCATTTCAACCAACCTCTGAGTCGACAGCGAAACAAAATACCACCTTTTTTTACATTTTTCATTACACCGGTTAAATTAACGAGCACATATACTCGCGTATAATAATCCTATTTAATAGTCCTTTTGCATATAGCTCAAATAACCCGGCACGTAAATTACACCTGAACCTATGTTAACGATGAATTTTGTTACGTATAAAAATTACGACAATATTGCCACACTCGGAGCATTTTATTCGTCTACTTTTTTCCACCCTTCTTCCGCATTATCATTTCATCGCCGCACCGGCCTCGGCGTACAATACGATTCGCGATTTCGTACTTATACAAACTACTGTACCATTGTACGAGTGAGTATACATACAATATATATACACCTACAATTTTGTAAAAGGCCAAAAATTGAAATTTCCAACGACGCTGATTAAGCTAAAATATTCACGAAACGTAAAACGACGCGCGTGATTCAAATTTTAAAACGCCCGCCAGTAATTGTACTACCTATGCTGGTAAAAGCTAAAGGAGATGGTAACGTGCTTTTGCCTTATCTCAATTACCAATGCGAATAACTGTTATGAATATCATTACAAACGTTTAAATATAACTCGGCGTGTATTTTTCATCCTTAACACATAATACTTTTTATTCTCATTGATTCGCGTTCCACGTTTGTGAAAAATTTTATCAATTGTGAAATTCACGAGCGAACCAAGCGACGAACATGCTAATACTACTACTAAGGTCTTGATTATTTTTTTTATTTATTTTTTTTTTTTTGTCTACGACGAGTATAAAAATGTGAATTGTTAATCAGAACACAAAAATATGATATTATTTCCATTTTGTGATTTTTTTTGTAGCGAATAATGCATGTGAAAAAAAAATACATTCATTTTCGATTCATTTTGAAAAGAGAAAATCAGAACGACTTCATATTTCCCGTCAATGTTTAATAAATCATCATACTGTGTGTTCTAGTCATGCTCAAGATATTTCGCCTTCAATTGACAATATGACAACTAAAACTACATACGTGAAAAAAGAGTTGCCTAATCTAATTAATAAATTTGAAAAAAATAATCCAAATGATAAAATATCTGACAAAATACGAAAAAATTATTTTTTCGGAAATACGAAAATTTAAAAACATGAATATAAGTCATCCAAAAAAATTAAAAATGTGACCCGGCACGTTAAAAGGGACCTAGTAGGTATTTTACAAATTTTTCAGGAGAGCAAAAACAAACTTTGGAAATGAATATCTCTGGAACGAATAGACCGATTTTTCTAAGACTTTGGGGAATTGTTACTGGGTATAAGTGAAATATTTTCCAATATTAAAAAAATAATTATGGGCGAACATTTTTGTATAATGGCGCAAGGGAAATTTGACCAAACTCAGTGTTGCCAAAAAATGAAAAAAAAAATTTGTGATAAGTAAATTTTTGAAGTTTACTGATAACAAGTGTAACATTGATTTTAGGCTAAATTATGAAGATTTCGTGTCATAGGTGATCATAAGATGAAAAATACATCGAAAACCACAGCGATTACAGATTTACTAGGTCCCTTTTGTCATGCCGATTGAAAATATTGACTTTTTCGAAGTTTTTAGTGATTCAGGTGATAGACCTTGGTAAGTGAACCTCAGAACACCAAAAAAGTGAAAATCGATTTTTTATCTACTAGGTCCCTTTTAACGTGCCGGGTCACAAATGGGTAGTGATCGAAGGTGGATCCCATTGAAATTACTTTTCGTTTGTTTTTTTTATTCACGTCAGTTTAAAATCCCTTCTTGTGACCTGTGGGCATCATTCAATTTTTTTGCGACTCCTCTAAAAAATTTTCACAAATTACATTTTTCAATCAAGTTTCAGATGAAAATCTTTCATTTTGAATTTTCTCAGAAGAAAAATTAATACGATTTTTTTAGAAGGACGAATTGACTGAAGAATTTCTAATTTTTTTGTGAGAAGAAAAAATGTCAATAAGTTTTTTGGAAAAAAAAAATCATTTTTTATGAGAAAACCTCCAATTTTTTAGAAAGAACCTCTACTTTTTTTGAATTTCTCAAGTAAGTACTTATTGTCCAATTTTGTTATGAAAAAATACCTATTTCTTTGAAGATAAATTTTATAGTTTTTCGAATAAAAAAATCACTAATTTTTTCAAGTAAAATTTTTTTTCTCTTAAGTATAGAGAAAAACAAATCTCATTTTTTTTGTTTCAATAAAATAAAAAATAAAAATGAAATCAACATCAACATTTTGCGGTAAAAAACTTCGGATTTTTTGAAGGAAAAAAAGTTTTAGTTTTACTTAGATAGATAGGTATCAAAAAAACAAAAAAACATTAAATTTCAAATTTGAGAGGGGGGGGGGGGGGATCTGTCATTTAAAAAAAAATTTAGAATGAAAAAAATACTTCAATTTTTTCAATGGAAAAATTTATCTTGAAAAATTCTCGTTTTTCAAACATTTCTAAATTTTTTATGATAAGAAATCTCTAGCTTTCTTGAAGAAAAATAACAAACTTGCAATTTTTTATCAAACAATTTTTAGAGGGCATCTTTTGGTTTTCCAGAAAAAGGAATCTCAATTTCTTAAAAATACTTTTCTTCAATTGTCAACATTTGAAGTAAAAAGAGAAAAATTTCGTCTTTTTTCAGAAAAGTCTTTTTACTCTTTTAGTGAAAAAATCGTAATTTTGTTGGTTTTTTTTTCTATGAAAAAATTGTAGTTTCGTAATTTTTTTGGGAAAAAAATCGCAATTTTATTTAGTAAAAAAATTGTAGATAATTTTTTTAGGGAAAAAATCGTTATTTTTTTTAGTGAAAAAGTTGTAATTTCGTAATTTTTTAGTGAAAAATTCGTAAAATATTTCAGTGAAAAAATTGCAATTTGTCATTTTTTTAGTGGAAAAATCGTATTTTTTAGTGAGAAAAAGTAATCTTGTAAGTAGAACAAAAAACAAATTTTTTTTTAGAAAAAAAATTGTAAATTTACACCAAAAAAGTGAAAATCGATTTTTTACCTACTAGGTCCCTTTTAACGTGCCGGGTCACAAATAGTAAAAGCCAATTTCATAAAAAAATCTGTATATTGCTGGTTTTTCCGAAGGGTTGAAAATTTCAAAAATTCGTCAGGAGAGAGGATTAGGACCAATTTTTTATTTCTAAAATTTTGGTTTATCAATTATCATTAATAGGTAGATACAAAAAATACAATTTTTCAGATCCCTTAAGAAAATGGAACATAGCCATAAAATTAAAAATCAACAAAAAGCACTTCTTCGTTAATTTTCTTTCACTGCAATAAAACTGAAAAAAAAGAAGCTTAGTGAAATGGGAAAAAATTGAAAATTCTCAAAAATTGGACAAAATAATTTTTTAAAAAAATCAAAAATTGGAGAAAATTTTCATGTTATTATTTTTTTTAAAAACAATGACCTTTATCTTTTTTCACCTCATTTTTCATTTTTTCAATTAGTATCCACTTAGGTATTTCAAACTTTCAGTTTTTTCATAATTATCTTTTTCAACATTTCTGAAATTATTCATTTCATTTTATAATTTATAGTTTTTCTGAATCTTTCAATTCTTTGCTTGAAAAATTCTACTTTACCTAATTGTGCGAATTTCTGCAACAAATTCCTCAAATTATCTCTTTACTAGAAGGGGCGGGGAGGGTTAACAAACGTTTCAAGAAATTTTACACTCAAAATATCTTCATTTTAAAAATGGGTAACTTATGATGAAAAATTTCAAAAATTGAGAAAACCATATCAAATTTTTAAAATCAAAGATTGTAAAAAAAAATTTAAAAATACAGAAATTTTTGTGTTACAAAATTTTTTGGATTTTTTTAAAAGGATTTTAAAATGAATAGCAAAATTTAAAAAAAAATTGATAAAAAATTTGAAAAAATTGAGGAATTTCATTTGAAAAAAATATTTGAAACGTCTAAGAATACCTTTAAAATAATCGAAAAAATTGCAAAAAAAAAAAATCAAAAAAACAAACACAGGTTTAGGAAAAATTAAAGAAAAAAATTTGGAATGAATGCAAAAATTTAGTTACGGTTCAAAATAAATTATACCAATTTATTTTGAGAAATTGGAAAGATTTAGGAAAATAATTTTTCACAATTTTATAAATAGAGGAAATAATTCAAAAATCCAAGATTAAAAAAAAAAATACATAAACATTAATTTGAAAAGAATCATTTTACAACAACGTCTCTTGAGAAACTTTTTAAATAAGACGAGAAGAAATATTTTAATACACCGAGTTTTTTAAAAGACGTGGCTTACTAAGCAAGGGAAATAAGAAAATTTTCAACCGCTGATCCATGTGGGAATTTCTCATCGAAAGCTCAGTTCTCAAAAATTCGTTATCCCCCTCCCCCTTACAAACAGATTTTTCAATTCATTTTCCACGTTTTGTATAGACCGTTAATTGTTTACTTCTGAACTGACCCATCACTTATTAGTGGTTTTCATTCGATAATATATTTACTCGCGCTTGGAAAAACATCGTAATTTTACCAACTTTATAGCGATGGTCATTTTATTTTCGAGAAAAGCAAAATTTTCACCCTTATAAAAGGGTATTCTAAGAAGCAAATACGTAAAAGAAGGAGTTTGATAGTAATTTTCAAACTTTCAAGTACATTTAGTTATATATAAAAAATTATATTTTTATACGATTCACACTTTTACTCAATTTACTATTAATTTTATTGCTATAGATATAATTTTGCGTACAATTGCGATTTCTTTCTTCTTCTTTAATTTCTTTTAGATCTTTCTTTTAGACGAATCGCATACGAAAATATGGTTAAGGTTATACAACAAAACGCACCTCAGGTACACAAACGAGGCGAGTGAAAAGCAAAATATGAATACAAAATTAAAGAAAATGTAAATTATGTCGTTCTCTCCTGTATTTTGACGCATTGCAAGTTCACTTCATCGTAAAAAAAAAAAAAAAACTTTCAACTTGTTCATTACATCAACGGTAACGCTCGTGTAAAAAAAAAAACGAAGAAGGAAGAAGGAAGGAAAAAACACCATAAGCTACTCCGATTTCATTTTATTTTCGAATCCATAAAAAAGAAAGAAAAAAAAACAACATTATTTTCTCGTTCACTGTCGTATCGTATCAGATCAAGTTAAAAATCGCAACAGCCGTCTTGGTAATAATATCGTTAAAGGGTGAAGAAAAGTAAATTATTACGATCATGGTATTCGCTTCGCCGCGAATTTATACGACTAGGTACGCGAACGATCTTCATACGGGAAATTTAATCGCCATATGCAAGCGAAAAGGTGCGACGCGACGCAAAGCTCCACGACCAAACAAGCGTTTTTATTCTTATATGAAGAATTTTTTTTAAAAGGGGTATACGCGACGTCAGTTTCGCGAATTTATGAGTGTAAAAAAGTTGTCTCAAGAAAACAACCAACTTCTCTCGCTCGTCGCTATACATGCTTTTGGCAAATCGTTATTTCTCCAACTTTTTAAGTGTTTGAATAGCAGCCAGGAATTAAAGTTGTGTTTTATGCGTTCAATATTCATAAAAGTTGCGGGGTATCTTTTTGTTGATGTTGAATTTTTCTTATTAGTCGTGTCACTTTCAGAAATGGCGTATATAAAGTGTATAAAAAAAAATTGAGCTTATTTTTTTCTACACCCGTTCGCTGGTGATTATTCTGGCAGCGGAGAAATAACGGTTGACAAATCATTATCTTTTGCGAATGTTAATGGGCACGGTTGTGATGTTTTGCCGCAAAAACTCATCAATACGATTTTTTTTCAAAGGGTATTTTGATTAATTAGGGGTTTTACGGATTTCCTTTTGCCAGCGTTAATATGGACGTATAAATGCGAGAGAGAGAAATTCACAAGTGGTAGTATACTCGAGCAGATGTTTGATAATTATTATTTGAACGCAGAGAAAACATAGAAATTGGGTGGTTATGGTTTCTCTATTCTTCAATACTCGGTGTTTTTTTTTTTTTCTAATTCAAAGAAGGAAGTAAGTACACAAGTAGATATTATTTTAAAAACTGTATCAAAAATATCTTGCGACGACGCAATTACACTTTTCTGCCTTTTCTGCTGAAAATACAAACCAGTGATTCGTCTATTTTCCCTTCCATCTAATTTTCTTGGTACAGGCACCTTTTTTTTTTTTTTATTTGAAAACTTTATTCATTAGACAACTACAATTTTTTAGAAATTTTTTCAAGATGGCTGAAAAAACTGTTAATTTTCTAGATTTAAAAAAAACATCTCTCAGCGATTCAATTTTTTTTTCTTAATTTTTCAGGATAATTTCAAGTTTAAAGAAATGTTTTCTGTTTTGTTGTTGTTATTATTATTATTATTACTGTACCATAGAATTTTGAGGATTTTTTTTCCTTTTACCAATAATGGATTTTTCAGCTTTTTAGAAGTGAATTAACTTCTCTTATTTCTTGGAAGACGAAAAATATTTCAATTTTGAGGAAAAATCCCTAAACGCTATAGCAGGATAAGCATAGGTGAATCGGCCTCAGACGCCATTTTCGAATTTTTTTCAAAAAATCTTTTTGTAGTGGTAAAAGATGATTTTAGAACGTATCGTGAAATTCCCATCCCCCTCGAGGGGGCTGGTACCTCGAAAAACATGATTTTTCACTTTTTCGGCGTTACAATTTTTTTCAGATTTTTCTGACCTTGAAAATGACCTTGAAATGCGTTTTGAAAACTTTGACAGCCGTTTAAAAAAAAAAAAAATACACGCATACCGCGATAAAATTACCATATGTTTTTAGGTGTAATTTGAACCTCTGTGATTTTTTTTTGATTTTTCCGAGTGGTGGAAATTGCCTAAAATGGCGAAAAGCCACGTTTTTTCAACATTTTACGCATGTGCGCAGGGTGAAATTGAGTTTTGGTTGTACGCTCGCATTATGCAGTACAATTCATGTATTAACAACCATTTCAAGACGTATTTTGAAATTTCGCCCCTTTTTAGTGAGGTGGTGCCTCAAAAACCACGATTTTCATCGTTTTCGAATATTTTTCAACCGATTGAAGTGAAATTTGGTGTACAGGGGAGGGTTCTGAGTGGAAACAACCCCAAATTTTTTCAGATTTTTTTTACCTAGAAAATGACCTCAAAACGTGGTTTGAAAACTTTGACAGCCGTTTAAAAAAAAACTAAGATATACGTACATCTCGAAAAAATTACCATATGTTTTTAGGTGTATTCTGAATCACCATGAATTTTTTCAGATTTTTTCCAAGTGGTGGAAATTGTCTAAAATAGCAAAAAAAACATGTTTCTTCAACGTTTTTCGCGTGTACGCGGAATGAAATTTGGTCAAAATTTTTTTTCCTCATAGTACATCACTGAGCACTCCCTCGTACATCTTTAGCCCGACTTTCAGCTCAATTCGTTCATTTTTCGCGAATTCGGTTTTTTCACTTCTTTTGCATGCGTGAAATTGCAATAATCACAAGAAATGATGAAATCAAAAAAGTAATCGCGAATTCGGTTTCTGCGTGTCAAACTACCCCGATTTAGACCCCTTGCGCGAAAATTTTGCCCAAAATTGAAAAAATTGCATTTTTAAAAAATCGAACATGAAGAGAAAAAAATATATTTTTAACTAAAAATGCAATTTCTTA
Organism: Balanococcus diminutus; assembly: GCA_959613365.1. NCBI lineage: Eukaryota > Metazoa > Arthropoda > Insecta > Hemiptera > Pseudococcidae > Balanococcus > Balanococcus diminutus. The sequence continues at coordinate 42,606,763 of OY390716.1, forward strand.
AATTTTGGGCAAAATTTTCGCGCAAAGGGTCTAAATCGGGGTAGTTTGACACGCAGAAACCGAATTCGCGATTACTTTTCTGATTTGATCATTTCTTGTGATTATTGCAATTTCATGCATGCAAAAGAAGTGAAAAAACCGAATTCGCGAAAAATGAACGAATTGAGCTGAAAGTCGGGCTAAAGGTGTACGAGGGAGTGCTCAGTGACGTACTATGAGGAAAAAAAAATTGACCACATTTCATTCCGCGTACACGCGAAAAACGTTGAAGAACCATGGTTTTTTGCCATTTTAGACAATTTCCACCACTTGGAAAAAATCTGAAAAAATTCATGGTGATTCAGAATACACCTAAAAACATATGGTAATTTTTTCGAGATGTACGTATATCTTAGTTTTTTTTTTAAACGGCTGTCAAAGTTTTCAAACCACGTTTTGAGGTAATTTTCAAGGTCAAAAAAATCTGAAAAAATTTGGAGTTTTTCCACTCAGAACCCTCCCCTGTACACCAAATTTCACTTCAATCGGTTGAAAAATATTCGAAAACGATGAAAATCGTGGTTTTTGAGGCACCACCTCCCTAAAAAGGGGCGAAATTTCAAAATACGTCTTGAAATGGTTGTTAATACATGAATTGTACTGCATAATGCGAGCGTACAACCAAAACTCAATTTCACCCTGCGTACATGCGTAAAATGTTGAAAAAACGTGGTTTTTCGCCATTTTAGGCAATTTCCACCACTCGGAAAAATCAAAAAAAATTCACAGAGGTTCAAAATACACCTAAAATCATATGGTAATTTTATCGCGGTATGCGTGTATTTTTGTTTTTTTTAAACGGCTATCAAAGTTTTCAAAACGCATTTCAAGGTCATTTTCAAGGACAGAAAAATCTGAAAAAAATTGTGTATATTGGTACTCGTAACCCTCTACCATCCACCAAGTTTCACTTCAATCGGTCGAAAAACGGCTGAGATAACGCCGAAAAAGTGAAAATCATGTTTTTCGAGGTACGAGCCCCCTCGAGGGGGATGGGAATTTCACGATACGTTCTAAAATCATCTTTTACCACTACAAAAAGATTTTTTGAAAAAAATTCGAAAATGGCGTCTGAGGCCGATTCACCTATGCTTATCCTGCTATAGCCTTTCTCAAGTATTTCTTAAATGCTACTCAGAAAAAACTTTTTTTTTAGAAAAAACATTTTCACTTTTGGAGAAAAAAAAATCATGATTTTTGGTCATATTTATTTACCTCTTTATTTTCACTTTTTTGTTGAAAAAGCAATTATTTTTCGTCTCATCAATTTGAAATTTTTTTTTTTAAAAAAACTTTGAATTTTTCGGGAAAATATCTGTAATTTTTTTTATCATTAAAAAAAATCTTTTAGTTTTTTAGGAGTAGAAAATCTTTTAATTTTTTGGTGAAAAAAAATTAAATTTTTTTAAGAATAAATAATTTAAAAAATTGTTTTGGTGTAAAAATTTCTTGATTTTTATGCAAAAAAATCCGATCTATTTTTTTCTTGAAAGATTTTGCAAAATAATCTCAACATCAAATTTTTTTATCAAATTGGAAAAAAAAGTTTCAGTGAAGATATCATCATAAAAGCATTTTCTTTGTTGAAAAATTTTCTTAAAATGAAAGAATTATTGTATCAATTCACTTCAATTACGAATTAGTATCCTACTGCGCATGAATTAGAACTAGGTACGCACTTCCATCAAGTAGGCACTCAAAATTTAAGTAAGTAATACCTAAGCAGCTTATCCAACACAGATTATGAAACTCACCAGAACAAACGTAGGTAGGTAGTAGGTAGTAGGTACCTATTGCACTTCAATAAAAATTTCGAAATAATCACGTTGACGGCACTTTTATACAATGACAAAAAAAGAGCAAGATGCAATTAATTTTTAACATCTATATCAAAAGCGATTCCATTGTCAAATAACGATGGTAAGTTGACGAATAATTTATTTTATTTTGATTGAGCGTATACTTTGATCTGCAAATTAGATAAATTGCACGCGCAGATAATTCACATCCGTTCAAATAATGCACATCCCTTCAAAAAGATAAGTTGCAGACAATGAATATCCGTTCAATATTACAGCTTCAACATTTTTTCTTTTAATTTTTTGCTTGTTTTTTTATTTTTTATTTTTTCACTATTACAACCTCGCAAAATATTGACGATAAAGTAGGTTGGTATAAACTTGACATATTAATAGAGATTTTATTTGCATAAAAAAGTTTATAGATTCTGAAGAAATAGTTTCTTAGCAATCTTGAAAAAAAAAAATTGCAAAACAAAATTTTTCAAAAACAGCAAAAACCAAAAAAATAAAAATAAAAAATAAACGAAATTCTTTTGGAAAATTTGCATAAGAGAATAATTGATTTCTTCACTAGTCATTTTGAGATAAAAATTCTATAAAAAAAATATAGCGTCATTAAAAAGAAATTATTTGATAATTTTTTTACAGAAATTTTAATAAACATTTTCTCCTATTTTAATAAATCTTCCTCACTTTGGAAAAACAATTTCTTTCCTAATTTTTTTCAAGCAGTAAAAACTATTATTTTTTTCAATTCTTTGACATTTTTTGACATTTATTCGACATTTTAATTTTTTTCTCAATTCTTCATACTTATAATTTTTTTTTAAATTGAAAATGAGAATTTTTTCTACGCACTACATCGGAAAAACAATTCTAAAAGAAAATTTTTGTAAATTCTTTTGAAAAATTTTTAAACCATATTTTTTTAAATGTTAAAAGACATTCCTTTCTTACCACCATGCAATTATTATTTTGAAGAATGCTAATGCCCTCATCCTCTCAAGATGATTTATTATTCAAAAGGAAATAAAAAAAATTCTCTCTAAAAAATGCCATTTAATTTTACCTAAGTACTTACAGGAGAAGAATTTTCCCAAAGGATTTTTTTTTTAAATTCTCTTATTTTTTTTCAAATATTCAAGTAATTTCTCTAGCCCTGAATTCTTTTGGAAAATGTTTTCTGAGAGACTCTTTTATTGTCACGATGACTTTTTGGTTCACTTCGTAATAATTCGTATCAATTACTTACATTTCTTGGAAATATCTCAAGTAAAATGTTGGAAATGGAGTGATCATTTTCAGAATTTTTTGATACGTAACTCGACATACTTAGTATAACCAATTGAAATTTTCTTACTCACCTGAAACAAAAATAAAAATAAAAAATTAATATTTTAATTTTATACAAGTAATTTTTTAAAACAAATTCATTTTTTATTATAACTTTATACAATATTTTTTCAGTCCTCTGGTATTTTTTTTAGGGATTTAACACTTCTTTTTCAATTTTTCAATTCATAACTTCTGTCTTGGAATTCATATTTTCAAAAAAAAATATTTTCAAGAATTTTTCATGAAATTTTTTGTAAGAAAAAAAAATTGATAAGATTTTTTAAACTTTTTTTTAGCCTTATCAGAAAAACTACTTGTAGTACTTTTGTAGATGAAAATTTTTGCATAAAAGTACTTAATTAAATTTTCCCCAATTTTTGACAAAATTATCAAATGTTCTAACTTCTAGAAAAAAAAGTCATTTTTACGAACCACAATAATTGCGCTTAAATTAGACTCACGTATCGTCAACAAAGGTACAAACACCCGATAGTTTAAAGAAAATTGGCATTAAATCTACCAACGAAGAAATTGAAACTGCTCCTCTCACCCTCTCTCGTCATAACTCTTTGAAAACCTTTAAAAACCTGTTTTAAGCTCTGCATACGTATACAACACACTCGTTGGTACTATTTTCAGAATTTTCGCACACACCTACGAACAATTTTCTGCGACTTGAAAAATGATATATCGGCGTATTTTGCCATTTTTCTTTCTCGCTATTAATAACTGGCTGTGAAAAACGACGAAACAATTTTCAAAGGTCACCGGGTACACGACGAATTGAAAATTTCCAAAGATGAAACGTTGCACGACGTACCTTACTACGTAGATAGTGGTTTTCAAAAAGATGGAATATGTCAGATAAAAAAAAGAAGTGAGAAGTTCTACAGTATCAATTCATTCTTCATTCGACATATTTCTTATCATAAATGCGCAATCAATGCCGCACAAAATCGTGTTCTGCAGGGAAAAATCTGCATTTTTCTCTAAAATAAACACGACGACGAGAGCTAGAACCAGAACGACTTGAAGCTTGAAAACAATTCAGAAAAAAATTATATCATTATATTAAAGTATCAGGATACGCTTTTATGCTAATCCAATTACAGAGTACTTTTTACAGCGCGACGTTTTTCTATCTTGATGTAATTTCCTTCAAAAAGCTATAACATTTTTAGCCGAATTTTCTATAAAATTCGGACTTATGTATTCGTTTTGGGATTTTAGAAAACATTATTTTGAATGTTCTCTGTAACCGTAGAACGTAGAATAATGAAATTTTCGGTGTAGACTTGATTTATCATGTAGCAGAGGACGTCAGTTTTATTTTTTCTAAAAATGCAATAATTACGGAGTAATTAATAATTGAGATTAGGGGAAGCGGGGAAAAAAGTATAGTAGATGCGAAGTTGGTAATGGGGATGGAGAGAAAAAAGTAGGGGAAATGTCTGGTTTGTTGTTGTTTACTTTGGCCTCAGTATGATTTTGATGGTCGAGGCGACCAGTTCTTATCAACTAAGGTAAAGTATACTCTAAATCGCGTTAGTGCTGCTTTGTGTTTTCACTATTGTTTTTTTTCGTGTTGTTTTTTGTTTGTAGTTTCGTGTTTTTAATTACATTCTTATCTCTTTAGTGCGGTTCTGCGTTTCTATAATTTTTTTCGTGGTGTTTTTCGTTTGGAGTTTCACGTTTTTAATTACATAATTATTATCGAGTTAATTATTTTTCGCGTTTTCATTTGTGTTTTTTTTTCGTGTTTTTAAATTATACAACTAGTGTGGTTTCGCATTTCAATTTTTTTGCGGTGTTTTTTTGTTTGAAGTTTCGCGTTTTTAATTAATTACCTACATGGGGATGGTGTTAGTGCATTTTGCGTTTTGATTATTTTATTGGTGGTGTTTTTTGTTTCGCATTTTCATTTTTTTTTTTCGTGTTTTTTGTTAGAAGTTTAGCGTTTTAATTAATTACAAAGGGACATATATCCCGTTTGAGGTGTTTACTTCTTCAGATAATATATGGTGAGTGAAATTTATTTTATTAATTTTTTCAGGTAGTAATTTTTGTTTCTACCTATATCTGTTTTTTCTAATTTTTTTCCATCATAGTGCGGCGTTAATTTTTTTTCTTTTTTTTTCAATATTGTTTCTAGTGGTGTTTTTTTGTTAAGAGTTTTGGATTTTCAATTACATTTATCGCGTTAATGCTTTTTGGTGTTTTTTTTTATTCTTTTCTCGTTCCCATTTTTTCATAGTGGTTTTTGTTTGAATTTTCACATTTCAGATTTTTTTCTTTTTGAAATGAAGTTTTTTTTTTCAATTTAGTGGTAACTTTTGTTTTTTGTTTCCTCCCTTCTTCCCAAATTTTTTTTTGAATTTTTTTTTTGTTTTGTGTTTTTTTTTATTCATTCCAATTCGAAAATAAATGAGTAACACTTATTTCTTAAAATTCGAACAAATGGGAAATTTTGACCTGTAAAATTTAAAGAAGGAATTTGGAAAAATCTCAAGTTTTTCAAAATTAAAAAAATTGAAACATTTGTAATTTTTTTGAAATCAATAACTTTTTTAGTTAGTACGAATTTTCAAAAAATTTATAAATTTAAAAAAAATCATGAATTGTCAGAAAATGAACGAATTTTCAAAAAAAAAAAAAAAAAATGATACACTTTCAAATCCGGGCCCTAATGATAAGTTTTCAAATGAACGAAAAATTTTCAAAATAATGTATTTTCACAAAGTTGATGAATTCGTAAAAATTGATGATTTTTGGAAGAGATAAGTATCAAACTTTTTTTTGATAATTTTTCAAAAAATCATAAATTTGTCTTTTTGACAATTTATAATGGATAATCAAAAATTTACAAATTTTTAAAATTTTCAAAAATGACAATTTTTCCAAAGTTGACATTGACAAATTTTCAAAAATTGATTTTAAAAAAATTAATAAATTTTCAAAAATTGGCAAGTTTTCAAAAAATAATCATTTTTAGGAAATGATGGATTAAATAAGTAAATTTTCAAAAAATTGATACCTAAAATTTCAAAAAAAAAAAATTCAAAAAATTGATAAATAATTTTCAAAATGATTTTTCAAAAAATAGTAAATTTAGGCCCGTATTTTAAAAATTTCCTTATACTTAAGGCGAAGCGTTCTTACACAGACCAAGTAGTTTTGTTATAATTTTTTCCATACAAATAAATGGCTGCTCGATGTAAATTGACACGATACGTGTGAAATCGCCTCGCCTTAAGGTCAATGTTTGCTTAAGCAAATTTTTAAAATACGGGCCTTACTCTTTTAATGAAACGTTCACAATGAAACTTGAAAATTCGGCAATGCCCGCAACCTTGTGGTGCGGGCAACTTATTTTTTTCAATTCTTACACTCTCTTTTCCAGGGTTGCATTTAATTTTCAAATAAACAGCATGTATTTTAGATTTAAATCGCTTTACCGTAATTTTTCAGTTTTTTTGTTGTTTTTGTGTGAATAAGATGGGAAAAAAAAAATTACTACTCAACGAAAACGCGTTCGTTTTTCGAGTACTTTTTGTTTATGTGAAATATAATTAGATAAGCATTTATGCGTCGTGCTTTTTGCTGCATCGTCTTTTTTTGCACTTTTTCCAACTCCTGGCTCGATGCAAGAAAAAGAAAAGAGCATTCTATACAGCGTTATTTTTTTCAGAATGCTATCCGGTGTTAGACTGACGATGATTTTTTTTTGTTCTCGTACGATATCCGCTTGTAGTATATTTTAATGCGAAATATACGAAAGGAATATTTCAAGCGTACTTTGACGATTTACTATTCACAAGTGTAGCTTTTATATAAAATTTGTTCCCGTTCGTCGTCGTCTCACTTACTCGCATCTTTATACGTATATCTTCTTTTATCTATTTCCTGTTGATTTATCGAATAAGAATATAAGCGCACGCGATGCCGATGACGTGGTGAAGATGGCTTTAATATAGTCACTGTATTCATTCATGTATATGCATTGCATACGCCACAAATAAATACATTTAGCTCTAGAGATGAAATTGAAAAGAAGTCAAGAACGTTGTTGAAGAGTGTACATTTAAAGAAAAAAGAGAAAGGCAGAGGTAAGTATTACATAGTGTCTTAACAAAATCTCAAAATCAAAAATCAGGACTTTTGCAGGACCTTTCGATAGAATTTTTACAAAATAATTTTTTTTCCAAATTTCAAAGATTTAATAAATTTTTATAAATTCTCAAACATTCAAAAATGTAAAAATTTATCAAACTTTTAAAATTTAGAAAATTACCAAATTTTGAATTTCCAATAAAATTTTTAAAAATTGACAAATAATTATGATTTTTTAAATCCACCAAACTCAAAAATTTGCCCATTTTTATTTTTAATTTTTTTAATTCAACTCAATTTTATAGATGATATTATTACCTACTAAAAATTGTAAAATTTTATCAAAGTAAGTATAGAAATTGAATAAATTTTTAAAATGTACTTATTACATTTTTAAAAAAGTAACTATCAAAATGCCAATTTTTTATGGAATTTTAAAAATTTTCAAATTCTGAACTTTTAACAAACTGGGAAAAATTTTTAAAATGCGAAGATTTTCCGATTCGTAAAAAAATAAAATAAAATTGATTGAAAATCAAAAATTTCATAATCAACTCAAATTTTGAATTTTTAGAATATCTACCGAGGTATTGAAGGAAAATTTTGAAAATTGTAGCTGAAATTTTAGAATTGATGCAATTTAAAAATAAAATTAAGTAAATCAGTAAATTTTTAAGTTGGATACGTATATTTTTTAATTTTTTTTCACCTTTTCAAGTTTGAAAATTTTTTATAAGTATTAAAATTTCTTAGAATATTTTTGATAATTTTTAAATTTATTAAAAATTTGAAAATTTCCCTAGTTCAATGAATTTTTAAAAATTCATGAAACTTTAAAAATGGATAAAAATGTTTAAAAAATTTTTTAATTTTTTTTTTTTTACTGAAATGTTGAAAATTCTCCAAACGCTGAATTTTTATAAAATTTTACAAATCAACCTTCTAAAAAATTTCAAAAACTTTACTCAATTTTAAATCATCAATATTGAAAATCAAAATTGTTAAAATTTGTAATTCATTAAGTTTTAAAAAAATTATGAAAATTTATTAAAATAATTAGAAAATTCAATTTCAATAGAATGTTGAATTTTTACCCATTTTACCAAATTAAAATGTCAATGACAGGATTTCAAATTAGAAAGAAATTAAAACGTTCAAGGGAAAAAACAGTACTTCTGCAAGACCAGCAACAACACAACCAAGACCATTAGAGACCCTCCACCTTGCGATTATTTGGAACCGCGTAATTGGTTGTAGGATTTTTATACATCTCGGTGCGAAATCGTGTGTAAAGTTCCACTTGAAATATTAATTCCAGCTAGCAACACCCACGTAATACAATACACCATTAAACGCAGAGCCCCAACATATTTTACACTCTTGAGAATTACTCCGCGAGGTCATACGACCCTTCCACCTTGGGAAAAATTTTTCCACATCGCGGTTCGCAGGTACACGAGCGAGAGTATTACGAGGCGTGCAGAACCATCTCGACTGTCTTAAACGACTTCATAAATCAGCTCGAGATTATTACGAAATTCCGCTTTATTAAATTCAATCAAAAAAAATACCCTCCACCTGAAGCCTCGTCGGTTTCGCGGTTCGTTGGCGAAAAAAAAACACACGTATAAGAAAAATCTCGCAGCCCCCAGTCGAGTTTTCCGTCGACATATATAAGCCCCTCCACCGCTCCAGCTAAAGCTACGATCGTCGTGTTACCGGTTAAAATGCCAAAAACATTATTTCCCCTGAACTCGTCAGAGAGCACGCTTGTAATTTCGTGGTTTTGATGTAACCAACGCATTACACAACGTTAAAAATTTGTCGGCGACGTGGTACGTTCTTTGATGTACCTACACCTCTTATACTATCTCGTATTATACGTATACATAACACAGGTACCTAGCTACCTACTACTACTAGAGCAAAATAATTGGCTAACGTCGTCGACGAGTGAGGAAAAAATAAAAAAATAAGGAATTTTTTCCCCCATAGTAAAATCGTGCGGTATTTTTTAAAGTTATGATTTACACGATGCGTGTTTTCACGCCTCCAATGTACTCGCGAGCATGGAATTCATAGTACTCGTACTATATGGTAAATGGTGAGATATATGTGAAACGAGGACCAGGGCCAGCAACAAAATTGCTATTTGAATAATGATCGACTACTGCTTGTTGTACCACAGGCGAGCACAAACATCGCCACACTCGCTACCGTCAATTACTCACCCGCATGTCCGTCCTACGTCAAGTAGGTGGTCTTGTAAAACAATGACAACGACACGATCGTTAACACAAATGATAAATTACGCTACCTTTATCGTATATAAATTCGCCGCCGTCGCCGCCATCGCGTGCTATTATAACAATTTCTAATACGTATAAAATTGACCATCGTATCCCATATTCCTAGTTTTTAAAATCATTTACTAACGCATCTCTTCAGATGCATTTCATGTGCTGGCATTTGACGTTGATGTTGTGAAGATAATACTGACTATTGTAGTTCAATATGTGATTGTTGTAGAATAACTGCAGAAAATGTTACGTGAGGAGAGGAAAAGGGTATTTGGGAGAAAAATATTTTTGAAAAAATTCTGCTCTGAAGAATTTCTAACAAAATCTCAAAATTAAAAATCAAAACTTTTGGAAAACCAATAGGTAGAACTTTTGAAATTTCTATGATTTTTTTTTCTAATTTCAATATTTTAAAAATTGTTAAAAATTTATCAAACTTTGAAAATGAATCTAGCTAATTTTGAAAAATTTATTACAATTTGAAAACAGAATGTGGTACTGCCAGAGAATCCAGTCTATAGTTGGATTAATTTGTCTACGTAGAAGTGAATAGCTGCAAGTCCAACACTTAATATTCAAATGTGGAGGGGAAGGAAGGGTCCAATTGAAATTCTTGTAATAACCAAAATTACTCTCAAGACTTCAATCTACAACATTTATTTGAAAAAATTTTCAATTGAACCCATACCTTCTCCAATTTTTAATAATTCAAGTATCCAAATCGTATTATGCAAAATTGAAGGGGAAGGAGAGGTCTAACTGACAATTTTATAGGTAATAGCCAAAATTATTTCAATGATCTCAATCTACAACTATTGTTTGAAAAAATTTTCAATTGGACCCCTCCCTCCTTCACTCCTCTAATTTTGAGTAAGTACCTACACCAATATTATGCGAAATCGGAAGTAAAAAACGAAGGGGTAGGGTGGAAGGAGGAAGAGGTACAGTGCAGTTTTTGCTTGAAGTCCTGGAACCCCCTCAAACAAAATATGATCATAATTTACTAAGTTTAAATTTTTTTCAAATAGGTATACCTAGCATGAAAAATTGCCATGTTCCCAATACGAAGAAAAAATGAGCTATTTGGTTCAGAGACAAAATTATTGATTTTTCGATTTTCGATTTTGATTTTTTTTCACTATTAGGTAAATAAATTTTAAAATGACCAAATTTCGACTTTTTTTCTGATGTTGAAAATTTTTCAAATATCAAATTTTAATAAATTTTAAGAATCTATCAAACTATTTTTTTTTTAATTTGTTGGAAAATTTGATTGAATTTTTTAAAAATAAAGTCAGTCACAAAAATTAACAAAAATTCAATAATCAACATACAAAATTTTGCCACGAAATTTCGATTATTTTGTCTGACCTTATAAAAATTGGAAATTTTTAGAAAAAGGTGATGATTTCAGATATTTTGTCAGACATTCTCTACTAGCTACATTGATTGCTTTATCAATTTTCAAATTCTGGAATATTTTCAATTTTTATCAAATTTTAAAAATAATTTTAAATTTTTACCTAATTTTGAATTTTTACCAAAGTTTGAAAATGCATAATTTTTTTATAAGTACCTACTTGTCTTTCAAAAATTATTGGGAAAATTATGCAGAATTTAAAAAATAATTATCCAACTAGAACAATTTATCAAAATACAAAAATTACCAAAATTCTAATTAATACCAAATTTTGATGTTTTTATACGTGATCGAATTTTTATTAAATTTGTAATAAGGGATTTACCATATTTTGAATCTGTGTCGAATTAAAATTTTTTTTTTGATTTTCATAAAATTTTGAATTTTTACCTTAGGTAGTTGGTAAATTGATCAAAACTCTAAAAATTGACTTTTCAAGATGTTTAGGGATAATTTTGCAGAATTTAAAAAATTATTCCAACTATAAAATTTATCAAAATTTAAAAATTACCGAAATTCTAATCATTACCAAATTTTGAATTTTATCAAATTTTCTCAATTTTCTGAATTTTTAATTTTTACCAAAACTCAAAAATCTATCAAATGGTCATACAAGAATTTCCCATAGTCATCTATATCAAGTAATTCAACAAACACTCACCTGTAATTATTGTTCTTCAAATACCCTAACTATCAACCACCTATTATTTTCTTGTCCCTCTTTTTCAAACCAACGCTCACAATATGAAATAAACCCCCAAATATTATTATCTGATAATATAGAAAATATAAACACCATAGTTTGTAAATTCGTCAAACTCTAAAAATTGATTTTTTTTTAATTTTTTGGTACAATTTTACTGAGTTTTAAAAATGAATCCAACTACAAAAACTAAAAAAAAAATCCAAAAATTACCAAAATTCTAATCATTACCAAATTTTGAATTTTATCAAATTTTTTGAATTTTGAATTTTTACCAAAGCTCAAAAATCAATAAAATTTGAAAAATTTACTTAATTTTTTTTTTGGAAAAATTTTGTAAAATAATTTGAAAAATTAATTCAACTATCAATATTTAGAAATTATTTTCACCAAAAAGCCTGGGAAAAAATTTATTTAAAAAAAATAATAAAACTTGGGTATTAAAAAAAATTGTCTTGTAAAAATCCAATCACTCTCGAACAAAGTTCTCTTAGGATAAAAAATCATCTCGAAAGATGATTTCTTCTGGAACAAAAAATTCTCTCGTAATGAAAATTTCATTTTAAAAATCCATGTACTCTCGAAACAAATTTTTGATAACAAAGGAAATTATACCTATATGAAAATAAATTTTCTACGATAAAAATATTCTTCAAAAAATTCGTTAAAAAAATTCTGTCTAAGAAATACCTATTTTTGAAACAATTTTAAAACTTTTTTCATAATTTAAATAAAAAATTCTCTCTAAGAAGTGATTTTTCAAAGAAAAAAAATGAAAGTATTTCTCATGGTGCAAAAATCCAGTTAAAAGAGAAATCTTTTGAATAACAAAAAATACCTAATGACTATGTTAGAAATTTCGAAAAAATTCTTGAACGAGTTCACTCGAGTGGAAATGTTGCCTTGTAGCGAAAGATGCCTTCCAAAAAAAAATCAATTCTCTTCGAAAATCCCCCTATACTCCTGAACTACACTTCGATCACATCGAAACCTTTCAAATTTCACCATTAGAAATTTACGATTTCAATAAAGTAACGTTTTACGAGACACCGACATGCACTTGAAAATACACTCGAATAAGCTTTATGCTCGACTTTACGATCATTTTAAGCTCATCTTCTCAGCGCTAATATACTAATACACGCATCATGCTAAGATTGATTATCTCACACATGGGCTCATCTCTCCGACTGCAGTTCATCTCACACGTACCATCACGTGAAAATCCCTATTAAAAAGAAGAGGAAAATTTTACACCGAGTCGCAAATTACTGGAAAAATTCATAAAATCTTTAAATAAAAGAGACTCGGCACGAGGGCGAGGGAAACCTCCAGTAACGTTTTCGTAATTACTCGTACTGTACGGCCGCCCAACGCAGCTTTACAACGTCGTTATCTATTCACCGGCAAAAGCGATAAAATCGCCCTTACAATATTGCTCGAGAATCTCGAACCTTTCGTTTCGTCGTTTCGGTGAAAAATTTAAAACCGAACGTATTGTCATTAAACAAGTACATTTTTCATGCCTTCAAAAGCCCGAATAAGAAAATGAAAAAAAAAACGAGTGGAGAACTTGGCCTTTGGCGGTGAAAATCTGCTCGCATTGACTCGCTATCATCATCGGTGCATGTAAAATCGCGGATAAAGTACCCCTAAGGGTGCAGTGGCCTCCTTACAGAGCACTACGTATGTAAAATTATCCGTCAGGATTTTCCCAACGCTGATAAAGTGCTTTTTCAAACTTTCAACCAGCTACCCGAAGAGCGAGGGAACATAAAAGGGGAAAAATAGCAAAAGTGAATTCAAGGCGGCGTACATAATAAGCCTCGGTAGAACATACGCAATGAACTCGACGCGTTTAAAGTATACCTTGGTATATATGGTACAACTTCATCGTAGAAGTACGAGTAGGTATATTTCAACAAGGCGAACAACGGCGCCTCGTACCCCTCTAGAAAGAAACCAAGTTTTGTTTTCAACCATAATCTGTATAGAGAAATTTTCGTTCGTTTTTGGATTAACGACCTACCTCGCTGCGTATGTACTTTGAAGATAAACCGACAGTAAGTATAAGGTGGTTCAAAATTTCATTTTTTTCCAAATTTCAAGGATTGACCCTCCAAAATTGATTCTTTTGGTGTAAAATCAACTTACTAAAAATAAATTTGTTCTTCAAAAAAATCATTTTAAGTAGCTCCTTTTTATAAGAAAACGAAAAAAAAAAAATCAAAAAATTGAAGTTGAATTTTTTTCAATTTTTTTAAACAAGATGGTCACTACATAGGAACTTTTACTTTACCCAACAAGACCATTTTCAGTGATTTTTCATTTAGAAAGACATTAAAAAAATCATTTTTTCAAAATTTTTGAAGAAAAAAAAATTAAAAATCAGCTAGAATGACAAAAAAAATTTGCGTATTAAAGTAGGCTCAACATACATTTTTTTACTCACAAAACCAAATTATGGCGATCTTTCAACTTATCTCAATTTTTAGAAAATTAATTTTTCTGGAAAAATGTCACAGTTCATGCAGTTCTTGAAAATTGAGGTAAAGTTGGAAAATCGCCATAAGTGGTTTTTTTGGGGTAAAAATATGTATGTTAAGACCACCTCGATCCAATTTTTTTTTTATCCCAGATGATTTAAAAAAATTTTTTCCTTCAAAAAACGTAAAAAAAACTCAAAAACGGGGTATGGATGAAAAATCACCGAACATCGTCTTGCAGAGTAAAATTATGTATGTAATGACCATTTCGTTAGAAATTTTTGGAAAAAAATTAGGTTTTAATTTTTTGAAATTTTTAAAAGGGCTTACTCGTAATATTTTTTTGAAGAAAATTTTTAGGGAGCTGATTTTACACTAAAAAAAATAAATATATAATAAAAAATGAATTTATGAACCACCTTAACAGACACCGTCAAAGGGTAAAAATATACCTAAGTAACTTTTTAAACCAGCTGTTTTATCCGTTTAATGAAAATGTTAAGACTTCACCGAGGATTATTCACATATACTCCTACATACCGCAGTTACCTTTATTTTTACATATACGAGAGAATTATTCTGAAATAATTCCACGCTCAAGCTGTTTTAAAACAAGCTACAATTTAAACGCTTTTTACCTCACACTCCCGAAAAAAAATTGAAAACAAAAACCTCCACCTTCGTACTCGTAATTTAATCGCGATTAAACCAGCACAACAACCTGCCTCGACCAACAGTATTTAGCCACGAGCCATGCAAGCTATTCTACAATTTTTATACTGGGATTAAAGGCCTTTTAAAATACCTACAACGAAAAAAAAAATAGTGTATACCTACGTATGAGAGAAGTAAATGCAAATAAGGCTTTCCCCTATTGTAGGTACCATTCTACATGTACAATTGTACATACACCCGTGTTCGAAAAGTAAATTTTCAAGTACTGTTTTTTGGCTTCATCGAAAATTTACTAAGTCAATACTGCATAGATACTTGATATTTAAAATTGGAGTGGAGGAAGGGGTCCAATCAAAATTTTTGTAATAACCAAAATTATTCCTAGAGCTTCAAGCTACAACTTTAGTTTGAAAATTTTTTCAATTGGACCCCTCCCTCCCCATCAATTTTGCATAAAACTCGGAAAATAATAATTAAAAATTAAAGTGGTGAGAGAGGAAGAGGTCAATTGAAAAAATTTGCAAACAAAAGTTGTAGATTGAGGTCCTAGAAATAATTTTTGTTATAATAAGATTTTCGATTAAATTCTCCCCTCTCTTCAAACTTTTTCCACAAAATTCCCCAATTTACCCAAAATTC
Source organism: Balanococcus diminutus (assembly GCA_959613365.1). Classification (NCBI taxonomy): domain Eukaryota; kingdom Metazoa; phylum Arthropoda; class Insecta; order Hemiptera; family Pseudococcidae; genus Balanococcus; species Balanococcus diminutus. Next base: position 42,622,272 of record OY390716.1, read on the forward strand.
CTTCACTAAATTTCTCAAAATTTCTTCTGCTTAATTGAGGAGGGTGAAACACCCTCCGGCCCCACTCTCCTGGTCGTCACGCTGCTGTGAACACCCGGTACATAAACATCGCCATCAGAAAGCCCTGCAGTGTATACATCCATCCAAAGTAAACTACGGGTTTGCATAGCTATAAAACTGAGGTCTTAGACACATAAAGTCAAAAGAGAGGTCCTAAAAAAATACCATTTTTCTTTAAAAAATTGTATCTCCAACAGGTTATATCGTAAAATTACTCTAGTATTGTTAGTAGGTAGCTCACTGCGAACTCTACATGCTGGTAAAGGCGTTCAAACCTGAATTTGCTTCAGGACCTCTCTAACGATTGGCAAACATAGTGTGTATGTAGGTAAAAGTATTTGTGGCGAGTGTAAAAAAAAGTATAAACCATTGCTAGAGAGGTCCTAGCTCGAAAGAACAATAAAGTATAGCAAAGAATGTACCATTGGGTTGTATTTTTCGCGGGAAACAATTTTAAATATTAAGATATAGAAAGGTCCTGGAAAATGACCTCTCTAAAAAAAATACCTCTGTAGCAATATGAAAAGAAGCATCGAAGACCTCAAAATTCGCATATGCAAACACACGTACTTACATTTGTACCTTCCCAATACACCTATATACCAAACAATCATTCAAGACCCATAATGCAAAACGTAATTACAAAACCACCTTCACACCTCCTCCTCCCTCGTTCAATGGGCACCCAATACACTGTGCACACAGTAAACACAGAAGTCATCCGAGTAATTAACAAAATACTATAATATCCGCTTGTAATATCTAAATTCACCCTTGGAGGGTCTATTGGCCCGGTACAATTAGGCCTATAACGTGGAATAATGTCCTACTATTGCTAATGATAATTCTCAAGATCAAATTTTAAAATCATCTCAATTAACAAGGCGATATGGCCAAAGTTGGCGCGTATAATTACCCGGCTTAATGGCCTAGTAGTATCTGCGAGCGAAAAAGTTTTTAATTTGGCAGTGCATGAGCATTTAGGTTCGTTTATGAATGAGAGAATCGAATTCTATTATGATGTATATTGATACGGGGTGATTCGGTTGTAGTATACAGCGCCTTCTGAGCAATGATTTGGCAATACGAATAACTCAAGTGCACATGCGTTTGCAGAGTTTGAGATTAGAAGGAGCAAACTTCATCAATTTTCAAAATTTTCAATATTTTTTAATAATAGTAGGTATGACTAAAATGATTTTTAAAAATACGAAATAAAAAATTTTAAGAAATTCATTTCTTATCAAATTTTTAAAAAATCTCCTTCAAGGAAATACTGAAGAAAATAATTTTTTTTAATTTTGTAATAAAATAAATGAATAGTAAAAAAAGAGACGAGATTTTTTTTGAATTTCTTTTTTGAGAAATATGTTGGACAACAAAATTCTAAAATAAATTCAAAGAACAATTCTAGCCAAAATTTTGAGAAAAAAAATTTCTGATAAAAATTTTTTTTGCACCTGAAAATATGAAGAAAATTTTTATTAATTTTTCTTACGTAACTTCGTTTTTCTTTTTCTTCAACAAAACTTTTGGGATTTTTTCAACTAAAATATTGAACTTTTTTCATTTTTTTTAAAGCTGAAAACTTGTTTTATAGGCATAGATGATTATATAAAAAGTTCCCAAAAAATAATAAATAACTCAACTTGGTATAATTTTGAAAATTCATTCTACATACGAAGAAGTAAAAAATTTTCATCTCAAAATGTGTTTAGGTACCTATTGTATTTTTTACTTTTCAAGAAGAATTTGAAAAATTCGTTTTCTAAAATACGTACCTCTACCGGGCTTAAAATTTTTTTGAAGAATCATTCTAGCCAAAATTTCAAAAATATTTCGTCTTCGCTTTAGATAGAATTTGAAAGAACAAAAAAAATAATAAAATAAATTGCAACAAAAAAATTGAAAAAGTATTCCAATTGAAATTTTTAAAATTCTTTTCACACACGAAGAATTTTTCCAACAAAAATATAAAAAATTCATTAGAATTTGTTTCAATTTTATTTTAGACAGATGTTCAAAAAATAAAAATAAAAATTGAAAAAATACGTATTACCCAAAATTTTGAAAATTTGTTGTAAAAAAAATAAATCACAAAAATATTGTTTAAAAAAATTTACAATAAGTTTTAAGTAAAATATTGCGAAAAATTTTGAAGAATTGTTCGAGCAAAAAGTTAAAAAACTTGTTTCAGTCAGGTTGTGAAAAAAATAGTTTCTAAGAAATAATTGTTTTAAAAAACATTTTGAAGAATTTTTCTATCCACAAACTTTTAAAATTACATAATTTATAAGTACATTATATTTTTTCAATGAACAAAATTTACTTATACTTTAGACAGAATTTTGAAATATTTTTTTTCAAAAAATGAAATGAAAATGTTTTTAAAGAATGAATGAATAAACAAACCAAACTGAAATTTGTTTTTGTCAGCCAGTTTTTAAAAATTCTCAACCGTCAAAATTCTGAAAAAAAAATCAAAATAATTTTTCCTGTTTTGTGTAAAACAAGATTTTTTTGCAATTTTGTTGTCGAAGAATTTTTCGAATTTTATTGAGAAATAAATTTAGAAGGGTTGTTTTCAATTCACCAATTTTTTTTATTCTTTTTTTTACTAATCAACAATACTTAAAAAAATGAAGGTGTACAGCGTTTTAGAAACAATATTCCATTCGGAGTCCCTTTGAATCTCTAATTCTGCAAAAGTATTTACATTCAATTTGCTCAGTACACAAGCTTGACATCTCACGTCAGCAATAAAAATATAGGAAAACCGTCGATAGAAACTCAACATACGCTCATACGACAATTTTACAAATGAACAAACCCAAATGGCATTTTTCCTTCGTAATAATCTAAATCTCTGGTTAACCGGATTTCTGCACTATTTTTCTTTTTTTTTACTTCCAAGTACGTAGTACAAATACGTACATAAAATTGACTGAACAAGATACGATCAAAGTTTATTCCTCGTATCAAGCTCGCAACTGCACCGATGCAGTTCACTTTTAACACTTCTTTTACCGCAGATTTATTATTTGAAAATATATCGCTTACATTTGTTTCTTTTTTTTATGATCGCATTATTTCCATCTGCGTGCACTCGTCGTAAACGTAACATTTATTTTTTCTACGTGAAAAGAAGAAATAAAGGTAAATAGGTATAGTGGTAGACGCTTAATAACATTTCGAGAGCAGCAGAAGCAGAATCAAGGTAAACGAAACAAACGTAAAGTAAAAAAGCTCACCGCAGACATCAGCAAAAGCAAAAGCAATTAACGCTTTTTAGAAAAACTAAATAGGACAGAGAGCTCGCCCGATCTCTGCATCAAACATACAAGAACACAACAAATTAAATTTTCTTCCAAGATAAACACGTTGGCGTGACACTGGCGTAGACATTTGCAAGAGCAATGTCTCAAGCTCGTCTGCGAAACTAAACGTTTATCTAGATGTCAACCTTTTCCGACTTCAGCTCCTTCGCCAGCGTTGATGAAGCCTTTGCCTTGTATAGTTTATACAGCATTTTGTTGCTTCCATTTTCTATCATAAGATACCTTTTGTTTTATTAATTATTAAAACAGTTTTTTATACCTATGAAAAATTAAACAAGGCGGTATTTACTGCTATGTACATTCGCAGTCACGATATATGCCTCGATGACAATTTCCATTCGAACTTCCAAATATCACCCATCCTGCTCCTTTTCCACTTTAAAAACAAATCATATTCGTTAATTGTTTAATGTCCCAGTCATTGCAAGCTAAACGATAAATTATTATCATCAGATAAGCCGAAAAATAATGAAATATTCTCGCACATTGCCACACACATCCAATGTCCCGCATCAAAACCGCAGTTGGGGCCCGCTAACATACAAATTTGTTCCCTATGCTCCTCTTAAAATAACGTAAGTATCGTACACAAATGTCTGATGTATACAATAAAGCTTAAAAGGTACCCTGGTATCTGGATAGGATATCTTAGTTCTATTCTCACTTTTGCTTGTCGTTCTGTTGGCCTCGTCGTGTCGCAATATTCGTCTAGAACAAATTTACGATTAAAGAAAACCATAACTTCTCTAGTTCTCTACATTAACGAATGACTCAAACGCCTGAAATTTATAACATTTATCAGTTCACCACACATTGTGTTAAAGTTGCTCGCGTCCGCCAAAACTTCGTACGAAACAATACATTCTCAACTTTTCTTACGTTGTGTCGTGTCTCCAGCGTGCTTTATTAGCTAGGACATTTCGCGAAGTCAGGAAGGTCTGGTTTTATTCATGAGGTACATACGTGTATGTTTTTCAAAAATATTGAAAATTGATGGGGACTTATAATACTATTTTTTTTTTAAATTGACAAATGTGATAAAAAAAAAAATTGTTTCCAAAAATAATTTAATAATTTAAAAAAAAAATAAACAGAATAGATTTTGAATGAATTAATTAATTATCTTCAAACAAATTCAAATTCTGAAGAAAGCAATTGTTCAATTTTCTTCCCCAAAAACAATGACTTGAAACTACCTAGGTATGTTTGAAAAACTTCTTCCATTTTTTAAAAATCAAAAAAACAAAAATTTGTAGTAGTGGGATTTTAAATTTTTTTATAAGGCATACCTAGGTTTTCAAAAACAAAAAAAATAAATAAAATAGAATTTTGATGAAAATTTTCTGTCAAAACATCATTTATTTTGTTGGAACATTAATTATTGTTGAAGAAAATTTTTTCGTATTTTGTTAAAGCACAAATTTCCAACAAAAAAAAAAAACAGTTTTGTTGAAGAAATTTTTTTAAAATTTTGTTAAAGTCTAAGTACATGTTTTATTGTTTTTTTTTTATTTCTGTTTTTGAAATTTATTGAAGAAGAATTTCTCAAATTATGTCGAAACCTGAATTTTTGAAATTTTGTAAAAATACAAATCAAAAAAAAAAAAAAGTTGATGAGAAATTTTTCAAGTTTTGTGAAAATTTAATATTTTTTTGAACGAATTTGTCGAAGAAAATTTTTTCAAATTTTGTTGAAGAAAATTAGTTAAAACGGAAATTTTCAGTACCTAAATAAAAAAAAATAAAAAAACAGATTTTTTTTATAAGGAAAATTTTTTAAAAATTATAAAAATTTTGTTGAAACACTTTTTTTTTGTTTTGTATTTTTCAAAAATTTTGTTTTGAACATTTTTTAAAAACTTCCCAAATTCAAAATTTGTAAAATTTTGATAAAAGAAAATTATATTTGAACATTTTAGATTTTATCAAAAAATTTTTACTTAATTTTATTAAAATACAAGTTTTTAAAACACACCTACAATTTTTATATTTTTTTAATTTTCTAAAATTAAAAGATCCTATTGAAGCTCATAGATTACCCACATCTTTGCAAAAACTAAATCTTTAGAAGTTTATTAAAAAACACTTATTTTTTTTAATTCAGAATTTTTCATATTTTGATGTTCATTTTTTTTTTTAAATCGCTAAACCACAGATTGAAGAAAGACGTTTCAAATTTTGTCGGAACCTAAATTTTCAAAAATATGTTAAAACACAAAAAAAAAAAAAAAAAATTGTTTTAAGAAATATATTTCAAATTTTGCTAAAACAATTTTTTTATAGAAACGTAAATTTAAAAATTTTTGTTAAACTTTGTTAAACACAAAGTTTGCCAATTTTTTAAGAATAATTTTATCAAAAAACAAAATTTTCAAATTGTGTAAAATACAAATTTTTAAAAATTCAGAACTTTTTAAAAGAAAATAATATTGAATTCAAAATGATGATAAAAAAAGAATTGAACACAAATTTTTATAAAAATTTCAGAATTTTGGTAAGAAGGATTTTATTACATAATTGCCCAACTGAATTTTTAGAATTTTGTTAAAATTAATACTTTCGTCAAAATTCATTTTTTAAATTTTATTTTTTTTATTTTATTTTTTTTAGAATTTTGTTAAAGAATTTTTTTAAAAATATTTAGAACATCATAGGATTTTTTTTTCAATTTTGTTGAAAAAATCAAATTTTGCTGAAACAATAAATACCCGAGCGGCACACTCGATCGATAATATCGGAAGACGTAACGTATCGATAAAAAATCGTTTGAAAATCTATAGATGTTCTCACGATATTATAAAGATTTATCGGTACAACTTCATAGGCAAAAAATCTAAAAACTATCGAATTCGATATTATTAAGATTTTATGACGATATTCGTCAACGACTCTATCGACAAAGAATATTTTCTCGAATTCGATTTTCTAACGATTGCGTGAAGATATTTGAAACTATATTATCGACACGTAATATGAAATTTCTCGATTTCGATTTTTTAACGATTTTGTGACGATATTTGAAACTATATTATCTACAAATAATCTGAAATTTCTCGAATTCGATTTTTTAACGATTTTGTGAAGATATTTAAAACTTTATTATCGACACGTAATCTGAAATTTCTCGAATTCGATTTTTCAACGATTTTATGACGATATTTGAAACTATATTATCGACACGTAATATGAAATTCCTCGAATTCGATTTTTCAACGATTTTGTGGCGATATTTGAAACTACATTATCGACAAATAATCTGAAATTTGTCGAACGATTTTTCAACGATTTTGTGACGATATTTGAAATTATTTCCAAATTGGTGACAATTTTTCTAAGTCCAACACGTCTGGAAGTACTAAACTGCCTATTATAAGCGTTTTATTGCTAATTCCTCAACGATAAGGTATGGCATAGTGGTTGAGGAAGAGGATTACAATGCAGGAGGTAGATGGTTCAAGCCCCACGGGCGGCAGATTTTTTATAATTTTTTTTGACTTTTTCTGAAATGATCCTCTTACCGCAACATGAATAATGTGTTTAGGCATAGTTTAATGTATTAATTATGCTAATTAATGATTTTTAATTATAGAAAAAAGCTAGTAAAATACGAAAAATCGGAGTAAAAAATCGATAAAAAATCGACAGAATATCGAATTTGATAAAGTGTCGCGTTAGTTCCGCCTAAATCGTGAAATTATCTTTGGATATTATAGATATATTATCGATAAAATATCTTACTATAATCTCGAAATTTTTGCTAACTATAATTCGTCGATAATCTATCTATATATCGAAAGATAATTTCACGATTTAGGCGGAACTAACGCGACACTTTATCGAATTCGATATTCTGTCGATTTTTTATTTCGATAATTTGTCGATTGTGCTGCTCGGGTAAATAGTACAGGGAAAAAACCAAATAGGTAAGTCAATTTTTTTCAAAAATGATTTAGAGGTAGGTAATAGGTATATTATATGGTTCGATTCGTCTTTACGTAAAATATTTGAAATTTTTGAAAATTTAATTTTTGGTCACGAAAATCGTCTATAAGAAATAAGACCAGGGGAGGAAATTAGTATCTAGACGAAATCTGAAATGCAGGAAAGAAGTACGGAAATTTTCAATTATCTGGTGATCTGATAAGAAAGCATTTTATTCAATTTCAAATCATCGAAAAAGGGCAATTCATTTATTTTTCTGATGAGTTCTTCTCCTGTACCCTTCAAATTATCTCACAAATCCCTTCTTAAATTAAAACCAAAGAAATTATTCTCCAAATTTCAAAAAATCCAGTCTCCAAAAAAAACCTGAAATCAAAATCCTTTCGAAAAACTACGAGTATCTTGAGAAATATTTTCTTTCACAAAAATCCATAACGCCGTTCTACCCCTCGTCTCATTCAACAATCTCCGATCCTCGCCCCACATCCAATTACGATCCCACTCTCAAATTACCTCTCAATTAACCCCTACCGAAATTACCTTTTCGCTACAGTTTTCCAAATCGCACTCCGAAAAAAATCCAGCGTTTCCAAAGCCGACTGGCTGGCTCTTACAGTAGGGTAAAGTTCACGACGATTATAACCCTCTTAAAATTATACCCACTCGTCGAGAAAGCTCTCAGTACTGAAATCCATTCCCTGTTTAACTCGGCCAAGCGTTTCAATTTCTAACTAAAGATTACCTAACATTAAAGATGATATTTCAACTCGACATCAACAGTTGAAATTTATTATCTTTCAAAACCTTTTCATCAAATAAATTTTCACGCCTCGAGAATAAATACCTACGTACGTAGTACGTACTGACCATCGTAGACCTGTCGAATAGGTCGTGCACGAAGGGCATTGCAGATGTGAATTTTTTAGTTAATCCGAGTATTTTCTCGTTGATGTGGAAATTTAATAAATTGAAAACCTCCAGCGATCGTTCGAATTAATTTAGGCCTATAAATGTACTCGTAGGTATGTAATATTTAGTTCTACATTGAGGATCTCGTATAGAATTTTGGTCGTGCGAGGGAATACCAAATTACAAATCGAATAATGATAGTAAGTATAGGTATATAAACTATAAAGTTGATGAGTGATATGAAAAAATTGATTGAAGAGAGTGAAAAACCGAAATGAAAATTTAAAAACTCATATACCTACTATAGGACCTATAGTATAGGTAAATCAGAAAAAAAAACGAAAAAATAGCAAAAAAAAAAAAAAATGAAGAGACTTAATAGGTATATTAAAAAAAGAAAAAAATGATGAGAAATAAAAATAAAATAAATTGAATTCAAAATAAAATTTTTGAAAAAATCGAAGTTTTGAAAAATTGCTAATTGAATAAATCAGAACTTGATAAAAAATTCTAAATTTAAACGAAAAAAAAAAAATTGCTTTTAAAAAAATGAGAAAATGAAAAATACTACAAAAGAAAAAAATTGATGACTAAAAAGAAAATTAAATTTGAAAAACTCAGAAAATCAGAAAATAACAAAAAAAATTGCAAAAAGTAAAAAATTAAGATAAATGCTAAAAAAGTAAAAAATTGGTAAGATATTAATATCAAATGATTTAAAACCAAAGTGAAAATTTTGAAAAATTGAAGATTCAAAATATTGGAAATCAAAAATAATAAATATTGCAAAATAAATATCAAAAATTGCAAAAAAACCCGAGAAATTGAAAAATATTGAAAAAGAGAACTCCAATAAAAATTACAAACATAAAATTGAAATAAATTAAAATAAAGAATTTTAGGTAAATTTGAAATTCATAAAAATTGCAAAATTGTAAAATTTGCAAAAAAAAATCAAAGATTCAAAATATTGGAAATTGAAATACCATGAAGCAAAAAATTAAAACAACGTAAAAATTAATACATTTATAGGTACAATAATTGTAACAAAAAAAAATTTTAAAAACACTCAACGAGAAAAGCCGAAAAATTGGAAGTTGAATAAATTAAAGTGAAAAATTCGTGATATTCTCATTCTCGTATTTAAACCAAACAAATCAAATAAACCAGTAATTTTTGTTACGTAAGAATCGCCTTTTTCCTCTCTTTCTCCAAGATAATTCAAATTAATCATTATTTGTTCCTGAAAGCTAACCTAATTTAGTCCGATAGCATTCCATTCGCCTTACAAATCTTATTCCAACTCCCATATGTACCAAAACCTCCGATAGGATAATTCAACTTCCGAGGAGAAAAAAATACGTAAAGCTAATATCTATAAAACCTTTCCGAAGTCAATGTACCGCGAAGAATAAAGAAATAAACAAAGCTTTCTTCGTGCAAAATTTCAATCATTTAAAGATGGAAACGTTCCATTCATTAACTTTCAAATACAATTTCCACCGAAACGAGGCGTACAACTGGCAAAAAGAAAAGGGCAATCTGAGCATTGGTCGGATGCTATAAGGCCAAAAATACATATAAGAAAACACACTGATATTACTTTTACGAATTACTTATTCCTTGCTGAGCTAACATTTGGTATTTTTTCAAATTTTCACCACTCGTTGATACTTCCACTATAATTGTAATTTAATTACTACGAAGATTACTCGTTTCGATACAGGCTGTTCAAAAATACACTAAGGTGTCGATAATAATCGGACGAAGACGAAAAAGTATTTCCAGAAGTGTATAAAAAGCATCTGGCGATTAAGTTTTTTTTTTTTTTTTCATTTTATTTTAAATTCTGTGCATTTAAATTTAGCTCGGTCGCGGTTTATGGAACTGCCTAAATATTAACCGCAGATTAATCCTTCAAGTTGAACTTCATCTGCGAAGGCAGGTAATCGAAGTAGGTCCATCCCTTCTCAAACCCAGCTTAACGTCCATCTCAATTCGAAAAAGGTATTTTTTTTTTTTCGTTTTTTTCTCTCGCGAATTAAAACAAGGCTAATTAAAAAAATACAAAAATATTAAAAATAAAACTGTTTCGCGAATTTCGATGCTTTTAATTAAAGGGTTTTACATAAAAATTTATCAATTCTCGGTAAAGCAGCCTATCGTACGTAGCTTTAAAAAGTTGCAAAATAAAGAAACATAATTAAAATTAGGGATTTATAAGTATACCGAGCCGAGAAGGCCCTTCAGTAAAAAGTTTTTTTCCCAATGCCTACTTCAAAGTAATTATGAAAAGAATCCTTCTTTTTTCAGTTATTTCGATTGATGGAGAAGAAATCAACTTCAAAGAATTGAATTGGTTTAAGCTGTTTTTTGATTCCGAAGTATTAAAAAAAAATTACGTTACTTTTCCCTACGTTCAAATCTATTCGTATCGAAAAAAATCCGAGTTTTTCTCCCTGCTCATTTCCCACGCATTGCACGAAATTCGAGGGTGAAAAAAATCCTGCTTAGTCGAAAAATATTTTTTGAAACGAGTGTTTACATATTTTTTTATCAAAAGTATATCGATGGTAGAAGTTTCATATTCGACACTTTTCAATTTTTACCAATCTTTTTTTTTTCTACACGAAACATCAAAGAGAGAAAATTACCCATTCTAAAGACCCTTCTACTATAGCGAGACACTTATTCAAAATTTTAATACAGTTTGTACGGTTTTTAAGGAACATCCTAACGAATCATTAATCCAATCGTAATCCACTCGAAATTAAAATTAATATTTTGCAACGTTCTCCACCGCAGCTCGAGAAATTCGTCATTCGTGTATCGACTACGTAAAACCTCGACAATATAATTACCCATCTGGAAATATAAATAAGCAGGGTAACAGTCTGAAAACCGAGGACGAGATTTATTTAATTATTTTCGACTCGTCGTCTCACCACGTAATCAAAATCATATCACGATGTTCTACCATTCCGAAGTGAATTTTCGTACTTTTATACTTTTACGTGTTATTCGTCGAATGAAATTTCACTCGTAGGTACTTTTTATATAAGCAAGTTCGAGTCAAATGCCAAGATACAAAGTAACGTTTCGTGATATCATTATTTTTCATTTCGTTCTCATTAGACGACGATTCTCTACTCGTAAACAGAATACTTTAATGTGAATTACGTTACGTTGATGGTGGCGTTGCTTTCGCGTCGGTGAATTTACTTTTTCGTTTTTAATTAAAATCGACGATAAAAAAATACCAATTTAGCAGAAAGGAAATATAAAATGACATTTCGGACTAGGCAGGTAAATAAAAACAATTCGTTGTCTGACGCGCGAAGGTAAATTATAAAAGCAACCCTCGGAGCAGATTCGAGTTGACGTTTTAATATAAGTGGCGGAATGAAATTCGAAAAATTTCAGACAATTGTTTTGAAAAAATTCAATTTACGTAATTGGTTCGATATGGAGAAATTTTCAGCGAAAAATGTCATGCATCTATGGTCATTCTTCTTCTCTCGAGAGTTTCCATAAGACATCATTAAATCAAGAGTAATTTTTTTCTTCTCGGAAAATGGGCTGGGAAAATTGATTACAATTTTTTGAAATCGGCGATTTTTTGGAAAAATTTGTGTTTGAACAAAATCTGAAAAATATGTGAATGAAGAAAAATTTGAAAAATTTAGGCTTCAGCAAAATTTTAAAATTGAAAAAATATCAATAATCTGACATTTCAAATTTTCTTCGAAAAAAATGTAAAAAATTTTAAAAAACGACGCTTTTATTTAAAGTTGGTCACTTTGTAAACTGTTATTCATAGGGAAAGAGTAATGCCTTAAAAAACCAAAAATAAAATTTACTTGAATACAAAAATGTGTCATGAAAATTTTTTTTTCAAAAATTTTAATGATGAAAATCGTGGTGGGGCGTTAATCGAAAAGGTATTCGTTTGCTCCTCGCACACCCCACCACGGTTTTCATCATTAAAATTTTTGAAAAAAAAATTTTCATGACACATTTTTGTATTCAAGTAAATTTTATTTTTGGTTTTTTAAGGCATTACTCTTTCCCTATGAATAACATTTTACAAAGTGACCAACTTTAAATAAAAGCGTGGTTTTTTAAAATTTTTTACATTTTTATTTAACTGTTTTTGTCGTTGAAAATATTTTATTTGAAAATTTTCAAAATTGAACCCCCTCATAGGGGCTCAATTTGGGGTCAGGGGTAAATTTGAGTTCGAAAATCGAATTCAGCTACCTCGAAAACCAACATTTTGATATCAATGTTGTGAAGTTTGAAATTTTCAAAATGGAACCCTCTCATAGGGGTCCAATTTGAGGTCAAGGGTAAATTTAAGTCCGAAAATCGAATTCAGCGGCCTCGAAAACCTACATTTCGATACCAATGTTGTGATTTTCTGAAATTTTCAAAATTGACCTCCCTCATAGGGGCTCAATTTGGGGTCGGGGGTAAATTTGAGTTCGAAAATCGAATTCAGCGACCTCGAAAACCCCTAATGTGAGCACTATGTTCTTTCAATTCCAGTAAAATATTAAATGAGAGAGGATTGGTTGAAAACATACTTTTGGTTCCATGAGACATACAAACAAACAAACAAACATACATACCAAGCTAATAAAAGCGTGGTAAAAATTCTAAATAAAATTGAAAAATTTGTGTTTTTTAAAAAAATTATGTTTAAAAAAAATTTAACAAAAGTTTGTGTTCAAACGAAAAATTTGTGCTTGAAATTTTTTTTAAAAAAAGGAATAAACTTTTTCAACCAAATTCTGAATAATAATATGTATGATAAAAAATTAAAAAAATTATCAGTGAGACTCTAAAATTTAAAAAAGGGGGTTTGATCAATAGAGTTAAAAAAAATATCCAACAAAATTTTGAACAGAATCGAAAATTTATTTAAATTAGAAAATTCACAAAAATTGACAAAAATTTTTATAAAAAGGAAAATTTGGGCTTGAATAAAATTTTTGAAATTTTAAAAATCCTTTCCAAAAAAATTCTGAAAAATTTAAAAATCAGTGTGAACAATATCAGAAGTCTTTTTTTTTATATTGAAAACTTTGAGAAATTTATGTTTTAATAATATGTTAAAAATTTGTCTTCAACAAAATTCTGAAGAAAATTTTAAAAAAATTGTAAAATATGTTTCAATAAAATTGCAAAATTTGTGTTCAAACGAAAAATTCGTGCTTGAATTAAATTTAAAAAATCCTTTTCAGTAGAGTTCTGAAGAAAAAAAAATGAAAGTATTGCAACAAAACCTGAGTATGAGCAAAAAACAAAAACAAAAAAAAACAACATTTAAAATTCTGAAAAAATTTAAAAATTTTATTTGACCTAATTCTGAAACATAAAATCCTGAAAAATTATTACTTTTATTAAAATATAAATTGAAGAAGTTATATTAACAAACTTCAAAAAATTTGTTTTAAACAAAAATCATGAAAAATTTGTAAAAATTGAAAAAAAAAACTGTGTTTTAACATAATTTGAAAAACTTGGAAAAATCTTTTCAACAAAATTATGAAAAAGTATTTAAAATAACTTTTTGAAAAAAGAAATATTCAGTAAGATTTTTAACAAAAAAAGTTGAAAAAGTTTTACCTACCTACTTGATTAAATAAAATTTGAAAAAAAAATTGAAGAATTTGTTATTTAAAAAAAATGAAAAATTTGAAAAGATTAGGTATGTAATTAACAAAATAATAGAATTTGATGAATTCGTGTTTGAAAAAAAATTGAAAAATTGAAAAAATCTTTTCAACAAAATTGGGAATATTTTTTTTGAGGGAGGGAGTGTTTATAATTACTATGATTATTACACCCATCGAAAGGGGGCTTTAGATGGAGTTCGTTTTTTTTTTAAATTTGAAAATTTTGTTTATGAAAATTTTTTAAAGAGACATAATTTACAAAAGGAACTTAGTACAAGTCCATCGAGATTTTTAATTTCAAGTAATTTTGATTTATGATTACACTTACTTATTTATTTTCTACGAATAAGGGCTCAAGTTCTATGAATGATTTTCAATTATTTCTAATACGTACCTGTAACAGAGAAAAATCACAAAAAATTTAAAATACGTATAGATATAATATGTATCAGTGTGGAAATACTTAAATATTCATTAGGTACCGAGTCTAATTATCAAAATATGAGATTAATTTTTACAAAGTGGTGAAACTTTCATTTTCCATGGAGGGCCCGTGAGGTCAATATCTAAATATTTTTAATAAAAAAAGGCAATTTCAATACATTTTTTCTTCAAATAAAGAGTTCCTAAAAAATAATCTGTCAGGAAAGAATTTTTTTTTTCAAAAATGAGGATTCAAACTTTAAAAAAAAATTTAATAAGTATTAAAATATGTTTAACAAAAAAGAGCAATTCTGATTAATTTTCCTTTTTTTTTTTTTTTTTGGATTTCCCACCACGAGTGAATTTTTTCCCCTCGAAAATTTGGATTCAAAAATTAATTCAAATTTTCTAGTTAAATAATTGATTTCTTGAAAAAAAATCCAATTGAATAACTTGATTAAAAAATTTTGAACAAAAATTGAAAATTTTCAAACTAAAAAAATAATGTTTTAATCTTCATAAAATTTGAAAAAAAATTCCTAACAAGATAATACGAATACGCCTATAATAAAATAGCCCAACGTCAAAATCCCTTTTACCCATTCATAAAAGCGCCTAGCGCCATGATCGATTGTTTACATTTATCAGACGATACAATAAACTTAAAATAAACCCTAAAATAGGCTTTTAATTCCCCTTTGAAATTTGTATTTCGCTTTATTGCAGCTATTGGTTCTTTTGAAAGACGATTCGAACGAAACGAAGAAAGCGAAAAACGTGCTCTTGTAAGGCATACGCCAGACATTCAGACAGCAACGAGAGCCGAAAGGAAGTAAAGAGCTAAATTTTATGACCATCATTAATAAAAATTTATAAATAAAAAAAAGATGAAAACCAACATTACTGCGAAGCGAAGAAAACATAAAGTTAACACACACCAAGACCCCAGGTATGGGTAGAATTTACACAGCACACCAGCCATAGATAGATCTATGTAGTATACTCGAATATATCGTATAAAAATACAACACGTGGTAATTCCACATTACAAGCTATAAGAGAAAAAAACCCAATCGCAGCAGAATCGATTTCCGTTCGATGAGAAATTCTACACGCATCAATAAATCGATATTTTTACGTGGAATTATGATTTACTCATTTTATTTTCACCAAATTAAAAATAGGTATCATTGAATATGATTAAATGATACCTATAATTTTTTTTCATTCTTTAATTCACGAAATCAAGCTTATTTTTCAGTATTACAAGAAGAAATCCAACTAGAAAAAGTTACTTCATCTGCATAACTTTTCATCCGTTTAGTTTTGGTAATTTCCGAATTTCGAAGGGGATAAAAAGTGTCATTTCATCGTCGTCGAGTCGATTTAAACATCGTCTCGAGTGATTACACCCGCATATTTCATGGCAAGACTTTTGAAATTAAAAATATTAAAACCAAAGCGAAACGCTGCTCCGGTTTTTGAAACTAATCGTAATCTTCATTACTTTAATTTCCGGCTCATTTTGTAAAGTAAGCCTCGCCAAAGCGACCTATTTACCCGAAAAATATCCGTCTTTTGTGCGCTGAAAAACGTCGAAAACTTCATCTTTATGGGAGCACGAGTCGAGTACGAGAAGGTATCTCTATATTCCATTTCCCATAACACAGTAGCTACACTTTGTAGCTCACTCGGTGTACTTCGTGCTTAAAGCTAAAGGTATAATAATAAAGCTGAACTCCCAACGACGTTGTTTGCCTTTTTAAAAATGCAACGCAACGTAAAAATACGGCGTGTTCTTCAAATAAAACGTATTCATCTTATAATTTTACAAACATGTACTGTTTTAACAGTTTCTATTTGTTTGAAAAATATTATAAGCGTAGGTACGATGTACACGGTCGACGACAACGAAACAAAAAAACACATCGAAAAAAAAACGAACACCCAGTTTCCAAAAACATATAGAGCAGCATTATAATAGAAAATCGTGTCGTCAGACTCCTTTGCCATATATCACGACAATTTGTGACGTTATTCGAGCGCTCAAAATGTAATGTTTTACCCGCAAAATATAACCCATTAACGACAGCCGAATTAAAAAAAAAATTCTTCCTTCTGCCGCAACTATATATCATTTCAGATTAGGCTTACCACTTCCACCGCAGCATACGAGCACCCTATACCCCCCTATACAACTTCTAAATACCACGCAACAATCGAATAGTAAACGGCAAAAATACTCTGAGCTCTGTGGCTGTGACACTGGCTTGGGCTTGCGATTTTTCTCCCTTTCCACTCCAATGACGCGTAAGAACCGTTTATCATTATATTTTCAAAAATTGCTATAAATTTCGAAACAATAGGTGATCCGCTACGATGCATTCTCAATATTAATATTAAAAACGTCGCGTTTCGAAATACTCGTTAAATTTCGAGGGGAGAAAAATCATCGAAACTTTACACATTAAAGGATCCGCAGAATTTTTTGCTGTTCTCTTGAATCATCACGAGGAGGTACTGTACTGCAGATAACTCGTGCTTTCTTTTTACAATTTTTCCACGAAGATACATTTTTCAATTTTTTTTTTTTGAAAGTGTATTTTTCAACAAGCTGAAAGTTGCAATTTTTTGGGGTTTTAATCAAAAGTGAACTTTTAAATCTAGTTTGAAGAAAAAAATGCCTGAAATTAGAAACATTTTTTTGAGTTTTTTATTAGAATTAATTTTTTTAAAAAAGAATATTGGAACCCATTTTTTTCAATTTTGTTTGAACATAATTTTTTTTTACTACAAAAAATATCACAGTATACAACTATCAAATTTAGTTTTTTTAAAAATGCTACAAGAATTAAATCCAAAATTATTTTTGTAAAATTTGATACCTGAGTATATGAATTTTTCAATTCCTTTTTTAAACCTTTTTTTTTTTTTTTTTTTTTTTTTGAAAATTCGAACAGAATCTATTTTTTTAAAGGCAATTCTGATTTTTTTTTAAATTTTCTATCTAACGAAATGTCAGTTTTCAATTTTTATTGAAAAATAAATTTTTGAATGAGGTTTGAAAAAATTTCTAAGAGGCAAATTTGAATACTTTTTTTTGTTGCGAAATAATTTCGGTAAAATTAAATATGATTGTATTGATTTTTTTTCGAATCATTTCTTTAAAATATTGAGCAAAATTAATTTTTTCAAGACGAATTTCTTTAAATTTATTGAAAGACAATTTTTTTACTCAAATAAATTTTACAGTAAATTTCACTTATTTTTAGTTTACAAATTTCACTTGGGAATTATTTTTTTAAAATTTGATATCAACAGAAATTGATCATTTTTATTCTTCAAAATGTTTTTTTTTTTTTTTTTTTTTTCAAAGCCTTGGGCAAACCTGATTTTTTATATGATCCCACCTCAAAAATTTTTGAAATTCAAATTTCAACTCTTGAAATTTTTAAATCTTTTTTCAAATTTTCAAAATCTTTAGCTTTGGATAATTGTTATATTTTGTACGTGTAAGCTCACACGTCTTGATTAAAAAAAACAAACAAAAAAAAAAAAAAAAAACATTACCATCAATTTTTTACTGGTTATCAACGTTTTCGAAACTCAAAGGATTAAACTAATTCCAATTCATAGGATTTTTTGAAAAGTTTTAAAATATTTTGAACCAGCCCACAAGTCTCCGCATATCTATATCATCAATTTTTTTTAAATTTAGTAATCAAAGAATTTTTTCATAACTCGAAATTCCTTTCTAATGAATTTTATAAATGAAAATTTTTCGAAATTTTGACCAAATATTTTTCAACACCAATACTGAATTAGGTATCAATTTTGAATTTTTTCAAATCTTATGTTCCCGATCGGCACACTCGATCGATAATATCGGAAGATGTAACGTATCGATAAAAAATCGTTTGAAAATCTATAGATGTTCTCACGATATTATAAAGATTTATCGGTACAACTTCATAGGCAAAAAATCTAAAAATTATCGAATTCGATATTATTAAGATTTTATGACGATATTCGTCAACGATACTATCGACAAAGAATATTAAATTTATCGATTCCGATTTTCCACCGATTTTGTGCAGATATTTGAAACTACATTATCGACAAAGAATATTACATTTATCGAATTCGATTTTTTAACGATTTTGTAAAGATATTTAAAACTATATTATCGACAGATTATATGAAATTTCTCAACTTCGATATTTTACCGATTTTTTGACGACATTTGAAACTATATTATCGACAGATTATATTAAATTTATCGAATCCGATTTTTTACCGATTTTGTAAAGATATTTGAAACTATATTATCGACACATAATATGCAATTTCTCGAATTCGATTTTCTAACGATTGCGTGAAGATATTTGAAACTATATTATCGACACATAATATGAAATTTCTCGATTCCGATTTTTTAACGATTTTGTGACGATATTTGAAACTATATTATCGACAAATAATCTGAAATTTCTCGAATTCGATTTTTTAACGATTTTGTGAAGATATTTAAAACTTTATTATCGACACGTAATCTGAAATTTCTCGAATTCGATTTTTCAACGATTTTATGACGATATTTGAAACTATATTATCGACACGTAATATGAAATTCCTCGAATTCGATTTTTCAACGATTTTGTGGCGATATTTGAAACTACATTATCGACAAATAATCTGAAATTTGTCGAACGATTTTTCAACGATTTTGTGACGATATTTGAAATTATTTCCAAATTGGTGAAAATTTTTCTAAGTCCAACACGTCTGGAAGTACTAAACTGCCTATTATAAGCGTTTTATTGCTAATTCCTCAACGATAAGGTATGGCATAGTGGTTAAGGAAGAGGATTACCGTGCAGGAGGTAGATGGTTCAAGCCCCACGGGTGGCAGATTTTTTATAATTTTTTTTGACTTTTTCTGAAATGATCCTCTTACCGTAACATGAATAATGTGTTTAGGCATAGTTTAATGCAATAATTATGCTAATTAATGATTTTTAATTATAGAAAGAAGCTAGTAAAAGACGAAAAATCGGAATAAAAAATCGATAAAAAATCCACAGAATATCGAATTTGATAAAGTGTCGCAAAAGTTCCGCCTAAATCGTGAAATTATCTTTCGATATTATAGATATATTATCGATAAAATATCTTACTATAATCTCGAAATTTTTGCTAACTATAATTCGTCGATAATCTATCTATATATCGAAAGATAATTTCACGATTTATGCGGAACTAACGCGACACTTTATCGAATTCGATATTCTGTCGATTTTTTATTTTGATAATTTGTCGATTGTGCTGCTCGGGTTAAATTTGATGAATGATTTTTTTTTTAAATTTATGTATCTATCCAAACATTTAAATAAGTAGGTGCCTATTTTTATTTTTATTTTTTTTATTTCTATCTAAACATTTTTCAAATTTTGGCCAAAAATTTTTTTCAACACTTTAAATTATAAATTTCTTTAAAACTGCTATTTAAAAAAAAATTTCGAGCTTGACCACAAAAATTTTAAAGTTTCGAATTTTTTTCAGACTTTTTTTTCTGCAAAAATGACCATCAGTCCAAGTTTGTAATTTTTTATTTTGCTTATTTATTTATTTTTTGATGTTCATGAGTGTAAAATTTTCAAAATTGTTCAAAAAATTATAACTTTGTTTCATTTTTGCAATAATAAAGTAATTTTGAATAATCACTCGAAAAATGAATTTTTCAACCAAAATCAATTAGATGGTGATTGAATTATGATTTTATCTAATTTTTTAATTCGATATAATTTTTTTGAGATTTGGTAAAAAAAATTATTTAGGTATTAATTTTTTCCAACATTTTTTTTTTTTTT
Organism: Balanococcus diminutus; assembly: GCA_959613365.1. Lineage (NCBI taxonomy): Eukaryota > Metazoa > Arthropoda > Insecta > Hemiptera > Pseudococcidae > Balanococcus > Balanococcus diminutus. The sequence continues at coordinate 42,642,495 of OY390716.1, forward strand.
TTTTTTGAAATTATGAACGAATATTTTTCAAAATTTGATTCGGATTTTTTTTTTATCAACTAAATATTACAAATGATACCACTTTTAAAAAATGTTATGTTCAAAAATAAATTTTCTAGTTTTCTAAATTGTATTCAAACGTAAATGTTTCGAATGTTTTTTTCTTTTTTTTCTTTTTTTAATAAAAAGGTATCTAATTGAGAAAAAATTATCATTACGTACTACTTCTGACTGAGTGTTCGAAAATAATATTTTTCTTATTAACTTTTTTTTTTAATTCTGGACCTTTTTTTATATAAATTCTATCCCAAAAAATTTTCAATCAAGTAAGTACCTATGTCAAAATATTTCACCCAGAATATTATTCAAAAACGAAACAGTGACCTAATACACTAACCCAGTCCCGAAACTTCCCCCAAAGGTAGTTAAACTTCTGCACCAAAAACACCCAATAAACACAATACCCTCAAAAAAACATTCATTCTCCCTAAAATTCCACATCGACGACGCGACGCGACGTTACGAGAACATCAACTTTGAAAGTACGAACTCGTAATCAAGGTAATTTTGATTTTCATAAGCATCAGGCACGACATCGGCATCGGTATAAGGCCCGAGTCGAGCCAACTTTCACCTAATCAACCGCTGAAAGGAACAATGAAGCTTTTAACTACAACAAAGCAATCACCTCAACCGAGGAATTCGTGTACGAAATCGACGCCAGAAAATTACGTCTACAAATACACCTACTACTCGAATTATTTCGCGTAAAAGCATCTTCGTTCGTGAACGCCTGAACGACCTTATTTCGCCATTACAAAACGACGACGAGCGAATAAAAAAAAAATCCGGCAAAGAGGCAGACCGAAGAAGAGAAAAAGTGCAATTTATCGAACACGCATTTAATATTTGAAAGTTGTAAATTGTTGCCGAGAATAAAACAGTACTTTTCACCTTAAAGCTTTCCTATATGCGCCGAAGAAGAGAAAAGAAAAACTTAATAAAACACAACGATATTTTTTGATGATATTAAAAATGTCTACTTTACGACAGACGTTACACTTTCGAACCAAAAAAATCTAACCCCCGTTTACAATAACGATAAGTTTTAAAATAGCGAGCGTAATCTCGTCATGTTCAGGGGTTCCAAATAATTCCCTTACACGAACGATAAGATTCCAAGTTTTGGCAAAAAATTACCTCGATAAGGTGTGGAAAATTATCAAAGTTGAGAAATTAATTTTCAAAGTTGATCTCGGATGTAAAAGTCGAATATAATACGGATTACATTCTTTTCAAATAAGTTTTTCTTTAATACGGATTAAAATCTTTGGAGCCATATTTTGACAACCCTTGAATGTTGGTGGTCTTAAGTTTAGATCCTTTGTTCCCTTTTCATTTCACTTTCAGATAGAAAAGTGCCTGGTTGGAAACATTACTGGTAATTTTCAAAATCATTACAACTTCCTATAGCTAATCGACATTTATTAAATCTGTCTTTCAACCTGTTGAAAAAATTGCTATTTCGATGTGACAGATAGATTAAGTCGCACAAAAAAATTAGTAATTTCTCTTTTCTCCTTTTTTTTAAAGCTGATTTTACAAAATAAAAAATCCAGCCATTAAATTTAATTTAAAGGTGGGAGCAGAAGGTCGATGTAAATACTGGTTGTGCAGAATTTACTTTTTCCAGAAAAAAATTCTAGATTTTCTTGGAATAAAGCAATTTTTGATTTTTTGAAGTAGAAAAATGACTCAAGTATGTGAAAAAAAATTCCCCTTTTATTCGAGAAAAAATGTTTTAATTTTTAAAAGAGATTTTTTTTTACTTCGAAGAAAACCCTTCAATTTTTGAATTAAAGCCCTCAATTTTTGAAGAAGATAAATTCCTCAATTTTTTGAAGAAAAATGAAAAATTCAATTGGAGCTGAAAATCATATTAAGGCTCAAAATAGTAATTCAATATGAATTTGAAAGAAATAAAAGTTCAATAAAAATAAAAAATTGGCAAAAAATTTGAAAAATATGAAAACTTCAAAATTTTAATACAGCAGAAATCACAATTGAATTTTAAAATTGTATTGAGCTTCAAAATTTAAATCAAATACAACTTTTAAATATAAGTATATGAAAATTGAGTCAAAAATGTAACTGAAATTTAAAAATTGAATTGAAGTTTAAAATTGGATTGAGAATCAAAATTTAGTTAATTGAATTTGTAAATCACATCTTGTTTGAAAATCGAAATTAAATTGAAATAGGTAATTTGAAAAATATGGCATTTGGATCAAAATTTGAAATTCAATTCAAATTTGGAAAAATAGGTATGAAAGTTTGATTTTTGAAAATTAGATTAAATTGAAAATTTGAAAAATGTGTGAATAGAATCAAAGTTCAAATGAAGTTGAAAAAATATATTGAAGCTGAAAGTTGATTGAGTCTAAATGACAGTTTGATTAAAAAATTAGGGCAAATTATAATCTGAAATAAAAATATGAAAGTTGAATTAAAATTGATATAAAATTTAAAAATTGAATTGAAGTTCAAAAATTGCATTGATCCTGAAAATTGAAACTGAATTCAAATTTGAAAAAAAAATGTAAAAATTGAATAAAAAGTGAAATCAAATTAAAAAGTTGAATTAAAGTTCAAAATTGGATTTGCAATTAAAATTTAATTCGGCTGAATTTAAATCGAAATAAAATTTAAAAATTGAATTAAAGTTGAAAATTGGATTGAGCTTCAAAATTTAATTAATTGAATTTGTAAATCACATCTTGTTTGAAAATCGAAATTAAATTGAAATAGGTAATTTGAAAAATATGGCATTTGGATAAAAATTGAAATTCAATTCAAATTTGGAAAAATAGGTATGAAAGTTTGATTTTTGAAAATTAGATTAAATTGAAAATTTGAGAAATGTGTGAATAGAATCAAAGTTCAAATGAAGTTGAAAAAATATATTGAAGCTGAAAGTTGATTGAGTCTAAATGACAGTTTGATTAAAAAATTAGGGCAAATTATAATCTGAAATAAAAATATGAAAGTTGAATTAAAATTGATATAAAATTTAAAAATTGAATTGAAGTTCAAAAATTGCATTGATCCTGAAAATTGAAACTGAATTCAAATTTGAAAAAAAAATGTAAAAATTGAATAAAAAGTGAAATCAAATTAAAAAGTTGAATTAAAGTTCAAAATTGGATTTGTTAAAATTTAATTCGGCTGAATTTAAATCGAAATAAAATTTAAAAATTGAATTAAAGTTGAAAATTGGATTGAGCTTCAAAATTAAAATTCAACTAAAATTTGAAAAAGTGTAAAAATTAAATAAAAACTGAAATGAAATTAAAAAGTTGAACTACGAGGTTAAAAATTGGATTTAGAAATAAAATTTAAATAAAATTTAAAAATTGAAATAAAGTTGAAAATTTGATTGAGTCTCAAAATTAAAATTCCATTCAAATATGAAAAAATCTAAAAATTGAATTGAAGTTAAAAATTTAAATTTAAATACAATTAAAAAATTGAATCGACCCCTTAAATTGTAATTGAATTCAACTTTGAAAAAAAAAGTAAATAAGTAGAATCAAAATTTAAATCAATTTTAAAAAATAAATTGAGGTTGAAAATTAAATTGAGGCTCAAAACTGAAATTCAGTTTATAATTTTCAATAAAATTGCAATATTATTAAAAGTGACCAAAACTTGAAAATCGAATTGATACCGAGTATTGAAATTCAATTTGAATTTTGTTGATATGGAAGTTGGATGTTGAATAAAAATGAAAATGAAATAATAAGAATTCTTCTGAATCTAGAAATTAAAATTAGATAAAAAATTGAATAATATGAAAGTTGAATCAAGGTTGAACTGAAATTGCCAAAATTGAGAAAAATTGAAAATTTGAATGAAATGAACAAATTATGAAAAATCAAAAATTTCGAATAGATTTCAAAGAATGGAGCAATTTTCGATCAATTCTTCGATTTTATCGATTAAATAAAATTTTAGGTCTCGATTAATTGCCTGATTTTTTGACCAGTGCTTCAATTTATGTAAATGAATTAGTCAATTTTCAACTTCAAATATTCTACCAATTGTTCGTTCACTATTCAATAATAATTTATACCTAAAAAAAATTATAATTTCGTCGAAGCACTTTATTTTTTCATCAACATAATTGACAATGTTGCTATTTTCTAGATCCCCCAACGTGTTTCTAGTTCCCCTCATTACAGTCTATTTAAGCCCAAGAAGAAAAAATTCGCTTTATTGGCATTAGACAGCCGAGGGCACCGAATAATCCCCTATCCTCCTACACTCACCCTGTATATAGCAATTTATATGTTGGAACGATCGAACAACGTATTGCATATATTTGCAATTTATCCGCAGAAGACTTAGAGCGGCAGTGCGGGCGATTGCGAAAATTCTAAAGAAACAATTGTGTAATTTTGGTGCTTTGCCATGAATTTTTGGAGAACGAAGAACCGTTTAATTTTTTATCCGCGCCGTATCCGTAGCCAAAGCTGTACATTCGTGGCGTACTGACGATGAAAAATTTGAATAATTTATGTACTAGCGGTTTAGTTACTGTGGTAAGTGTACCAATGATAGAAAAAAACCAAGAACGGGTTAGTAGCATTTCAATTTCAGACCAAAACAATTAAACCAGAGAAGTGTAAGAAAAAGGAAAAAATTCCAATTTCTAGGTAACTTTGATACTACGCAAGAGGAGGAAGGCAAAAGGTGTTTCGTTGGAATAATTTCTTCGAGCTAAATAGGTGCTTTGTTTCAGAGCTGAGCACGAGACGAGGATGAGATTTGGGTAATTAATAATTATTGATGTACGGTTCGGATAAAGGAATTTGATCCATGCCTCGTTATGTGCGAAATAAAGACGAGAATTTGCTGCGTATATTATATACACGTAACGCAGGCTACCATCACGTAAGAAATTTTTCTTACCAGCTTTCGCAACGTATTAGGAAAATTTACATGATTGAAATTCGCCTTATCGAATGCCTCAAGCGTGATCTCGACAAAATGGTTTTGTTTCCTTGCCTTCCTTTTCGTACCCATTTAAACTAGAGTAGGTCTTTGTAGATACGTGCGTGTCAGGGCGAAAAAATAACATATTTTTTATACGTATTTTCCACCAGCAACAAGATTTTGGCCTTTTTGCTGTTAGATGCAAACTGAAGACGTGATTAGGAAAATGAATGCGAACGTTAGAGTCGTTCGGTGTGTTTTATTACGACCGAAGCTTATAGGGCATAACAGGAAAAATACGCTGGTTGCAAAATACCCTTGAATTAAATTTGATTTGTGGACGAAATTAAGAGAAGGGCGAGGATAGAGGCGTATGTTTTTCGCGCTCGTGTTCGAATTGACGTGATGTGGCGAAAGGTACTCGATGTTAATGAGAATTTTGGAACTGGTTCAGGATTCGTGGTCTTATTGTAATTAGAAGTTGATTTTAATTGAATCACAGAGTAATTTCGATTCGAGCTTGTATAGAGATTTAATTTGGGCACGTGGATTGTACTGAGTCGAACTGTGTACTTGCACATACCAATACAACAAAGCTAGGTAGTTTATTTAAAAAAAAAAAAAAAAAATCAGCTAAAAGCGTGAAATAACAAAAAGTTAGTAGGTACCCAAAGCTGATTTCATAAGATTGAAAAATTTTTAAAAATTGAAAAAAAGCTCGAAAAAAATCAAAATTAAAATGAAACAACACTAAAATTTGATAAAATAAAAAAAAATAAGCTGAACCAAAAATATTATGTTGGAAGATGAATGAAGAAAACTAAAAGTTAAATTTGATTAAAAAATTGAAAAAATTTAATAACTGAAAAAAATAAACTGCGGATGGAATAAAAAGAATGAAAAATTGAAAAATTATGAAAAAAATAATTTAGTTCAAGAATGAATAAAAATAATTTGAAAATATTTAGTTGGTAAATGAAAAAATTTTAAATTAAAAAGATTAAAAAAAACTGAAAGTTGAATAAACTGGAAATATGAATTTAAAATGAAAATGACTAGGTAAACAAACAAATAATTTAAAAAATTTCCCAAAAAATTGAGAGAATTTCCGTGCTTCAAAAAAATTGAAAAATCATTTTTATTGAGAGAACTAAAAAATGAAGATTTTTTTTACTCCAAAAAAAAAATTGAAAAAAATGTTATCTCCAAAATTTTTTATTAAGTAGGTATTTTATTTTGAAAAAATTGAGAAAAATTTGAAATCCAAAAAAAATTGAAAGATTTTTTTCAAAAAAAAAAAAAAAATAAAGCAAAAAATTGTTTTTTTTTTAAGAAAAGAAATTGAAATAGAAATTAAATTTTGAAATTTCATCATATTTTTCATTTCTTCCAATTCTGATTCCATGTTCTTATTATTTCTCAAATTCCTAATTCAATTTAAATTTTCAACGTCAAATCGATTTCCAAATTTAAACTTCAATCTAATTTTTATTTCATTCCGATTTCAATTTTACATTTAAATTTCTTGAAACTTTGAATCAAATTTCGTTTAAACTTCAATTCAAGAATTTTATTTTATTTTAATTTTTAGGCTCAATTCGATTTTTAACATTAATTCAATTTTGATTCAACTTTCATTTAAATTTTGAAGCTCAATTAAATTTTCAACTTCAAATCGATTTTTATATTTTATTTCAATTTTGATTCACTTTTCATATTTTCTAAATTTGAATTTAATTTCAATTTCGAGGCTAAATCCAATTTTCAACTTCAATTCATTTATTCGATTTCATTTCGATTTTTAGATTCTATGCAATATTCAATGTCAATTCAATTTTGATTCACATTTATACCCATCGAAACTTGAATTAATTGAAATTTTTATCATAATTTCAATTTCCAATTTAAAATCAATTTTTATTGATTTTTCATATTTTTCAAATTTAAATTTACTTAATTTCAATTTCCAAGTTCATATTTTGATTCAACTGCATTATTTTTCAAAACTTGAATTTTAATTTCATTTTTAATTTTTTTCCATTTCAAATTAGAATTTAATTTGAATTTTGGAGTTCAATCCAATTTTCAAAGTCATTTCAATTTTTTAATTTTATTTCTATTTGGATTCATTTGTTTTTTTTTGTCAAACTGAATTTAATTTCAATTTCGGGGCTGAATCGAATTGTCAACTTCAACTTAATTTTTTAATTTTATTTCATGCAATTTCAATTTTCACCCTAAATTTAATCAATTTCCAATTTTTACCCATTTTTAGTGCAACTTAGATTTTTTTCAATTTTGTATCTACCTAATATTTTATTCAACTTTTCCCATCCTAAATTTAATACTAGTTTTCAATCTCAATTAAATTTCCAATTTTGAATAATTTCATTTTTATTTTTTCTTCAACTCCTAAAGTTATTTCTATTTTTTCCAATTTTCAACTTTGAACTTAGCAACAAGATATATCTTATTCAACTAATTTTTCTATTCGACACGAAAAAAATTATACCATCTCATTCAACATCCCTAAATTTATAAACAGACTAATCAATTTATTACACCAATTCATTGCGCAGAGCAACACTGCGCGATACCCTTGTACAAAAATACCCATCATCGTTTCTTTGTGGGAAAAAGTAAGGGTAGACAAATTACCACTCAATGACGCTGCCTCAATTACACGAGGCGGTTTTCCATCATTATCAAACATTTACGCGAGAAAAACGCCCTCGATAAACAATTTACTCGGCGGAATCGATTTTTAAAAATTCGCCATCGTAGTATAAGACTGAACCATAAGAGCCAAAGTCGACGCGACCCCAGCTACAAGTAAAATCACCATCATTTCTATCATAATTTATCAACATAACCCCAGGCATAAAAAAAATTACCGGAGAAGCGAATTAAGAAGTATACTTTTTCCCAGCGAAAATGGTGGGGAGGATGGCAATCTGTTATAATACTTTTAGTTTTATAATTTACTTCGCATTAAGACGCAATTATTTCTCTTTGGTGCCGAAACATGCCGCGTAGCGCCAAATGCGACATGAGAAATGATAAAAGTTGCAAGGTACTTTTGGGAAAACTTACGACCGCGGATGCGGATTGAGAAAAAGACAAAAAAATACCCCCACAGCCCTCGGTTTGGCTCGACACGAACGGCGAAGCTATCTGAATATATACGAAACCGACACCCGAGTCGAAAACAAACCAAAATAGGTAAATTTTAAAAGGACGATTCGCCCTGGCACGCGATCCTTCACCGCCAAACTGTATAAAATACTGCAGCGTCTAATATCGAGAGAAACTTACCCGACAACGAGAGCCCAGAGTACGTCACTTTTATACATCTTCGTAAATTTGAACAGTTACAAAGGATTGCAGCCAAGTTAAAAGGGCCATGCCACGCAGCACACAAGGTTGCTTACAAGCATGGGCAGGGTAGTTTCCCCCTTTGCAAGGCAGGTAACGTTAGTTACTACACAGACATCAAGGTAGAAAAAACTTTCGCAAGACCAATCTTCGTTTCAGTCTACTTTTCAACTTACGAAAGCAAAATTTCAAACCTCAAGAGTTCAAATTGTTCCGAGAGTGAAAAATCCATTACGGGCTGAAAAATTTACGCTTCCTAATTTCGCAACAATAACGCGTTATCGTTATCGTGGCTGCTTTTAAACAATCGTACAATTTTAAATAGGCTTCAGAATGTCTGCAATGTATAGGTACATTCTATGCAAAGATAGGTATAAGTATCTAATATATCTACAGGGTGTACGGAATTGAGAGTAAAGCCTTCCAAACACTAACTATGCAACTTAGGATGAGTCGATGTAAGTATGCTTGCCTAACTTCCGGATTGCAGGGGCTGAGTTGTGCAATTTTTTCAGATGTTTTTCTAAAAAAAAAATAAACTACTTATAACTTTTGATATCAACATAAATCAGAAAAAATCATTTAAGAAAAATAAATTCTAATTTTTTTTTTTAAATTCTAATTCTTTTCAGACGTTTTTCAACAAATTATTCGCTCATAACTTTTACCTGGAGTAAGATAGTCAGATAGAGGGGTGGAGGTTGCACCATTGAAAACAGCAGCCGTTTTCATCTAGAAAAGTTGATAATAACAGCTTGGTCAACAAACAACTTCTCGAATTATCACAAAAAAAAGTGAGAAATTGTCGCTTTTTTACATATTTTTTCAAATATTTTGCTCGGTATAGACTTCCTTGTCCAATTAAAAAAATTACCAGTCCCATGAAAAATTTTTAGACAAAATATCCTATCCTATAGTTGTTGAAAAGCACAAGGTTGAAAACACTATGCTAAAACGAAAAAAAAAAAAAAAAAAAATTCGATGAGCATAACTCAGCCCCTGCCGTCTGGAGGATAGGCGAATATACTTACATCGACTCATCATAATTTGCATAGTTACTGGCTGGAAGACTTTACTCTCAATCTGGTACACCCAGTATGCAGGGTGTCCAGAGAGCATTTTATGAAACTCCAGATTGTGGTGCCTATTTCAAAAATTGAAGGGGCAAGACAAAATAAAATTGAGAATTTTTTTTTGATTAAGCATAATATGGGTAGTACATGAAAAAGTAAACATTTTTTACTCTTGAAATTTTTCGCAGCCCTTTCAGAAAGAAACTGTTATGTGAGAAATTTGCCTATCTTTGAAAATGAAGGAGCTACGGTGCATCGAAATTTGAAAATCCAAATTTCAAAGCTTTGCAGCGGCTTCATTTTCGAACACAGGCGAAAAAACTCGAGAATAAAAAATATTTATTTTTTCAAATAACCCATATGCCCAATCAAAAAAAAATTTCTCAGTTTTATTTGGCCTTGCCCCTTCAATAACATTTTTTGTTAGTGGTACTCGGTTATATCCAAATTTGAAGTTTTGCACAGTGCTCCCCGGACACCCTGTATACCAACATAAAATGAACCTCACGTAATTTATTGTTTTTCAGCAGAAGAAGAAAAAAAGTCACACATGCCATGCCTACCTAGTCATCAGTCTACCGAAAAATTTCAGTTCCCTCGTGTCATCAAGTACGACTCGAGTAGGTAAAAATTTTAATGTAATTTCGAGAAAACTATGCTACCTTTGGAAACACTGCACCCCACGCAATACCTGTACAAAATTTAACCGTCGAAACAAATATTTTAAAACTTTTCACGCAACAACGAAGTTAACTAATTTGCATTTGAAAAAAAATCATCGTCGATGTAAGACCGTAAGTATGATAATTTTTATGACTAGTTTATTTCACCGTTAAGATAAATTGGTCGGTAACTTCATTCGGTATAGAGACGACTTTTTGTTGACATATTTATGTTTGCTTGTATATGTATAGCAAACAAAAGTTGGACGAGTAAAACAAGTATAGTTTGTTGAAGCCTGAAGGAGAAAACACATTTTCTATCAAGTACCTACCTAAATAATTTGCAACCGAAGAAATATACTATCTACGACTCTACGTAGGTAGTTAGGTACACATGGTCACGATTACACCATTTAATTAAAGTTGAAAATTATATCTTGACATAGAGAGACGTTTCAAGTTTTATTCGATTTTTTTTTTAAAGGAAAATTAATAAATGCTATTTTATAAATTCATTTTTAAATTAATTAATCTATCTAAATTATTCTCGAAATAAACTTTTCAATTAATTTGAAAATAATGACTTTACCTTAGATACTTTTTCCAACTAAATTTAAAATAAATTTTTTCAATTTATTTCAAAATGATCCATTTTCTAATTAAGTAGGTAATACCGAAATTACTTTTCCTAGTTTATTTTAAAATCAATTTTTCTGAAATCGTTTTAAAATAATATTTTTTGGAAATCATTTTTCCAAATTCATTTCAAAATGAGAGTTTTCTATTCATTTCAAACGAAATTTTTCCATATTATTTTTTTCTTTCTGTTAAAGAATTAATTTGAATTATGAATCTTTAATTGCAGAATGAATTTACTAAATTTATTTCATAATTGATTTCTTTGGATTTTTTTAAACGATTTTTTTCATTTTGAAATGATTCTTTATCCACAGTGTAATTTCAAAATGGAAATTTTCAATTCTTTTCAAAACGAATGTTTCCAAAATTGTCTAAATTTATTTTAAACTGATTTCAAAGTAATGAAATCAAAAAAAAACTCAAGTTTCTTTCAAAATAAATATTTAAAAAAAAATTAATTCTAGACTGACTTTTCCGAATCCATTCAAAAATGCATTTTAATGTGATTTTTTTTTACAGACTAATTTCAAAAGAAGTTCTTTCTATTTATTTCAAAAGGATTTCTTTCAATTTATTTCGAATCTATTTCTATTTCTAAATTAGGTCGTGAGTGACATTTTCCAATTGATTCCAAAAATGAATTTGTCCAAATTTATTTCAAAAATCAATTTAGAAATGACTTGTTCTAATTTATTTCAAAACGATTTTTTTCTCAATTTATTTTAAAATGATTTTCTTCAGTTCACTTCAGAATGAATTACTTTAATTTCAAAATGAATTTCTCTAAAGTTATTTTAAAATGCTACTGAATTTATTTTTAAAAAAATGACTTTTTCCAATTTTTACCAAATTATTTGTAATGAGCAATATTTTTTCTTCATGAATTTTTGAAAATTTATTCCAACGAATTTCTTCCAATTAATTCTTCATCTATTTTTTTCATAACCTAACGAAGCTAAAAAAATGAGATAAGCTTTTTGGAATCAGCGGAGGGAGGTAAAAATAACCAGGCCGTTATCTCTAAAATGATTTTCCGAAATTATTTTAAATTGAATTTTTTCAAACTTTATAACATCTTAAATCCATTTTCATTTTTTTTTTTTTTTTTTTTTTGTCATTTTTCCAAACTAATTTTTCAAAATTAATTTAAAAATGACAGTCATTAATTTATTTCAAAATTATTTTTTCAATTGCACAATTTAAAAATACTTTTTTAAAAACAAGTAATTTTTCGACTTCATCATCTCAAAATTAATTTTTTCAAAAAGATTTTTTTTTCTCAATTTCACAATGATTTTCTTTGATTTATCTAAAGATTACTTTTTTTAAATTTATTTCAAGACAATTTCTATCAATTTATTTTAAAACCGATTTATTTTCCTAAATCAACTTCAAGACGTATTTTTCTGAATTATTCAAAAATGGATTTCCCAATCTACATACATACTTCAAAGTGAATTTTTTCAGTCAATTTCATAATTAATTTTTTCAATTGGTTTCAATTTTTTTTTCTTCCTAGGTAATTAAAGAAATATGAAAGAAGCCACAAATATTTGTATAAATTATTGATTGAAATCCTCTAATCACCATTTTGTCCCCTATGAACAAAATAACAAATCTATTTCGGTCAATATTTTTGATTTATTTATTCAACTCGCACACATTCCACTCCCTGACCCGTTCACTTTTTCTATCCTTCAAATACGAACCGATAAAACGCTAAACCACGAATTTTCCAAAATGTCAAAATAATATGGAAAATTACCTATATATTCCAAAACCACATAAAACATAATTATTATTCTAAAGTACACGACCTCGTAATATTACCTCATCACTTATTACCTCGTAATCTAAATAAAGTTCCAAATAAAATAAACTCGCTAACATAAACTACAACGTACCCCACAAAAATCCCTTACAAAACCTACCCATGCCAAACAAATAACGTAATCGTTGGAAATTACCGTTAATATGATTTATTTACTTAAAATATTGTCCAACCTTACGGTAGGCTTAGCGATCACAAAAAAAATTCTTTGATATGGCATCACATTGTATTCACACGAGCTCATTTTTTTGGTCAGCTCGGTAAACAAATTGCTCCACGTCGAGAAATCAAACAAATTTTCTCTTCTAATTCCAGCCCAAGCTAATGTAGCAGTAATGTTGAAAAAAACCCTAACTAGACGATAAAACAAAAGCTTTTCTCAACTACCTTCATAGAAAATATTTCCCGTATAAATTTCTCATTAAAATGCTAAACAGCGTATAAAAACCATAAAAATAAAAATGGCTAACAAATACTTAAATTACGCTCGTAAAGCATGTAAAAAAAAATACAAATCTAGGGTGAGGGTAAAAAGAATAAAATATAACCGAAATATTATATAGTTGGAACGAAGCTTTAGGTTTTTTTTTACGCCAAACCGTTCGCTTCTATTTTTATACAAAAGAGCTAACACAATGAACTTTACGCGAGTAGCTAATTTTTACGAGAAAAAAAATGAAAGATGATTTTAATAGGTATTAGGTATACGAGGATCGATTTAAAAAAACACCAATAAAAATATTCCAAAAATATTAATTAAATTGGGCAATTTTTTTTCGATTTAAAAAAACACCAATAAAAATATTCCAAAAATATTAATTAAATTGGGCAATTTTTTTTTCGAACGAAAATTTCATAAAATGAGTTTCCTCCGGAATTTTGCATCAGCTCGTCGAATATTTTAGAGAAAAAAAAATCACGCGATGAAAAAAACCTCTTAACCGACAAAATACAAATAGCTATTCGGTTTTTGGCTATAATTATCGATTAACCATACATATTTGGAATTATTCCAGTAACCATATTGGCGATGCTTTAATATAAGCCGGAAAAGTGGCTAAAATAGGTAAAAACGGGGCTAATTTTCGATAAACGAGTGCGTGAAAAACATATTATAAAATATAAAGCAAATATGTAAAACCACATTTTAGTATGTATCGAATAGAAATTTCCCCGTTTTCAATTTCTAACCCAGTGTATAGTAAATGTACCCGGAAGGAATGCCAAATGCTTTTCGTCAATTTCGTAGCCCTTTATGGTAAAATTTTCGGTTTCAGGTACGACACGACACGTTTCCATTTCGAGTGGAATGCAATGCCAAAGATGATCTTGATTTTAATGGTATTGGTAACTTAAACGCGAGTGAAGTACCTGCTCGTGTACGAGTTCGAGTGTACAATTTCCTCGTCATCGTATTACTTTTATCAGCAGGTATCCGCAACTTGACTAGAATTAAATACGCCGATAAGTTGGAGCTATAGTCGTGACTAGCTTTATGAGTATAAGATGGAATTTCACGTTAGATAAATAATAATAAAACTCTCAGTAAATGCAGTTCTTATATAGCGGTGTAAGATTTTTTTTTCGGTATAGAAGGCAAATCTATATGGATACTTGTAATAAATCGAGAGGAAAACGAAACGCCTCGAACACATTGCCAACTTTTTAATCTTAAATATATCTATAAAACTTGGATAACAAAGTCCGAGATGTTCACACTTCGGAATTTTTTTTATTTTTTATCCAAGTTACTCGTCCGATAGACCCATGTTCTCACACTTACGTCAATTCGAGGTCAGTTTGGAAGAAGCCTACATAAAAAATTAGGTCAAGAAAAATTTCCCCATCGAATAATTAATTATCGATATTTCCTCTTTGCTTTTTGAAAAACAAACTGATGGGCAAAGCAAACGTGATGGATACGTTATTAAAAATCTTTTCGAGTGTTTTTCCTCATCGAGGACTATATTTTGATAAGACTCATTCTCGGAGGAAAGTAAAACATTAATTTTTGCCAACGTATTATGGAAAAATGGCCAACTCGAATCACACCATTAACCACAGTTCACCGTCATAAATTTCAAATTAAAATAAACTTCATAATCACTATCGCAAAAGTTGCATTACGAAGCAATAAACCAAATCGATTTCACTTTGGTAATATCTATTTTCGGTTTATACAACTTAAGGCAAACAAAACTCGTCACTTCGTGTGCGTAAGTTGTACTAATGATTTAGATGGAGAATTTGTATGTACTTTGCAAAAATCGAGTAACTGAAAAATTATCATTCGGCGAGTAAAATAAATATTGGATAGGAAAAATAGTATCTATCAGAGCTTTGGTATAGGTATAATTTTTAAAAAAGAAAATAAAAATAAACACTTTTGTATTTAAAAAAAAAAAAAAACATTTCATTATTTTTAAAACAAAAAAAAAAATAGAACTTTTTTTAATAAAACAACGTGATATTTTTAAAGAAATAATTTTTTAAAGAGAAAGTTTTAAGTTATATAAAAAAGAGCAAAATAATATATTTTATTTTTTTTAATTAATGAAAGGAAAGCAAGTACATTTATGTAAGTATCATTGTACCTATAGATCAACACATAGGTTGAAAAAAAAATTAAAATCCAACATTTCATGTTTTCCAAAAATTAAAAAATGACTTTTTGAAAAAAAATCTCATGGGAAAAATAGAAAAATATTGTTCACAAAAATAGAAAAAATATGATGGAACGGTGACTACGATAAAACATCTTCTAAAAAAAGTAAGAACATGAATCATCCTAAAAATATAACATTTTTTCAACGAAATATTTTTTGGTTTCAAACAAAAAAAAATACGTTTAAAAAAAATGAAAAAAAAAGAAATGACAAATTCATGTGATAGAATTTTGAGAGAAAAAAAAACTAAGGTAGGTAGTTATACACCTCAAGTTTTTTTTTCTTTTTTTCAAAACCGAGTGAGAATTTATTAAATGCCTATTTATTAGGAAAATATTCTTATTTTTTCTTGGAAGCATAAGGAATTAGTTTCATAGGAAAAATTAAAAAACAACAGAAATTTGGAAAAAAAATTCTTGGGAAAAAATACATAAGTACTAACATTGTTCAGAATAGATAAAAATTTCATGTTTAAAAAATAAAAAATTAATATTTTCTTAGTAAAATTGGATGACCTATTCCAAAAAAATCCTCTCATTATTTTTTTTTTGCAACTTTTGAAAAAATCCTTTATCAAGAAAAATGAAAAATTGTTCAAAAAATTTTTAATTTATGCTTATTTTTCAAAAAATTGAACAAATGATATTTTGGGAAAATTGAAGGGAAAATAATTGGGAAATATTGTCCAAAATAGATAGAAATTTCAAAAGTACGTTTAGAAAAATAAATACCTACCTAAATTATTCCCAATTGCTCTTTTTTTGATTTTTGTTTTCAAGTAAAATAGGACTGCTTAAAAAAACAATCCTTGCTGAATTTTTATAAAATTTTAAAAAATCCCTTCTCAAGAAAAATGAAAAATTGTTCAAAAAATGTATTAAAAATTTATGCTTTTTGTTTGAAAATTATTTAATGGAATGTCCTACCAAAAAAAAGAAAGAATAAAACTTTTTTTTTGAAAAAATAATGAGTACCTAAAATGATTTTTGGGGATAGGAGGGATAGATAATAAAAAATAATGTTTAAAAAAAATTCGAAAATTGATCTTATTTCTTAGGAAAACTGGAAAAAATTGTTCGAAAATTTTTTAAATCAAGGTTGTAGGTATGATTTTGTTTTTGTTTTTTGAAAAATTAAAAAATATACATTCCTTTAAAAAAAGTGAAAAACAATGATTTTTTCAAAAAAAATGAAGTAGATATTTGCTAATTTTTTTAAAAAATATGGAAAAAGTAAATTTTTTTCCAAATAAAAATTTGATACCTATTTAAAAAAATTAAAATATTTGTAAAATCATTTCTTGGAGAAATAAAAAATATCAATTTTTAATCACATTCTAAAAGTTCATTATCAAGAAGACCATTTTTACATCATAGGTCGACGGTAGGGGGAAAAAGAGCGTGGAAAAAGATCTCGAAAGTAAACCACATTGCATTCTATAGTATTCGGAAACGTACAGTACACCTCTTACGTTAGGTAAAGATATACGATATAGAAGGTACGCGTAAAGAAGTAGATTAACTGTCGAATAAGAAAAGACAGCTTTTCGACGTCATTTATATTCCAGAATGTTTTTTTTTTTTTTTTGCCACAGATGGAGTGAGAAGGGGGTTTTAACATAAATGCAAAAATCCCTTAAAACGAGTATCTCATTCCTTCATCTTCTTAATATTCTCTCAACTTATACTATATATATACGATACCCTTTTACCAAAATCCTCGTTCGTTCGTATTTCAGCTATTAATTTTATCTGGCCAAAAAAGAAAAAAAAAATCAGATTTTTATTTAAACGATAAACTCTCTCATGGTCACGACGCGACGCGAAGCAACCGTTCGGTTCGCTGTATTCCACGAATGTAGACACCATCTCCGGTTAAAATGAATTTTTTATTTCCAAAGGAAAAAACGCACACAGGCACAGGAGCAATTTGCGAGCCATGAGCCTTTAGATTGATATTGTATACAGATTATCTTGAGCCAAAAATTCCGGCTAGTCTGGGTTTTGGCCATTTCACCTTTTTTTTTAAAAGCTTCAAATCGTGTTCAACTTACATTATCGTTTGGTGCTAGTTCCTCGCTTGTGTTGAACTCCGTTTTTCTCCGTTGATCATAGGCCAATAATTCTGCAAACAATGATAATATTACTACTCAGTAGATATATATTTATAAATGAATAAAGCAGCTATATATATACAGGGTGTCCAGGGAACAGTGTTGTACAAGACTTCCGATTTGGATACAACCGGGTACCACCAACAAAAAAATTCATACACACATGGTGCCCACCTCAAAAATTGAAGGAGCAATGAAAAATGAACTAATTTTTTTTTATTAAACATATGGATAGTACTTTAAAAAATAAGCATTTTTTACTCTAGACATTTTTTTGAATATGTTCGAAAATCAAGGCCCTACAGATCAACAAAAATTGAAATTTCAGAACTTCGAGGCTTCCTAGCGCCTTCATTTTTGAAGATAGGCAAATTCATCAAATGACTTGTTTTGTCCTCTCAAAAAGATACACTCATTGGATGCATTGATAAGTGGAATCTCACGATTTTCAGTTCTCGCCAGTATTACCCCTTCATAATTTGAGATAGGCAAAATTTTTGGCATGTGATTTCTTTTTGCCATAATTATTCATTAATTTTCAAAGTTGGACAATCCATTGTATAATTAGAGATTTTTTTGCTTTTTCAAAGTACTATCCCTTTATTGCTTCAGTAAATTTTTACAATGCAGTGTTACCATTTCATTTATTTTTAAAATGAAAAAGCTCGATAGCGCCGAAAAATTGTATTTTTTTTAGTACTGCCCATATAAACAACCAAAAAAAATTCTCTCAATTTCATTTGTCAAATTTTTCCTTGCCCCTTCAATTTTTGAGCAGACATAAAATCAACTATTTTAATTTTTTTTTTTAGTGGCCGCTAATGACCAAGAATTGTTCAAAAAGTGACCAAAAATCAAAACCACCGAAAGAAAATTTAAGGTGGTGAAATAAAAATTTTTTTAAAAATTTTTTGTTAGGAACGGGAACGCTGAATTTGTCATTCCCGAGCGGCACACTCGATCGATAATATCTGAAGATGTAACGTATCGATAAAAAATCGTTTGAAAATCTATAGATGTTCTCACGATATTATAAAGATTTATCGGTACAACTTCATAGGCAAAAAATCTAAAAACTATCGAATTCGATATTATTAAGATTTTATGACGATATTCGTCAACGATACTATCGACAAAGAATATTAAATTTATCGATTCCGATTTTCCACCGATTTTGTGCAGATATTTGAAACTACATTATCGACAAAGAATATTACATTTATCGAATTCGATTTTTTAACGATTTTGTAAAGATATTTAAAACTATATTATCGACAGATTATATGAAATTTCTCGACTTCGATATTTTACCGATTTTTTGACGACATTTGAAACTATATTATCGACAGATTATATTAAATTTATCGAATCCGATTTTTTACCGATTTTGTAAAGATATTTGAAACTATATTATCGACAGATTATATTAAATTTATCGAATCCGATTTTTTACCGATTTTGTAAAGATATTTGAAACTATATTATCGACACTTAATATGAAATTTCTCGAATTCGATTTTTTAACGATTTTGTGAAGATATTTAAAACTTTATTATCGACACGTAATCTGAAATTTCTCGAATTCGATTTTTCAACGATTTTATGACGATATTTGAAACTATATTATCGACACGTGATATGAAATTCCTCGAATTCGATTTTTCAACGATTTTGTGGCGATATTTAAAACTACATTATCGACAAATAATCTGAAATTTGTCGAACGATTTTTCAACGATTTTGTGACGATATTTGAAATTATTTCCAAATTGGTGAACATTTTTCTAAGTCCAACACGTCTGGAAGTACTAAACTGCCTATTATACGCGTTTTATTGCTTAATCCTCAACGGTAAAGTATGGCATAGTGGTTAAGGAAGAGGATTACCATGCAGGAGGTAGAAGGTTCAAGCCCCACGGGTGGCAGATTTTTTATAATTTTTTTTGACTTTTTCTGAAATGATCCTCTTATCGTAACATGAATAATGTGTTAAGGCATAGTTTAATGTATTAATTATGCTAATTAATGATTTTTAATTATAGAAAGAAGCTAGTAAAAGACGAAAAATCGGAATAAGAAATCGATAAAAAATCGACAGAATATCGAATTCGATAAAGTGTCGCAAAAGTTCCGCCTAAATCGTGAAATTATCTTTCGATATTATAGATATATTATCGATAAAATATCTTACTATAATCTCGAAATTTTTGCTAACTATAATTCGTCGATAATCTATCTATATATCGAAAGATAATTTCACGATTTATGCGGAACTAACGCGACACTTTATCGAATTCGATATTCTGTCGATTTTTTATTTCGATAATTTGACGAGTGTGCTGCTCGGGTTCATTAAAAAAAATAGGTATTTAATAAAATTCCAACAGAAATTTTTGATTTTTTAATTTTTGAAAAAACAACACTAAAAAATCTCTTGATTTTTACACAGAATTTTATTTAGTTGTGTTTTAGGAAAGAAAACTACAACTTTCAGTAAAAAATATTCTCAATTATTGGTCTTAATTTCTTCTTGGGAAAAAAAATCTTATCAATTTTTTTGAAGACAAATCTCTCAATTATATCAGAGTAAATTTTTTAAAACATTTTTAAAGGAAAAAACTTCTTATGTTGAAAAAAAAACGATTTATAATAAAATCGTTCAATTTTTGGAGGAAACACTCTAAATTTTTTGACGTAAGTAGAAAGGTAACAGAAAAACATCTCTCCTTTTTTTTAGAATTTTTTTCTACATTTTTAAAGAAAAAATTTCAATTTTTGGTCTTAATTTTTTTTGAAAAAAAAACCAACTCAATTGTTTGGAATTTAAGAAACCAAACCTCTCAATTATTTTGGAAGTAAAAAACTTTTCAAATTTTTGGAGTAAAAAATCTCATTTTCATAACGGAAAAATTTTTGTTTTCGTCTTGATATACAAAAAAAAATCTCGGGTTCTTTTTTTCATTTTTTTATTTTATTTTTTTTAGAGGAAAAATTTCAATTTTTGGTCTTCATTATTTTTGAAAAAAAAACTTGATTTTTTTTAGTGTAAAAAACCCTTAATTTTGTACTGACAAATATTTCTAAATTTTTTTAAAGTAAAATTTTTTAAAATTTTTATGGAGTAAAAAACTTTATTTTTTTAAGGAAAATAAAATCACTTCATTAAAAAAAAATCTGAAGTAACAACCTTTTTTTAAAGAAAAAAAAATCTTTCAATAATTTTTTGGAGAAGAAAAAATCCACTATTTTTTTCGATAAAAAAATACCACAATTTTTTGAAAAAAAAAACTCATAATGTTTTTGAAGTAAAAAATTATCTCAATTATTCTGAGTAAAATCAGAAAAAACCTACTCAAAAAAAATATTTGTTCCAATAACATTGAAAAAAAATCAATTTGTGAAGTAAGAGAATTATTTTGGTTTTCAAACAGACATCGACGAAAAAACTGGAAAAAGTGACTTTATAGTGACCATTTTGGGCAAATAGTGACAAAAAATGACTAACATGCGAAATAGTAAAAAAGTCGAAAGTGACTGAATTCCATGCCTGCTATGATAGGCAAAAAATGTGAAAAATAAAAATTGCGTATTTTTTTATTTCTACCCATACTTATATTCAACAAAAAAATGTTCTCTCAATTTAATTTGTCAAATTTTCCTCCGTCCCTTAAATTTTTGAGATAGGCATCATGTCTATTATAAAGTTTTTTCTAAGTGGTACCACCAGGTTGTATCCAAATCTGTAGTCTTCTTGTCTTGAACAATGCTCCCGGACACCCTATATTTTGAAACTCATCGAACCCGAGAGAAATATAATACCTACAAATAACACTCCGAAAATATTTTCTTTCGTCGTTAAACTCACTTTTAACGTTAGGGCGTCATCATCGTCGAGATGATTGAAAAATTGACCAATTTTATCAATTTCCATTTCATCTCTGTGAAACGGAAACTATTCAATATTTAAGGTTAATTCATTCGTTAACGCGGCCTCCATTAACGTTTTGAATTATTAATCATCAACATCCGTCGAAAATTTTCACCCATCTTAGACACCTATTAGGCTGGTACAGCGAAGACGTCGACGAACGAGGGTACGTCAGATGGAAAATTCCATCTTTTCATTTTCCTTTCGTCGAGTTACAATACCCGCAGCATTGAAACGTGCTACTTAAAGTTTCGCTCGCTACGTGAAGTTCTCTCTCGAAGCTAATACCATCTTATGGATATTTCTCTCTCTGCGAGCAATAAAAGTCAACCGAAAGTATAATAATCAAATCATAAAGTCGCCAAAATGATCGGTGGTTATTTCCAACGTCGACCCCGCCGCCGACGCGAGCATTTAACGCAAAAGCTCTCCGGGGCTTGGGACTTTTCAGAAGAAGGAAAAAAGTAATTTCATCACAATAGCGATGGCTTCTGAAACGATTTTTTAATCCCTTCACAGACGGTTAACGCTAATAATGAACTCATTAAGAGCAAACCACCGAGTAAATGTACCACCCTGCTGCCTGCTCCCGCTTACCGGCTCTTGATTTCCTTTTAAATACGTTGATAAAATAAATGAATTAAGTATATTTTAAAAGCGTAACGTAACGTAACGCGTATAAACTTACCCTTACCCAAAACTACTTTTCTAGACGCAATTAAATCTTCATTTCACGCCCTACCAAAGAGGAAGAGTCGACGAAAAAAAGAAAACCTCCAAAGTTGCACATCATAATACAGTCGCCGGTCAACGACAACACCCATACACCCCTACCAACTTCCACCTCATCGCGAGGACCCGCTGTTAAGAGAAATAATTAATTTTTTCCTTCCTCGCCTAAGCTGAGGTATTTTTCCCTCGAAGAAACTTTTAAATAAACCGTTAACACTTTCAAAAGGTATTTTAACTTGTTAACGACTATAATTTAAGATTGGAATTTTTTTTTTCGCCTCCGTCACCATCGTCCTCGTTCGTATTATAAGCTCTCTAACGTTTCGTTGTTAATTTTTTCTCGCTTTGAAAATATTTTCGTCTAAACGACCCGCAATTTTCTTCCCTTGGCCGCAGATACGAGTCAGACGAGCCAGGTCGTCCGGTGTCGGATCAATGACACGTTGCTGTGTCATCGTTCAATGGCATGCCACATTCCACCAGCCAAGAACTGAAAAGTAAACTCGCAGAAGACTACTTTTGAATAGGTCTGCCTCCTTAAACGAACGCATTTTCCTGTACCCTTTGCGCGCCAAGACAATTAAAACCCTTCCTAAGTTTAAAGATAATTACGTATTCTTTTACCGTGAAGATGGTTGGTAAATGTACCTACTTCTACGACTCCATTTATATTACAAAAACGTCATTGTCTGCGTCCTCATCGTTGCAAATTAATTACAACCGAGCACAGTTCTCTCAGCTTATTTTTTTTTCGAAATATATCCCGATATCTGGCAGACAATTTTTTGAAGAAATTTTCGCCTCTCTCGAACTCAAGATCAAAATCAACAAAATTTTACAAACAATCTATTCAAGAATAGTGCCCAGTTTATTCAATTTGTTTACATGGACATTGGACGTGGATCATTGTTGTTGAATTTTCAAGTCCAATGCTAGGTAGATTACTTGTGATTCAAAATTGGAGAAGAGGGAGGATGCAATCGAAATTTTTGTAATAACCAAAATTATTTCCAAGACTTTAAGCTATAACTTTTGTTTGAAACTTTTTAGCCGAATTTTTTTTTTTAAATTTAGGCTATTGTGTCCGACCCTAATTTAGAAGGAGGGGGGTAGAAGAGTTCTGACCCCATTTCTCGACGTTTGGGACCAAAAGAAGACGATCTGACACATGTCACATATTTATATATATATATATATATATATATATATATATATATATATATATATATATATATATACACATATAATTTTAACGCTACTTTTGGAACTCTGGGGCCGAGCCTAACAGGTCAAATGAGGTCAAACTTGATATGTAGGGTCCCCTCGGTGTAGGAATGATGCAAAAAAAATTTTGGAGCCCTAACTCAAAATTGGAGATTTTACCCTTTTTTGAGGGGGTGCGGGGGAGCCCCAATATCATGAAATTTTTTGAAACTTGCCCCAGGGATGAGAACCCTAATTACCTACACCATAGTCAAATTTCAGCCCCCTAAGTCATCCCCACCCTATTTTAGGGCCCAAAAAGTGGATTTTGGGGTCATTTTTTTCACGTTGATCAGGCTACAGATCCCCCAAATGGGGCTGGGGGCCAAAATTTTCATCATGGATCAAGTTTGTGCCCCTGATGTGCCTTTTGTAGGTTTCAACTTTTGGGCCCCCTTTGACCCCTGTCAAGGATCAAAAATCAAGATTTTTCACAATTTTTCATGTTTTTTCTCGCTTCCCGGTACGTTGATCAGCCTGCAGCCCAAATCAAATGACCTTGGATGCTAAAATTTGGTATTTAGGATAGGTAAGGGTCACTGAGGTGCCTTTTGGGGTTTTTGACCCTCGAGCCCCAAAATTGGGGGTGGCCCTTTTTTGAAGAGGGCTCTAAAGAGGCCCCAATTTGACAAAATGATTTGAAATTTTTACCAACAACAGTGACTCTGATTGTCTCCACTGTATCCAAATTTCAGCTTCTCAAGTCATCCCCACCCCATTTTAGGGCTCAAAAAGTGGATTTTGAGGTCATTTTTTCACGTTGATCAAGCTACAGACCCCCCAAATGGAGCTGGGGTGCCTAAATTTTTATAATAGATCGAGTTTATGCCCCTGATGTGCCTTTTGTAGGTTTTGACCTTTAAACTCCTTTTGACCTCGATACAGGGTCAAAAATCAATATTTTTCAAGTTTTAACCTGTCTTTTCTGACGCGTTGAACAGCCTACAGCCCAAACTAAAAGACCTAAACAATCGAAATTTGGGATGTAGGGTCAGTAGAAGTCACTGATGTGCCTTTTGGGGGTTTCGACTTTTGAGCACCATTTGACCCCCGTACAGGGTCAAAAATCATAAATTTTCACGTTTTAACCTCTTTTTTGGTGTGTTGGCCCTCGTCTGAAGAGCTGAAAGTGTGAAGGGATTGAGAGCGAAGCCCTCAATCCTCTCCTGTCTTGTCGCTATTGAGGGCAAAGCCCCCAATAGGGGCATGGGGGCGGAGCCCCATCTGAAGAGTTGGAAGTGACGAGGTACGCGGAAGTATGGGGCGGAGCCCCCATCCTAAGAGCCGAAAGTGATAAGGGTGTGTCGGAGCCTCAACGGGGGTATGGGGCGGAGCCCCCATCTGAAGACGAAATCTTCAATGCAGAGAGGAACTAAAACTGAAGACAAAAACCTGATATTTTTAAACTGAATTTGAAGTTAAAACTGATATTGAAACTGAAATACCATGGATGAAAACGTTTTCAAAGTGGTACACTAACTTGAAAAAAAAAATTCGGCTGTCGCGGAGCATCTTGACTGCTACGCGTTTTTTTCGATTGAATCCCTACCTCCAACAATTTTTATTAATAATAAGTATCTTAGTCACATTATGCGTAATTGGAGGGGAGGGGGAGATCTAATCGAAAATTTTATAATAACAAAAATTATTTTTAGGACCTCAATCTACAACTTTTGTTTGAAAAATTTTTCAATTGGGCCCCTCCCTCCATTTTGAAAAAGTATCTACCTGGTGTGATGTGAAATCGGGTAGAGGGAGGGATCCGATCGAAATTTTTATAATAACCAAAATTATTTTTAGCATATTAATCTACAACTTTTATTTGAAACTTTTTTTTTCAATTGACCCATTTCTCCTTCACTCCTCTGATTTTTAATTTAGTACCTTCGAAGCGCTATGCAAAATCGGTGGAAAGGAAAGGTCCAATTGAAAAAAGTTTCCAATAAAAGTTGTAGCCTAAAGTCTTAGGAATACTTTTGGTAGTCACAAAAATTTCGATTGGACCCCTCCCTCCCCTCCAATTATAAATATCAAGTATCTATGTAGTATTGACTTGGTAAAATTCAACAACAACGATCCACGTCCATGTAAATAAATTGAGTAAACTAGACATTAGATCTTATTTACGTCTCCAAACATCGTTTTCGCATTGCATTATTTATCGTTGATATTCTAAATCCATAAAGTTGTTGATATTGTTTTTCATCAACAATTTAACCCGTCAAGGCCAATTACCCTTTGTTTCAATCGCACGTAAACGTTGATCGAGAATTCGAGAACAAGTATAAAAAACAACAATAACTACGTATACAGCAGATCCTATCGTCAGCAAAATGTATACTTCTGGGTACACAACGAGATAGATACATTTTTATGTAACGCGAAACGAAGTTTGCGAATAATATTTTATCGATACACTACCTAGCCAAATCAGCTTAATATGCGAAAAAACATCCTAAAATCATTGAAACTCTAGCATCTTTTAAATCCTTTCTCAAGAACAACTCGACTTATATTATTTTCATTCTTCAATTTATATCCAACTATGTAGGTGGGTCATTCTCAAAATACGCCGAACATTCGCTAGTGATTTTTTGGATTTTTCATCATGCGGTAAATAATTTTTTTTTTTTGAAAAAATATTGTATGATGTAGGAGACAACATCTGTATAGTTGGACAAGCAGGAAACCCCACACAGGGGGAGAGGGGGCGACTTTTGTCCACGACGGTGGACATTATAGTGAAAGTTCCATAATATTACCCCCCCCCCCCACCCCGAAAAATCCAAAACTTGTAAAACACAAACTTTACAAGGGGAACAAAATAAAAATGTCAAGAATTCCAATTATTCAATAAAGTTTCAAAGAAAGTCTGCATTTAGACATTTTTTTCATTTTTAAGTTGTGGTGTCTATTGTTTGAAATTAAACCAGCATTTTTGGGCAAAGGAAGGGGCATACAAAAAAAAATGGTTAAAATCAACATTTAGATCACATTTAGAATGATGGGAGACTGTAGTGAGCAATGCATCTATAACTGTCTTTAATTTTGGAAGAAAAAAAAATATTACGCCACGACGGTGGACAAATATAGTGAAAACAAAATTTTAAAAATTTTCAAATTGTGAGAGATGGATCCGTTCATAGAAAAAACTGAATATCACGTTCCAATCTGGTCCACTTACTTGTTTCAACGCCGCTTAGTTGAAAATAAAATATTCACTCCCGGCCTCAAAATTGGGAGCCATTACGAAGACATGATAGCTGGCCAAATAGAGGTTTTTAAAAGATTTTCCGGTTTCTCAGCACTCACGTTACTCAAGGATATGAAAATTGCACTGAATATTAATTTTAGGATGGTGAGGTGTCGGTTTGACCGATTTTCGCATTTGAAAGTATTCAATTACCCTCCTCTCCATCATGTTACAAAGTGCCACTACGAAGACAGGAATAACTGGATTACAAACTTTGAGCTGTTCTGGATGTACCAAAATGATCTTGAAAATTCGTTTGAAATGCTTTAATATTTAATACACATCTCTGGGTGTTGTATCAGTGTGATAATTAAATCAACAAGCTATAATGAGATCAGAGAAATACAATTTATTATGTAGACGTTGAGTGGTAACGCGCCACGACGGTGGACATTTCTCCACTATTTAATTTTTAGGGCGATGAGTATGTAATTCAAAATTTCTTTTTAATATGGATTGTTATAGCCCAGAGTGTACTCTATCCATACATAACAAGAAATTCATTCTAGCATTAATACTTCGTGAGATATTGAGTGGTAACCTGAATATTCGGCGTATTTTGAGAATGACCCATGGTATAAGCGATGTTCTGTCGTACACCTACACATATTTACATGGTTTCTTAGTTAAGAATACACACCTCACCTCAATCAACCCGGTATATCGAAAACTTGTTTCTAAAATCTGAACACATGTTTACATAAACTTAGGCTTACTATTAAAGGGCTGAAACACAGTCTAGAAAAAATTGTAATTGCTTCGCAAAATCGAAAACTTTGCAATTTATTTTTTCTGAGAAATTTTTGCAAATTCTCGTTTGTATAAGAATAATCAACTCGAGCAAAATCAATAAAAATTAAAAATTTAGTTTTTTTTGAAAATTTTACAATTATTTTTTGCAACTTTTTTACCAAGTATAGGCCTAAAATGCAAAAAATTTCAAAGCATGGAAAATTAATATTTTTTGCAATGTCATTTTTGTAGTTTTCCTTTTCTGTAAGCAATTTATGAAAATTCAGTAGGTAGGTAGCTAAGTACGTATTACTCGCAAAATGTCAACTTCTTACTTACAAATTACAATCAATTTTTTATGAAAAAATATTTTAATTTCTCTTCGGCAAAAAACTTGCCAAAAATTTTAACGATCGCAAAATGTAATTGTGCGGATCAGTTTTTTAAAAATTATTACCATAGATTTTCTGTGAAAAAAAAAAGACAACAACTTTTAATTTTTGAAATTATTCTTCAAAACAAAATTATAATCATTTAATAAGACGCTTGCAAAACAAACATTTTTACAATTTAGTTGTTTTTTAAAAAATTATTGCAATTAAATTCTTTTTATTAAAAAAATTTACCTAAACCACCCAAAATGTAATTTTTTGAAATTCTGTTTTTCCAAAAATCATTTACAAACTCCAAAAAGTTATAAAACATGACCGATTGGAAATTTTTGCGATTTTTCTGTTGCAAAAAAAAATCCAAAAAATTTTCAAACACTAGTTTTTGCAATGTTTCTGCCGCAATAAATTTTTTACCGTGGGGAAGGGGCTGCCAAAAATTTTCTAAACAAGTAAACTGCAACATTTTTTGGAAAAAATTCAATTTCTCTACTATGAAAAATTTGATAAAAAATCAAAAAACGCATGTAACAAAAAAAATTTGCATTCATTTTTTAAAAAGATTTTCACAATTTTTCTTTTGTATTTTTTTTTAAATTTTAGCCCCTGAAAAATGAAAAAAATAATGCAATTTTTCTGTTTTAACAATTAACAAACTTGCACAAAATTTTGAAGCTTAAAAAACTACTTAAAAACTATGATTTTTTTGTGAAAAAAATTGTGAAAATTCAGTAGGTAGTACGCACGCTGCTAGTAAAGTGTAAAAATTTTACAATTCAGTTTTTGAAAAAATTATTTCAATTTCTCTTCTGCAAAAAATACAAAAAAAATATAAACCATTTCTAATAGGAAATTTTTACAATTTATCTGTACTTAACTAGTAAAAAAATTTCAGGAAATTTTAATGCTTGCGAGATGTAATTTTTTTTTTTGCAATTCTGTTACATGAAAAAATTGTTTCAATTTCTCTTCTTAGAAAAATTTGTAAGAATTCAACTAAGCTTATATTTTTCAAAAATTATATTTTGGTAAAAAATTTACTAAATTTGCAATTTACTTTTTTTTTTAAATTGTTTACAATCGTTCTGTTGTAATTTTGCAATTTTTTTTCCTGAAAATTACTGATTACTTGATGCCTTTATTTTATTTTATTTTTTTGGTAAAAAATTTCTGAAAATTTAATGTACTGCTCTCGAAACGTAAAATTGTTCCTATTTATGTGGTGACGTAAAAATGTTCACAATTTCTGCAATTTCGCAAATCATTTCTTTTTCAAAAAAAAAATGTTTATTTTGTAAGTTTTTTTTTTAAATTTAAATTTCAATCTCTGTATATGATACATTTAATCAATTGATTTGAAAATGTTTTGAAATTTTTCCCTTATAAAATTTTTTTAAACCAAGTGTAATTTTTTTTTTCTTTTGTAATTCAAGTAGGTACCTACCTATTCATTTTTATTTGTAAAAAATTCACTGAAAGCGATAGAAATCAAAAATGTCTGCAATTTAATTTTTTCCTTGCACGATGCTCACAAAATGTGAAATTGTTAAATTCAGATAGTTTTTTGAGAATTTTTATAATTTCTATTTTGTAAAAAATCTATTTCAACACTCTCAAGTGCATAGCTAAATAATTTTTTTGCAAATGAGTCTTTTTGCTACTTTTTTTTTGCAATTTCTCTCCTTTAAACAATTTTTAATCATGCATAATAAGAAAATCTTGTGACTTTTCTTACGTAAGAACTTTCAAAAATCCAAAATTCAAAATTTTTGCAATTTTATTGTTTTTATTAAAACTTCCCAGTTTTTTTTTTTAAATTTTCAACCATTTTTAAATTATTATCCATTCAAAATTAAAAGAATTCATATTTGTAATAAGTTAACAAAAAATTTGAACCAATGAAAGATGTTAATTTTTGCAATTTCTATATTTTTGTAAAAAAAAAAATTAATCACTTTTCATTAGCCGAATTTTTTTTTTTAAATTTAGGCTATTGTGTCCGACCCTAATTTAGAAGGAGGGGGGGTAGAAGAGTTCTGACCTCATTTCTCGACGTTTGGGACCAAAAGATGACGATCTGTCACATGTCACATATTTATATATATATATATATATATATATATATAATTTTACACCTACTTTTGGAACTCTAGGGCCGAGCCTAACAGGTCAAATGAGGTCAAACTTGATAGGTAGGGTCCCCTCGGTGTAGGAATGATGCAAAATTATTTTTGGGGCCCTAACTCAAAATTGGATATTTTACCCCTTTTTGAGGGGGTGCGGGGGAGCCCCAATATCATGAAATTTTTTGAAACTTGCCCCAGGGATGAGAACCCTAATTACCTACACCATAGTCAAATTTCAGCCCCCTAAGTCATCTCCACCCCATTTTAGGGCCCAAAAAGTGGATTTTGGGGTCATTTTTTTCACGTTGATCAGGCTACAGACCCCCCAAATGGGGCTGAGGGGCCAAAATTTTCATCATGAATCAAGTTTGTGCCCCTGATGTGCCTTTTGTAGGTTTCAACTTTTGGGCCCCCTTTGACCCCTGTCAAGGGTCAAAAATCAAGATTTTTCACAATTTTTCATGTTTTTTCTCGCTTCCCGGTACGTTGATCAGCCTGCAGCCCAAACCAAATGACCTTGGATGCTAAAATTTGGTATTTAGGATAGGTAAGGGTCACTGAAGTGCCTTTTGGGGTTTTTGACCCTTGAGCCCTTAAATTGGGGCTCGCCCTTTTTTGAGAGGGGCTCTAAAGAGGCCCCAATTTGACAAAATGATTTGAAATTTTTACCAACAACAGTGACTCTGATTGTCTCCACTGTATCCAAATTTCAGTTTCCCAAGTCATCCCCACTCCATTTTAGGGCCCAAAAAGTGGATTTTGAGGTCATTTTTTCACGTTGATCAGGCTACAGACCCCCCAAATGGAGCTGGGGGGCCTAGATTTTTATCATAGATCGAGTTCATGCCCCTGATGTGCCTTTTGTAGGTTTTGACCTTTAAACCCCTTTTGACCTCGATACAGGGTCAAAAATCAATATTTTTCAAGTTTTAACCTGTCTTTTCTGACGCGTTGAACAGCCTACAGCCCAAACTAAAAGACCTAAACAATCGAAATTTGGGATGTAGGGTCAGTAGAGGTCACTGATGTGCCTTTTGGGGGTTTCGACTTTTGAGCACCATTTGACCCCCGTACAGGGTCAAAAATCAGAAATTTTCACGTTTTAACCTCTTTTTTGATGTGTTGGCCCTCGTCTGAAGAGCTGAAAGTGTGAAGAAGATTGAGAGCGAAGCCCTCAATCCTCTCCTGCCATGTCCCTATTGAGGGTAAAGACCCCCAATAGGGGCATGGGGGCGGAGCCCTCATCTGAAGAGTTGGAAGTGACGAGGTGGTTGGGGGCGAAGCCCCCAACGCGGGGGCATGGGGGCGGAGCCCCCATCCTAAGAGCTGAAAGTGATAAGGAGGTTGGGTAGGAGCCTCAACGGGGGTATGGGGGCGGAGCCCCCATCTGAAGTTGAAATCTTCAATGCAGAGAGGAACTAAAACTGAAGACAAAAACCTGACATTTTTAAACTGAATTTGAAGTTAAAACTGATATTGAAACTGAAATACCATGGATGAAAACGTTTTCAAAGTGGTACACTAACTTGAAAAAAAAAATTCGGCTGTCGCGGAGCATCTTGACTGCTACGCGTTTTTTTTTTTTTTTTTTTTACTTTATTATTTCAATAATTTATAACCTACATTTTAGTGAAAAATCTTCAAAAAAATTCAACGCTTGAAAAATTGAAAAAATGTTCGTCACTTTTCATGCGAAAAATCATTTTTTTAATAATACTCGTACGTGAAGCGAGACCTACTCTTCAGATGTATTTTTCATTCGATTACAACATAACGATGAAATTGCAACCGTACACGTTTCGATAAAATCGACGAGAAAAAGAATTATCAAATTATATGCCAAGTTGAAGGTGAAGTGAAATTTGATTTTTACGAGACGAATGCCGGTGTATGTAGTCGCCTTACGGTTAGGTAGATGGTACAGCACGGCATCGGCACCTCAGGTACATTGGAATCGGTCGATAAATTGATAATTGAATTTATTTGATTTGACAGTTAACGAATAAGTCTAAGAAATCGAAATCATGCGGAGAGGAAATTCTCATTTGCCGGTCGGAGTAGTCGTTAAAGGAATTTAAGTGGATTTTTTCGCTGGCCTTTTTTGCCGCGTAGTTTATTTGAAATATTGATGTCGGTTTTTATTTTATAGACGTAATGAAATTTTCGTGTCAAAAGGCGCACCAAAAAATAATAACCGATTGATGGTAAGACGTAGAAAGAATCTGAGGCCAGGCGAAAAGAAGAAGGGGAAAAATTGATGGAAAAGGAAGCGAGGTAAATATTCAAAGGGTGGGTAATGCGAGGGACTGACATAATATTTGAGTTACGATTTGGCGAGATGAAGAAGAAAATTTACAACTGATGAATGCTTAGGGCTTAAAACAATGTTTCGCGGATAGATTCGCATGCGACTTGCATAGTTCGTCGATATGAAATATTTTCAGCTTTTCGTTGTATGAATTGTTCGTTTTGCTAAATTAACCTCTCGAAGCTTTTCACGCGGAAGATGTTAACTATATTTTTACCCTTTCCCCCAACTTCATTTTAATTCGCTCCAACTTCACCCTTATATTTATATCGACGTAGGCCTGCATTTGCTGGCTCGAGTCGGTCTATTTTTAGGCTGTCGCGACGTCGTTCTAATCGTAAATCATTTTCACTTTGGTCGTATAAACTTACCCAAAACGTTATGTAGGCCTTATAGTAGTCGAATGAGGTTAAGATAGGAGAAGGGTGCGTATGTGTCGCGATGTCGTGTTAGGTAAGTAAGTCGCACTGCGTAAGTATTTTCTGTATTCGCGAAATGTACGGAATTTTCATTTTATAAGTGGAATTTTCGTGTTTACCGTGTAATTTAAATTTGGCGTCGTATTCCAAACGAGTGTTTATCGAAATTAATGTAGTGTGTGGCTTGTCTAAGGCCTGAGAAGACACGCCATTCTATTTCTCCCTTTGCAATATTGAATATATTTTTCAGAACATTACAAAATAAAATTGAAAAATTGTAGGGGTTATTGAATTACCACAATGTTGTCAAGTCCAACACTACATAAATATTTGATATTCAAACTTGGAGAGGAGGGAGGGGTCCAATCGAAATTTTGGTTATAACCAAAATTATTCCCAGAACTTCAAGCTACAACTTTTGTTTGAAAATTTTTTCAATTGGGCTCCCTACCTCCTCCCTGTTTGTAATAATGGCTTCATGTATTTTGAATAAGTTGTTTTATCCAAAATTGGTGGGGAGGGAGGGGTTCAATCGAAATTTTTGTAATAATCAAAATGATTTCTGAGACTTCAAGCTACAACTTTTGTTTGAAATTTTTTTTAATTAGACCCTTCTCCCAATTTTGAATACCCAGGTACCCACCTAATATTTTGTGTAATTGAAGGAGAAGGAGCGGTCCAATCTAAATTTTTTATTACAACCAAAGTTATTTCTAGGACCTTATTCTGCAACTTTTGTTGAGAAAATTTTTCAATTTTCCCCTTCCCTCCTCACTCCTTTAATTTTTAATTACGAGTAGTATCATTATTCATTATTGAAATACTACAATGTAGGAGGGGGGATCAAAATGATCTGGAACTTTTCTTATTACTCGCGATTTAAACAAGTTACAATGGTCCAGTTGGTCTCATTCTATAGCTGGAACCCTTATCTACTAATTGAGACCCAGCTGATTTCTCTATGTGTAGTGGTTCTCAGTCTGTGGCTTGAAAAGCAGTGGTACCTAAATCGTGCACGGTTTTGAAAAAAAATGCATAAAAATTCATAAAAAAGTATTTTAATCTTGAAGAGCACGTGGAACATTCGATTTTTGTACATCACCTTCAAAATAATAATCTAGGCTCTTCACACACTTCCGCCAGCGAGTTTTCCACCCCTGAAAACATGCTTTGAAATCTGCTTTTGGGATGAATGATTTTTTTCACCCGTTTCAAGAACCTTAGAAATGTATTTTTTTAGAAATTTTGAATGAACTTTATTCCACTTCCAAACAATTTTTCATCTCAACACAGACCTTGATGTTTAGACGCTCTTCAAATGTAGCCAAAATTACAAAAAATATGCAAAAATCGCCGAAGTCACTTGACCCATGCGCACATAAACGCAAATAGCGGCTAAACTAAGCAAGCTACTGGTTTTTGCGACCTCTCATTCGAAAGAAGAGACATTTGTGATTCCATAGCCACCGCAACGAACCGTGTACATGGATTGGAACACGAGTTATAAGCGAAGTTCCACATCATTTTGATCCACCCTCGTAATATTGATAATTTTTACTCTTGTGAAGAATCAGCCTAAAAAAAAAAAAATTAAAAAAAAATGTTCAACAAGACAAATTCACTCTTTTTCAGTTATAGTAAAATTCCAAAATATTTTTTTTGTATTTCGAGTTTCGATAAGAAAACACGAGTCGAACTCGAAACGAAGTAAATACCAAATCTACATAAGAAGACAAAAACTTTACCTAAAAAGATTTTCAGGCAGCCAGAGCCACAGGCACTAATTCGAATCAATTTTAAATATTTGTTCTCGAGAGCAACGCTTTAATTAAAACTAGGAGAATCCTGATAAGAAAAGTTGGCATTTATAAGAAGAATCTACGAACACAATGGATGAAAAATTTACTCCAGTTTCGATCAATTCAATAAAACAGCATCTGATCATTATTATACTCATACGTCTTGGAAAATACACATGGAAAACACCTTGGGAAATTGAAGTCTTTAAACGGAAATTGTCCGATAAATAGGCGGATTGACGTCACTCCCTTTTGCGTTTTCATCAACTGCAATTGACCTCGCACTGAATTTATTCCCGCCCTTGGATAGTTTTTTTCTAAAGTTGTACATACGTAATATAATATACAGGGTGTCTAAGTTGAGAATATCTCCCTTTCAATCTGGCAAGTCGACAACTTCTTTCGATAACGTGTAGATATGTTTGCCTGGCTTCGAAATTGAATACAGTCTATGAAAACATATTCTTTTGATTATAGAAGTATAAGGTAGGTACGTAGACGTACATTTTAAAAAATCTTATTTGTCATTTCAGATTTTTTTTTTAAATGTTCTAATTTAAAAACTAAATTGTAAAAAAAATTATTTCGAATGATTTAAAAAATGTTTCATTTTACAGAAGAAAAAATGCACATAAATTTCAAAAAAGAAAAAAAAAAATACGTCGCCAAATTTTTACATTTTGCCAGCAACCAACGCGACGCGCGACGTAGGTAAGTAGTAGGTACCTAGACCTACCAAATTTTTACAATGTTCTGCACAAGAAAAATTACAAAAATTCTCGTACATTAAAATTTTTGATTTCACACGTGCAATTATATTTTAAAATTCTTTTACAAATGAGAAATCGCAAAAAAAAAATAATAAAAAGTAATTTTCAAACCTTTTTAAAAATCTTATGACAAATTTTTTACAAAAGATTAATTTACAAAAAAGAAAAATCGACTGCAAAATTTTTAGATTTTTCATCTACCAATTTTTTTGAAAATTTTTTACAAAACGATAAGTATTTAAAAAATTAAAAAATAAACGAACTGAAATATTTGTCAATTTTGAATGCTTGAATTTTTTTGTAATTTTTTTTTTGAAAAATGGCATACCTACATCTACTTAATTACAAATGACAAATATTTCAAAAAAAATAAAAATAAAAATAAATTGTTGAAGTTTTTGATTTTTTATAATTTATTATACCTAGGTACTTATCAGAAAATATAATTTTTATTGCATTTTTTTTTTTCAAAAAAAAAATTGAAAAAGGTAAATAAAATTGATAAATTTGGATATTATGGCATAATGTAAATTTTTATGTAAATTTTTGGTATAAGAAAATAATTTCTAAATTTTTTAAAAAACATAATTTTTTCAGCGTTTTTTTATTTTTATTTTTTTTTTTACAGAAAAAAAATACCCCCCCCCCCCAGTTTGATGCATGGAAATTGCGAATAAAATTTTTACCAATTTTTCTCATTAACAATATTTTGAAAAATGTACTTTGCAAATAGGTACCTCATCTGGTACCTGAATAATTATTTTTTTTTTTTAAGTTTTCACAAATTTTTCTTGAGTCAGAAATTACGATAAATGGACACAATGACGAAAAATAAGTGGATATTGTGTTGACGAAAACCCCTAAAAAAAGATCCAGTAAAATTTCTTTGAAAATCAAAAAACCCATAGAAAAATTTTTCGTTAACAAGGCATCAAAGAGAGGCCGGCACTCTTCATGCATAGTACATAGGTTTTCTCCAACCAAACAAAGCAAACAGGTACGTCAAAAAACTTGGAAAAACACCGATTAAAAAATTCCTTTACTTACTACCAACACAGGTATAGTTTTGTATGAAAAGCTCAGAGAGTGGGCGAAACCTAAAACGAGAAAGTGCACTGACAGGAATAAGAAAAAAGAGCAAAACTTGAAAGCTTTCTTTTTAATTGTCAACTGGCAAAAGTCGGACTTGGCAATTCTTATACTGCTACTTCAATCACACTTTGAAAATTCCAAGCCCGCATTTCCAACCTCCATTTCAAAATTGAAAAAGAAAACTTTTTTATTTGATTTAAAGTGAAATAAAAAATTCTTTACCGACTTGCTCGTCGTGTTTCGTTTTTTTACGCCATGATTCTTGAACCCAATCGAAATTTCTGCCATGAAAACAGATCCGTTTACTTAGCGCGATTAAAATAAAGCATCAAGTTTCACCTAACTATCATCTTGTTAAACTCGAATAAAATAAAACTCCTCCCAAAATACTCACTATGTTTTTCCCCATATTTTTGGTTTTCATTTTTTTTATTTTTTGAAAGTTTACCTACCTCACGAAATGAAAAGCATATCACCATCAACCATAACAGCGCTCAGATAAACAATTGACATCAACCAACCTGAAACACAGAGAAAAAAATCCAATTTTAAATTAAACTCGAGAAAAATGTTTTTCGAAAGCCAATACGAGTTCGTTTTTTTAAAAACTACATCAAATGTATGTTTTTATACCGCAAATACAGTTGAAAATTTTACCGTAAATAATAAACGTACGTACAGTGAAAAAAACAAATTCAAACATCACTCCGGTTAATAAGGTAGGTTAAAATCAATATTTCTATTACGGCATGGAAAAGTAAAAAAACAGACCTAAAATCAGTCCTACTGATACGGCGAATTTTAAACAACTTTCCGCTACTTTCCTCCGCTCTAGAAAGTTAATTACCTACTGATTTATTCGGACGAATTAACTTTTCCCCCCAGACAAGCACACAACGCAAACACATCTAATTCAGGCCCAGCCCAGCCCAGCCCAGCCCAGCCCGAATCAAAGTAAACGAAAATTTATGTAGTTAGACTAAAAAGGATGATTCAGCCGTCATTTCCCCCATTTACTGTCTTTACTTCGTTAGATAATTGTAATTCCTTTAAACGTCATTCATCCGAAATAGATTAGTTATAAGACGCCAAATACTGTAAGGACATTTCCCCAGCTAATAAACACGACCACTACATAGTAGGGTGGGCCATTTAATACAGCGAAAAAGTTGCATCTTGGTGAGACATGAAAAATAAAAATAAAATTAATCAAATCAAATAATATCTTCCAATCGCGCAAGAGCACTCAAATTTTTGAAAATTTGCAAAAAATCAAAATTTTAAAAAAATTCCAAAATGTTACAGAATGGGTTTTATGCCTTTGGTTGGCAAGTATTATCATCGTTATTAATATTATTTGAAAAAAATCCAGAATTCACCAGATCATCGCATTTATGAGACACTAAAAAAATGTCATTTTTTACGTTTTTTTAAAAAATTGAAAAAATAGATTAAAAGTTGAAAAAAAAAGATTTGTAGGTATTAAAATAGGTTTAACATACACAGTTTTGTCCAAAAAGACAATTTACATCGATTTTTCATATTTTTCGTACCCTTGAGAATTTTTCAAAAACTACGAAAAACTGAAGAAAATGAGGGAAATGATGGTTCCTGAAAATTAAGGTAAAGATGGAAAACCTTCGTAAATGTGAGGGGGGGAAGGGGCGAATTGAAAATTTTTTCAAATAAAAGTTATAGATTAAGATACTGAAAATAATTTTGGTTATCATAAAAATTTCGATCGAGTTCATCCTTCTCTTCTGATTTAACATAACACCAGGTAGATACTTTTTCAAAATAGGGGAAGGGGTCCCATTGAAAAAATTTCCAAACAAAAGTTGTGGATTGAGATACTAGAAATAATTTTTATTATTATAAAATTTTCGATTAGACCCTTCCCTCGATCTCTTTCAATTTCGCATAATATAACTTAGATACTCTTATACATTTATTATTATTAAAAATTGGTGGATGTAGGGGTCCCTGAAAACATTTTCAAACAAGAGTTGTACTTACTTGAAGTCTCAGAACTCTCCTACAATTTTCAATAGCAAGTATAAATTATATCAATTTTGAGGCGTTGTGGGGGGGTCGAGGAGTTCTATCACGAGTGGATCGCGGCGTACTGTTTTTTTTTTTCACCATCGAAAACTTACCAAGTCCAAATACTACATAGATACTTGATATACAAAATTGGAGAAGAGAAGGGGTCCAATCGCAATTTTTATAAAAACCAAAATTATTTTTAGGATCTTAATCTACAAATTTTATTTTGAAATGTTAAAAATTTTTAAAGTGACCCCTTCCTCCCTTCCTCTTTCCTCTAATTTTTAAATTAGTGGGGTTCAGCTTAAAAAATTTTCAAACAAAAGTTGTAGCTTGAAATCCTAGGAATAATTTTGGTTATTACAAAAACTTCAATTTTACCCCTCCATCCCCTCCAATTTTGAATATCAGGTATCTTATGTAGTATTATGAACTTTTGATAAATTTTTTATGGTGCCAAAAAAACTTTACTATGTAACGAACGATATATTGCTAATTTTTTACAATTTTTTGAATTTGGACCAAAATTTTGGGATGTTGTGCCTCCCCCTCCGAGGTCTCGAAATTCCGCACTAAATTTCGTGAATTCATCAATATATTTAAAACTATTTAGGTAATAGGTACCTATTCACAGACATTTCAACAGATTCTTAGAATATACATAATATCTCTGATGTATGTATATTCTAAAAAGTTAAGAGCTTTCCTCAAAAAAGTTCAACTTTCAACTTTCAAACCTTTCATAAGTGGTTCTAAATCTCTTTTCAGAGCTCTTTAAAATCTCGTTTACGATTTTTGCTACTTTAACTACCTAACACTAACATATGCTTCGGCAAAATTGGATACTATAATAAGAAATCTCTTCGAAGTGGAAGAACATCCCCTCACTCAAGTGGTTTCGTTACTTTTGGGGTGTGAGAAGCTCGTGAAACCTTTTTTAAGCAAAATTGGAAGGCATGGAATGACTCCATCCAAATTTTCTAGAAAAGAGCTGACAGACTAAACTGCAATTTAGTTATCTCCTCAATCCAAAAAAAATTTAACCCTTAAACCCCCAAGAAGATTCAGATGAGATACCGCAAATTTTTTCATATATCTGAATGTAGGCAAGTATGAATATCACAATGATCCATTGATTGCCTACCTGCCCCTTAAAACCTTTTTGGAAACAACAGAAACCTGTTTTCCATTTTCACGGAAATCCAAAAGGAAAAAAGATTCAACTTCGTTCAATTTTACATAAGATGACATAAGGCCATTAGATATACACTACAATCCGAAAAAAAAATTTCTATTGCCATTCTTCTGTATTGAAGGAGACAAAAAGGGAGAAATGTGTGAAAAAGCGGGCGCCCAAATGACCCTATTTGTCTATGAGAAATAAAATACATTCTTTCCATAAAATACCTTGGGAAAGTATACAGCCAGAACAGTACGACGTCATATTCCCCATTTTTGGAAAATTCATTTTGGAAAATGGGAAAGACAAATGAAATTTTAGCAAACAATTTTTATATCATCATTCCAAAAGTAAAATTTAATGAGCTTTTGAACTTTTCATATAAGTGAAAAGTTGAACTTTGGGTTTGATAGACTGGTGGAAAACTATTCAAAAATCGCCATTTTTCTTTTTGGAAAAAAATTCCAATTGCTCGAAATTTTTGATGATATTCCAAAAGGAAAATTTAATGAGCTTTGGAACTTTTCATATGAATGAAAAGTTGAACTTTGGGCTTGATAGACTGTTGGAAAATTTTTCAAAAATCGCCATTTTTCAGATTGAAAAAATTCCAAACAAAGGTAATTGGAATTTTTTCAATCTGAAAAATGGCGATTTTTGAAAAATTTTCCAACAGTCTATCAAGCCCAAAGTTCAACTTTTCATTCATATGAAAAGTTCCAAAGCTCATTAAATTTTCCTTTTGGAATATCATCAAAAATTTCGAGCAATTGGAATTTTTTTCCAAAAAGAAAAATGGCGATTTTTGAATAGTTTTCCACCAGTCTATCAAACCCAAAGTTCAACAAGTACTAAACTACCTATTATAAGCGTTTTATTGCTAATTCCTCAACGATAAGGTATGGCATAGTGGTTAAGGAAGAGGATTACCATGCAGGAGGTAGATGGTTCAAGCCCCACGGGGGATTTTTTATAATTTTTTTTGACTTTTTCTGAAATTATCCTCTTACCGTAACATGAATAATGTGTTTAGGCATAGTTTAATGTATTAATTATGCTAATTAAGGATTTTTAATTATAGAAAAAAGCTAGTAGAAGACGAAAAATCGGAATAAAAAATCGATAAAAAATCGACAGAATATCGAATTCGATAAAGTGTCGCGAAAGTTCCGCCTAAATCGTGAAATTATCTTTCGATATTATAGATAGATTATCGATAAAATATCTTACTATAATCTCGAAATTTTTACTAACTATAATTCGTCGATAATCTATCTATATATCGAAAGATAATTTCACGATTTATGCGGAACTAACGCGACACTTTATCGAATTCGATATTCTGTCGATTTTTTATTTCGATAATTTGTCAATTGTGCTGCTCGGGAAGTATTCTTTCAATTTTTTTTAGAGGATTTCTTGTGAAAAGATTGAGTATGAATTTTTTTGGAAAAATTTTGAAATTGTACTTCCTTTCAAAAATAATTTTAGAAGATCTTTCGTGAAAATCAATGAAAAAATGTTGACAGAATATTTGAATTTTTTCATGGAAAATTTTGAGTGAAAATGACCACATGTCGATATATTGTAATTTAATAATTCCTCAAGATGTACAAATCCTCTGAAACGTAGAAAATGGCAAAATCCGTTTACGAAATGAGCACTACGAAATTTATCTACACGTAATTCGAATTCTGGACCAATAAGCACGCAAAACGCACAGGCGGCGGTTGAATAATGCGAATATTCGCGTATTTACTGTACCAAGTTTATGCGCTTATAACGCTGAAAAAGGCAGCCACAAGGCGTATTTATACGTACAAAGGCAGGCGAAGTTTAATAAAGCAAATTATACCTTGAGAAATATCATTTATGTGTCCGCTGATAGTAGAACATTTATATTAGTAATACGGATAAGCGAGTAAGAATTTTAGCGTACGATGGTACATGCAGGAAGGAGGAGCATCAGACGCGAGTACGAAGAAGCCAGGAGCCGGAGATTCGAGAGAAAGAGAACGAAAGCTTCGTCTAATGTCCGCTATTCCCGGTACGTTAAACATTTGTTTGGTCTCGGGGATACATATAATAGTCTCATTGTGTTCGGTTGGGAAAATATTAGCCTGGCAAAGCATTTGCGGAATTTCGTACGGAATTATACGCGAGCATAAGGCTGGCATAAGAGGTACACATACATATCCCAGCGCCTAGTTGCGTTGTTGGGAGAGAAAATCTGCCTGCAAAATGTAGAAATCTGCTGCCGTCGAGGCGGGTACCCCCCATCGTCGCGTGATAAATTACGCGCACTTTTTCAGCTTTTAGTTTTAAGCTAACCCCCCTCCACCCCTAACTACTTTACGTTTTGATTTCTTGAGTAAAATTATTACTTGTATTTTTGTAGGGGGTCTTGGAGATGAGTACGAAAATGACGTTCGAGATAGCTAGTTCTTCGTACTTTGGCTCGTTCAAAACGTCGCCATTAAAATTCTTCTTAGAAATGATGGCTCTTCTTTCGTG
This sequence comes from Balanococcus diminutus, assembly GCA_959613365.1. Lineage (NCBI taxonomy): Eukaryota > Metazoa > Arthropoda > Insecta > Hemiptera > Pseudococcidae > Balanococcus > Balanococcus diminutus. The sequence continues at coordinate 42,684,400 of OY390716.1, forward strand.
GGTAAGTGAAGTCTAATCGTATCCGAAGAATTTTTTCTACGTTTACAGCGATGCGGTGTGTTTTTGCCTAAGAATGGGAAACTATTTTCTTTCTCCCTGCGTAGTATTTTTCTCCCTTTTCAAAGTGCTGTCTGTAGGTTTTAATATTTACAACGAAAATACGTGAGTTGTGTTATAAACACGCGGTTTTATTGATATTCTTGTTCGGGGTGGTCGAAAAAAATGAATTTTTCGACTTAAACGCAACAATGAGGTAACAATGTTACGTGATTATGAATTTTAAAAGAAATACACCGAGCTTGTATAACCAACCAACTTGATATTTTTATACGCGCCGAATAAAGAAACCTCGCTCGTCTCTCGGTGTAATTTTTTCGTCAAACTATAGAAACTGTTCTGTCGAGTTTCAAGGTTTCGTTTTTAAAATTTTGATTGTTATGGAAAATTTCAATCAAAATTTTATCTCATTTTTTTCGACTTGTCAGCAAGCCCACGGATTAAATTTGGTTCGCGAGAGAAAAAATATGTTGCGTTCAAACTTTCATAAAACGAGGCCTGCTTGGAAAAATTTCAAAAATACGTGGAGAAAATTCTAGATGCTCGGCGATCCGTTCTTTGAAAGAATAAAAATGCGACATTTTTGTATTTTGTACGCTCAAATTGGACTGCAGAGAAGTTACAGGGCACAAACATTTCGGCAAAGACGTTGAAACGAATTCGCGAAATGTACAAGTAGATGAAGTTTAATTCCCTTCAGTATTTCAGGCTCACTATATCCGATCCAAAACCGAATGTAAGTTGTGAAAACTTGATATATAGAAGAATGTAAGGCTGGCGGGAGATTAACACGCGTGTAAATGAAATAAAGCGCGAATTTGACCGCAGAGGACGTCAGAAGTTCGACTCAATGACGAAAAGTTGTGATAGAATACGACATGTTGGAAAATTAAACGACGACGATGATGGTTGGAAAATTTTATTGGGACAAGTGAAGAAAAAGCGGTTTCAAAACGTCGCGACAATGTATTATTTCGATGCTGCCACAAAATTATTAAGTAAGAAGAAAAAGAAAACCACAACTGACTTTTAAGATAGGTACCATAAGCACAGGGCGTTCTGGAAATGAATGCCGAAGTATGAGGTTCGGATATAACTAGTACCACTGATAATTAACTTTATATAAACATCGAGTCTACTCGTATCTTAGTGAGGGAAATCGCCAAAGAGTTTTAACAATTTGTATTATCAAAGTAAAAACAACTGGCAACACTGCATTCAAAATTTTTCTGATGCCTGCAGAAGGCAGAACTAAAAAATACATGAAACAACTGTAACCATTTCAAATTGAAGAGAAGCAAATTTTTTTGTACTCTTCTGAACACTTTGATTTAAAAGAATAATTCCAAAATATCAATTTCTTGGGTCCTGAAAATAGGCGGAGGTAGCATAGGAAACTGAAATTGCACATAATGAAAATGATGGGTCCTTCACTTCTCATTGCAGAGCAAATTTCAAAAAATTTCATAACTTAGAAAAGCTTCAACCACATTTTGGTTTTTAAGATAAAAACATAAAAAGAGCAGCAGCATGCATCGGAGCGAAATTTGAAAAAATAAAAGTAACTTTAGTAACCTGAAATTTCAAAAAAAGTAACCAAAATTATGGAAAAAAGTAACCAAAAATTTTCCATTTCCACTTGAATATAATGACTCATAACCCCCTCCCCTCCCCTCTCATCGTCACCGTTTTTCTCATATTTTCGCTAAATTTGACGTTTCACAACTCTTGAAATCAATGGTAAAAATTTTGAAAAAATCAAAATTTTTAATTCAAAAATAATAATTCATGCATTTTTTCTTTTTCTATAATTATGACGAATTTTAATAGAATAGTTGGCTTAATAGGTGCTCAATTTTTATATCATAGGAAATTTCAATTCTTGAGAAGCTCACAATAAATAATTTTTGAGTTCCTATCAAATCTTAATTTTTTTTGAACTCAATATTGAAAATTCAAAAAAAAATTATTTTTTTTCTTGAAAATACTTGATATCAACTTTTTTAAGTTTTTGAACTCTTATTTGTTTTGAAATAGTTTTCAGTTTTCAAATAATTGTTGATTTCAAAAAACGTGAATTTTAGAAAAATTTTAAATTACAAACAATACTCTGTCTTTTTTTTAATTTTTAAATTTTAATTTTTTTCGATTTTTTTGATTTTTCAAACAATTTTTAATTTCTATAAATTTAAATTTATTAACAATTTGTAATTTCTAAAAAGTTCTGGATTTCAAAAAATTAAACTTAAAATTCTCAATTTTTTGATTTTTAAACAATTTATATTTAATTTTTAAAAAATAGTCGTTCCTAAAATTCATGTTTATTCAAATAAAAAATTTCCAAATTACAAAAATTGTAATGCCTAAGAATTTAAAGTCTAAAAAAATCAATTTTTTGATTGGCTTATTGCAAAATGAGTAGATACAAAAAAATTTTAATTTTTGAAAAGTCTTCATTCTCCACAAAAAAATAATTTTTCAACATGTGAAATTCACAACTTTTCAAAATTTTTAAAAGGAAAGTTTTGCTCATTTGAGAAATATCAAATTTTTGAAGCATTTTAAGTTCACGAGTTGAAACGATTTTATGTTTCATATTTGAGGAGTTCTCTATTTTTCAAACATAATTTTCAAATACTTCGAACACATTTCTTTTTAATTAAAAAAATTACTAGGTATTCTCATTTTAAAAAAAAGTTTTCAATGAGGAGAAATCGGTTTTATTCTTCGACGGCCTCTACTTTTTTTGAAAAGAAATTTTGAGAAAAAATCGTTTATTTGTCGAGAAAAGAATTTCTCAATTTTTTCTAAAAAATACGTTTTTTTCAAGAAATGTGGCTCATTTTTAGACAAGAATAAATCTTAATTCTTCAAAAAAAAAAAATCACAATTTTTCATACTGACTTGAAAAATGCCTATAAAAGAACTTTCAATTTTTTTAGGAGCAAACATTTTTCTACCTTGAATTTCAATACATAAGTACAAAATAAATATTCCTGAAGTTCGAGCAGAAAAAATCTCAATTTTAAAAGAAGATTCAATAAATTGTTCAATTAAGGTCAGTTGGGGTAACTGGGCCACATTTTTATAACTCTAAAAAATCTTTATTCAAAAATGCCTCACTAGTGAAGAATAACATTAAATCTTCAAATGGGACGTGTAGAGGGGTGTCATAGAGGTACACTCACTTTTTTGATTTTGAGGGTGAAGCACATACCTGAGCTGAGGAACACCTCACTCTACACAAAGAATGGTGGCCCAGTTACCCCGAAAAATGGGGTAACTGGGCCACCAAATTTTTTTTTTATTAAGGAAGATTCAAGATGTGTAATTCACTTACCCCACTCAAATCTGAGTTTTGGGGTAACAGGGCCACAGTTGTTGGGGGTAACTGAGCCATGTCATGTTACTCAAATTACTGAGGCCTCCTCAAGGGGAGCTAGGAACCGAATGATAATTGTTATGGTGGGCTTACGATGTCAGTGTTACCATGCAACCAACCATTTACGTCAAGACGATTTTGGAGGGAATTAGGAAGAGAATGGCCCAGATACCCCGGTGGCCCAGTTACCCCAACTGACCTTACTTAATTCATTTTTAAATAAAATATTTCAAATTTTTTGGAAGCAAAATCTCTGAAAAAAACTTTCAAAACGTTTTTAAAGAAATTTTAAATTTTAATGGCAGCTGTTCGTCAGATTTTTGACGAAATAGTAACCAAAATGAGTCCAAAAGTAACCATAGTAACCAAAATGAGCCCAAAAGTAACTAAAGTAACCTTGCCTTTAAAAAAGTAACCGTGTTCCGATGCATGCAGCAGTGATCTCTACCAACCGTAAATAGCAAAATATGACCCCTAGATCACTTGGTTTGGGCAGTAGACTAATGAATACACCAAGAGCAATAAAATAGGAAATTTTTGATTTATTCTGATCCAAAGGAAAGGTCAAGAGGTCCAAAGGGCAAAACCAAAGAAATGTAGTCCAAGATTAAATTTTGAGAACCTTAGGCAAATTTGAGAGGGCTGCAGCTTAATAAATAAGAAAAGAATGGCGCCAAAATCCACATGTTCTCAACAACGGTGCAAATTTCACTTTTTTTTTATCACTTTACCCCCTACTGAAGGTTCACACAGAAAAGAGCCTCATTGCAAATTTCAAGTTGAGGTTTTAAAAATTCTAGGATACAATTCTTTTTCTTTTTGGTCTTCATTCGATGATTCGACCCATTATAGACTTGCCCCCAAAGTTTAAAAGTAGGGGCAATAATCTAGAAATTGTGACAAGGGCTGTATTGTCTTTTTCATGGTCCAAGATGTCAAAAATATGATCAGGAGTCATTTCCTCCCACTATATCTAAATCAGAGTGGAACACGATAGGCATACCTAATTTTCTTAAAACCTTCTCAGAACATTATGTGAAAAGTTTTGTACATCTTTGACAATGAACTATGAAGGTGTAGTAAGTGATTTGTGGGGTGAAGAGAGAAAATCTTACCTAATCACTACGCACTCAAGTGGACACCCACGATCGCAAAAAGCGGAGACTGTCGAAAGAAACACGAGATTATGTGTTTAACAAACATAGGTTTATTCATACTGCACTGAAAAAAAATGGATTGTAATGATTCTGGGCAAAACACAGTAATTTTAGGACACGTCGCCAATTTTGGAATCATTCCGGTGAAAAACAGAAAAGATTCAGTTCTATTCCAGAATGATTACGGAGTCTCCGTAATCATTCTGGAATAGAACTGAATCTTTTCTGTTTTTCCGTAATCATTCTGGAATAGAACCGAATCTTTTCTGTTTTTCACCGGAATGATTCTAAAACTGGCGACGTGTCCTAAAATTACTGTGTTTTACCCAGACTCATTACGGTTTTTGAAAATTCATTTTTTTCAGTGTGTGAACTGATGTAGGTACAGAAAATATGTACATTTAGCATACATACTATTTCGCGACGAGATTTAACTAGGAGAAGTAAAACATACTCAAAACCAGTGTTGATTACCGAGTACCATACCGATACAAATACCGGTATGGTATCGGTATTTTTGCTCCAATATTTATACCAATACCGATACCGATACCGCAAAAATACCGAAATCAATACCAATACCGATACCGATACCGCAAAAATACCGAAATCAATATCGATGCCGATACCGATACCGCAAAAATAACACAATCGATACCAGTACCAGTACCAATACCGAAAAAATGATCGATTTTATACCGGTAAAAATGCCGATACCAATACCGCAGACATACCGATATTTGTACCGGTACCGATACCGCAAAAATACCGGTACGGTAGTGGTATACCAATTAAATACCGTTTAGATTGAGCAACCATTTGGCGCATGCGCATTAGGGTGGAGCAAAAAAAATTGATAGTCTTCGATTTTGCTATTTTTTTAATATGTTGTTTCTTTTGAGTTGAAACCTCCCCATACCAATTTTTAGCCCCCTTGGTCACTCTGGAGGGGGCTATGGGGTCTCAAAGAGGGGTCATTTTCGAAAAAAATCGGGTTTTCGCGATTTTGACCTCGAAAAAAACCCCAAACAAAACTCGTTACGTCGGTTTCTAGATGCAATTTAAGATTCTGCGTCGATCTGTCTATTTGGTTTTTCGATTTGAAGCCATCTTCCTTCCCCCACCCTCGATTTTATAGAATCACGATATCGTTTTTTTCGTCCGAGTCAAAAACTATGCTTTCTATGTAAAAAAGTGTAATGACCAATTTTGTAGAGCATAAAATTTGCCACCCAGTCCATGTCTTAAATTTTACGCTGACTCGATATTATGTGCTTATAAAATAAAATGAAATTAAACGATAAAAATGATGCGAAAATTACACGACGTTTAAAATTTTGTAATTTCAGGTCAAAGTTAAATTTAAGACATGAACTAGATGGAAAATTTTACGCTCTACAAAATTGGTCATTGCACTTTTTTCCATAGGAAGCTTAGTTTTCGCCAGTGTTGATTACCGAGTACCATACCGATACAAATACCGGTATTGGTATCGGTATTTTTGCTCTGATATTTATACCAATACCGATACAAATACCGCAAAAATACCGAAATCGATACCAATACCGATACCGACAAAATACCGGTATGTATACCAATACCAGTACCAATACCGCGAAACTATTGATATTTGTACCAATACCAGTACCGATACCGACAAAATACCAATAAGTATACCGGTATCGATACCAATACAGAAAAAATTACCAAAATTGATACCGGTATCGTTACCGAAACCGGAAAAATACCGGTAATCAACACTGCTCAAAACACAATGAAGGTTCAAACTTTTGAAAATACGAAGTTCACCAAAAACATGGATTTTTGGAAGTTCTATAATGCCTTCAGCTGTGAAGACCAGGAAATTTTTCACACAACTTTTTCAATTTTTCGTGAGAAGTTACACATATTTTATGCATTGCATAGTCCTGAAATGGTTTCACTTTTACCCTCTACTAAGGTTATCATAACGTTAGTTTTAGTAGAAGAATAATTTCCAAGCAGTACAGAAGACTTTCGGTCACGATCTCACGAAAATTTTGGATTCACTCCCAGAACAAAAAATTTCCATTTTCGAATGTTTCATTCCACATTGTACCTTCCTCACTGAAAGAAGAATCCGGAATAAACCATTTTCTCGCGTTCATTTGAAACCATAATATTTAATTGCATGCCGACAATGAGATGTACTAACGCTAAAAGTTATGTCTTACTTCAAGCATGACTAAAAGGCGAGAAAGAAAAGGGTAGAATACATCGAAATGAAATGTCGAAGGTTTTCAAGGAAAATACCAAGTGTTGTCGGGTTCAGTAAAGACAATGTTAACAAGTAATGATCATCGAGATGTTCGAGTTGATTTGAACACTCGACCGGCCGTCTCGAAGAGATTGAAATGAAGTGCGAAACGATGAAATAGCATCTTGCTAATGTTTATTTGGAGAAATATTTATGTTCGGGGTTTCTATGGGGAAGAGCACCGGAGCGGATGTCATTCTGACATGATGAATTCTGTAGAACAGATTGCCATCGATTTTTCTGATAGTGTGATATGCGTTTATGAACTTGTACGTAGGAGATAAGATGATATTTCGATGGGTAATTTTACTGCCTCGCTGGTATCCATGCAACCGTAACAGTTACAATTTTTAAATCCTGCGAGAGAAAAAAACTGCAAAAGGCCCACTCATTTTGTATTTTCTAAAATTGTATGCATTATGCAAGGTGTCTCAGTTAAGAATATCCCCTTCAAAAGTTGTAAGTCGACAATTTATTTCAATGATGTGTACTGTCTTTAAATGTTTACCAAAGTAGACATTTGAAGGAGCTAAGAATGCTGAGATGTCTCAATCCCTTCAATAGCATGATTCGACAAACATATCTACACATTGCTGAAAAAAGTTGCCCACTTTTCATGATGAAGGGGAGACATTCTAAACTGAGACATCCTGTACATATAACAACATTTATATGCTATGACTAATTCCTGTGAGACTCATCAAGGACACTTTTCATGCAGATTGAGTTAGAGACAAAGTCGGGTTAACAAATTTAAACAAAATTTTCAACCATCGCGAACGAATATCTAATTAAACCAGCGGCAGATTGGCCGAGAAAAGAATAAGACGTACCGTAACGAAACGTATAGTTTACGTCTTAAGAGAGAAAGGTTTGCTCGTAGCAAAAAAATCTCTATAAAGTTGGGATTTTTTCAATTTGCGTACACTTGCAACCATCTGCTGTGTATGGGGGTTGGCATTAGAAATTTAGTTATAAAGAAAAAATTCATCGGTGGCGAACGTCAGTTGTACGAGACAGTCCCTAACGAATGTTTTATATTCGTATCACGTTCATGGTAAAGAAAAGGCTACGCATATAACAGCTTTCTTTGTTTGACAGATCAAAAAGTGGAATGTGCATCGCACAGTGGTACTTAAATCGTGATATGAATAATTTAATACCATCCTCGGTTGTTGTTTTTTTAAAAGGGGGGAGGGGTACAATTTTGTCGTAGAGTATAAGGCGGCAATTACACAGCCGCGAACGTCCCTTTTTCTCTTTTTTTTTTACCGCACCACGCCTCGCTGGGGACTAGACCGCGCGTCTCAAATTCTCAATTGTTAATTTGAGCGCGAAGAATTCGGTAGTTGATGAGATTTTCTTGAGAGTTGACGTTTTATCGATTGGCAAGCGATCGCGAGTGAGACAAGCGTTCGTGGGAAATTTTATCATACGGAAAAACTAATTATTTTCCAATTTATCACGAAACCGAGTATTTAATTATTTTGCATGATGACAGGGCGAGCTTAATTTTTTAACGCTACTATTTCGCTTCCTCCTCTATCGGCTTCTGTTTTGTTGATAGCTCGGTATATAGACCTAAGCTAGTTTTAACGCTCCATTTTGCCAAAGCTTTGCCAGACTGCGTGGGATATGCCTTGATGGGATCGCTCGAGCAGAGGGTGCGGTTTTGATGGAACGACAAGAGCCCTAAGATGGAGATGCAGACGTAGAGGCGCCATATTATTACTTTCCATTGTATTAGCCTTATATTATGTTGCAAATGACAGGCTTAATTAGTATCCTTTTCTCCTCTTTAAACTTTTAAATAAACTCACCGGTGTAAATCCGATTAAATATAGTGAAAAACACTTAAACGAATAAATTGTCAACGGGATGTCTGCATTATGCGAGAAATAAGTAAAAAAGGGTTAATGGTGTTATTAGCGAAATTTTTACTCGTTGACGGCATTTAATGAATAGGTAGGTATAATATGAACTCTTTATGGTGACTCGAGCCAGGGTAAGGTTGCATGGTTCATGAGTCGTATTGATGATCAAAAATGAGCACATAACGTGCTTTAAATTCAAATATCTCCTTTTACAAATTCGACAAACAAAAACACACTGAAAATTGGGCAAAAAGCACATCGCATAGTGGGACAGAATAAGATTCTAGTTGGACTAAAATCTATATGTTCGAGAAAAAAAAACATGAAAAATATCAATTTTATGTGTTTTTGGCTACTAGATCCGAATATTTCATTATTCTGCAACTTTATCCATTGGGAAGCTTTGCACGCCAAAGTCTCTGATGTGATAAGGGGGTCAATTGACCCCAGAGCAGAATGATGCCTCAAAGTACGTGGATTTAACCTTAAATTTCTTTATCGATTTTAACCAAACTTGGCATATAGATACAAGTACCCAAGGGCAATGTTGGAAATTTTTTCAGATTTTTCGGACTCCTAAAATGACCTTGAAAATGACTTTGAAAGTTTAAAATCATCCTGGGAGGCACAGTTTGGGGGCTAACAAACTGGAAAAATTTCCTAGTTTTCCAAACTATTTTCCACTACCTACTCAGAATTTTTTCATATTTTTGTCAAGAGGGCGGTGGTTTATACCTAGAAATCCAAACAACCGATAATATCCGTCATTTTACCTCCTTAAAACTATCGAAAATGACAGATATCATTGGTTTCTTGAATTTTTAGGTATAACCTCCACCCTGAAAAAATTCTAAGTAGTGTAAAATAGTTAGGAAAACAACGAAAAAAATTTTCCAGCTTGTCAGCTCAGCTCCCAAACTATGCCTCCCAGGACGATTTGAAAGTTTCAGTCATTCTAAAGGTTATTTCAGGGGTAGAAAAACCTGAAAAAGTTCCTAACAGTGTACTTGGGCACTTTTATCGACATGCCAAGTTTCGTGAAACATGCTGTGAGACATAATTCCCCAAATATTTATTTATGATGAAAATCATCAAGCCATTCCATGATTTGATTCTGTGAGTCAAAGGCTCGCCTGACCCGAAATCAGTTAACAAACGTGCTAAAAAATTCTAGCCATAATCTAAACTCGATTTTAATATTTAGATTAGAGGGAATAATTCTAAAATCATATTTCATCACCACAAAATAAATTGAAAATCGAAAAAATTTTGAAATTCAATTCTGGTGTCGATTGCCCCTCCCCCTCCTTTCAATCAGAGCATTTTAGATAAAAAAATTCTCAAAATTGAGATCAATGCATAATATGGACGTAAAAGGTGTCGATTTCTATGTATTTTTAGCTGTTGAATCTAAATTTTTCATTATTTTACAAATTTATAAATCTATTGAGAAGCCCTTCAGGCTCGACTTTGAGGTGAAAATCATGGAGTAGATAACATTTCAAAACAATTTATTAAAAGTGCAAACACAGTATTTACATAATAAGATTAGCTCCAAAGAAACGGAGCTTACTCAACCCTGGATATTTATTCTTTATATAGGTAACATTTAAAAAATCTATCTCAATTTTTTTTTAATTTTTTTTTTTAGAAAAACATATACCTGATCCTAACAATTTTTTTAAAAAATCCTAAAATTGTTTTTTTTTTTCATTTTTTTTTCTTTCTTTTTTTTTTTTTTTTGAAACAAAGTTTTTAAATTGAAAATTGGAAATTATACCTATGGATGCAATGAATTTGTATATGACTCAAAAATTCAAAAGTAAAAAAAAATCAACTTCAAAATTGGCTAAAACATAAAAAACGCGCAGCAGTCAAGATGCTCCGCGACAGCCGAATTTTTTTTTTCAAGTTAGTGTACCACTTTGAAAACGTTTTCATCCATGGTATTTCAGTTTCAATATCAGTTTTAACTTCAAATTCAGTTTAAAAATGTCAGGTTTTTGTCTTCAGTTTTAGTTCCTCTCTGCATTGAAGATTTCAACTTCAGATGGGGGCTCCGCCCCCATACCCCTGTTAAGACTCCTACCCAACCTCCTCATCACTTTCAGCTCTTCGGATGGGGGCTCCGCCCCCATACCCCCGCGTTGGGAGCTTCGCCACCAACCACCTCGTCACTTCCAGCTCTTCAAATCCCCATGCCCCAGGGGCATGGCAGGATTTGCCCCCAACCCCTTCCTTATTTTCGGCTTTGCAGACGGGGGCCAACACACCAGAAAAAGGGGTTGAAACGTGAAAATTTCTGATTTTTGACTCTGTAGGAGGGTCAAATGAGGCTCTAAAGCCCGGTCCACACCTTCAAATAATTTGATCAAATCACGTTTGATCAAATATATTTGAAGGTGTCGACAATAGGATAACAATAGGTGGTGTTGAATTAACGCGTCCACACCTTCAAATATATTTGATCAAACGTGATTTGATCAAATTATTTGAAGGTGCGGACCGGGCTTAAACTCGAAAATCCCCAAAAGGTACATCAGTGACCTTTACTGACATCACATCCCAAATTTTGACCTTCTAGGTCGTTTGGTTTGGGCTATAGACTGATCAACACACCTAAAAAAGAGGTTAAAATGTGAAATTTTCTGATTTTTGACCCTGTACGGGGGTCAAATAGTGCTCAAAAGTCGAAACTCCCAAAAGGCACATCAGTGACCTCTACTGACTCTACATCCCAAATTTCGATTGTTTAGGTCTTTTAGTTTGGGCTGTAGGCTGTTCAACGCGTCAGAAAAGACAGGTTAAAACTTGAAAAATATTGATTTTTGACCCTGTATCGAGGTCAAAAGGGGTTTAAAGGTCAAACCCTACAAAAGGCACATCAGGGGCATGAACTCGATCTATTATAAAAATTTAGGCCCCCCAGCTCCATTTGGGGGGTCTGTAGCCTGATCAACGTGAAAAAATGACCTCAAAATCCACTTTTTGGGCCCTAAAATGGGGTGGGGATGACTTGGGAAGCTGAAATTTGGATACAGTGGAGACAATCAAAGTCACTGTTGTTGGTAAAAATTTCAAATCATTTTGTCAAATTGGGGCCTCTTTAGAGCCCCCCTCAAAAAAGAGCCATCCCCAATTTTGAGGCTCGAGGGTCAAAAACCCCAAAAGGCACCTCAGTGACCCTTACCTATCCTAAATACCAAATTTTAGCATCCAAGGTCATTTGGTTTGGGCTGCAGGCTGATCAACGTACCGGGAAGCGAGAAAAAACATGAAAAATTGTGAAAAATCTTGATTTTTGATCCTTGACAGGGGTCAAAGGGGGCCCAAAAGTTGAAACCTACAAAAGGCACATCAGGGGCACAAACTTGAGCCATGATGAAAATTTTGGCCCCCCAGCCTCATTTGGGAGGTCTGTAGCCTGATCAACGTGAAAAAAATGACCCCAAAATCCACTTTTTGGGCCTTAAAATGGGGTGGAGATGACTTAGGGGGCTGAAATTTGACTATGGTGTAGGTAATTATAGTTCTCATCCCTGGAGCAAGTTTCAAAAAATTTCATGATATTGGGGCTCCCCCGCACCCCCTCAAAAAGGGGTAAAATACCCAATTTTGAGTTAGGGCCCCAAAAATTTTTTTGCATCATTCCTCCACCGAGGGGACTCTACCTATCAAGTTTGACCTCATTTGACCTGTTAGGCTCGGCCCCAGAGTTCCAAAAGTGCGGGTAAAATTATCAATAAATAAATATATATATATATAAATATGTGACATGTGACAGATCGTCATCTTTTGGTCCCAAACGTCGAGAAATGGGGTCAGAACTCTTCTACCCCCCCTCCTTCTAAATTAGGGTCGGACACAATAGCCTAAATTTTTAGCCGATTTTTTTTTTTAAAATTTAGGCTATTGTGTCCGACCCTGATTTAGAAGGAGGGGGGGTAGAAGAGTTCTGACCCCATTTGTCGACGTTTGGGACCAAAAGATGACGATCTGTCACATGTCACATATTTATATATATATATATATATATATATATATATATAATTTTTCCCTACTTTTGGAACTCTAGGGCCGAGCCTAACAGGTCAAATGAGGTCAAACTTGATATGTAGGGTTCCCTCGGTGGCGGAAAGATGCAAAAAAAATTTTGGGGCCCTAACTCAAAATTGGGGATATGACCCTTTTTTGAGGAGGGTGCGGGGGAGCCCCAATATCATGAAATTTTTTGAAACTTGCCCCAGGGATGAGAGCCCTAATTACCTACACCATAGTCAAATTTCAGCCCCCTAAGTCATCCCCACCCATTTTAGGGCCCAATGGGGTCATTTTTTCACGTTGATCAGGCTACAGACCCCCCAAATAGGGCAGGGGGGCCAACATTTTCATCATGGATCAAATTTGTGCCCCTGATGTGCCTTTTGTAGGTTTCAACTTTTGGGCCCCCTTTGACCCCTGTCAAGGGTCAAAAATCAAGATTTTTCACTATTTTTAAAATTTTACCGCTACTTTTGGAACTCTGGGGCCGAGCCTAACAGGTCAAATGAGGTCAAACTTGATAGGTAGGGTCCCCTAGGTGTAGGAATGATGCAAAAAAATTTTTGGGGCCCTAACTCAAAATTGGGTATTTTACCCCTTTTTGAGGGGGTGCGGGGGAGCCCCAATATCATGAAATTTTTTGAAACTTGCCCCAGGGATGAGAACCCAAATTACCTACACCATAGTCAAATTTCAGTCCCCTAAGTCATCCCCACCCCATTTTAGGGCCCAAAAAGTGGATTTTGGGGTCATTTTTTTCACGTTGATCAGGCTACAGACCCCCCAAATAGGGCTGGGGGGCCAACATTTTCATCATGGATCAAGTTTGTGCCCCTGATGTGCCTTTTGTAGGTTTCAACTTTTGGGCCCCCTTTGACCCCTCTCAAGGGTCAAAAATCAAGATTTTTCACAATTTTTCATGTTTTTTCTCGCTTTTCGGTACGTTGATCAGCCTGCAGCCCAAACCAAATGACCTTGGATGCTAAAATTTGGTATTTAGGATAGGTAAGGGTCACTGAGGTGCCTTTTGGGGTTTTTGACCCTCGAGCCCCAAAATTGGGGGTGGCCCTTTTTTGAGGGGGGCTCTAAAGAAGCCCCAATTTGACAAAATGATTTGAAATTTTTACCAACAATAGTGACTCTGATTGTCTCCACTGTATCCAAATTTCAGCTTCTCAAGTCATCCCCACCCCATTTTAGGGCTCAAAAAGTGGATTTTGAGGTCATTTTTTCACGTTGATCAGGCTACAGACCCCCCAAATGGAGCTGGGAGGCCTAAATTTTTATAATAGATCGAGTTTATGCCCCTGATGTGCCTTTTGTAGGTTTTGACCTTTAAACTCCTTTTGACCTCGATACAGGGTCAAAAATCAATATTTTTCAAGTTTTAACCTGTCTTTTCTGACGCGTTGAACAGCCTACAGCCCAAACTAAAAGACCTAAACAATCGAAATTTGGGATGTAGGGTCAGTAGAGGTCACTGATGTGCCTTTTGGGGGTTTCGACTTTTGAGCACCATTTGACCCCCGTACAGGGTCAAAAATCATAAATTTTCACGTTTTAACCTCTTTTTTGGTGTGTTGGCCCTCGTCTGAAGAGCTGAAAGTGTGAAGGGGATTGAGAGCGAAGCCCTCAATCCTCTCCTGCCATGTCCCTATTGAGGGTAAAGCTCCCCAATAGGGGCATGGGGGCGGAGCCCCCATCTGAAGAGTTGGAATTGACGAGGTGGTTGGGGGCGAAGCCCCCAACGCGGGGGTATGGGGGCGGAGCCCCCATCCTAAGAGCTGAAAGTGATGAGGGGGTTGGGTCGGAGCCTCAACGGGGGTATGGGGGCGGAGCCCCCATCTGAAGATGAAATCTTCAATGCAGAGAGGAACTAAAACTGAAGACAAAAACCTGACATTTTTAAACTGAATTTGAAGTTGAAACTGATATTGAAACTGAAATACCATGGATGAAAACGTTTTCAAAGAGGTACACTAACTTGAAAAAAAAAAATTCGGCTGTCGCGGAGCATCTTGACTGCTACGCGTTTTTTTTTTTTAAATTCGGCTAAAAAAACCATCGAATCGGCCAAAACTAGGAACACCTTTGTTACACAAAATACCACAAATGCATGATACCAGCCAGCGGTTTAACGAAATAATGAAAATATTCGATTTTTGCCTTTATATCCGATGCAGTAACTTTAATTTAAACTCGGGCATGAATGATTCAATTTAAAAATCTCATTTCGATGAACTCTAATCAGCGGCCGCTCGAGCATAAAGTATTAAAAAATCTTCATACAATTTTTTTCGCGTTATTTTATATTTTTAATTCTACGTTGTCTCGGGTTTACTGGCGGAAAAAAATAAATAACAAGCGCAATTCGTCAAACAATTTGCTTCTTCGTTTCGCCTTTGCCTTTGACCTTTTTTTCTCCTGCTCGTTCTTCTAGCCGTCATAAAAACGATTTAAAATTAAATCCCAGAAAAAGAACCCAAATCACGAAAAAGATTAAGTCTTTTAATTTATGTTTTTTTTTCTTCTTTACTCTTTGTACGGGGATTTTCTCCACCCACCACAGCTATAGCTTCGTTATGTTTAACAAATGTATATTTTAAAATTCGCACACCACAATCGATAAACAATTTTCTTACGACGGGTTCAAAATACGTATAAAAAGTGGCGAGAAATACTGTCGATAAAATGAGACGAACGAAAGACCAGCCAGGCTTAGAGAAAAATGAACCAAATAACTCGATGGCTTTTAGCCAAAAAAAAGTCGATTTAAATGGAAATACCGATATCTCACCCAGTTCCATAAATCCTTCCAAGAACGCGCCAAAATTTTATACCAGATGGGGGTTTACTAACCTTACAACCTCAACCATGCTGCAATGGTTGCAATTGTACACGTATGTACGGAATTGCTGTCGTCGTCGATAAAAGTCTTCTTCATTTCGAACAGCTTCGTTGTCAGAATTAGTCGAAGTGTGCTATACACGGTCTAATTCGACGAGCTTTTTTCCCTTCGTACTTATAGCTGATTATCTCAACACCGAGCTACCAAGTTGATAAAAGTATAAAGAGAAAGGTACAGAGGGTAAGGTGAAAAATCGAAGAATCAAGAGGTAGGAATACGACTATTTAAAAGTTTATTCTACCGGTTATCTTTTAATGGAACAAAGGATCAGTACGTATTCAAAAAGTAGTTTCGACTTAGTTGCCAGCAACGATGCAGCAGCACGGCCACAGCACACGTGGGAAAGGGGTGTACGATGGAGTAGCGAATTTTACAGCAACGTAATTTCGATCAAATTAAAAAGTTAGCAGGATAGCTTATCGCGACGACGAACTCCCGATGCGATACTCTGCCGAGGTGCACGCCAGAGCAGAGCAGAGTAGAGCAGGTGACGGTGATGCGACGAATAAACTTTTTCAAACTGAATTTTGTTACTATACGTACGAAGTCGACGTCGGTAGGGCGTTTGCATTGAAAATTTACTTTTCTGTACAGTTTACACCGGTATAAAGAATAGTTCCGCAGCGCGTACCCTACGTATCCAAGGAAGACAACAAATTAGGCGCTTCTTATTAAACACAGGGTATTGCAAAAGTGAATATTCAAACGATGCCTATCTTCGCGAATGAAGACGCAGCAGAGCTTTAAAAAGTGGTATTTTTCAAAAAAATATTTTTGAAAACCGAATTTTTTGTCTTAAATATTTTTTCAAAATTTTAAAAATTCCATAAAAAAATTTCTACTACCTACAATTTTTTCTAAAATTAAGTTCTTGTGAATTTTTTAAAGACATTTTCCTTAAAATTCATTCAGACATTTTTTTTTTCAAAATATATTAATTATTTTTTCAATTTAAAAAATAATTTTTAATTCAAGCAAGTTTTAAAAAATTTGAAAAATTATTTTTCTAGATGATAATAATATACCTACTCGTACCTAGGTACCTAACTTTTTTTTTCAAAAATTGACATTAAATAAAATTTCTATTTCATAAAAAAATTAATTTCACACATGTAATTCTTCAAAATTTTAAAAATTCAAAATTCCATTATTACCTAATTAATTTTTTTTATTTCTTAAAAAAAAAACATTTTTCACTGATTCTTCAAGATTTCATTTCGCATAATTTTCCCAACATTTCAAAAAATTTCAGAAGTGAATTTTTTAACAATTTTTTTTTTCAATTAACTTCTTGCGAATTTAAAAAAAATGTTCAGAATCATTCAAAAATAGTTTTTTTTTCTTCTTCAAAATTTCATTTTTAGGTAAATATTTCGATTTTTTTTATTTGATTTTTTTACTATTTTCCAAATTAGATTAGGTACACACAATTTTTTCAACATTTCAAAAATTATTTATTTACCAATTTTTTTTCTTCTAAAATTGACTTCTTTAGAATTGAAAACAAAGGTTCTTAAAATCCATTTTAAATATGCTCATTTTTTGTAAAATTCAATTTCGCACAATTTTTCTAAAATTAAAAAAAAAAAAAATAATAATCAATGTTTCAACATTTCTTTTTCTTAAATTATTGAGTTGTTGTGGTTTCTTTTTAGATTTTCTTGAGATTGACTCAAAAATACCTACTTTCACTTTTTCAAAATTTAATTTTTAAACATTTTTTCAAAATTTTCTTCAAATTTCAAAGATTTTAAAAATGAATCTTTCAGTTTTTTAAAATTTTGTTTTCTTGTGAATTAGAAAAAAAATCTTTGGAATTCATTCACAAATAGTTTCTATTTTAAAAAATTCATTTTTCACAATTTTTTCAAAATCAGAAAAAAATTATAATGTAGAAGTTAAAATTGTTACCTACTAATTGAAAAAAAAAAAAATTTTAAATTCAATTTGTTACGATTTTTTCTGAAATTGACTTCTTGTATTGAAAATGATAATTTCCTCCGAATTCACTCGATTTTTTTTTTAAAATCCAATTTTCACAAAATTTCTCTAATATTTCAAAAAAATTGAAAAATTAATCTTTCAACAGCATCTTCGAATATTTCTTGGAAAATGACGTCAAAGATTTAATTTTTACAATTTTTTCTAAAATTGACTTCTTGTGAATTTTTAAAAAATCTGTGCTTACAATAATTTGTTCAAAAACTGATTTCAATTTACTAACAACAAATTTTTTCAAAAATTGACTACAATTTTTTCTAAAATCGATTTTTTATGAATTTTAAAAAATCTGTGCTCAAAATTCGTTCAAAAATTGACTCTACAGGTATTCAATTTTTATTTTTTTAAATTCAATTTCTCGCAATTTTTTTAAGTTTGGGAAAAAATCAAAAATAAATTAATTGAAAAGTTTTCAATAGATAATTAAAATTTTAATTTCAATTTTTTTTTTATTTAAATTTATTCTTTTGAAATTTTTTTAGCTACTTGCAAATTTGAAAAAATATATTTTCACATAAGTAATTTGATCAAAAATTGTTTCTTTTTTCAAAATTCAATTTATCTCAATTTTTTCAAAATTGAAAATTTGTGTATAATATACACTACATTTTTTACAATTTTTTGTTAGAAATTGACATCTTTAAATTTTTCATTTAAAAATTACTTTTAAAAAATTTAATTTGTTAAAATATTTCAAAAGTCTTTTTCATTCAGTTTTTCAAAATAAGTAAGTATGTTTTTAAAAATCATTTTTAATTTTTTTTTTTTTTACAATTTGTCATAATTTCTTAAAAGGTGATTCCATAAAACTTCAAACCCTTTTTTTACAAATTAAAAAAATTCTTTCATTTTTTTTCTTTTTTTAGAATTTTTTTCAAAAATATGTAACTTTTAAAAACTCTCTCAATAAATTATTCTTATTGTCTTTTTATTTTTTCCATTTTTCAAGAACTGATTTCTACCAAAAATTTTTTTTTTTTTTTGAGAATTTTGTAAAAATTGTTTTTTTTACAGTTTTAAAATTTTCGAGTTTTTTTTTTCATTTAACATAAAAAAACAAAGAAAAACTTGGTTTGAAAACGATTATCAAAACATTTTTTTTGGCTCAAATAAATTCACATCTCAAGCTTGGACATTCACTTCCGGAACACCCTGTACATCACATATGTAGTAAACATTTTTCTCTATCTTTCTTTCTTTCTCTTTTTTGTTGCAACCAAAGAAACCCCAGCAGAGGTTTGAAATTGAAATAATTCGCAAATACGAGATTCCTTTCGGCGAATGTTTTATGAAGATGGCAGGTTTATTTAGTGGCACGTAGCGACAAGCCAAGAGTGCGTAGTGTCTCGTAAGGGCTGTATTTTCTTCCTGCTGCCCTCCCCTCTGTGTTCTTCTTGGAAATGAGGAAGCAGGTAAAGCAGAGTTTTCGTTACCTTTCGCGATGAGTTTGCATAAATCTACGCTTGTAAGGAAGATTTGCTTCGATAAGAATTGATGTTCGATATACGTGAAAAAAGGTAAATTTTCATTCAAGATGGAAATATTGCGGCTTGGATAAGCGATTTAAGTCGGTCTTATTTAAAGCTATAGATGCACGGTGGAATTTCGACAGAATTTATTTAATTTATAGTCGCGAGAGCTCGTATTCGACGAAAGTTTCTCTTCATCCGCCAACGCGATGAAATGGAAATATACTTTTTCGTTTAAAAAAATTTACAAGCGACGAAAGATGAAATTCGTTTTGATTTTCAAGTGCTGGATAGAATTTTTGAGAAAAAATTTCGAATTTCGTTCAAGTACCACTTTTGACGAAACCCTCGTCAACGTAGTAATAAGTTCGATGGCGAAAAGGAGCTAATTTTTTGCCACAGTGAAAATCGAGTGTTGAGAAATTTCAATGCAGTTGACGAAGACGTTTGAAAAATGTATCAACACTGAGAGGAAACGATAGAGAATGTCGTTTTGTTAGGTTTATCCAATACAATGAATTGTTTTTTCTTCGCTTGTTTCGTTAGCATAGACAACATTTACGGTTTTGATATTACGACCGGGTAGTTTTTGGGTGAAATTTCGCGTACATAAACGTTAGTCTTCGACTTACACCCCAATAATCCGACGTACACGGCACCCTTGTCAAGGGTGGATTCAACAATCGAGAATAACGACGGTCGTTATTCGCGCGCGATTGCAAAATCAAGATACGATGACGTCACCGAAGCGTAGAAAATTACGCGTTTCGTCGTGACCACGTGCTCGCTATCTCGCAGATATGGTGAAAATTACGCGGTTAGACGAGGACGCGATGATACCATAAATCCGACTGATGCGAAATTAAAACCGATTCGCGATGTGGATTTTCATTAATTAGGGGATTTCTGCAGTGCGAAGAATGAGAATACCAATTACTAGGGGGTGATAAATAGGGTGCATCGGTGTGTACTTTTTCCGAAAACTTGAAGAGGGGAGTGAAAAACAATGTAAAACGAAATGGGGTAAAAATTGCAAGTTTCAAAACTCCACACAAAATCCATAAAGTAAGTAGTTGAGAGTGTCGTACCTTGAGGTGCTTGTTCCTTGGAACAAAAGTCACCATTTCTCATCTAACGCTCTAAAAAGAATTTTGATCATAACTACTTGCTATGAATCACCTTACCTATCTACAAACTGAACCACAACTCATCAACTTTTCCCTTTCATCCAATATTGCACATCTTGTACCATGGAATACCAAATATAAATTATTTGTGATTTTTACAAAATCATTTTTTCGATTAAAATTGATGAAATAAGAAATGTGATCGAGTTTATGTGACGAAGGAAGATTCAAAAGTACGGACCAAGTCTTATTTCACTCGAAAATCGTATACTTTTTTTTACATAATTTTTTTTGTCAAATTTGACCAGATAATGTACCTTGGAACAGGTTTGCATCTTGTACCATGGAACAGCATATTTTCAATTTTGATGATGATTATTTAAATGATTCTACCAATTTAAAGGTTCAAGGGTAGATAAGAAGTAATTTTTTTGTCAAATTTAAATCGGATAATGTACCTTGGAGGATGTTTACATCGTGAACCATGGAAAAGTACTTTAATTTTATTGATTACGATTTATTTATCTCAAAATTTTTAAAGAGTAGGTATATTTGTGGGCTAGCAGTGCATAGAAGACCTTCTAAACATTTATTTCAGCCACGTACCCCCTTGTTTCATGGTACATAAAGAATTGTACCATGGAACAAAATTTCCAAAAAATTTGAAAAATTAATTTACCCGTCTTAACTTTTTTCAAAAAACCTGAAATTTTGGCCCAACCTCAAGTTTTGTCTACTTTTTGTAATGGGCTATTGAAAATTGATGCAAGTTTTACGGTTCGGGAGCTAGAGACAAAAAAAGAAATTTTGTTCCATGGTACGACACTCTACCCTACTTATCTATCGTCAAAAAAAATATATTTCACGAAATTTTCTGATTCTTTTTTCAAATTCAATGTTATCAATTTTTTAATATTTTCAATATTTCTTCAAATACCTATTTAAAAACATACAGAATCCTTTAATAGGTATCGTACTTTTTTTTTAATTATGAGGTTTTTTTTTCCATATTGGAGTTTTTAATATCCTTTAAATCTCTCAAAATTTCCATTGAGCGAAAAAGTAATTTTTAGGGTAGGTATTAAAAAATTCCAAAAATTTCTGTTTCACTCAACCGAAATTTTTAGAGATTTGAAGGAAAATAAGAATATAGAAATTTCTAAGAATCCATAGCACAATAAAAAAAAATGGCAATTTAGCTTCACCGAAATTTCAAGAGATTTGAAGGAAATTGAGAACCAAAAAAAATTGCTAAAAATCCTAGAACTTGGCTAAAATTGAAAAATTTTGGAAAAGTTTTTTTTGAAAATTTTTCGTTTTGGCCTTTGAAAGTCTTCTATTTTTTGGGGAATTTTTTTTAGAGAAATATAGATATACCTACATCCATTTTTTTTTTCTAGAAAAAACTTAAATTTTTTGAGAGATGAATTTTTCATTTTTTTTTCGGAAAGAAAGAATCTCTCGACCTTTTTAGAAAGACATATTTACATATGCAACGAGGATGAGCAAAAAATTTACCCAATTTGAAGAGTATTAGCAACCAACAATATTTGCAAATAATTGTGTACAAGGCTGTTGTCAGGGAAGGGATGTTGTTAAATAGTTGGCTATGAATCACCCATATGTCAAATTTCTATTTCAACTACAAAACTTGATAAAAATATACAAAAAAAAAAAAAAGAAAAAAGTTATTATTTGTGATAAAATCTTGTACTCACTTATCTTTTGGGAAAAAGTTACAGACTCGTGAACTTTGACATTTTTTAAATTTTCCTCTAGTAAAAGAAATTGTATCCAAAATTAATTTTAAATTGAGTATTCGTAAATCGACTTTAGTTTTTCCCATTCTGTCATTTTCATCTGAAAACTAGACTTTTGGGCAATTAAATTATAAAAATGCTTAAGGTGAAAACATTTTGCTACTATTATCCTTTGAGAAATGGTGTCTTAGCTTGGCTATTGGTTTTTCGGTAAATTCATGTGATCACAAATTAATATTCCTATTCTTATATTCAATTTTCATGATTTATCAAGAACTCTTAATCCATGAGAAATTTTTAAAAAATTCAGTCTGGTGAAATTATTGGGATATGGATCAATATGAAGAACACAACAAGAAACGAAGGGAGAAGATTTGTGATGTATGACTACCATATTATTATTCTGAGTTGTACACTTCTGGGATTTTTTGGTGTCTTCATGGTAAATTGACTAACACATTATTCGCTTTTTACTTGATTTAGCTGTGAAATTTCAGTCTGTATAGTGCATAAATTGTTCATCTGTTTAGAAAATACCAGCGCTGCTTACACTAATCATGATCCCGCAGTGGGCTACCATTCTAAGCTATATATATAGAATGGTATATGTCACCATATTATCGCGAAACGATGAAATATTCAGCTTTGCGCAATCCATATCTCAAATGATTGTGGATAAAAATGAAGATTCAAAACGTCAGACCACACTTGTCATCTTTTTTGTGGAATTAGGCTCTGTACTTGCACTTGGTATGAATTTTGATTATTTACTTGAGTCGCTTACCTATAGTTTCAAAACTGGACATACAGAGGTTTACCAACCTGCTGTTGGTAGTTTTTAATTCAGTTGTAAAATCATTTCTCAATCCACATAATGCAACTGAAATTTTACAGGAGAGCTATTTTTCTCTTTTTGTTATTTAAGGATTAGTTATTACTGTATTACATCAAAATCAAAAAGTGTACCTAATTACTTAGGCTAATTTTTGACATTGGACAAGTTTCAAGTTGCTTTGTGAGTACATTGCTCAAAATACTGCTCAATCAAATTGACGCAGAGCCCAGGAATGCATTTAGTCAAACTTTTTGAAGCTAACAGCTAAAATGTAAAATGTCCTCTAGTGATCAGGCTGAAATCTTGTGTGATTTTTGCTAAATTTGAAAAATTCATCAGCTTAAATGTTCATTTAACTATGTTTAGTTTTTCCAAATGTAAAATTCATAGAATAATTTTAAGAAAAAGTCCACAAGGTGTCGATGTTTCCTCAATCTTCAAACATGAGAAAATATTGAAAAATTACATAAATTTTAAACACAAAAAACTTCTTTTGATATAACAAATTACTTTAAACCTCATCTCAATTTTTTTTTCATTTTTACTAGGAAAAAAAGGTGTTAGAATTTTGCTAATATGAATGTCAAACTGGACATTTCCTATGCGGGTAACTAACTAATATTGTTTTGTTTGTTTTTTTGCACAGCTTTTTTGTTCTATATGTTCATCGTTGTGCTGAGTTATTACGAAGAAATGAAAGGTCAGTCAAAATCATCACCCGGAGATGGGCAAGACGTGACGCCTGCAAAAGTACCTAATACCTTATCTTCTCCACATTCATCATTACATTCTAGTTTTCCTTCTGCTTCTTTTGTCAATACGCAGGAGATCAAAACCCCTGAGAAATCCGATACAATTTCTACAATTTTTTTAGAATTAATGTTACCTAATATTGAGTTAAATGTATCTAATCAACAAAAAACATCATTTTTTGAAGGGGAAAACATCATATTTTGGATTGGAGGAAGAAAATTAATTTTTCTGCCCAATTTTTTTAAAATAGAATAACTATTTCAATTTTTTGAAATTAAGACATTTTTTCGATTTTGGAGGGGAAAACATTATTTTTTGGACAGAAAAAAACATTATTTTTTGGATAGAAATAGATAAAGAAACACATTATTTTTCATGAAGAAGAAAAACAAACATCATTTTTTGGAGGAAAAATAAATTAATTTTCTGTCTAATTTTTTTGAAATGGAATCTTTCAATTTTTTGAAAGTAAGATCTCTACATTTTTTCGATTTTGTAGGGGAAAAAATAATTTTTTGGAGTGAAACAATATAATTTTTTTGGACAGAAAAAAAAACACAATTTTTCAGAGAAAGAAAAACATAATTTTTTATGAAGAAAAAAAATTAATAAAATTTTTAAACGAAGAAAACCATCATTTTTTGGAGAAAGAAAACACCATTTTTTTTGGAAGAAAAAAAAATCTATTTTCATTTTTTTTTTTTTTTTTTTAATAGAATCTTTCAATTTTTTGAAAGTAAGATCTCTACATTTTTTCGTGTAAAAAAACGTCATAAAAAACTTTTTTTTTTTGAAATACATATTTTAGAATATCCTTTAACTAGTCCCTAATTCACCTGCAGATCCTTAAACTTATAATAGGTCAACTTCGATGTTTTGTTTTCACGAGTGAACTTATCTGTAAAAACCGACCTAGTCGCTCATCCATTCCTACGATTTCAATCACCTTTTCGCACAATGTCATAAACATTATTCTTACACCGACCAGGACCAACGAACGCACGTATCGATAAAAGACATCCGTTACCCGTGGCGTTTACAAAGGTCGAAAAAAATTCATTTTCAACATTCAGCCAGGTACTTAGGCGGCGGCGGCTTGTATCGAAAAGAGCAATCCATCAAAGGCCATTAGATGGCCGCACGCGTATCCCTCTGTACAAAGACCCAGGACCTATATATCGGTGCGTGAAGTGTGTGTGACTTGCACATTCTCCAAATCAAAATGGCCACTGAAAAATGCGAATCTATTCTACGAAAGAGTACTTGACTATGTATATATCGCGCATAGAAAAGAAAAAAAAGGCGAGAATCGCGTGTATATTTGCTTCGCTTTTAGAACCTGTCAACAAACGCAAGCTCTTTCCTAAGTAAAGGTTTTCTTCTATTTTCGATTCCACTGTAAACATAAAATTACAAATTAGATACGCGCGTGGCTTTTCCAATTGTTTGCTATAATCCCCTTTTCAGGTATCAGCATAGGTGAATTTTATATTCAGAAAATTTCTTTAAGTGAATAAAACAAGAGTTGTGGAACGTGATGCCTTTTAGATGTCGTTCTAGTGGTCTATGTTTTTTCTCTTTATCCTTTTGTGTGCTGACCAGCGGATTATAGGCTTAAATTTCGGGCGAATGAACTTCTCATATGAATTCATTCTTTTCACTTTTCATCTCGAGGTCAGACAATCTTTGAAAAAAAAATCATAAAAGAGAAACTAACACCATCAAAAATTCAAGAAAGAACATGAGATTATAAAAATTTTATAAAAGAAATTCAAATGAAGTCAAAGTCATTAAAATTAAAAAATTAAATTAAACATAGCTGAAACACTTGAAATTTTTAAAAACAAAAAAAAATACTAAACAGAAACAAAAATGAACATTAATTTTCAAGAGTATCGAAAATTTTTTAAAATAGTGTTATAAATGATTATTTTCAAAACATCAAAATTTTTTGGAAGAAATAGGAACTTCGCTTGAAAGAAATTCTGAGAAATTTGAAAAAATTGGAATAAGTTTAAATTTTACAGAAAAGTAGGTATTTAAAAAAAAATTAAATTAAAAAAACGAAAAAAATGAATCCAAAAAAATTAAATTTCAAACTTTGAAATTGTTTCCAAATTAAAATTTTTACCAAGATTTTTAAACTGTGCAACTCCTGAAGACATGTTGCATTTAAAAATGTTTAAAAATTAATCAAACCTAAAAAAATGACCCAATTTTGAGAATTCCACTTTTTGTACCAAATTTTGATTTTTTTTGAATTTATTATTTGATATTTTTCAAATTCTCGAAATCTCAAGGATGAATCAAATTTCAAAAATTGGAAAAATTCATTAGCTTTAAAAAATTGACCAAATTTTAAAAATTTCCCAGATTCCAATTTTTCATCAAATTTCGAAACTACCTATTTGTAATTTTTAATTTTCACCAAAATTTTCCAAGTTTCAGACTTGACGAATTTTGAAAATTGATCCAAAATTTGAATTTTGATATTGTTTCAAATTTTACAAATCCGAAAGATTGATTTTTCAAAGTTACACAATTTCAAATTTTTATAGGTACTTAACTTTTTTTCCAAACTTGAAATTATTCCCAATAAAATTCACCATTTTTACAAAAAAATTTAAACTGTAGAAGTTTTGAACACTTGTTGCATTTCAAAAATTTTAAAAATTAAACAAACCTACAAAATTGACCAAATTTTATAAATTTCAATTTTTTACAAAGTTTTTTTGAATTTTTTATATCTATTTAAATTTTTTATATTCTCAAAATCTCATCAAGGATTAATCAAATTTCAAAAATTTATCAACTTTAAAAAATTGATCCAATTTCGAAAATTTATCAAAACTTGAAAATTTCCAAAATTCCAATTTTTTAAAATCAAAATTTGAAGTTCCTATTTCGTAATTTTCAATTTTTACCAAGTTTCCAAATTTTGGACTCGTCAAATTTTGAAAATTGGTCCAATATTTCAATTTTTAAATTTTCTCAAATTTTACGTATCCAAAAGATTGATTAAATTTCAAAATCATAGAATTACAGTTTTTTTTCATTTTTTTTTTCAAACTTGAAATTTTTCCAAATTTCAAATTTTCACCAAAATTTTAAAACTAGGTATGCATCTCCGTTAAATTCAATCGAGCTCTTTCCGACGAAAATGTGTTACATTTTAAGATGATGTGATGAAGGGTTAAGTCATTTAAAAATTAATCAAACTTGAAAAAATTTACTTAATTTTGAATAATATTCCAATTTTTGTACCTAATTTTGATTTTTTTTTAAATTTTGAATGTCTACCTACCAATTTAAAATTTTCTTATTCTCAAAATCTCAAACAATTTTAAAAATTCCAAAAATTTATCAGCCTAAAAAATTAATCCAATTTCAAAAATTCATTAAAATTTGAAAATTTCCAAGATTCCAATTTTTCGTCGAATTTTAAAACTTTTTTGTAATTGTTAATTTTTTTATAAAAATTTTCCAAATTTCAGACTTGGCGAATTTTGAAAATTGGCACAATTTAAAAAAATTAATTAACTACTAAAATTCCAATAATAATATTAAATAGGTATTTAAAATAATTTTCTTACTTTGAATTTTTACCAAATTTTTAAAATTTCAAGGATTTAAATATCAAATTTCATAAGTTGTAAAAATTTATCAAACTTTGAAAGATGATTCAATTTCAAAAATGATTACAATAATTTTATTACTTTTCAGGACGGAAAGGATCATTCGACATTGATAAAGTTTTTTATGACTGGTACTCGGTTATATCCAAATCAGAAATTTAATCATTCACTTCTGAGCACCTTATATAGATTACACGTATAATAAGGATATTAGAAGTTATTGTATTATGGAGAACAATCGAAAGATCAAATCTTCAGCAAGTAGGCAATTATTTTTAAGGCGATGCCAAGAAGTAACGTGAGATGATTTGGTTTTCGCCTCGATCCCGTATAGTCAAAATACTATAGAAAGTTTGGCCGGAAAGTAAACTTTGAACAACTGGAGGAATCCGGTTAAACGAATTAATTAAGATCGCTTTACCGTTTATATATTTCTCGACGACTATACAAGATTATACCATACCTAGGCCTAAATATATGCAACTTGGGCTTCTTCGTAGTCGTCGAGAGTATAGTACGTATACGTATACGAAAGCGTGAGCAGAATTCATCGCTATCGAAAAAGAAGAGTCGACTAGGACCGAGAAGAAATGTGGCGAAATTCGAGTTTTACACTTATAACGTGTAATTGAATAAAAAGTTGGCAAAGCGTGGGTAATTTAGTCGTTAATTTAATCGTTTTCGAGAGCTTTTAAAATAAAACGGCATACCATTGAGTAGAAATTAGCTGCTTGGACGCGGAAATTGAATGCCGTTTTCAATGGGTTCCTTATACTCGTATCGAGCTTCTTTGCTTCTCGCCGTGCTTATATTGCGTTGCCTTGGCGCGCGAATAACAACACCCGAAAGTTGACGAAGTTCGCAAAGTTGTTATTTTAATGTTGAAAGAGATTAGAAGCGAGAGATTTTCACAATGTGAGTGCGCCGAGAGCATCGGAGGGCGACGTGTGTTATCTTGATAGCGCCAAATACACCTCTAAGTAGTCTACGATTGTCGAATTATTTATCTAGCTATACCTACGACGAGTACAACGACGCGTGCTTTAAGGTGACGAGTAAACGTAATTTACTGCTAATTAACCGAATAATGAAATTTGAAATATCGTCTTAAACGCTGAATCTTGGCGCTTGTCGTTAACCCTTTTGAGGTAGTGCATGCAGCGAATTATTTTCACGGATTAATTCGCATTTTCTCTTCAGAGAATTTCCAACTTATCAGATTAAAATTTCATTGTTACATAGAGCACAAATCGACTACATGAAAGAGCATTAAATACGAGGAATTTTACCGAAAAAGCTATATAAATTAGTATTGAACGAAATTGAAAAGAATGAAAAAAATTAAAATTCGAAAAACGATACTGAAGACCAAAAGTATCATTTTGAATGAAAAAGGAGAAAAATAATTTTTAAAAAAATTTATATTTTTTCAAATTTTATAAAAATTATTTCAATTGAGAAAAATAGCCATTTTGAAAAAAATTAGAAAAAAATAAAGAAATTTAAAAACAACCAAATGAAAATTATTTTAAATCGATAACATTGAAAACAAGAATGAAATTTGAAAAACTAAATTTTAAAGTCCAAAATTTGATCTTGAACAAAAGTGGAAAAAATAATTTTCAAATCAAATACAATAAAAATAATAATAGAAGAAATGAAAAAAACTGTTACACGAAACTGGGAAGAAAAAATTAAGTAATTTTTCCAATTTTGAAAACATCCATTTCAAATGCAAAACAATAAATAAGATCTGGGAAAAAAATATTTTGAGAAAAAAATATATTTAAAAAAAATTATTTTAATATGAAAATTTTGAGAAAGGATAGCAGTTCCGAAGAAAGAAATTTCAACCAAAACATTTAATTTCGAATAAAATTTCAAGCATCTATCTAATTTCCCAATAAAATGTCGAAATTTTTTTTTTTGTAAAAATTTATAAAAATAAAATTTGAATAAAATATTACTTTCTTTTTCGAATTTGAGAAAATTCATTTTATCAATTGAACACAAACCAGCTATGAATTAAAACAAAAAAAATAATTTAAATTTTTTTAATAAAAATGTTTATTTTTAATTCAGGAAAGTTTAGAAGAAGAAAACGTAATTTTTTGAAAACAAAAATTTTTATCCCAAACATAAAACTGAAAAAATATTTTTCAAACAAAATACAAAAAATTATATTATTTTTTTGAAAAACTCAGAAAAATTGTAAGTAGGCAAAATTGAAAACAATTTTTTTCAAATATGAAAATCTATCTTATTGCAAAAAAATGCAGTAAATTATAAGGAATTGATTCCAAATAAAATTGGAGAATTGAAAAAAATAAAGAAAAAACTCAGCCCTTCGCACCTCGCCAGAGGAGCTTCACCCCCGGACCCCCGTCGATTCTATTTCCAAATTATTTTAGATAGTATGAAACAGTATTACCATAGTATAATTATGCTTTTATTTATGCTTTTACTCGGTGACGAAGTGTCTAAAAGTAATTTTAAAAAATGCATTTGAATGTAAATGTAAAAATTAAAAAAGTCTAATACTTAAAATTTAAAACACACAATTGCTTTGTGGAGAGATAGCAAATTTTTGGCGTTGCTTTCTGCAGAAGATCTGAACCAAAATTGGTAAATTTTCAATTTTGGAAGACGTATTCTAGAATGATTTTTTTGTTTTCTCATTCCTAACTAATTCTGCAAAGCTCATTTTTGGAAGTGTTCTTATGTTAGATATTCTTTTTCTACTCTTCTGCTGTGAATTCTTTAAAAAAAAAAATCTTGAGATTTTTATCTGATTTTTTTTATATGAAAATTTTCTCAAAAATGCAATAGAAATATAAATAATTGAAAAAATAAAACTTTGAAAACTGGCCCATTTTGAAAAATTTCATAAAATTCAAAAACACCAAACGTCCAATTTTTAAGCATAAAAGTTTTCATTTCAAAGATTTATTCAATAATTGTAAAAAATTGACCAGATGACTTAAAAAAGTAACTGTAGGTCTATTACAATTAAAAATGACTTATTTTGAATTTTCATCATATTTTTCAGATAACAATTCAATTTTAAAAATATAAAAAATGGTATAAATTAGAATTTCGAAAAGTGACCCCACATCAAAAATTTATCAAAATTTGAGAATGGGCAAAATTTTAATTTCTATAAAATTTTGTACATTTTTACAATTTTCAGAATTTTAATGTGTTGTTACATTTAAAAATTTTTAAATCTTATTTAAACTTGAAAATAATCAAAATTCAAATTTTCATACAATTTTTATTTTATTTTATTATTTTGAATTTTGATCATTTTTAAAATCAAAATTTTTAGAAAAAAGAAACATTTTTAAACAAAATTTTGAATTAATGTTTAAAAAAAACAACTTAACCTGCTATGCTTCTTTTTATGAACATACTTATCACAAAGTCTTCTATACTTGGTGAAGATTCTTTTCATCATTTCAACTCACCTGTAACAAATCAAAAATAACGAAATAGTTAGTCATCCATCAAAAAACATGGTAGTTAATCCATAGTTTCAAAATTTTAAAATCGAGAAAAACTATATAATATAAATACAAATAAGCATCTACCTCTAAATCACAACCAGCTTAATCTACTGCGAATACCTAATTACAGAAAAGGGTCGATTCTGCATGAAGTTTAGCAACGAAATCGCGTATAAAAGTTCAGTCTCACGTCGAAGTGAATCGTTAGACTCGTGTGTTTATGCATAAAATATTTATTCGATACGTCTGACGACATTAAAGAATACATTTTAATTGTTAATGTGTCTGCTATACGGCACAAAGTTCAACGTACCGAGCGAGGAAGGCAAACGGTGCTGGATAATTAAAAGAAAGCGTCGGCGTCGAATATGGATGCGGATAGGGCGTACATTTTTGATTAAAATCCGCGATTTAATTTGGATTAATCACAAGGCAGATATCCTAGCTGCGTGTGTTATCGATACTACGTTTTCTAAACAATGACACGAAATGGTAAAGGGCATAATTAAACTAGTGCCGAGTATAAACGGCCCAATAACACGTGTGTTCTCACATCTAAGCGAGCTGCTTCACACAATCAGTCCGACGGTGTAAAAATGAAACACCTCAAAGTTTGTGAAATTTACCAGTATGGTATATTATGTGTTTCAATCCTAATAATATCCAGAGGAGAATGCCTATGGACATAGTTACTCGTATATGTAAGTATTTCAAATAATAAATATCATCCGGTTGAAAAGTTGGCCTTTTTCACATATTGAAATACGTATTCATAATATATAGACATTCGCATAGCACCACCTACTTCTACATTTTGTACAATATACAAATGTAAGTATATAAGAAAGATCAAAAGAAGGCTATTTTAGATTAATTACGTACTTCGAATAAATTATAACGGTGGAGTATACATTTTTGCGTGTTAAAAAGGCATTAATAGGGTGTTGAATGTGATCAGCGAATTGATAAAAGGAGTTGATTTTTAATGGACGGTAATAATAACCGACATAATATTTCAATTTTCTAACAATTAGCCGGCTGTAAGCCTGCAACTTGGTCAGTAGGATATTTCATTGGCTATAAGTTCCTACTATCTCTCAAGTTGAGACTTTCATTCTAAACAATTTTCAATAATATTTTAGGTGAATATATTTTTTTCAAATTTTGCTCCAAAACAATTTTTTGAATTCTGCATCTAAAGGAATTTATTTAAATTTTACTCATTTTTTTTCTCCATACTTCAATTCAATTTTTATTTCAAATCTTTTTTGAAAATTCTGTTCAAAATATATTTTTTTAATTTTCAAATTTTATTCAATTTTTTAATTTTGTTAAGGAAAATTTCTTCAAATCCTACTCAAATTTTTCTTCAAACTATGAATCTAATAAAATTCAACTTTTATTTCAAAAAATTTTGTTCAACATCATAATTTTTATTTTCAAATTTTATTCAGAAACCTTCTCTTTTTTTAAAAAAAATCTTCAAATTCAGTTAGATCAAAAATGAAAAATAGGGAATTATTTTCTCATAAAATAAAATAATTTTGGTGGATTACATTTTTCTACAAACTCTGATTTTGAAAAGTTCAATTTTTAATTCAAAAAATTTTGTTCAATCGATGGAAATTTTAATCGAAAACAATTTTTTTTTAAATTTTGGTTCACAAAAGGAAATTTCTTCCAATTTTATTCTAATTTGAAAATGAGTTTATAAGATTTTATTTGAATTACGTTTTGAAGGCACTTCCTATAGATATTTTTTTTCTTATTTCATTCATTTCCTTTTATTGTAGGTACCTATTTACCTTTTTTTAAATTTATACAAAATTTCTTCTTCGAACAAAAAAAATATCATTTTTATTTCAAACAATTTTTCATTTTTTTATGTCGATTTTTAACCAATTCTATTGAATTTTATTTTTATTGAATTTTATTTTAAAGCAGTTTTTGAAAAAAATTACACAGGTACCTACTTGATTCTTTCAAATTTTATTCTAAAACAAATTTTGGTTTTGAGGAAATTACACATAATTTTACTAAAAAACAATTTTCAAAATTTTCATCTAAACATGTTTCTGTTTCAAATTTTGATTTTAAAATGATTATTCACAGCTGTGATCAAAGAAAGATTTTTTTTTTAAATTTTAATTTTAATTTTATTTTAATTTTTTTAAATAATTTCTATTCATATTTTATAGTGTGCAATCATTTTAAAACTTGTTTCAATCAGTTTCGTCAACTTAAAAATAATTTCTCAATTACCTAGATACTCAATTACTTATCAACATTTTTTTTTCAATTTTGGTTCAAAATATGTACCTATACCCTATTTTTTTTATTTCACTCAAAAACATTTACAAAAAAAACTACTCGCTGAATTTTCTTTTTAAAATATTTTTTTAAATTTAATTATTTTTCTCAAATTTTTATTTTCTTTAAAATAGATCCTTTCATTGACAATCATTTTTTCAATAATTATTTTCAAAAAAATTCTACACCATACCATTCTACTTCACGAATAAATTATTATAACCGTTCACTTTTTCTATGTTTTTTATTTTTCGTAAAATACCCAACAAATAACTAGTCTACGTAGGTACGAAAATAAAATATATTCCTATTCTTACGATTCGAGTTGGTCTTTTCCATCCCACAAGCACCGGTCGAATGTGTTGCCTAATTGTAGCCGTACTCGGACGAATAAATCATACCCAAGGGATAAACTTCCGCTGTGGAGTTGAAAAAAAAAACGTCCGAGTGGAGTTGGGAAACCCATCTATGAAGAATTTGTACATCGATGAATGAAATTACATTCATTTCCATAGCGAAAAAAACTTTCGCAATGAATATAATATCGGGTAACTTTTACCCCCGATGCTTTTTCTTTGCTTCTTTTTGTATAAGTTTTTAGTACGTTTACAGCGAGTACAGCGTTACGAGATATTCGCCAATGTGGAGAATATTTTTGTGTAAGTATTTTTTTTACTACGTTACCTTTAGCTTAGGTACACGTATTTTACTATTTTACGACAATGCGGATGCAAAGTCACCAGACACGACGACAATTCCATTTTTTTTGATTTCCTTTTCCTAGAGTACTCGATGTTTTACGCGACGACTTGACTTTTACCGTAGGTTCCGTTTCTATAGGGTTTTTATTACCTACGTACTCATGTAGTTTTGAATGTACATAATACGATGAATCTACTATATATACGCTCTATGGGGTGGGGTTTCGGGTTTTTCCACATTTTCGACGTAGATTTTGCAGGGTGTATACAGGTCATGAAAATCATGAGACTTATGAAAAAGTCATGAAATTTGAAAATGGGTCATGAAAGTCATGGAAAAGTCATGAATTCTTTGAAGTCAAGAATTTTTGATGATATTACCTGGGCAAAATTACAAATTCGCTTGTAAGTGAAATTTTTTCAAACTGTTGCATCTTCTCAAAAAAAAAAAAAAAAAAAAAAAAAAAAAAACATAAAATATTGTGATTTCTCTGAAGAAGAAAATTTATTTTCTTGAAGATTTTTTTTTTTCGAAGAGAAGAGGAATCCCTATTTCACGGAAAAAATTCCAATTTCTTAAAAAAAAAAATTTGTGGAATGAAAAAAAAAATGAATTCTTTGGTACAAGAAATTTTAAAAATTGTTTTCGAATAAAATAAATTTTTACGCCACTAGCCTTAGGTAGTTGCTGTTAAAAGCTTTAAAAAAAAATCTCAATTTTTTTGAAGTGAAAATATTTTTTAAACTAAATTCTATTTTTTTTTAAATCACCGATGACCCATCTGAAATACAAAAATTCATC